>OX422210.1:545108732-547508732 GCA_949130495.1 Sambucus nigra
TAGAACGATCCAAAAGCGCATGGGTGAATGAACTATCGCTTATTCTGTGGGCCTACCGTACTACCCCCCATCGAGCAACGGGGGAAACCCCATTCTCATAAACGTATGGAATGGAAGCGGTCATCCGATTAGAAGCAGGCTTACCCACTATGAGGTCCACCCTTATCGACCAGGGCCAGAATGATGCAGCATTGCTCGCTGAGCTTGACCTAACCGACGAACGTCGAGAGCTTGCCTTAGTGAAACTAGTGAGCTATCAGCAACAGCTCGCAAAGCACTATAATAAGAGGGTGAATCCAAGGGCATTCCGAGTTGGGGACTATGTCCTGAGGAAATTCCTGGGCAGCGGAGTAAAACCATCAGACGACAAGTTAGGGCCAAATTGGGAAGGACCATTCAAGATAACAAGAGATGATCTACGAGGAGCCTATCACTTAGAAACGCTGGAAGGCAGAGAGATACCCCGAGCATGGAAGGCAGCCAATCTTAAGAAATTATATTTCTAGATTCTTCTTTTGTTCTTTACCTATGAAACTGGAAGCTCATTTTCTTATCATTAATAAAAGTTTTTTAGCAGTTGCATTCTACGAAGTGTCAATTAACTAGTACATGAACTTTATAACTCACACACCCTTTCCAAGTGATAGGTACACTAATCATTACACTATAGCAGGGAAATCACCCTCCTCAAGTTTTCATTATGAAACATGGAAAACCTCTTAGCATTGCCCCTGGTAATATATGAAGCCCTACAGGAGATCCTTAGGCAATATGGCCAGTTATAAATTGGTTGTCAAATAATGTTTGGTTAATAAAATCCTGATCGTATAGAGCATCTAACACCAGGTGTGTCCTCGTCAATTGCCACACTTAGGCCTAAGGGGGTGTGACGACACAACCTAAAAGGTAAAGTGGGGTAGAATGGTATCTCATAAACATACTGGACTGGAGGGACACTCACTTAACAATGCAAACTTACAATTCTAGTCAGCCAAGAGAAGCCCAAGATCATTGAGCAAAGTCTAAAAGATGTGGAAAATATAATACACTTGTTTAGTCGACAAATTCTCCCAGAACATAAATTTTATATTACTTCATCACATTTACAACAAATATAACCCATGTTTAGTCGGCAAGCTCGCCCAAAACATCAACATTACATTACTTCATTACACATGTATACAGAGTTACTACTGACAAAATCTCAATGAGGTCGAGGCCTCTGAGCAAGATAATCAGCCACTTAAGCTCTTCGACCATCGTCGGGATGGGGAACTAGCTCCTCCTCGACTTCATTAGCATCCGACTCCAATAGCTTCCGAGGGGTGGCATCGATATGGATCCACTGATCATCTCTCCGGAAGGGGTTAGGCATTAGAGTGGAAGGAGAGATCTCATGACGATACCAGAGCATTGAGTTCCTTGGGACTTTCAGCTCCCTCAGGGCACTCAACTATCCCCTGATAAAGGCGAGCTCTTCAAACTCTGTTAGCTTTGTCAGAGCATTTAACCAACATTGGTCGTAACCATCGTCCCATACTCGTTGAGGTCCTCTTTTAAATAGATGCCTCAGCCGAGTAACGTCCCTTTGAATCCCAGCAGCAATCACGTATGTTCGTCGGACATCATCACGAAGCTATTCCATTTCCCTATCTGGACTTCTTGCGTTTGTACCAGCTCGCGAAATAGTCAACGGGGTAGAACCTCGCAGTACCGGAGGAACATCGCTTGGTCCAGCTCCATCTCATGACGAGGAGGAACCTCGTAATACTGCAGGAGCAGTGCTCAACACATGCTCCCTGAGTCGCGAGACTTCCCTCCTCAAATCTTCATTCTCTTGCTGAAGAAGTTCTCCAACCTGGTTGATCTCAGAAGCATCTAGAAGTCGTGCCCTCAGGGTATTCACCTCTTCTTGGACTGAGGCACCGACTTCTTCCATCTCTTGGAGCCTATCTTTTAGTTTAACAATGAGCTCAGTTTGCTCTATGAAATGCTTGTTCCTCAATCGCAGCAATTTGCAAATCCTCACAAAGGTATGATCAACTTCAGGACTTACATCAGGACCAAGCATTCTTCCCAATTGAGAAGTGGATGGTATATAATCATCAACATCAACCAACTACAAGCCATAAAAGAGCAGTAAAGGAAACAATAAATCAGTACATTGGGGGAAGAAACCTTCTCATTTCATTAAAAGGATTACAGTACATCGAGGAACAAAAAGGAAGATTACAAATAAAAATACAAAAGGGACCCTAAAGGTAAATTAGCTGGCGACCTCGGGTTTCCCAGAAGAAGCTGGTTGCTTCCCCTTGTCAGCAGCAGTAGGAGCACCTCCTTTAGCAGGGATAACCTCTGTCACCTGAACAGGAAGGAAATCGGCAGGAACTGACTGGGAGGCAGGGTTAACACCTTCGATGGCTGCGACAGGGGGTTCATCCACAATTAGCTTTGGGACTGGATCGTGCTCATCGAACATGGGAGAGGCAACGTCCATACCAGCAGCTAAAAGGGACTTGTTCCAGCCCTTCTTGAAGTTCAGAGGGCTGATGTAGCCTATCTGAACCTCAGCGTCTTCATACGCGGCAGCCCACCCAGAGTTATATGATTCCTCCTTAACGGTGGTTGCCTGAGACTCCTTCTCCTTCAGCTGCTCGATCAGCACTTTGTTCTCCTCCACGATAGCCAGCTTGCTCAAGAAGACCAGATCGTAGGCTTGCCGTAGTTCATTTATTTCTTTATCCACTGCCTTCCTATCTCGGTTGGCTTTGACTAGGGCCAGGTCAGAGGATGTTCGGGCAGCATCAGCAGCCTTCAAGCTAGCATCGAGATCGGTAATCCTCACTCTCAAAGCAGTATTCTGCTTATCTAGATCGCCATTCTTATTGACCAACTCATCGTGAGAGCAATAGAGCACAGCAAAATCAGTCACAAACTGCAAGTAAAAGAAGATATTAGAAGAAGGAAACAAACAGAATTTGACAAACATTAGAAAAGAGAAATAGACTTAAAAAGGCTAGCCTCTGACTCGCTTGCAGGGCTAACTGGTCAGTCCCCATCGCCTTCTAGCGATCAGCATGAAGGACTGCTCTCTCGAGCAGCGCGGGGGCCAATTGAGGAGAAGTGGTAACCGAGGCCCCCTCCGACAATGCGGACACCGGCACTAAGGCCTGCCCAGCCTTTGTTCTCGCCTTCATTTTTCTCCTCTCTTCCTCTTTTTCCTTCTCCTTCTCTATCTTCCTCCTCTCCTCGACCTTTTTCTTCTCCTCAATCTTCTTCTTCTCTTCTTCCCTCTTCCTCTTTCTCTCTCTCTCTCTCACCTGTTATTCTTACTTTCTCTTCTTCTCCTGCTCCTGAGCAGCAGATCGAGAACCAGTAGCAACAGCCCCACTACTGGACTTCTGCTTTTTTGACCTTTGAGCAAGGAGCACATCATCATCATCATTAACACGAATCAAATTCTTTCTTGGGGGAACCATTTCCTCGCTGGAGCTGCTGGATGAACTCAAAGGTTCTTGGGCCTCAGAAACCTCTTCTGAGCTAGAAGAACTGTCACTGCTGGATATCTCCTTGCCAAAAATACCTTTAGCTCCTCCTCTGGTATTACTCTCAGAATTGCTCTCTTCCTCGTCTAACTGAATGGGATCGGCAGTAGTTTCTTCAGAGGTATTGAACTCAGGAATACAATCCACAAGCTTTGCTATAAAACTGGACCCAATATTTTTGTACTCGAGCAAGAAAGTAGCAGACCGAGGATGTTCACCGTCAGCCAAGGGCTCCCTGATATTCCAAGCTTTAACCAACTCTGAAAGTCGAACCTCGCTGAGGGCAGGTTCCAAGTTCTTCGACCTCGCTGAAAAGAAAACAGTAAAGAGTTAGAAAGATCACACATTAACAAAGAAATTGAAAGGACAGAGCAAAGACTACCTATGTACTCTTCCCCATAAAAGGGAATAGTAAACCTATCAGACCTCGACCCCTCAGTCTGGGGGGAGAACTGCCAATTTCTAGCAAGAAAGCCATCTTGCCAGTAATCCTTGTGGGAATCAGGTAGGTTTACTACCAATACCCTATCAGGATTCCTGACCTTGAGATAAAGAACACCAGAGCTAGTTCGAGAAAAGGAATAGCAAAAACAAACTTCAGCGAGCCCTAATTTGTTACCATAAAGTTGATTTATTCTATGGATGCCATTGATCATCTTCCATACATTGGGCGAACACTGTGTAGGAACAATGTTGAAATAACCAAAGAAATGCAAGAATAAATCGTTTGGAGGAAAAGTAAGCCCCCTTGGGAAAGCAACAAGACGTGAATCCAATGCGTTCCTTCTATCTCTCTAATATTTTTAGGAAGAGAGGCACACTCAATCTCTACCCACTCTGGGATGTTGTAAAATTTCCTAAACTCGAACGCTGACCTATTACCTATCTTTACCATTTGTAAACCCTAAACTACAAATTCAAAGAAAGCACAGAGAGAAAGCAAAGGAGACTTACGAGATGAAAGTTTGACTTAGACAATGCAAGATCACAAGCCCAAATGACGAGGGAGATCGAAAGCGAAGAGAATGAAGACCTGGAGAAGAGGGCACAAATTGCTAAAACTCGCAGACGATGGAAGAACACTAAGGAGCTTGAAACGGCAACTATGAAACGCTGCTCAAAATGACTTTTAAATGTTACTAATCATCGCGCACAAGACACGAAGCAACTGCCACCTAAATCAGTCCTCAAACTTTGGGAAGAGTTACGCGATATGAAAAAGAGCCATTATGATAAATCATTTAAATTTATTGAGCCCAACTTGTGGCCCAACAAATTTAGGGGAAATTGTGGGTACCCAGATTTGGCATTACGGGCCCGGACGAGTAGCCTAATTAAAGCGGTCCAAAGTCCAGACCCCTTACCTAAGCTAAATAGGATTACGACTGAGTCTTCTCCCATGTTCTCGTAAAGAGATGTTTTAGGAGAAGATGGTAAACGTGGGGGGGTCCAACACCCCCACTCCCCGAAGACAAACATGTATATAATAAACCCTAAGTCTGGGGCAAAGGACACGCACTGTATTCTCTGTAAACGCTCCCTGGAGTATATAGAAATAATACTGACTGCAACACTGTGGACGTAGGCATTCTTGGTGAACCACGTACATATCGTGTTGTGTGATTGGCATTTTATCTTCTTTATTTTCCTTGGTGATTGCGCTTCTCTCATTTATTTGTGTTGAATAATAATTGTCATCACAACAGTTTATAAATATTTTAGAGGAGGTGGTCCTTGCGACCTCCCTCCTAAAATTTACAAAGATTTTAGAGGAGGTGGTGATATACCCGTTTATATCCTCGGCCTGGCTGAGGATTACCTCCAAACGGACGACCTCTCAGTGGCCGACCCTTCATCAGGCTCAAGACGACCCCTCAGAGGAGCCGACCCTTCATCATGTTCCAGACGGCCCTACGAGGGGCCGACCCCTCCAACGGGCTCCATACGACCCCTCAGAGGGGCCGACCCTTCGCCAGACTCCAACCAACCCTACGAGGGGCCGACCCTTCACCACTCTCCAGACGACCCTACGAGGGGCCGACAGTACGAGGCCAAAATTGGACCAGACTCACTACCGGAGGGAACTTTGCCCTTGGCCTCGGCCCATAGGCCGAGGGTGACATCATCGCAGCGTGTGGTTTGGGAGACGCGTGGAACAGTGCGCGTGAGGCTGACATGGCACAGGGGAGACCGTTATAACAAAATCACACCCTCACGTGAGGGAATATTATGTCATCATTTGGCATCTACAGGTGTCCACAGGGGACTGACTAGATCATGATTCACATGCACCATGCATACTTGGGGGGTACACTACACCCCCCAAGACCTATATATACTTGTCACCTACAACCCTACAGGGGATCGATCCATTAACTATAGCCCTAGCTAAAACTCTGCTTGTACACACAGGAGAGAGGGAGAGAGAGGGTTATGTGCATTGTATCCAAGGCCATTAGTGCCCATACTTAGTGGATCACACACTCACAATGGATGTAGGACAAATTGGCTGAACCACTATACATCATTGTCTTAGTTCCTCTTATACTCATCCCCTTCTACACACTTATACATCTCTATGGCTGCCATAGCTGCTACTGTTTGAGCTCACTATCACTTATCCGGTGGTGCTAAATCTCAGCATCATCAGTTTGGCGCCGTCTGTGGGAACGAGAAGACATCTCTTCCTTTGTACAGCTTGACCTCACTGGGCACTCTGGTGGTGAACCAACGCTCCCCCTGAGAGGAGGTGTTTCACCATTGAAAGAGACCCACTAAGGTCCCGAAGCTCACCAGTATTTTCTTCAGTTCAACTTTTCATAGATCAAGCACATGGCACCTGAGATGCCACCACCACCACTTCCCCCGCCTGATGAGGGGGGAAGACCCAGTTCCAATCAGCCGCCGCCTCAGTCTGAGATGGCTGATGTGACGGTAGCCCTAAAATCTCTGGCAGCAAGCCAGCGGATGATGCAAGAGCAGTTCACAGCTCTAAGCCAGAACATACTAAGGGCACCAGGGGTTTCACCTGAGATGATTACTCCGGCAGCAGCTCCGGGACAGCATGAGGCCAGGGGACCACCCCAGGCACCACGCAAAGACCTGCCACCCCCTCAGCGGCGTAGGGATGTTGCTGACCCCCGGCGTCTGCGCCTGGGGAGGCAAGGGAACCCTTGCCCTGAGGACAGGTATGACGATCCGGAGGGAGAGGAGGCCCCTATAGAGTGCTGGGAACCCTATGAGGTCTCCAACAATACTGTACGACCTCTCCAGGACAGTAGAGGAAAGTGCGGGAGACCAAACCCTGATGATCGCCCGAGGGGCTCTGCTTTTGATCGCTTGAGCAGGGGGTCGGCCTTTGAGAGGCTAGGCCCAGTAAATGACCTGCGGGAACAGTTGTCCAGGCCAAGAAGTGCTGCGAGATCCAGGAGGGATGCAGCAGATGGCCAACCTCGAGGACGAGATGACGGCCAAAGGGAAGTGAACAGCCGACACAGGCCTGCTGCAGCATAACCCTCCGTCCACCTCGGAGAGGCAGCAGGGGATAACATCAGCCAGGCCGACCCTGTGAGGCCCTGGAATGACTCAAGCCAGTGGTTAGAGGATAAGATCGGTGATATACTGAAGAGCCGAGACCCTCTTCAGAGGGGGTACACCATAGGCTCACCCTTTGTGGCAAAGATAGTCAACTTCCCCACGCCATCAAAGTTCAAGCCACCCGTGGTCACCCCAAGGTATGACGGGAGCACCAACCCCATCCACCATGTGGAGATGTATCAGTCAGCAGTAGACATATACTCTATCTCAGATGAGATGAGGTGTCGTGCTTTCTCTGGTACCTTGACAGGGGCTGCGCATGTCTGGTACACGTCTCTTCCAAAAAATTCCATTGGAAACTTTAAGCAGTTGGCAGACCTATTCATCCATAATTTCTGCTTTGGGGTGAGGCCACAGAAGAAGACCACCCACCTGCTCTATGTTAAGCAGGGGAAGAGTGAGAGTCTGAGGGACTATATAGCCAGATTCAATAAAGAGAAGCTGGAGGTGGAAGACTATGAGGAGTGCATAGCTATGACAGCCCTGATTGGAGGACTCCAAAAGGGGAAGCTGTTATGGAAGCTTGCTGAAGACCCTCCGAGGATGATGGCCGAACTGTTGTCGACAGCAAGAAAGGTGATGAACGCCGAAGAGGCGATGGATGCAAAATATGAAGACGAAAGAGGAGGTGCTAGTGGGAGTAAATACCCTAAGAAGAACAAAGAGGGGAAGAAGAGGTCCACAGATGATAAGTTCGCTGGGTACACCTCTCTGACGGTCAGCTGTGAACAGATTCTCAATGAGATTAAGAGTGATCGGTCCCTGAAGTGGCCTGAGAAGCTGAGGGCAGCCCCCGGAAAGAGGAATAAGAACCTATGGTGTGAATTTCACCAAGACCACAGTCACGTAACGGACAAATGCTTTGCTCTGAAAGACGAGATTGAGAAGATGCTGAAGGAAGGGAAGCTCAGAAAGTACGTCGACAAAGGTGCCTTCAAGAGGGGCCGAGGGGACGACCCCAGAAAGAAGCGAGGCGATGCATGCAGAGAAGGTCCTCAAAAAAGAGGGGACGACCCTTCTGATGATGAGGACGACCCTGACCTCCCACCGAGAGATGACCACGGCCCTGTCAAGAGGCTTAATATGATCTCGCTCGGAGTGGGAATGATCTCCGGGGGTCTTGCAGGAGGAGGGTCTAAGGTCGCTCCAGGAAGGCCCATGTGGCTGAGGCCAAGGCAGTGGCGAAGACAGTACACACAACCTCCCTGGAGGTCAAGTCAGAAAAGAGGAAGAAGGTTGATATGGACACACTGATAGTGGGATTTTCAAGAATGGACTTCAAAAGCCTCTTAGCCCCACATGATGACCCTCTCGTCATCACGAGGTGCCGAGGATCTTGGTAGATGGGGGTAGCTCTGCAGATGTGATGTTTTGGCCATGCTTCAAAGCCTTGGGTCTCAGTCGTGCTAGACTCATCCCCTACCATCATCCATTGATTGGGTTCAGTGGGAAAAAGGTTCATACCCTTAGGGTATATGAGGCCGATGTGAGGATGGGGGACGAGTGGCCGAGATGGCTCACCAAGAAGGTCAGTTTCTTTGTGATGGATGAGCAGGTGTTTTCGGCCTACAACATCATACTGGGGCGTGTGGCCCTCAAGGGGTTTGAAGCTGTGCCGTCTACGGTCCATCAGATGATCAAATTTCCTACCCCTTACGGGGTGGGGGAAGTTCAGGGAGACCAGACGACAGCGAGAGAATGTTACTACAACTCCGCTGAAGAAAGGGAGGCACACAAGAGGGTTACAACCACTTATAATATTGATACCCTAGACCCCAGAGATGAAACGAAGCTGAAGAAAGGAGAGGCTGCAGAAGAGGTAGAATCCATCATCCTCGATGAGGATGACACGGAAAAAACCGTCCAAGTTGGCAAGTCTCTGAAGCCCAACATCAAGGAAGACCTCATTAAACTGTTGAGGAGAAGGCGAAGCGTCTTCGCCTGGAGTCATGTAGATATGCCAGGGATTGACCCTGAAATCATGTGGCACAAGCTCAATGTGGTAGAGGGAGTGAAGCCGGTGAAGCAAAAGAGGAGAATTTACTCTAGAGAAAAATATGAGGTCATCAGGGACGAGGTCAAAAAATTAGAAGACGCTGAATTTATCAGAGAGGTCATCTACCCTGAATGGCTGTCCAATGCAGTCATTGTCCCAAAGGCCAACGGCAAGTGGAGAATGTGCGTGGACTTCACATACCTCAACAAGCATTGTCCCAAAGACAGCTTCCCTCTCCCCCGCATCGACCAGATGGTAGACGCTACCGCAGGCCATGAGCTCATGAGCTTCATGGATGCCTACTCAGGGTATAACCATATTTTCATGAACCCTGAGGACTCGGAGAGAACCGCCTTCATCACTGACAAAGAGACATACTGTTACAGGGTCATGCCTTTTGGCCTCAAAAATGCGGGGGCAACGTACCAACGCCTCGTAAATAAAATGTTTGAAGACCAAATTGGGAAGTCTATGGAGGTCTACGTAGATGACATGCTGACTAAGAGTCTGAAGGCAGAGGATCATGTAGCAGACCTGGAGAGGACATTTAATACGATGGACAAATACCAGATGAAGCTTAATCCGGCCAAGTGTGTCTTCGGGGTCGGAGCAGGGAAGTTCTTGGGGTTCATTGTCAACCAAAGAGGCATCGAGGCCAATCCTAAGAAGATAAAAGCCCTTATTGAAATGAAGACCCCGAAGCCCATTAAAGACGTTCAGAGACTCACAGAGAGAGTTGCTGCCTTGAACAGGTTCGTGTCTAGAGCCACAGACAAGTGTTTGCCATTTTTCAAGATCCTTAGGAAGGCCTTCGAATGGAGAGAAGAGTGTGACGAGGCTTTCAAGGACCTAAAGTCATACTTAGGGTCTCCCTTGCTGCTGTCACGACCCGTGCAAGGTGAACGACTTTATGTGTACCTCGTCGTCTCAGAGTCGGCCATCAGTGCAGCCATTGTGAGAGACGAAGACGGGATACAGAAGCATGTGTATTTTAACAGCAAGGCACTCCAGGGGGCAGAGCAAAGATACCCAAGGATAGAGAAGTTGGCCTACGCCTTGATCCATGCCTCAAGGAAGATGAAGCCGTACTTTCAGTCCCATATAATGGTCATCCTCACCGACTCTCCTCTTAGGAAGGTCCTGCACAAGCCAGAAAAATCAGGTAGGTTGATGGCCTGGGCTATAGAGCTGGGGGAGTTTGACATTATGTATCAGCCTAGGATGGCCATTAAGAGGCAGGCATTGGCAGACTTCGTGGCTGAGTTCACTTGGGAAGATGATGAGGCCGAGGGTGAGACCCTCGGGAAGACGGATACGGAAGACACACCCGTAGATAGGGCCGAGACAAGCACCGCTAGAAGGAAAGCGACTGAAAACGAAGAAGAAAGATACATCTTTAGACAGGGGTCCCTCTCTGAGGGAAATTTTTCAGAGGGAAAGACTCTGTGGAGCCTCTTCGTTGACGGGTCCTCCTGTGACAGCGGAAGTGGAGTTGGACTGATACTATCATCACCCGATGGCACAGACGTTGAATACGCCCTGAGGTTCAACTTCAAAGCCTCCAATAACGAGGCTGAATATGAGGCCTTAGTAGCAGGCCTCTCCTTGGCCAAGTCTCTTAGTGTCGGCCAGATTTTGGTCCATAGTGATTCAAGGCTAGTAGTGAATCAGATACTAGGAGCCTACGAGGCTAAGGATGAGAGGATGGCTAGGTACCTTGAGAAGGTGAGGTCATTACTAAAGGGCTTCAGAGAAGTGAAATTAAGGAGGGTACCTAGGCTCGACAATGGCCGTGCTGATGCCCTTGCTAAGTTGGCCTCGGCAACAAGAACAGACATCAGGAGGACGGTCCCAGTAGAAATTTTGCTTCGGCCAACTATTGAGGATGCTGAGGGAACACTTAGCAATTGCCTAAATGTTTCTCAAGAAGATTCGTGGATGGACCCCCTGATCAGATACATTAAATAGGGTGAGATGCCAGAAGCAAGGCAAGAAAGGAAAAAGCTGAGGTACAGGGCTGCAAAATTCACTGTCATCGGAGACACCTTGTACAAAAAGGGGTTTTTGCTCCCCTTACTTAGGTGTGTGCATCCCTCAGAAGTCCCTTCCATTTTGCAAGATGTGCATGAAGGGTCGTGCTCAAGCCACATTGGGGGTAGATCCTTAGCGAAGAGGGTGATCACCCAAGGCTACTGGTGGCCGACCTTGGGGAAAGATGCCGCAGCATATGTAAAAAAGTGTGATAAATGCCAAAGATTTGCTACCATCCCTCATCAACCTCATCAACCTCTTACCTCCGTTACATCTCTGTGGCCGTTTGCAGTGTGGGGGATTGACCTGGTAGGACCCTTATCGAGAGCGATCAATAACTATCGGTTCCTCATTGTAGCGATTGACTACTTCTCAAAGTGGGTTGAGGCCGAACCGATGGTCACGATTACAGAGCAGAAGACCTTCCAGTTCATCTGGAAAAATATTATATGCAGATACGGTCTACCCAACACCCTCATCTCAGATAACGGGACTCAGTTCAAGAATGCCTCTCTACAGAAGTACTGCGAGAGGGTAAGTATCAAACAATTTTTCTCCGCCCCAGGCCGACCACAGGCCAATGGGCAAACCGAAGTTACAAACAGGACAATCCTAGATGGAATCAAGAAGAGGCTTGAGTAGGCAAAAGGAAGATGGGTCGAGGAGTTATATGCCATACTATGGGCATACAGGACGACAGTGAGGACCTCTACTGGAGAAACCCCATTCATGCTAGCTTATGGCTCAGAAGCCGTCATCCCCACTGAAATTGAGTTTCCTACTCATAGGGTCCAAATGTACGACCCCCAGGGAAATGCGGAAGAGAGGAGACTCGACTTAGACCTGATTGAGGAAAGGAGGGAGGACGCTGAGATAAGGCAGGCTTCCTACCAGCAGAGGACCGCAAGGTTTTACAATCAGAGGGTGAAACAGAGGCCTATCGCAGTGGGGAACTTGGTCCTCAAGAAGACTTGGCAAAAGCCCAACAAGCTCCATCCCAATTGGCATGGCCCATATAGGGTCATCGATGAAGTTGTCCCTGGGACCTATAGACTAGAAAACCTAGAAGGGGAATCTTTTTCCAACCCCTGGAATGCAGATCATTTGAAGAAATACTATCAGTAGTGTTAAAAGGTCTTGAAAGACCATAATTGTAATGAGAGTTGCTCCAACAGAACACTTTGAAAATTAATGAGAAATAGCAGTGTTTCCCCTCATCCTATGGTTATCAGTTCTATCACGCATGGAAACATCTACAGAGAACCACCCTCGGCTATAATGGGGACCAGTGGAGGGGACGACCCCACCACTGTCCTCAAGAAAGACGAGGGAAGATTTTATTAAAACCATTAATTTGGTAAGTTGATCCCTCGGCTATAATGAGGGCCAGTGGAGGGGACGACCCCACCACTGTCCTCAAGAAAGACGAGGGAAGGCTATTAAAACCATTAATTTGGTAAGTTGATCCCTCGGCTATAATGAGGGCCAGTGGAGGGGACGACCCCACCACTGTCCCCAAGAAAGACGAGGAAAGACTTTATTAAAACCATTAATTTGGTAAGTTGATCCCTCGGCTATAATGGGGGTCAGTGGAGGGGACGACCCCACCACTGTCCTCAAGAAAGAAGAGGGAAGGCTTAAAAATCCATTAAATTGGTAAGTTGATCCCTCGGCTATAATGGGGGTCAGTGGAGGGGACGACCCCACCACTGTCCTCAAGAAAGACGAGGGAAGACTTAAAAACCATTAATTTGGTAAGTTGATCCCTCGGCTATAATGGGGGTCAGTGGAGGGGACGACCCCACCACTGTCCTCAAGAAAGAAGAGGGAAGGCTTAAAAATCCATTAAATTGGTAAGTTGATCCCTCGGCTATAATGGGGGTCAGTGGAGGGGACGACCCCACCACTGTCCTCAAGAAAGACGACGGAAGACTTAAAAATCCATTAAATTGGTAAGATGATCCCTCGGCTATAATGGGGACCAGTGGAGGGGACGACCCCACCACTGTCCTCAAGAAAGAGGAGGAAAAACTTTATTAAAAACCAATTTGGTATGGTAATTTGACTCCTCGGCTATAATGAGGGCCAACGCAGGGGATCACCCCTTGTTCACCCTTAAGAAAGACGGGGGAGAGGTTAGTGGCATTAACAAAGACATCAAACCATACAAGAAGCAAATATGGAAGACAGTAAAGAAGACGATGGTATTAATAAAATGCAGGTGTTATACAAAATATCCAAGTGTTTTACAAAAGAGAGCACAAAAATGGTAAATACATTATGAGGGTATGGGCTACAGACAGCCACCCTAGGGGACAATATCAGATGGCAGAGCCTCAACATCCACCAAAGGGGTCTCTTCAACAACCATAACCGGCTGATCCTCAGATGTGACGACCCCCTCAACCTGCACTTGTGATTCAACATAAGTCAGAGCCTCGGCAATCATAGGGTCGTCCAGTCTGACTGCTTCAATAGAAGGACGGACCGAGGACACGACATCGCCAAACCTGAGGACGACCCATCGGTAGGCAGTCCTGATTCCTCTTTCCAAATATTCAAGGCCGAAGCCCCGAAACTCGTCAGAAACCTTGTAAGCCTCAACAGCATCGACCTTGGCTTTCATAATGGCTGCTTCAAGGTCAGCTTTGTGCTTGGCCTCCATGTTGGTCAAGGCCTCGTCCTTTTCCTTGAGAAGCAAGTCCCTGGCCTTAATGTCCTCGTCTCTGGCCTTAATGTCCTCGTCGTGCTGCCTTGTCAGCTCATCCAGGATCCTTGCATGCTCAGTCCTGGTACTTTCCAACTCGGCCCTTGCAGTGTCAAGCTCAGACTGAAGATCTGCCTCATGTTGGATAGCCCTCTCGACTTCATGGAACTTTGCTTGGTTCTCAGCCATCCATTTTGTTGCCGAGGTAAAGGCACACACAGACTGCACAAGAAAAATAAACACATGTCAAGAGGCCGAGGAAACAGTTGGTGACGGAATGAAATTAAAGAGGTGGGTCAAGACCAATACCTGTGCAAGGGCATGCAGACCGTAGTCATACACTTTGGCTGGAGGCATCTTTAACAAGAAGTCGTAGTCAGCAGCCGAGGTTGCAGAAAACATTGAGGCCTTGGCTGCTCTCAAGTTTGCAATGAGTGATGAGGGCTCGGCCCTTAGATGTGCCAGGTTTTGAGACCAGAAGGCCCCCATGCTGGATGAAGAGGCCGTCCCCTCAGAGGCTTCGACCCTGGCCCTCATCCGAGAATCAGGCCGAGGGTCAACTGGGGCCTCAGGCTCCTTTCTTTTATTGTTATCGGTGGTCGGCTCCACCACCGTCGGCCCGGCGGCCCTTATCTTCCTCGGAGCCTGCTGAGGCTCCTTCCCTTTCTTCTTGGCCAATCCAGATAATAAGCTAGGAGCAGTCATTTCCCAAAGATAGTCTGACGTACCTGCAGGATGACCTGATAAGAGGACGACACGTTAGAAAAATGCAGATCTAAAGAGAAAACACTTCAAAAATAAGTGAAGAATGGAAAATGTTCAGTATAACTCACATAGTTCTGTCAGAGGGCCGACCCTCAGACCAGCTTCTTTGAGGAACCGAGGGGTCATCAGGTCTTCGAATTTTGCAAGTTCACCCTCTCTCCCTCGTCCTCTCAGGTAATCAATAATGTCCTTCTCCTACAGGCTAAGTCCAGGGTCTGATCTGGCCTTCATGGAGGGGTTAGACCATTTCCTGGGGACCCTCGGACCATCGGCGACAGGCTCCCACTCCCCAGAGATAAAGAAAAACCTCTTTTTCCAATCATGGTTGGAAGTTTGTGCCACATGGAGGAGTTTCTTCTCAGACCTCCTTGCCCCCACGTGATAATATCCAGGCTGTTTGGACGAGGAGGTGATGTTGTAGCAGCCCAAAAATAGGTCAGCCGAGGGCTCGTCGGTGAAGGCATTCTTCCACAAGGAAATATAGCCCATGATCATCCTCAAAGAGTTGGGGGGAAGTTGAGAGGGAGCAACACCAAGGGCAGATAGGATATCTACGATGGCAGTATGCAAAGGGAATCTGACTCCAACTTTGAACATCTGTTCATAAACTGCAACCTCTCCCTCGCCACAATCAAAAACCCTCTCATACTCAGAGGGAACCCTCATAGTCACACTGGGGGCACTCCATAGGCATGCCTCTATATCAGGAGGTCGCGATCCCTAACAGAGGAGATAAAGGACGTGGCATGGGAGGTATCAACTTCGTCATCTATATCATCGTCCTCGTCCTCAGTCCCCTCCCCCTCGGCCTCGTCATCTGCCGGAGGGCCCTGGGGGAAAGCCACTTAGAAGGCATGGGGAGAAAGGGTTGTTACAGGGACTGCCTCGGAGGGGAACATGCCCTCGGCCTCTCGGTCTGGGCTTATGTCAGACGTCTCTCGCCTACTGAAAGGTCCAGCGCCAGTTAGCGAGGATGCTCTCTCGTCCATCTCGCTTGAATGACACTCGGCTAGACGATGGGACGACCCACAGGACTCAGACGGTTCAAATGGTTTTATGGTGGCAAGAGGAATGGGAAAGATGGGTCGTACCCAATTAGGGTCGGCCCCTCGTCGTCTCTCTTCCTCTTCCTCTACTCGTCTGATCTCTGCAAAAAGCTTTTCTCTCAAGGATGGGAATTCAGACGCTAAACTGTAAAGCTTCCTAAGCATTAAAAGGGATGACCCTACACTTGGAGGAATTTGAGGAACTTAACTACAAACAAGTTTGCAGTTAACCGAATTAGACTTTTGGATTAAAAAGGGAATTGATGATTTTCACTCAAGAACGCTCAAGAACACTCAAGAACACTCAAGAACATCCAAGAAACAGTTGCCGGAGAAGACACCAGAAAAAGCTATGGGATAACCCAAAGAAAATGCAGCCCCACAACCCTAAAAAGCAAATAGAAATGAAGGCAAAAGAGAGCGCTGGGTGAAAGAGATTACCTGATAAAGAGAGCAAGAACGTTGCTAGGCTTGAAGGATTGAAGGCTGCAGAAAATGGCGATGAAAACTGATAAAACTCTAGAGAGAGAAGGCTTGGGGGCGAAGAAGAAGAAGAAGGAGAGAGAGTTTGAAAATCTCTTAAATACCTTAGCAATGAGTGGGCCCATTGACCAAGGCAGGACACAGCCCACGAGGAAGACATGATTAGGGTGCAAGGCCCCAAGCAAAGTGTGCAGCCGCCATGCCTTAGAAACTGGAATAGCAATGAGTGTCTGCCCAGGTGTCACTCACCTAACTGATCATACATGCATCTCATTTAAAACACTATCCCTCAGCCATCTCAACAACACCTATGGCTAAGAGCTGGGGGGTGATTGATATACCCGTTTACATCCTCGGCCTGGCTGAGGATTACCTCCAAATGGACGACCCCTCAGGGGCCGATCCTTCATCAGGCTCAAGACGACCCCTCAGAGGAGCCGACCCTTCATCATGTTCCAGACGGCCCTACGAGGGGCCGACCCCTCCAACGGGCTCCATACGACCCCTCAGAGGGGCCGACCCTTCGCCAGACTCCAACCGACCCTACGAGGGGCCGACCCTTCACCACTCTCCAGACGACCCTACGAGGGGCCGACAGTACGAGGCCAGAATTGGACCAGACTCACTACCGGAGGGAACTTTTCCCTCGACCTCGGCCCATAGGCCGAGGGTGACATCATCGCAGCGCGTGGTTTGGGAGACGCGTGGAACAGTGCGCGTGAGGCTGACATGGCACAGGGGAGACCATTATAACAAAATCACACCCTCACGTGAGGGAATATTATGTCATCATTTGGCATCTACAGGTGTCCACAGGGGACTGGCTAGATCATGATTCACATGCACCATGCATACTTGGGGATTACACTACACCCCCCAAGACCTATATATACTTGTCACCTACAACCCTACAAGGGATCGATCCATTAACTATAGCCCTAGCTAAAACTCTGCTTGTACACACAGGAGAGAGGGAGAGAAAGGGTTATGTGCATTGTATCCAAGGCCATTAGTGCCCATACTTAGTGGATCACACACTCACAGTGGATGTAGGCCAAATTGGCTGAACCACTATACATCATTGTCTTAGTTACTCTTATACTCATCCCCTTCTACACACTTATACATCTCTATGGCTGCCATAGCTGCTACTGTTTGAGTTCACTATCACTTATCCGGTGGTGCTAAATCTCAGCATCATCAGGTGGTCCTTGAGACATCCCTCCTCAAGTTTATAAAGATATTAGAGGAGGTGGTCCTTGAGAGCTCCCTCCTCAAGTTTACAAAGATTTTGGAGGAGGTGGTCCTTAAGACCTCCCTCCTAATGTTTACAAAGATTTTAGAGGAGGTGGCCCTTGGGGCCCCTCTTAAGTTTACAAACCTTGTACAACAAGTTATCGTTTTAAAAGATATTTACCAAATCAGATACTTTATCTCCATTAGGAGACACATTTGCTTTTTTACTCTGATTTGCCCCAGCAGTCGTCTGTTAGAGGGGACAGGTGGCTGCCGACTCAGTATGGACATAAAGTACATTGTAGACCTTGTCCCTCTAAGTTTCCCTCTCATTTTTGGCTCCCAAAGTTCCAACTCAGCCCTAGTGCCCAAGTATAAACAGGACCCTTGGGCAAGGTTATAAGGGATATAAAAAAAAACTCAGTTGCAAATTTACTCTATCAAAATTCACACCAGACCACCTAGTATTCTCTCTCTCTCTCTCTAAGTGCTGAGTGCTTGTTTCTTCACTCCCACCTTGAAAGTCAGCATTTTCATGAGATCCTTCTTCTCCAAGTTGATATTATTATTTGTGAAGTTTCATATTTGCAGGGAGTGGTTCTAGCTTGAACTCCATTTTTACTAGAAAAGGAAGTTTTCACTAGGAACTGCTCTAGGAACTTTTGAAGACCTCGAAGGCAGAGTCCATTGGAGTGAGTCATGGCTCACCCATTTCAGTATTTTACCAGACCCCAGTCTCACTACCCTCTTATAACATGTTTAGTAGTTTATTTTCCTAACCAAGCCTTAGTAAAATATGTTAGTAGATTGTGTTTAACTGTTGCAAGTTAGTTTGACCATTCATACGTAGGTCAATCACACAAACTGTTACTAGTTAGTTTGATCGTCCATTACTGATAGGTTCCCTCCATGGGGTGACCAATCGTTCTTAAGATTGGTAATGCTCCCTGGGTTTTGTGCATACTCTAGACCGATCAGATTAACTTTGTGTGTTTAGTGCCAAGTTCTTGGGCCACTGACTTGTTCCATGTTATACCACCGCTTAAGTGTGTTTGATTCCAAACGCAGGTGACCAACTTATGTCTAAGTTGTACCAGCTAGTTTCTAGGTAGGCTTTTGCTCTTCTAAGCCGACCAATCAAACTTTGGTTGTACCACCATTTTCAGGTGGGTTTAGTTCTAGGTTCTCATGTGACCATCTTTTCTATGTTATACCATTATTTGAATAGGTTTGATGCCAAATGAAGGTGACCAACTTACGTCTAAGTTGTACTACCCAATTCCTAGGTGGGTTTTTGCCTCTTCTAGGTCGACCAACCAAACTTTGGTTGTACCACCGTTTTAGGTGGGTTTAATGTCAGGTTTTCATGTGATCGACTTGTTCTAAATCATACCATTGTTTGAATGGATTTGATGCCAAACGTAGGCGACCAACTTACGTCTAGGTTGTACCACCCAATTCCTGGGTGGGTTTTTTCCTCTTCTAGGCCAACCAACCAAACCTTCGTTGTACCACCATTTTTAGACACGTTTAAAAGCAGTTTCTCAGGAGGCCGACTTGTTCTAAGTCGTACCATTGTGTCAATGAGTTTAAATAAAAGGAAGGTTTGAGACAATGATTTTGAATTATTTTAATAATTTTTTATCGTTTTATTATACATAAAGAAAGAAAAATAATGTTTTTAACTTCCTAACTAATGATAAAACTTACTAAGGTTCATGGAACTTCATGACTTTAGGACTACTCTTCCATCTAATTTTTTTAAATTATATGATCCCTCGCTCCCCTTTGAGACTAATCGATAGGTTCCTTGCCAGTTTGGCACAAGTTTCCCATATTAAGGGTTTTTTTTATTGCAGGTAGCATCTTTCTAAGGACCAAGGCACCGACCTAAAATTCTTGGACCTTGACATTCTTGCCATGTTGTTTTGACAATTCTTGTTGATAGGAAACCAAGTGTATTAGAGCTTGTTACCTCCTTTCCTCAGCCAGTTCAAATTCGTGAGATATTGGGTCATCATTATGGCCATATTCAAAGATCTCTGATCTGAGCATTGGAAGTCCAATATCCAAAAGGATGACAACTTCCATGCCATAGGCAAGGGAGTACGAAGTCTCTTTTATTGGCTGTATTTGTGTTGTCACGTATGCACAAAGAACAGAAGGAAGCTTATCCACCCATCATCTTTTGGTATTCTCTAATCGTAGATTGATTCCTGAGAGAAGAGTTTTGTTGGTTATTTATGCCTATCCATTGCACTGGGGGAAGACTGTCGATGCATAGTGGATTGTGTGACTCCTTGTTCTACACAAAAATCATGAAAGGGGTCGTTATCGAACTACATCCCATTATCGGTAACTAGCGTTATACGGATTGCAAATCGTGTGATGAGATTCCTCCAAAAAAATCTCCTAGCGCCAGCCTCGCTATTTTGGGTGAGTGGTTCAAACTCAACCCACTTCGTAAAGTAGTCGGTCGTTATAATTAGATATCTTCAATTCCCTAGTGCAGAAGGTATTAGGTCCACTATGTCCAGCCCCATTGAGAAAATTGGAATGGTGAGGGGATTCAGGTCTCTCGCGGGCTGCTTGATCAATGGCAAAAACTACTGACACTTGGTGCACTTTCGAACAAACCTCGTGGCATATTTTTCCATGAAGAGCCACCAATATCCTTGAGAGATCGACCCATAGGAGAGTGATCTTCCACTTTTGTGCACTTTACAACTGCCTTCATGCATTTCACTTAACATTACTTCCATTTGATCTGGGTGAACACATTTTAGTAAACATCTATTGAATTATTGTCGGTAAAGTTTTCCCTCGAATTTAAGGAGACTTGATCCTTAACTTATGTGCGTATTTACCTTTCGAGGGGAGCTCCCCGGTCTTTAAGTCGGATGATATGGGGTCCATCCAAGATAGAGCTAAATCCACTTATAGAATGCAAAGATCTTGATCTAGTTCGATGCTCGGTCGGTCTATGTATTCCACTTCAATCGTTCTTTTATTGATGGCTGAAGCTAGAGTGGAAATAACATCCACATGGTTGTTGTCATTCCTTGAGATTTTCTCCACCAAGGAAGACTCAAACTGTTGAAGAAAACCTCTTACCTTATTCTTGTAAGCAATTATTCTAGAGTCCCTGGCCTTATGTTCTTTGTTAAGATGGTTTGCAATTACTCTGGAGTCACGGTCTACATTAATACAACAAGAACCTAAACTGATCGTGTTATGGAGACCATGCACCATGGCCTCATATTCTGCCTCATTATTTGAGCCTTTGAATCCCAATCTAATGGATTTCTCGATAAGAGTGCCTTGTGGTGTCACTAAGACTATCCTAAATCATATACGCCTCTCGGTTGATGTTCCATTTACGAATAGATTCCAAGTTTATTCATTCTCACCGACTGCCAATGACTCTAGGATGGGATTTTATTTTTCTTCCTCACTTCTTGGTGATATTAAAAATTCTTCTACAAAGTCTTTCAAGACTTGACCCTTAATCGTTGTCCTAGAGTCATACCTAATGTCAAACAGATCCAGATCCAGGGAACACTTGGTCATTATATTTGAGAGATTGGACTTTTTGAGCTCATCTTTCAAAGAATAGGTTGTGTGAATGATAATGGTATGAGCATAAAAGTAGTGCCTTAATTTTCTGGCCGCGATCACCACTGCCGAAATTAATTTATCAATAGGCATGTATTTGATTTCTACCTCAAGGAGAGTATGGATAATATAGTAGACTGGAATTTTCTCTTAATTATGTAAATAATCCAGTGTAGCGCTCGTCGCTTGCTTTGAGACGGCTAAGTACAGATATAGATATTCCTCATCTTTTGGGGTTGACGACAAGGGAGGAGATCCCAAGTACCATCTAATTCCTTCCAAATCTTAATCGCACGCCTCTACCCAGACGGTGGGGCTTGCCTTCTTTAATGCCTAAAAGAATAGCCAAAATTTATCCGAGGATCTATAAATGAAGAAATTCAGAGAGGATGGAACTCTAGTGATGACCTGTATGTCCCTGATAGTATTCGTCTTTCTAATATCTTGCAGGGCTTTGATCTAATCTTCATTAACCTCTATAACTCTCTGGGATAACAAATACCAACAAAATTTATTAGCGCTAACTCCAGAGATGCATTTTGAGGCGTTGAGCTCCATCATGTATTCTCTTCGAATCTTGAAGGTCTTTGTGAGGTCTCTAATGTGATCGGGCGCTCGCTTTCTTTTAATGAGTATGTCGTCAATATATAAATATTTTGGTCACGAGCCATGGATAGGTTGATCCTGCATTCTTCAAACCTAAAGGCATTACCTTGTAACAGTAAAGTCCTGGTCTTTTCCTGATCTGGTACTAACAAAGGTATTTTGTGGTAGTTTGATTATGTGTCCATTAAGTTCATGCGTTGATGTCCATTCTTGGAATCCATGAGTTGGTCTATCCGTGGTAATAAAAAGTTATATTTTGGGAAGTGCCTATTGAGGTCGGTTAAATCTACACGTACTCTCCATTTGTCGCTCTTTTTCCAGACAATAACAATGTTAGAAATCCAGTCTGGGAATTTGACTTCTCTCATGGAGCCGCCTGGAGTAGGTTATCAACATCTGTTTCTATAGATTTCACCTTCTCCGGGGATGAATTCCTTAGTTTATTCTTGATCATCTTGACAGTTGTATCTATATGCAGTTGATGACAAGTGATCTCCGGATTTATTCCCATATGGTCGTATGGTTGCCACACAAAGACATTGCATTGATTCTAAGGAAATAAACGAGTTGATCTACTTCATCCTTAGGTAACTCTGATTCGATAAGGAATACATTTTTTTACTGTGATGAATTTAGAGGAACATAAATGAGTTCCTTCATCACGTGTTTTATAGGTCCCCGTCGATTTTCTTTAACCCTTGGCCGAGCGCCCTTTGGTTGCTACTTAGGTTGATCATCCTCTGAATCATCATTATCCTGATTTTTCTTGGACTAATTCAGTCTTTTTTTTATAGCAAAGACAAAATAACTACGAGTTGCAGCTTGATCTCCCCTAATATCCACCACCCCAGGTCATTCAAGAACTTGAGCTTTTGGTGGAGGGAGAAGGGCATAATTTTCATCCCGTGAATCCATCGTCTGCCCATTATGGCGTTGTAGGGTGAATATAACTGGATGACACGGAACTCGACTTCCTTATTAGTTGAGCCGGCCTTGACTAGTAGCTTGATCTTTTCAAGGGGGTTTCTATATATCCATTAAAACCAATCAATGGCCCTACATTAGTATCAAGGTCATTGATGCTGAAGTTGATTTTGTAGAGCACTGTTAGGTACATGATCTCTGAAAATCTCCCTTGATCCACCTGTATTGTTCTCTTATCAAAATTTGCAATTCGTAGAGTGAGGAATAGGGTGTCTTTATGTGCTAAATTCACTTCGACTAGATCGTCATCGGTGAACATAATAGACCGGCCACTGTCAAAGTCTCTTCTTGGACAAGTCTACTTTGAAAGCCTGTTGAACGTTGACAATAATTCTCATTTTATCTCTGAGCTTCTTGTCAGTGTGTTGAGTTGGATTGGTATATCCGTAATATAACTACAACTAAACCTGTTGGGGTAAGATCCTCGTTTTCCTTATGAACTACATTAATATTTGTAAAAACTATTGGATTCATCGCGTTAATGTGCTCCTCGAGGTGCTCGACTTGAACTAGCTCCTCCAAATGTTTCTTGAACATTTTGCAGTTTTTTGTAAAGTGACTGTGATCCTGGTGATAAGTGCACCTGAGGTTGGAGTCTCTATCATTAGGATCACTGGCCATCTTAGGAGGCCTCTTGAAGTAGACCATGTCTTTGCTCTATGGGGTAAGCTTGTATATGGGTTCTTTAAAGACGATTTCCAATGCCTCGTAGATGTTCTCATTAGCCTGAGACCTAGGTCAATCTTTGGGGGTTTCATTCCTAAATCCCTTCTTGGTCAAAGAGGGTTAATTTTCCCCCTTAGGCTTCATCTTAGGTTCTCTCTTCTTCTGGTCGATCGGGGCCGCTACATTGATGAGCTCGTCCTCCACCTTAGCATACTTCTCAATATGGGACATGAGGTCATCCATCGTAGAGGTCGATTTCTTCATCAGGGACTCGTAGAGATCATTCGATCGTTCTAAGCCAAAATTCACGTAAAGATCACTAACTTATCGTTATAATCCTCAATCTCGTTGTATCTCTCCCAATACCTCTGGGCGTACTTCCTAAAGGACTCTCCCTTACTATTCTTAAGAGAAATTAACAAATTAACCTCCTTAATTTCCTTATTGCTGGTGATGAATCAGGTCGCAAATTGCTCATCCAGGTTTCTAAAAGACAATATTGATCAGGGGCAATTTCTCAAACCACTTCAAATCGATTTCCCCCAGAGTATATGGAAATACTTGGCACATTAGGGCATCGTGATAATTCCAAAGAGACATGGTATGTCGATAGTGCCCAATATGATGGGTGTGATCTAACTTCACGTCATATGTTGTCACATTTGGCATGGAGAACTTCTTGGGTGGTTCAAAATACACTATTTTCTCAAGAAAGGGGGGTGAGTAACCATAACCCAATGCCTTTCTAGCTAGGTCCTTATGAGTTCGAGCCAAATTTGGGTTCAATATCCTTTCCAACTCTTTCTGGATGATCCCCCTAAGTTCGTCACTCCTTACTCTGTTTAGTTGTGCCTCTGAACGGGCAGGTTTGCTACTTTTTGTTGACTCAGTGGGCTAGAACTGATGGCAATTGTGGTTAATGGAATTTCTCTTTGGGGAATGGTTATCACGTCATTGGTTGCGATGCATCGTGTGAGGGCTCCTTGAACGAGAGGCCCTCCCAATTTGATTTGATCCAAAATTTCTTGGAGAGTGGGGTCTTCTCATGTGGCGCTCCTGGGTAGGGAATCAAATTTGCGATCTTATAATTATTGGGTTAATTGCCTCCTTAAACAGACGATCTCTTGGTCATGATCATCAAGTCTTTCCTCATAAATACTGGCCAGACAGGAAGCATCCATTCCTTCTAGTCGCTTGATCGACAGTGTGCATTATCGACGACTGGGCCCTAATCTGCTGAGAGATTTCCCCTAGATCTATAATGTCATGAAAAAAAAGGGAGCGTAATGTAACAATGCGCATAATTTTTGGGGTATTTTAAATTAATTTCTAGAAAACGGAGGAAAATAAAGTTTTGGATTTAAATATTTTTCTTAATTAAAAATGTTAGATTTTATTTTTGAAAACGAGAATTTCAATCGGTTTCGAAATCGGACTTAAAATTGATTTTTAAAGTTTATCCCCTAAGTCATTTTTTAAGTCCGCAGTTTCAAAATTACTGAGTCATCGATCGATCGACCCCAGGGGATCAATCGATCGACCCCAGCAAAATTTCGTGCGCTGCGGGTTTCTATTTTGACGAATTTTGTGATTTTAAAACTCTTCAACCTAATTATATAAGTGGACTTCGGGGCTAGGTTTTTAAAACACATGTTCTACAAACCCTTGAGTAGCAGACTCTCTATTTTTCCATCATCTTCAACCTCCAAAACCTAGCCTCCATTAAAACCATTTTTAAGCTCAGTTTTGAAAGCGTAGACTAATCTGTCCCAAGTTGATTCAAGAGGAGTCTTCGATCCATTTTTCAAGAGGAACTCAAATCTCTAATCAGTTTTTCTACATCTAATCACAACATATTTATCCTATTCTTTTTCCTTAGTGTTATATGTCTTGATTGTAGCCTTCATTAAATTCATGCTTTCTAAAATAGCTTATGAATGTAATTCTTAAAGAAATAAATATTGGGACTGTTTTGCATGAAATATTAATATTACCTAATACTCATAACCTTTTTGTTCTTTGGGTAGTGTTTGGGTCGCCGATTATGTTACGGTTATGTGCATGTAGAGGAGCCCTTAGAAAGTAAATTTTGTTAATTCATGGGAAAACCCTAGATTGATTTGGTTACTTGTGTTGAAAAATAATAATCATGATAGGACTTTCATGTAATTTTTATTCTAAAAATCACAATACTTATGTGTCCTTGATTTCAACCATTTAATTAAAATTTAAGCAATTGGGAATTTAATGTTATTATGAATATTTTATAAATTGTTAATTTTGCCACTTTATGGAAATATTATAATTTTGATATCTCGGGGACAATGGGTAATGTAGGTAATTTGTTTTCACCCTTTTTATAGCATACTTGCGAGGTATGGGACTAGTAAGTAGGCCTTAGTTGCGATTTATGCTTTCTAGATATGGGACTAGTTAGTGTGAGTCTATGCGGGTTATATAATTTGGGGTGGGGGCTGATTTTCTATATTATACCGTTGCTACGTTAGCCAAGGATTGGTGTCTAGGTGGAGTGAAATTTTATAGTCATCCTATACTTAGGATAGGACGAATTTGTGTTGGGAACTCTTAGTTAGGACTAAGGGGTATTTTCAGGATTTTCACATCGCTTTTAAGGGTGGGGGAAATTAAATTTGAATAATGAGTCTGAGAAACTTTGGAAATTCCAACCGCAGGACTAAAACAGGTATTAAAATTTATTGGAGACATAATATGTCGGGGCTAACAGTTTAAACGGGTCAGAGGACGATTTATGTCGTGTCGTGTGCGAAACCTTGTCATATAGCGAGGATCGCAGGATAAAAACGGATCAGACGGCGACCTTGACAAGGGGACGGATGTTTGGGTAGAACCATGTCATATCGCAAGGGCCGACAGTTTAAAACGGATCAGACGGCGGTTTTGACAAGGGGAAGTGCATCTTGGTAAATCATCTTCGTGGTTCATTTAATTAAATTTAACATTATTGGAAACGCGGGTAACTTAAAATAATATTGGTATGGCATATTTTAAAGAAACCTTGCGGGTAGTTAGTAATTTATTTTTGGCAATTAATTATCTTTCTAATTAAAATATTCCATTGTTATGGTTGATATATATAACACTATTGTCTGGGTTCAAGGACCCTAATTGAGAGGAGTAGCCGGCATTCATGCTCGGGGCTTCGGCTCTGACACATGCGTTGACTAATCTTTTTCAAGATTAAATTCGGAGTAGCTGCATATGATTTATTGGAGACCCTTTGGAGATGCAGATGGAGCTATTTTTATTGCTTTAGTAGTATTTTTATTATGTCGTAATTATTATGAGACTACATTTGAGTTATATTGGGCCATTCGGTTCGAAAATTGTCGTGAGATTTGAGTTGAATTTTAATTATTTAATTATTGAGATATTTGGAGTTTGAATGTGATGGGTTTTTATATCGCACTTTGGTGTTCTATCAGTTGGATGTTACTAGTATTTGGGATTTATCAAATTATTTATCTTGTGGATTAAAATTTTATATGTCTCTTATATGTCACATGCTAAGGATGATATTTAATTTACTCACACCCGACATAGTTTTGGTGGCAGCCGACGCCAGAATTTAGCGGGGTGTGACAGATGGTATCAGAGCATGGTCTTAGGTCTCATAGGTTGTGTGTCTGTTTTAGCTTCCGCGTTACTTATCTCTGATTCCTTTCGATGATTTGTACTCTTAGATTTCTGAGTCTAATGTTGTTTGTTCCTATCTTTTTAGATGGCCAACACTAGGAGAGCTGGTAGTAGGAGAGAGGAGTCCGTTTCTGGCCCTGCAGTTTAGAAGAGCCAGGGATAATTTATTCTGGATGCCGAGGCACTAGCGGCAATTGTGGAAGAGGCCGCAGCGGCTGGTATTGAGATTGGGAGATAGAGAGGGGTGACGTTAGAACTGCAACAGCAAGGGACACCCGTCTCAAATTGGGATAGAGTAAGGACCATCTTTTTCCAGGGGAATACTTCTACCTTTGCAGGAGGATCCGACCCCACGATCGCTCACCAATGGATAAGGAACATGGAGCGACATTTGAGATTGGTGGACTACACGGAGGTATAAAAACAGATGTTAGCAACATTCAAGTTGAATGGGAATGCCTTACAGTGGTGGGAAAGCACCACTACACCAGAGGAGCGAGATAAATTGAGTTATGCAGAGTTTCAAATTATGTTCAATAATAAGTACTTCCCGTATGCTATAAGGAGTGCAAAGAAAAGAGAATTTCTGGAGTTGGAGCAAGGTTCAAGATCAATTGTCGAGTATGAACAAGAGTTCACCAGTTTATTTATGTTTGTACCAGAGGAGGTAGACACTGAGAGGAAAAATATGGAGTGCTTCATCAAAGGGTTGTCCTGGTTCATTAGGCAAATGGTTTTGGGAAATTCGGCATACACTGATTATGCCCAAGTAGTGGATGTCGCGATGTTACATTGGCAGGAGAAAATTAGTTATCAGAAGAAATTGGGAAAAGGCAAGAAATAGATGGTTAGGGAGGAGACAACAAGGGTCGCAATGACCAAGCATGGAAGAGACAAAGGCTGAACCAAGGACAACAGAACAACAATGTTCCACAGGATAACCAGAAACAGGGTAGTAAGGGGGAGAAAAATTGGAATATGAATTCAGAGCCTTTTTAGGGTACTTGTTTGATTTGTGGGAAAGTAGGACACAAAGTAAATAGGTGTTTTAAGAGAGAGGTCCATCAAGGTCAAGTTACTCAGGGCCAGCAAGGCCAAGGGCCTCCAGCACCAGTAGCGCCCAGAGTGCAGGGAGTGTCAGCAGCACTGGTGGCAACATGTGTTCAGTGAGCGCCAGTAGTGCCGGCAGCATCTGGTGCACAGGGATCAGCTACAGCACCAACCAACACAGGTTATGGGAGGTGCTACCTACTTCAGCCTCGAGAGGAGCAGGCACCGCAGGAGCCACGATGTGGCTAGTAGAGGATCGGAAAGTAATGTTTTGTTAGGTATGTATGTAGGTGTTATATAACTAGTATTCGTATTTTTACTTGCGTAGAATTAGGTGTATGGGCACCTAATTATAGTATGATATGGTAGACTCATGTGAACTTTAGTTTATTTTGCGCTTTAAGTTTTGCTGAATTTCGAGGTCAAAATTCTCTTGCTAGTGAGGAAGTATATAACAACCCGCATAATTTTTGGGGCATTTTAAATTAATTTCTAAAAAATGGAGCAAATAAAGTTTTGGATTTAAATATTTTCTTGATTAAAAATGTTAGATTTTATTTTGAAAATAAGAATTTCAATCGGTTTCGAAACTGGACTTAAAATTGATTTTTAAATGATTTTTAAAGTTTATCCCTTAAGTCATTTTTTAAGTCAGCAGTTTCAAAATTACTGAGTGATCGATCGGTCGACCCCAGGGCTCGATCGATCGACCCCAACAGATTTCGTGCCCCGCAGGTTTCTGTTTTGATGAATTTTGTGATTTTAAAACTCTTCAACCTAATTATATAAATGGACTTCGGGGCTAGGTTTTTAAAACTCATGTTCTACAAACCCTTGAGCAGCAGATTCTCTATTTTTCCATCATCTTCCACCTCCAAACCCTAGCCTCCATTAAAACCATTTTAAGCTCAGTTTTGAAGGCATAGACTAATCTGTCCCAAGTTGATTCAAGAGGAGTCTTTGATCCATTTTTCAAGAGGAACTCAAATCTCTAATCAGTTTTTCTACATCTAATCACAAGCATGTTTATCCTATGTTTTTCCCTTAGTGTTATATGACTTGATTGTAGCCTCCATTAAATTCATGCTTTCTAAAATAACTTATCAATGTAATTCTTAAAGAAATAAATATTGGGACTGTTTTGCATGAAATATTAATATTACCTAATACTCATAACCTTGTTGTTCTTTGGGTAGTGTTTGGGTTGCCAATTATGTTACGGTTATGCGCATATAGAGGAGCCCTTAGAAATAAATTTTGTTAAACCCTAGATTGATTTGCTTACTTGTGCTGGAAAATAATAATCATGATAGGACTTGCATGTAGTTGTTATTCTAAAAATCACAATATTTATGTGTCCTTGATTTCAACCATTTAATTAAATTTTAAGCAATTAGGAATTTAATGTTGTTATGAATATTGTTATAAATTGTTAATTTTGCCACTTTATGGAAATATTATAATTTTGATATCTCGGGGACGTTGGGTAATGTAGGTAATTTTTTTTCACCTTTTTTATAGCATACTTGCTAGGTATGGGACTAGTAAGTAGGCCTTAGTTGCGATTACTGCTTTCCAGGTATGGGACTAGTTAATGTGAGTCTATGCGGGTTATATAATTTAGGGTGGGAGTTGATTTTCTATATTATACCTTCGCTACGTTAGCCTAGGATTGGTGTCTCGGTGGAGTGAAATTTTTATAGTCATCCTATACTTAGGATAGGACGCATTTGTGTTGGGAACTCTTAGTTGGGACTAAGGGGTATTTTCAGGATTTTCACATCGCTTTTAAGGGTGGGGGAAATTAAATTTGAATAATGAGTCTGAGAAACTTTGGAAATTAATACCGTAGGAATAAAACGGGTATTAAAATTTATTGGCGACATAATTTGTCGGGGCCGACAGTTTAAACGGGTTATAGAACAATTTATGTCATGTCGTGTGTGGAACCTTGTCATATCATGAGGATCGTAGGATAAAAACGGATCAGACGTCGACCTTGACAAAGGGACGGGTGTGTGGGTGGAACCTTGTCATATCATGAGGGCCGACATTTTAAAACGAGTTAGACGACGGCTTTGACAAGGGGAAGTGTATCTTGTTAAATCATCTTCATAGTTCATTTAATTAAATTTAACATTGTTGGAAATGCTGGTAACTTAAAATAATATTGGTATAGCATATTTTAAAGAAACCTTGCGGGTAGTTAGTAATTTATTTTTTGCAATTAATTATATTTCTAATTAAAATATTCCATTGTTATGGTTGATATATATAACACTATTGTCTGGGTTTAAGGACACTAATTGAGAGGAGTAGCCGGTATTCATGCTCGGGGCTTTGGCTCTAACACATGCGTTGACTAATCCTTTTCAAGAGTAAATTCGGAGTAGCTGCATAGGATTTATTGGAGACCTTTTGGAGATATAGCAGGAGCTATTTTTATTGCTTTAGTAGTTAGATTTTTATTCCGTCGTAATTATTATGAGACTACATTTGAGTTATATTGGGCCATTAGGTTCCAAAGTTGTCTTGAGATTTCAGTTGAATTTTAATTATTTAATTATTGAGATATTTGGAGATTGCACGTGATGGGTTTTTATATCGCAGTTTGGTGTTCTATCTGTTGGATGTTATTTGTATTTGGGATTGATCAAATTATTTATCTTGTGGATTAAAATTTTATATGCCTCATATCTGTCACATGCTAAGGATGATATTTAATTTACTCGTACCCGACTTAGATTTGGTGGCGACCGACGCCTGAATTTAGTGGGGTGTGACACGTAACAGGATTGTGGCCCTCCTCATGACACGTATTTTAGACTGGACGAGGCTCCTCGCGTGCGTGTGGTGAGATTAATTTGCACATGATTGTTGGGCTAAATGACTTTGATAATGGTGAGAACTTCGATCTTCCCATAGATGGTGCCAAATTGTAGGGGATATTGACCCACAATAAAATCCATAATTAGAGATTGGCCCCTAAATAATTATGAATATAAGAAAATAACAAAGAACACGAGATGTACGTGATTCAGAGGAGAGATTTACCTATGTCCATGGGGAAGGGAGGGAGACTGGTTTATTATTCAGGAAGAATAATGGCGATTAGAGTGCTAGAGTTGCTAGCTGAGATTCCAAGTCATCATGCGCAGGTTATAATTAATTACCCTCTCTTAATGGACGAGGTCACCCCTATTTATAAGAACACAAGCCCTATCATTATAGGTCACTTTATGTTTATCTGAATTATAAGTTTGATTCCTATAAGGATTGGTCTTCCAACCCGCCAGTGTGATCTTCCGCGATTTTAACTTATCTGCCTTTATATTCGTGGTCGTCCAATATCTATCATGTGGTACCCACGTCACATGGAGGTCACCCCCATTTATAAGTACGTGAATCCTATCATTCTAGGCCTCTTTATGTTTATCTTAATTATAAGTTTGAATCCTATAAGGACTGGTCTTCCAACCCGCCAGTGTGATCTTTAGGGATTTGAACTTATCTCCCTTTATATTCCCGGTCTTACAATTATGTCACGTGGTACCCACATGACATGGATTCGTCCAGTCCCCCTACAATATTAAACTTGATTAATTTTATTCTTAGACATGTATGTTGGGTAAATTGCTTTTAAATGGTGGGGACGGATTAATACTAACCATTGTTGGGTGGGGGTATAAATAATATGTAATTTAACCTAGTAGGCTATTTGATGTAGGTCGAGGACCCAACTCACCTATAGGCGACACATGAGTTTTTTATTGACTCTTTGCATTATCGGCGCAACAAAATCCATGATTTAAACTCACCAAAGTGGTGTGTCGAGAACATAAATACACCATACAACCTTGCCACCGACACGAACTTTAGATGCAATATAGGTGATATGTTGTAGCGGTGTGATGAGTCAATGTACTATAGTTGAGTGTATTGTTGCTGGAAGCAAACGTATAATCTTGTTTTCATTAGCACAACTTTCATCATTGGCGTGACAAGTATGTCACTTCATAGGCACATCAATTGTCGTGTATCAGGGACTAATATACCTGAAAAAATTTACAAATGTGCCATCAGTACGGGTTATACCTAGTGTGTGTTTATGTGTGTGTGTATATATATATATATATATATATATATATTAGTGTGTATTGTGAATGTTATTGGAATCCAGAATATGTTTATAGTGTTGTAACTTTAAAATTCATTTGGTGTTGGGTTTACTCTGATATCACAATTTGTACATGATTTACATAAATATCACAGTTATATATAGATAGTAACTAAATTTGTTTTATAGCATACATGGTGTCTTTTTATGAAAATATGTCTCTATTTTGTAAACATGCCTTTTAATGACGTTTATGATGAACATTCACAATTAATAGTGAATTATCATAACATTTTAGCAAAGGTTTCATAAATCAGACACACTTTGTAGTGCATAGTCGTGACTCTTGTAACAGTTTAGAAAATTATTCCCAAAAGGAAAAATAATTAGTAAATAAATAAAATTCCTAATAATTTTATAAACAAATAGGGAAACTTTGTAGAAAAATTTATGTCCAGCTCTAAATAAAATTAGACTCAATTTTCAAGCATGGTGCATGATGATACGAGAAACCGGCCACAAGGCGTTCTCATACCAGCAAGTCAAGAGTAGAGTGTGTGATGAACAAAAAAATCAAGTAAATAGAGAGAAGACAAGATATAGAGTGGTTCGGCCTTTGAAATAGACCTACATCCACTGTGTTGCTCCGTTCTCATTATATGCGTTGCATTGTACAGTATAATCGTGCCTAAAATGGCATACGAATATGAGAATAAAGGAGAGTACATGGCAGTACTGAGGATTCCGGAGTGCCGGATAGGTGGCTGCGATGTAGATGTGTGGCCTCCTAGTTGTGTCTTGAGGTTGTGTAGTGAGAATCTGTATTGTAGATCCTGCCTTGGGCGTATCTGGAATCCATCCCCCTTTTCCGGGTATGGTCCTCTATTTATAAGGAAATGGGTTGAGTCATGTGCCCACAGCACGTGGCATGTACCAAGTCTGCCGTCACCTGTGGATAAGGGTGTGCAGCCCGTAGAGTAAGCAACGCCGAGTAGTGAAGCGCCCTAAGGTGGGGTGCCGCGGCCTCTGATGTAGGGGGCCGCACCCTACGAGATATCTGGCCGCGCCCTGACTGAGATAACTGCCGCGGCCTGTATGGTCTGAACATCCGCGGCTTCGGATGAGTACTATCGCGGCAGGGTGCTACATATGGCATTATCAATAAGCCCCCAAGCCGTTGTGCCAAGGGAAGTATATTGGGACTGCGGCTTATAAGCCTAGTAACCGCGGTGCTTCCAAAGCGACGATTCGTCTTCCGCGCTCCCTTATATAAATTGTTTCTGGCCGTGGACTTCATTACGTTTCCAAAACTTGAGAGAGCAAATCGAGAGCGAAATTCTGCACAATCCTTCTTGCATTTTCCGACAGCCTTTCGAGGTGGTTTGAAGCTGCGTGTGGTGTTTTCAAGGTGGTGTGAGGTTGTTCTTCGCGGTTTTCTTCATTTCCAGGTGACTTTTCAACCACTACTCTCACTTTTCTTCGTTGTTTACGCCTTTCTTCGTCCGTTTGCCTGAAATCTTGGGTTTTACATGTTTGTTTTGCTTTTTTCCCATATTTGCTGCATATGACATTCATACCACTGTCCTTGACATTCATAGCTGAAAACTCCACCTTTTGTGAATTTGATCTTAGGATATGTAAAATTTTGTTAATCAACTGTTTAGGATAAATGCCGCGGCACAATATGATTAGCAATTTTGCGCTAATGTGCCAAATGGCCGCGGTCCCTTAAGTCCACATCCGCGGCATCTACATACACATTCCCCTTGGGACCAAGACATCCATGTAGAATAACTGTAGTTGCTACTAGAGCATTTAGGACTGTCTGAAAAATTAGGAATAGCCGCGGTCGGTGATGCCTTAAGGCAATTCTAATTCATTTCCGCGGCGGCTCAGGTTTCATAAAATGGAACTGTCCACGGACAGTTGGGGCCGCTTGGTCCCATAAGCAATAGAGTTCGCTTATTAATAACTGTATTAGGGACGTAATTCCAGCCTTCAAGATTTAAAACAAACAACCTTCTGCGGCCTTTTGAAGTCTTACAAGTCATACTGGCTGCGACGCCTAACTGCGAATTCTGCTTTTCAGGTACTGCTGCAGCCATATGAGCTTTGACCCAGACGAGTTCCTTAGAGGCTTTTGGGCAAAGCATTTTGGGACCTCTCCCCCAGAACTTACTTCCGCGCCGCCTCTAAGGTCAGTTGGGCCCTGCAAACTGAAGGATTGTCCGAACTGCGTGGTAATTGACTCAACCTCCGCGGATTCTGCATCTGGGAAGGGTTCCCCATCTCGTTCGATGGAGGAAGAAGCCAATTCAAGCACTCATCCCATGGGAGAAGGAGAGATTGCCGCGGCTTCTAGAAATAAGCCTGGAAGTACATCTGGGAGGGCTGTAAAACCATTGGCCGCTCTCGACATCCGCGGCTCGATGACCCAAGAATGGGTTGAGCAGGTTGCTGAGGCTTTCGAGTTTCCAGAAAACTTGACATGTTCAGCCCCTGCCGCGAACCAGAGATCGTGCACGGCACTTTCTGACGATGGAATTTGCTTCCCTTTGCACGCGTTCATCTATGGGCTGCGGTTGCCTGTTCCCGTTCCCATCCGTCGCATTTTCCAGACGATGAAGCTGGCTCCAGCTCAGTTAGACCCCAATGGTTGGAGAGCTGTTCTTGCTGCAGTTGTCCTTTGGCAGAAGTTGTTCAAAAAGGACATTACTCCCGCGGAGTTCTTCCACTTCTACCGCCCAAAGGAGAACTCAGTAAAGTTCGCGGGCTACTATTACTTTTCTAGCCGCGGCAGGGACGAGACCCTATACACTGGGAGACCGACCAGCGTAAAAAACTGGAAGGGGAAATATTTTTTCATCTCCGGTGAAGGCTGGGAGATGCACCCAGAGGAGAACGAGAGAGAGAGATCATACAAAATGCTGCGGCAATGGGGTTCACCCTCCAAACTAGGTATAAGATTTTTAGGCGTCTTTTATTTTCTCTTGGCCACTACTAACTTGGAACTGTATCTTCTTTCTGCAGCTCTTGACAATCTGCACTTGAACTCGCGCCAGGAAAAAAGAGTTGCCGAGGCCGCGGAGTTTCCTGTTGAACACAAGAAGTTCAGCATACTTGTAACATCGGCCACTATATTTGGGGCGGGATTCTTCCCCAACAAATCAATTCCTCAACAGATGGGCGTAGAAGGTAATTAACTGTACCATTTCTCTCATTCCGCGGTCGTTTTATTCTCTTGGAATTTGTTGAACTCATGCCATTATTTTCCAGGTGAGGAGGTTGATAGGGAACTGCTGGCCGCGCAGTTGGCAGAGATGGATGAGGACGCGGTCGTCCTAAATAACACCGCCAGGAGCAGGAAAAGGAAGCGGTCTAGGGCCAAGGTACAGGCCGTGACTTCTTTTGTTGATAAACCCACAGATCCTGCCGTGGATCAAGTGGTTCACGATGAAGCCCCTGTGCATCATGAACACTTTGATGATGACATAGGGGAAAATTTGGCCGCGGCAGGACTTCTGCCAGCGGAAGTTCCCCGGCAACCATCGTCTTCTCCACCCCCACCCAATGTTGTGGCCGTCAACGCAAATTTGCTGCCTCCCCAATTCCGTGGAGAGACTGGGCCAGATGGTAGGCCAAGGCCTCAGCTAAGGCAGCCTGACCCAAATTCCTCCTGGGACACTACTGCCAAGGCTGCCCGGAGAATGAAACGGGCATTGGATGCCGCGGACCTCGACAGACTTGTTGGGGAAGATCACGAAGACCTGGAGGATTGTGGCCTCCACAGCCTTCTCAGGGTACGTACCAATCATCATAATCTTTGTACCTCGTATTTTTTGCTTTTGCTAACGTCTCTTATTCCATATACAGGCCGCGGACGTGATTGTAGTCCAAAAAAGAAAGTACGAGGCATTATACCGGCTGAAAGAGGCCGAGAAGAGTGCTCATGCCGCGGACCTGCAGTCGGCTCGGACATCTTCTTTTGAGGCCGGGAAAGCATCATCTGCCGCGGCCCTCCAGGCAGCCCACATGGACCTGGAGAAGGCCAATAAAGCCAGAGAGGAAGCGGAAGAGAATTTCAATCAGGCCGCGGAATCTCTGAAGTCGTCGCAAGCTCAAACAGCTGAAGCCGCCCGTGTTGCGGAGATTGCAACTTCCAAGCTTGCCCTCCTCCAGCAAAAATACCAAGAGCTTGAAGCCAAGTCTGCCCAGAAGGACGTAGCCCATGCCGCGGCTATCAAAAAGATGGAAGTTGATCACGGCGACGCCCTCCAGCTGGCTATAGATCATGCCGTGGAGTCCTTCAAAGGCTCCAAGGATTTTTTCCTTACAAATAACAGGGCCTACCTCCGCGGCTATCAGGAGCTGCGGTAGAGAATCATTAGAAATTTCCCTGATGCAAAGGATACGGTCCTCGCTTGGAAATTAAGTGATGCAGAACATCAGGAGTGCATTGCTGAGCTGAGGGCCGCGGCTGAAGAGAGGGCAAGGCTGATAGCCCAAGCAGAGGCAGAGGCCGAGGAGACAGAGACCGCCGCGGGCGGTGATGAAGCTGATGACGACGACGACGCGGCTTCTTGAATTTTAAGTTGCACTTTGTAATTTCGAACTTTGCTGTGGCTGCGGCCCCTATTTTTGTAATCCACATTTATTAATACAAAGGCTGCGGCTATATTCTTATCTCTGCTTCAAATTTTCTTCTTTTTTGCATTGCGTGTTATACTCTGCCATCCATAATGAATGGTTGTATGTTACTGCCTCTCATATTTGTAACCAGCTTTTTGTATTGAAAGAACTTATAGAACTTGTAACCAAGTCCGCGGCAGCATAGCATAATTCCATGCACTTTTTGTATATCATCCGCGGTTCCTTTGTCACCTTGGCCCTTTATTGCCTTACACTACCTTAGGCGGTCACCCCAGGCCGCGGTGCGATTTCTCTCTTTTTCTGTACATGCCGCGGCGATTTGAACGAGCAACAACCGCTTTTTCCATTTAACTGGCGGGTTACCATCCATCACTAAGGTTGTGGTGGATGACGATGACAAGATAATGGGGCTGTAGAACCTTGCCCCTGGGAAACTGAGGCCATCCTCCTGCGGGTTTGACACGCCTCATGATCATGATGACTGAGCTTCCAATAGTTGATTCGATTGTCCTCCATGGCTTACCTTTAGTCGATCTTGGGACACTATGAAGCCTCTCCAGGCTGGGTTACGTTGTTAAGCCACCCACAGCTAATATGTGAGACACTATCAAGCCTCTCCAGGCTGGGTTACGTTGTTAAGCCACCCACAGCTAATATGTGAGACACTATCAAGCCTCTCCAGGCTGGGTTACGTTGTTAAGCCACCCACAGCTAATATGTGAGATACTATCAAGCCTCTCCAGGCTGGGTTACGTTGTTAACCCACCCACAGCTAATGTGTGAGACACTATCAAGCCTCTCCAGGCTGGGTTACGTTGTTAAGCCACCCACAGCTAATGTGTGAGACACTATCAAGCCTCTCCAGGCTGGGTTACGTTGTTAAGCCACCCACAGCTAATATGTGAGACACTATCAAGCCTCTCCAGGCTGGGTTACGTTGTTAAGCCACCCACAGCTAATATATGAGATACTATTAAGCCTCTCCAGGCTGGGTTACGTTGTTAAGCCACCCACAGCTAATGTGTGAGACACTATCAAGCCTCTCCAGGCTGGGTTATGTTATGAAGCCACCCACAGCTACTGATATACATAAAGCCCTCCACTGCCAGAGATTATAAGCCTCCCGGCTTGATGACGCGTCCCGAGAGCTGAGAACGGGCATTGTAAGCCCCCGTGGCTGATAAAAGCTCCCTGAATTCTCGGATGCTTTCCTGATTATAATCATCATATGATAAGATACAGTCGCACGTCGTGAGGAGAACTTTTGAGCTAATTAAGACCGCAATCCCTCCATAGGTGCATCCCAAAATAATAATAATCTTCCAAGATAATGTTTTATTCTTCCCTTGGATTCTGTTTAAGACAAAAGGTCTTTTTGTGAGATGATAAATTATGAAAACAAGAGAGGAATGAGATATGGCAAAATTTGCTAATTCATTATATTTATATATGTATGTTTCAGCTAATGGCTTTGTTAATAAAACATAAAATCTTGAGTATTCGGGCTCTAATGAGCTACATAAAGCATAGACAGAAATAGTTGAATTGAAAAAGGCTAAGGATGAGGTGTGGCATGCAGCCTCTGTCAGGTCCGGCTGAGCCCTTTATGCATTCTTCAGGAATTGCTGCAGCATCCCCTGGCCAATTAGCCTTTCGACTTCATCTTTCAGAGCATAGCATTGCTCTGTCTCATGGCCATGGTCCTGATGGAATTTGCACCAGGCGGCTTTGTTCCTCTTGTGGGGTGGAGCTCTCAGCTTTTCTGGCCACCTCAAAAGCTTGTCCTCTTTGATACACTCAAAGATCTCTTCAATTGGGAAAATCAACGGCGTATAGACGCCCGACTTTTTCTCTGATTTCTCTGCTTCCCTTTTCTGCCTTTTGCCAGTTGGTCCTGCGGCTACTTTGACTGCCGCGGCAGGTAAAGCTCTTCTCGGACCTGCGTTTGTATTTTGATTGGCCGCGGCCTCTAGCATCAGCACCCTCTGAGTGAGGTAATTGACCTGGGTCTGAAGTGAAGCATGGTTGTCATAGAGGTGATTAAGGTGATTGTACAGTTGCACAATCTCATCCTTGACTTCCATGCTCTGGCTGGATTCCCCCTCCATTTCTGCTTTTGTTAGTCTTTATAGAGTATATAGAATCTGAGACAAAACTAACATAAGTGAGTAATAACAGGAGTATTGGGGGGGGGGGGGAAGGGAATGAACTGCCCCATGATATGCTGAGGAGGCCGCGGCAAGTATGGCACACAAGTGCACTGCCGCAGCCTTTGAATGATATCACCAAGGTTGAGCTGAAGGCCACCCGAGTGTTCCTTGATGTTTTGAAGCTTCTGCAACATACCTATTCCAGTAGAGGTCGCGACATGTTAGGTAGTTGAACTACCACGCCGCATCCCTACCTAGACAGGGAAAATCCTAAGATTGAAACCCAAAACTGAGTTTTTCTCCCGGAACACGTGGATAGCATACCTACTAGGGTCTATCCATGAGAGATTAACCTCTCGGTACACACAATGGCGCAATTATAATGATAAACCCCAGATCATAGGAAAAGAACAAAAAGGGAGTAAATATAACTCTTCCCTAATCACCCACATTTATGGGGCTGAAGCCCATTAAGCCTTCCCGCTTTACCTAGGTGGGGTGATATCACAGGGGTATGTAAAATAGATCTAAGGTCATAAAATGGAGATCCGAGAACAGATCTGAAGGTATGAAATACCCATTTAAGGGTGTAAGTATCAAATAGAGCTCAGTAACCAAAATTTACTCATGGGATGATGATCCAGAGGATCCCCGTGAATAGAATAAGGTGTTCAAGAACTCGAAACATAGAGAAACAAGATTGAGGTATCTCGGTTTTCCACAGACGGCGCCAAACTGATGATACGAGAAATCGGCCACAAGGCGTTCTCATACCAGCAAGTCAAGAGTAGAGTGTGTGATGAACAAGAAAAGCAAGTAAATAAAGAGAAGACAAGATATAGAGTGGTTCGGCCTTTGAAATAGACCTACATCCACTGTGTTGCTCCGTTCTCATTATATGCGTTGCATTGTACAGTATAATCGTGCCTAAAATGGCATACAAATATGAGAATAAAGGAGAGTACATAGCAGTACTGAGGATTCCGGAGTGCCGGATAGGTGGCTGCGATGTAGATGTGTGGCCTCCTAGTTGTGTCTTGAGGTTGTGTAGTGAGAATCTGTATTGTAGAGCCTGCCTTGGGCGTATCTGGAATCCATCCCCCTTTTCCGGGTATGGTCCTCTATTTATAAGGAAATGGGTTGAGTCATGTGCCCACAGCACGTGGCATGTACCAAGTCTGCCGTCACCTGTGGATAAGGGTGTGCAGCCCGTAGAGTAAGCAACGCCGAGTAGTGAAGCGCCCTAAGGTGGGGTGCCGCGGCCTCTGATGTAGGGGGCCGCACCCTACGAGATATCTGGCCGCGCCCTGACTGAGATAACTGCCGCGGCCTGTATGGTCTGAACATCCGCGGCTTCGGATGAGTACTATCGCGGCAGGGTGCTACATATGGCATTATCAGTGCATTATATCAATGTATATTCAAGGTATATCTCTAAAACATCTTATCAATCATAAGAATTTGGTTATTTTTTTTACTATCATAATAGAAGGTTGATGATAGACGTATATAGTTTCCAAATGTGTTATAATGAAACACATAACACATAACATTAAGTGAATTAAGTGATATATCAACATTCTTTTTTTTTACCTGAAACAAACACAATGTTTCAATAAGTGATGGTTCACATATGGTTTCATTTTGTCCCTTTATATATTATACATATAAATAAAATTATTTTATGTGGATTGCTGTTTGCAATTGTGGGTATGAGGATATTTTTAAATATAAAATGACGATTTAGTGTCCATTGGCATATTAGCCAAGGTTAATCATAATCCAACTTGTAATTTGTGATTTCTATAGGTTACAAAACCATCATGCACAAATATTTAGTTAATTTAATAGACGTAATGGTCACAATGTGCTTAATTCATTTGTGACCTGACTTTGCGAGTATATTTCTATTTTTATGATATTTCTTTTAGTAGAAACTAACTCGTTCTTTATTATTTTACTTTAGGATTAATTATGTATTTACGCAATGAACTTTACCTTTTTTTCACTCAGATCACGGAACGTTTTTTTGGAAGATATTGCACTGAAGTTTCATTTAGTTTCTAGAAAGTTAACACCATTAATTGATACTAATGGGAAATTAAGGGTACTAGTGAAAAGATTGAAATACATGATGTGGCTCTTTTATAAAATAACTAACTACCCTTTATTTGATTAATTCATAATTTAACAACTAAAACTACTTAAAATTTTAACACCCAAATCAATAGCTTTTTCATTCTCATATGACTCACCCAGGTTAATTAAATAACTTAAATCAATTCGACCCAAAGATTCAAATTGATATAATAACCCAAATTAATTCACCCAGAATTAATTTAACAATCCAAATCAATTTACCCAGATTAATCAAACTCGGACACCAATTCATTGAAATCCTCAAATCTAAATTGATTCAAAATTGATTTAATCAAAACAAATTTGACCACAAATCGAATTTGATTTGAACAAAAATCAATTTTGAGTTGAACAAAAGTGAACTATCGAACTTATCAAATTGATAATCTAGTTAAACCAATAAGCATATATATATGAACACATCCTCCCCCACCTTACCTACTCCTCCACCACCATCAAAAGAAGAAGAATTCAAACCAAGACCCATTTGGACCTATATTCTTTCCTTCTCGATATCCAAATGTTCCTCTTCAAAGTCTTCATAGTTAATAGAATTATAGGATATATGATTGGAAGATTCCTAAGATACATATACATACATATATTTTCATGATTGATTTCAAAATTAATGAAATCGATTTCATCTGATTGAGATTTTATTGGAGAGATAATGAAATCGATTTTCATCCGTGAAACCCACATTTTAATTCAAAACCATTTTTCATATGTGATGTGCCTCTATTTACTATTCACCTTATATGTTTGGTTGTATTGGTTAGCCCGGTGACCTTTGTAATACGAAAAAAATCGATTGATGTTCTAATGAATTTTGTTAAAATCCATTTCAAAGGTCTGTAAACACATCTTTCATAATTGATTTTGATGAAGCCAATAATATCCTCGACATGGAGATTAGAACGAACATTAAGGGAAGGCTCTGATAAGGTTTTGGATGAAGAATGCAAAGATTGTGAATACTCCCCCCAGGCTACATATTTTAGACTTTCCACCACGATGCTTTCGAGCATAAAAGATGAGGTGGAGTATATGACTCATGTTTTAAGTATGTGAATTTGGTCGATAGCTTGATGTATGCTTTGGTTTTCTTAGTTGGATATAACTCAGGCAATGAGCATTGGGAATAGATATAAAGGAAAAATATCGAGTTTCATTATGTCAAAGAAGTTGGTAAGTAAATTTAAATTTTAGATAAGTTCTTTACAACACATACCAGTTCACTCGATTGAATATGTTTGAATCACTTGATTAAGTGCGCATGTATATAAACTGTTCTTTATAAATCATCATGGATCTTGAGCATGGATCAATCACTTGATTAAATGCATATCAACACTCCAACATTAGTTATGTGGGGATGTTTTCACCACTATGTGAGATAAATTCCAATCTGCAAATCCCCACGAATTCAGTAGGTATATAAGTTACTTATATGTCAATTGCTTTAATGCGTGAGTGGGCACGTCAAACTAATGCAATAGGAAGGTGTCTTCTTCGTGCCTTATATATATATATATATATATATATATATACATATATGTCCAATTTACATATGTGTCTTACTTGATAAAATCAATCTCATGATGAAAAAATAAAAGGAAAAGGATATATACAACCTTATAAAATTTCCATTTTTTGTATTACTACTAGTTAGTTCACATGTGCGTTCCATGTATGATTACTATTCGTTATTACCCTTGGGTTTTGTAAACTTGAATTATCCTTTATTCCAGCGGATGTAAGGTTTTTATATAACATCCGTGTGTCATTTTATCTTAAGTCTACATTCAATAAGTATGTGCCTTTATTAGAAAACATCTTGAACTATTTAACTTAAATGGAAATGTAAAATTTTAAGGGGTATTTTGACTTTACCACCCATTTAGTTTTAACAATTAGATTTTAACCACTATTTGAGGATGGTGAACTGCACAAATGTGTTGAACTAGATGTTAGATACATTAAAGTTGACTGGAGATGATTTATAGTGGTGGGAGAGTATCACCACACCTGAGGGTAGATATCATTTAAGCTATGGTGATTTTCTGGTGAAATTTAATGATAAATACTTTTCTTATTCTATTAGGGGTACGAAGAAGAATGATTTTCTTGATTTGGAGCAGGATTCGAGGATTTATGTTGACTATGAAAAAGATTTCACCAATTTATATATGTTTTCACCTAAGGAGGTGAACACTGAAGAGAAGACGAAATATTTTTTTATTAAGGGTTTGACGTGGTCAATAAGCAAATAGTTTTGGGGAATGCGGCATACACCACATTTCACAGGTGGCGGATGTCGTAGTGATTTTATGACAAGAGAATGTAAACTATCAAAGTTAATTTGGAGATATGAATAAGTCAGGTGGTTAACCAAGGCAGGCGGTGAAAATAAGGGACATAATGGCTAACCATGGAAGAATCCTCAAGTGGGGCAAGATTAGCAGGCCCTTTAGTGGGGAAATGGTGTCTCGTAGGCCCATTAAGGATAGGGACAACAGGGAGAGTGTTTGTTGGGTAGACAGTTAAGGCCCTTTAGAGGGGGTTATTGCACTTGTGGAGAGATAGGGCTTCGGGCTACTAGGTGTCCTAAGATTAAGGGTCAATATCGCTAACGACTTCTAACACCAGGGACTTTTGCACCATCACCGGGTGCATCGATGGTGTATGCCCCACTTGGAGCTCGGGTGGGGTAACCTCAAAAGGAGCCGAGACGTCTCTAGTGAGGTAGTGTGGTATGTTCAGTACTATTATCGTCTAAAACTAGTATGTGAATTTAGGGGCTTTAGATGGAATATACCCATAATAAATAATAACAGATAAAGAAATAGTCACTACCAATATGCCAAATTAAGATGAATGAAGAGAGATGATAAACAAAGAAGAAAATCAGGGGTTTACGTGGTTCGGCCCAAAGTGGTGCCTATGTCAACAGGTGCAGAGATGATTGTATTGATTTCAATAGGAAATAGGCATATAATTGGGTTGAATACAAGCTCTCGTATTCTCTCTAGGGTTTAGCGGTGTGACAATTAAGTAGAATATTTCTCGATCCCTTGTTATGTGGGATCGCGTGCTATTTATATATTGTTATGATAGAGAGAGCGAGAGCGAGAGAGAGAGAGAGAGAGAGAGAGAGAGAGAGAGAGAGAGAGTAGTTGGACAGGCAGAGTGCCTTTATAGGTCAAACAGTTACACCTTTTACAAGAGATGGATAATGATGAGTTTGTTACAGCCCGATAAAGGTAGAACATTACATATTTTCCTTATGTGTGCATGTGGAATAAACATGACTGTTGGTATTCCACTACGTGTGCAAACTGGTGCAAGGTTGGTATTAATGAGGTTAATCAACACTGCTAACTAACATTGTGTTAACAGTAATAAAATAGTTAATGAAATGGCATGGTTGAGCCCATTTATACCTGAACCGACCTCATTGCCTAAGCCAATCAAATTCAGTGTCAAGCCGGCCTCATTCCAAGATGTGGATAATGATGAGTTTGTTATAGCACGATAAAGGTAAAATATTACATATTTATCTCACATGTGCAAGTAGGATAAACATGACTGCGGGTATTCCACTATGTGTGCAAACTGGTGCAAATGATGGTATTGACGGGGTTAATTAACACTGCTAACTAACACCGTGTTAACAGTAGTGAGACAGTCAATGAAATGGTATGGTCAAGCACATTTATACCTGAGCCGACCTCATTATCCAGGCCAGTCAGATTTAGTGTCAAGACAACCTCATTTTATGCCCTTAATGAGGACACATGTCACCTCCTGAGAAGCCTACAAGGTGTCCCACATTTTGGGATTAACAAAATCCCCCAAGACTTCATTCATGACGGGAATTTATAGCAGGTTCTCTAGGCTATTGGGACTTCAGAGTAATTTCTAGGTGAAATTAATTAGTGAAGTGTTACAAGATTGTCCTCGGCTTTTTAAATTCTGGTTGTACTTAAATATCCTCGGTGCGCATTTATCAGGTTGACTTGTGAGTTTTTCTTTAAAAGTTGGCTCAGAAGTGTGTCAGGCGCCATTATATTGCTCTTGCTTGGGGAGCGTGTGTCAGCCCCCAAGCGTTACTTATCTTCCCCAGACATGACGTCATGTCCCGCTTATTTATCAAACATAACTATTGCCGCTTATAAGGTATAAATATTTATTTAAAAAACATTTCACCTTTTTCCAAATCATCTTCTTCCCTCGGATGTGTTTTTAAAAAAATTCCGAGGCTTTCTACCTTTCATCTTCCTCAACTGAAATCCACTCCATTTCTTCCATAACCAGTGATCCTTCACATTTTACCTATGCTTTCCTTTCAAGTTAAGGCATTTCTCAGTCGTCTTCAAACTCGTTAGGTATGGGTATGCTAGTAGTTTATTCTTATGATCAAGTGGTAGGCTATTGTCTAACAAATTTGCCTTACTAGCTACCAATTTTGGATCAACCTGGGTTTTCTTGTCCTAGGTTCTACCAATGCTTATGCCAACTTACTAGTCGTACAGACGGATCTTGTCATCTTGACCATGAGTCAACATTGGTTACTTAAGATGACCAAATATATTTGGAGCTATCCCCACGTTAATCAATTATGGCTGGATCTTGACCTCCATATATTTGTAATGGATTTTCTAGATTTGGTAAACTTCTTGTTCATGACTTATCTATAGACGGGGTCACATATGAAGTTAAACATATTATTTTTGGCATATTCGAAGACAAGGTCATACCCGATGTTTGTATTTGGTTGTGCATACTGAGATGTCTTCAATATAGGCTTCTTATACATCTCCCATACCAATGAGAAACAGGAAAACTTGAAATGACAACAGTTTTTTTAACTCGTTCCATGCCATAACTGGTAGTATTTCCTTTGGTGTTCGGAATTCCATGAATTCTTAAATTTCTCCCCTTATAAGGTTTCAATTTGATAAGTTCTCGATCACACAACGGTAGATACTTTGTATGGATCGTGCCAATTAGATTCCAGTTTGCTCCCCTTCTGCATAACCTTTTTTAGTACATAACGGTAAAGGATGTTCTTCCAGATGAAGTGAAAGGACTTATCGTAAGGCATCTCTACCAGGGGCTCGGCCTCTACCCATTTGGTTAAGTAGTCCATCGCCACAACTAGGTATTTTGCCATGGATTATTCTCTCACCTCATAAATACATATGACTTGGTTTACTATGAGTTGAGAGTTACTGTGTACTAGTAATTATTCAGTGCCCAGAGATGACGTTAGCCCGTATCCTACTATAAGTGCTTCGTACTCTACCTAATTTTTAAAGTCCTCAAAGTGAAATCTGAGGGCGTACTCCATGTCGACACCATCTAGTGTTGTAATTATAATGCTTGCTCCACTGTTAGTGGAGTTGGACGAACCATCTACAAATAATTTCCAGACTGGAGGTTCCTCTTCAAAAATTTTGTCAATCAGACTTTCATATTTAAAAACCTTTTTTATTTTCTCCAGGTCACGAATAATTTCTTCTAATCGGGAGGATGAATCTGGTATGTCAACGATCTGGTCGGACGAATTTACCTCTGAGTTATCTTCTGTAAAAGTCTGCTCGTCTGGTCGAACTGTTGAAATATCTTTCGAAGAAGTCTGGTCTGCTACAGGGCTGAGATCTCTTCCAGAGAAGTCTATTTTGACACTTTTGATGCTAATCTCTCTTTTGTAGAAGTTTGTTTGATCTTCTTCAAAATTGAGCTCTATTTAGGATAAGTCTACTTGATGATGTTTGTCGCTAAGCTCTCTTCCGTAAAAGTCTTCTCGGTGTACTTCAGGGTTGAGCTCTCTTCCGTAGATGTCTGCTTTGCCACTTTTGCCATTAAATATCCTCCGTGGAAGTCTGATTGACGGGTTTTTCTTCATATGTGAATTCTGCGATAAAATTGACCATTTCTTGGCCCTTGATTGTCGTCCTCGATTCATACTGGATGTCATACTCTCCTAATTATATCACTAAGTCCATCAATCTGCTTGATTTCTCAGGTTTGTGAACAACTTGGCGTAGAGATAGATCCGTATAGACGATAATGATGCGCGCTTTGAAAGTATGGCTTTATTCCCCTAGAGGTCTCAATTAAGGCTAAGGCTATCTTCTCCAACCTGGGATATCGAATATTCGCTCCATGGTATACCTTACTGATGTAATACACGGGCCTCTATATCCTTACTTCTATTTGAACTAATGTCGAACTAACTACCGACTCAAATATGGACAACTGTAAATAAAGCTTCTAGCCCAGAACTGGCCTCGATAGCAATGGCTCAGAGCCTAAATATCGCTTCAATTCTAGGAATGCATCTGCACACTCATCATTCCATTCAAAGGTCTTTCGTAGCACCTTGAAGAATGGAAAACACGTGTTAATAGCTCTTGAAATGAATTTGTTCAGTTTGGTTATTGTAACACCCCGTAAATTTAAAGTGGTATTTAATTAAATTAAATTGGAATTTAAAATAAATTAATTCAGAATTCGTAAAAATAAAAATAAAATTGTTTGGATTTAATTATTTTTAGTAAGTTAAAATGCTGGATTTTAATTATGGAAAATAGAATTTAAATCAAAATTGGAATTGGAATTTAAAATTGGTTTTAATTTGGGATTTATGAAATTTTTGGGCGTGCTTGGACGAACGGATCGACCAAATCGATTCGGCCAGGGGGCGAATTGATTCGGTGACCGAAAAATCTAGCAGTTTTCAAGTTTAATTAGAATTCTAATTGGAATCAAACTCTTAATGCTTTCATATTAAAACTAATTCGGGGCTAGACTTTTCAAATCACTTTTAGCCTAACTTTTACACCAGAAGACTTCTCCAAAATTATTTCCTCTCACCCTCAAATCCTAGCCTCTAATTTCTCCAAAGTTCAACTCATTTTTGACGATTCAATTGGTGTTTTCTCTAGTTCGTGCAAGAACAACACTCTATTAATTTTTCGAGAGGATCGTACTCGTATAATCAGATTTCTCATCTAACTTTTATCAGGCATGGATACTCTATTCTCTTTCTTTAGGATTATGCGTTTTAGGTGTTGCCTAAACCCTTAATGACATGTTTTTCTTAAAATAAATTAGTCACTTAATTAGAAAAAGTGAAAATTAAATTTGGTGCTATTTTGATGAATTTTTTTAATTTGGAATAAGATTTGAAACCCTTGGTTGCATAGGAGAGAGTTCTGATTTTTGGTTATTATGGGTGTAGGATCGGATGTAGAATTTTATGGGGGTTATTTAAATGAAATCGGACGCGTACACACTCGTAAAAATTATGTAGTAAATAAAAGTGGACAATTATGATGTGTTTCTGTAAAACCCCATAATTTTAATGATTTTTGAAATGAGTTATATTTTAAATTAATGGATTAATTGGATTATTATTATTAATTAATTCATTGGGGTTTTATCCGAATTGAGGATATTAAAATGCATGATTCTGAATATTACTTAAAGATATTTAGGTAATATATGAATGTGATGATTATTAAAAATTGTTGTTCGGTAAATTGGATTTTTTAGTCACACGTGGTATGGGACATGTCGGGACTAATTTGTTAAATTAAAAAAGAAGTTTATTTTCTATCAACTTTATAGTCATTTCCACTGCGTCGTTGCATTCGTAAGGTTTGAAATAGTCAGAAACATCTATTTGGATGTTGGATTTGGGTCTTGGGTCATTTGGAAATGAATAGACAACCCAAAAAGGGCATTTTGGTCATTTTATAGGGGGGATGAATAGTGATTTCGGATTTTGTCCTATTATAAGTATTTGGAGATTAAGTGTACGTGGGTTATTCATCTCATCTACACAAAATAGAGAAGTCATCTTCCTAGAGAGAGTGAAAGGTTGCTTGGGAAGGGAAAAGCTTACTTGGGAAGGAGAAGAACAAAAACCAAGGGTCACCACCACCAACCACCACCGAAGGTTAACCGGAGAAGGGAGAATCACCTGTGATATACTACACCAAAGGATCAGACCTTCATTAGAGGCAAGTGTTTGATAATGGCAATTTAAGTTTGTATATTATCCATGTTAGAATAGTTATGAAAAGAGATGATTTTTCATGTTTGGAAGAAATAATGGAGTTGTTAAATGGATTTTTGGAAACTGAACATATATAGGAATCAAACTCATGTTGTAGGTAGTTAGTAATCTACAAAATAATCATGAATCTGTTGAAGAAATTATGAAAACCATTGATGTGTTCTTAAAGATATTATGTTGATAATTTTTTGGAAAAAGTGGATATAAACATGCTTTTAATTCAATCTCTTGATGATTCTAGGATGTATAGATGATTAGAAATCATTTATATATGTTGGTATATCATGTAGTAAGGATCATAAGCCATTTGGGATGTTAATATGAAGGTTTAAATGATTAAAAATTGTTAAACCCGTAGTTGCAGAAATGCAAAAAACTGGGTTGTTACCTGAGAGATCGATCGATCGACCCCCTACCTTCGATCGATCGACCTCCCCAGAATTCCTATAGTTGTTTCTTTTTAATGTTGGTTCTTATCCAAAAACTTTGGTAGATCTTTGGTGATTGTTAATTGGATATTATGGGACTTAGAGAAGATCAGTAAGCCCTAGATAATGTTTTAATTAATTTGATTGAGATTTAATTGATTAGAATAATGATAATTAAATTAAAGGAATTTCGGTTGCTAGATTCATTTGTTGGATTCTAATTTGTATGCATGAGGATTAAGGATAGGTCCAGTAGGGGAGATTTAATATAACACCTGGGTAGAATTAGGGTTACAATTTGAGCATCAAGGACTGAGTTTAAGCTCATTATTGATTGCGCAAGGACTGAGTGTAGTATAAGCGCTTAGTGGTATGGACTCTGAATATAGATGGGAGTTCAGACCACATTTTGTTGAAAGAGGAGATGAGGTTATCCCGGTTGCGTATTTGAAGTTGATGGACCTCCATAACCGACAAAGTTAAGTAGTATTGTATAGGAGGGGTTCTTTGTTTGGATTTCGATTTGCGAGACGCTCCGCGCATGAACCTTAACGACGTCGGGAGTGGAGAGATTTTATAGGATGCGAGGATGTTGATTTTGTTGATAAGTCATATAGTGTGAATGAAACACTATAGACTATGAGCCATGTGATGATGGTATTCAATTCTAGTTAATAGAGTATGTGTTTATAAGAGATTAGAAACTGTCGATTATAACCCTTATTAAAGGAGAGTTTAATTCATAGTAATTCGGGAGATAAGATGATATGGACCAGTAGGATATTTGTGAGTTCTTACTGAATAAAATGTTGAGGAAAAACCTATTTGAACCTTGAGTATTGACTGAGGCTCGGGGATAATTAAATTGAAAAGTAAAGTCATAATATTTTAATATGTAGGATTTGAGAGATATAATGCTACGTATGGAAACTATCTTAGGATAATGTGAGTACCTTATTGATATTATATTAGAGGTATGATAATGCCTATTTGATTGATTGATGATTTATGTGTATGACATACCTAGCTTACTTGCTATCGACGGGAGGTTTGCGCGTGAGGGTAGTCATCTCCTGATGAATCCATGGGATTTTGATTTGTCGCTCGAGAACATAGGTCTATGAAAGACTTATCGGGGAGTTGATAAGTCCGCTGAATGTGGGTACGTAGGTATGTGCGTGACCCATGGATACGAGAACTATGTTCGCCTCCAATTTATGTGTTGATGTTTATGGTTCGAGGAATTCTTATCGAACCTTTAGTCCCCTATTCGGCGACCAGCGATGATGGGACATGATAGCAGAGTAATGCATTGCACCGCAGCTGTGTCTCGGGGTGTCGTATTATATATATATATATATATATATATATAATGAATTAAATGAATGTATATGTATATAGTGGTTAAGTCTATCTACTGTGTGATAATTGTAGATAACGGTGAATTGAGAAAAGAATTGAATTAAGTTAATGAATATTTGTTCTTATAGATTCGAAAAGCTTAATTCATATTAATGAGAAACGATTCATGTGAATGGGAAACACATATGAATGATCATATTACGTATGGTATGGGACATACGGGATTATGATATGGTACGGAAATCATATTATGGAAATTAGTGAAGAGGAATCATTGACTAAGAGGTTAATAGGAAACGTTAAGTGTGCACCCTAGTTGAGAGGTGAGAATAGCAAGTGAGAGTCTGGATACTAACATGTTCATAATAAATGCTTTATTACACTTGTTAAATACTTGTTGTTTTCAAAATCATTTTCACATCGGGCTCTGACCCGTTTCCTTGCATATTTTCTTTTCTATTGTATCTTCTGCATCAGGTGTCCAGCAACAGGGACGCCAATCTTAGTGGATTATGACGAGCTATGGAGCTATGGAGTATTGCTTAGACGCCTATCTTTATTTAATTCACAATACCCTTTTGGTTAGGGCATGTCGCCCAAAGGAATTCAGTTATCTCTTTTCTATCTGAGTCAAATACTCTTGTATTCGTGTCATTTTAATACATTTACTATTGTTGGGATTACTGTATTGGATAATTATTTGGGAATGTTTATTCCAATTGCATTTAAATTCTTTTGTGTTATCTGTTCGGTTATTAGTGTTGTAGAATAATATGTGTTGTGTTATTCGTAAACTAAAAATGGATTTTGTTGAATTAAAATTTGGAAAGTTTTTAACACCAGCTTAATTGGGTATTGGGTGAGTTGTAAATGTTTTCGACAGTAATGCTAAGAATGATCCAACTGTATATTCTATTTTAATTTGGTATGGAACTAGCCACCCGGTATTTAATTAAGCGGGGTGTTACAGGTGGTATCAGAGCATCAAGTTCTAGTGTCCTTTAGGATCTGTACGGCTTACTGTGTTTTCAGCTTAGTGTTCTTTGATGTAGAGCCCTATGTTTAGGATTGTTGATTTCTTTGGTAAGATTCCGTATATATTAGTGAATCTTATTTGCGTTCGGACGGGTTTGTATAAGAAGTATGGCAGATGAGGGCCATTGGACGGATAGCGGAGATCGTACTTAGGGGGTTATGAAGTATGTTCGAGTATGATGACCGTAGTCAAGGTCACCCCTATTATGGAAAATTGAGGAGTGTCATCAGTAGAAGTTCTTGAAATGCGGGAATTGTGTGTTACCTAACGAAGTTAATATATTCAAAGGCTTGGGCATATAGTGGAGTGTGGTGAACTAGAACTAAAAATTTGGGGTAAAATAATTTTCTTGACTCATCGGAGCAAAGTTATAATAGTGCAAATCAACAACCACCACCCGCGAATGAGGGTATGTTTTCTATCTAAGAAATTATGAGACGTATATTGATTTTTGTAGCGATTAATATTGTATGGGCAAAAAAAAGGGTTGCTAAACTTAGCCTATACCACTGTTATTTATGTAGACTCACCGAGGGGTGTGGGACACCTATATTTTCATGTCATCACGTGGGTTTGATTTTTATCATGAATTTTTTACTTGGGCATGTCCGAGCATGATGTGACTATCGGCATGGATTTGCTTGTGGTATACGAGAGCGTATGTACTACTATAACCAGCATCTTGTCTTCTATAAGAGAGTAGATGAGTAGACTCTATTTGAAATCGATAAAACCTAATTTTTTTTTATAAAAAAAAAATCGATAAACCTGATTTCTTTTAAAATCAATAAAACCTGTAGAGAGGTTATAAACTATTGACTAAGGACCTGAGGAGTTTCGACGACCGACTACTTTAGGTAGTAGTGTATCGGGGGGTTCCTTGTTTGGATTTCGCTTACGGACACCCCACGCATGAAACTAATAACCGTTGGGAGTCGAAATAAGTTAGGTCTTTAGGATACGAGTTTATAACCTTTGCGATAAATATTCTAATGAAAGTTGTACGATAGGGGGTATGGGCGCCCTGGATGGTTGGATTGTAGTAGTTTTCATAATTGTGAAAGAGTAAGTAGTTGTGACTTAAGGATTTATTTGTTTAATAAGTGAGGATCATTTTTTTTCAAACTTTGTCACGAGGATGGTATAGGGAAGATTGGGTAAAGTTTATATTCGATTCAGTTGAAACTATATGGTGAGGTTGGGCGTATAACATCAATAGGGATTTTTGATAAAGTACTGTATGGGCGGTACGTCTTAGATTTCTTGCGATGTGAGATTTATATTCGGAGTTGACCTTACCGGTATGATTTATATTCCTGAATTTCAGGATGAAATTCCGTTATAAGGGGGGAAGTATGTAATACCCCGTACTTTTAATGATTTTAAAAATGAGTTATATTTTAAATTAATGGATTAATTAGATTTTTATTATTAATTAATTCATTGGGGTTTTATCTGAATTGAGGATATTAAAATGCATGATTCTGAATATTACTTAAAGATATTTAGGTAATATATGAATGTGATGATTATTAAAAATTGTTGTTCGGTAAATTGGATTTTTTAGTCAGACGCGGTATGGGACGTGTCGGGACTAATTTGTTAAATTAAAAAGGAAGTTTATTTTTTATCAATTTTATAGTCATTTCGACTGCGTCATTGCATTCAGAAGGTTTAAAATAGTCAGAAAAGTCTATTTGGATGTTGGATTTGGGTCTCGGGTCATTTGGAAATGAATAGACAACCCAAAAAGGGCATTTTGGTCATTTTATGGGGGGGATGAATAGTGATTTCGGATTTTTTTCTATTATAAGTATTTGGAGATTAAGTGTACGTGGGTTATTCATCTCATCTACACAAAATAGAGAAGTCATCTTCCTAGAGAGAGTGAAAGGTTGCTTGGGAAGGGAAAAGCTTACTTGGGAAGGAGAAGAACAAAAACCAAGGGTCACCACCACCAACCACCACCGGAGGTTGACCGGAGAAGGGAGAACCACCTGTGATATACTAAAGCAAAGGATCAGACCTTCATTAGAGGCAAGTGTTTGATAATGGCAATTTAAGTTTGTATATTGTCCATGTTAGAATAGTTATGAAAAGAGATTATTTTTCATGTTTGGAAGAATTAATGGAGTTGTTAAATGGATTTTTGGAAACTGAACATATATAGGAATCAAACTCATGTTGTAGGTAGTTATTAATCCACGAAATAATCATGAATCTGTTGAAGAAATTATGAAAACCATTGATGTGTTCTTGAAGATATTATGTTGATAATTTTTTGGAAAAAGTGGATATAAACATGTTTTTAATTCAATATCTTGATGATTCTAGGATGTATAGATGATTAGAAATCATATATATATGTTGGTACATCATGTAGTAAGGATCATAAGTCATTTGGGATGTTAATATGAAGGTTTGAATGATAAAAAATTGCTAAACCTGTAGTTGCAGAAATGCAAAAAACTGGGTTGTTACCTGAGAGATCGATCGATCGACCCCCTGCCTTCGATCGATCGACCTCCCCAGAATTCCTATAGTTGTTTCCTTTTAATGTTGGTTCTTATCCCAAAACTTTGGTAGATCTTTGGTGATTGTTAATTGGATATTATGGGGCTTAGAGAAGATCAGTAAGCCCTAGATAAGGTTTGAATTAATTTGATTGAGATTTAATTGATTAGAATAATGATAATTAAATTAAAGGAATTTCGGTTGCTAGATTCATTTGTTGGATTCTAATTTGTATGCATGAGGATTAAGGATAGGTCCAGTAGGGGAGATTTAATATAACACCTGGGTAGCCTTAGGGTTACAATTTGAGCATCAAGGACTGAGTTTAAGCTCATTATTGATTGCGCAAGGACTGAGTGTAGTACAAGCGCTTAGTGGTATGGATCCTGAATATAGATGGGAGTTCAGAACACATTTGGTTGAAAGAGGGGATGAGATTACCCCTTTTGCGTATTTGAAGTTGACGGACCTCCACAACCGCCAAAGTTAAGTAATAGTGTATAGGAGGGGTTCCTTGTTTGGATTTCTCTTTGCGAGACGCTCCGCGCATGAACCTTAACGACGTCAGGAGTGGAGAGATGTTATATGATGCGAGGATGTTGATTTTGTTGATAATTCATATAGTGTGAATGAAATACTATAGACTATGAGCCATGTGATGGTGGTATTCAATTCTAGTTAATAGAGGATGTGTTTATAAGAGATTAGAAACTATCGGTTATAACCCTTATTAAAGGAGAGTTTAATTCGTAGTAATTCGGGAGATAAAATGATATGGACCAGTAGGATATTTGTGAGTTCTTACTGAATAAAATGTTGAGGAAAAACCTATTTGAACCTTGAGTATTGAGTGAGGCTCGGGGATAATTAAATTGAAAAGTAAAATCATAATATTTTAATACGTAGGATTTGAGAGATATAATGCTACGTATGGAAACTATCTTAGGATAATGTGAGTACCTTGTTGATATTATATTATAGGTATGATAATGCCTATTTGATTGATTGATGATTTATGTGTATGACATACCTAGCTTACTTGCTATCGACGGGAGGTTTGCGCGTGAGGGCAGTCATCTCCTGATGAATCCATGGGATTTTGATTTGTCGCTCGAGAACATAGGTCTATGAAAGACTTATCGGGGAGTTGATAAGTCCGCTGACTGTGGGTACCTAGGTATGTGTGTGACCCATGGATACGAGAACTATGTTCGCCTCCAATTTATGTGTTGATGTTTATGGTTCGAGGAATTCTTATCGAACCTTTAGTCGCCTATTCGACGACCAGCGATGATGGGACATGATATCAGAGTAATGCATTGCACCGCAGCTGTGTCTCGGGGTGCCGTATTATATATGTGTATATATATATATATATATATAATGAATTAAATGAATGTATATGTATATAGTGGTTAAGTCTATCTACTGTGTGATAATTGTAGATAACGGTGAATTGAGAAAAGAATTGAATTAAGTTAATGAATATTTATTCTTATAGATTTGAAAAGCTTAATTCATATTAATGAGAAACGATTCATGTGAATGGGAAACACATATGAATGATTATATTACGTATGGTATGGGACATATGGGGTTATGATATGGTACGAAAATCATATTATGGAAATTAGTGAAGAGGAACCATTGACTAGGAGGTTAATAGGAAACGTTAAGTGTGCACCCTAGTTGAGAGGTGAGAATAGCAAGTGAGAGTCTGGATACTAACATGTACATAATAAATGCTTTATTACACTTGTTAAATACTTGCTGTTTTCAAAATCATTTTCACATCGGGCTCTGACCCGTTTCCTTGCATATTTTATTTTCTATTGTATCTTCTACATCAGGTGTCCAGCAACAGGGACGCCAATCTTAGTGGATTATGACGAGCTATGGAGCTATGGAGTATTGCTTAGACGCCTATCTTTATTTGATTCACAGTATTCTTTTGGTTAGGGCATGTCGCCCAAAGGAATTCAGTTATCTCTTTTCTATCTGAGTCAAATACTCTTGTATTCGTGTCATTTTAATACATTTACTATTGTTGGGATTACTGTATTGGATAATTATTTGGGAATGTTTATTCCAATTGCATTTAAATTCTTTTGTGTTATCTGTTCGGTTATTAGTGTTGTAGAATAATATGTGTTGTGTTATTCGTAAACTAAAAATGGATTTTGTTGAATTAAAATTTGGAAAGTTTTTAACACCAGCTTAATTGGGTATTGGTTGAGTTGTAAATGTTTTCGACAGTGATGTTAAGAATGAGCCAACTGTATATTCTATTTTAATTTGGTATGGGACTGGCCACCCGATATTTAATTAAGCGGGGAGTTACAGCATCATAACCTTGCATGTTAATTAATCTATAATGATTAAATGAAAATAATTGCGTTAAGAACAACGATAGTATTATTAATTAAATTAAATTAAATTGTGCCATCAGGAATAAATTTGTGATATTATTTATATATTTTGTTGGATTATGTGATTTATTGTTATTGATATTTATCATCGCGGGGACGATGGAATTTTGGTTGTATGTTCTCACCTATATTTTAGGATACTTGCAAGGTATGGGACTAGTGAGTAGGCCTTAGCTGCGATTTACGCTTTCTAGGTATGGGACTAGTGAATGTTGATTTTTACGGATGGGTGATTTTGGGGTGGGGCTGAATTTTATGTCGTGTCGTCGATTCGCTAGCCTAGGCATAAGACTAGGAAGATATTATTAATAGAAATTCATCTTATAATTAAGGTAGGATGCATATATTTGTTGGGTACCCTTAGGTATAGGACTAAAGGTGTTTGTGAGGATCTCACATCGATAATAAGGGTGGGTATATAAATATTTTAAGAGGAGAAAAATGAGAAATTGAGAATTAATGCCTGATATACTAAAACGGGGATTGAAAGATATTCGCGTCGTTAATAAGTGCAAGACTAACAGTTAAATGGGTTGGGTGGCTATTGCGACGTCTGGGTGAGTGACGTCGTAATAAGTGCAGGGTTGACAGTTAAACGAGTTGGTTGGCTATTATGACATGTCATGCGTGGAACCTCGGAAATAAGTGCGGGGTTGATAAAATACGGACCGGCTGGCTATTACGAGGGGATGTATGTGGTGTATAACATGTGGGAGTCCCACAACCAAACAATGAAAGACTTTAAGGGGGAGTCCCGCAACTAAAATGAGAATTGGTGGGAGTCCCACTACTAAAATGGTGTAAGATTTATATGCGGGAGCACCGCAACTGGTGATAATAAAATGAGCAAAAATAATAAAGTTGAGTAATTTGATTAAATGATGTTAATGTAAATTAAATAATTGAACTTGGACTTTGGGTAGTAGTTTAATGCTTTATCTTGTGTCGTTTATTTTACTCGGATCGTTATTAATTATCTCGTCTTAATTTAAAATATTCTATTGAGATATTTATCGTGTATAATGCTATTGTCTGGGTTCATGGACCCTAATTGGAGGGAGTATCTGGTATTCAGGCTCGGGGCTCTGACTCTGTGTGTTGACTAATATTTTTCAGGTAGTAGTGCTGGAGTAAGCTGCATAGGAGTATTTGGAGATTTATCTTGGAGGTGCAGCTGGAGTATTTATTTTATGCTTAGTAGTTTAGTTTAGTTTCCTTTCCCTCGCGTTTGATTATGAGACTCTTATTATGGATTTGGTGGGCCATTTGGTTCCACAATTGTTACAGTTTTATTCAGATATATCATTATGGATTCAGTTTATTGGAGTTTTATTTAATTTTAGATTTAGATATTATTGGAGATTAGCATGGTGATGGATTTTATATCGCATTGATGATTTATTTTTGGGATTGATTTAAATTATTATCTTGTGGAATGAATTTATTATGTCTCATATATGTCACATGATAAGAATGGTATTTAATTTAGTGATGTCTGGCTGTGTTTTGGTGGCGTCCGATGCTAGAATTAAGCGGGGTGTTACAGCTATGCATTCCATTAGCCTCTAAATATCCTTCTTATTTGTTAGGGACTGCAACATTTAGAGGGGTATACTCATCGTATCTCTTCGGCTTATTAGCCTTCTTACTCTTTCTAGTATTGGCCTTAGAAGGGCTCAACACCTTAAAACCCATAGCTTCCTTGGCATTCATAATCTTGCATGCTTTGGCTAATAACTCAGTCATCGTCTTAGGTGTCTCCCTAGTCAGTGCCCAATATAACTTCCAAGATAGCAGACCACCCATGAGTTCAGTGATTGTTGTATTCTCATCATAATCGATCACCTCCAGGTTCTCATTGTAAAAGTGAGTGATGAATCGTTGACAAAGAGATCAGTCAACTGCTGCTGAGGGTTCGAGATGTTCCCCTCTGGAAAATTATTTTACTAGATATGTGCTAGCCCTGTGATCATAATAGAAAATGCTCTGCAATACATCTTATCGGGAATCGAAGAGATGCCACCAGCTGCTTGGTATTGCTACACGTGCAATATTGGGTCAATTTTACCATCATACTTTCATGTTATGACTGGTGGCTTGAACTTTGCGGGCGTAGGATAGCCCCTAATGGATATGTAGGGGATTCTTTGCTTTATCAATCTCTCCCAAACGATCCTCCAAATGTTGAATTGAATCCTTCTAGGGTTGGTCGTCCTGCTCGACTTTAACTACAATGGACTTGCCTAGCTTTCTGAGGAGCTCTATTTCTAGGAAGTTTACTCGGCTCAGGTCAATCCCCGTATGCTCGTCCTAAACTTGGTTGAGTATTCTGTTCTTGTACTGACCTCCTTATCTCTTCTCTATGTTCTCTGAGCCCCCGAGATCTCTGCGATATTGCCCTCTTACTGTTCGCAAGCCCAACTGATCAAATGCGGAGCCTCATCTCAGGTTTTGTTTCATGCTTGACCTCTCCTCAAAGTAGGTTTGTTCATTATCGTAACCAGTTTTCCTGGGGGATGAGGTGTCCCCTTGGCGGTATGACCTGTCATCTCGCGATCAAGAGTACCTGGATCTACTTCCTTCATCTTGTGAACCCAAATTTATCCTCCTTGGGTTATCTAGTGCCCGATCATGATAGGTTTGTCTCCTGTCTATGTAGGGAGCAGGAGGAATCATTTCACCCCTCCTGTCAGAGTGCTCTCCCCCCACTAGGGTGAGAGGAATTGCTCCGGACCTGCCATTCCCGGCCAAGAACGTCTGTGTTAAATGCTTTATGCTTTCCTGAATCGCTCCTTGGCCTCTAGTCGGGTTCAATAACATTCCCTATAGGTCTTCCATAGCAACAAGTGTTGAAGGAGGATTTCCCTCTGCTACGCGGCTACTTTTTAGGTTTTCTCCCATTTCCCATAATTTGTTAAAAAACATAGTACTGAGGATGTGGAAAATAGAGCGCACCTAAACATAAATGAATGGAGTAATGGGATGAATCCGAGATTGGAGAAAATGGATTAGGGGATTTTGACGAAAAGAAAAAAGGGACTACTGAATCAATAATGGCGGGAACAAATATTTTGTCGATTTCCCACAAACGGCGCCAATTTGTTATCGTCTAAAACTAGTATGTGAAATTTTTGGGCCTTATCTAGAATATAATGATAATAAACAATAACAGATAAAGAAATAATCATTACCAATATGCCAAATTAAGATGAAGATAGATAGATGAGAGATAAAGAAGGAAACCAAGAGTTACATGGTTTGGCACAAAGTCGTGCCTACGTCAACAGGTGCAAGGATGATTCCATTAATTTCAATGGGCAATAGCCATGGAAATGAGTTGAATACAAGATCTTTTATTCTCTTTAGTGTTTAGCGGTGTGACAGTTAGGTAGAATATTTCTCGATCCCTTGTTATGTGGGATTGTGTGTTATTTATATGTTATTATGCGAGATAGAGATAGAGAGAGAGAGAGAGGTGGGATGGAAGGAGTGCCTTTATAGGTCATGCAGTTACACATTTTACATTCAAAGGGGTGAATAATGATGAGTTTGTTACAACACGATAAAGGTGGAATATTACATATTTCCCTCGCTTGTGCAGGTGGGTGAACATGACTCCAGGTATTGCACTACTTGTGCAACTGGTGCAAGGCTGGTATTAACAAGATTAATTAACACTGCTAATTAACACCGTGTTAATTGTAATGAGACAGTCAATGAAGTGGCATGGCCGAGCAAATTTATACTTGAGCTGATCTCATTGCCCATGCCGATCAGATTTAGTGTCAAGCCGACCTCATTTTCTACCCTTCAAGAGGATACATGTGACCTCCTAAGAGTCCCACAAGGTGTCCCACAATTAGGGTATAACAATTACTTTGTAATTATATATATATATATATATATATATATATATATATATATATATATGTGTGTGTGTGTGTGTGTGTGTGTGTGTGTTTACTTACACGGTATGTGTACATGGGATTGGCTGTATGGGCATTCCAATCTTGGCATATTATGGGTAGGCATATAAACTTGTGCGGATTTATGTTACAACGTTTTTGTTTTATCAAATTTCGAGTATGAAATTCCCAAGTTCATGAGGAAGATTGTAACACCCCTTATATTTAGAATCGAATTTAATTAATTAATTGATCAACTAATTAAAATGATGCGTTAGAATTTGAATTAATCTAGAATATATTTAATTTAAATGAATTTTGGTGAATTAAATTAATTTTTTGAGCATTTACTTAATAATATGGTGTCTTTGTAAAAACCTAAAGATTTCTTTAGTCTTTTTTTTATAATTTATTGGACTCTAAGTTTTAAGTTTTGAAAATTGTATCATGAATAAGATTTGTTTAGAAGTTTAAACTAAGTTAGACTTTAGTGTATTACTCAAGTAAAATAGGGAAATGGAATTGGAGAGAAATAAGAGTGTGGGTCGCAAGACCCCCATTGCGACCGCAGTGGAGGGGGGACAAACTGCGACCATGGCTCCCCTACCCATAATCGAGGTCTCTCACACCGTGATCGTGCCTATGAGAGGTAGGGGAGAGGCGATGAGATGTTTTCTTATTAAAAGGAGTCTTAGACTCTTTTATTTTTTTGAAGTGTACAACTATGTTTCTTAAACACACAACATAAGTTTTAATCCTTTTAATTTTCAACCCTAAACCTCCATTAAACAAAACTGCAACCTTATTTTGGAGAGCTTTACATCCATATTTTGAAGAAGGCCATAAAAGTAAAGTTGCATATTTTTGCAAGATGAATGTGGTGGTACCATTAGATTTTCATAATACTTATGTTTCACGCAAGAATATCTCTATTTTTCTTCTTAAGTATTATTTGATTTAAATGTTGCCTAAACATTAAATACGCATGTTTTCTAAATATGATTAGCAACCTAACTATGGAAAATGCTAACCTAATTATATATTTATTTTTATGAACTCCTGAAAATGGTTTTAATACTTGGAATACTATATGTTATGAGTAGTAAACTTTTATATATTTGAGTGTTGAGATAAATCACATGTTAAATAATTTATGTAATTCGACAATATGTTTTGATTTGTAAAATCATGTAAATGATTAAAATGTTGTAGAATGTGCTAATATGTTACTGAAAAATTGTTAATACAAATGTTTAAATCGTTTATTATTTAAATTAATTTATCATCACTCGAATTCAAATATTGACTTTGGACAGCTTGTTAGGTCATTTTGTAGAACTTGTGCATTACATGATTAGACTTGTTCAATACATATGAAATTGGATTCATATAATAATGAAAGAAAGAATTATAGTGTTGGATTAAAAATGTAATAAATATATAAAGTGATTATGTTAATAGAATGTCATTATTGGGAAGTTGGGATGTTGGGATTAGGCACGTTAGTTGTACTTTCACTCTTGTTATTGGTATGATACTTTCTAGGTATGGGACTAGCGAGTAGGCATATTAATTGTTCTCGATGCTTTCTAGGAAGGGACTGGAGAGTGTTCACTTGTACGTTTAGATATTTCTTATATATGGAACTAGGTAGTACGTTGTTACATTGTTTTATCCTAGGCGCGAGACTTGGAATGGTTATAGTTTTAGGTATTTTTCCTAGGTGATGGATTAGGTGATACTTATGGTTTGGTGATCTCTAGGTATAGTACTAGGGATGGTTTTTGTTGTGATGTCCATATTATATTTGGGCCTAGTTGTAAATAATGAAAACGTGACAGTGAAACGATAATCGAAGATAATAAACAGGCATTAGAGACGGATTGATGCGGCGTAACTGTATGTGTGAGATTTACACTATCTTGGCTACTTTGACAATTTTATGTTGGCGTCACAAGTATGTGCAGTGCCTTATGTTGTCTGATCATTACGATGATAGCAGGACCCAAGCAAACTGGCTATAGTAACGTGTCTTGTCGGTGAAACATAACAGTATGTGAAGGCTAATAATTTAGGCCAACGGGCTATAGTGATGTATATGGATTTGATGTGTAGAGACGTTAGGTGCACTATGAGCGTACGGGGCCAATAGAAAAAGTAAATTGACTATAATAATGTTTCATTGATAATTTATTAATATTAAGGAAAATAATTGAAATTGAGTAACAACAATAGTTAATAATTTAATTAATGTTGAGATAAACATAATCGAACTTAAGTAGTTGAGTTGATTTACTTTATGTGGGTAGTTGTTATAGTTTTACATTACTCACGTTGTTATTATATTGCTTCACTAATTATAATGCTTATGACTAAATTCATGGATCCTATTTGAGAAGAGTAGTTGATATTCTTGTGGTTGACTTTGACCCATTGTTGTTGACTAACTTTACAGGATAGGTTGCTAGGTAACTGTATTGTTTTGGAGTTTAGCTAACGTGCAACTAGAGATTTATTTTTATTGCACGGTTTAGTTTTCATTTTCTGTCATTTTATTTATGAGACAGTTATATTGAATTTAGTGGGTCACTCAACACCAAAGTTGATTTATGATTTTTAGTTGGAGAGATTTTGTAGTTTACATTTATATTATTTGAGTTTTATATTATTGGAATTTTAGCATGGTGATGGATCTTATTGTGGTGAATGGTTTATTATTCTTGGATTATCTCAATTTATATCTTGTGAAGGCAAAAATTGTAATGTCTCATATTTATGTTACATGATAAGAATAGTATTTTAATTTTAATGTCTTGATAACCCTCAATGGCAAAATATGTGGGGTTTAACATTAGCAATATTTGCCTTAGTTGCCATAGTTGTGGCAAGTTTTGTATTTTTCTTAAAATAGTCATCCTCTTCAATCATAAGTTTAACAGTGAGATCCTCCATAGTTATATCCTTATTTTCTGTTTTAGGCTATTTAAAAATTCTCTCCAGGAAAGGGAAGTTTCTCAATAGCAGATGCAACTTGAAAACCCTCACTAATAGACATACCCTCAACATGAATTTAATGAATAATGACTTGGCATTTTTTCTAGTTGAGACACGATAAAAAACTTATCAACCATTTTATAGTTCAAAAAATAACTAACGACAAAATTCTTACTTCCAACATCTTCAATTTTATATTTCTTATCTAACATGAGCCATAATTCTCTAGCAGTAGGAACAGAAAAATAGACATCATACAGAGCATCATACAGAGCAGTTCAAAATATGATTTTTGCACAGAAAATCAAAATTTTCCCAAAGCATAATAATAACAGATTTTCCAGGTTTACCATCTTCAGAGTTTAGCATCTTCAAATTTTGATTGCCCCTTATTCTTATCCTAGACAATTCCCCCAGGTAAGTCACTTAATGTTTGTTAAAGATATAATTATTTTCATTACAGGTGTCAAGAAAAGTCTCACCTCCCTTATGCTATTTCTTAAAAGTATGAGTTATTATCTGGCCAACTCATCAACCTCCCTAAAAGCAACTTCACTACTGGATCAAAGGAGTCTAGAAGCATAATATCCTCTATTAAATTTTCAACTACAATTGAATTTGCAAATCTACCTTTTAAATACTTGGGCTGCCCATTATTTAAAGGAAGAAATAAATTTGCTTGCTATGAAGACCTGATTCAAGCTATCAGGCACAAGGTTAATAGTTGGAAATCAAAATTTATCGCTTATTGAGGTAGGCTAGTTCTTATATAGTATGTTCTTTCTTCAATTCCTATATATCTGATAATTGCTTTAAGTACCCCAAAAAGCATTCTTTATAGAATTGAAAGAATTTTTAGCAACTTGTTCTGGGTTTCTACCAAAGAGTTTGGAGTTAAATACCATTGGATGAAGTGGCAAGATCTTTATGTTCCTATTAAGGAAGGGGGATGGGTTTTAGAAGATTATCTGAGGTGGTTAAAGCTTTTAGTATGAAGATAGCTTGGAAGGCTAAAGTTAAAAATAATCTTTGGGCTAGATTTATAAGAGCCAAATTTCAGAATTCTCCTAAAACTCAAAGTCTTTGAGTCTCAAAAGGATTCAATAAATGAGTGATGATGTTGAGGTTAAATCTATATTCATTGATGGAATTTTTTTTTGGAAATTAACTTCCACTAGTTCATTTACTATTCAGAGTGAATTTCAGTTAATCAGAAGCTCCTCATTAAAGCCCTCTATAGTTGCTATCCCTTGGGAGCCAAATATTCCTTTTAAGATGTCCATTTTCTTGTGAAGATGCTTGAATAGGAATATTCCTACTGATATTAATGTTTAGAAAATAGGAATTAGATTATGCTCAATGTGGGATGTTGTTTAAAGTCTGAAGAATCAACTAATCACTTGTTCATTCAAAGACATATTGCTAAGAAGATTTGGTCTCACTTTGGGGGTATGTTAGATATCATATTGAACTTTATCTCCATTAATAGGATGCTTATGTTGTGGTGGATGAATTCTTCAAAGAAATCCATAATCAAATACTTTACTGAGGTTGTTCCAATTTGTATCATTTGGGAAATTTAGAGAGCAAGAAATAGAGCAGTCTTTGATGGAAAGTTTATGGACTCTTCAAATACCATTTTACAAATATATAATTCAAGCAGAGACATTAGTTACAATAAAATTTTCAAGTGTTCCTCTCCAAACACTTTAAGTTCTTCATTCTCATTAAACTCTATTGTTCATGAAAGAAAATGCAACATCATTATGTGGAGAAAGCAAGGCCTATCAACTCTCAAGCTTAATACTGATGGAGCTTCAAAAAGAAACCCCGGTCCAAGTGGATATGCAGGAATTCTAAGGGACTCAACCGGTTCGATGCTATGGGGATTCTCAGGTCTTGGAGGTAGTTCAAATAGCGTAACTTCTCAAGGTGGAGTTATTCTTGAAGGCTTAAAATTTTGCTACAATCAACATATCCTGGAAGTGGAAATTGAATCTGACTCAAAGGTTATGATAAATCTAATTTCCAAAAAATCAAATCAGCATGACTTGGAACATCAGAAGTCTATTGCAAGATATAATCAGATGCAAAGATTTAATGTCCATCAAGTTCTCCCACTGCTATAGAGAGGCCAATAAAGTTCCTGACTCTTTGGCCAATTATGGAGTTCATAGTCAAAGGGATTCTTTTTCCAACAAATTTAAAGCTCTACCCCAAACTTCCAAAGGATTAGTAAACCTAGACAAATGGAATTTACCATCTTTAAGGGTCATTTGATTATCTATCATTCCTTTTTTATTTTTCAAGTTTCCTTATATTGTTGGTTGCTTATAAAACCAACTATTTCTTTATTTCTTTGTATGCCACTTGGGAGGGATTTTCTTACTTATAATCTAATAAATTAGGGATTCATCCTCTTTCGAAAAAAATAGCATCTTCAAGTTTATCTTCTTTTTCTTCTAAATTGTGATCAAGTTCCAGTATATTCAAGTAAAATAACATTATTGTTGCTAATGTTTAAAGTTTAGACCAACAAATTTTTCAAGCTTAGAAGCTTAAATTGAACCATAATTGAATTTTCCCATTATACTTTGTCTTAGATTATTGGGTAGGTATATAGGTAGGGGTGTAAACGGATATTCAAAAATCTAATCCATCCGGTATCCGAGTTTGAATTTAACGGATATTTATCCAAACAGATGGATATGGATACGAATATGGATAGTGCGTTAAAATATCTAGAAAATGGATACGGATAGTATGTGTATCTGATACGGATAATCCGTATCCGAGACGGAGTATCCATATTTGCGGATATCCGTTTATTCAGAAATCCATATTCGTGTTGTATTAAATAATAATTTATTATTAAAATGAACTATATATATTAATAATATATAAAAAATGTATTTATAATAATATAATATAATCTTAAGTATTTAGTCCCATTTTGTAAGATTCATTTATAGTCGCTCTTATATTTCTATTTTTTTAATTGTTGGTCTTATTTTAACCACTATGAAACAAATGTCATTCTGTACAAAAAAAAAAAGAGTGGCGATTACGGGGTGGTTATAGGCAATTTTAGGTGGTAATGGGACTTATTAAAATTTTAAAAATACAAAGGATGGGAGACTAACATATCTTAGAAGATGGGACTAAACCCAAAAAAAAACTACATAAAAATATAATCAACTTATGTTTTTTGGCATTTCGCTCCCAACAAACAACACGGATACATACGGTATTTTCTCATTTTCATTTTCCATCCCAACAAACAACAGCTATCTCTCTCCGATCCACAACATCGTTGCACTGCGTCGCGCCGTCCATAGGTTCCCAATCTGAAGCTCTTTATTATGTTGAGTCGCTCCCCGATCTGAAGTCCCGTCCACAACATCGCTACTTGATCTCTTTTTTGGGCTGGAGTTTGATGCAATTTTATGTAAATTCTAATCTCTTTTATGTAAGTTATGTTCAGTTTTTAGGTGTTCACTTCGAAATCTTTTTTTAGGTGTTTAGCTCTTTTATGTAAGTTCTTTGAGTTTTTTTAGGTATATTATTTATAAAACAGGAATATAACTACATGTATCTCAAATAGATCCAAGGATAGGTTCATTTTTTTGTATTTCATTTTTTTTACTTCATTTTTATACTTCATTTTCTTGTTTAATTAAAACAAGACTTATCCTTCTACATTTTTTGTACTTCAATTTTTTGTTTAACTACATGTATCCGAAATAAAGCCAATGTTATTTAATTAAAACAACAAGACTTATCTTTCTGTATGTTTTAGGGTCTAAAAGAGAGCCAAGACTTACCCGAAACAGAACCAAGGCTTTCATACAGGAATATAACTATTGTATGTTGTAGGGTATAATTTTGTAGGTTATTCTTGTGTATGTTGTATATATTATTTATGAGTGTTGATAGGGAGATCCACTTTTGGGACCCAATTTTGAAAGCCACACATAAGACAAAAATGGGTATAAATTTTTAATGCACATTTTGATGCCCTGACGGGACCCACAACAATAAGGTATAAGCTTTTAATGCAGTGGGTTTTAAAATTGGGTTTTTTTACTGGGTCTCCCTAGATTTATTCATTATTTATAGGTTGTGTATTTTTTTCAAGTTTTTGTCTTGAATACAAATGTTTAATAAGTTGTGTCTTTTCCTTTATTATTGTTATTATTATTATTATTATTATTATTATTATTATTATTATTATTATTCCACTATTATTTATTTTTTGTAATTCAGTGACTTGACTTTATATTATGACACTAGCACCCATTTTTTGTAATTCAGTGACTTATTTAAGTTTGGTGGCGTGACTTTTAAATTGTTATTTATTTACTTTACTATAAAAGTGTCTACACTTTTATTTGAAAATTTCGTTATAGTGATGGTTTAAGAAATGACAAAAGTTTTGATCATCCACACATAATAAAAAGAGATACAAGTTCTTCACTTTTCCAATTATTCAATAACTACAAATAAATGTTGTTTACTTAAATAATGTTACTTATTTAATTACCTTCCAATTTTAATACAGGAAAAATATTTAAGGGCAAATTTCCAATCGAGTTTATTTGTAGTGTTGGCTAAATTCTGGACAAAACAAATTGAGTAGCAGGATAGTACTTTGTCAAATCCTTTCAAGTCTAACGTTTGGGTTGAAGACGTAGTGGCCAAGATGTTGAAAATTACAACATTGCCGATTTATGTGCCAATCGTTTACATCATCAACATTTGGATTCCAAGGTCTCTAAAGGTATGAATGCATTTCATATATATAGAGAGACTGGGTTAATTTTTTATGGGTGTCTTTTTATAAATCGTTTGTCATATTGACTTTTTATTTTCTCAAAAAATCATTTTAAAATTGTTCATAAAAATTTTGGGGCTTAAAAGGCATTTTTGGATTTTCTAAAAAGTCGTTTGAACGAAACTGGGATCTCGTTCAAACGAGATGCCCAGGTCGTTCGAACGAACATCGAACGAAAATTGTTTATTATTCTCTATTTTCTCGTTAGATTAGTCGTTAGAACGATACCGTTCGAACGAGATATCTAACGAGCCATCTAACGGGATTTTACGTTTTAACTCTGTTTTCTCGTTAGTACCTTGTTCGAACCAAGTCGTTCAAACTACATTCAAAAGTCATTCGAACAACCTGGCATTTTTTTGTGCAGTTTCTTCAGTTTTAATTTTAACCCGCTATTCCCCCACTAACCTTTTACTACCTTTAATTTGTGAGGGGAGAAACTTTTATAGATGACTTTTTGAGACTTTTGGCATACATCCTAAGTGATTTGGGAGAGAAAATTTCTACACCAAAAAGTCCCATTTGTGTGTTGGTATTTTCGTGGTTTAAATTTTACCAAAATACAAAGTTTTCACCCATAGTTTTGTATGATCCAAGTTTCTTAATATATTATTGTTTTGAGATCATCCATTTGGCATCGGGTTTTATTCTCATCCCAAAATAGGATCTTTCCTACGGAGGAGTCCGTATTTGTTGTGATTTTTGTGGTGTGCATACGAAGCAAATGCCTTCGTGTATTTGACGGTAGATGAGCCCCATCAGTGGATTTCGAGACTGCGGTGGATTTCGAAGTTATCAACTAGACGGAGGTGGAAGCAAGAAGAAGCATCAAGTCTTGAGAGGGAGTCGAGTCGAGGAAGTAAGTCTTTTGTCTTGTTTTGTAAAACCGTATCTAGTGGATTTGTTGGTTGGGTCGTCCAAGGTTTTTCCCGTTGTGGGTTTTTCTCGTACATCGTGATCTTGTATTGTGATTGTTTATTTTATCTTGAAAAAATACCTAGATGCATGCTTAGGACTGAAAAGATAAAAAAAAATTAAATCACAACATTGGTGTAATTTTGGTGCTATTTAAGTTTGGGTAATTTTAATTTAATTTAATTCAAGTTGGCATAATTAATTTGGCAAAATGCATGCTTAAATTTGCTTGACATAATTTTAACTTGAATTGAATTAATTTTATTTAATTGTAATTAAAAGAAAAATTGAAATATTTATTTGTTTAAGTTTAATTTGATTTGAATTTTGAAGAAATTAAAATTTGAGAACTTTAATTGTTAATCTTGAAAGAAATATAAAATTTGGGATATTTTGGGGACCATCACCCCCTTAACAATTGGTATCATAGCATATACTCTTATAAATCACACTTTCAATTGGTATCAGAGCGGGAACACTAAATTATTGTTTTAAGATCCTTTGTTTTATTTTGATTTAAAAATGGAAAATTTTCCTTTTGCAAAATTTCCTGTTTTTGATGGTTCCAACTACGTGTATAAGGCCGGCACTTAAACCCTTAGATGAGCGGGTTTGGCTATCAGTAGTTAAAGGATGGACCCCACCAACATGTTTAGAAGTAGAGGTTCGTGTACCTAAACCCGTAGAAAGTTGGGGTGAGATTGAGCTTAAGTTAGCTAATTTTAATTCTCGTGGTTTAAATGCCCTTTTTAATGCGGTCACACCGGAGGAATTTCGTCGGATTATGACATGTGAAACATCTAAGGAGGCATGGGATTAGGGCTGTAAATCGGGCTGGGTGAGCCGGGCTTGAGGTTGCTCAGGCTCGGCCCGAACTACCTTACCCAGGCTCAAGCCCGAGCTCGGCCCGAACTGAAATTCTCTACTTAAGCCCGAACTCGGCTCATTAATATTTCGGGCTTCGGGCCCGATTTCGGGCAGGCCCGAATTCAATTTTTTTTTTGTTAAAAAAAATTGAATTAATATTTTTTTCTTGTGTTTCCATCATGGAGATAATGTATACACCAAAATCTAATTGATATATCATAAAATAAAGTATATAATGATGAAATGTATTAAACTAAAATAAGGGACGTAAGAATGAAAACCTACAATGACTAATTATATTTCATACATATAAAATTGGTTAACATAAATATGTTATATTTTTAAAATAATTTATTTATTTATATATTCAATGTTCGGGCTTCGGGCCCAATTCGGGCTTGGAAAAGTTCGGCTCAAGCTCGGCCCGAAATTCATTTGGGCTTGAAATTTTGGCTCAGGCTCGGCTCGGCTCAAACTCAAATAAAGCTCGGCCCGAAAATAGCGGGCCGAACAAGCGGGCTTCGGGCTTGCCCGGCTCAATTTACAGGCCTACATGGGATATACTCCAACTCACTCATGAGGGAACAAGTGTCGTAAAAGCTTGGAAACTCCAAAACTTCACCACTCAATTTGAAACTATTAAGATGTTAGAAAGTGATATGTTTTATGAGTTCTATGCGAGATTGTCTGATATTGTGAATTCACGTTTTAATTTGGGAGAAAAGATACCTGACAACCGTGTCATAAAGAAACTTTTGAGTCCATTACCCGATATATTTATTCCAAAGGTGACTGTTTTAAATTCTTTAGGCACTTTAGACTCTACGAAACTAGAAGAGCTTGTAGGTAACTTATAAACCTATGAACTTGACATGTTTCCCTCTAAGGATGAGAAGAATAAAGACAAGTGCATAGCTTTGAAAGCGTGGAAGGAATACACATTAGTTTCGGATGATAAGTTTGAGATTGACTCAGAATATATGGCTTTTCTTGCAAGGAAGTTTAGAAAATTTATCAGGATTAATAAAGAGAAACTTAAAAATGATTTTAAGAAGTATGAGAAGTCTAAGCATAATTAAGTCGAGAGATTACCTAAAAATCATAATGAAGATCTTAATAGGGACGAGTCAAATAGGTGTTATGGTTGTGAGGGTTATGGCCATAGGGCATTCGAGTGTCCCACTAAACTAAGGAAGGAGGGCAAGCAATCGATTTTATATAATGCCACCCTTAGTGATAGTGAACCGGAAGAGGGACCCGATTCCCCCATTGAGCGCAACTTCATCGTGTTCTTGGCAAGTCATGTGAGCATTGACAATGAATCTTCCCATCAAGATATTCATTTACATGACACTTTCGAGGGCATTGTTTGTGAATCCCAAGAGTTTGATGGTAAAGAGAGTGGAGAAGAGAGGGAGAATAAAGAAGAGGAGGAGAGTGAACTTCAAGTAGCTTTTCATGAGTTTTATGAGGAGTCGTTGAAATTAAAAAGGGCTAAATTGAAGTTAGAAGAAAAAATGAGAGAATGTGCCATAGATAGTAATGAAAATATTTTAGTTGAAGATCTTAAGGCACGTGAGACAATTTTTCGTGAGAAGCTAGAGTACGTAGAAGGTGAAAGAGATAGCCTTTGAGGTTTAATGGAGGCTATGAAGAAAGTGCTTCTCTAATTTGAAGAGAGTAGGTGTTTACTTGAGTCTCGAATAGTAGAACTTGAAGAGAAATTGAAAGACACAAGTCGGGTCATATTTGATTTGGAGTGTAGGTCAATGAAATTAGATAAAATCTTAGGGACCGTCCAAATCAAAGATGACAAGTGTGGTATTGTCTTCGATACTCAAGATGCTTCTGCTAATAAAGTCAAAACCATTGTTTTGAGAGAATCGTCTAGGAGCACTAGAAAAGATCAATCCTTAGGTAATACTTCTCGTCGTGTTTTCACTTTCACACATTGTGGTTGGAAGGGGAACCTTAAGATATTTTATTTTGATCTTAAAAACGATTCTAGAAAGTCAAAGGGTACAGTTTCCAACGTCACCAAATCCAGTGAGCGTCGTGTTTCACTCGTGTGTGTTAGGCAATTCGATATGGAGGCTTTACATGATAGACTTTCTGATTCTCATTTACTTTCACATTATTCCTCACTTGCTAAATCCAAAGGTTGATCGTGTTAGTTTTGTTTACATACACTAGCTTTTGTGCTACATGATATATTCTTACTAGTTGTATGATTATTTGTCATTTTTTAGTCTTTGTTTCATCATATATGTGTTCCTAGAATTATGACTTGTGTATCTTTTGTATTTATTTTTTATTTATTATGTATTAGTTGAAAATACAAAAAGATTTTTGTTTTGTCCTTTGGGTTATCTTTGTGTTTGATTAAACATTTTGAAAAACTTAAAAAGATTTTCTATTTTTGTATATTTTAGTTTTACATATTTTATATGTCATATACCAATATTTGAATCCAATATCATCCCCACTTCCATGTGGTTAAAACTTTTGGTTAAGATTTCCAATCCTTAAAGTGTTCTTCATCATGCTTGCATGGAGTAGTTTGACTTTGACTTGCTTAATGGATTCCTTTTTATATGCTGTTGATACCAAATTTAGTCTGTTGACGTGGACCAATCACTTGAAGACACGTGTCAACCTACTTGGCAAATACAAATACTTTAAACGAGCAACTTAAGCATACCGAGCAACTCAAGCGGTCCGAGCTACTTGACATGTAGAGCATCAGAATGAAAAGACAGCTACGCATTAAATGCACATTATTATCATACAGATGTATATGTTTACTGGATAACATCGCATTATCCTTTCACATGTACATCCTCAAGGCTATAAATACATTGTAACTTCCTCATAAGAGGGGGACTTTGAGATCTCTTGGTAAACCTATTATCGAGATTCCAAATAAACAGTTAGCAATACAAAAACAGTGGACGTAGGCCATTTTCTTCAGGCTGAACCACTTTAAAAATTCTTTGTCTTATTCATTTATTTATCTGTGATTGATTAATTAGAGATAATCTATTTTTTTACATCAACAGATTGGTGCCGTCTGTGGGAACGACTGTACTTATCGTTTTTTACCAAAATAATTCATCATCTATGGCTGATAATCAGGAATCCAGTAATAGAAACACTGGGGTCCCTCCAAACCATTCTACTCCCCCAAATGTTTAAGATCTAGCTGGCATAATGACTAACTTATCCCAAGGCCAAACTGCCATGTAAGAAACCATGCGTCAACTTATACAAACTGTTCAAGGTGGAGTGCCGGCCCAATCAGGACAACGAAGTGTTCAAAGAAATATCCATTTGCCATTTTCAAGAGCTAGAATAACGCTATTCCCGGAGGCCTCTCAATCTAGATGTACTGACTCATATCGTACTGAAAGATCTAATGATCCTTTGTATCAACCAGGCCGGACTTCATCAGTACGAGCTACTGATTCCCATCGAAATGTCACTCTCACCCCAGAAAGGACTAGTTCTATAGAAAGGTTGAGTAGAGTATCTCCTTTTGATTGATTGGGCCCTAGGAGGAATAGAAGTCCTCCTAGGACTGCACCGAGGAACTCTCAACGACCATCCGACCTAAGGGAAGGCTCTGCTCAATCACGTCCAGCAACTCGAAATCAAAGGTCCCAAGAAGAAAACTCAACACGATCAGTTGCTCGAAAAAATAGGCCCAAGAAAGGAAAGGAAGAATGGAAAGGCTCTATTCAAAGGTTGGAGGATAGATTATAGGAAATGGCTAAGGCCAAGAGTCCTCTACAAAGAACTTTTGTCCAAGGAACATCATTCGTACAGGCAATTGTGGATTTTTCCACACCATCAAAGTTCAAAACTCCTATGGTGACGCCTAAATACGATGGAAAAACTGACCCTGTCCTTCATATAAAACAATACCAAGCTGTCGTCGATATCTATGCGGTTCCAGATGAGATGAGATGTAGGGCGTTTTCAGGAACTCTCACCGGGTCAGCCCAGATATGGTACAACAACCTTCCTCGGGGGAAGATTGCGACTTTCTTTCAACTGGCAGAGCTCTTTATAGGGAATTTCTGTTTTGGAGCGATACTAGTCAAACGAGTAGCACACTTGCTGAGTGTTAGACAGAAGCCAAAAGAAAGTACTAGGGACTACATTACTCATTTCAATAATAAGAAGCTTGAGATAATTGATTATGAGGAGAAATCAGTAATTACTACTCTGATGAGTGGGCTATTGCCAGATAAGTTGTACTACACTTTGGCCAAAGATCCGCCTAGGACCATGGCAGAACTGATGGCAAAGGCAGCCAAAATCATGAACGCTGAGGAAGCCATGGTCGCGAAGAAGAATACAGACACTAAGGAGACCAAGGTTGAAGCCGGTAAAACCGAGAAGAAAGATCACAAGAACAATAGTGGCAACAGGCCGTCAAAAGGAAAGCAAGCACTGGAGCAGATGAGGAAATTTGGAAATTATACTCCCTTGAAGGTAGATATAAATCACATTCTGGAGGAGATCAAGAATAGCGAAGAGTTAGCCTGGCCAGGGAAAATGAAGGCAGATCCTGACAAAAGGGATAAGTCCAAATATTACGAATTCCACAAAGACCATGGTCATACGACCAAGCATTGCATAGCTCTCCAGAATGAAATTGAAGCACTCATCAGGCGAGGAAAATTGGCTAAGTATGTTGATCGCCAAAATGATGAAAAATCCAACAACCGAGGAAGGCAAAGGTCTAAATCTCCTCGTCAAGCAAAAGAAGACAAGAAGAGAGATCACGAAGATCATCCAGAAGATGATCTTGACCTCCCTAAAGGACCAAGACAGCCAGAGCGTGAGGTATTTTCAATCCATTTTGGATCATTTAAATGTAATGTTATTACAGGTAGAGATACAGGAGGTGGAGATCTTACGACGGAGAGGAAAGCTTACCTCAATGAGGCTCAAGCTTGCTCGTACATACATCGAATAAATTTGGCTGAAGATGATCGCCCGAGGAAGGTGAATAAGGATAAACTGGTCATCAGATTCTCTAAGAACGACTTGGCAGGTGTACAATATCCTCATGATGACCCATTGGTGATCAAGATGAGAATGAAGGAAGTGGTGATTTCACGGGTGCTGGTGGACAATGGTAGCTCTGCAGACATCATGTTTTACCCATGCTTTGATAGTTTGAACCTAAAGTTAGCCCAATTGGAGCCCTATCATAGGCCCCTCCTCGGTTTTACTGGCGAAAAGATTTTTCCACTTCGGACGATCAAGTTGGATATGCTTATCGGTACATGGCCTGCTTGTCGAACAGAAAGAGTACGCTTTTTCATAATGGATAAAAATGTTCAATCAGCTTACAATATCATCATGGGAATGGTAGGTTTGAAGAAGTTCGAAGCAGTGCCATCTACTGTGCATTAATGTTTAAAATTCCCAACCAACTTTGGAGTGGGAGTGGTGAAAGGCGATCAGAAAGTAGCTCGGGAATGCTACTATTCATCTGTCGAACAGGAGGAACGCGAAGAATCTAGGAAAAAGACTATTACTTATCAAATGGATGAAATAGAAGATGCAAAGATTGAAATGTTAGACCCTAGAGACGAGTCTCAGCTCGTGAAGGGCCAGGTCATGGAAGCTACCAAAAGTATCATTCTGGACGACGAGCACCCAGAACGAACAACCCAAATTGGTGCGTCAATGGATGTATTAATAAAACAGGAACTGATAGCATTTCTAAGATGCAGAAAACAGACTTTTGCATGAAGTCATGAAGACATGCCAGGGATAGACCCGAATTTCCTGTGTCACGAGCTCAACGTGAATTAGGAAATCAAGCCAGTGAAGCAGCGAAGAAGAGTGTTCGGCCCTGAAAAGAACCAAGCTATACAGGAAGAAGTAGAGAAACTACAAAAAGTCTCTTTTATTAAGGATGTCAAATATCCTGATTGGCTAGCAAATGTGGTGATGGTAAAGAAGAAAAATAACAAGTGGAGGATGTGTGTAGACTTCACTTATCTTAATAAGGCATGTCTAAAGGATCATTTTCCTTTGCCTCGAATCGATCAACTGGTGGATGCTACCTCGGGGCATGAATTATTGAGTTTTATGGATGCTTATTCCAGTTACAATCAGATTAAAATGAAACCTGAAGACAGGGAAAGTACCTCTTTTATCACCCCAATGCAGGTGCGACATATCAGCGGCTGATGAATAAGGTGTTTGCAGAGCAAATCAGTCTTAACATGGAGGTTTATGTTGACGATATGCTGACGAAGAGAAAGAAAGTTGTTGATCATCTAGTTGACCTAGGTCAGACCTTTGATCAACTAGAGAAATATCAAATGAAGTTGAATCCCACCAAATGCATATTCGGAGTACGAGAAGGCATGTTTCTCAGATATATTGTTAACCAACGAGGTATCGAGGTGAACCCTGAAAAGATCAAAGCTCTATTGGAGCTGCGATCTCCAACTATGAAGAAGGAAGTGCAAAGTCTCACAGGGTGAGTCGCAACACTCAACAGATTTGTGTCACGAGCAACAGACAGATGTCTCCCATTCTTCAAAACACTCCGAAAAACTTTTGAGTGGAATGAGGAATGCGAGGAAGCCTTTCAAGAATTGAAGAAATATCTGGGGACGCCTCCATTGTTATCTAAACCAGTGATGGGAGAAAGATTATACTTATATCTGGCAGTTTCAGAGAATGTAGTTAGTTCGGCGTTGATAAAAGTGGGGGACGGAGTCCAAAAACCGGTCTATTACACCAGCAAGGCTTTCCGAAGAGCAGAGATCAAATATCCAAGGTTGGAAAAGTTAGCATTGGCACTAATCGAAGCAAGCAGAAGAATGAGGCCATACTTCCAAGCCCATACTATAGTAGTGTATACTGATATGCCATTGAGATAGGCTCTGCATAAACCGGAGAAATCAAGAATATTGATGTACTGGGCAGTAGAACTTGGTGAGTATGATATAGTTTATAAGCCTATATTATCACTTAAGGGGCAGGCAGTAGCGGATTTTATCGCAGAGTTTACTCAATCTGATACCTCTGAAGAATAGGAGTTTGATACAAACTAACCCGTGGATGTTACGGGATCATCAAATTTAACCCCCGACCAACCTCCATCCGTGGACGATCAAGTGAAGATAATCAACGAGCAGCGAGAAGTGTTGGGGAAAACAAAAAGAAGCATATGATATTCCACCGAGGAGCTTTGTTTGACCAAAAGTTTGATAATGAAGTACCTGTATGGATCTGTATGTGTATAGCTCTTCGTGCACTACAGGAAGTGGAGAAGGAATTATTTTAAACAGTCCGGATGAGAATGATATGGAGTATGCTCTACGCTTTCAATTTAAGGCTTCTAATAATGAGGCTGAATATGAAGCTATGATCGTGGGTCTAAGTCTAGCCAAAACCATGAAGGCAAAGCAGGTCATTGTATTCAGTGATTCCCAGTTAATCGTAAATCAAATTATGGGGGTGTATGAAGCAAATGGAGAATTAATGATCAAGTATCATACAAAAGCAATGGAGGTTGTATCAAGTTTTACTGCAGTTCAGTTGATTTGAATATCGAGATTGGAGAATGCAAGAGCAGACTCCCTAGCTCGGTTAGCATCAGCCACACGCACCGAGCTACGAAGAACAATCCCAATAGAAATCCTAGTTGGTCGAAACATAGATGAAGATTTGATGATAAATTTCATTGCCCTTGACTTGGGACCTTCCTGGATGGATCCCATCAGGGCTTATATCGAATAAGGGATTCTACCACCTGATAAACTCGCAGCTAAGAAACTAAAGTTTAAAGCTGCTCGTTATGTATTAACCAGTGGTATTTTGTACAGAATAGGACTTGTAGCAAGATTATAAAGATGTATCCATCCCTCCAAAGTTAAAGACTTGATTGAAGAGGTTCACAAAGGATCCTGCGGAGCCCATGTAGCAGGTCGGACACTTTTACAGAGGATAACACAAAGGTACTACTGACCAATGATGAGAGCTGATTGTGCAGCTTATGCCAAGAAGTGTGATAAATTCCAACATTTCTCTTCCATTCGAAGAACTACCCAAGCATTTTTAACACCCATAACGTCCCCTTGGCCATTCGCCATATGGGGGATAGACTTGGTCGGACCACTTCCAACGACCAGGGGAAGATTCAAATACCTCGTGGTTGCTGTGGATTATTTTACTAAATGGGTGGAAGCTGAGCCTCTTATTGATATGATATATGACAAGGTCTATCAGTTTATTTGGAAGAATATTATTTGCAGATATGGTCTTCCTCACGCAATCATCACTGACCATGGAACCCAATTTGACAATGAAGAATTTGCTGCCTATTGTCATCAATCCAATGTATTGAAGATCCACTCTGCACCAGGCCATCCCAGAGAAATGGGCAAATTGAGGTGACAAACATAACTCTACTGAATGGTTTGAAAAAATAAATGGATGATGCAAAGGGAAATTGGATTAACGAGCTACACTCTGTGTTGTGGGCTTATCGTACTACACCACGAATAGCAACGGGAGAGTCTCCATACATGTTGACATTTGGGAGTGAGGGTGTCATACCTGCTAAATTGGGGCTACCCACACATAGGGTGCTTAAATTCAACTCCCCTATAAGTGACTTAATGAGAAGATTAGACCTAGATATGCTCAAAGAAGTCAGGGAAGAAGCAGCAATCAGGAATGCAACATATCAACAACGAACAACTTTGTTTTACAACAAAAGAGTGAAGAAGTGTGACTTGAAAGAAGGGGATTATGTGCTGAAGAGAGCAATCCAAAAGCATAACAAATTGGAAGCCAACTGGCATGGACCTTACAGAGTAACTGAATTTGTTCGTCCAGGGACATACAGAATTGAAACTTTGGAAGGTGAAGAATTCAAGAATGCATGGAATGCAGAACACTTGCGCAAGTACTATCAGTAATGGAAATTCCTATGTAACACAGTTTCTTCAATATGAATAAAGTGATATTTTGCCCATATTTCCTTCTTTGTTGAAATTTTTTCAGAATATTAGTGCTACACACTACACAAACCCAAATTCAGAGCAGCACATCAGCAACTCCAGTTGGTCGACAATTCAATACCACCAACTCCGGTTGGTCAGCAATTCAATACCACCAACTCCGGTTGGTTGGCAATTCAATTACCACCAACTCCGGTTGGTCGGGAACTCAATACCACCAACTCAGGTTGGTCGAGAACTCAATACCACCAACTCCGGTTGGTCGGGAACTCAATACCACCAACTCAGGTTGGTCGAGAACTGAATACTACCAACTCCGGTTGGTCGGCAATTCAATTACCACCAACTCCGGTTGGTCGGGAATTCAATACCACCAACTCCGGTTGGTCGGTAACTCAATACCACCAACTCCGGTTGGTCAGTAACTCATTACCACCAACTCCGGTTGGTTGGTACCAAACTAGGCAAGAATCTGGACGACCTCTCGGGGCATCCACTATCTAGGCAACAAGGTAATCCATACGAGATTACTACAACTAAGCAGGAACATGGGATGAAAATCATTCCATTGCTTAGGCCCACAGAGTGACAAGTCACTAGAATCAAACAACAAATGGGATAAATATAGTATGGTATATATATATACTTATTCACCAACCAACAAACCAACAAACAAGGACATCTACAAATTGTTTCGAAGAAAAATGAAATTGTCAAAGACTAAAAATTTCTTCATTAAAATCAAGTAGATTACATATGATATGAATTTTGATTCATTACATAAACATATCCTATTCTATGGGTTTCTTTCCCTCTGCTTTTGAAACAGGTTCTATCCCAGCTGGAGGATCATCTAATGCATAAGGGGAATTTATAAAGTTTAGATCTCGCAGCATTCTGACATTCATTATGGATGGTCGATCAAGAAATTGTTCTGGATGAGCTATCTCAAAGTTTGCATGAAGACTGTAATCACTGAGATACTTGGAAATTAGGCATCGAGGAATTGCACGAGCAGGAATCCAACTAATATCAAGCTTAAAAGGAGGTACGGGTAAATCGAGCACTCCAGGATCATAATAATCCCATAAGTAGTGTCCTTGCTCCAGTTTTAGCACACACATAGCGTTCAACCATCCCTGCTTGTACCCTTCATTATTCGATTACTGCAAACGAGCATCAAGATGATATAGAGCTTCATTATACCCAGCCATCCAAAATTCCCTAGGTTGTTTGTGAAATTGATAAGTTAACCTCTCAAGTTGCTCGTAGAGTTTCTTCACTAGAATTTCTTTACTTTCCAGAGAAAAACTTTGATTAGAGAGTTGCTCGGTAAAGTTTAAAATCTTCTTAGACATTTCTGCCCAGGCTTGGTTCTTCGCCCTCAACTGAACGGCTTGATTCTCTAAAGCCGACTGAGTTCTCGCTTCTTCAATGGTGACCCGACCAGCCCTTGCTCGTCCACGAGAAGAAGATCTTGCTCTACCACGAGTAGATGTGGAGGGTTCATCTCGTTTCAAAGTTTCTAACTCATCTCGTAAGTTAGCATTTTCTACCTCCAAGAAGGAAAAACCTTCATCATTAATGGGGACCAAGGCTCCCGAGGAAGAGGCAGCAGATTTGAGTTATTTTATTTTTTCCTGCAAAGCAATGTTCTCCTGCTCCAACAACTTGGCGATATGTCTATGCTCTTTAATTTCAAGCCTCAGAACACTCTCCTTTTTCTCATGAGCAGAAATGAACTTGTCATATCCCTTGTCAACACTCAATTGTTGGTACTTTTTCTCATATCCTTGATGCAGAAGTGTAGCAGATTCTTTGTACTGCTGTTGGAGTTCCTCGATCGTTCCTCAAAGATCTTCAATCATTTCATAATAGACCATATTGTTGGCAACAGCACGATCGAGCAAGCACTTCAGGTATTGATAAGCATCAATTGCTCGTTCAGAGGCATTTGGTCCAAGAATATCAATGATTTAAGCCTCAATAAAATCTGCATGACCAGCTTTAAAATAGTCATTGCATTTCTTCATCAACTCTGAATCATGAGATGATAAAATTTCCATCCTGGCCACAAATTAGCAAAGACAAAATGAAAAACAAAATCAACAAATGGTGCAAACAGAGCAAGAGAGAAATTCAAGACAAACAACAGAAGTTCAAATTTTATTTATCATGATAAAGGAGAACATAGTCCAAGGTTACATTCAAGAAAATAGCAAAACAAAAGACCCGAATAACTTTACACCTTCTCCTTATTTCCTACGACTTCTTCGGAGGGTTTGGAGGAAGGGGTTGGTTGTTCAGAGGGCAAGGGCAGCTGCTCGGTAGATGTGCTAGCTTGTTGGACTTGCTATGAGGGTTAGTCAACAACAACAATAGGGACCAACTCTCCTATCATCAAGGAAGATTCATTTGAAGCTGCTTCATCTTCTTCTTCTTCTCCAGGAGAGGGAGGAGGGCCATGAGTATGCTACTAGAACAACCCAGAATTCTCGACAACCTTTAAATCCTTTAAGGCTACCACCCATCCATCCCTAAAATATTTGACACCGGCATACTCCATTTGAGAAGACATGATAGCCAGGCCCTTCTTCCAACCCTTGTCCCAACCAGCACTGAAGGATTTTTTAACTATAGCTTTCCTTTTTACCCTCTCCGAGGAGGTCCTTTCCCTAAGGAGCTCTTCGGCAGACTTTAATTTTTCTTCCACCTCTCTTTTATGCTGCTCAACATCTTGAAGCCTAGCAACATTTTCCTCAGAAGATTTAAGTTTGATCACAAGCTCCTCTTTATCTTGTTCATCATCTTTTAATTTCCTTTCCAACTCTTTGGAGGCAGCCACAACTTGATCTCTGTTGGCTTCAACATAATTGAATTATTTCTCCCAAGCATCTTTGTCCTCCTCGTACTTCTGACGAGATTCCTTCAAAGACTGGGTTAATCCAGCAAAAGCTTCTTCTACTCCACCCGAGGAGATTGAAGCCCTGATAGCTTCATCCTTCTTCAAAATGTTATTGAAACACATCACAAGCTGAAAAAAGAACGAACTTTAAGTCAATATATGAACATAGTATTAGAAAATAAAGGACTCAGGCTAACAATACTTACTGATGCAATGTGTTGAGCATCCAGAGTAGTAATTCTCTCACGAGAAAAAGTATCTTCAATATTTTGGACCTCTGGGACAATCCAGGATCTTACCAAGCCCACAGCAGAGCTCGGAGGAACAAGAGCTGGAACACTACCTTCAACATTTAAAGGTTGAGAGATAGGTTCAACAGGTCTCTCAGAAGATCTTCTTTTTAATCTCCTCAGAGGAGCAGGAGTATTTTCAATTAAAGATGTTGTCTCTATTGGGGAGATGACAACAGTCTTACTCGGAGGCACAGGGGGCTTCTTAATAGTTTGTTTGGCAGCAATGGAGGGAGGTACATCTGTCATCTTTGTCCCTTCATCTGGGACATCTTGTTTATTCTTCTTTGCCTCATCTGTGGCAAAGGTAGACTTATCAAAAAAGGCAGGAGCTTTCCTCTTCTTCATTAAATCAGTATTGGGAATACTCAAGTCAGAAGAAGAACCTTCCACACTGGTCTCAGAGGTCGGTACCTGATCAAGATCAACCACCACAGGACGAGGACGAGCAATGAAAGATGAGGTGTAGCTTTTGTATTGCAACAAATAAGAGGCAGATCTAATATGCTCCCCAGCAACAAATTGATGCAAGATCCGAATAAGTTTTAAATGCTTTATATTAACTTAGGTTTCTTTTGGAGGTTTTCTTTTACTGGCAACTGTAACAAACAAAATCAAATGTCAGTGATGCATTTCATCAAATACAAAGAAAATAAGATTTCAAAAATAAAAACAACCTATTCCATTGCCATAAAGCGGACACCTGGGAGCTTGGTACATGTCATCTCCACATAGGGTGTTACCAATTTTTCATCACAACCCCATGATCAAAATAATCCCTATTGGCATCGGGAAGATTGACAACTAACGCTCTATTTGAAAACCTAGTTTTTAAATAGAAAGTATTGTCGCTAATGACCCATCTATATCAATACATAATTTCTGGAATTCCCAAACGAGTTCCATGAAGTTTATTCAACCTATGTACGCCATTAACTACCCTCCATATATTTGGAGCTACTCTTGCAGGTATAATATCGAAATATTGGCAAAACTCCAAACACAGGGGATTTGGCGAGAAAGAAAAACCACACTCAGCTACAAAAAGACTTGGGAACCAATGTCCCTCCGCTAAAGAAAGTAAATCACAAGGATAAGAAATTTCTTCCAAAATAACCCACGAAGGGATTAAAAACTCAGACCAAAATTTGTCTAACGATTCAACAAGATAAACCATGGTGAATACAGAAAATAAAGAAGAAGGAAGAAAATCTTACAGAGGAAATAGAGATCAGTTGTCAATGAACGATGGAAAGAACGAAGGCACAAGATAGAGAGAAGATTAAGGGTTCAGAGATACAAATTTGAAAAGTGAAAAGCGATAGGATTTATGTCGCACTTAAATACTTTACCTCGGGAATAGAGAAAAACAATGATTACAAGGAAAGACGTTTGCGTTTTCGACGGCTAAAAGAAGAAAAAGGCACAAATATCGAGTAATCCAAACAGTTTTCAAGCAAAATGTTCCACACTCTCCATCAACATCAACTGTGAAACATTGGGGGCTTCTGTTGATACCAAATTTTGTCTGCTGACGTGGACCAATCACTTGAAGACACGTGTCAACCTATGTGGCAAATACAAATACTTTAAACGAACAACTTAAGTGTACCGAGCAACTCAAGCTGTCCGAGCTACTTAACATGCAGAGCATCAGAATGAAAAGACAGCTACGCATTAAATGCACATTATTATCATACAGATATATCTATCTACTGGATAACAGCGCATTATCCATTCATATGTAGATCCTCAAGGCTATAAATACATTGTAACTTCCTCATAAGAGGGGGACTTTAAGATCTCTTGGTAAACCTATTATCGAGATTCCAAATAAACAGTCAGCAATACAAAAACAGTGGACGTAAGCCAAAAATTCTTTGTCTTATTAATTTATTTATCTGTGATTGATTAATTAGAGATAATCAAATTTTTTACATCAACATATGCCTCGATTCACACATGCACGAGCTCATTTGATCTTTAACTCCACATGTAAATTTGAGCTAAGTGAGATGTACTCCTATCAATTTAGTCATCTACATGTTGATATGACTATGGAGGATTTGTGCATGTAAGAACCGTGGCCCAGATTTAAAAAAAAATAAAAAAAAATATTTATCCAGTGTAGTTGTTTATCAATGGAATCGGGTTGCGAAAGACAAAGTTACTTTGCGTAAATAGGCACCATTGAATATGGCCTAAAAAATGTGGCATTGTTAAAGTTATCCAGGGTTAAAGTAGTTGAGTTTGATATGAACATTCAAAAGAAAAGAGAAGAACTATTATATTTTGAGGTACTTTGGATGGATATATCAACGAATTTGCACAATGACAATGTATCCTATTCATGCTTATTTTGTCATGACTCTATTGGTTTATAGAATCATCAAAATTTTAGGCTTGTGTGCATTGTGTATGTTTATTCCTTGAGTTCACTTTATCTTGTCACATGAGGCTATATTTAAGTTTGATAAAGTTTTGCAATCAAGTAAGAACTCCGTGAATATGTTTAAGTGATTGGGTCTTAATTTTTTTATCTTTAGTTCACACCCCTTCACTATCATGTGCCACATGTTATTTAGACACATTTTTTACATATGAGTGTGGAAATCTTGATGTATTTTGTGTCGTGTGTGGTGTTTATACCTATGTATATGTGTGTGGGCGTTATTGGTATCTTCTGTGTATATATATATATATACGCTATTTCTTTTGTTTTTGAGCCTTTGCCTTGCTATCTTGTCCATGTATGATTCATGTTAAAATAGATATGCAATTGATATCTCATTCTTGTATTAGATTATTCTATTTGGTATCATTTTTCTATCGCATCATAGTTGGTATTTATTAATCTTTGTGTTGAATTAGTTGTTTCTCATGCCATGTGCTATATTATTCTTGTCACTTTATTCACCATTGCATAATATACTTGTTTTTCTATTAATCTCATCCCTTGTTTCTTTTAGGGGGGGGCATTTGATTTAATTGGGAAGAAATAGGTTATTTAATGCATATTAATCTTTGTCTATTACGAACAAAAGGGGGAGAAATAGTATCTAAATCTTTTAATTTGGGATATCTATCTTAGGGGGAGATGCGCGGCTTTTCTTAAGTAGGTTATTGACTCGACCTTAAACGTGTTTCTAGCTCGTGCTTCTATCAACACAAGTGTAAATCAATCGCCCAAGCATAAATACGGTAAATCAGGTTTCAAACTTAGGGAATAGGACGAATGCTCGTGACGACGAATAAAGAAAACGCTTAAAATGACTCAAAAAAAGAAAGGAAAAGTGATGAGTTTGTGATTATACCTATCAACTAATGAATTTGAATTAAATTAATATCTAACTAAGTATGCAAGAAGAACTAAATTAAACTTTAACTATATGAGAGAAAATGGAGTTAGGGTACACTCCCCCGAACCACCGGTATTTACATATTACATAAAAGCTTCAAAAAGATATTTCTTCATTCAAAGATACATCAAATAATCTCTAAGTATTCGACATATGAGGACTAATTCCGCACAATATCAAATCAAAAATTGTATTTGATGAGGATGAGAAGTTATCAAAACTCCAATTGCACCCTTAAACATTCCAGTTACCTGGGGAAAACAAAATTAAAAGGCCTACAACCTTTATCTTGATAAAGTTCAAACCCTGGAATGAGGAATTACTTTTATTCATTTTCAAATCCATATGCGTTACCTAAGTTGGGTTCATGTACCCGAACTCGCTAAAAACTTAGTCGGACATGGTGTAAATACTACTAGACGTGAAATCTACGTTGCATGAAATCATTCTTACGTAAAAAATGCAAACAAACATGTAAAAGGGAATTTTAACTATGAAATAATGAATCATAAACCAAAAATATGAGAGAAATTGAGCGCAATAAAGGAACTATACTTGTATTGAAGAAATACCCTTAGATTTAATGCCAAAAGATGAATAATTGTTGAACAAGATGAATCCTATGGTTCTTGCCTTCAAGAATCTCTCAAAACTAGGAAAAATTAAACTCCCTAATGTTTGGTGTTACAATAGAATATAACCCTCATGTTTTATTAAGTGTTTGAACCAGGCATAACTCTAATTTTAAGAAATACAAAATACAGATTTCGTCCAGCCGAACCGGTCCGATTTGTCTTCTTTTATGGGGCGAACCGGTTCGCTTAATACAAAATATCGGATCGGTTCAAAATCTTTTTCATTGGTTTATTTCGTATATTCCAGTGAGGGGGACCTGTTTGGTGCAATTGCCATCGGTTCGGTTCGCTAGAATTTTTTTCTTTCTTTTCTCTTCGATTTCTTCTCAACTTTGAAGCATCATAACTTTTCAACCGGGACTTGGATTTGGATGCCGTTTCTTCCTACATGCTTGTGAAATCGAGTTCTAACACTTTTCTTCAGGTTTTGTGTCTGAATTCCTGATGTAAAATTACTCTTTTGCCCTTGACTTTTCTTATTTTCTTTCTTTCTTTCTTTCTTTTGAATATTTTCCTTTCTTCACTTGTATAAAATACCTGCAAAATGTAAGAGAAAACATGAAACTCGATGCACTATGTAAAATATGTTAGTAGCAATGATATGAGATAAATTTGGGGTCTTCGTGGTCCGATCCAGTCCGATTTTTAGGATTTTTCAGGACCGGACCGATTAAACCGATCCTAGAAAAAAAAATGGACCAAGATCGGACCGATTATATCGATCACCCAACCCTAGTCGGTCCAGTTCTTTACAGGGTCGATTTGGTCTAACTTGTGGGTCCTAATCTTATTAAATTAATCATTTTAAAAATGTAAATCACCTTTGAAAAATATCCAAACTTACCTATATTTTAACACCAAATGCTAGAAAATGGGAAATATTAATTATTTTGTATGGAAAATAAGGTTTTCAAACACAACATCAGAATATCAACACAAGCTTTGGAATATTTCAGATTCAGAATAGTCAGGTCAGAAAAATCAAAAAATCGAAATCTCATAATTAATTTTTGATTCTGAAAAATCAACTGATGGAATGTCTTTCTTTGTACCTATTATCAAACCAACACCAAACCAAACCAACATTTGATTCACAAGTTGTAACTTGCACCTATTATTAGTTGGTAAAAGAGTTGATAAAAGTGAATCACAACTGATTAAACTTGAACCTGTTATCAAACCACTGGCAGTAGCGACGGAGAGGAGAAACGACAGAAGTGTAATAAACGATAGCAATGACGGAGAGGGTAACCGGCGACAGATGAGATGAAACGGCGTAGAGAGGGAGAGGGGAGAAAAACTAATGGCAGATGGAAAAACAAATAAGAGAATAGGGATATAACTCTTCTAGTTCTAGGGCACAAACGGCATTAGATTTTTTTTTTAAAAAGACGATCGTACCCTGCCTTTTAAGTTATGTTTTATGTAAAAATATAATTAAAATATGTATTAATATGAACAACCGGTCTGGGTCGGTCCAAACAGGTTATTTAATGTGACGGACTGAGGACCGGACCGACTAATTCGATCTGCAAAAAAAAACTAGACCGGACCGGTGATAAAAAAGCTCTATAAAAATAGGCCGGTTTGGTTTGGTCCGGTTCGGTCCATCGGTCCAATCGGTTTTTTGAACACCCCTAAGATAAATCAACTTAATTTACATCGCACAAGATGATAAAAGCCTCTAAATTACGGGGATAAATATGAAAATTTTATGCCTAATCAAACCCCCTGACTTAGAACTTTGATCATCCCGGGCAATGTAAAAGAATCAAAGCAAGGTCCAACACTTAGTAAACTATTTATTAGGATAGATTACCTCTTTCGAAGAAAAGAGATTGCATTTAGCATATGCAACAAGCCTTTAAACCCCTAGGTTACCCTAGCAGGACGAGTGGTGTCTCGTGAGGGCTTGCAGTGAATATACCCACAAAATTTACTTTTCGACTCAAAGAAAAATCAAAATACCTAAAAATTGTATAGTTTAAACTCCCTAAAAATAGTCATCGCAAATATGTCTCAATTCGTCGTGTGTGTGTGCGAAGCCTGAAATTTAACCGTTAATTTCCACCGATTGATCATTACGTTACTTTTTAAAAATTCATTTTGATTCAATTTCTCACCAGATACTCTCATAAACGATTCACTCGAATTATGGTTATTTTATCTCGGTGTACGTGATTTATAAGAGTAAATAAATTGTACATAAGGTCACGCACACAATTTGAAAGACGGTAATATTTGAGGTGAAAAGATCTCATCATTAGATTACGGTCATTGGAAGAGGGGAAACATCACCTTTTATCACACCAATTAATCTCTCTTATTATCTTTTTGTGTCTTACCTCTCCACGCGACAATTAATTTCATTATTTGGCCTCGATTAGGACTTTGTCGAGTTTTAAGGCGTATTTGGTAAAAGGAGAATGGTTGGGAAATTTGAAATTATAAAATGTTCTTATGATGTCCGTTAGTGCTTTTTCGGGCTTTTGCTCATTTTTCTCTTCTTTTTCTCTTTTTTTCCTATTTTTCACATTTTTCTTTTTTTGCTATTTTTTGAGCATTTTTCTTTTATTCTTTTTTTTTTCTTGCCCCTTTTTGTTGCACTTTTTGAACGTTCTTAATGAATATTCACTTTTCACAATTCCGGGCCAATTTATTTTTCGAGTTATCAAACGAAAAGGAAATTTTTTTATTGGATCAAACTGGGTTGCAAAGGGATAATTTTTGACAACTTTTTATGGCTAATATTTTGGGGTTACACAAACGAGGGCCTACTTCATTGTTTGAATTACTAATTATATTACCATATGCGTCTCGAGAATAAATTAGTTTAAAGATATTTTAGCGCGCTTTCAAGACAACATCTCACACGTTTCCCGTAACTGATCAAAAGAAATGAATTGAGATCTTCAATGACTTATTTAAATGCTGAAAAGAACTTTGAGTTAACCATTAACTCGAATTGATTTAATTACTCACAAAAATCGATAGGTTCAAAATCTCACCGGGTTGATTAATCTCCACACTTATTCGTAAAGTCATTAATTTTCGCTCAATTATTATCTTTGGTCATTTTCGGCTTAGTGCTCTGGATAGACTTTAAACCAAATTTCGTGAATTTTTTAAAGATTTTAAATTCTCACTTTTATTTATTTTGAAGAACAATATTTTTGGCTTTTCTTTTCAAATTTTTCAATTTTTTTTTTTGGGAAATTTCTGAAATTTTCTATTTTTTTTTTGAAATTGTGCACCCAAAACTTCTCAACCTCCCCCGCAATAGGCCCAATCTTTGTATTGGTTCTTTTGACGTTTCTTACGTAGTTCCTTGTAGTTTTGGTACTTTATAGCATATCTTGTTAACAAGGACTATGTAATCTCTCGATGGCTTGTATTTGTATTTTTTTTTTGTATTAGTATAAAACTTTGCATTTTGGCCTTTGTTCATTTTTATGCACTCTCCTTTTGTTTGGATTTTAGTCCTTTTGCATAGGGACTTTGTAAAAGTCTAAAAGTATGATGGAAGAGAGATGTCCGCCCCTAGATGAAAGTGGTACATTTTGGCTTGGAGTCGAATCATCATCCTAGTATCGCGCTCATAATTGCGCTCAAAGTTTGTAAAACGGTTTTCCAATGAATCAAGGCATTGGGAAAACACCATTATATTGAAGTGAGCTTCATCAAATTCCCCTCAGGCTCGTAATCCACATCTTCCCCTTCCCCCTCGTCTTTTTCCTCTTCATCTATATTGACATCCTCATCCGCTGGAGGGGCGTTTAGAACCTCCCTTAGCCTCTCGCTCTGTGTCCGGGATTCTTGCCTAATTAATTTTGGCATATAAGGAAGCGCTCGGGGAGCTACAATTCCCGTGTCTTGAAGAATAGACGTGATAAGACGGGGATATGGGAGAAATACCTTTCCCTTGCGACCCATGGACATGTGAAGAATGTCGGCGGGAAAGAGGCGGGAAAGGTTGATTGTGGTGCTCAGATCGAGGAGGTGGAATAAGAGGTTAGCTTGGCGTGGGCGCATTGCTGAATCATTGGAAGTTAGTAAGATATTGGCACAAATAATATGAAAGGCGATGTGGGCCCTTTCATTGAGATTTCACACGGGAAATGTTTCTCGGTCCCATGAATTACCGGTGGTAATGTGATTAATGCACGCACTTTTTGAGACATGTATGGCTTTGGTTGGGACATCATACCTATTTGGACTTGGAACCCCCATAGCTCGTAACTTTTGGGTGAGAAGCTCCTGCGAAAAGGGGATTGTGGTCTCATCCACATAAGCTTTGTCCTCGAATTCTCCCGTGCGAATGAGAGTGTCGTAGAACATACGCACCTCTTCCTCCCAAACTACCGGATGTGGCTTTGCGAAGAAGCAACACCAACCCCTCGATCGAAAAATAGCCGTGACAGATTGCAGGAATTCAGTCCACTTGACTTGGCTCTCAATATGCATAGAGCGGGCTGTAGATAAGAATGTCTCGCACCATATGTGCTCTTAGCGAGAACAAAAATCCACGTATCCATCGAGAAGGATGTCGGTGGATTCGTATTTGACGGGGCATGGTCTGTTTACCATAGGAAAATAGTTGAAATTTCTGGAAGGAATCTAAGATTAGAGGAAGAGTTGGAGGCGTGAAGTGAAATGGAGTATGTGTGGTGAATTTATAGGTGAGGGTGTGGGGTGGATGGGGTAGGATTTGGAGGGAAATGGAATGGAGGCAAGGGGACGAATGATGGAGGGAAAAATGAGTGAGAAATGGGGGGGAGGAAAAATTGGAGGGAAGAATGTGGAGGGAAAAGAGTTGGAAGAAAAAGGGGGATGAACCATTGGGAAATGGAGAAATCTATAGACCACCGAACCGGTCTGGGTTCCAGGGAGAACCGGATCGGTTCCTTTTTATTTTAATTGATTTATGTAGTGAACCGATCTGGTCCCTTAATGAAGGAAGGGGCGAACCGGTCCGGTAGACTGTTAAGGCCTCCTCTTTTCTTCTCCTAAACAAACTAAGTGCGGGCTTCTTCCTTACTCTAATTTTCGGACACTTCCAAAAATGTTCCTACGCTTGATTTAGCTCCAAAATACACAACAACTCCCTCGAAACACTCTATGATCTCTCGTGATATTCCTTGGGGTTCATCTCTCTACGAACTTGCTTCCTACGGCCTCTAACGAACCTAACCTAAACCTAACTAATTTACACAAAATTCACCCCATACGCATCGGGGGTGCGACAACCTCTCAATTCATTCTCAATCAACCCCATAAACGGGGTCTAATAACCAAATCGTGTCGTATTCTTCAACACGCGCCTCTAAATATGGCTTTAGGCATTTTTCATTAACTTTAAATGTGTTTCCCCCCTTTGGATCTTCCAATTCAATGGCTCCGTGGGGGAACACCTCTCTCACGAAGAATGGGCCCGTCCACTGCGAACGCAATTTGTTGGGAAATAAATGGGGACGAGAGTTGTAGAGAAGCACTTTTTGCCCCGAATGAAACTCCTTGCGTCGGATAATTCTATCATGTGCAAGTTTCATCCTTTCTTATGATATTTTTGCATTTTCATACACATCATTGCGCATGTCTTCCAACTCATTTAATTGAAGCTTGCGTGCTTCACCGTATTTGTCCAAGTTATAGTTCAACCTCTTGATTTCCCAATAATCTTTGTGTTCTGGCTCCACAGGGAGATAGCAAGGCTTGTCATACACAAAGAGAAATGGGGACATCCCGAGGGGGGTTCTTGTATATTGTTCAATAATACCATAGCGCGTCGTTCAATCAGAGGGACCAATCTTTTCGATTAGGATAGATGGTCTTTTTGAGAATGTTCTCGATTTCACAATTTTCTAGATCGTCTTGCCCACTCATTTGGGGATAATAAGTCGTCACAGCCTTGTGAATGACTCCATACTTTCTCATGAGTTTTTAAAACGACAGATTGCAAAAGTGCTTGCCATTATCACTAATAATAGTCTTCGGAGAACCAAAGTGAGAAAGTTTGTTCTTGCAAGAACTTAATCACCACCTTATTGTCATTAGTCTTGGTAGCTATGGCCTCTACCCATTTAGACACATAATCTACCACAACGAGGATGTATAAGAAACCAAAGGAAGGAGGGAAAGGGCCCATGAAGTCAATACCCCAACAATCAAATATCTCAGTGAGGAGTATGGCATCATGTCTCGGCGGGTGATGGCTTCCATTCTTTGACATCTATAACAAGATTTGCAATAAGCGTTTACATCCTAAAAAATTGTGGGCCAATAGAGACCGCTTTAAAGAATCTTAGCGACCGTCTTATTCATCGAGAAATGGCCTCCACATGCTTTCGTATGACAATAGTGGATGACGTTATGTGTCTCGTCATTCGGTATAAAACGTCGGATGATTTGGCCCACACAATATTTGAATAAAAACGGATCGTCGTAGAAAAACATGTGTGAGCAAGTAAGGAACTTCTTCCTCTCTTGCGGTGTCCAATCGGGAGGAATGTCTCCCGTGACACAATAATTTGGATATGTCTGCAAACCAGGGAAGGGAAGAGGTAGTAAATAACTTCTCATCCGAAAAATATTCGTCTATGGGTAGAGGATCACTAGGTACATCGGATGAAAGCAGGAACAAGTGGTTGGCGACGACATTTTTTTACTACTTTCTTATCTTTTATGGAGAGGTTAAACTCTTGTAGGAGTAGGATCCACCTTATGAGGCGCGGCTTAGCATCTATCTTGGAAAGGATATATTTAAGTGGCCCATGGTCAGTACAGCAAGTGATAGGCTAACCGATGAGGTAAGAGCGAAACGTATTTATGGCAAAAACTATGGCTGGCAAATCTTTATCCGTGGTGGAGTAATTGAGTTTCGGTCCGATTAATGACCAGCTAGCGTAGTGGATCACATGAGCTTTGTTGTCTTTTCTTGGGCCCAAAACAGCCCCGGTAGCATACTCACTCGGATCACACGTAAGCTCGAATGGAAGGGACCAATCCGGAGCTTGCATAATAGGGGCGGAAACAAGCATGCTTTTCAATTTATCAAAATCACTTTGGCATGCTTCATTCCACTCAAAGGGTGCATCCTTCATAAGAAGGTTACTCAAAGGTCTAGCAATGGCACTAAAATCTATAATAAACCTTCTATAAAAACCCGCGTGGCCCAAGAAAGAGCACACATCCTTTAGTGATTTAGGTGGGGGAAGCTCAGCTATGACATCTATTTTTTCCCTATCAACCTCAATTCCTTTGGACGACACTATGTGGCCAAGAACTATTCGTTCGGTAACCATAAAATGTGACTTCTCCCAATTTAGCACCAAGTTCTTTTCCACACACCGGGATAACACTTTTCCAAGATTCGCAAGACAAAGGTCAGAAGAGGGGCCGAAAACGTTAAAGTCATACATAAAGACCTCAAGACCTCTTTCAACCATGTCACTAAAGAGACTAAGCATGCACCTTTGAAAGGTCGCGGGCGCATTACATAATCTAAATGGCATACGTTTGTAGGCAAACATGACAAAGGGACATGTGAAATATGTCTTCTCTTGATCAAGCACATCCACCTCAATTTAGTTATATCCGGAATAATCGTTGAGGAAGCAATAGTATGGGTGTCCCGCTACTCTCTCTAGCATTTGGTCAATAAATGGTAAGGGGAAATCATTTTTCCTAGTGCCCGCATTGAGTTTTTGGTAATCAATGCAAACGCGTCACCCGATGGTGGCACATTGAGGAATTAACTCGCCCTTGGCATTATCAACCACGATCATTCCCGACTTCTTTGGGACGACTTCGATAGGAGTCACCCATTTGCTATCCTAGATTGGGTAAATGATCGATGCATCCAATAGCTTAATGATCTCCACTCGCACTACATCTTTCATAGTGGGGTTAAATTGCCTTTGCATTTCCCTCAAGGTCTTCTCGTCCTCCTTGGGGTGGATTTTATGGGTACAAATAAAGGGACTTATACCTTTCAAATCCATTATGCTCCAACCAAAAGCACTTCGGTGCTTCCTCAAAATTTCTAACAATTTTACCTCTTGCTCTCTATCTAGGCTCGAGGAGACAACAACATGAAATGTCTCATCATCTTCGAAATAAGAATATTTTACATTGGAGGGTAGTTTTTTTTAATTCGAGTGTGGGAAATTTTTCATCGGAGGGGGTCATGCGCGACTCCCACGGTGGTAACTCCTCGAATCTAGAAGCCCAATTTACATCTCTTAAGTCCCCATTCGACGCTCTCTCATCTAAGACCGCTCTCAACCCTCCACCTCCCTCTCGAAGTCGGTGAACGACCCATCACTCTCGCTACTCGATACAAGACATGCTCCTAAGGCATCCCCACTGATATTTCCCTCTATGTTCTCCTCTATTATCTCCTCGATAAGATCTACCGCGTGAAATTCATCGGCCTCACCCATTTGCTTAGTGATATTGAAGATATTCGTCTCGAGGGCCATGTTACCGAAAGTGAGTTGCATTTGCCCATTTTGAGTGTGAACTAATGCGTTACCCGTAGCTAAGAATGGGCGGCCTAGGATGACGGGAACATGAGTACTTGAGGGAACGGAGGTCTCCATGTCCCAAATGATAAAATCTACCGGGAAGTAGAAACTGTCCACTTGGACTATCACGTCCTCGATAATCCCTCGAGGTATCCTCATGGTTCGATCCGCTAGTTGGAGAGTGATGTATGTGGGCTTGAGGTCCCCCAAATCTAGTTGCCTATATATGGAATAAAGGAGGATGTTGACACTAGCCCCTAAATCAAGTAAGGCTTTTTATATTCGGTTCTCTCTAATAATGCACGAGATAATAAGTGCACCCAAATCTTTAAACTTTGGTGGGAGGTCATTAAGTACAACGGATCTCACATTTTGTTCTAGGAAGACATTATTTTTCACCTTTAGCCTTTTTTTCACCGTCAATAAATCCTTAAGGACTTTATCATAGGCGGGAATTTTCTTTATGGCATCGAGAAAAGGTAAACTCAGTTTTACTTGCTTAAATACATCTAACACATCTTCGCGGGAGGTCCCTTTTTGAGGTGGAACCAATTGTTGGGGTAAGGGCACAGCAGTGGGTAGTTTCACTACAACTTCAGGCCTACTAGTGTTGTCCTCGTTATCACTCTCATTTAAGGGGGCATCTTCGACCTCTTTTGTGATGAGCGAAACCTCCTTATCTTTAGGTTCGTCATGTGGGGGAGGTGATAAATCAACTACTCTCCCACTACATAAAGTAGTGACAGCTAGAGGTGGCCATGGGCCGGGCTAGGCCCGGTCGGGCTCGGGTCGGGCTTATAAAATTATGAGTTATCCCATGCCCGTTCGGACCTAGATCGGGCCTTATTATGCAATCCCAAGCCCGCCCAGATTTGAAAGCTCTTTACCCAGACGTGTTGGCCAAGCCCAGTTACTTTTTTTTTTAATTAAAAAATCTATTTTTTCTTAATCAAAGACCTATTTTTTTAATTAAAAACATATTTTAAACTTTATATATTATAAAGTCTATATATAAAGTTCCCCACTCTATATAAAAAGACTTGGTATATATTTTTATATTTATAAAAGTACCCACTTTATATATTTATTTATAACTTTGCAGTCTTAAACTTTAATAATAAATTAATACACACACACACACAGTCCTCGGGTCGGGTCGGGCCTTGTCGGTCTTAAGAATTCATGCCCAAGCCCACCCGGAAAAAAATCGGGCCTATCAAATTTTGTCAAGCCCGCTTTGAGGGCCTATTCATCTTACCCAAGCCCTATTTTTTATTGGGCGGGCTTGGCGGGCCTCGGGCCTATGGCCACCCCTAGTGACAGCTAGGGGTGGCCATGGGCCGAGTTTGGGCAGGCCCGGTTGGGCTCGGGTCGGACTTATAAAATTATGAGCTATCCCAAGCCCGCTCAGGCCTAGATCGGGCCTTATTATGCAATCCAAAGTCCGCCCAGATTTGAAAGCTCTTTACCCAGACGCGTTGGCCAAGCCCGATTACTTTTTTTTTAATTAAAAAATTTATTTTTTCTTAATCAAAGACCTATTTTTTTTAATTAGAAACCTATTTTAAACTTTACATATTACAAAGTCTATATATAAAGTTCCCCACTCTATATAAAAAGACTTGGTATATGTTTTTATATTTATAAAAGTACTCAGTTTATATATTTATTTATAACTTTGCAGTCTTAAACTTTAATAATAAATTAATACACACACACACACACACACACACACACACAGATATATATATATATATATATATATATATATATATATATATATATATATCTGTGTGTGTGTGTGTGTGTGTGTGAGTGTGTGTTTGTGTATTAATATTATATATATAATTCCTAGGCCTCGCGCCGGCCGGGCCTCGTTGGGCGTAAGAATTCATGCCCAAGCCCGCCCGAAAAAAAATCGGGCCTATCAAATTTTACCAAGCCCTCTTTGAGGCCCTATTCATCTTACCCATGCCCTATTTGTTATTGGGCGGGCTTGGCGGTCCTCGGGCCTATGGTCACCCCTAATGACAGCTTGACATTGCTCTTGACTTGAGTCGTAAGTAGAGCTAACACCAGGTTGACCTTGAGGAGGTCTTTGGCCTTGGGCTGAAAATTTACCCTTTTCTTGGATACTCAAGGATGATTGAAACTTTAAAATGTTATCATTTATCTCGGCAAACATCCGAGTGTTTTGAGCATTCATTACTTGTTGAGATTGCATGAATTAATTTATTGAATCCTCAAAATTTTGCCTCGGTGGGGTGATATATGGTGTGGGAGGTGGTGCTGGCATATGTGGAGCTTGTTGAAAGTGCGGATGCGATGGTGGAGGAGGGGCAACGTGTGAATTAGGATTCAACGCGATATTTGGTTAGCCGTAACTAAACCCAGGATGGTTCCTCCATGAAGGGTTGTAAGAATTCCCATGAGGTGCATTGAAATTTCTCTTAAATCCTCCTACAGTTTCCACTTGCTCATGGATCATGAATTTGTAGGCAGGTATCGTCGGACACTCCTTTGTTAAATGGGTCGCCTCACAAATGGCACACACCTTTTATTTCATAGCTCGGGTGGATCCGGTTGTCTCTCTTGCCCGTGATTCGAGTACATCTTCCAAACTTTTCTCAATTTGGTTAACTCGAATTTTCCACTTGGCGTCCTTGCCCACGTGATAAAGACCGAACGTGGAAGGAGAAGTGGACGTCTATCGATCCCAATTTTGGGTGTTAGGATCGAATGTGTCCCATGCTTGAGTAGTCTCGGCGACATACTTAAGGTGGGCCTCGACATCGCTTGCATCTAACTCCCAAAATTCTTCCTCGCACATAGTTTCCACGAGTTGTTTGGACGCTATACTTAGCCCTTGATGGAAGAAAGAGATAAGGCGATACTTCTCAAAACTGTGATGTGGGCATGTGTTAACCAACTCTTGGAAGCACTCCCAACATCGATCAAATGGCTCATTTTCTTGTTGTCGAAAAGTTTGAATTTGAGCCTTGATGGAATTTGTTTTATGTTGGGGGAAGAATTTCAAAAGAAACTTAGCTTGCATATCTCTCCATGACTCGATTGAGTTCGGTCATAAATACCAAAGCCAGGTCTTATCTTTATCCTTTAAGGAAAAAGAAAAAAGTTTTAGGTGAACGATATCTTGAGTGCAATATTGATCACTAGACGTTTCACATGCCTCTTCGAACTCACGAATGTGGAGGTATGGTTTTTTCGAATCCAAACCGTGAAAGGTGGAAATAATCTGGATCATCCCATTTCAGAAGTGAAATTGTCCCGCATTTGATGGAAGTAGAATGCATCCCGGAGTGATAGTTCGCTTGGAATATAAGAGCTCTCTCATAGGACGATACGGTATCTCTCCCTCACCCGTACCAAAACTAGCGTGATCTGACATGGCTCTCTCTCCAAATGACTTTAATTCCTCACTTGGTACCCTAGAAGTGTGACTTATAATGGAATTGGGCGGTGTAGGAGGTGGAACCCAAAATTGTGAAGTATTAGGAGTGTGTGGACTATCAAAGTTGTACTCAACTATCGGATTCACATAAATGCGGGTTGGAGTGGCTTGAGGAGTTTGTTGTGAATTTTTCATGAAAGGACTTAAGAGATGTTATATTTTTTTTCTTTTTACTTTTCTGATTTTTTTTTAGATTTTTGATATTTTTTTATTTTTTTGGCTTTTTAAGAATTAAAGTCAAATTTTGGATTAAATCGACCTAACTTAAAAGTCTACCTAGTCCCCGACAACGGCGCCAAAAACTTAACGCGACTTTAAAAGTGTTTCTAGTGCGTGCTTCTATCGACTCAAGTGTAAGCCGGTCACTCAAGTATAAATTCAGTAAACCGGGTGTCGAACTTAGGGAATAGGACGAATTCTCGCGACGACGAATAAGAAAGACATATACCCTAGAATGACTCAGAAAAGCAAAGGAAAAGGTGATGAGTTCGTGACTATACCTATCAACTAATGCAATTTGAATCAAATTAATATCTAACTAAGCATGCAAGAAGAACTAAATTAAACTTTAACTATATGAGAGAAAATGGAGTTAGGGTACACTCCCTGAACCTTCGGTGTTTACATAGAACATAAAAGCTTCAAAAAGATAATTCTTCATTCAAAGAGACATCAAATACTCTCTAAGCATTCGACATATGAGGACAAAATGCCGCATAATATCAAATCAAAAATTATATTTGATGAGGATGAGAAGTTATCAAAACGCTAATTGCACCCTTAAACATTCCGGTTACCTAGGGCAAATAGAATTAAAAGGCCTACAACCTTTATCTTGATAAATTTCAAACCCTGGAATGATGAATTAGTTTTTATTCACTTTTAAATCCATGTGTTACCTAGGTTGGGTTCATGTATCCCAACTCGCTAAAAACTTAGTCGGACATGGTGTAAATACTACTAGACATGAAATCTACGTTGCATGAAATCATTCTTACGTAAAAAAAAATGCAATCAAACATGTAAAAGAGAATTATAACTATAAAATAATGAATCATAAACCAAAAAGATGAGAGAAATTGAGAGCAATAAAGGAACTATACTTGTTTTGAAGAAATACCCTTAGATTTAATGCCAAAAGATGAATAATTGCTAAACAAGATGAATCCTAGGGTTCTTGCCTTCAAGAATCTCTCAAAACTATGAAAAATCGAACTCCCTAATGTCTGGTGTTACAATAGAATATAACCCTCACGTTTTATTAAGTGTTTAAACCATGCACAACTCTAATTTTAAGAAATAAAAATGCAGATTTCGTCCAGCCAAACCGGTCTAATTTGTCTTCTTTAATGGGGCGAAGCGGTCCTCTAAATACGAAATGCCGGATCGGTTCAGAATATTTTTCATCGATTTTGTTCAGACATTCCAGTGAGGGAGACCGGTTCGGTGCAATTGCCATCGGTTCGGTTTGCTGGAATTTTTTTTCTTTCTTTTCTCTTCGATTTCTTCTCAAATTTGAAGCTTCATAAATTTTCAACCGGGACTCAGATTTGGATATTGTTTCTTCCTACGTGCTTGTGGACTCGAGGTCTTCAACTTTCCTTTAGGTTCCGTGTCCGAATTCCTAGTGTAACATTACTCTTTTGCTCTGGACTTTTCTTCTTTTCTTTCTTTCTTGATTTTGAGTCTTCTCCTTTCTTCACTTATATAAAATACCTGCAAAATGTAAGAGAAATACACGAAACTCGATGCACTATATAGAAGATGTCAGTAGCAATGATATGAGATAAATCAACTTAATTTACATCGCACAAGATGATAAAAGCCTCTAAATTACGGGGATAAATATGATGAATTTATGCCTAATCAGTAATGTTAGACAAATGGGGAGTATTTAATTATTTTATTTATATTGTTATATTCCCTATGCGTTTAATGGCGTTTAAATGTGCAGGTTTTCATCTTTAGTGGCAACTTTTTAAAGCAGCAAAGCATTTCATCCCGTGTGTCTTTAGTGACAACTTATTAAAGAGGCAAAGCATTTCATCTCATGTGTCTTATCAAGCGTCTGTAATTTTTTTATTTTGGGAGGGTTATATCCTTTTAGAAGAGTTTGACGGCTCATTGGATTTTTATTTGGGTTTTATCCCGGAATAGCCAAAGTGGGAGATTTGTAAGGGAAAATTTCTAATCGAATTTATTTGTAGTGTTGGCTTAATTCCGGATAAAACAAATTGAGTCATAGGATAGTACTTTGTCAGATCCTTTCAAGCCTATAACGTTTGGGTTGAAGACGTAGCAGCCAAGATTTTGAAGATTACAGCATTGTCGATTTATGTGCCAAGCTTTTACGTCATCAACATTTGGATTCCAAGGTCTCTAAAGATATGAATGCATTTAATATATAAAGAGACTTGGTTAATTTTTAATGGGTGTCTTTTTATAAATCTTTTGTCATGTCGACTTTTTATTTTCTCAAAAAATCATTTCAAAAAAGTTTTTGGGCTTAAAAAGCATTTTTGGATTTTCCGAAAAGTCGTCGAACGAAACTGGGATCTCGTTCGAACGAAATGTCCAAGTCGTTTGAACAAGACATCGAACGAAAATCGTTTATTAATCTCCGTTTTCTCGTTAGATAAGTCGTTATAGCGACACCGTTCGAACGAGATATCTAATGAGCCATCTAATGAGGTTTTGGTTTTAACTCTATTGTCTCGTTAGTACCTTGTTCGAACCAAGTCGTTCGAACGACATTCAAAAGTCATTCGAACGACCAGACGTTTTTTTGTGCAATTTCGTCAATTTTAATTTTAATCGCCCATTTCCCCACTAACCTTTTACCACCTTAAATTTGTGCAGGAATAAACTTTTTTAGATAACTTTTTGAAACTTTTGGTATACATCCTAGGTCTTTTTGGAGAGAAAAATTCTACAGCAAAAAGTCTCATTTGTGTGTTGGTATTTTCATGGTTTAAATTCTACCAAAACACAAAATTTACACCCATAGTTTTGTATGATCCAAGTTTCTTAATATATTACTGTTTTGAGATCATCCATTTGGCACCGAATTTTATTCTCATCCCAAAAGAGAAGGTTTCCTATGGAGGAGTCCGTATTTGTTGTGATTTTTGTGGTGTACATACAGAGGAGAGGCATTTATGTATTTGTCAGTAGCTGAGCCCCATCAGTGGATTCCGAGACTGCTATGGATTTCAGAGTTATCAACTAGACGAAGGTTGAAGTAAGAAGAAGCGTCAAGGCCTGAGAGGGAGTCAAGTCGAGGAAGTAAGTCTTTTGTCTTGTTTTGTAAAATCGTATCTAGTGAATTTGTTGGTTGGGTCGTCCGAGGTTTTTCCCGTTATGGGTTTTCCTCATACATCGCGGTTTTGTGTTATGATTATTTATTTTATCTGGAAAAAATATCTAAATGCATGATTAGGATTAAAAAGATATAAATTGGTTAAATCACAACATTGGTGTAATTTTGGTGTTATTTTAGTTTGGGTAATTTTAATTTAATTTAATTCAAGTTGGCATAATTAATTTGACAAAATGTATGCTTAAGTTTGTTTGACATTATTTTAACTTGAATTGAATTAATTTTGTTTAATTGTGATTAAAAGAAAAATTCAAATATTTATTAGTTTAAGTTTAATTTGATTTTAATTTTTAAAAAATTAAAATTTGAGGACTTTAATTGTTAATCATGAAAGAAATATAAAATTTGGGATATTTCGGGGACCATCACCCCTTTAACAAGTGGTATGAGAGCATATACTCTAAGAAATCACACTTTCATACATTTTGAGGAGCGATGGACTATTCAATATTAGAATAAGGAAATAGAAATCGTGATTCATGAATATGAGCATTTGAGGTTAGTACTTAATTTCAAACATTCCCTTAAGAATAAGAGTTTACATTGTTTTTTAGTTATAGCAAAATTCCCTTGAACTTTGGTCGTCTAATTTTTATTCAATACGAATTTTAGTTAGTACTTAGTAAGAAGGGACAAGTTACGTAAACTAATACGAATATTATCCGAATTCGAAGTATCCGAGAGGATACGAATATGAATAGTTGTTTTAACTATACGGGCGAATACTAATACAAATAGTGCATACAAATAGCGAATACGGATATGAAAAACATGGGATCCGCTCCGTATCCATCCATTTACCACCCCTATATATAGGAAAATTAAAGGAAAGAAGAAATTGAAATGCCTTATCTTGATGTTAAGATGCATGTTAAACACGCAGTCCTATGACATAAATATCGTCCGCACTACATTGAATGATGTCGCCGAGCTTCAAATATTTGCCCCCAAAATTCAACAACACAATTCTTTAATTATAGCACCAAATGGAGAACTCTAGAACCACATGAAGTTGCCCACAAAATTTAAATTCTAGAGAAGAACGTGATTAAGACAGATTTAGTTTTTTGATGAGATGACAATTTTTATTACCTAAGAACTCTACTAACGTTAAGCATATTAAGGGTATGAGAAGACCCACTTACCCAAAAACGTGGGTGATCAACCCTACATTCTCTCCACCCTCAAACATTCAGAAAGACCAAGTCAAAATTAATAACAAATTAATTAATTAAAATAATTAGTTAAAAGGGATTTAAAAAATGCCAACTAAAAATTTAATTGTTTTTAGGCCGAAGCCAAGATATTATATTATTTATATATATCTAAATGCTTTAAATGCTCCTAGTGAGACTTGAACACATGACCCCAAGCAAAGAAATCTCAAAAGTTACCACTTGTCCACAACCACTTGTGAGTATTTCATTCACACCAATATATAACACTAAAATCACAACACGATTTGTTTAATCTTAAATTGTCTTAATGATTCTAAAAAGAATTTGGCGGGACATCCATATTTTTGTCACAGAAAGGCACCGAATCATTTCCATTCATTGTCGTCCGGTGATCTCTTGGTGCTTGGAACCCGCACACGGAAGGGGTGGTTGTGTTTTTTTCCTTTTTGGGCCTATGTGCCTTTTGTCAATCTGTTGCCTTTTATTGTTGGGTTAGCATATGGGCCTTAGTTGTATTCTCTTGGGGCTTTGCCTCTTCTAATTAAATTCACATTTCACCAAAAAAAAAAAGGAGAGGAACAGGGGAAGTATGAGTGAATGGTGAATGGTATATAAATTATTCGCTAACTAGTTTTAACATGCGCAATGCGCGGGCGATGTATAGAGCCTTTTATATGATATGTATTAAGACAAAGTAGAAATTCAAATACTGCAAATGAAAGATCATAAACTCGGTACTCACACATAACACCATTGTCACGAATACGAATGTCACATAAAGTTTAGCTATTACAGCTAATGGCTTCACATACAAAGAATCTCACTAAAGCTGCTTTAACTATTGTAAGAGTTATGAAAAATGTGATTGCTATTCAGACACCAAACAATATCTAGTACTTGAAATATAAATTATTTTGAAACAACACCAACCTTTTTCCAAGTATTGCAATACATATTGCAAATTAAAATCCATTTATTTAAATTAAATAAATTCCCATATAAAATATGATACTAAAGATAAACATAAGTAGTAATAAAACTCATCATAAGCAGAAACAAAATTATTCTTCATAATAATAAGCTTCAACAAGTTTATGTATGTATACATATATGCATACATATAATATGTATATATATACATGCGTATTACATGATGTATAAATACATATAATATATGCATACATAATATGTAAATGTATACATACTCGTATATAAATGACACAAATACATATAATATATACATACATAATACATGTATGTATACATGCACATACATGAATTGATAGTGTAATATATATATATATATATATATATATACCACCAAAATGTCAGCAGCCATATTAAGTAGCAAAAATACTACCTTCCACTGAAACTTTTTAAGAAATAGGATACCATCTGATTCTATGTTACTGAAGTATATATTGTATTAGTTAACAAAGCCTAATGAGTCCATACGAAAGTAAACAATAGTTTGCAATCAGTGCACTCACAAATCTTACTAAAATCAAGCAATAGTATAAGATTGAAGTGCAATCGATGTTTTTGTTCTTATATTCGAGACTATGGAGGAATTAAAGATTTAAAATTCCACCCTTGTACCTTTACCATATCTCCTTGCAAACATTGGTTTAACTGAATTCCTACAAAGAAACATGAATGGACAAATAATAAAATAAGAATTCAAATATTCTAAGAGATGAGCCCTAATAAGATTATCCAACAGAGTTCTCATAGAAGATCTCACCTTCATATTTCCATGCTCCTTTACATGGACGTGTTTGCCTGCCTCTGTAGGGTAAATATATGCATTTGTTTTTAAAACAGAGTTTATCTTAATCAATACAATAGAAAATGAATTGGCATGTTACTAATTTACTACAAATCCGAATAAGAACTAAAATATCCAAAACTAAAATGATATCAATTTTTTTTTAACCTCAAGTATACTCGTAAACATAACTCAAATTTGTAAAATCATTGTAGTGAGAGGTGGGGGTACCTATCTCACTGGAGAAGATGGGATACTTGTGTGGAGGTGTGACACCAAAAGGAAGATAAAAGAAAAGAACGGGGATCGGATATAGACAGGGGAAGTGGAAACAGTTAGGGAATGAAGAGGTGGAGTGATTATAATATTTAATATTGTTACTGTGTAGAAATTAGAACTTGGATGGACATAGCCTCGGGTGTGAATGTAAGGATAGATGGGCAGAGGCCGTGAGTGAATGTAAGGATATAAAGAGCTCACAATACTGCCAATTAAATAATAGATGGATATGGAGAGACGTATTGAAGGCCGTCATATTGAAAGAGAAGGAGGGAGGTAGTAACAGAATATGGAGAGATGGAGTGAGGCAGTTATGAAAGAGGAGGAGCGAGTTATTGGTGCTTAGTAATTAACACGAAACCACGTGGCAATCCTCTAAGAGGAGACACCAAAATTATATATAGAATATTAGATGTATGGGTATCTACGTTACGCCCAAATGAACATATTTGGTTTAAGGGATTGGTATAGATGAAATTTGAAAAAAGCATGATAGTTTAATCTTTTGACATTAGTCGGCTTTTAACATCAAGAGTTATATCAAAAGGACTCGAGCTGAAGGTGGGATTGCTCATTACTTTTAAGTGTTCTGAGAGTTCGTCAAATAGGGAAATCGGAAAACCATTTGGTAAGCATATCAAGACATTGTTTGGGCTTGTACTCCGGAGCTGTGTGACCCCCTCCCTAAAAAATATAAAAGAGTAAATGTTTAGTTTCTAATTGAGGATAACAACTAAGAAAAGAATTGAGCAGGAGGTTTTTAACCTTAACAGTTGCATATGTTAATCGATAGTCCCTTTTGGCATATTTCACAGTATATCTGCATTAGCAAATAACAGTTTGCATACATGTAATGGATCTTTATAATAAATAATATTCAATGCTGTTATGCTTGGATCCAAAAAATAATAGTATTAGCACTCCACTTTTACATGTTATCAGTTCAAAATTATTTTAGGGTTAGTAACATATTTTTTCCCTAAAATTTGGGGGTAGTCTTAGTTGAGTCTCTGATGCTTCGATTGCCTAAATCAATCTCTTATATGACAATATTGTATCAATTTTATACAAATTTAAACAGACCATTAGCTCCACTAAAGGAATTGACATGTGTCATTTATGTGAGTGACTTAATTGAGACTAAACCAAACTTAACTTAATTTTGAATGCAATTTTCTTCTGTTTTCTCACGATTTAATTGCATTAATAAATTCTCATTTTAACTATAATTAGAAAAGTAACTTAAACTAATATTTTAAATTTAATTAATGTCTCGCTATCTCTGTCTTAAATAAAAAACCAAATATTGTATCATTATGTTTCATAATAATAATAATAATAGCAAAAACAAAATCCCATTTTTTACTACAAACTTGGTAAATGTGACCTATTAACAAAAAAGTCCCCTTTTTTTACTTTTTGAAGCCTTATACAATGCAGGACTGTGTCACAAAACAAATGTGTAAGTTTAGGAACCAACCCAGCTACTTGATCATTGACGAACCACGGATTCCAACTTTTTTCAATTGGCAAATCTAAGGACTTGATCCACTCTTCTGTGCCCAGGTGCGGAACAACCATGTCGTGATCACCACTATCAGAAAAGAAAGAGGAATTTTTCCCATATAAGAAAAGCTAAATGAATTATTTTAAGCGGAAAGTCTGATGTTAAATTTAAGGTAGCTGAGTGGTTACGGTAGTACTTTATAATCACAGTTTAACTCGAACTATCTCAAAAGTGCAATTCGGCTGATAAATATAGAGATAAGTCTAATCTTTGGCTTAAGTCTAAGTAAACAATTATCTAAGGTCAAAAAACTTTAGAAATGATTTATTTTTCAGTAATATTTAATTTTCCCTGTCAACTATCACTTTCACAAATTGCCACCAATTTAACCACTTGGGACTCAACATCTTTCGATCTGGGACAATTGTTGAATACACGTTATTTTTAACACTCATTGTATCAGACCCAATTGTATTCAACCTTTCAACATCACTTGGCGTGCCTAAATCGGTATCCAAGTGCTGCCATAGATGACCCCTATTGAGCCATCGATACAACAGTTGTTCAAGATCCACAATTAGCCACCGATATTGTCCCAACATTACCACCTAGGCCTAGGATGTAGTACTAATAATTTATTAGTATTTAATAATAAGAAAGGCATCAATGCTAGTTAATGGGTCACACCCACTTAAGTACTAAATGTTGGACTATACATATTTTGACGTGGGACAATTATTTGATACACACAAGATGTTTAGCATTTACAAATTTCTTACCTAAGAGTTAATTTTTCAAGTTTCATATCCCATTGTTTTTCATAGAAATAAATAACCTTATCAATTTCAAGAAGACATTTTAAATATTTTCATAGATATATTAATAATTTTTTTCAATGAGATATGTTAAAACTCATTAAAAAAATTGTTAACAGCCATCAAAGAAATGTTATTATTTTTCAAAGTCATCTTATCCTCTTTCGGAGTCATAATTTCCATTTTCAGAAAATTGTTATAATTTTCTATATATAAAGAATACAAATTGAAGATCCAAGGATTTTCATAAAACAAAATATTGTAATGCCTTTCTCATTTCCTCAAATGGCTAAAAAATCGTAAATCATCAATTTTGCATCTGCAAAGTATATACCCATTCAAACCCTAACAAATTCGAAGATTTTCATTTTGGTTTGCAAACCATGGCAGCATTGACGACTCAACAAAGAGGTTATGAATTATAAATTGTAGGGAAAAAAGAAGCAAGGCAAGGGAAACCTTTTTTTTCTAATTGTATACATCTGAACAAAAAATATGGGGTTCATAATAAAAAAGTGAGTGGGTAACTAAAAAGACAAAATGTAAGACTTAATACTCCAGCTTAAGTACCAAACGAAACTAGGGTTGCATCAAATTAGTTCCTTAAGCCAAGCAATTGATTATGCAAGGAAGGTGGAGAATTATTTAAAGGCGGTAGCAACTATGGCAAGACGTTGGACAACCACCTGTTACAGAGACTTCAACACCTACTACGACTCCAGTTCCTCTATTCCGGGGATCCACTTCAAGTGTCATGATTGTGGGGTGTTTGGGTATCAAGTTTCAGATTGTCCCAACAAGAAGAAAAATGTGGTGTTGGTTTCTGAATGTGACGAAGAGATGGAGCAGACACCAGAGTATGAAGATGCTCTCACCACACGTATCCATGTGCCACCGGAGACGGACGGCATACCACTTTAGTGCTTGGGTCGAGCTTTTCAAAGCAAAGGGAGTGACTTTTCTTTTATCTTTTTTTTACTATTTTTCTTTCAACAAGTTATTTTTAATTAGTAGTAATTATCTTTAGCTAGTTAGTTTTTTAATTGGAAAAAACTCGTATCTTAATTAGGAGACTTGTTCCCCAAGTCTTAGGTTTAGTATAAATAAAGCCCCGGGGCTCCCCCTTGTGGCCACTTTTGCCATTAATGACATTTTGAGTTCTTAGAAATTGGAGATATTTGTTATTTGTGATATTATTCCGCTGCGTTTCACATCAAATATTGTCCCAACATTATCACCTAGACCTAAGATGTGGTTTTAATTAGAAAGTCATCAGTGCTAGTGACGTAAAGTACACATCAAATGCCCAAAACAAAATAAATTCAAATTCTAGAGAGAGAATCAAATAATGTCTTATATTTAAAAATGATCGAGTGTCCTCAAATGAGGAGTATATTTAAAAATGCGGAATATTACTTACTAACCAAGTAATAACCCAAGTTACCCAAAAAAGGACAAGTACTAACAAAAATATACCTAATTAGTCCCAAACATGCTTGGAGACCAATTAAAAGAGATAGAAGAAAATAAAATAACTAAAATAAAGGAAAAACCTAATATGAGATCCTATTCCCATCACCCCCCCTCTTCACTCTCAAAAAGAGTTTGTCCACAAACTCAGAGAGTGATGCTCACTAAGTCAGGCTCCAAAATGGTGATCAATGCATGGCAAGGAGGCTCCTCGAACTCATCAAGATAATCTGCGCGATGCTCCATCGCTAAAAAGGCACGGCGACGTGAAAGAGAGCAGTCTGAAGCTCGATGTCTAAAGGTGCAACAATTGTAGCACCTGAATGTGGGAGGGCCTGAATGTGGTGTCGTGGGGTAGTAAAGGTAACTGGGTAGTAGTAGAGAAACCGATACTGGAGTAAGAGAGGTAACAGGAACCGGCGGAGGTGGAACTCGGGAGGAGGGTGGAGCTACTCGTGCCAGGTGGTAAGCCTCTATCTTGGTAGCATACTCAACCGCCTTCAGAAAGGTCGGTATCTCTCTTAATCCCAGATCGCGCTGAATGTAAGGCTGGAGGCCCAAAGTATAGCGGCTGATCCGTTGATCTCATGTCTTGGGAAGACGAGCCTTGGTGGAAAAAAGCTGAAATTGCTCAATGTACTCCACTACAGTAAACGTCTCCTGTCGGAGGCATTGGATGCGAGCGAAAAGATCACGCTCATATGTCGGCGAGATGAACGAGGCCTGAAGAGCAGCTTTCAGCTCTGGCCATGTCTGGATAGGAGGTAGCTCAGCTACTGTCCGACGATAACAAAGATCATTCCACCAAACTCGGGCGAATCCCTAAAATTTGGTGGCAGTAAGAAAAACACAAGAGCGGCCCTAAACCCTCTCGTAATCAAAGACTGTTTCCATGGCAACTAACCACTCAATCATGGCATCGGGGGAGAATCGTCCATCGAACATCGGAACATCAATGCGTATATCGTCGTGGAGATTCCGAGAAAGTAAGTGAAGTGCCATAGATAAGGGGTCTCCATCCTGATGTGCTTCAAGGCCCATCACATCACCTAGCACAGGTACAGTATAATCAACAAGCAAGTGCAGCATATGAACAGGTGGTGGATGAAGAGGTACATGTTGGGCTACTAGAGGTGCAGGAGGGCCGCGGGAGTAATGTGAACACGTGCCAATCAAATGGCCGCGCTCACCACAATAGAAGCACTGGCGATCCCCTAATGGTACGAAGCGAGGAGCACCAGGTGGAAGGGGAGATATCCACTCCAAGATGCTGCGATAGGTGTCTCCAACGTTGGAGGATGAGGAAGAATCGGTATAAAGTAGGGATAGAGCATGGTGGGAAGGTGTATGATGTGATGGGGGAGGTGGATAGGGAGAACAAATGTGGATCAGGAGGTCGGGGCTGGAAATTTCAAAATATTCGTTGGAGTCATAAGGCTGTCCGCGGTGGTCTAAGGGGGAGGGAAGGTCGAAAATCTTGAGGGAGCGAGGTCGGTCGAGGGACTCGGGTTCAAAAGAATGGCTAAGAGTTCCGAATTTTCTGAGGTGGTCGAATCTTCTGGGTATGCCAAGGAGGTCAAGATTTCCGAGAGTAACCGAAATTCCGGTGCGTCTAAGATTTCTAAGGAATCCTGATTTTTCGGATGAGGATTGCGGGCATTTCGAGTTTTCTGAGTAGTTCGGGTTGGCGATTGAGGCGGGAATGTCAAAATTTTCAGGGTTTGTGAAAAGGTCGGGATTCTGGATTTTTTTGAGGAATTCTGATCCGAATTTGCCGAGGAGAATTTTTTAGGGAGCCGAGGTGGTCACCGGGCTCGAATCGCCCTCGTCAGCTCCGAGTTTCAGGGTAGAAATTATCGTCGTCATGGATGAGGGATTCAAATTCTCACTGTTGACCAAACTTCCCTGAATTTCTGAGGCACACGCCGAGGAGCTCGACAGTCCCGCCGGGCAGAGGAAATCGGGGTTTTGGTCGTGGCCGACATGTTCTTTAACTCCGTTGGAAAATCCAGAATTTACGATGGGTTCTTTCCTGGGCCTTCGGGGGTTTGACTCAGGCGGTTCATTTGTGGTGGTAGGTGACTGAATTGTGGAGAAAAGTTGTAAGATGGTATCAAATTTCTTCTTGATATCGATTTGATTTCTTCGGGACCATCGAAAGTGTAGAGTACGATTTTTTAATAATCTTCACACCCACCAATCGGGGGAGCGACACCTCGCTATAATACTAATTTGATGTAAATTACACATCAAATACCCAAAACAAAATAAAATTCTAGAGAGAGAATCAAAGAATGTCTTATATTCAAAAATGGTGAAGTGTCCTCAAATGAGGAGTACTTGAGTACTTATATGAAGAATATTACTTGCCAACCAAGTAATAACCCAAATGACAAAAAAGGACAAGTACTAACAAAAATATACCTAATTAGTCTCAAACATACTTGGAGATCAATTAAAAGAGATAAAAGAAAATAAAGAACTAATATAAAGGAAAAACTAATATGGGATCAATCCTATTCTCATCAGCTACTTAATGGGTCACGCTCACTTAAGTACTAGATGTTGAACTATACATCTTTTGACGTGGGAAAATTATTTGATACACACAAGATGTTTAACATTTACAAATTTCTTAGCTAACAGTTCTAATTGGTTAAATTTTCAAGTTCCAGATCCCACTGCTTTTCATAGAAGTAAAATAACCTTGTTAATATCAAGAAGACATTTTAAAGATTTTCATTGATATATTAATAGTTTTTTTCATTGAGATTTATTAAAACTCATTAAAAAAAATTGTTAACAATCATCAAAGAAATGTTATTATTTTCCACAGTCATCTTATCCACTTTCGGAGTCATAATTCCATTATAATTTTCTCCATATAAAGAATACAAATTGAAGATACAAGAATTTTCATAAAACAAAATGTTGTAATGCCTTTTTTATTTTCTCAAATGGCCAAAACTTGTATATCGTCAAATTTGTATCCGCAAAGTAACTATATGCCCAATCAGATCCTAACAAATTCGAAGATTTTCATTTTGGTTTCCAAACCATCACAATTAAAAATATGCACTCCCCAAACCGTTAAAATATATTTCACTTTGCCTCACCAACCATCTAGACTTGGACAACCCCAAAATGAAAAGATCACAGTCAGTGACTGATTGGTCGGCGGATTGATGACTCAACAAAGAGGTTATGAATTATAAATTGCAGGGAAAAAAGAAGCAAGGCAAGGGAAACCTTTTTTTTTTACCAAGTGTATACATCTGTACAAAAAATATGGGATTTGTTGTAGCAGCAATTTAAATAATTAAATGCAGAATCAAAAATAGGAACGAAATTACCCAATTTTTGGAGCAAATAAATCTGGGGCAGAATAAATATAAGAAATCCCGAAATCCCGAACTGGACAGCGAAGAACACGGCTGAGTCGCGGACAATGTCGCTCTCTTTAAGGTGTTTCGCGGCTCTGCCTCCAATTGTGCCGACAGTGTGCAGCCCCGTCACCCCCAGGATAAAACAACCTCCAATTAAATTACGGATTGATAGCACAAGAATTAATCTGGTCTGTATACACCCATTCTGTATTAATTGCTCGATTCTATAATTAATCTGTACACGAATGAGATTAATTATTCTGGGAGAAGAAAATTTTTTCAGAACTGTAGAGAAAATTTTTGTGTTGGAAGAAGATAACTGTTTTTCAAAACCGGAGGCAACCAGCTCTTTTATGGGGCAAAAAGAAAAGAGACGTTGGTAAACAACGTGGAGAAAAAACTGGAAGAAGTGGGCAACTCGGTTGAAGAAATCAACACGGAATAAACCACGTTTTAATTTTTTCGGAATTAATTACCGTTAAAAAATAATTTTTAAAGCCCAAAAACGTTAATTTATTTGTCCAAAAAATTAATTCTTAATGAGCCCAAGCCCAAGCCCAAGACCCAGGACCCGGACCCGGACACGGGCACGGGCCGGGCCGGACGGACGGCGGCGGCGCGCGCGCGTGTGTGACTTGGCCCATTGGGTCTGCCCCACATACCCACAAAAACTTGAATGCCCAAAGGGCTGAACCTTTGTTCCAAAAAAATTGTATATTAACACACTCCATTTGTTTGCCCTTACCGATGTGGGACAAACAGCAAAAGCCATTTTTCAAAGTTGAACTAATAACAGCTTTGACAGCTGTATCCCAACAATCCCCCACTTGCAAAATTTGAAAACATTTTATCGAGCAATAATTCATAGAATTGTGCATAAGCAAAGGTGTCTTTCGACTTGAACCTTTACGTAGTAAAGATGATTCAGAATATACTAGAGTAACCGTAGTTTTTAACTCTATCTCTGACAACATCCCACACACAACCCTACTTGGGTGTAAGTCTAATAGCTAGCACGTTACGACCATGTGCTTCTATCCCAGTATAGTGAACGCTTTAGGAATTTGCCCAAAATATCCATAGGAAGCGGCCACACTTCCACATTCACATAGGTGAGTCTATCAAGAATACTCCTGTAGCTAAGTACCCCACTCAAAATAAAGCTATAGATATCATTAAGAGTTATCATAACTCATCCTTAACTCGCTTCAGGATATCATGCTCCTTAGGGATGGACTCGGAGTAAAACCCCGTTCTATTTTAATTAATAATCGCATGATTCAACCCATATCACTTGTGACTTGTTATTACCCTTTGAACATATTTCTTGGGATCTCCAGTCTATATGTTGGGTTACCATCATAAATGACTCATTTATCCAAGGGCTTTAGTCCCATCCCTTTCGTGGTGTTCCACACCTTTTCCCTAGCTAGTCCTTTCGTCAAAGGATCAGCTAAGTTCTGTTCAGACCGTATATGATCCACCTTCACATCACCCGTAGAGATAAATTCTCTAACAGTACTGTGCTTACGACGTATTTTTCGTTTCTTACCGTTATAATAACGGTTCTCAACTTTTGCAATAGCCGCAGTACTATCACAATGAATCAAAACGGCTGGAATCGGTCTTTCCCATAATGGGATATCTGACAGGAGGTTTCTTAACCAACCTCCCTCTTCACTAGCAGCAGCTAGCGCTATCATCTCAGACTCCATAGTGGATTGAGCCAAAATAGTTTGTTTCTTAGATTTCCAAGAAACTGCACCACCAGCGATGCTAAATATATATCCACTAGTAGCCTTAGAATCATCAGATAGGGTGTTCCAATCTGCATCACTAAATCCTTCAAGGACAGCGGGATGCTTATTATAGTGTAATCCGAGGTTCATCGTCCTTTTAAGGTACCGCATAACCCTCTCAATAGCATGCCAATGCTCCATACTAGGTCTACTAGTAAATCTACATAGTACTCCCATAGCATAAGCTATGTTAGGTCTAGTGCAATCTGTAGCATAACGTAAGCTACCAATAATGCTTGCATAAGCATTTTGGTTTACACTGTCGCCAGTGTTCTTAAATAACTTTACACTAGGGTCAAATGGAGTACTAGCAGGTTTACAGTCAAAGTAATTATATTTCTTTAGAACTTTCTCAATGTAATGAGATTGATCCAAAGAAAGTCCCTTTTCTGACCTAGTAATATTAATTCCTAATATTACACTAGCTTCACCCAAATCCTTCATATCAAAGTTGGCACATAATAATGATTTAACATTTTCTACGGCATGATTATTGGAACCAAAAATGAGCAAGTCATCAACATAAAGACATATGATAGTGCAAATGTTCTCAACATATTTATAATAAATGCATTTGTCACTTTCATTAATTTTAAACCCATTAGAGATGACTAGGCTATCAAATTTATCATGCCATTGTTTAGGTGCCTGTTTGAGTCCATAAAGAGATTTATCTAATTTACATACTTTATTTTCTTGACCGTGTACAATAAAACCTTCAGGTTGATCCATATAAATCTCTTCTTCTAATTCTCCATTTAAAAAAGCAGTTTTAACATCCATTTGGTGTACAATTAAATCATTTAAGGCAGCTATAGCAAATAGTACACGTATAGACGTTATTCTAGTCACGGGTGAAAATGTGTCAAAAAAGTCTACATTTTCTCTTTGTCTAAAACCTTTAGCAACAAGACGTGCCTTATATTTTTCAACAGTGCCATCAGGTTTTAATTTCTTTTTAAGAATCCATTTACACCCAATTGTTTTACATCCAGGAGGAAGGTCCACTAAATGCCAAGTTTTATTTGTTTCCAAAGAATCCATTTCATCATTAATAGCCTCTTGCCATAAATCGGCATCTAAAGAAGATAAGGCTTCTTGAATAGTGTTAGGATCCTCCTCTAAGGTGTAAGCATAAAAGTCGGGACCAAAATCTTTTTCTACACGAGCCCTTTTACTTTTTCGAATTTCTAAAATGGATTCATTATTTTCTTTATTTTTATTTATAGAAATATTAGTGGATGACTCGCCCCCACTATTCCTCAATTTAAAAGAAAATTTATCTTCATAAAAATCGGCGTCATTTGATTCAATAATTACTTGATTTTTCAAGTCATAAAATCGGTATGCTTTGCTATTAATAGCATAGCCTATAAAAACACACTCATATGCTCTACTTGCCAATTTAGACCTTTTAGGGTCGGGTATACGTACATAGGCTAAACACCCCCACGTTCTAAAGTATGACACGTTGGGCTTAATATTTTTCCAAATTTCATAAGGAGATATTTTCATTTTAGTCTTAGGAATTCTATTAAGCACGTGACACACAGTCAAAATAATTTCACCCCACCAATGTGAGGCAGCCCCGGAATTTAATAAAATAGCCACTACTAATTCAGTTAATGTCCTATTTTTTCTTTCGGCTTTACCGTTCATTTCGGGCGAATAAGGGGCAGTTTTTTCGTGAATTATACCGTGGGTTTTATAAAATTCAATAAATGGTCCAGAATCATATTCGGTGCCTCTATCACTACGTAACCTTTTTATTTTCCGATTAAATTGATTTTCAATTTCATTAAGGAAAATTTTAAACATGTCAAACGCTTCACTTTTATTTTTCATTAAATACACAAATGAATAATCGGAACAATCATCAATAAAAGTTATAAAATAACGTTTGCCATTTCTAGTTGTGACCCCATCCAATTCACAAATATCCGAATGAATTAAATCAAGTGGTTCAGATTCTCTAAAAACAGATTTATGTGGTGTCTTAGTGATTTTTGCTTGACTACACCATTCACATTTTTCAAAATCATTTAATGATAATTCGGGAATTAATCCTAAAGTGCTCATATTTTTAACAAGTCGTTTATTAACATGACAAAGCCTAGCATGCCAAATATTAAATGAACAAGCAATATAAGCAGAAGGAGAAATTTTATTCATTGCATCAATATTCAATTTAAACATCCCATCAGTGGCATAACCCTTGCCTACAAAAATTCCATTTTTGGTCAAAGTAAATAAATCAGCACCAATAGTTTGAGTAAAGCCAGCTTTGTTGAGAAGATAGCCCGAAACCAAATTTTTCCTTATCTCGGGAGTGTGAAGAACATCTTTGAGGATAATAGTCTTTCCCGAAGTGAACTTCAATTCCACATTTCCAGTACCAGCAACCTCAGTGGAGTGAGAATCACCCAACAACACCTTCTTATCTGCAGTCTCAGAATAAGTCTTAAACAGACTACGGTCATAACAGATATGGCGGGAAGCGCCAGTATCCAACCACCACCCTTCGGCACCGCTAACCATGTTGATTTCTGAAATCATAGCACATAGGTCCTCTTCGGTCAAATTCGCTTGTGCTTGTGGCACATTGCGACATTTGCGAGCCATATGGCCAGGCTTGCCACACTTGAAACAGAGAAACTGTCCCGAGTTGCTAGACTGTCCATTTCCAAGGTTCTTATACTTATTCTGAGTCTGAGTCTGATTTTTAAAATTCTGGTTGTGGCTCTTTTTCTGATTTTTCATATTTTTCCCGTTTGCCTTTAAAACAACTGGAGTGTGGTTCTTTTCCTGATTTTTGTTGTTAGACACAACAAGAATTTCATCTTTATAGTCCTGTTTTCGGGATTCCTCCTCAATTCTCAATTTAGTAATTAATGACTCTAGTGAGAATTCTTTAGACTTATGCCTCAAAATATTTTTAAACTCTTTGAACAGTGGAGGCAATTTATCAATAATTACAGTCACCTGAAATTGCTCATCTAAAGCCATGCCCTCGGAAATAATTTCATGGGCAATCATTTGCAAATCATGGGTTTGAGCAACAACAGATTTGTCATCCGTCATTTGAAATTTCAAATAACGGTTGACGGCATATTTTTTAGCACCCGCCTCCTCCGTGTCATATTTTTTAAAAAGTGCGTCCCAAACATCTTTCGCAGTTTTATAATTGGCATAATAGTCATAAAGTTCGTCACTTAGAGCATTCAGAATATAGTTCTTGCACAAAAAATCATTTTCCTCCCAAGTTCTAATTGTTTTGCTTTCCTCAACAGTAGGTGGATTATTAACTACAGGTTTGTCAAATTGAACACATGATGCGACCTTTTTCGTAGTTAAATAAAATAGCAATTTTTTGCTCCAACGTTTAAAATGAGTGCCTTCATATTTTAAAGGCTTATTTAGGTTACTAGAGTTAATTTCGTCCATGGCAGAATATGCAACACCTTAAAATTGTTGTAGCAGCAATTTAAATAATTAAATGCAGAATCAAAAATAGGAACGAAATTACCCAATTTTTGGAGCAAATAAATCTGGGGCAGAATAAATATAAGAAATCCCTAAATCCCGAACTGGACAGTGAAGAACACGGCTGAGTCGCGGACAATGTCGCTCTCTTTAAGGTTTTTCGCGGCTCTGCCTCCAATTGTGCCGACAGTGTGCAGCCCCGTCACCCCCAGGATAAAACAGCCTCCAATTAAATTACGGATTGATAGCACAAGAATTAATCCGGTCTGTATACACCCATTCTGTATTAATTGCTCGATTCTATAATTAATCTGTACACGAATGAGATTAATTATTCTGGAAAAAGTATTCTGGGAGAAGAAAATTTTTTCAGAACTGTAGAGAAAATTTTTGTGTTGGAAGAAGATAACTGTTTTTCAAAACCGGAGGCAACCAGCTCTTTTATGGGGAAAAAAGAAAAGAGACGTTGGTAAACAACGTGGAGAAAAAACTGGAAGAAGTGGGCAACTCGGTTGAAGAAATCAACACGGAATAAACCACGTTTTAATTTTTTCGGAATTAATTACCGTTAAAAAATAATTTTTAAAGCCCAAAAACGTTAATTTATTTGTCCAAAAAATTAATTCTTAATGAGCCCAAGCCCAAGCCCAAGCCCAGGCCTAGGCCCCGGACGGCGGGCGCGCGTGTGACTTGGCCCATTGGGTCTGCCCCACATACCCACAAAAACTTGAATGCCCAAAGGGCTGAACCTTTGTTCCCAAAAAATTGTATATTAACACACTCCATTTGTTTGCCCTTACCGATGTGGGACAAACAGCAAAAGCCATTTTTCAAAGTTGCACTAATAACAGCTTTGACAGCTGTATCCCAACAGGATTCATAATAAAAAAAGTGAGTGGGTAACCAAAAAGAAAAAATGTGGGATTTAATACTAACTGAGTAACTTCGCTGAAACAGTACTTAGTGTATAAAATCTCTGAAATGTATATTACCTGTAAATTAGAGCTCGACAACATTTATTTGTAAGGTTTCGATGATAGCCAACACTACTATGTACATCATAAGTGTAAGATGCTTTCTTTTTGTCACCGTACGTGTAAGACATGCTCTTATTGCATCTCACCCACTCTTCTACCGTTCCCTGGTGGTCATGACAAAATAATAATCTCATGAATTAATGCCCAACAATTATATTAATAAGCTTTAGATTCACTAACCTCTCGGATGTGAAGTGCTATTTGAACGTCTCTATCATTAGCCCATATGTAGGAGTACAAGTAATTATTGTCCTACAACAAAAAAAAATGTCTTACTGTTCGCTCAAAATTGAGAGGCCTCCTCCTTTTTTATTTTTTGGGTTTTCATTAATTTGATGATCTCATGCATTAAAATTGGACTGCTAAAATTGAAATAAACAAAATGCTTTATAAATTGTGTAGTTTTAAATGGGGACTCTTAATTTGGGAATGGGTGATCATGTATAATTTTCTGTGTGTGTGTGTGTGTGAGAGAGAGAGAGAGAGAGAGCATACGCGACACCATGGCTCCTGAAGTATGGGTAATGACCTGAGGGGATTTATGAAATCATCTTCACGAAAGCCAACATCCCATGCTAGTAAATTTATTTGTTTGGTCCATGAACCACACCAAGGTTCTAAAATATGTGAATTACGTATTTTTTCAAGGCACTGGAATTCAAATGGGAGAGATCAATCTCAATACGTGTAGAATATGAAAATGACTTGTTCTATATAAATTAAGGTACTGAATGTTGCTCACCTTTCCTACCGCTTGAAGATCATTTCCACATAATATGTTTGTAGGATCTACTTCTAAGTATTCTCCATGGCAATTTATTTTGACAGACTGAATAACCCCAAAATTCACATATTCAGTGAACATATGGACGAAAATTATAGAACATTGAAGTTGGTGAAGTTTATGTGAAAGCGCAAAGTAATTTCCTTTTTATATAAAACTCAATGAATGGTGCGGAAGCGTTAAAAGATGATGGTTCAACAAAACAACTACAAAAATTCCAAATTTTAGTTAACTCATAAACAAAACAATTAATACTCACTAAAACCGATTAAGTCCAATTAAATAGATCCAAGTCCTAGAATTTGCCTAAGTCATAATTTTCAATTATCCAAAGTTAGGCGAAACCAATTTTAGCAAAAGACTTGAATAAACCAAATTTACCCAAAAAATTTAATTTAGTCCCAAATTAAATGAGTGTGATAATTAAACCAAATTTTATCTTGAATTTATTCTAAGCATGCGTTCTAAATTATGATGCAAGATAAAATAAACAATATCACACTACGCCGAGATGTACGAGGAAAAACCCAAGACGGGAAACAACCTCGGACGGCCCTAGCCACAAGTCCACTAGATATGGAATTACAATTACAAGACAGATAGACTTACAACGACTGACTCGATCCCTCTCAAGCCTCGACGCTTCTTCTCGTAGAAACCTCTTCCTAGCGAACAACCTCGGAACACCACCGCGGTCTCGGAATCCACCGATGGGACTTTATATGGTCACCGTCACCCAAGCATGGAGCCTTTCTCCAAGTGGGTAGAATCTTCAAAAAAAAGTCTTCTTCTTTGATGGATGTAGAAGCAAACCAAAACTTCTCTTCTTGAATTCGGTAGAGATAAACCGGTGCCAAAACTCCAAGTAAAGATATGTATATAGAACTTGGATAAACAACTATTGGGTGTAAACACTAGAGTGTGTAGAATTTTTCATTAAAGAATAACACTCGAAACATGATCTTTTTCCTTAAACAAATTTTCTCTCAAAACACTCTCTAGGAGTTTGTATGGTATGAAAAAGATACTTAGAAAGATGTGTTTCCCGCACATATTAAGTCTGGAAAAAGTTGGTTAAAAAACAAGTGGGGAACATGGGTGAAAACTGCCAAAAAACTGCTCAAAACTGTTCCCGCCTGGCATCTCTTTCGAACGAACTTGACTCTCGTTCGAACGAGACTTCTAACGAGTGACGAGACTGGGCTCGTTAGAAACTCGTTAGATATCTCGTTAGAACGACCAAACTTGTTCGAACGACATATCGAACGACTGACCAGTTTAGGTTCGTTGGAAAACTCGTTCGAACGGAAAACTTGTTCGAACGACATATCGAACGACTTATCAGATTAGGTTCGTTGGCAGTCTCATTCGAACGAAACCTCGTTAGAACGAAAAACTCGTTCGAACGAGATTTCGAACGACTTCCAGAAATTTTTCTAAAATTCAATTTTTGGCCCAGAAACTTTATGTACGTTAAATTAAAGTTCCAATTAAATTATTCTGAAAGTAAAACAAGGTTTTTATTAAACCTAACACCCATCAAATATTTTTCCAAGCTCCTATATAAATATAATTACATTCATACCTTGGGAGCATGGAACCTTAGATGATGACGTAGAAACGAGGCACGCAAACCGGCATTTTGATGAAGCTTTAAATTCTTTGTCGCTACGTCTTCAATACATACTTCATAGGCTTGAGAATATTACAAATAAATACTATCCTATGAATAAATGTTTTTGTCCGGAATTGAGCCAAAACTATATATGGACTCAATTGGAAATTTGTGTCCTTACAAATCTCCCCCTTTGGCTATTCCGAGACAAAAACCAAACAAAAATCCTAAAGGGCCGTCAAGCTCTACTAGACTCAAAACATAACCCGCACAATCTTGACTCAACCCAAGGATCAAACGCTTTGCCATTAAACAATGCTGCTTTAGTAGAATTTCTGCACACTTAAGCAAACTCATCAAATGCATAGGGAATATCAAAATATAAAATGCAATTAATTAATTACTCCCCCTAAAATAATTCTCCCTTTTAAACACATGACATACTTAGAAAGACGTCTCCCCCTAAGATAAATCTCCCCAAACTAAGATACGATAATAATATGATTAGATACCATTTCTCCCCCTATCATCATTCTCCCCCTTTTTTTTCAGGAATAGGCAAAGGATAAAGAACTAATAAACAGCATGTGGAAGATTAAAGAAAAGACATGACATCATATGGGCAATAAAAGCAAGGCAAAGACAAACAAATATCATATATATATATATACTATAAATATACCAATAAGTACTTGCATATATATATAGATATAAACACACACATAACACAAAATACAATAAGTTTGCACACTCGTATGGCAAAAATGTGTCATATGCAAACGGAAGTGTAGGGGTGTGAACTAGCAACAATTTAAATTTAGACCCAAACACTTAATAAACGTTCACGGAGTTCTCATTTGATTGTAAACTTCATCACATTGAAATATAACCTCATGTGACAGTATAGAGTGAACTCAATGAACAAACATACACAATGCATACAAGCCTAGCATGATGATGATTCTACAAACCAAATAGAGTCATGACATTAAAGACAACTAGGATAAATGGGCATTGTGCAAACCGTTGATATACCATCCAATTCTCCCTCAATGAGCATATATATTCTTTTTTTTTGAATGAATATATCAAACAAACATAGGCCTTGGCAATTGCTTTCTGTTTAATGCCAAATATTATGTTTTTAGGCCTTTGGATCACGTATTTCTTTTAGATTCAATCAACGGTGGCTTACAATCGCAAAGGATTTAATTCATCCTTTCGGAGCCCTTCCCCGTGCACATTTAGATTTATCATTTATCATGTTTTCATTTTTCACACAAATCTCACATGCAACGGATTTTGACATGCACTAGTCGTCCTAGGTCATAGATATGTAGATGACTAGATTGATAGGAGAACACCTCAAAAAGCTCAAATATAACATGTGATATTAAAATTTCAAAAGAGCTCGTGCATGTGTGAAAAGAGGCATATGAAAATAGAATCCATTTAATCAATACAAAATCCAACTACTCCATATAAAACATGGTAAAGAACATTTTAAGGATTGAGAATCTAAACCAAAAGTTCTAGCCACGTGGGAGCGTAAATGATGGGATTCAAACACAAATATATGCCACATAAAGTGTGTAAAACAAAAATACACACAAAACAAAATCTTTTTGAGTTTTTAACATTTTTAATCAAAAATAAATATTTACTCAAAAGGACAAACAAAAATCATTTGTATTTTTCATGAAGATTAAATGACATAAATAAAACACAAATGATAAACAAAAATCTTTTTTATATATTTCATTTAATTCAAACACAAAATATAATACAAAAAGATAAACAAGTCATAGTTTCTAGCATGGGATATGAACTAAGGCAATGACTCAAAAATGACTAAAACAAGCATACATTTAGCATGTGATTATAACATAAAGTACAAACGCTAAAGTATGCAAACACTAACACATTCATCCTTTAGATTTAGCAGGGGAGGAAGCATGTGAAAGTAAATAAGAATCAACAACCCTAGTTTGTGAGGCAACCAAGTCGGATTTTCTAACCCAAATTAATGAGGAATGACTATCTTGGGGTGTAGGAACGTTAACTACCGTGGTTACTTTACTATGGGGGTTTCTAGGAATTCGTTTAAGATCTAAACAAAATTTCCTAAGATGACCTTGTCAACCACAATGTGTACAAGTGAGAACATGTCGAAAAGATTTACTTAAGGAGTGATCTCTAAAAGTATTCCTAGTTGATTCTCCTAAAACATTGGTTTGAGCATTATGAGTAAATTCATTACAAGGATTGAAGCCTAAACCACAAGTGTCATTTTTAATTTGGACCGTTCCTAACATTTTATCTAGTTTTTCTGAACGACATTCCAAATCAAATTTGACATTACTAGAATCTTTTAATTTATTTTCCAATTCTACAATGTTAGATTCTAGTAAAACATTTCGCTCTTCAAAAGCAAGAAGCTCCTTTTTCAAGGATTCCATTAAACTCCTAACGCTATCTCTTTCGCCTTCTACATAATCAAGCTTCTCTTGAAGAGTCCTCACATGTGTCCTAAGGTCTTCAATTAAGGCACTATCATCAACGACCTTGACACTCTTTCTTAAACAAGCTTCTAACTTCAAATTAGTTCTTTTCAAATTAATAGATTCTTTATATAATTCATGAAAAGCATTTTGAAGTTCACTCACATCAACCTCTTCTTCATTTTCACTCTCTCTTTCTTCTCCACTCTCACTATCATTAAAAACAAGGGAATCATGAACAATGACCTTGGAAGTGGCATGTGCTATCGTGTCATCAATCGATGAGTTCTCATTATCACTCACATGACTAGCCATAAAAGCCACAAAATTTTTCTTAGTGGGGGAATCGGGCTTTTCTATGACACCCCGACTAATTAAATACCGGGTAGCTACTCCTTTATTAAATTAAATCAAAATGCCAAGTTGGCTCAGTTAATAGCATCACTGTCGAAAATATTTTATAATTACTAACCACCTAGTATTTAAAAAGTAAGTTGCCAAATTTTAATTAAAGTCTGATTAACATGCAACAAGTGTAATGAAGAATAATAACACCATTCACCATAATGAAGTAAATAGAATAACCGTCACATGATATAAGTAAAACTGGAGGAAAACTCCTCACAACATAATCCCACAACTGAAGTAAATAAGGAAATACTGAATACTAAATGAATACATGCCAAAGTCTGAAAAACTGAAATGGGAATGTATCTAATAGAATTTGGGCAACATGCCCTACAACTGAGGAATACTGAGTAAGGAATCCAAATGATATAAGCGTCTAAAAGAAAATCCCTGTAGCTCCCACAAACAGCTACAGCTCGTCATCTGAGTAAGAATCCTATGCATGGTGTCCTTGTGGCTGGGCACCTAAAATGGTTTTACAAAAAAAAAAGATTTGAAAGCAAACGGGTCAAAGCCCGAATGTGGAGATATTTAAAAACCTGCAAGTGCTTTAAAAACATTTAAAACAGTATATTCAAAGTACATGTTAGGACGTGCTCTCACATGATATACTCACCTCTCGTCTAACTGTGCACTCCTAACGTTCCTGTACCCATTCATGTGTTATCTCATAACTATCCAAAGAGTTTCTAACACTACTACTCGGTTCACGTTTAATTTCCAACCTTAATAATTAAATAGAGATTTCTACTTTAACTCCCGGATTCCCAATTACTAACAAAACCATTTATTGATAAAAGTTCTCTCTTTTTATCTTTTCAAAACATTACCATAACTATACTCACAATTTAACATAGTAAATTCCTTCTCATTTACCCGTATATTTTCACAACATAAATATAAAATATAAGCACCCAAAGGCTAAGCTGCGGTGCACACATACTCTGCTATCCATCCCGGTACATCACGTACATAAGGATCACACATTCCGAATCTCTCAGGAATTGTTCAGATAACAACATCACAAATAGTGGAGGAGAACACAGTCACCATCACATGGGTCACGCACATACCTACGCTCCCACGATCAGCAGACTTATTAATATCACAATAAGTCCTTCTATGACCTATGTTCATCGAGGTAACCAATCTAAATTCGGGCAACACAAGGATAAGAAGGCCCTAAGCGAACGTAAACCTCCCGTGATAGCAAGTATGGTAGGTATGTCATACACATAAAGTTATATACTAAGCATTCACACATCTTAGATATCTCGATATTAATAAAGGTATTCTCTACATCTTTATACCATTATTCCAAATTCAAATATTTCAAGTATCCCGATAATATATAAATTAAATAGTCGACACGTCTCACGTCGTAATTTCTTAAACTTAAAACCTATCTCAAATGGACTATTAAGTTCCCATTATTCACACATATAACATCTTTATACCTAAGGTCTTTACTTCTGCCCCAAACCTTATTCCATCAAATTATTCAAATTTGCACTATTAACCCAAATATTATCTCACATAACGAATTTCATCAATTTAGAATAATTCCTCAAATTAAATTCCAATTAAAGTCCAATCTCATAATCATGTCTACTGGTCTTCCTTAAGGTTAAGGGTATTCACAATGTCTCCAATAATATTATTCAAGGGTTAACACCATTAAAATTCAATTAAGGAAAAACTTTACTCATTCTGGGAAGGTCGATCGATCGACCTTTACCTTCGATCGATCGATGGTGGTCGATCGATCGACTGAAGAACATCGATCGATCGAACGCACCAGGTCTGTTACGAACTACTTCGTTTTACAGTTAACATTTCGTCCCAAAACTCCATTTTTAAGCATGAAACTCCAAGACAAGGTTACTATAACATTATACTATCATCCTACAACAGTATTAACATTCTAAGTCCCATAATTTATCCTTTAAAGGCTTAGTTTAGATCAAAACTACATCAAAATAATTTCCAGAATTCTTCCATTCAAGAACATCATTAAACTTCTTCTAACTCCATTTTTAAATCATCAAAGGTTCTGTTTAGAACATATAATTCGTCCAGAATATCACTACATGCAATTCCTACATACATCATGGCTTTTAACTTCCAATTAATGGGTCTAAATTATCTTCAAAAATCAATTTCGAAAATTCCTAAACATGGAAAACATAGCTTGAATCAAATGAGTTTAAACCACTTGCCTTAATCTATCTCTGAATTTGGTGTTGAATCTTGAAGTTAAGTCTGTCCTCTCTCTTTCTTTCTGTAGAATTCTTTCCTTCTCTCTCTCTCTCAAGCTCTTCCCAAGGTTGAAGACAATGGCGTTGTGGAGGTGTGTTTGGTTTTTGGTAAGTTGGGATTGTATATCAACTTCTCCCGTAGCCCATATTGTCTCTTAGTGTAGTTAGTGGGTTAAGTGGGTTAAAGAAATAGTCAGATTGTAATTAAAATTTTCGTCACTTTTTAATTCCCAAAAATACAAATTACCAAAATACCCTTTATGATGCCGGTATGGCCTAAAAATACCCCGGGACCCAAACTAAACTTTCGGCTAGTGTTTTCTGACTATACCGACCCTTCCGGACGCGTTGGCGCACTCAAAATGACCATACGGTTAATGGAACTAAAATTCACTTTTTAATTTAAAATAAAATACCATAACGTGGCGGTCACACACGTCAAACAAAATTCCCAAATTGCCGTATTTAAATCTCACGACAATTTCAATATTACCAATATTCATATAATGCCAAGTATGCACATTGTAATAAAATACTAACTCACATCTCGTTAATATTTTAATCCGGATTAATTTCCAATTAATAAACATTTAATTCAATTAATCCCCAAAATAAATATCACAGAAAATACGGGGTATTACATACTTCCCCCCTAATAACTGAATTTCATCCCGAAATTCGGAACTAGAAAGTACCTGGTAAGAATAACTCTGTATAACGTTCGCGCATCTCATCCTCGCGCTCCCATGTGGACTCCTTGACATTATGATGTCGCCACTGAACACGCACTAACGGAACTATCTTTGACCTTAGTTTCCGCTCACTTCGGTCCAGAATAGCAATCGGTCCCTCCTCGTAAGAGCTATCTGGCTGGAGATCAATGTCCTCCATATCAATGAGAGAATGAGCCAAATTATCTCTAAGGTATTTCCTAAGAGAGGAAATATGAAACACATCGTGAATCCGATGCAAATGCTCCGGTAACCCAAGTCTATACGCAACCGGTCCGATCCGCTCAATAATAGGAAATGGTCCCACATATCTCGGTGCCAACTTCCCTTTCTTTCCGAAACGCATAATCCCCTTCATAGGAGATACTCTGAGCAAAACCTGGTCCCCCACTTGGAACTCTCTGAAGAATCTCTTCGCATCAGCATAGCTCTTCTGCCTGTCCTGAGCTACCCGAATGCGACTCTGAATCAATTCTATCCTTACCGAAGTATCCTGAATCACTTTCGGCCCAAGTAGTTTGTTGTCCCCCACCTCCAACCAACATGCTGGGGAACGACAAGGTCTACCGTACAACGCCTCAAATGGAGCCATGCCAATGGTGAACTGGTAGGAGTTGTTGTAAGCAAACTCCACCAGTGGAAGATACTGTTCCCATCCACCCTCAAAGTCAATGGTGCACATACGTAGCATGTCCTCCAACATTTGATTTGTGCGCTCGGTCTGCCCATCGGTCTGCGGGTGGTACGCCGTACTCAACCGCAACTCCGTTCCCATGGCCTGCTGAAAACTCTCCCAAAACCGTGAAACAAATATCTTGTCTCGGTCAGACACGATATTTAAGGGCACCCCGTGAAGTCTTACTATCTCTGCAATAAAGAGCTGGGCATACTGTCCCGCAGTGTAGTCTGTCCTTACGGGTAGAAAATGAGCGACTTTTGTCAACCTGTCCACAATTACCCAAATGGAGTCGTGACCCCTCTGCAATGTAGGCAACCCCGTGTTAAAGTCCATAGAGATGCTCTCCCACATCCACATCGGGACCTCTAACGGTTGTAGTAGTCCTGCCGGTCTCTGATGATCCACTTTTATGAGCTGACAAGTGGCGCATTTTGAAACAAACTCGGTAATATCTCTCTTCATCCCGCTCCACCAATACTGACGTCTCATGTCTTGGTACATTTTTTCCCCTCCGGGATGTACCGCGAACCGTGAGCCATGCGACTCTTCCATCACCTCATGCCGCAATTCCTCCCCTTCCGGAACCACCAATCTCCCATTGAAGCGTAATCCCCCGTCTGAGTTAACGGTATAGGATTCGGCTCCCTCTGCCAATAATCGAACTATCTGCTCCTGACAGAACGAGTCGTTTGCCTGTGCCCTCACTACTTTCGTGACAATCTGCGGTGTAACCGTCATCACAGACATGAATGATCGGGCCACTGCATCCTGGTGTCCCAATTCTTTCCACTTTGCCTTCCACACATCTGCCACCTCATCTACCGGTCTACGGCTCAACGCGTCTGCCACAACGTTAGCCTTCCCCGGGTGATACTGGATATCGAACTGATAATCTTTCATGAATTCAAGCCACCTCCGTTGCCGCATATTCAACTCCTTCTGCGTGAATAGGTACTGTAGGGACTTGTGATTCGTGAACAATCGAAACTTCTCCCCCAAAAGGTAATGTCTCCAAATACGAAGGGCAAATACCACTGCCGCTAACTCCAAGTCATGGGTAGGGTAATTCTTCTCGTGAGGCTTAAGCTTACGGGAAGCATAAGCTATGGCCTGACTCTCCTGCTGCAGTACACCTACAAGTCCTTGTAAGGACGCATCGGTGTAAACAAGATACTCAACTCCCGGTCTTGGCAATGCTAACACAGGTGCTGAGGTTAACTTGTCCTTCAACTCATCAAATGCCAACTGACAGGCATCACTCCAAATGAACGGCACACCTTTACGGGTTAGGTGTGTCATGGGACCCGCTATCGTGGAGAAACCCCGAATAAACCTCCTGTAGTATCCTGCTAGGCCCAAGAAACTACGGATCTCCGTCGGTGTCGTGGGCTGTCCCCACTCCCTCACCGCGGATACCTTCCCTGGATCAACCGATATTCCCCGGTCGGAAATAATATGCCCCAAAAACTGAACCTCCTTCAGCCAAAACCCGCACTTCTCATATTTTGCATACAACTCATTCTGGTGCAGTGTCTGCAAAACTAGCCTCAAGTGCTCGGTGTGCTCCTCCTCAGTCTGGGAGTAAACCAAAATATCATCGATGAAGACAATGACAAACTGGTCTAGGAAATCCCTGAACACCCTATTCATCAAGTCCATAAATGCTGCTGGAGCGTTGGTCAAACCAAATGGCATAACCCGAAACTCGTAAGAGCCATATCTCGATAAGAACGTAGTCTTCGAGACGTCCTCCTCCCTGATACACAATTGATGGTAACCAGATCGCAAATCAATCTTTGAGAAGCAAGAAGCTCCTCTCAACTGGTCGAATAGGTCATCGATTCGAGGCAACGGATACTTATTCTGTATCGTGACCTTGTTTAACTCCCGGTAGTCCACACACAATCTTAGTGAACCATCTCTCTTCTTCACGAACAACACAGGGGCACCCCATGGTGAAGTACTCCTTCGAATAAACCCCTGGCCCAACAATTGTTCAATCTGATCCCGTAACTCCCTCATCTCAGCTGGAGCCATACGGTACGGTGCTCGTGCTATAGGTCTCGTATCTGGTAACAAGTCTATAACAAAGTCTATCTCTCGACTGGGGGGTAGGCCTGGTATCTCCTGAAACACATCAGAATACTCCCTGACGACTGGGATCGAATCTAAAGGAATCACAACCTCCTTAGAGGTATCCTCCTCAATGTAATATAAATGAGCGGTCGAGCCTCCCTCTGGGCGAGGCATCGCCACTACAAACATCTCTTGCCCCGGAATGGCAAAAATAATGCTCCCACCGAAGCAATCAATCATGGCTCTAAAATCAGGGAGCCAATCCATACCAATAATAACATCGTGAACATGCATATCTAATAACAACATGTCCGCAGGTAATACCAAACCACCAATCTCTACCCCCACTCCCCGGCATATAAAGAATATAAGTGACCCACTTCCCAATGGTGAGTCGACACACGTCACTGTGCTCTCCGCGGTGGCTAACAACCCTAAAGCCTTCGCGAAATGTGTAGCTATAAAACAATGTGTAGCCCCCGTATCGAACAGTACCCGACCCATAGTGCCATGGATAGAAAACGTACCCTCAATCGCGGGCGGAGCCTGTGGGACTGCTGCCTGGTGGACGTTGTAGACACATTTATACTATAGCTGCCCCTGCTGAGCCGGAACTGCTGGAATGGGTGGCAATGCTGCCATCTGTGGCGGTTCGGGGAGAGCGGTGGGAAACATAGGCCTCTGTGGCTCCTGGCGAGCTCCCTGCTGCTGCTGCTGTGGGGCCCTGCCCTTATCAGGACAGTCCTGGCGTTTATGGCCAGTCCTGCCACAAACGAAACACTTCCCTGGGAAGTTCCCTCCTCTCTGCCCTTGCTGTCCCCGGCCCTGGTGGCCGTTACCGTTCCTCCCTTGGCCCTGCTGGCCCTGCTGAAACTGCTGATGTTGACCATTTGGACCCTGCTGGCCCTGATGGCCGTTATGACCCTGCTGGCCATTCTGGGATCCTCCCTGACCGTTCCTGAAACCTCCTGAACGGAACCTCTTATGATCCCCCTGCTAGAAACCCTGATCAATCTGCCTCTGCCCCTGAACAGATTGTGCCCCACCGGCACCATGTCCTCCAGTCCTGCTCTGATGGCTAGACTCTCCCGATCTCTTGCCCTCAGCCATATGAAAGCGGTGATCCTGGCAGTGTAATAAAGCAGCGTTAACCACATCAGAATAAGTGGCCAACGAAAGGTTCCCTAACAGATGCTGACGGATCCTCCATGTCAACCCGTCGGTGAATTTCTCAATCTTCTTTTTTTCTGTCGGTATCTCATCAGGAACGATATTCAACAGATTAGTGAACTCGGCCTCATACTCGACCACAGTCTTGCCCTCCTGCCTCAGACTCATCAATCTCCTCCTCATTTCCGTATGAACAGCTGACGGAAAGTACTTGCGGTCTAACCGCACCCAGAACTCCTGAATCGTGAGAGTATCCCTCTCCTCTACGGTGGTAATAGACTCCCACCACTGCAATGCAGATCCAACTAGCTTGAAAGTAGCTAGCACCTGCTTCTGAACATCCGTGCACTCATACATCCTCAAGTGCCGCTGTATATCCTTCCTCCACTGGCTCGAGACTACCATGTCTGAGCTACCTGCAAACTCTGGCGGATGCGCTTTCTGAAAAGCATCACGTACACGTTCCCAAGCAGACGGGAATGCATTTGTCTGTACTGGAGCGGCAACCGGCGCCTGAGGCGGTGTCTGCTAAACTACGGCAATGGCGGCATTTACCGCTTGGGCTACAATAGCTGCAACCTCAGCGGCGTTCATTATGCCCTGAACCGGTGCGGGCTATGGTTCTGGCGTCGCATTCCTGGGAACTCGTCGTGCACGTCGTGGAGGCATTCTGAAATAAGAATAAAGTCTATAAGTTCGCAGTTATAAACTTAAAATAGCTTAAGAACGTAGCATAAACAAAAGAATACAACAGTCCTAAAAATATAGGGCTCTATATCAAAGAAAGCTCAGCGGAAACATAATAAGCCGTTCAGATCCTAAAGGACACTAGAACCTGGCTCTGATACCAACTGTGACACCCCGACTAATTAAATACCGGGTAGCTACTCCTTTATTAAATTAAATCAAAACGCCAAGTTGGCTCAGTTAACAGCATCACTGTCGAAACCATTTTATAATTACTAACCACCTAGTATTTAAAAAGTAAGTTGCCAAATTTTAATTAAAGTCTGATTAACATGCAACAAGTGTAATGAAGAATAATAACACCATTCACCATAATGAAGTAAATAGAATAACCGTCACATGATATAAGTAAAACTGGAGGAAAACTCCTCACAACATAATCCCACAACTGAAGTAAATAACGAAATACTGAATACTGAATGAATACATGCCAAAGTCTGAAAAACTGAAATGGGAATGTATCTAATAGAATTTGGGCAACATGCCCTACAACTGAGGAATACTGAGTAAGGAATCCAAATGATATAAGCGTCTAAAAGCAAATCCCTGTAGCTCCCACAAACAGCTACAGCTCGTCATCTGAGTAAGAATCCTATGCATGGTGTCCTTGTGGCTGGGCACCTAAAATGGTTTTACAAAAAAAATAGATTTGAAAGCAAACGGGTCAGAGCCCGAATGTGGAGATATTTAAAAACCTGCAAGTTCTTTAAAAACATTTAAAACAGTATATTCAAAGTACATGTTAGGACGTGCTCTCACATGATATACTCACCTCTCGTCTAACTGTGCACTCCTAACGTTCCTGTACCCATTCATGTGTTATCATATAACTATCCAAAGAGTTTCTAACACTACTACTCGGTTCACGTTTAATTTCCAACCTTAATAATTAAATAGAGATTTCTACTTTAATTCCCGGATTCCCAATTACTAACAAAACCATTTATTGATAAAAGTTCTCTCTTTTTATCTTTTCAAAACATTACCATAACTATACTCACAATTTAACATAGTAAATTCCTTCTCATTTACCCGTATATTTTCACAACATAAATATAAAATATAAGCACCCAAAGGCTAAGCTGCGGTGCACACATATTCTGCTATCCATCCCGGTACATCACGTACATAAGGATCACACATTCCGAATTTCTCAGGAATTGTTCAGATAACAACATCACAAATAGTGGAGGAGAACACAGTCACCATCACATGGGTCACGCACATACCTACGCTCCCACGATCAGCAGACTTATTAATATCACAATAAGTCCTTCTATGACCTATGTTCATCGAGGTAACCAATCTAAATCCGGGCAACACAAGGATAAGAAGGCCTTAAGCGAACGTAAACCTCCCGTGATAGCAAGTATGGTAGGTATGTCATACACATAAAGTTATATACTAAGCATTCACACATCTTAGATATCTCGATATTAATAAAGGTATTTTCTACATATTTATACCATTATTCCAAATTCAAATATTTCAAGTATCCCGATAATATATAAATTAAATAGTCGACACGTCTCACGTCGTAATTTCTTAAACTTAAAACCTATCTCAAATGGACTATTAAGTTCCCATTATTCACACATATAACATCTTTATACCTAAGGTCTTTACTTCTGCCCCAAACCTTATTCCATCAAATTATTCAAATTTGCACTATTAAACCAAATATTATCTCACATAACGAATTTCATCAATTTAGAATAATTCCTCAAATTAAATTCCAATTAAAGTTCAATCTCATAATCATGTCTACTGGTCTTCCTTAAGGTTAAGGGTATTCACATTGTCTTCAATAATATTATTCAAGGGTTAACACCATTAAAATTCAATTAAGGAAAAACTTTACTGATTCTGGGAAGGTCGATCGATCAACCTTTACCTTCGATCGATCGATGGTGGTCGATCGATCGACTGAAGAACATCGATCGATCGAACGCACCAGGTCTGTTATGGACTGCTTCGTTTTGCAGTTAACATTTCGTCACAAAACTCCATTTTTAAGCATGAAACTCCAAGACAAGGTTACTACAACATTATACTATCATCCTACAACAGTATTAACATTCTAAGTCCCATAATTTATCCTTTAAAGGCTTAGTTTAGATCAAAACTACATCAAAATAATTTCCAGAATTCTTCCATTCAAGAACATTATTAAACTTCTTCTAACTCCATTTTTAAATCATCAAAGGTTATGTTTAGAACATATAATTCGTCCAGAATATCACTACATGCAATTCCTACATACATCATGGCTTTTAACTTCCAATTAATGGGTCTAAATTATCTTCAAAAATCAATTTCGAAAATTCCTAAACATGGAAAACATAGCTTGAATCAAATGAGTTTAAACCACTTGCCTTAATCTATATCTGAATTTGGTGTTGAATCTTGAAGTTAAGTCTGTCCTTTCTCTTTCTTTCTGCAGAATTCTTTCCTTCTCTCTCTCTCTCAAGCTCTTCCCAAGGTTGAAGACAATGGAGTTGTGGAGGTGTGTTTGGTTTTTGGTAAGTTGGGATTGTATATCAACTTCTCCCGTAGCCCATATTGTCTCTTAGTGTAGTTAGTGGGTTAAGTGGGTTAAAGAAATAGTCCGATTGTAATTACAATTTTCGTCACTTTTTAATTCCCAAAAATACAAATTACCAAAATACCCTTTATGATGCCGGTATGGCCTAAAAATACCCCGGGACCCAAACTAAACTTCCGGCTAGTGTTTTCTGACTATCCCGACCCTTCCGGACGTATTGGCGCACTCAAAACGATCATACGGTTAATGGAACTAAAATTCACTTTTTAATTTAAAATAAAATACCATAACGTGGCGGTCACACACGTCAAACAAAATTCCCAAATTGCCGTATTTAAATCTCACGACAATTTCAATATTACCAATATTCATATAATGCCAAGTATGTACATTATAATAAAATAATAACACACATCTCCTTAATATTTTAATCCGGATTAATTTCCAATTAATAAACATTTAATTCAATTAATCCCCAAAATAAATATCACAGAAAATACGGTGTATTACATTTTCTTCCTTATCACTATCACTAAGGGTTGCATTATATGCAGTGGGTCATTTACCCTATTTCCTTAGTTTAGTGGGGCACTCATAAGCTCGATGGCCATAACCTTCACAACCAAAACACTTGTTAGACTCGTCCCTATCTAAATTGTCATTACTAGGTTTAGGGATCCTCTCGGCTTTAGAAATCTTCTCGCTTTTATCATGTATAGAAGTATGAAATTTCTTAAAATCATTTTTAAATTTATCTTTATTAAAATTAAGAAATTTTCTAAATTTGCGAGCAAACAAAGCCATATCTTCCGAGTCACTTTCACTATCGCTCTCTACTACTTGTTTGACCTCTTTTCGGGCTTTTAAAGAAACACCCTTTTCAATTTTCTTTTCAGTTTTAGAGAAAAACATATCTAGTTCATAGGTTTGTAAATCACCTACAAGCTCTTCTAATTTCGTAAAGGCTAAAGTGGGTAAAGAATTTAAAACGGTCACTTTAGGAATAAATCTATCGGGTAGGGACCTCAAAATTTTCTTTACAACACGGTCATCAGGTATTTTCCCTCCCAAGTTAAAGGATGAATTAACAATATCAGAAAGTCTAGCATAAAATTTATCAAAAGTTTCTTTTTCATCCATTTTGATAGTTTCAAATTGAGTGGTGAGGTTTTGGAGTTTTGAAGCTTTAACGACACTAGTTCCTTCATGAGTTAATTGTAGAATATCCCAAGCTTCTTTAGCGGTTTCACATGCCATAATATGTCGGAATTCATCCGGTGCGACAGCGCTAAATAAGGCATTTAAACCTCGGGAATTAAAGTTAGCAAGTTTAAACTCATTTTCAGTCCATCTATCGGCGGTTTTGATAACACGTTCATTTTCAACTAAGTAAGTTGGTGGGGAGTACCCGGTAACAACAGACATCCAAACTCTCTCGTCGATAGATTTTAGTGCCGATCTCATACGCGCTTTCCAATACGCGTAGTTTGAACCATCGAAAATAGGAAATTTTGAAAATGGGGAAAAATCCATTTTAGCCAAAAAATTAAAAGATCTTAACGAAATAATTTATCGTTTTTGGCTCTGATACCATATTGAAAGCGCAAAGTAATTTCCTTTTTATATAAAACTCAATGAATGGTGCGGAAGCGTTAAAAGATGATGGTTCAACAAAACAACTACAAAAATTCCAAATTTTAGTTAACTCATAAACAAAATAATTAATACTCACTAAAACCGATTAAGTCCAATTAAATAGATCCAAGTCCTAGAGTTTGCCTAAGTCATAATTTTCAATTATCCAAAGTTAGGCGAAACCAATTTTAGCAAAAGACTTGAATAAACCAAATTTACCCAAAAAATTTAATTTAGTCCCAAATTAAATGAGTGTGATAATTAAACCAAATTTTATCTTGAATTTATTCTAAGCATGCGTTCTAAATTATGATGCAAGATAAAATAAACAATATCACACGACACCGAGATGTACGAGGAAAAACCCAAGACGGGAAACAACCTCGGACGGCCCTAGCCACAAGTCCACTAGATATGGAATTACAATTACAAGACAGATAGACTTACAATGACTGACTCGATCCCTCTCAAGCCTCGACGCTTCTTCTCGTAGAAACCTCTTCCTAGCGAACAACCTCGGAACACCACCGCGGTCTCGGAATCCACCGATGGGACTTTATATGGTCACCGTCACCCAAGCATGGAGCCTTTCTCCAAGTGGGTAGAATCTTCAACAAAAAGTCTTCTTCTTTGATGGATGTAGAAGCAAACCAAAACTTCTTTTCTTGAATTCGGTAGAGATAAACCAGTGCCAAAACTCCAAGTAAAGATATGTATATAGAACTTGGATAAACAACTATTGGGTGTAAACACTAGAGTGTGTAGAATTTTTCATTAAAGAATAACACTCGAAACATGATCTTTTTCCTTAAACAAATTTTCCCTCAAAACAGTCTCTAGGAGTTTGTATGGTATGAAAAAGATACTTAGAAAGATGTGTTTCCCGCACATATTAAGTCTGGAAAAAGTTGGTTAAAAAACAAGTGGGGAACATGGGTGAAAACTGCCAAAAAATTGCTCAAAACTGTTCCCGCCTGGCACCTCGTTCGAACGAACTTGACTCTCGTTCGAACGAGACTTCTAACGAGTGACCAGACTGGGCTCGTTAGAAACTCGTTAGATATCTCGTTAGAAAGACCAAACTCGTTCGAACGACATATCGAACGACTGACCAGTTTAGGTTCGTTGGAAAACTCGTTCGAACGAAACCTTGTTAGAACGAAAAACTCGTTCGAACGACATATCGAACGACTTATCAGATTAGGTTCGTTGGCAGTCTCGTTCGAACGAAACCTCGTTAGAACGAAAAACTCGTTCGAACGAAAAACTCGTTCGAACGAAAAACTCGTTCGAACGAGATTTCGAACGACTTCCAGAAATTTTTCTAAAATTCAATTTTTGGCCCAGAAACTTTATGTACGTTAAATTAAAGTTCCAATTAAATTATTCTGAAAGTAAAACAAGGTTTTTATTAAACCTAACACCCAATAAATATTGTTCCAAGCTCCTATATAAATATAATTACATTCATACCTTGGGAGGATGGAACCTTAGATGATGACGTAGAAACGAGGCACGCAAACCGACATTTTGATGAAGCTTTAAATTCTTTGCCGCTACGTCTTCAATACATACTTCATAGGCTTGAGAATATTACAAATAAATACTATCCTATGAATAAATGTTTTTGTCCGGAATTGAGCCAAAACTATATATGAACTCAATTGGAAATTTGTGTCCTTACAAATCTCCCCCTTTGGCTATTCCGGGACAAAAACCAAACAAAAATCCTAAAGGGCCGTCAAGCTCTACTAGACTCAAAACATAACCCGCCCAATCTTGACTCAACCCAAGGATCAAACGCTTTGCCATTAAACAATGCTGCTTTAGTAGAATTTCTGCACACTTAAGCAAACTCATCAAATGCATAGGGAATATCAAAATATAAAATGCAATTAATTAATTACTCCCCCTAAAATAATTCTCCCTTTTAAACACATGACATACTTAGAAAGACGTCTCCCCCTAAGATAAATCTCCCCAAATTAAGATACGATAATAATAGGATTAGATACCATTTCTTCCCCTATCATCATTCTCCACCTTTTTGTTCAGGAATAGGCAAAGGATAAAGAACTAATAAACAGCATGTGGAAGCTTAAAGAATAGACATGACAGCATATGGGCAATAAAAGCAAGGCAAAGACAAACAAATATCATATATATATATATATATATATACTATAAATATACCAATAAGTACTTGCATATATATATAGATATAAACACACACATAACACAAAATACAATAAGTTTGCACACTCGTATGGCAAAAATGTGTCATATGGAAACGGAAGTGTAGGGGTGTGAAGTAACAACAATTTAATTTCCCCCACACTTCCCCCACACGTCCCCCACCCACCAAATTAAAAATTAAAAAAAGGTAGTTACATCAAAATTCTGAGACCTAGTACCGTTTCTTGTCATATTTATTATGTTTTATTTAGTTTATATTTTATTAATGTGTCGTGTTCGATGCAGGACATGTTCATGTCTGATTAAAAAAATGTATCATTGATCACCTACGTGCCCAAAAAAACTCTTGTGATGTCAACCCCAAACACAAATCAACACCCCAAACTACAATTTTAAAAGTAAAATTAATAATGATAATAATTCACTATATTAACTTATAATTCTAAAAAAATGAAAGCCAACTAAATTTTTTGAAACCAACATTAATTAAAGACATCTGCTTTCTTCCTTTATTAAACCACATTGTCCCATCTAAGAGAGAGATAAAGATTAAAACACTCCCAATCAAAGTAAGTAGTCATACATAATCAAATTACCAAAAAGTCACCTAGCTAGATCTCTAGACCTCCTAAAGATTTTTCGCATATCTTTTCTACAGCTAAGTTGGCAGAACAACCCACTCCATAGATTTATGTCTTTTCAGATAATGGATCCTCGAGCTTCGTTCCGAACAAACATATTTATAGCTTCATTCCCAACATATTTTATTAGAAAGAAACAAAAAAAAAATTCAATTACATAAATTAAATTAACATAAATCAAGCATGAAAAACGAATATGAAATTAAATGACATATATAAAAAGCCTAGTTAAAAAACATACACACATAATTAGTATGACGATAAATTTATTTCCGTGATATTTTGTACCCGTGATGGTAATACGACGATAAATTTACTCTCGTGATAAATTTGTTCCCATGATACTTTGTATTTTTAATGTGTCGCTAATAACTCAAATATAAATATTATTGATCATCCCATGATACACTTACTCGTTAAGGGTAAGTGACATCATTTAGATTAATGGATTTAAACATGACAAATTATTATTCAACTCAAGGTGTATTTTTCTTTTTTCATTTTAAATTTTATTTCTCTTGACATTTCTTTTTTAATTTTTAGTTTAACCTAACTACACAATGCATATTTTATTTTTAAAAGTATGCACTAATTGCACCCATCCCCAAGCCCTCGCAGGAGCTCCGGTAGCCCCTCATTGGAGCTCTGATGACCCCCACCGTATTTCCAACAGCCTCTCAAGCAAGGTTATCGAAGCTCCAACAATGGGGTGGGAAATGGTAAATAGGTTTGTATGTTTTCTTGTTATGAGTGTTTTTATGCTCTGATATAAGTTTTGAAAAAAAATAAAAAAGTCAACAAAATATTTATTAATAGTTGTTCGAGGGACTTTTTGTCGAATAACCCTTTTTAGAAAAATTCATAATCTTTTCTATTTAACAGGTCATGTAAACATGACCATTATTTTAATGTTTCATTAACAGAAAATGTTATAAACTGAAAATAAATACTTATTTTTAATAAGCAAATAATTCTTATTTTTATTAATTGAAAACTTGGATTGATTTCATGTGATAAATTAATGGCATTGGTTTCATATTATATGCGTATGTTTTAGACATTAGTTCCTCTTGTCACGCATTGAATGTAGCTGCTTCTTGTTTACCTTGAGCCATGAGCTCAAATCTGCTCAATCTGATTGTTTCTTTTATATCGAGTGAAATGACATGTAGGTGTGTAATCTGTTCTTATGTACTTTTGTGTAGCAACTGAAAACGACAGTGTGTAGTAAATGGTATTGGTTTCTATTGTTTTTGTTGCACACCAATCACTCCACCAATATCCATTATTTTTAACTTTGTACTCACACCACAGAATACTCAGTTTCTTCAAAACCAAAAATACCAACACCAACTCAACTTGTTATAAATTCTTTCTCACTCGTCATCATTCAACAATAATAAATAAATTTACTAACTTGGAATAAACTAACAAATCAAAGCTTTAAGGAAAACTCTACTATAAACCAACTTATATATGTATCGTAAATTAGGTGTTGAGTTCTTTCATATTTACAGGAAGACCCATTATTCCCACCGCGCTATGTATCCACTGTCCCCACCTTAAATGGCTGGAATTCCTATATGACTCTGTTTCCTGAAAAAATAATCATAAAAACACACATCATAGTCACAAAAAGTCATATCAAGAAATATAAATTGATGTCACCAAGAAAGCCCAGATCATTAAGTAAAATAAGAAAACAAAATAGTTAGGCTTATTTAAACACAAACAAAAAATCATACCACTACATGCTTGCTTTGATGTGATGAACAGTGAAGAATATGGGTTAGTTTCCTAAATCTTAATTGGTTGGTCCACCACTGAAAGATTTCTCTTCCATTGAATCCCAATTAAATGAGAGATTATATGATAATTAATCAAAATGAACTTTTAAATCTCTAAAAAATGGGGAAAACAAAAATGAGGGACAAAATGGGAAGGAACCGAGTACCACATCCAACACTGCCTAAACCCAATCGGGTTCAACCTGTGATAAACACATAGCAAGGATAAAAAGAGTTCTGACCATCATCACTCCGACCATCATCTTAAACGCCCTCATTTTCGGCGACAATGAACCAGATCAGATCTGAAACAAAACAATAGAAACCCCCCAAAAAAATTAGAAAATCCCTAATTTTCAGCGACAATGTATACATGCAAACAATGCTTTGGTTGGAAGGTCACAAAGAGAGCTGTATCTCTGGGGTCCTGCCAGCTCAGCAAAATACTGTAGCCTCTCCCCTTTTGTTGGCAGGTCACCAACCATCGTGTAAATCCTCCCCGCAATGCTTCTCAAACGATCATACCCGTACCTCATCATCACCATGTCTTTAATATAATATCCAAATATGACTTAAAGTGATGAATCTTAGGTGCGACAGAGCGGTTGAAGCTAACCTGTAAAATATAAATGAAAAAAAACCATGGGAGAGAGGAAAAAAAAAGCAAACCTTAGTTTAGAGAAATTTCAAAAACCATGGAAGAACTTAAAATAGACGGATCTGAAGCCGGATCTCAAGCACAAACACACAGATCTGAACCAAATTTCATAAACACGCCCTCTGGAGAAAAGTTAGGAAAGAAAACCAAATTTCCAAAAAAGTTGAAACATTGAAGAAAATAGAAAATAAAAAAGATCTGACCTCTGGGAGAGAAAAGAGAAAATTTCTACCATCAATCTCTAGCACAAACACAAAAATGTGAACGATGATCATCAGAAACGATAATAAAAAGAAGTCACCACCACCGTTAAAAATGATGACAAACACACAGGGACCAGAACCTTTCTTTGTGTCAAACCAGCGTGATTCAAAGCCTTGGAGATTCCAAAACGATGCAGTCACAAAAAGAGAAGGAATGTGGGAGGGGATGGAGAGGCAGTGTTAAGAGAAAGAGAAAGATTAAAGAAAAAGAGAAGTGACGGGTTCGTACCAGCGTGGGTGTTTCTTGAGCCTTGTGTTGCAGTGGTAAAGTAAATCATTTAGCACCGTTAGATTCAAATTCGTAAGATTTAATCTCACCCCTCAGTTGATAAACACCAAAATCCTCAAGATATAATCTAAACCGTCAGTTGGGGAGGACAAAAAGTCCCTCCTCCTTTATTATATACTTATATATATATGTTCATATAAGTTATATACCAGCCATTGTGAATATGTAGAGCATACCGTTGTAACATGGAAAGAGTTCATATCAGGAACTTCATACCCCGTATTTTTATGCTATATTAATTCTGGGATTTATTAAATTTAATGTGACAGTTTATTTAATAAAAATCCGGAAATTAAAAATGTTATAATTATTAACGTGACGAGAGTTAGTAATTATGGGGAACTTGTTGAATATTACTAATGAGCATAGTAATATATTATATTGGTTATATTGAATGTCATAAGTGAATTAAATGACTATTTCGGAAATTTAATTCGGGACGTGCCCGTGTCACGTCGGGACTAATTTTGTTAAATAAAAAGTAAATATTTTATAAGTTGTTCGTATGGTCATTTTGAGTGCGCCAACGCGTCCGGAAGGGTCGAGATAGTCAGAAAAGTATACCCGGGGGTTTAGTTTGGGTCTCGGGGCGTTTTTAGGCCTAATTGGTGCCCCGGGAGGGCATTTTAGTCATTTTACTTAAGTGGGTAATTAAACCCACGAATTTCAGCCAACCTATATCAGCCATTAGGTCAACCTCTTAGGGTTAGAACATTCACAAATCAAGTGACGGCCATTGGATAAGAGAGGAGAGAGCTCCAAGGCAATCCAAGGCCAAAAAGCCACCGGATTTCACCGCCACCACCACCACCACGTAGATCACGAGACAAGGAACGCAGCCATACCAAAATCATCCGGGAATCTGCATACCAAAATCCCAGGAAAGTGTTTAAACTTGCTATTTTCGTTGATGCAATCTTCGTGTTAGCTTAGGAATAAATTGTGATAAAAACTATGGAAGAAAACCCCATTTTTGATAGGAGAACCCATGTAGTATTGATGTATATGTAAATTCTGGAAACCCTTGCCATGTAGAGGTAATAATCCATGAAATTTGGTGATCATAATAAAGAAATATTGGGGAAAGATTCATTAGAAATCTGTTTAAGGAAATTTTAGGGTTCTTGATAATTGGACATGATTTTAGGTTGAAAACCCATGTTTAATGATAGTTACACGCATGCTTTATGTTATAAACACCTGGTATAATGTTATAATGATGATAGTAGGATTTTTGGGGCGATTAGAATGGAAACACATCGTTTTAGATGAAGAAGTTGGATGAAACCCGTAATTGCATTCTGCAGAATTTTGCCCAGACCTGCTTGATCGATCGATCGAGCCTAGAGCTTCGATCGATCGAGCCCCAAGCTTTGATCGATCGACCCCTCCTGGCAGACTCCTAATTCCCTCTTTAAATGCGTTAAATTCAAATTTTCGTGAAATAATTCTTGGTCACTCTTGATAAATTGATTTGGGAGACATTGAGGACCAGTAGGGGATATGAATAAATGTTGGAACCTTTAATCTTTAACGAAAATGGTATTTATGGGATATTTACTTTAGGTTAATGGATTTATGAATTTAAAGGGTGAGGTGCGTAAGAGAGTTACGTTGGAACCTAATAAAGACACTTACTGAAATTTTGATTTGTGAGGATATAGCCCACGAGTGTTAGGTAATAAGTGAGAAAACCCTTCGAGTTAAGGTTAGGAACGAAACCTTATACGTATTTCTATAAATGTGAAATTTAGGATAAATGGTATAATTATGGGTAATGTGAAGAACCTATGTTAATATGATAAAGTGGTATATTTATATGATTGTGTGTACATATATTATATACATGTGAAAAACATACCGCGCTACTTGCTATCCTTGAGGTTTTCGCGCTCGGACCGTCTTATCTCGATGGGACCTTTATGGGGGATATTTAATTGTACCCTAGAAGATAGATATCTTTGGTACAGGCTATCGAATTGATAGTTCAGACGGTCCTAAGAGATGCGAGTATGTGCCATCCTCTTAGAGACTTGGAATCTATGCTTCGCCTCGATATTATTTGTATATGTGTTAATACAATTCGAGAGTGATTCCGAATTTGTATTCCCCTTGATTTGAGTGGTATGGGGTTTGGATAGTGGAAGTATGCACGCACCATAGTTTTATTCGGGGTGCTGTTATAAATATATATATTATACGAGTAGTTGATATATATATGAGATTATGATATTTGAAACTGCTTACTGAGATTTGATAAGTAGGACAGGGTCGTTGGCTCAAATTATAAATACTTGTTTTGAGAAAGTATAATATGTCACTGGAAACTTTAGTGTTTTTATAAAGTTAAAAATAGAGAACTTTAGTTACAGATTGGAACATCTCTTTTAAAGTGGAAATAGTGAATTGTAAATCTTACGAGTAATCTAAGTTATGTTAATCTTTTAGAAAGACTAGTGCGATAATTGATAAAACAAACTGTTGGGAAGATTAGTGCGATTGGTGTGCACATTAGAAGAGAGGCGAGTATTTCTCAAGAGAGTGACGCACTAATATGTTGTTGCATTGGCCTGTATCAATTTAAATACTTGCTAAACGTATTTTAAATCAAACACACTTTCGGGCTCTGACCCGTTTCTTTTCCTCTCTCTCTCTTGTATATATATGTATATATTTCAGGTGCCCAGCCACAGGGGCGTCTTGCTTAGGATCCTTTGAGAGGAACGTGCTGCAGCTTAGGTGGGAGTTGCAGGTCACTTGCGTAGACGACTTCCTTTATTGACTCCACTTCTAGCATTCTCATTTATTGGGCATGTGTCGCCCTTTCCATTATTTCATTTATTGTTGGGACATTTATATTTCAGTTATTTCCAGTATTGTTCTATGTGATTTATTCAGGATGGATTTGTGATTTTAGTTTCATATGTTGACATTCGATTGACGAATGGTTTATGTTATTTGGTTTATTGTGGTGTGATTCTTAATTGTAGAAATGTTATTTTAATTAAATAAATTTTTTTTCGTTAATTAAAATTGGGTAAGTTGTATGAAAATGTTTTTGACACTTAGCTTAATTATTTAGGGTGTTAAATTGGAAAATTTATTTTTATCGACAGTGATGCTGAGAATGAACCAACTGTTTACCTTGATTTAATTTAGTAAAGGAGTGATCGCCCGGTATTTAATTAGGCGGGGTGTCATAGGTGGTATCAGAGCATCAGGTTCTAGAGTCCTTTAGGATCTGTGCGGCCTATTATGTTTCAGCGTTTCTTTCTTTGATATAGAGCCCTAGTACTAGGAATGTTGTGTCTATCTCTATAATTTGGAATTTCGTACTTCTGCGATTTGGTTATTTGAATGATGAACTCATCCAAATTTACGTAAATTTTCAGATGGATCGTCAAGAAGAACTAGCTAAGACGGTTAAGGGAGTCATCGAGCAAGATCGACTCACACCTCAGGTATCCCCAGGGAGAGTATCAACCGCCGAGTTAGCAGGTATCGTGGCAAAAGCAGTTACCACTGCAGTTCTACAATACCAGGAATGCAGCCTATAACTTAAAGGAGGCAAAAGACCTAGAGAGGTTAACCTAGTGCATGTGACTAACGTTGAGAATTGTGCGAAGGCACCGAATCTGCGACAACAAAACAATCAAGATAGAGTCAGTTCCAGTAGTAACGAGATTTATGTACAGAGACAAAAGTGTCAGGGACTACGAAGCCAGGTTCAGAATGAAATCACCAAGAGGTGTTTCGGTTGTGGAATGGAGGACCACAAACGTAAATCTTGTCTGAATCAAACTGGGGATAAACTACAACCTGACCGGTAAAGAATTTCGAAACTCTGCTATAAATGTGTACAACCGGGTCACAAGTGGATGGATTGTCCTCGCCCTGACATAGTTTTTCGGCAGATTTCCCCTTAAGGCCAGCAAGACCAGGGAAAAAGAGAGACTAGTCAATACCGTAAGGAAGGGAAGCAGTTTCGGGGGAGGTGTTTCCAATGTGGCAGGAATGGCCATAGACGTCAAAATTGTCCAAAGAAGAATAGGGCCCCACGGCAGAAATGTGCTGACAATGTACCTCAGAAGCCAACTCCGCCACCCTTTCCAACAGCCTCAGTTCAGCAGAGAAAGCTACAGGGCGGACGTGTCTATAATTTCCCACAGGCAGCAACCCCGCAGGCACCACCCGCGGTTGAGGGTATGTTTTTCTATCCATGTTACTATGAGTCGAGATTTGTTTGTTACGAGTGCAACGCACTATTTTATAAGCTAATTTTTTTGCGAAAGCCTTAGGGTTGTTAGCCAAAGCAGTGAGCTCAGTGACGTGTGTAGACTCACCATCTTGGGAGTGGGTCTCTTATTTTTCTTTATATGCCCAGGAGTGGGGGTAGAGATTGGTAGCTTGGTATTACCTGTATATATGTTAGTCTTAGATATGCATTAGCATGATGTTATATTCAGTATGGATTGGCTCGCCACTTATAGAGCCATGATTATCTACTTCGGTGGAGCATTGTTTTTGCCATTTCGGGGCAAGAGATGTTTGTAGTGGCGATGCCTCGCCCAGAGGGAGGTTCGACCGCTCATTTGTATTACATAGAGGAGGATACCTCTAAGGAGGTTGTGATTCCCTTAGATTCGATCCCTGTTGTCAGGGAGTATTCCGATGTGTTTCAGGAGATACCAGGCCTATCGCCCAGTCGTGAGATAGACTTTGTTATAGATTTATTGCCAGATACGAGACCTGTAGCACGCGCACCGTACCGTATGGCTCCAGCAAAGATGCGAGAGCTACGAGATCAGATAGAGCAGCTGTTAGGCCAGGGCTTCATTCGTAGGAGTACCTCACCTTGGGGCGCTCCAGTCTTGTTTGTGAAGAAAAGAGATGGTTCACTGAGATTGTGTGTGGACTACCGTGAATTGAACAAGGTCACGATACGGAATAAGTATCCGTTGCCTCGAATCGATGATCTGTTCGACCAGTTGAGGGGAGAAACTTTCTTTTCGAAGATAGATCTGAGGTCGGGGTACCATTAGTTACGTATTAGAGAGCAGGATGTTTCAAAGACTGCCTTCTTATCGAGATATGGGTCCTATGAGTTCAGGGTGATGCCGTTCGGACTCACAAATTCCCCAGCCATTTTCATGGACTTGATGAATCGAGTATTCAGAGAGTTCTTGGATCAGTTTGTAATCGTCTTCATAGATAACATCTTGATATATTCACACTCCGAGGAGGAGCATGACGAGCACTTGAGGCAGGTTCTTCAGACTCTACGAGAGCATCAGTTGTATGCTAAGTACGAGAAGTGTGGATTCTGGTTGCGAGAGGTACAGTTCTTGGGCCATGTTGTTTCTGAGCAGGGGATTGCAGTTGAACCGAGCAAAGTGTCCGCGGTGAGGGAGTGGGGACGGCCCACGACACCGACAGAAGTGCGTAGTTTCTTGGGGTTAGTCGGATACTACAGGAGATTCATTCGGGGATTCTCCAAAATAGCGGGTCCATTGACAAATCTGACTCGCAAAGGGGTACCATATGTTTGGGATGACGCTTGTCAATTGGCTTTCGATGAGCTGAAAGACAAACTTACTTCAGCGCCAGTCCTTGCGTTATCGAAACCGGGTGTGGAGTACCTGGTTTACACCGATGCGTCTTTACGGGGACTTGGAGGTGTGCTCCAGCAGGAGGAGAAGGCTATAGCTTTTGCTTCCCGCAAGCTTAAGCTGCATGAGAAGAATTACCCCACACACGACCTGGAGTTAGCAGCGGTCGTCTTTGCATTGAGGATATGGAGGCACTATTTATTGGGGGAGAAATTTCGTTTGTTCACAGACCATTAGTCACTGCAGTACCTGTTTACTCAACGAGAGCTGAGTATGCGTCAGCGCAGATGGCTAGAGTTTGTGAAGGACTACCAGTTCGATATACAATATCATCTGGGGAAGGCCAACGTAGTTGCTGATGCGCTGAGCCGTAGACTGGTAGACGATGTAGCGGACGTCTGGAAGGCAAAGTGGAAGGAGTTGGGTCACCAGGACGCAGTGGTACGTCCTTTCATATTCGTGATGCCAATCACACTCGAGATTGTTACGAGGGTGATACAGGCACAGACTACAGACCCGTTTTTCCAGGAGCAGATTGTGCGACTCCTAGCCGAGGGTGCTGAGTCCTATTCTGTTAAATCTGATGGAGGTTTGCGGTTTAATGGGAGATTGGTGGTTCCAGAAGGAGCAGAATTACGTCATGCAGTGATGAATCATTCTCATGGGTCCCGATTTGTAGTACATCCGGGAGGCGATAAGATGTACCAAGATATGAGGCGACAATACTGGTGGAGTGGGATGAAGAAGGACATCGCCGAGTTTGTGTCCAAGTGTTCTACCTGTCAGCTGGTGAAGGTGGACCATCAGAAACCGTCAGGATTGCTTCAGACATTGGAAGTACCCGCGTGGAAGTGGGAGAGTATTTCCATGGATTTCATTACAGGGTTGCCTACATCACAACGGGGCCACGATTCTATCTGGGTGATTGTAGACCGTTTGACCAAAGTGGCTCATTTTCTGCCAGTGCGGACAGATTATACCACGGGTCAGTATGCTCAGTTGTTCATCGCTGAGATTGTCAGATTTCATGGGGTGCCCCTGAATATTGTGTCAGATAGGGACAAGATTTTTGTGTCACGTTTCTGGGAAAGTTTTCAGGAGGCTATGGGTACTGAGTTGAGGTTGAGTTCAGCTTACCACCCACAGACAGATGGACAGACAGAGCGTACCAATCAGATGTTAGAGGATATGCAACGCATGTGTGTTCTCGATTTTGGAGGAGGTTGGGAGCCACATCTTCCACTGGTAGAGTTTGCTTATAATAACTCTTATCAGTTTACGATTGGTATGGATCCATTTTAGGCTTTGTATGGAAGGCCTTGTCGTTCTCCAACTTGTTGGCTCGAGGTGGGGGACCATAAGTTGTTAGGACCAGAAGTTATTCAGGAGACCTCCGCAAGGATTAAGATAATCAGGAGTCGTATTCGGGTAGCCCAGGACAGGCAGAAGAGCTATGCCGATGCGAAACGGTTCTTCCGGGAGTTTAATGTGGGAGATCAAGTGTTATTGCGTGTATCTCCTATGTAGGGAGTGATGAGGTTTGGGAAGAAAGGGAAATTGGCCCCGAGGAATGTGGGACCATTTCCCATCATCGAGAGGATTGGGCCGGTAGCATACAGGTTGGGATTGCCAGAACATTTACATAGCATCCACGATGTATTCCACATCTCGTCGTTGAGACGATTTCTTCGGGATGATATGGCCCATACTCACATTGTGATAGATGAGATAGACTTACAGTCTGACAGCTCTTACGAGGAGAGACCAGTGGCTATTCTAGACTATAGTGAGAGGAGATTGAGGTCGAAAGTAGTTCCACTTGTGCGAGTCCAGTGGGAGCATCATAATGTGGAGGAATCCACTTGGGAGCGTGAGGCAAATATGCGCAAAAGATACCCAGAGTTGTTTTTACCAGGTATGTCTTATTCTCCGAATTTCGGGACGAAATTCCGTTATTAGGGGGGAAGTATGTAATACCCCGTATTTTTATGCTATATTAATTTGGGGATTTATTAAATTTAATGTGACAGTTTATTTAATAAAAATCCGAAAATTAAAAATGTTATAATTATTAACGTGACGAGAGTTAGTAATTATGGGGAACTTGTTGAATATTACTAATGAGCATAGCAATATATTATATTGGTTATATTGAATGTCATAAGTGAATTAAATGACTATTTCGGAAATTTAAGTCGGGACGTGCCCGTGTCACGTCGGGACTAATTTTGTTAAATAAAAAGTAAATATTTTATAAGTTGTTCGTATGGTCGTTTTGAGTGTGCCAACGCGTCCGGAAGGGTCGAGATAGTCAAAAAAGTATACCCGGGGGTTTAGTTTGGGTCTCGGGGCGTTTTTAAGCCTAATTGGTGCCCTAGGAGGGCATTTTAGTCATTTTACTTAAGTGGGTAATTAAATCCACGAATTTCAGCCAACCTATATCAGCCATTAGGTCAGCCTCTTAGGGTTAGAACATTCACAAATCAAGTGATGGCCATTGGAGAAGAGAGAAGAGAGCTCCAAGGCAAACCAAGGCCAAAAAGCCACCGGATTTCACCGCCACCACCACCACCGCGTAGATCACGAGACAAGGAACGCAGCCATACCAAAATCATCCGGGAATCTGCATACCAAAATCCCAGGCAAGTGTTTAAACTTGTTATTTTCATTGATGCAATCTTCGTGTTAGCTTAGGAATAAATTGTGATAAAAACTATGGAAGAAAACCCCATTTTTGATAGGAGAACCCATGTAGTATTGATGTATATGTAAATTCTGGAAACCCTTGCCATGCAGAGGTAATAATCCACGAAATTTGGTGATCATAATAAAGAAATATTGGAGAAAGATTCATTAGAAATCTGTTTAAGGAAATTTTAGGGTTCTTGATAATTGGACATGATTTTAGGTTGAAAACCCATGTTTAATGATAGTTACACGCATGCTTTACGTTATAAACACCTGGTATAATGTTATAATGATGATAGTAGGATTTTTGGGGCGATTATAATGGAAACACATCGTTTTAGATGAAGAAGTTGGATGAAACCCGTAACTGCATTCTGCAGAATTTTGCCCAGACTTGCTTGATCGATCGATCGAGCCTAGAGCTTCGATCGATCGAGCCCCAAGCTTCGATCGATCGACCCCTCCTGGCAGACTCCTAATTCCCTCTTTAAATGCGTTAAATTCAAATTGTCATGAAATAATTCTTGGGCACTCTTGATAAATTGATTTGGGAGACATTGAGGACCAATAGGCGATATGAATAAATGTTGGAACCTTTAATCTTTAACGAAAATGGTATTTATGGGATATTTACTTTAGGTTAATGGATTTATGAATTTAAAGGGTGAGGTGCGTAAGAGAGTTACGTTGGAACCTAATAAAGACACTTACTGAAATTTAGATTTGTGAGGATATAGCCCACGAGTGTTAGGTAATAAGTGAGAAAACCCTTCGAGTTAAGGTTAGGAACGAAACCTTATACGTATTTCTATAAATGTGAAATTTAGGATAAATGGTATAATTATGGGTAATGTGAAGAACCTATGTTAATATGATAAAGTGGTATATTTATATGATTGTGTGTACATATATTATATACATGTGAAAAACATACCGCGCTACTTGTTATCCTTGAGGTTTCCGCTCTGGGACAGTCTTATCTCGATGGGACCTTTATGGGGGATATTGACTTGTACCCTAGAAGATAGATATCCTTGGTACAGGCTATCGAATTGATAGTTCAGACGGTCCTAAGAGATGCGAGTATGTGCCATCCTCTTAGAGACTTGGAATCTATGCTTCGCCTCGATATTATTTGTATATGTGTTAATACAATTCGAGAGTGATTCCGAATTTGTATTCCCCTTGATTTGAGTGGTATGGGGTTTGGATAGTGGAAGTATGCACGCACCATAGTTTTATTCGGGGTGCTGTTATAAATATATATATTATACGAGTAGTTGATATATATATGAGATTATGATATTTGAAACTGCCTACTGAGATTTGATAAGTAGGACAGGGTCGTTGGCTCAAATTATAAATACTTGTTTTGAGAAAGTATAATATGCCACTGGAAACTTTAGTGTTTTTATAAAGTTAAAAATAGAGAACTTTGGTTACAGATTGGAACATCTTTTTTAAAGTGGAAATAGTGAGTTGTAAATCTTACGAGTAATCTAAGTTATGTTAATCTTTTAGAAAGACTAGTGCGATAATTGATAAAACAAACCGTTGGGAAGATTAGTGCGATAGGTGTGCACATTAGAAGAGAGGTGAGTATTTCTCAAGAGAGTGACGCACTAATATGTTGTTGCATTGGCCTGTATCAATTTAAATACTTGCTAAACGTATTTTAAATCAAACACACTTTCGGGCTCTGACCCGTTTCTTTTCCTCTCTCTCTCTCTCTTGTATATATATGTATATATTTCAGGTGCCCAGCCACAGGGGCGTCTTGCTTAGGATCCTTTGAGAGGAACGTGATGCAGCTTAGGTGGGAGTTGCAGGTCACTTGCGTAGACGGCTTCCTTTATTGACTCCACTTCTAGCATTCTCATTTATTGGGCATGTGTCGCCCTTTCCATTATTTCATTTGTTATTGGGACATTTATATTTCAGTTATTTCCAGTATTGTTCTATGGGATTTATTCAGGATGGATTTGTGATTTTAGTTTCATATGTTGACATTCGATTGACGAATGGTTTATGTTATTTGGTTTATTATGGTGTGATTCTTAATTATAGAAATGTTGTTTTAATTAAATAATTTTTTTTCGTTAATTAAAATTGGGTAAGTTGTATGAAAATGTTTTTGACACTTAGCTTAATTATTTAGGGTGTTAAATTGGAAAATTTATTTTTATCGACAGTGATGCTGAGAATGAACCAACTGTTTACCTTGATTTAATTTAATAAAGGAGTGATCGCCCGGTATTTAATTAGGCGGGGTGTCACACTAACTATCTTGTAGAGGGCGAGATATATGGAAATTAGGTACATGGGGGTTGATAGGGCTGTAAATCGGGCTGGGTGAGCCGGGCTTGAGGTTGCTCAGGCTCGGCCCGAACTACCTTACCCAGGCTCAAGCCCGAGCTCGGCCCGAACTGAAATTCTCTACTTAAGCCCGAACTCGGCTTATTAATATTTCGGGCTTCGGGCCCGATTTCGGGCAGGCCCGAATTCATGTTTTTTGGTTAAAAAAAATTGAATTAATATTTTTTTCTTGTGTTTCCATCATGGAGAAAATGTATACACCAAAATCTAATTGATATATCAACAAATAAAGTATATAATGATGAAATGTATTAAACTAAAATAAGGGACGTAAGAATGAAAACCTACGATGACTAATTATATTTCATACATATAAAATTGGTTAACATAAATATGTTATATTTTTTAAAATAATTTATTTATTTATTTATATATTCAAAGTTCGGGCTTTGCAAAGTTCAGCTCAAGCTTGGCCCGAAATTCATTCGGGCTTGAAATTTTGGCTCAAACTCGGCTCAGCTCAAACTCAAATAAAGCTCGGCCCGAAAATAGCGGGCCGAACGGGCGGGCTTTGGGCTTGCCCGGCTCAATTTACAGGCCTAGGGGTTGATATATCAAAAATCTTCTAACGTGGGTTCACATATTTAAAAAGTATTACCCAGGGGGGCCGTTCATATTGTCTAATGAAACTTAACACAGGGAAAATTTATTTTAAAAAGTCCCTAAAAATGAATTTTCAATTCAAAAACCCCAGAAGATATTTTTCCATCTAAAAGGCCCAAAAATAAAAATTTCATACCAAAAAGTCACTGTCATCACTTTTGACATCTAATACGCCAAATACAATGTTAATGTATAATTACATAGACATATTATTTGTATATTATTATTTATCTTCGTCACCAAGTCTTATACATGGCCACCACGTTTTGTGAGCCTATTTACATTCACATGGTATCGGAGCCTGTATTCAGGGACAAAGCCAAATTTGATATTCGGGGGGACCGACAATTTCTGAAGAGAAAATTTTCCCCAAACATAATATATTATTACTTAGACCATCCCCGAAACAATGAGAAATATTTCATGGGAAAAATGCCCCAATGCTATTTTTCTTAACTAGAAATGAGTTAGAACTCCAATTCATTGGATGTTTAAAGACCCCGCCCTTGCAAGACATTTGAACTGTCGTGGGGGCTAATTTTCATCAGCCCTCACATAAGACACGAAAAGCTCAGATTAAATCACGTGTTTTGTCCCAAGTTGTCACAACAACAGGAGAGCAAAGGATTCCCGACATTTAAATTGTCGCGTGTCTCGCCACACCTAAAATGACAGATCTATGGCCATTTTGCTCTTAAATTTGCCACATTTTTTTTTAAATTTGCAATTAGAATAAATACTAGAGTTAAAAAAGGGTTTCCAATCATAATAAACTTAAAAAGAAATGGGTCAACAATTAGGTTGCAACAATATCAAAAATACGAGTGACATGAAAGTTGCAAAAAATTGTGGATCTCATGATTCCCATGGATGATTCTCTTACCACCTTCAAATAGCCAGATATCACCCTCCCTCACATCCAAGTTAATATGATGATTCACATCTCCCACAAATACATCGTATGCTCCATACCAGTTTAATTGCTCCTCGGCTCCATACTGCTCCAGCCGCTCGCTGTAATAGCTTGCTTCTCGGGTGGCTCGCACCCTGGGTGGTGCGGCTGAGCCAGAGTGGGCTCAGCAGTCGGCCTGTCTTTCCGGGCGCACGCGTAAAGGCATGATTCGTTCCACAAATCTCACTGCACTGACCATAGTAAACTCCTTCTCATTGTACCGAAATAGAGGTCCAATTTAAACGACCAGGTACAGCATCACATTTGACACCTAAGGAAGGTACAACCCAACTATGAGGTACATCAGCAGGTGTTACAATAATACGTAGATGAGTTTTGGCTGGTACAACCACTCTATTGTCCTCTTCTAATAAACGTGATTGAGCCAATTCTGGATCATTTCTTCTTCACACCTTCAAATCGCAAGGTCCATATTATTTGTGTATTGTTATGTATCTTAGTCAACATGTGGTATACTATGCTACCAAGTTTTGTAAGTCTATTTATAGGCCCTTACAAGTTTGACAACACATTAGTATAATACATCTTTTCTATCAATCTCTCTATATTCACACATAATACTAAACTAATTACCAAATAATCATATTTATTTATCCTATCAAACTATCTAATTTTCTTCTATTTTATTTTGGAGAGAATAGAAAGGAAAGGAAGGGAATTATGCTTCCTTTCCGTCGTTTGGGAGTTTACATAGGAGAGAAAGTGTTGTTTCGCCATTTTCTGTCATTTGGGAGTTTAAAAGGAGAGAAAAGAAAGGAAATTTTCTTAAAAAATTTCCCTTCCTTTCTCTCCAAAACTTTCCTTCCAAATCAGAAAGAACTGGAGAGAAGGGAAAGTTTTGTAAAGAATGCATCTTATTTCCCTTAAAAAATTATTTTCCTTCCAACTTCCAAACACTAGAAAAGAAAATTATTTTATCTTCCTTCCTAAATCCTTTCTCTTCTCTTCCTTTCTTTTCTCTCTTATAAATTTTCCTTTCTTTTCTTTTCTCTCCTTATAAAACTTTCATTTCCTTTCCTTCCTCTAAAAAACTCCCAAACAAGCTGGAAACAAAAGCATGACGTAAAGATTTGAGTGTTTTTCTAAATGGTGTTTTAATTAACACCCACCAACATTTAATTATACCACTTAGTTGGGCTCAGAACCTTTTACCCACCCCACCCCACCCACCCACCCCAATCGTGGTTTGTCAAAAACTAAGGCAAATGGGCATATTGAGACAGACTTTTGGACAATACCCTCTTTTCCATCCTCTCTCTCCTCAAACATCATGAATCCGGAACAACCATCTCCATTTATAGGGCCGACTAAAGACAAAAACAAATACACAAGCTGAAGATGAAGACGGAAGACAAAAATGCAAGGACAGAACCACGATCTTGCATTCAATTTCATGGAGATCCACACCCTGAGGCAGTTGTTGGAATTTGGGTTCTTTCATGGAGATCCACACCCTGAAAATATATTTGCTATGCATGATGGACGAATTGCATATGTGGACTACGAAAGTCAATCCCCCGCCTTTTTCTTTGTTTGTTTGACACTATCTCACCAACCTCAATCAAACTATAACTGTATATGCCCATGGATATAAATATAACTAGTTATAATTACATTGTATCTGTACATCTACATTTTGTGATGTAATTAAGACCTTGTCTTTCTTTCAATCTTGTCGGAGTAAACAGAGGGGGTGTAGTGGGTGAGTAATTGATCACTCTTTTTCTAGTTAGATCTTTATTTTAATTTTGTAGGTGGTTCCGCAATCACACTGAAATGTATCATATTATAATCACTTTAATCTCATATGTAAGATAAGTGAGATTTGAATAGAGTTGGACTCATTTTTCGCTGCTGGGTTTGTTTTGTAATGTTTTTGTTGTGGGGATAAGGATTGGAGGCAGAAGGGTAGGTTTGTTAAGAGTGTGATTCTGTCGGTGGATTAAAAAGGGTTAGTATTGTAATTAGTTTTTTGGGCTTTAATCCCATCTCCAAAGATTTGTGAGGCTCAACTCCCATGTATTTTTTAAATTGTAATAGGTCCCATAACCACCTAAAACTATTTATAATCGCTCTGTAACCACCCTCTTCTTTTTTGTAGAGAATGACATGTGCCTCATATTTTTTACAATAGAACTAACAACTAAAAAAGTAAAAACACTAGAGCGACCATAAGTGAATCTTAAAAAAGGGGACTAAATAAATACTAAAGATCCCTTATTGTAATTTTATGTGTACATGCTTTTAATCTCTAAATGAGTAAGTCGGGTGTTGGTAATTGAATATGATGGTTCATTTGAAAACACCCTTTTCTAATAGTGTTGAAAATTTTGGGTGTTGTTAAAGCAACTATCATTTTGTTGACTCATAATCTATGAAGCACGGACTCGACACATATACGCGTTTCGACACTACAAGCGACACGTAAATTTTCCAAAAACTACGACATACTAGGATAGATATAATATATAATATATAATATATAATATATAATATATAATATATATTTATATATATATATATATATATATATATATATATATATATATATATATATATTAATGGAATAAAATAGATTTTTTTCATAAAATACATTATGAGAGCATTCTTAACATGAAATTAAGATAATGGACCATACAAAATAAAATTCAAACACATATTAACATTAAAAATAATAAATAAAGCAAAATCATCATCACATTAGAAAAATTAAATTAAATTAAAAAAAAATTTTTAAGAGGCATATATCGAATAGTCCCTGCAACATTTTTTAATACACGTTTAGTCCAAAGCTTTTTATTTTGTTCCAAAAAATCCATTTTCTCATGTATATAAACTTGTGGTATTTTGATAATAAATATATAAACAAGTTTAAAGAAGATTTGTTGGGTTTAAACAAGGAATAACAAAAGTAGAAATTCTTGTCTTCAAAGTGTGTGAAAAATGAGTTAAAAGTGTGATAAGTACAAAGTTGCAAGACTACATGTGATAATAAAAGGAAATGGTATTTTCTTATAAAAGTAGTCTTTAAATGTAATTAGATTTCTTGAATAAATAAAGAAAGTAAACAAATATCTAATTTCGAAATATGGTTAGTAAAAGTGGTGGATAAGTGTTAATGGTTTAACATTGAAAAGTTGGTATGTGTAATTTAAAAATGTTAGAAAGATTAACACTTATGGATTAAAAAGAAACAATAGAATAAAGAGGCTTCTAACTTCAGAAGAATGATACTCCAAGGTCAAAAAGGTGTTAAGAAGTTAAATACACTTAAGGAGTTAGTGTGAGTAACTGAATGGTATGTTGTGGGAAAATTAACAATGTGAAATGGAGTAAAAGGTGAGTTTGGAAACAAACGAGTAAAATGGTAATTTTACTTAAAGTAAAACATTTTATGAAATAAAAATGTTGAAAAGGGTGTTACACACAGTGGTCCTAAATGAATATGATTTTGGAATAAAATCAAAGTTATAGTGTATAGGACATGAAATGATAATTTCAAAGTGTAACACGAATTGAGGTGAAACCCCGGGTTTGGCTCCAGTCGGGTAAAAAGGGAAAAAAGGAATAATGTAGACATTTGTAAAATGTTAAAACACATAAAGGAACTCGGATGACACCGAAAAAATTAAGGAGGTCCCAGAGCCCTGAGGTGAAAGACCCAAAACAACTGGCCCGAGCATATAGTGCGCATATCTGGAGGTGTGGAGCCTGTTGAAGTATGCAGTTATTGGAGGATTCCGAGAAAAAGATAAAGGAATAAGGAACATGTCAAGAAATAGGTTGTGTGGTGAAAACATGTTAAGACAACCTAACTTGAATGAATTAATAAATGTTCCGGTAAAGGTTAAAATGGACAAGTGTGAAGATTAATGTCTATAAGGTAAGGAAAAAAATAAAGTAAGTGGGTAAAGGGGTGATTAAGAAACCCATAATTAACACAAGAATGTGTTGAAAAAGGTTTTCAAAGATTAAGTAAGTATTTTCTTAATGTGTTGAAAAAGTTTTCAAAGATTAAGTATTTTCTAACAAGGTGATTTCATGTGTTGAAAGGGTGATTTTCAATGAAAATATTAATGTGGATCGGTTAAATTGAAAAGGGTAATTTCGATAAAGAAATGGTCTTCGGCTAATTCAAGTAAAGTCATTTCAAATATTGAACCGTGTGTGCTAAATAAAGGGATGAATGTCAAAATGAGAAAAATGAAGTCTTTTACAAGATTAAGGTGAATTAATTTGAATAAATAAGGTTTTTGGAAGTAAACTGTTTCATGCATTAAGTATATGTATATGTATGTTTATATATGTATACAAGGTAATTGCATTTGCACTTAAATATAACGTGTTAGAGTCTTCTTTTTGCCGTTTGATTCAATACTGCATTTTCATATTTCCCACTGAGCATTCGGCTCACTTCCTCGTTTGTTACGACAGGTTGGGTGCAGTTTTGTATTTTGAGAGCGTTATACAGGGTAAGTACTTTCTCTTATATTACGTTAGTAGCTCTGTTCTGTATGCTTGGACTTCGAAGTGCTCTCCATGAATTCCACATGTAGTTTAACTTGAAATTGGAATCGCATGCTAGACAAGTGAAATGTTAATTAAAACTGAAAAAGCAACATTATGTAGGTTGTTTTATTTCACTTCTCACCTAACGCCCAGATCATACCGAGTTGACCACGGGCAACCCATAAATTCGGGCCGGGGGGGGGGGGGGGGGGGGCATTACACAGTAGATTTGAAGTTATGAACTTTTATAGATTTGATGGATTTTTTTTTGCAAAAAATGAGGTAACAGCTCTTAAAGATATTTTAGGAGTTTATTTGTCATTTTAATGCGCTAAGAGCATCCACAATGGGGGGGAAGAAAACAAGAAATTTGGTAAATTTACAGAATTGTGCGTTTGCAGTGGTGGGCGAAATGAACAGATTATGTATAAGAATTTGTAAGCGTTCTCCAAATCTAGAGAATGTGTACAAATTATGTAAAGGTTCCTACGAACTTTATTTGTTCGTATCAATTCTTACGAACAAATAAAGTTCGTAACAACTATATTTTAGGTTCATACGAACTTTTTTAGTTCGTAGCAACTATATTTATGTTCCTACGAACTTGTGAAGTTCGTAAGAACATAAATATAGTTGCTACGAACTTTAAAAGTTCGTAGCAATTATACATTACAAACCACCACTGCTTATACTTTAGGGAGGTGAAAGGCAAAACCCACTTTATCATTTGCATTATGCCTTTCGTTGCTACCCACCATTGGACATGCTCTAAGTTAGCAAAATAGGATCCCAAAATAGAACATTTCAGTCAAAGCATCTCTTAGCTCATTAATCAAGTTCCATGGACTTGGTCTATTACCCCCTTTGCAATTGAAAATTTCTTTGACGCAATCATAATTACATTTCAACCAGATACTTTTTTTGGGTGGGCATAGTAGTTTTTGTTTTGTGAAATTTGTGGATTGTTTCTTTGTTTTGACATGATTCGAATGAGGAGAAACATACCAATTTCGTAAATAAGCCCTGAGAGAACAGAACAACCAGGGCCGCCCGTGAGCCAAAGCATCAAAGGGTCATATTTTGGATTCCTTTCAGACTCAATAAAGTAGTAAAATAGCTCAACTTCATCTGATCGCCCTACTCCAATGTAACTAAATTGGGACAAAATTATTACAAAAAAAAATAAAGGGTGTTCGTCGAGAAAAAAAAAGAAATATAGTATTACACAAATGCTCCTAAATACAAAAAACAAAAAAATCTTACCCAGTTTCTAGTGTGAATGGAAGATCTCCGGGAAAGCTAGGAAGGGTCTTGATTGTTGACCATGATTCGATAGCATTGGAGAGAACCAAAAGAAGAATAGCATAAAACCACATTTCAATATGCATCTCCCACAATGTTCACTGAAAGACTTTCCCACTAATATTTCAGTGTTTTTGACATGTGTTTCTTACGTTCTTCGAAAACGGCCCCATAACTAATTATGTCGATCACAATCTGTCCCACAATGTTCGTTTTGAAATCTTTTAAACTAAGGATTCGTTTAGAATTGGAATTTGAAACGGGCCTTAAGTGACATTGAGAGAGAATTCGTTGAATGAAGGAAGGAATTTATTAACGGCCAGTTTGGTTTCGTATTTAAAAAAATTCGATTTAAATGTTATTTTTAAATATAATTTTAAAATTTAATTTTTTATGTTTATAATTATTGATGTGCGTTCGATAAATTTATTTTTAAATACAATTTTTTGAAATTTTTTACAAAATTGACAAATATGTATATTTATATTATACATATATGTGTGTGTGTGTGTGTGTGTGTGTGTATATATATATATATATATATAGGGAGAGGTTCACAAGTGGACCAAAAGAATGGACTTTTTAATGGACCTTAACAAAAAACACATAATAACACATTAATTTTAATTCTTATAGTGTAATTCGTCCGCGCCAGCGGCACCAAATACGCGTGTCGATCGATCCCCCACTCCCCCACACGCCCGCCCCACCCCCCAACCCCACCCCCACCCCCATGGCAGCGCTGCTGTCATAAGCGCTGCTTTGGTGATAATGGTGGTTGGGGGGGTGGGGAGCGGTGGGGGTGGGGGTGGGGTAGTGGGGTGAAGGTGTGGTCTCGGGTGCCGCTGGCGCGGACCAATTACACTATAGAAATTAAAATTAATGTGTTAATATGTGATTTTTGTTAAGGTCCATTAAAAAATTCATTCTTTTGGTCCTCTTGTGAACCTCTCCATATATATATATATATATATATAAACTTTCATACATACATGATACATGAATGTATACATATATACATACATACATCATAAATTATATATATTTATATTTAATATCATGTATTTTTATGTATATTTAATGAGGTATGTTGGAGAGTTTAACTCTCTCTCTCTCTCTCTCTCTCTCTCTCTCTCTCTCTCTCTCTCTCTCTCTCTATCTCTCTCTCTCTATCTATCTATCTATCTATCTATCTATCTATCTATCTATCTATCTATCTATCTATCTACATGAATGTATACATATATACATTCATGCATGCATACATACATACATCATAAATTATATATATTTATATTTAATATCATGTATTTTTATGTATATTTAACGAGGTATGTTGGGAATAGGGATGGCAATTTGGGTTAGTCGTGTCATTTTCGGGTCATGTTAATTTTTATTTTAATATAAGTTTTGGGTACTCTTAAATCTATACAAGTTAATCGTGTCAAGTTCGGGACATTTTGCAAAAAATGAGGTAACAACTCTTAAAGATATTTTAGGAGTTTATTTGTCATTTTAATGCGCTAAGAGCATCCACAATGGGGGGGGGGGGGGGGGGGGGAGGGGGGGGGGAGAAAACAAGAAATTTGGTAAATTTACAGAATTGTGCGTTTGCAGTGGTGGGCGAAATGAACAGATTATGTATAAGAATTTGTAAGCGTTCTCCAAATCTAGAGAATGTGTACAAATTATGTAAAGGTTCCTACGAACTTTATTTGTTCGTATCAATTCTTACGAACAAATAAAGTTCGTAACAACTATATTTTAGGTTCATACGAACTTTTGTAGTTCGTAGAAACTATATTTATGTTCCTACGAACTTGTGAAGTTCGTAAGAACATAAATATAGTTGCTACGAACTTTAAAAGTTCTTAGCAATTATACATTACAAACCACCACTGCTTATACTTTAGGGAGGTGAAAGGCAAAACCCACTTTTTCATTTGCATTATGCCTTTCGTTGCTACCCACCGTTGGACATGCTCTAAGTTAGCAAAATAGGATCCCAAAATAGAACATTTCAGTCAAAGCATCTCTTAGCTCATTAATCAAGTTCCATGGACTTGGTCTATTACCCCCTTTGCAATTGAAAATTTCTTTGACGTAATCATAATTACATTTCAACCAGATACTTTTTTTGGGTGGGCATAATAGTTTTTGTTTTGTGAAATTTGTGGATTTTTTCTTTGTTTTGACATGATTCGAATGAGGAGAAACATACCAATTTCGTAAATAAGCCCTGAGAGAACAGAACAACCAGGGCCGCCCGTGAGCCAAAGCATCAAAGGGTCATCTTTTGTATTCCTTCCAGACTCAATAAATTAGTAAAATAGCTCAACTTCATCTGATCGCCCTACTCCAATGTAACTAAATTGGGACAAAATTATTACAAAAAAAATAAAGGGTGTTCGTCGAGAAAAAAAAAGAAATATAGTATTACGCAAATGCTCCTAAAAACAAAAAATAAAAAAATCTTACCCAGTTTCTAGTGTGAATGGAAGATCTCCGGGAAAGCCAGGAAGGGTCTTGATTGTTGACCATGATTCGATAGCATTGGAGAGAACCAAAAGAAGAATATAATAAAACCACATTTCAATATGCATCTCCCACAATCTTCACTGAAAGACTTTCCCACTAATATTTCAGTGTTTTTGACATGTGTTTCTTACGTTCTTCGAAAACGGCCCCATAACTAATTACGTCGATCACAATCTGTCCCACAATGTTCGTTTTGAAATCTTTTAAACTAAGGATTCGTTTGGAATTGGAATTTGAAACGGGCCTTAAGTGACATTGAGAGAGAATTCGTTGAATGAAGGAAGGAATTTATTAACGGCCAGTTTGGTTTCGTATTTAAAAAAATTCGATTTAAATGTTATTTTTAAATATAATTTTAAAATTTAATTTTTTATGTTTATAATTATTGATGTGCGTTTGATAAATTTATTTTTAAATACAATTTTTTGAATTTTTTTACAAAATTGACAAATATGTATATTTATATTATATATATATGCGTGTGTGTGTGTGTGTGTGTGTGTGTGTGTGTATATATATATATATATATATATATAGGGAGAGGTTCATAAGTGGACCAAAAGAATGGACTTTTTAATGGACCTTAACAAAAAAACATAATAACACATTAATTTTAATTCTTATAGTGTAATTGGTCCGCGCCAGCGACACCAAATACGCGTGTCGATCGATCCCCCACACGCCCCCCACCCACCCCACCCCACCCCCAACCCCACCCCCACCCCCATGGCAGCGCTGCTGTCATAAGCGTTGCCACAAGGGCTGCTTTGGTGATGGTGGTGGTTGGGGGGGGTGGGGAGCGGTGGGGGGGGGTGATAGTGGGGTGAAGGTGTGGTCTCGGGTGCCGCTGGCGCGGACCAATTACACTATAGAAATTAAAATTAATGTGTTAATATGTGTTTTTTGTTAAGGCCCATTAAAAAATTCATTCTTTTGGTCCACTTGTGAACCTCTCCCTATATATATATATATATATATATATATATATATATATATATATATATATATATATATATATATATATATATATATAAACTTTCATACATACATGATACATGAATGTATACATACATACATACATACATCATAAATTATATATATTTATATTTAATATCATGTATTTTTATGTATATTTAATGAGGTATGTTGGAGAGTTTAACTCTCTCTCTCTTTCTATCTATCTATCTATCTATCTATCTATCTATCTATCTATCTATCTATCTATCTATCTATCTATCTATCTATCTATCTATCTATATATATACATTAATGTATACATATATACATTCATGCATGAATACATACATACATCATAAATTATATATATTTACATTTAATATCATGTATTTTTATGTATATTTAACGAGGTATGTTGGGAATAGGGATGGCAATTTGGGTTAGTCGTGTCATTTTCGGGTCATGTTAATTTTTATTTTAGTATAAGTTTTGGGTACTCTTAAATCTATACAAGTTAATCGTGTCAAGTTCGGGACATTTTGGGTTGTTACCATAAACGGGTTATCGTGTCAAAAATTATCAACCCTAGTTGGGAAGTTTAACTCTCTCTCTGTATATATATATATATATATATATATATATAATGATATTACATGTATAATTCACTATAAAATTATATACATAGATGAATTGATAATATTTTTCAATACATATGTACTATATGTATATTTTATATTATTCCATACATTAATTATACATGTATAAAACTATAAATACGTATTGTGGTGACAATGAAGTTTAGCACAAATTAACAAGAAAAGACAATCACCTAAGCAAATAAATAATGTAAAGAATGCCAAATCACATGAACAGTATTTACGTGGTTCAACAAGAATGCCTACGTCCACGGTGGTGCTCTCAGTATTATGTCTCTATACTTTGGGGAGTGTTTTACAGGAAATACAATACGTGCCTTTTGCCCCAGGCTTAGGGTTTGTTATATACATGTTTCCTGATATTTGGGGTGTTGGACTTCCCCATGTCAATCCACTCCTCCTAGAATATCTCCTTACGAGATTTCAGGAATAGACTAAGTCGTAACTGATTTTGGTTGAGATACCAGGTTCCAAGCTTTGGGCAGTTTCTGCTGGGCTACTCGTCTGGGACCATGGTGACACATCGAGGTACCTACAATTACCCCTAAAGATATTGGGCCACAATTTGGTCTCAATAAATTTAAATGATTTATCATAATGGCTATCTTGTAAATTGTGTAACTCCTCCAAGATTTGAAGTGCTTCTTATAAATTGATTTAGGCGGCAGCCTGCTTCGTGTCTCATGCGCTATGATTGGAAACGTTTAAAAGTCTTTTGGTGCAGTATTTCCTTGTTGTCGTTTCAAGCTTCTTCATACTTTCTTATCTTCTCTAAGCTCCCGCTGTTGCGCTCTCGTTCCCAGGTCTTCATTTTTCGATTTCAATCTCCTTTATCGTCTTTGCTTGTGACCTTGCATCGTCCCAAGCCAAGTTTCGATTTCGTAAGTTCCTCTTGCTCTTTCTCTGTGCCTTTTCTATTAAAACTTCTACGCATTTGTAATTTAGGGTTTGTAAATGGCGAAGATATGCAATAGATCAGTAACTGAATTTAGGAAGTATTATAACATCCCAGATTGGGTAGACATTGCGTGTGCCCCTGTCCCTAAAAATGTTAGAGAAATAGAGGACGCTCACTAGAATCACGTCCTCTTATTGTCCCAAAGGGGTCTTACTTTCCCTCCAAGCAATTTATTTTTGCACTTCTTTGGTTATTTAAATATTGTCCCTGCACAGTGTTCACCAAACGTCTGGAAGATTATTAATGGTGTCCATAGAATAAATAAGCTCTATGGCCCCAATTTAGGGCTTGTTGAGATTTTCTTATGTTATTCTTTCTCGCGAACAAGTTATGGTCTTATTTATCTCAAGTCCAGGAGTCCTGATAGGGTATTGGTAGTAAATCCACCTGATTCCCACAAGGATTACTGGCAAGAGGGTTTTCTTGCTAGAAATTGGCAATTTCCTCCTCATACTGAGGGGTCGAGGTCTGACAGGTTCTTGATCCCCTTTTATGGGGAGGAGTTCATAGGTAGGCTTAATTTTTGCTCTGCTCTTCGATCTTCTTATTAATATATGATTTCTCCGATATTCTTCTCTCTTTCTTTTCAGCGAGGATAAAGAACTTGGAACCTACTCTTAGTGAGGTTCGAGCTGCTGAGTTGATCAAAGCTTGGAATATTAGAGAATCTTTGGTTGACGGTGCACATCCTCGATCAACTGCTTTTCTTCTAGAGTACAAGAACATTGGGTCTAGCTTTATCGCGCGACCTGTAGATAGCATCCCCGAGCTAGATATCACTGAAGAAGTTGCTTCAGATCCTATCCAATTGGACGAGAAAGAGAGAAGTTCTGGTGAAGGTGATAATAGGGGAGGTGCTGAAGGTGATTACAGTGAGGCGAGCTCTAATGTTGAAGGTTATTGTAGCTTGGAAGAGGTTTCAGAAGCTCGAGAGTCTTCCAGTGAGTCGAGCAGTTCCAGCGAGGAAGATATGGCTCCTCCCAGGAGGAATCTGATCAGGGATGATGATGAGGATGATGATGTGCTTCTTTCTAGGCGGTCAAAGAAGCAAAAGTATGGCAATAGAGAAGCTACCACTAGTTCTCAGCCTACTGCCATTGAGCAGGAAAAGAAGAGGAGGGAGGAAGAACAGTTGAGAGAGAAAGAGAGAAAGAAGGAAGAGGAGAGGAAGAAGGAGAAAGTAGGTGAAAGAGAGGAAGATAGCTGAGAGGGAGAAGAAGGAGAGGGAAGAGGAGAAAAGGAGAGTGGAAGCGAGGATGAAGGCTGGGCAAGCTTTGGTGCTTGTGTTCGTGTTGCCCAAGGGGGCCTCTGTCGCCATCTCTCCCCAGTTGGCTCATGTGTTGCTCGAGAGAGCAATTTTACCTGCTAATCGACAGAAGGCAATAGGGACCGACCAGTTAGCTCTGCAAGCGAGTCAGAGGCTACCCATAGTAAGTCAATTTCCATTTTTTAATACTTATAATATTTTGTTCAATGCTTTCTTCTAACGTTCCCTCTTTACTTGCAGTTCGTGACTGAATTCGCTGTTCTCTATCGTACTCGCGACGAGCTGGTGAGTAGGAATGCGAACTTAGAGAAGCAGAACGTTAAGTTGAAGGGGAAAGTCATCGAGCTAGAGGCCAGTTTGAAGACCGCCAGCGAGTCCCAGAAGTCCTCCGATCTCGCCCTTGTTGAAGCCAACAGAGTGAAGGAAGCGATGATCAAGGAGTTAAATGAGTTGAGGCAGTCCCACGATCTGGTTTGCACGAGCAAGCTGGTCGTGGTCGAGGAAAATAAGGTACTAGAAGAGAAGGTAAAGAATGTGGATATCGAGGTAGCTACCATTAAGCAGAGTTCGTACAACTCTGGGTGGGCTACCGCATATGAGGATGCTGATGTTCAGATAGGCTACATCAGCCGGCTGAACTTCAAGAAGGGTTGGAACAAGGCTCTTCTAGCTACTAGGGTAGATATCGATTCTTCGATGTTTGATGAGCATGACCCAGGCCCAAAGCCTGTTGTGGATGAGGCTCCTGCCCCAACCATTGACAGTGGTGTTCCTACATATCTCACCGTTCCTGTTGATACTCCCTCCATTCAGGGAACAGTAGCTGCTCCATCTGAGGGAGGTGCTCCTGCTGCTGTTAATAAGGGAAAGCAACCAGCGACCTCTGAACAAACTAAGGTTGCCAGCTAGCCTGCTCTTAGGACTTCTTTTGTATTTTTTGTTTCATTTGTACTGCTCTTTTTAATTAACGATGTACTTGGACCTCTTTATTTGAATGAAATGAAAATATTTTCCCTTCTGTGTACTGATTCTTCTTCTTTTGAATGCTTGTATGGCCTGTAGTTGATTGATGTAAATGACTATATACCTGCCACCTCTTAACTGGGAAGGATCCTTGGTCCTAATGCGAGCTATCAGGTTCGCCAAGCCTTCGTTAGGATTTACAAGTCTCTCAGGTCGAGGAATAAGAGCTTTAAAGATTAGTCTGAGCTCGTCGCTAAACTAAAGGATAAACTTCAAGAGATGGAAGAAGTTGGTGCCTCTGTCCAAGAAAAAGTGAACACTTTGAGAGCTAAGCTTCTAGATTCCTCTGAAATCAATCAATTTGAAGAAGTTCTTCAATAGGATAACGAGACTCTGAGGAGGGAGGTGTTGCGACTCAGGGAGCATGTGCCGAGCGTCGCACCTTGGGTTTTACGAGGTTCCTCTTTATCGGTTGTTCCGCGAGCTGGCACAAGATCGAGCGGCACCCCTCTAGTTTTGTGAGGTTCTACCTCATCGGTTTCTCCGCAAGCTGATCCAGATATAGGGGGTCCAGCTAGGGAGATGGACGAGCTCCGAGAAGATGTTCATCGAGCATATGTGATTGATGCTGGGCTTCAAAGATATATAACACGATTGAGGCATCTATTCAAGAAAGTACCTCGGCGAGTGTAGGCTGATAGTTATGACCAAGGTTGGACAGATGCTCCAACGAGGTTGACAGAGTTTGAAGAGCTCGCCTTTATTAGGGGATGGTTGAGCGCCCTCAGGGAGCTGCAGGTCCCTTGGAACTCAGTACTCTGGTATCGTCACGATATCTCTCCTTCAACTCTGAGGCCTAATCCTTATAGTAGGGATGACCAGTGGGTCCCTATAGATATTATTCCCAGGCAGCTATTAGAGCCAGTTACGAATGAAGTTGAGGAAGAATTGGCCCCTTATCCGGACGACGACCGAAGATCGCAAGTGGATGATTATCTTACTCAGAGGCCTAATCCTCATTAAGATTTTCTTACTTCAATGTAACCTTTTGTTTATGTAATGAAGTAATAAAATATTTATGTTTTGGGCGTTTTGCTGACTAAACATGTGTTGTATATTTTTACTTCATTAATTTTTTATTTGATTATCTTGGGATCTTCGTAGCCGACTAGATTTAATGTAGGTAGAGTTGTTTTGTCGTGTGAGTATTCTCCCATTCCAGTATGCTTATGAGATACCATTCTGCCCCACTTTACCTTTTAGGTCGTGTTGTCGCACTCCCTTAGGCCTAAGTATGGCAATGGCGAGGACACACCTGTTGTTGGATATTCTATCTGATCAGGTTTTTTGAGCCAAACATTATTTGGCGACCAATTCGATTTGACCGAGCTGCCTAAGGGTCCCATGTAGGGCTTCATATATTTCCAGGGGCAATGCTAAGAGATTGTTCGTGTTTCATAACGAAAACCTGAGGAGGGTGATTCCCTATTTTTGTATACTGAGTAATGTGCCCGTCGCTTGGAAAAGGTGCGCAAGTTATAAAGTTTATAATACAAAATTAACACTTCATAGAATATCACTGCCAAGCAATCTTTTATTAATCAAAAGCAATTAAAAAATGAGTTGCCAATTCCAATAATGCGATAAAAGATTAATGAAAAAACTAGATATAGAATTTTTTCAGGTTGGCTGCGTTCCACGCTCGGGGTATCTCTCTGTCCTCTTGCGTTTCTAAGTGATAGACTCCTTGTAGGTCATCCCTTATCACCTTTAATGGTCCCTCCCAGTTTGGACCCAGCTTACCATCAGATGGTTTTACTGCGCTGCCAAGAACTTTCCTTAGGACGTAGTCCCCAACCTGGAATATCCTTGGATTGACATTTTTGTTATAGTGTTTTGTGAGCTGCTGTTGGTAGCTCGCTAGTCTTACTGGGGCTAGTTCTCTGTATTCGCCAGCTAGGTCAAGTTCAGCAAGTAATGCTGCATCATTCTGGCCTTGGTCGACCAAGGTGGATCTCATGGTTGGGAGGCCAGCTTCTAGGGGGATGATTGCTTTCATTCCATATATTAGTGCGAATAGGGTTTCCCCAGTTGCTCGTCGTGGGGTAGTGCGGTAAGCCCACATAATGTGTGGCAGCTCGCTCACCCATGCGCCTTTAGCTCACTTAAGTCATTTCTTCAACCCATCGATCATTGTTTTGTTGGAAGCTTTAGCTTGGCCGTTTCTCTGGGGGTAGGAAACCGAGCTAAAATGGTGTTTGATCCCGTGGTCATTGTAAAAACTCTGGAAGGGGGCGCTCTCGAACTGCATTCCGTTGTCAATGATGATTGTTCTGGGGATCCCAAAGCGGCTAATTATGTTTTCCATATGAATCTCATCATATCTGCGTCCCTGATGTTTGTCAGCGGCTCTGCCTCAATCCATATGGTGAAGTAGTCTGTGGCAACCAACAGATACTTGCGATTATCGGTAGCGGTAGGAAGAGTTCCCACGATGTCCATTCCCCAATGGGCGAAAGGCCAAGGGCTCACTACACCAAATTTGCCTAATTATCCCGGTCATTGACCTTGACAAGTTGGACTTGTCAAGGTTAATGACCGTGACATTTCGGGGTGAGACAACTTTTTTGTCACGGACGTGTCACGGTCATTGACCGTGACAACACTACACCAAATGAGGAAAATTGTAACGGATTTTTTTTCCTATTTATAACGAATTTTTTCCATTACACATTTGTAACGGACCAAATCCATTATCAATTGCAAAAATTCGTTACAAATATATTAGAATTAAATACAAAAGCCATTAAAAAAAAGAGAGAGAAAGTTGGAGAGGAGCGAACGGGTCCACTCTCCAACTCTCCCCCGTCTCTCTCTATACCTCCCCAACCCGTTCGTCTCTTCATACAGATCACTGATCGCCCCTCTCCCGTCGGGCCGTCCCTCTCCCTCCTCTGGACGTCCCTCTCGGTGCTCCGACAGTCGCCTGCCCCCTCCCTTCGGCTAGAGATCTTCCCTTCCCCTCTCCTCCGGCTCCTAGATTCACACAATAGGTAAATTAGCATATTTGTCAATGGATTCACACACAATTGTTCATTCAGTTCATAGATTCATTATTTTTAAGTTCAAGTTCAATGGGTGTTTGTTACCTGTTAATTTTTTATTCACTGTTTAGCCTATATTTGTTACAAGTTCAATGGATTCCCTGTTTAGCTTATATTTGTTTAAATTTTTGAAAATATAGAATTGTTGGGTATTGGGTTATTAGTATTTTAAAAATAAAAGTATTCATTATTTGTTATTGGGTTGTTGCCTATTCCGTGATTATATTAGTTTTCTCATTTTCTATTAATTTTAATTGTCGAAACATAATTTGGAATATATTTTCAAATTTAGGGCAATTATATTGAATTTTTATTGTAATTTAAAATTTAGGGTAATATTTTGTTGAGGTATTTCGAAAAAAGTCTTCAAACAAAGTGGGAGCAAAAAATGGGTGAATATAAACATTAACTTTTTTAGGGTTGAAAAATTGCAAAAAAAGTAAAAATGACCCTAAAAAAATTTCCTTGGGGGCTCCCGCCCCCCAACCCCCGACCTTTGTAAAAACAATTCGCACCCCTTGGCTGAAAATCCTGGGTCCGCCACTGACGATCAGGTATTTTTCTCTCGTTTCCCTCGTCTCTCCATATGATTTATGGTTTTGTTATGGGATACTCATCGATATTCCCACATCTTTATGAATGAGTTTGATTCCATATATTGGGGATTCAATATATGAAATCAAACTTTTGGAAAATCACATTAGAATTACGAATTAGGAATTACGAATGAGTTTGAGTCCATCACCTACAGCTTTACGAATGAGTTTGTCATATATTGGGGATGGAATCAAACCCTACAGCTTTACAAATGAGTTTGTCATATATTGGGGATGGAATCAAACTTTTGATTTTCAAAAGTTTTTCAAATTTTTCTTTGATTTTCAAAGAAGTAATATGACACACTCATTCGTAAATCTGCAGGGGATAGGGAAATATCAACAAAGTTTGATTTTTAAAATTAGTTTATTTTCTTTCTTTACATTGCATTTTTGGTTTGTTCAATTTGTAGTTGTAGTTCTCTCAATTTTTTAAAGTAGGGTGTAGGTGTAGGTTGGAATTGGGGATGGTGTTGGGGAAGAGGTTTTGAAAACAACTGATTTTTATTAAAATTTGTTTGTGTCATTTTTTTATTTTTTTTCTTCTAACATATTTAATAAAAAAAATTATTCTAGAGGTCGTGTGCAAGGCACGTATTTAAGTAAAGAAAAAAAAATCTTATTTTTATCTATTTTCTTTTATATAAATAGTACCTGATTTTATTTGTGAAGTATGGTTTGTGTATAGTATTTTTCATTTCATGATAAAGAGGCTAAACCGATTGAACAACATCACATCGAGTTGTGAAATCATGAGGTATAAATATTATTAATTGATGAATATTTACTTAAAACCATAAATTTATGAGCAGTATTTATATATTTTCTAATTAATATTTGTTTATAAGATGTGTAAAAACATTCGGTACTAGTGGACTCGCGAGGGATATGTGTGATAGTAGTTTTTTACGTGAAGTTTTCAACTTTAAATCTTGTGTTCTTATGTGATTACTTTTATTTTTCACATTTATTAATTGCATCACCATTATGTAATTGAACTAATTAGTTTTATTCGATAAATTAAAAATTATTTCAATTAAGAACATGAGATTTCTTTACGATTGAGTAATGAAGTAAGAATTATTTAATTTGACTTAGAGCCCTAGCTATGCAGATACTTTTTCACTTCTAAATAGGCGTGGGACATTTTGTAAGTGACCCATGAAAGGACCTCCATTATGAAGCATAGTCTCATACAAACTCCAACCATTTGAGACGTTAAGGGGAGGGTCATTTTCTCATCTTTGTATCTTAAGTTGATTAATATTTATTTTTGCCCAATACACTTATTGCGATACACATCTTAATTTTTATGGTAAATCAAAAAGAACCCCATGAATGATCAAGTTATTTGCAAATAGAAATCACGATGAATTATGTGTTTTAGTTACTTGATATGATGAATATGCTTAAATTTTCTTTTTATTCATCAAAAATGTGTTTAGAATTTAGAAACCATAAATTTAGCATAAGTCGTGGTATAATTAGTTGCCATAAATAGACACCAATCATTATCGAAGATTACAGTTGTAACTTATTGTTAATGTATGTTTTATCTTGTTTTATAGAATGTCACGACCGATTAACAAAGGCTGGATGACTGAAGAGAACAAAGGCAGCTTGTCGTATTTAAAGGGCATTGAATATTTTATTAAATTTGCGAAAGAGAACAATGACCAGGGGTTGACAACGATACCTTGTCCATGTTCGAAGTGTCGCAATAAATTGCGTTTGAAATCGAAAGAAGTAGAGAGACATTTGTGGAGGAATGGTATGCATCAATTATATACTGTATGGTTTTTTCACGGTGAAAATACATCCGTGAAAACTATTGATCCTCCACCGGTAGAACAAGTTGAGGAGATCATAGTAGAAGAAAACATCGAGAAACAAGGTGTTGGGGTGGAAAATCTTGTTGATGTTTGTTACGGAGTGCATAGGGAACCTTATGTAGATGTTGAATGTGGTCAGTCGTGAGTTTCCAAAGAAGATCATGTCGTAAATGATAGGTACAATGAATATAAGAGATTATCAGTTGAGAAATTATATCCTTCATGCGAGGGTCCTGAAATAACTCTTTCTTCAATTATAGAACTTCACAACTTAAAGAAGCAATTTGGTTGGTCAGGAAATAGTGTCACGGCACTTTTGTCTATCTTAAAAAGGTGGCTCCCAAAAGGTAATACATTACTAGAAAAATATCCAAAGATGAAGAGTATGATGAAAGACTTGGGGATGAAGGCCAATTACATTCATGCACGCGTCAATAACTGTCTTATATTGGAAGGAGAATGAATATATGGATGAATGTCCCCAATGTGGAGAATCAAGGTATTCAGTTACTATGAGGAAAGGGGGAAGGATTACCAAAGAACCTAAAAAGGTGTTGAGACATTTCCCTCTGATTCCAAAGTTGGTGAGATTTTATACTATTCTGTGGATAGCCCGAGAAATGACATGGCACCATAGGGCAACCACTTTATAGGATTATCAACGACATCCATGTGATTCGTCCCAATGGAGGAGTTTCAAATCAAAATGGTCTGAATTTGCTAAAGAAGCATGTAATGTTTGGCTCACAATAGCAACCGATGGGTTTAATCCTCGTGGCATTCAGTCTGCCAGTTATAGCTATTGGCCTGTTATCACGGTGCCGAATAATCTTTCACCTTCATTGTGCATGAAGAGTGAGTTTCAAATGTTGTCTTTATTAATACCTGGTCCAAAGGCACCAGGTCAAGACATCGACATTTTTCTTCAGCCATTAGTTGATGAGTTGAAGGAATTGTGGGAAGTAGGTGTTTCAGCTTATGACATGTATGAGATGCAGCCTTTTACATTGAAAGCTATGTTAATGTGGGGGATTCACGATTTCCCTGCATATGGGAATTTATCTGGGTGTATTACACTTGGTTATAAAGCTTTCCCTGTTTGTGGGGACGATACTCCATCAATCCGACTGGTACACAGTAATAAGATAGTTTATACAAACTATCGTATTTTCCTTGACATGGATCACCCTTTTCGAAAAGGTGGGAGTTTGGGGCTTAGGTCAACAGAGTATACACCTCCTCCACGTCGGTTGAATGGGGACACACTTGTAAAGAAGTTACGTTGCATTGAGTATACACTGGGAAAGTCTCCAAAAGTTTCTAGTAATAAGAGAAAGATGGGTGATGCAAATGAGAATTGTAATGTTGAAGTTAAGGAGGCATGGTATAAAAGGTCAATTTTATTTGACTTGGAATATTGGAGTTCTCATAAAATTCGACATGTTCTTGATGTGATGCACATTGAGAAGAATGTTGCAGAGCATTTAATAAGTAAAATCCTCGATGATAAAATGAAAACTAAAGATACAATAAATGCGTGGAAGGATATGAAAGACTTGGGCATACATAGTGGTCAATGGATGTGAGAAGATGAGCAAACCGGGAAAGGGATGAAACCGAAAGCATCATTTATATTGGATAAAGAAGAGAAACGACAATTTTGTCAAATTTTGAAAGACTTAAAGTTACCTTCCAGCTTTTCGTCCAACCTGAGCAATATCGTCACCCTTAACCCACTTGGTTTGCACTCAATGAAGTCACATGACTATCACGTTATTATAGAGTATTTATTGCCCATATTACTTTAGCATTCATTTTTGAAATACAAAGATTTGCGAAGAGCTATTCAACAGTTGAGCTTATTTTTCAAAGTATTATGCTCAAAAGTCTTAATTCGCGAGGATATGCAAAGGGCCAAGTTTATGGTTGCAGAGGCATTGTGTGTGTTGGAGAAGCACTTTTCGCTGGCATTTTTTGATATTAGTATCCACCTTACTGTTCATTTAGCCGATGAAGCATTGGCTTGTGGTCCTACAGGAACACATTGGATGTATCCGTTTGAACGGTAAACTCTTTATATTAATTTTTATTTTCACACAAACGTAAGAACAAACATAAGCATATACGTATAGATCATTGTTAGAATATATCATATATACTTTTTTCTTATTCACACGAATAGGAAGATGCAGGATTTTAAAGATATACCTAGCAATAAGCGATACATTGAAGGTTCAATTGCGGAGTCCTATGTTACTGCTGAATCTGTTAGGTATTGCATGGAGTACATGCCTAATTCTCTTGACGGAAACCACAAACGTACTCGTGAAGCATTTCTAAATGAAGATGGAGAGTTTTCTGACGAAGGACCGTTATTAGATGACAAGATTGTGATGTTGGAACCTAAACAGTTTCAACAAATATGTCGATGGGTCCTATTTCGACTTGACGTTGATGGTCTTGAAGAATTCTACAGGTTTGAGCAATTTAATAAGTATTTATCAAAATTCATATATAAATACTAATACACGAACTTATGTGAATAAATAGCAGTGAGTATAAAACGTTACTAAAATCCACTTGGCGTGGTAAAGGAAATGGGAGACAATTAACAGAAGTAGAGATGCAAACTTCTTTCATTCCGTGGTTATATGATAAGGTGCTCTTGATTTTACTAGTATATTAAGTTATATTGTTTATTATCCAGACTCACTTTATAGCTATAATTTTATTTCTATTGTGCAGCTGGTCACTTCTGGAGAGACAGAGACAAATGCTATGTTGTGGCGGTTAGTACAAGGGCCAAAACACAAGGTTAAAACAGATAAAAAATACCGCACCAATGGCTTTGTATTCTCTCCCAAGTATCACGATGATACTGTTGTGACATAAGACAATGGTGTTTGCATAAAGGCTTGGACTCAATTTAGGGCAAGGAAAAGTGATAAAAATCTTAAAGATGCTTGGACAATGTATTACGGAGTTATCAGGCAAATAATTGAGTTAGACTATACGCTATATAAGGAGGTAGTGTTTTATTGTGATTTGGTGAGGGTGGAGGACAAGATCAATGGTTGTAAACATTGTTCAGACTCCAATTTGGTAATGGTTAATTTTAATAAGTTCAAGAGTACCAATAATGAGATTGATGAGCCTGCAATTCTCGCTTCTGATGCCAGTCAAGTCTTCTACTCAAAAGATCTTAACACTCCTAATTGGTGGGTTGTTATACATTCCCTGTAGAGATTAACTAGTCGAGTAGACGAGCTAGAGATACCAACTGTGTTCCAATCTACTCTTGAAAATGAATCTCATTTGGAGAACCTGCTAAAGCAATATGACAAAGTCTAGATATTGTTTTTTCACTAGTTTTTAATGTGTTTTTGTTGGTGAATTGTAACATTTTTAATTCAATCGAGTGGTATTTTCGCATAAGTTATTGAACACTAAATACATCTTTCTTAAGATTCTAAGGTTGAAGACGAAACCACGATATGAATTTTATGTCTATTTAACTTGGTTCTCTTTGTGTATTCAATGCATCATAGGTTTGAAAGTAAAAAATATAACTCTAGTCATTTTGTCCAAAAAGAATAAAGCCAATATTATAAATTTTATAATAAACATTGGAAACGTGACACAATGAAAATTTGTTCTTGCAGGGTGTGAGTCCTCGAACATGAATTCTTGTAATGGTTCCATGACTTTATATTCATGGACAACCTTTTTTCTTCCACCCCGATCTCCCGTACTTCAATTGCTTCTTGGATGGAGTAGCCTATTCCTTAATTTCTTCATGTGTGACCACTTTCTCTTTCTTTTATTATTTTCTAAGCTTGATGCAGGCGATAAAACATTTTTGAGCCGCAACATGATTTTTCTTTATTTTCATTATCCCTGGTCGGTAATGCATATTAAACTTTTAGCGATAAGTAGAGGGAGCTGCCTTCATGGAGTTAAGACATCCTCGTCCAAGGATTTCATTGTAAGGGGACTTAATGTCTATGAACAAAAATTTAATCGTCTTTGAGATGTTCCTAGTCCGTACTGGCAGTACCACCTCTCCTAGAGGCATAGTCATCTTTCTAGTGAAGCCGACCAAAGGGATGGAGGCCTCCTTTAAATATTCCATCTTGAGGTTAAACTTGTTGAATAGTTTTAAGTACATGACCTCTAAACATATCCCTTATTAAACTAATAGCTTGTTCACATCGCAATTGGCAATTGTGATAGTGATTACTAGTGCATCGTGATACGGAGTTTTGACTCCGACCAGGTCTTCCTCATTAAACAATATATGCTTGGTATAGTCAATGTCTTTTGCTCAACAACGCTTTCCTACCGAGGTTTTAGTAGGGTCAATATGGAAGGATTTTATGACCGTAGTAACCTTCTTCAATTCCATCTGAACAATATTCCCTTGGATCTTCATTTTCTTGGATTTGATTCAGACTTGATGAACCGTGGATGACTGGAAACTCGAGCCCTATATCATTATTATCTAAGACATTATCAATTTTCTGGTCATGCTCCACAGTGGTCTTCGAGGCATTCTTTCCCCATAATCGTCTAGGTGGTCTGCCTAAGCTAATTCTTCCTAGTAGGACTTAAGCGCTTTATAATTTTACATGTTATACACATAATCCTTATAATAGGAACACCCTAGGGCGGTGTTTCTATTTGATGAATCTCCTGTCATCTTCATTGGCCACTTGAAGTAGTATTGATCTTTGACCTTACTAAATATTTTATAGATCGGATCCTTAAAAATAATATTCATCGCATGATGGGGCCTTGGTTGGATCCTCCTTATCGTTTCCCTTAGACCCTTCATTAAATTTGGATCCCCCTTCATGGGGGTATTTTACTTGTCATCGTTCTTAGTCTTCTTTGGCCAACCATTGTCGTGTTTGGTGCCAACCACCACATCTTTAACTTTAGCGTACTTTTTAATCCTGGACATAAGATTGTTGATAGTATTGGCCTTTTTCTTCGTGAGAGACTGGTGAAACGTACTCGATAGCCCAATCTTGAAGGAGTCCACAACCACCTGCTTGGGGAAATCCTCCAGTTCATTATAAGTTTTCCCAATACTGTTAAATGCATTCTCATAAGGTTTCCTATGGTTTCTTGCTCATGGCGAGGAGTGAGTCTATCCTCTTGGGATTAGATTTGATGGTTATAAATTTGGAAGTGAATGCTTTCGCGAGCTATTTTAAGCTAGTGATTGATCTGTGTGGTAACTTTTCACCATTTTTATGTGGTATTCCATAGAATGTAAGGGAATATACAACACATCAGGGATTCATTATTTCTCGAGAGTCGTGGATTGACGATACTGTCAAAACATGATTAATGAGATCAGTCTTTCTATCATAGATTTTAAATCTTGGTGTGGAAAATTTCTAGGGAGGTTCTTGTTCTTCAATTGGTCTTAAGAAGGGATACATCATCTGACTAATGGGGGATATTATGGTCAGTTCTTTTAGTGGGTTTGGCCCCCCGGTGAGCAGTTTGCTCTTTTATCGCTCATTGAATGAGATCATTGAGATTCTTTTTGCAATGATCCCCTTCCTAGTCTCTTTTCTTTAGTGGGATCCTGTGTTTAGAGTGCTCTAGATTGCATCTCAAACTTCTTCCTCATCTAAGCATTTTGCTTGCCCAAGAGTTTTTGGGTTTGTCATTTGACTCTTGCTCCATTTTTTATAAGTGACAGTGCAAATGGGCCTTCTCCTCCTACTAGAGGCACGTGGCGTCCTTTTGTTGTTGAAGACATTATTTATAAGCATCTACAAACCGTGAGATCTAGGTAGATTTTGGTTCATTTTTTCCACAATTTATTCCTCCTTGGGATGATAACGCAAGTTGGGAGTGTTATGAATCCTGTTGCGGTGGGCCTCAGACCTAACTCTAAGTGTTGGCAGTCCATTTTGATCATTCTAGTGGTCACTGTTAGATGACAGATGTGGTCTGCGAGAGTGAAACATAACTATTTTTTGTCTTATCTTGCCTGAGAAAAAAATCTCTTCCCATAGACAGCGCCAATTATAAGTGATAAAAACCTACCAAAATTAATCTCAGAAGAAAATAAAATCATTCACACTATGTCACGATATATACGTGGTTCAAAAATATGCCTACATATATGGAGTATTACTTTCTCTCCTTATTAGTAGATTCTTGATAATAAAGATTACATGTCTCGTTCCTCAGGGATATGGGTTACATCTATAAAGAATATTAGGAGACTAAGTCACGTGGGATTCCTTGAACTTGGATCGCTATTGTGATTTTGATCGGGTAAATCCAATTCCAAGATTTTCGCTAAACGACCTTCCTTAGTTCTTATCTCCAAGTTGTGATCTCTTATCAATATTGTCGGACAACTGTCAGCTTCTCCTATCAGGTCGGATAATTCCCCCACATTCATCATATAGTTGAATCATTTGTCACATAAGGATTATTAATTTAAATAATTGTCAAACACATAGATCTAATATGAAAAACTATAAATTAACTTTGAAACTAACTTAATAATTTTATTTACCAATTTAAATTAACATGTTAATTTCCCAATTAATATTTATTATTCAACTACTCTCTTAATTGGATTAATTACTTAAAATTACGGGGTATTACAATCTTACCCCTACAAAGGAATTAATTTCTCATTATTCAGTGCATAACTTCTCCAAAGAGCTCTGGATATTTTTCATACATCTCCCTATCTTGATATCAGTTAGACTCTGCCCCCTTATGGTGACTCCAAGGAACACTCGTTAAAGGAAATATCTTTGAATGAAGAACTAATATTTATGGTCTATAATAAAAAAAGAGTTTTTCCTCATGACTAGCATTTAGATGAAGCTCTACCCCCAGTTCTATATGCTAATTGGTCAAACAATCTCTCAAAAGCTTCCTCGGTATCAATAAATGGATCACATCATGAACTGATTGCACATGATTGGAAAGACTCAAGACAATAGGCTACAATCCTTACCCAGCTAATAATCACAAAAAATAATCACATATTATGGTGTCAACTTCCCCTTCTTCCCAATTCTCATCCCTCCCTTCATGGAAGACATCCATAGGAGCGTTTGACCACCAACTATAAAATCCAAATGATGTCTACTCTTATCTGCATATCTCTTATTCCTACTCTCATAATTCCACATTTGATCTAGGATAAGGTACACATTCTTTGAGGTGGATAAAATGAAATCCGATCCCAAAAGTTTGTTCTTATCAGTCTCGAGCATCCATATAAAGCCTCGTACACCAAAACTATAATATGATGATGGTTATTATTATAGGTGAACTCAATCAATTGCAGATACTGCTCCCAATTACCCTTGAAGTCAAACACACATGCTCTCAAAATATCTTTCAGAATCTAATTAACTTGCTGCATTTTACGTAACACCCTAAGAAATCATAAGAGGTGCTACTAAGAATATATAATAAAAGTAAAAGTACTTGCCAATTTGAACCTTCTTAAAACCATTTAATCAATCGTCAGTGGATAAATAAAACATTTGGAGAAGCATCAAAACATAATTTGAATAAATAAACAACTATTCTCATTAATTTTACCATGAAATAAAATGCGCAATTAATTTTTGTAAAGCCATCTAAAAAATTTCATCTCATCCCAATACTCTGAAATATATTGCATCATCAAGAATAATATACTGATACTCTCACAAGTATTAAAAATACATAAAACGGGGGGGGGGGGGGGGGGGGGGAACGGGAAGCCTAATAGGACGTATAAATTCTCTTAAATGTGTAAACATACTCATGTATGCAAATATAAAAAGTCAATATAAATACACTTTTTAGTATGAGTATTTATGTCGATATAAATACTAAATTCCAAGGTAAATAATCTCATCCCTAGGATTGCAACGTATATATCGACATTTCCCATAATCCCATACATAAATACCCATCGCACTTCCCTTCATATGGTGTTAACCATCATATCCTTGTTACCATTTTTTCTCCCATAATCTATGTTTCTCTTTGGGCCCTTCATGGCCTGCAAAATTGAGAAAAATGGTAACAAAACATCCCACGTAGTATAGCCCATCTAATGGGTTTTTTAGGTAAGGGATGCCTAACATTCATTAATAATTTAAATATATGATCATTCTCATAATATTATCTTGATAAAATCTAATTTCCAATATTTAATATCATGAATGTCCATACAAATTCTACACCCACATATATCAATTAATAATATAATATATTCCCTAATTCTACTTGGCATGACGCAATCCTATCATTTATGCAAGAATCAACAAGATATATATACAAGAAAACATACCTCAAAGAGAGGACCAAAAAATACATCATTTTTTAAAAATAGTAAAAGAAAACAATTATTTTGAGCTTATTTTTTTGTGCGGTATTTAAAAATTTCAATGAACCTACAAAACATATATCAACTCAAAATTAATTTTTGTTATTTTAAAAAAAATTCGTTCAAATACATGTCAATTTTTAAGCTGCTAAAAACCAACATATAGATTGCCCATTTTTTTAAATATCAAAAAACCTTATTTGAGCTGATTTTGTTTATGTAGGTTCGTTAAAATGTTTAAAAAGCGTGCAAGAACAATCTGCTCAAAATAATTTTTTTACTATTTTAAAAATATAGTCTATTTTTTGGTCCTCTCTTTGAGGTATGTTAGAGATCCTCTCTTTGTGTATGTGTATATGTGTGTGTGTACGTGTTTGTGTGTGTGTGTGTGTGTGTGTATATATATATATACTAGGGTATGCCCGTGCCTGCAGGCACGACAGTAATTTTTTAAAATACTTCATCGCAAAACGATAAAAATTTCCAAAGTACATAATAACAAAACGACAAAAAATTCGTTCTCCAATATAAAAAAGTCTACAACAACAATATTAATAGCCAGTCTTGGTCCTCCCATAAACATCATAGCCATCAAACAATTTATGTATGTATGAGTCTTTTTTGCAGTTAACAGTTGTTACACTTGAACTTCAGTGACTTACCACTAAGTTTATCAACAATGTCGACTATATAGGAGCCTTTCTTGCAATTAAAAAGAAGGTGACAAAAAATTATAGTGAAAATATAGACTATTTATAGAAACATAAATAGAGACTTTGACTAGTAAAATTGCATCTGCATTGGTTCATTTTATAATTAAACATTAAATAACTTTAAAGCACTCGAATTGAACAACCAATACATTCATTTAAGGCACTCCAAAAAAAAGTAACATATAAGTCAAACTCGTGTTATCATATATTCAGTGTTATATATGTCAAGATAACCCTTCTCCTTGTCTATATACTTTGCTCGAATCAACTCCATCAATTTCTTCCCATGCCACACCTAGTTAGAGAGTCGATGTAAACACAAAAAGTTGGTACAAAAGCCCCTTCATTAAATGATCCAACTGACATAATCACAATAAAATAAGAGTCGACCTAATTTAATTTCAATACAAATAAGTTCAATTTTTAAAAAAATGGGACAAAATTTCCTTTTTTGCAGGACTATCCACCCGTTTAAGGTATAAAAAATAGTACAACACTAATACACATCTCGATAATAAGCACAATAAAAATAAATGGCCCAAATTCCATTAATTAAAAATTCATCTCAATACATGAGGCAATTTGGGAAGTATACGAATTGTCCAAATAATGTGGCGTCTTCAATTATTTATACACATCCCCATGTAGTACCGACCTCAAAAACAAAAGCATTTACTGTAATGCGAATTGAAAGAGAAGTTCAGACCAAAATACAAAAAGAACAAAGAAGAAGCAAGTAAAAGTTGATTCAATATTTAATTTTAAAAAAAATGTTGAATTAGTATTCGACTCGTAATATTTATCTAATTACGTAAGATATTACCTCATTACATATGTTTTCGCCCCAAACACGCATTTTCTCTTCAATCCCTGTTTTCATATTCCCTGTTGAACAAAAATAACAAATTACAAACCCTGAAACTCTAAAACCTCTCCGAATGTGCAGAACAATATGAAATATGAATATCTTTTTACTAAACTTTTTTCATAATCCTTGTTCCATGAACATAATGAAACATGAATTACTTCCGTCCCTATTTTCATAATCCTTATTGTTAAATGAATCTCTTTTACTATCTCACAATCTGAGCAACCGTGGACAAATTGAAGTTTACAGTGTTAGCAGCCAGTACATGTTGAAGTTTACACAATGTTAGCACATTGTTGGCATTATAAAATCGAGATGCACTAAAAGTTCACACATTGTTGGCAGCTAGTAATAATTGAAATTTATTCCCAAATAGATGCACTAACTGTGTATATCGGTAAAAATGCAAATTAAAGATGGAGAGGAATACCATCATGTGTGTATGCCCGAGTTTCGAGTGAGAGCTGAGAAAATCAGAGATGTTGCTGACCAAATTCAACAGATTCATAAATGTTGTTGTCCATATTCAAGGATTATCTGTATCCTCCCCCACAAACCTTAAACTGTACAGATTATGTACAGGTTCCTTCCTAAATGGGATTCCCATGTCACCTTATGGGGACTACGGATCCCGTGTTCTACCAACAGTAATTCCGTGATAATGCACTTGGTGTTTCCCTCAAAATCCCCCACTAAGAGTATGAAATCTTTGGGTTCTTTAGGTTCTATCAAAATCATATGCTTGTATGGAGAAAACTGCGAAGAAAACAAAAGAATAGGAAGAAAAAGGACATTCAGATCTTAAATCCGTGAGGTAATCGCAAATACGAAAAAATGTGTGCAATAAAAAATTAAAACGACATTTAAATTAAAGTGGAAAAGAGACAAAAGAGAATACCTGTTGGTGATGCTTAGAACAGCACCGCCGGATAAAGAGGTAATAGAGCTCAAACAATAGCAACAATGGTAGCAATAAAGTTATATATGTATGTATGTATGTATGTATGTATGTATGTATGTATGTATGTATGTATGTATGTATGTATGTATGTATGTATGTATGTATGTATATAGAAGGAGGTGAGTAAAAGAGGTATGAAGACAATGATGTATAGTGGTTCGGCCAATCCGGCCTACATCCACTGTGAGTGTGTGATCCACTAAATATGGGCACTAAAGGCCATAGATACAATACACAAGCTTTCTCTCTGTACTGTGTGTACAAAAAGAGTTTCTTCTAGGGTTACAATTATCGATCCCTTTACAAGGTTGAAGGAGATAAGTATATATAGGGCTTGGGGGGTGTAGTGTACCCCCAAGCATGCATCGAGCATGTGAATGATGATCTAGCTAATCCCCTATTAACACTTGGATGGCCCACTTGTAGGTAATGATATCATGATATTCCCTCACGTGAGGGAATGATCTTGTTATAACGGTTTAGTCCACGTGCTACATGAGTCCCACGGGCACTATTTCACGCATCTCCTAAATCACGCGCCATAATGGTGTCACCCTCGGCCTATAGTGACAGGCCGAGGCTAATACTAACCTTGTGGAAGCCCTGATTGTTGAACGTAGGATATTTTTACTGTCGGCATACATAGGGTCAACCGGTCGTATGATCGTCTGAACTGTCCCCAAGCCGAGGCTTTAATCTGCATGGCTGATTTGGGTCATCCAGCCTACTTATATTGCCAATGGTGGGGTCGGCCTGACAGACCCCTATCTTTAGTATAACCCTTTGGGGGTAAAATTAGAGTTGATCCCTCATTCTTGATGAGGCTACCGTCGGCCAGGCTGAGGGTATATTTTGGTATATCAATCACCCCTAACCCTTAGTCATCGATGCTGTTGAGGTGGCTGAGGGGTAATATTATCTTTTGGATGTTGAGTTGATGAGTGGTCAGGATGATGAGTGATATTTGTCAGGCTGATCGACGTTTATCAGGTGTCAATCATCATTTTGTGTTTCATAAGAATGACGGCTACATATTACACTTTGAACACTATGCCCTAATGATGATTTTCCTCGTGGGTTATGCGTCGCCTAGTTTATTGAGCCCAATAATGACAAGGTCTTTAAACCTTTTCAAAAAATTATCTCCCTTTTTTCTACCTTCTTCTTCTTCTTCGTGCGCACTCTTTCTCTCTAGCTTTAGCAGTTAACCTTCATCTCTGCATTTTCGCGAGAGCTCCACGTTTCTCCCACCTTCAGTCTTCTTTTTTAGGTAATCTCTTCACCATTCTTCCCATTTTCCTTCTATTTTTCCAATTTTTCTTTGGTTTCTGCTTTGAATAGCTTCTGATTTCTTGGCTGGTTTTTCATTTTTTCGACGTGTGTATCCACTAGTCATCGGTGGTTGTAGGACTAGAAATTGACCGATACGCTTTCCTGGGTTCCTCCCCCACCGTTTTGTGGTGGTTAAATATTGATTTTTAGCTTTTTTAGGTTTCTCGGTGACCCTCCGATCTTCTTTTCCGGTGAACTTTACTCCTCCTATTCTTGGTTGTTCATCCATAAAACTGTTCATTTCTCTAAGTTCGATCTCGAAGTCATGTCAACTGTTTAACTTATTTGTAAATTGTTTGAAAAAATCCTCAAGTGTATGGTCTTCCTCTTAATGATCCAAAGTCTTTACAAGTTAGACGAGGAGTTTCCAACTTTGAGAGAGAGGTATTTTATAGAGATTAGGAGGATAGAAGAAGAGAACGAGTCTAAATGTAGGGCCGACCCTATCTAGGTATGACCCATTTTCCCAATTCCATTAGCTAAAATTTTACCATGACCCTTTGAGTCTTTTGGGTCATCTTATTGTCCAACTGAGAGTCAGAGCTAAGAGGAAGTCATGGATAAGCGAACCAGAGCATCGTCTTCTTTCGATGTCGGGACCTCTGGAAGAGACGACCCCTCAAACCTTAACCCCCGCAAACAAGTCAAGGGAACAGTTAAGCCTAAAGTTGTCCCTGTGACTGCTATGTCCCCCCTTGAATTTAAAACCACCCTTCCAGATTCCCCCCACCCATTAACAATGATGGGGCGAATGGAGCTGGGGACGAGAGAAGTGAGGACGAGGGTAGTGGGGCAAAGGATGAGAGTGAGAATTCAAATAATGAGGTTGATACCTCAGCAGCCTCGTCTTTCGTCTCGTCCGTTAAGGACCGTGATCTCTTACTATGGAGACACTCCTTCGGTGTTAAACCCAATGTTACTATGAGGATCCCAGATAAAGATGATAAGGTCTTCTCGGGGCAAGAGGGAGAAATTGATATGTACGAGGAGATGTTTAGGGTTGACATCAGGTTGCCTCTTCATCTTGTAATCGTCTCTATACTCTCTGAACTTGGGGTTGCTCCTACCCAACTTCCTCCTAACTCGTGGAGGATCATCCTCGGCTACATTTCTCTCTGGAAGAAAACATTCACTGATGAGCCCTCGACGAGTTTATTCCTTGCCTGTTATAACATAACTTTCTCGTCCAAATAACCTGGGTACTTCCATATAAGGGCTAGGAGGGCTGACAAGAAACTTCTCCATGTTGCACAAACTTCAAACCACGACTGGAAGAAGAGATTTTTCTTTGTCTCTTTGGATTGGGAATTCCCTGCCGAGGTTGATCTTCCAGAAGATAGCCCAAGGATCCCTCGAGCGTGGTCTAAACCCTCCATGAAAGCAAGGTCGGGCCCTAGACTTAGCTTAGATGAGAGAGCTATAGCTGACTATCTGAGGGAGCATGGGAAGGATGGCGCCATTACCCAATTTTAAGATTTAATTACCCCTCATATCCTCAGAGATGTTGGTCTGAGGGTTGGCCCTTTGACACAATTATGTGAGTTTCTTTTTGTTTTAATATCTTTCAAGTGTTCCCCCTTTACTTTTATCATCTGACCTGTCGTCTTACTTTTGCAGATCAGCCTCTAAACACATCTCATTCACTTTGGGAGATGTCTACCCCAAGTTTATTGGCTGGTCTTAAGAAGACAGGCAAACAGCCTCAACAAATCCAAAAAAAACAACTGATGTGTGGCCGACCGCCGTGGGGCCAACCCATGAGGATTCACGAAAGGGGAAGGAAAGAGAAGCTCTTATTGATGGTCGGCATGATGCCCCTACGAGGGTGAGGACGGAGGCCCCAGATACGCACACTGAGGGGACAATTTCTTCTTCATCTCTGGATGCCTTATGGTCGACCAATCTTACCATGTTAAGGACCAACCCCTCTTCTCTGATTGCCCACATTAAGGCGGCCAAGGTCTCCATGTTCTCTGCTTCGTCATCCTCTGATTATGACTTCTTGGCTAAGATGCCCCCACCCAGAGTCTACGACTTTGGGATTCACAGTATGACCCGAGTATTTCTCTCATCCCTTCAATTTTAATTCACCAATATCAACTGGACCCTCTCCCCTTCATCACTAACTTTGCTCTCGTATTTTCAGTCTATTTGCGCCTTTACCTCGGTTATGAAATGGATGGCTGAGAATTATCCAAAATTTCAAGAGGCTGAGAGAGTTATTCAAAGTGAGGCCAACTTGAAGACTGAGCTGGAGAATCTTAAGAAAGAGCTGGAGGGTGGGAAGGATGATCACTCTAGGGTTCTTGGTGAGCTTGGAAAGGAGCATGCTGAGCAGCTGAAGCAAAAGGATAACCTTCTCGCGGATAAGGACAAGGCTTTGACCAATCAGGGAGTGCAATTTAAGTGAGACCTTGATGTAATTGTTCAAAGGGATGGGACTAATGTTGTGGAGGCATACAAGCTCTCTAATGAATTAGAAGGTTTTGGCCTTGAATATTTGGAGAGAGGAATCAAGACGGCCTGTCGGTGGGTCGTATTGAAGTTTGTTGACGCAACATCATCCATTCGCCCCTCTCTGGAAGTTGCAGATTTGGAAGACCCCTTGATGGTCGAGGCTCTTTCCCTCGTGGAGTCTCAGACGGCCGTTGAGGGAACTGGGACATCGAAGAGTCAGCCTCTAGCCAATGCTGTTGACACTGCCTTGCCTAATGATGGTGTTGAGATTTTACCCTCTGAGACAGCTCATTAGGGTGGTCATCTGTGACCTATACCCTCTTGATGTAGTTTTATTTTATGCCATCTTTTGAACATGCTATAAAAGTAAATGGATGTTCACTATCCCACATCCCACATCGGAAGAGTGGGGCTTTTGGTAGGCTTACCTTGTATTATAAATAGGGGATTACCTCCTCATTGTTGAGACACCCAATAAATGAGAACACTTCCTCTCTCTATACTTCTCTATATTCTCTCTATGCTCCTTTATTTTACAACACGTTATCAACACGATTTTTCGACGGCTTCCAGTGGTTTTTTCGGAGGTAATTTTTTTTCGGAGGTAATCTTTTTCTCGAGTTATGTTTTTAAAAAAAATGGGATAGAGTTTTGTTTCGCCACTGTTTCTTGCTTTAAGGTTTTGAGAATTGTTTTTATTTGGATAATCTAAACAGATTTGGAGTTAACTCAGTGTGTGTTTTAGTGTTTAATCAGTGGCTGCATTTTTTTTGTGTGTGTGAGTTATTCACTTGGCCTTAACTCACTAATTTATCTTGGACTTAACTCACTAACTTAACTCGGACTCAACTCAGTGTGTTAACTCGAGCCAACTCTATTTAATATTGGACTAATCTTGGATTTAACTTTTGGACATTTTTTTTGGACATGATAATAACATGTACCATAAAATCAAACCTGGAGTTTTGATTTTTGGGACCTAAAGTTTCCAATAATTTGGACCTGAAGTTCCTACATGATATTCAATTTTGAACCCGAAGTTTCAATAATTTTGGGGCTTGAAACTTTTGTCAGCATGTTACGCGCAGGACGCGAACTTGCGTGATTTTTGTAAGACGTTTTATTGGGGTTAAAAATAATTTGACCATATGCTAAAAATAGGCCTAAGAGTGCCATGGGATCAAAAGTCAAAAAATGAATAAATAAATAAAATATTATTATTTTATTCAAAAACAAAAAAGTACTCAGAAAATTCTAAAAATCACCTTACCGACTCAAAATTTAATTTTGAGCAACTTTTTCTTCTTTGAAATTTTCAAAAAGCATTATTTAGACCCGATTTAGATCATTTTTCGGTTCAACCAGACTTTTTTTTTCCTTTCTAAACTTTAATAATTTTCTTGTCTTATTTAAAGGGATGGTGGGCAACCCTTTTTGACCATTTTGAAGCATCTTTCGGCACAATATTTTGGCAGCCAGCATATTTAAATTTCCTCTCCTTTTATATATACCTTAGCCCCTTATAATTATGTGTTCAACCTTAGTTTGGAGATGTGTTCTTGGGGTTCTTTTGGTGCTTTTTCTTAGAGGAGTTGTGATGATTCTTGGGACATGATTTTGATGAAGTAATTTGAATTTCTGGGCAGATTTATAATGTTTCCTTTTGATGGTTGAAGTTTTGATTATTTTTATAGTTAGGGAGGGGCATGAAATTTCCATAAATATTTTTTTAATTTGGGCCTGAAGTTCCAAATCATAAATTAAAGTTTTTTTTAATTATTTTTGGGACATTAGACGTACTCAAATAATTTAATTTGGACCTGAAGCTCCAAATATATATTTGTGATCAAACCTGAAGTTTTGACACAATGGGGTGTGGATTTTCAAATCCCAAGATATTAATAAAATTGAAGCCGAAGTTCAATAATTTTATGTGTAGAACCTGATGTTCTCAAAAATAAATAGCGATGACCCGAAGTTCAAATTATTTAAAATTTTGGACCTGAAGTTCCAGATAAAATATGCTTCCCAACAATTAATTAAAAATTAGGGCCAGAAGTTCCTAATTTACATTTAAATTTCGGACCTGAAGCTCCGAATTACTGTTTAATTTGGGACCTGAAGTTCCCATGTCAATTTTTTCATCTAGGGCCCAAAGTTTCCAAATTATTTTATATTGGGACTAAAAGTCCTTAATTTTTATTCAGATTATTGAACATGACAATGAAATATGCCCTAAAATCAAATTTAAAGTTTTGATTATTTTTCTAATAGGGCAAGGAATACTAAAAGTCCAATCACAATTATTTATAATTTGGACCCGAAGATCCAATAATTTTGTAATCAAACATGAAGTTTTGATTACTTATATAATAAGGGTATGGATATTACATGTTCCGTAAGGATTATTTATATTTTTGGACCTGAAGATCCAAACAATTTTACCCCTTATCAAACTTGAAGTTTGAATATAATTGGGCGGTTGTTTAACATCTCTAAATATTTAACATTATGATATGAAGTTGTCATTATTTATAATTGGGGCCTGAAGATCTCTAATAATTATTCAAATATCGAAATTAAATTTATCCGTTCAAATTTTTTGACGTTGATTACATAAATTATTTGGGCCTAAAGTGACAAAAGAAAATATATCACAATCAAACCTGAAGTTTTGATTGTCAAATTGAAAGGTTATAGACCAAGATTCCCTCAATTATCATTGATTTGTGATATGAAGAGTCATACTCAATATTGTGAGAATAGAATGTACTAGAAGTACGAAAATGTAAACGTAACAGAAGTACAAATTATATTTAAAGAACGATTCGTTCTTGAAGAACGACGAGAATTATCGTTGAATGGTCGTTCTTAAAAACGATGAGAATTATCGTGGAATGCTTCCACTTTGTCTCATATAATTCCTTGTCTCGCTCAATGCGAAAATGACGTGAATATATATATATATATATATATATATATATATATATATATATATATATATATATATATATATATATATATATATATATATTGTAACATCGAATGTCACATGTACTAGTTGCAAATGTGCTTGTCAAAATCATTATCCCAGAAGGATAAAATAAATTATGGCAGCAAATAAATTCATTGCACGCCAGAAGTGTGGCAAACCTATAGGTCCCAACTATTTGACTCCATGGAAGTGGAGATTAAATAAAAACATGCCTAAATAACGCTCTAGAAGAGGTTATACGTAACGCTCCAGAAGAGGTTATGAACAAAATATTCACTTTCTCAAAAACTCTAGAAGTGGTTATTATCTATGAAAAGACACAAGTCCCTCAAGTGACTATAAAGCCTTTGAAGTTGGCAAAGGTACCTAATATTAAATGAGATCTCTATCTTTTATAGATATACAAGAGAAAAGTGGGATAAACAAAGATGATCATCGATGATATAATTATATATGTTGTAGCTACACAAAAATTAAAGGGCAATGATACTAAAAATCCACGTACTATAAATGAATGTCGACAAATAATATATTGGCCAAATTGTGAAAATGCCATGATGGCATAATTCGAGTCTTTTGATATACGTGGTATATTTAGACCTATAGTAGAAATCCCAAAATATGTTAACCCTGAAGGTTACAAATGTGTGTTTATAAGAATGTGAAGTGTTAAAACTCACCAAAAGTGCATAATTTATGGCACAAGGTTTCCTGAAGAAATAAATTTGATTATATAAGAACATACCATCCCGTTTCGACCGTAAGTACTTTAAGATATCTGACTAGTTTAGCAATTTTTTTTATATTATGTGAGATTCGTGAATATTATAACTGCTTATATATACGGGACTTAGACAAAGAATACATATAAAAATCCTAAAAGGATTTTCTTTGCCTGAAGCAAAGATAAGGAGTACGTACTCAAATGCAGTAAGACGTTCATTGTACAAGGAAATCCAAATGGATATAGTTACAACCATCTTGGTAAATATTTGTCTAAGAAAGAGTATGAAAACAATCATATATAAAAATGCGCCATTATAAAATATCCTTAATAGATGTGCTCCTGAAGAGCTCAATTGAAATGAAATCCTTAAATGGATATGCTCTTGATGAGCTCAATTAAAACTCAAAATATCCAAATAAGAAATTCAAAATGAATGACCTTGGGGTAACAAGTCTTTGTCTCGGCCTGCAGATCGAGCACATTTTATGTTAAGCTCATATCCATTTTTCAAATGGATTGAAAAGTCCTGCAAATGCTTTAAGCATACAATTTTAGTATACCCACGGTCTCCGGTATTTGGATATTATATTATTCATAGCATCCTAAAGAGGATGAAAAAAATAAATTTGGTCCCGAAGTGACATATGTGCAATTTATTATAGTATTTGGTCTAGAAGTACCATACTTGTACGCTATTAGTATATTGATATAGATAAAACCATGCATGATATTAGATATTATAATTACAGTCAATATCTTGGTAAGAAATAATTATCATTGACTTGCATAGAATGAGACTAATATGAATCATATCATATGATATTTTTATCTAACCATCTACGTTCAATTAGTTATATAGATGCAGGTTATCTCTAGTATCCTCACAAGGAATAGTCAAAGAACTTATGACTTGCTTCGAACAACATATATTCCTACTACTTCTTATGAAGAAGAGTTATGCAACACACAAACTCTGGAAGATCTATGATATTAGTGACATGTTCATCCATCTTCACCCATGTCTTATGGAAGTCAATCTTATGGAGAAACATGAAATTGAAGTAACAACGGATCAAATCTATTCACCATGTTAAAGCAACATTTCAGAAGATTGTATATGAGACTGATATGCATCGACTTAACCATCAGAGAAATATCATAATCAGGGGGAGTATCCAATCAGGGGGAGCATTTTATCAGGGGGAGAATCTAAGAACATGATGTTTTGGACATATGCACGTTGTACTCTTTTTCCTTTAACTAGGTGTTTTCCCATTGGGTTTTCCAGTTAAAGGTTTTAACGAGGCAACACTAAGCGCGTCCAACATCAATTCAATGATAAAAAAACGTTGTACTCTTTTTCCTTCACTTTGGTTTTTTCCCACTGGGTTTTTTCTTAGTAAGGTTTTAATGAGGCAACATTCATTGAATGATTGATATAGTGTACATCCAAGGGGGAGTGTTATAAAAGTAAATGGATATTCACTATCCCACATCCTACATCGTAAGAGTGGGGCTCTTGGTAGGCTTACCTTGTATTATAAATAGGGGATTACCCCCTCATTGCTGAGACACCCAATAAATGAGAACACTTCCTCTCTCTATACTTCTCTCTATTCTCTCTATGCTCCTTTATTTTACAACACATGATGTATTATAACTCGTTCTTTTTTTTTTTAATGAAAATGCTCTTCCCTTCCATTTGGTCTTTTATTTCGCCATTTTATAATTTGTTCTAACCATCTTCCAAGTTAACATAAGTCCCCCTCGTCTTTCTTGGGAGTGAGTGGAGGGTCGTCCCTACCATTCACCCTCATCCTAGCCGAGGGAGATTATCCACCAAATTAATGATGTTTTTTAACACAAGTCCTCCCTCGTCTTTCTTGGGAGTGAGCGGAGGGTTGTCCCTACTATTCACCTTCATCCTAGCCTAGGGAGGTGATCCACCAAATTAATGATGTTTTAAAACATAAAGTCCTCCCTCGTCTTTCTTGGGAGTGAGGGGAGGCTCATCCCTACCATTCACCCTTATCCTAGCCTAGGGATATTATCCACCAAATTGATGATGTTTTTTAACACAAGTCCTCCCTTGTCTTTCTTGGGAGTGAGTGGAGGGTCGTCCCTACCATTCACCCTCATCATAGCCAAGGGAGATTATCCACCAGTTTAATGATATTTTTTAACACAAGTCCTCCTTCGTCTTTCTTAGGAGTGAGTGGAGGGTCGTCCCTACCATTAACCCTCATCCTAGCCGTGGGAGATTATCCACCAAATGAATGATGTTTTGAGAACTAAACGCCCCTCGACGTTATTGACAACATATGGATGGGGTTGTCCCCATCCCTACTGTCGTATCACCGAAGAGCATTTAAGCCTACTTCACCACAAATGGTGTTTTGTAGTTTAACATGAATTACCTTAACAAATATCTAAATATACAAACAACGAGATGAGGGGATAATAGAATATTCTCATTACATCCCAAATGTTCTTTGAAACAATACATTTATTACAATTGTGAACAAATAGGACATCAACTACAACATCATTGGTAATATTTATTCAAATGATCTGTGCTCCAGAGGTTTGAAAATGGTTCCCCTTCAAGGTTTTTTAGCCTATAGGTTCCTGGGACAACTTCATCGGTGATCTTGTATGGGCCATGCCAATTTGGGTGAAGCTTGTTAGGTTTTGCCAGGCCTTTTTGAGGACTAGGGCTCCCACAGCTATCGGCCTTTCCTTTACCCTCTAATTGTAAAACCTGGTTGTCCTCTGCTAGTAAGTTGCTTGCCTTATCTGATCATCTTCTCTTGTTTCCTCAATCAAGTCGAGATTAAGTCTCCTTTCTTCCATATTTCTCTGAGGATCATATATCTGAATTCTATGAGTAGGAAACCCAATTTCATGAGGGATGACGGCTTCTGAGCCATATGCCAACATGAATCCCCATAGGAGTTTTTGCTATAGTCCTATAGGCCCACAGTACGGCATATACTTCTTCAACCCATCTTCCTTTTTCCACTTTGAGTTTTTTCTTAATCCCGTCCAGGATTCTTTATTTTGTTACCTCAGTCTGCCCATTAGCCCGAGGTCGGCCTGGGGTAGAAAAGAATTATTTGATCCCAACTCTTTCGCAGTACTTCTCCAGGGAAACATTCTTAAACTGAGTCCCGTTATCTGAGATGAGGGTGTTAGGGAGACCATACCTACATATGATGTTCTTCTAGATGAACTGGAAGGTCTTCTATTTGGTGATCGTGACTATTGGATCTGCCTCCACCCATTTTGAAAAATAATCGATTGCTACGATCAAGTATCGATAGTTATTGATAGCCCTAGGCAGGGGTTCTACCAAATCGATTCCCCATACTGCAAATGGCCATCGAGATGTATTGGAGGTTAGAGGTTGATGAGGCTGGTGAGGAATGGTAGCGAACCTCTGGAATTTATCACACTTCTTCACATATGCCGTAGCATCCTTGGCCAAGGTAGGCCACCAGTATCCCTGTGTGACTATCCTCTTAGATAACAACCTTCCCCTAATTTGGCTTCAGCAAGACCCCTCATGAACATCTTACAAGATATATGGAACTTCTGACGGATGAACACACCTGAGCAAAGGGAGCAAGAACCCTTTCTTATACAAAGTATCTCCAATGACAGTGAATTTTGTAGCTCTGTACCATAGCTTCTTCCTTTCGAATTTTGCCTCTGGCATCTCCCCCTCTTTAATGTATCTGGTTAGAGGTTCTATCCATGAAGTTTCCCTATTTATATTTAGGCAGGGGTTAAGTGTTCTATCTTCATCTTCAATCGTTGGTCGAAGCAGAATTTCCACTAGCACTGCTCTCCTAATATCTGCCCTAGTTACTGAAACTAGTCTTGTAAGTGCATCGGCTTGGACATTATCTAGCCGAGATATCCTCTTCAACTTTACTTCTCTGAAGCTTTTTAATAATTACTTTACTCTCTCTAAAGATACTTGACCATTCTCTCATTCTTAGACTCATATGCTCCTAGTATCTGATTCACTATGAACCTTGAATCACTATTGCTCTAAGAGCTGGCCAACACTAAGAGTCCTAGCTAAGGATATTCCTTTTATTAGGGCCTCATATTCTGATTCATTATTAGAAGCTTTGAAGTTGAACCTTAGGGCATACTAGATGTCCATGCCGTCTGGTGCTAACACTATCAGTCCAACCCCACTTTCATTTTCACAAGAGGACCCATCAACGAAGAGATTCCACATAGCCTCTTCCTTTGAGAAATTTCCCTCATTTAGGGATCCCTGTCTAAAGAGGTATCTTCCTTCTTTATTTTCAATAATTTTTCTCTAGTTGCGTTTGTCTCAGCCTTATCTGTGGACAAGTCAACAACTCTGCCTTATTGAATATCTATCTTCTCGAGGTTCCCATTTTTAACCTCAGCCTCTTCCCAAGTAAATTCAGCCATGAAATCTACTAGTGCTTGCCCTTTGATGTCCACCCTAAGTTTATATACAATATCAAACTCTCCCAGCTCTATTTCCTAGGTCATTAGCCTCCTCAATTTCTCTGTCTTGTGTATGACCTACCTAAGAGGAGAGTCAGTAAGGATGACCATTGTATGGGATTGGAAGTACGACTTCATCTTCCTTGAGGCATGAATCAAGGCATAGGCTAACTTATCTATCCTAGAGTACATTTTCTCTTCTCCTTGGAGTGCTTTACTATTGAAATACACTATCTTCTACACCTCGTCTTATTCTCTCATAATCGCAGTACTGATGGCTGACTCTGATATGGCTAGGTACACATACAATCTGTCGCCTTACACTGGACGCGATAAAAGTAAAGGAAGACCTAAGTAGTAATTTAGCCCTTTGAAAGCCTTATCACACTCTTTGTTCCACTCTAAAGCGTTTATGAGAAATTTAAAAAATGGTAGACATTTGTCTACGGCTATGGAGACAAATCTATTCAAAGTATCCACTCGCCCTATAAGCCTTTGAACATCTTTAATAGTCTTGGGGGTCTTCATTTCTAGCAGATCCTTTATCTTCTCAGGATTAGCCTAAATACCCCTTTGATTGACGATGACCCTAAGAACTTTCCTGCTCTAACCCCAAAAATGCACTTGGATGGGTTGACTTCATCCGGTATTTATCCATCGTGTCAAAGGTCCTCTCAAGGCTGGCCACATGATCCTTAGCTTTCAAACTCTTAGTCAGCATGCCATCTACATAGACCTCCATAGACTTCCCGATTTGGTCTTCGAACATTTTATTCACAAGACGCTGATACGTTGCCCCTGCATTCTTCAGGCCAAAGGGCATGACCCTATAACAGTATGTCCCCTTGTCAGTAATGAAAGCTATTTTTTTTAGTCCGCCGGGTCCATGAAGATCTGATTGTATCCCGAGTATGCATCCATGAAGCTCATTAACTCATGGCCTGCAGTAGCGTCCACCATTTGATCGATACGAGGAAAAGGGAAACTGTCTTTGGGGTAATATTTATTAAGGTCAGTGAAGTCCACACACATCCTCCATTTCCCATTTTCTTTGGGGACTATGACCGCATTAGATAGCCATTTGGGATAAATAACCTCCCTGATAAATTCAGCTTCTTCGAGCTTCTTGAACTCATCCCTTATGACCTCATATTTCTCTCGAGAATAAATTCTCCTCCTCGGCTTTATTGGCTTGGCATCTTCTATCACGTTGATCTTGTGACACATGATTTTAGGATCGATACCTGACATGCCTGCATGACTTCATGCAAGGATGCTTTGTCTTTTCTTAAGCAGCTTAATGAGCTCTTTTTTTATATTTGGCTTTAGGGTTTTGCCGACTTGAATGGTTTTTTATGGCTCATCCTCATTGAGGATGATGGATTCTACCTCTTCTGCGGCTTCTTCCTTTTTTAACTTTGTCTTATCCCTGGGGTCAAGGGTATCAATATTATAAGTAGTGGTTACTTTCTTGTGAGCCTCTCTTTCCTCGACAAAGTTGAAGTAGCATTCACGTGCCGTCATCTGGTCACCCTGAACTTCCCCTACCCCATGAGGAGTCAGAATTTTATTATGTGGTGAACTGTCTAAGGCACGACCTCAAATTCCTTGAGGGCTACTCATCCCAGTATGAGGTTATAGACTGAGAAGACTTTTTTGTCCATCACAAAAAAGTTGATCTTCCTGGTGAGCCATTTTGGTCACTCATCTCCCATTCTTACATCAACCTCATATATCCCCAGGGGATGAAAATTTTCCCCATTAAAATCGATCAGGGGATGATGGTATGGGATGAGCCTAGCACAGCTAAGTCCGAGGGCTTTGAAACATGGCCAAAACATCACATCTGCAGAACTGCCCCCATCTACCAAGATCCTCAGCGCCTCACATTCGTGCACCCTGGTGGTGATGACGAGAGCGTCATCATGTGGGGCTAGAAGGCCCTTTAAATCTAACCTTGAGAAACCCACCATCAGGGTATCCATGTCAACCTTCTTCCTTTTTTCAGGCTTGGATTCGATAGAGGTTAAGTGAACAGATTCAGCCTTCGTTACTGCCTTCGCTTCAGCTATATGGGCCTTTCTGTTGGCCACTTCTGATCCTCCTCCAGCCAGGCCCCCGAAGATCATTTTGACACCGAATGAAAGTATATTTAGCCTTTTCATCGGGCCATAGTCATCCTTCGGTGGAAGGTCAGTATCATCATCATCATCTAAGGGGTCATCACGCCTGTCGGGGGCATCTTCTCTGTATTTATCACTTCTTTTCTTCCTAGGGTCGGCTCGACCACTCTTGGAGGGAACCTTGTCCACATACTTTCTCAACTTCCCTTCTTTTAACATCTTTTTAATTTCATCTTTTAGGGAGAAACATTTATCGGTCAAATGGACATGATCTTGGTGGAATTCACACCACAGGTTTTTATTCCTCTTATGGGGAGGAGCTCTTAACTTTTCAGGAAATTTTAAAGATCAGTCGCTCTTTATCTCATTCAGAATGTGTTCGCAGCTGACCGTCAGAGGGGTGTAATCTACAAACTTGTCATGTGCTGGTCTTTGCTTCCCTTCCTTATTCTTTTACTTGTATTTACCTCCAATAGTACCTCCTTTTTCATCCTCGTATTTGGCATCCATTGCCTCTTCGGCATTCATCACCTTCCCCATCATCACTAGCAGCTTAGCCATTGACTTCAGGGGGTCTTCGGTAAGATTTCATAATATCTTCCCCTTTTTGAGTCCTCCAATAAGGGACGTCATGGCTATACTTTCTTCGTAGTCTTCGACCTCTAACTTTTCTTTATTAAACCTGGATGTGTAGTCTCTGAGGCTCTTATTTTTCCCTTGATTAACATAGAGCGGGTGAGTGGTCTTCTTCTGTGGCCTTACTCTAAAGTAAAAGTTATGAATGAACCATTCTACTAGCTGCTTAAAGCTTTCAATGGAGTTCTTCAGAAGAGAGGTATAACAAATATGTGCATCCCCATTCAAAGTGCTTGAAAAGGATTGACACCTCATCTCATCTGAGATAGAGTATATATTTGCTACTGACTGGTACATCTCAATATGATGGACTGGGTTGGTACTCCCGTCATACCTTGGGGTGACCACAGGCGGCTTAAACTTGGCCGGTGTTGGGAAGCTGACTATCTTCGCCACAAAGGGTGAGCCCTCGAAATATCCTCTTTGAAGAGGGTCTCTCCTTTTCAATATATCACCAATTTTATCCTCCATCCTCTGAATCGAGTCATTTTATGGCCTCACAGGGTCGTCTTGGCCGATGTTATCCCCCACCGCTTCTCTGGGATGAACTGAGGGCTCTGCTACAACCTACCTTTATCGGCTATTTACTTCTCTATGACAATCATCTCATCCATGAGGGGGTCGGCCCTCGTGGGGTTGGCCATCTATTGCTTCTCTTCTATACCTTACGAGACTTCTCGATCTGTACAATCTTTCCCTCAGGTCATTGACTGGGCCCAGCCTCTCAAAGGCCTCCCCTTTACTCATACGGTCAAAAGCTGAGCCTCGAGGGAAATCATCAGGATTCTGTCTCCTACACCTCACTCGGCTCTCCTGGATAGGTCGTACAATATTTTTAGAGATCTCATATGGCTCCCAACAATATTTCGGAGAATATTCTACTTCCATATCATCATACCTCTCCTCCGGGCAAGGGTTTCGTTGCCTCCCCATGCGTAAATGCATGGGGTCAGCAACATCCCTCCGCTGTTGTGGAGGTGGAAAATATTTATATGGTGCCTGGGGTGGTCCCCTGGCCTCATGTTTTTCCCGTGCAGCTACCGGGGTAATCATCTCCGGTGAGACTCCTAGTGGTCTCAGTATGTTTTGGCTAAGAGATGCAAATTTCTCTTGCATAACCTGCTAGCTTGCTGCCAAAGACTTCAGGGAGGCAGCCACCTCATCCATCTCAGACTGCGGTGGTACATGGATGGAACTAGGTCCTACTCCACTGGCCGGTGGAGGAGGTGGTGGTAACTCCGATGCCATACGTTTAAGCTGTGATGAGCTGACTAATCAAAAGATGGATGAGCTTGAGAACCTTAATAGATCTCTTTCAATGGTGAAACAGCTCCACACAAAGGGGGAGAACTGATTCACCACCAGAGTCTCTGGTGAAGTCAAGCTATAGAAAGAAAGAGATAGCTTCTCGTTCCCATAGATGGCGCCAAACTGATGATGTTTAGAACAACACCACTAGATAAAGAGGAAATAAAGCTCAAACAATAACGACAATGGCAACAATAAAGTTATACATGTATGTAGATATAAGGATATGTGTAAAAGAGGTATGAAGACAATGATGTATAGTGGTTTGTCCAATCAAGCCTACATCCACTATGAGTGTGTGATCCACTAAATATGGGCACTAAAGGCTATGGATATAATGCACAAGCTTTCTCTCTCTACTGTGTGTACAAACATAGTTTTTGCTAGGGTTACAATTATCAATCCCTTTACAAGGTTGAAGGATACAAGTATATATAGGGCTTGGGGAGTGTAGTATACCCCCCAAGCATGCATTGAGCATGTGAATGATGATCTAGATAATCCCCTGTTGACACCTGGCTGTGCCACTTGTAGCTAATGATGTCATGATATTCCCTCACGTGAGGGAATGATCTTGTTATGACAGTTTAGTCCACGTGCTACATGAGTCCCATGCGCATTGTTCCACGCATCTCCCAAATCAAGCGCCATGATGGTGTCACCCTCGGCCTATAATGACAGGTCGAGGTTGATGCTAACCTTGTGAAAGCCCTGATTGCTGAACGTAGGACATTTGTACTATCGGCCTACATAGGGTCGGCCGGTCGTATGGTCGTCTGAACTGTCCCGAAGTCGAGGCTTCAACCTGTATGGGCTTGGGCTGATTTGATCCATCCAGCCTTCGTATATTACCAATGGTGGGGTCGGCCTGGCGGACCCCTATCGACAATCATCCTAGACGAGGCTACCCTCGGCCAGGCCGAGGGTATATTTTGGTATATCACCTGATAATCAAATTTCATAATGATTATCAAAATTTGATTTCCAAGACAGTTTTATAGTAGTTAGGAACCAAGACAATTGACCCACTGCAAATGCATGTATTTATTTCATAATTTGCCATACCTTATAAAATTAAAAAGAATTTTTTTAAAAGGACATAAGAAACAGCATGGAAAAAGAATAAAGGAAATATGAATATTAATATACCTGTAATTCTTTTTGCAAGGCCATATTCATGTATAGTTTCTCTAAATCTTTCACTGGTTTTTTCTTGCCTCCAGCTCTCTGTAAGACGAAGCTGTTTTCCTGAAAATCATGAAAGAATGGATCAAAATAAGAATTCAGTCCATTCATTTATGGTGGAGAAAATAAAGAATATTCCTCGTATAAGCTAACCACTTGAGGAATGTATAACTTTTGGTTATTAAAACAATACTAAAATTTAACTGTTTTACTTAACAAATCATTTACATGTATTAATCAGTTAACTCTGATTTTTTACCCAAACTGCAGTAACTTCTTCAAACTCCCCTACTTATTTGTCCTGACAGATAGCACTTAATTTACACAAACGCCCCTCCCCATATTTTTACTCTAGTTCCTTATATATTCAAACACTAGATTTCCTCCTTTAAACTAATGCTTTATGTCCGAAACATGCCAGAAAAATGGTTCAAATACTCGAATTCAATGGGAGAAATAATCAGCTATCCGAAAGACACAAACCATAAGGTGGAAAATGGGGGAAAGAGCAGAGAGAGTACCTTCTCTAAAGCGATATTTCAGAAACGTTGGGATACCAAAATATCACCTTCATATTGCAGCCCATATGCACCTGAATTCGGGTTGTTTAAAATATAGCACCTGAATTCAAGTATTTGTACATTCAAACCACGTGACATTTATGTATCTGTACATTAAAATTTTTATACATTCAGACCATGTGATATTCATGTATCCGTACACTAATATTTAAAATATAACACCTGAATTCATCTATCTCTTTAAACACAAGAATGCATGTATCTGTACATTCAAACCATCTGTAGATTCAGACCAATATGAAGGTTTTAAGAACATAAACTTTAATGAACCTAGATGGAGAGGAAATACCTTTAATACTTGTTTAAACATTAGTCTTAAACAATAACATCTTCTATGACATAACGATGCACAAATCTGGAAAAAAAAAGTCTGAATCAATATAATTAGAAAAAAATCATCAAGAAAATGAATGTGAACCTAAATTGAGCATAACAATGAGGAATATAGGTACAACTCAAGAGACCAAAACAAAGAAGAATGTGAATCCATTGTCAATCATCGCTCATAAGACCATATATGTATAGCTCAACGGGACAACAAAGACAATATTTAAAAAATAATTAGATATTATTATTAATGAATTGCATTAGAAGTAATAATAATTAATTCCATAAAAGCCCATTTGACAATAGTGGCCGATATATAAAATCATCATCAATTACCATAAAAAATTAAACTCTCAATCTTAAAACTTGGACTGCATCACCACAAAAAAGTAAAACTCAATCTTAAAACTTGGACTACATCAATATGTAAAGCTCAATCTCAAAACGCAATCCATTCATTTGCTCTCTTTGCTTCCAATAATGAAAAAAGGTTGCTTTAGTTCAGTGTAGCGACATCACAATCTCAAATAGGATACAGTAAAACAATCTGCAAATCCAATAGTAAGAACTTTAGCACTATGATACCATAGACTTGGGAAAACTGGTGCATTTTTGAAAGAGTATAGCAAAACGTAAAAATAAATCTGTATAAACTGTTTTTACAATTTGACATGGCTAAAAGAAACAGGGGAATCAAGGGAAAACACCAAATAATGCCTTTTTTTTAGCCTCTGGAAAATACGAATTTTCAAAACAACTAACTATAACATTAAATTCAGGAGATGTCAACATAATTACCTAATTTGTGCTGCTTCGGCAGCATGTACTCCATCTAACGCGTCTTCAATTATAAACTAAGCATCCAAGAGATTAAAACTCGACTCTTGATAATTATATAAAATCCAATTGCCAAACTCTAATTAGTTTTATTCTGTTAGAGAACAAAATCATAGGCTATTACATCACCAAATCTGCAACAAAATACACAATTCACAGACCGAGAAACCTAAAAGATTAAAATAGTAAAAATTCACATTAATGAGAAAAATCATCAACATTTGTAAATTGAAAATGCAATAAACAAAGAGGTAACATAGGATCATGTGATTCTGGGTCGATCACGACTAAAATTTCTAACATCTGCAACGTATAAATCAAGAAACCACATCAAAATAATACAAATTTTTAATGTCAAAACCCTAACCCCCGAATTAAAATCAAAGTAACCAAAAGTCTGAGATTATTGAGGGACCTGATATTCCAACATGCCTAAATGTCTTAACAAAAAACACAAATTAAAGAGTTTACCAGAGAGATTTAAGATTCAGAAATAAAAGGAGGTCAAAATCACAAAAAACAAATGCGTGTGTGTTCAATAAAGGAGTCTGAGATGTATACCATATTACAATCAGGTCACCTGCAAAAGACAAAATAAACAACAAACAACATACACATAAATAGATCTAAAACAAAATGAACTAAATCTGTAAAATAATCTATAAAAAAATTAACAGATCTTAGCCGAAATTAAAATAAGTGAGTGTGTTTATGTGCATATGAGTGTGTAAGAGAGAAACCTATAGAAGTCTGTGTTAGACACGGAGGAAGATAGATGAAAGAGGTATAGGATGAGGGAGGGATCATAGGGCGTATGCTTCGGATATGAGAGAAGGCTTAAAGAGGGAGGGGGAGCATCGGGTGTATATGTGATAAATAAGAGAGGGTTTAAAGTGGGCTTGGTGTGTGTTTACAAAAATAGCCTTATGTTTGAATTAAAGTGAAAGAAGGGAATCAATTAGTGAGATGAAAAAGAGGGGGAACTCAAATTTTTAAGGGGTAAAATAGGAAACACATGAATTAATTCATCTTATGACATCATCTTTTGATCTTATGACATACATAAGTTTTGTAACTTATTATATAAATATATGATGTAATAGTTATCATGACATAAAATTATACGCATAAGGTTTGAAAATGAAGGAACACTTAAAATACACAAGAGAATGAACCTACCACACTAGGCAAAATATTCTCACGTAGGAATTCAATCTCCACAATATGATTCAGCACCTTCAATCATGAAGCTCCAACTTGAACACTCTTGGAAGAATATCTAAGAATCCTAATGGATAAACATATTATTTTCCGTTAAAATCTTATGCTTAAGTTATCTTCAATTTCTTTTTGAATTTAACTTGGATCGATTCTTCATACGAGGTTTATTTATGGAGACTTAGAGAAATAAAAGGTTAAGGTTAGGAATGGATTATTAAGGTTTATTTTTGTATGTAACCAATGTTATTGACATGAATCTAAGTCTAGTTTTAGAGTGTAACACGTCAAAAAATAGGAAATTAGGGTTTTTACAAAATAGGACATCGTTCGAACGAAGTGTTCCCCGTGCGAACAAAAACTAACTGAATTTGAACGAGACTACCCTCGTTCGAATGAGATCTCATAAACTTAAATTTCATCCTAACTATTTATTGTCAACTCTGTCAAACTCATTTTAAACAAATAGGCATTTTTCCACTTTCAGCTATTTCAACTTGCCAACAATTAAGACCAAATTACTAACGTATCCTTAGAGTTTCAACCCTATAACACCTTAATTTATATAAAGACCAATTCTTATGCACAACTCGTATTATAACTTATTGAATTTAATGATACACTTCTTCTAATATAATATGTTTGGACATCAAACCAACTTCAATTCAAATATATAAATTGCCTGAAATTCAATTAATATTGATTATTAAAAAATAAGAAATATTATAGCCTACATTTGCCTATTAGTGGCACAAGGTACTCAAATTAAGTTGTAGACCCATCACTTTTTGAAAATTGTTCCATAGGTTAGATATGAAAGTGTGATCGTTTCCAGAACTATATATAATAATCCCCCATGTACTCACAAAATAAATCTCATAAAGAGTTAATCATACTGGTCGAATGTATAATTGGTCCATATCAGAGGAAAATGTTCTAACTTAATCAATCTATCAACAATAACCCAAATTGTATCGTGTTCTCATTGTGACATTGGCAATCCCATAATAAAGTCCATGGAAATATTCGTTAACTTCAACATTGGAATTTCAAAGCATTTTCAAGACACTTGGTTGTTGTCAATTCCTTGACTTTCACCATCTGGCATGAAATGAACTTGGATACAAACTCTGGGTATCCTTCTTCACCATATACCATAGATATTTTTCTCTCATGTATTAGTAAATATTGTCATCTGCAATATGCACCACAAATCTTAACCAGTGAGCCTCAATCAAGATCATTCTACACAAATCTACGTCATCAGAGGCCACTAGACAACTTTGGAACCAATGTTCTAATCAAGTAAAATGGCACAACTCCTACTAATAGTGCCCTAATTTGTTTCCTAAAAATAATTACCCATAGTTTGGGCATGCACCACTCAAATCATGATACCAAGAGTCGTTAGTAAGATGGTCATAAAAACATCGATTAACTCATATATTGTTCGAAGTGAACGCCATTAACTTCCTAATTATGAACACTATCACTATTGATAGACATATCAAAGCATTTTTAACCATATTCATCTTGCCCAGATGACACTAAATACAGAATTGGTAACCATTTGAAAACTTTAACCACCAACTCTATCTCGTATTTAACTTCTAATGAGTGAACAGATATTGAGAACTCTTGTGATTGATGAACATTGTGAACCTATACCCCAACAGATGATATCTCCAACTTCAAAAGGCAAATACCACCACTTCCAAATCACGCATAGGGTGATTCTCCCTCGTGAGACTTCAGATTAAAAGAGGCACAAGCTATATGTATATTTTCCTGTATCGACACTCCTCTAAGGCCCTCTAAATATGCATAGGTGTATAGCAAGTAGTCTATAACCCCATGTGGTAATGAAAGCATTGGTGTGGAAGGCAACTTTCCCTTTAACTCCTTAAAATCTCACTAGAAATGCTTATCCCAAAAAAGGTACTCCGTTCATGGTTAAGTGTGTCAGCGGTCCAATAATCTTAAGTATCCCTAAATAAACTATTGGGAGTATTCTACCAACTCAAGAAAACTCTTAGCCTCCATCAGTGTAATGGGATGCCCCCACTCTAAAACTTCATACACCTTACTAAGATCTATGAAATCCTAGCCTCGTAAGCAACATGTACACAAAACGTAACTTTTCTCAACCAAAATCCACATTTTGAAAACTTAGAATACAATCGATGCTCTCACAATTTTTCAAAAAAATCTCAAATGATGTGCATGGTCATCTTTAGTACACCGTGATTTCATGACTATTCATTTCTCTTGTGGTTATAATTATTAATTTACTGTGGAAAATTAAATTGAATTTCGGTAAATATTAATTAGCCAGATAAAGGATTAATATTTGTAATTATTATTTACTTACGTGTGATAAGTAAATAGATATGTGATTTATTATATGTCACGAATGAATAAAAGCGACGGTTTATTATTATATGTCGATAGAGTGTTACATCGGTGGATCTATACATTTTATAGTCGACACGCATGGTACGCACGTGTTGGGACCGGTTAATGATATGTAAGCTTGTTTGTACTTGGGTGGATTGGATGACTTTTTTGAGTGCACTGATGATTCAACAAGGGGTCAAAATTGTCTAGAATAGGTAACGAGTGTTATGATTGGGTTTCGAGGACTTTTTAGACATAACAAAACCCGTATAAGGGCAGGAAAGTCTTTTTACACCTAGAGTTACGTGGAAAAATGGGATTAGGGTGAATTAATGTGAGTGCACTTGAACTAATGGATTGATTTGTATAATTAAAAGTCAACCAAAAAATCTAATTTTTACCAAATTTTAATCTTTGATTAAATTAGATTTGCATACAATAAATGTTCTAATCATAATAATTAAACTACGCACGCAATCGACACAGTAATTGAGGAAAAATTCCAAAAGGGCAAAACCTTGATTTAGCACTATCGTAAGTTTTGACAGATATGTGACTTATAAAAACTTAGCTAAACTAAGTGGGGTGAGCCGAGTGTTCAAAACGTCCAACAGAATACGACTCAGTTTAGAGTCATCCATAGGCAGCGATGTACCATCGGTATCAACTTATCAACCTTCTTCCTTCTTCAGCGGTGAACCCTCGGTTCACAAGTCAGTAGTAGATATTCCTATTCATGAGGTTTTATAAAACAAATAGAAACTGTAGGTTTTCACAAAGATTCACAAGTCATATGGGGAAAGTAAATATTGTGAATTGAAAATTGTTTTGTGAAACAAAATATGAAAAACTTTAGCAAAGATATGTTATTTGCGTTTTTTCCAAAGTCCAATGAAAAAAGAGTTAAAAATAGGTATTCATAAGTCTAACATAAAAATTGAGGCGCCAACTCATTTGAACGAGAACCAAGTTGGTTAGAACGAAAATAGGCTTTCGTTTGAACGAGTAAGCGTCTCGTTTTAATGAAAAAGCAATGTCATTTGAAGATTACATCAAACGATCTTCTAACGATAAAGTTCTGGCGGGAAAAGCCAACCTCGTTTGAAGTTCATTAAAAGGGACTTCTAACGAAATCACATTTTCATTCGAACGAGATAGTATCTCGTTTGAAAGAGGCCAAAAAATAAATTTTTATTTTAAGGCTTTTCGAAAAGGCAGCCTCAGTTTTATAAAAATAGCATACCAAATACGATTTAGAAAATCTATGAACACCCATAGTTTTATACCTTCTTGAGATGTAAGGGTGTCTTCTATCTTGGAGATATTGGAGTTCGGTTAGACGAGTGGGTTTGTAACGGGATATGCCAAAATAAAAATTAAAACCTAAGCTAAAATATCTGCTCTTATAAATCCCCCCTTTGTCTATTCAGGTACAAAATAAATATGGAAATCAAAATTACTACTAAAAACCTTTATATGACAATGATTCTTAATGCCCTCTCAAACCCTAGAAATGGAACGGAATAAGTGAAACTTTATCTTCAAATTGAACTTGTTCATCCCTTGGGCAACTTTGGCTTCATCCGGTGTAGTCCATGAAATCATCAACAATGTGGAAAAAAAACTACACATGAAACAAAGAGATACCGTGACACATAGAGTTTTAAATAGTACAAAAAAAACTCTCCCTCAATTTGTTCTCCCCCTTTTTATCCGTAAATGACAAGGGAGTAGAAACTTAACATGAATTAAAAAGCATCACATCAAGAAGTAAGATACCATCACAAAGATATGTAAATAACGCATATGTAATGAAAATCTGAAAAGGTAACTTTTTCAACTAACTATTTTTGAATTTTTTCCATTTTTCAAGTAAAAATAAAATACAAAATGATCAAATACAACACACCATGGAATAACACTAAAATATTTGAAACATGGATGCAGAATGTTGGGGTGTGAACAATTTCCATAGGAAAATTAACATATATATTACTAACATGTGTGCACTAAGTTTTGAGACACTTCTAATAAAAGATCTCAAAGCCTACCTCAGATATAAAAGTGGTGAACTCAAGTGAAATTGAGTCAACTTAATCAATATGTCATGAACATAAATAATTCTCACACCAATATGGAAAACTGCATAATGTTTTTTCGAGACATTTTAGTTGTGCAACCCATTGATCTTCGACTATAACTCCCTCAAATTCTCACATATATGATGATAAACTCTCAATTATTTTTTAAGAAATTATTTCTCATATGTAGCGAAGCATCAATGAATCAGAAATTTGCACGACACTTCTATTTTTATGTGCCTCTAATCTTTTTAAGATATTTTATACAAACGGTGGCTTTTAATGCAAAGACTTGTGTTCTTTCGTAGCCTTTTTCCATTGCTTAACATATGACAATATTTTTTGGAAAAAAGATTAAATACGGGCAATGGTTCTTACATGCACAAATTTATCTCTTTTTACATTTGGTTCGTTATTAAGAAAAATTGAGATGAGAACATCGTATTCGACAACTGACAATTAAGTGCAATGTTCAAACAAGTTCGTGACCTATGCATTAAAGGTGACTAGGAGTTAAACATGTAGAAAGTAACCATGAAATATCAACATAATTACTCCACACATTATTAAACACACTATAAAAATAACGTTATGTCTCGAAACACTACGAAAAAGTCGCATGGAAGTATGGGATGAATGGGTGATCGAGATATCTCAAATGCTCATCCATATATGGTGAAAAAAATCTTTTTCAAATTTTTTATCAAAAATAAAATCTTGGTAAATTTCTCATCTTTTTCTAAAAAATTGAAAATCTTTTTGTATTTTTTAAATTTATTCCAAAAAACAAAACTCTTTTTAGACTTTTCTAAAAATATCAAAATGAAAAATATAAATACAATGATAGTACACTCTAAAAATATAAATATTAGATGTGAACATTATAAGCACCCTATTTTAAAAACAACTCTCAACCTCAATCATTAGGCCCGAAGGAGTTCTCAAAAGGAGATGACATCCTAAGAATTTCCTCCATCAAGTTTTATGAGTTATTGATTAAATCCTCTACTTGGTCTCGAAAACTCTCAAAATCTCTACGGTGATGTGTGGGGGCATGCAAAGTAACACATGTGGGAGTGTGTGCGGGAACGTGTGTAGGAACTCGTGTGTAGCATACTGGGGAACACACATATAAGAAACTCTCCCTAGATTAAAACAAAACACTCTAAGCTGACCTCTATGTTTGCAATGGGTACAAATATACACGGGCTTAGGTCCACCTTGATCAAAATGTCTAGGACGATCTCTCCTAGGTGCGTTAGGTCTCCTAGGTGGGTGGGTCCTGATGAGGGCCATAAAGATCCATCACGAACTCGGGAACTGGCTCGGGTGTAGCTTTGGAAGTGGATGCACCATCATCACCTATTACTTGCTTGTCAATATTACCTAACGAGGGACTGAGGATCATCCTTCCAACCTTCTTAAATGTGTCCTCTTAAGTAGCTTTGACTTCTCGAGCATGTTCGAGTCACTCTCGAGTTGAGATACATGAACTTCAAGTTTCTCACGAGTCTCCAATGAAGAATGAAGATCTCTCATAAGATTATCCACGTTGTTGGTCAAATCGGTCTTCTCTTACCTAAAATAATCAACTGCTCAGATAACGAAACTTTCACCTTCTCGAGTTGGCTCACCGATGCCTCACATTCTCTCAAAACTTTTACTTCCTTTTCTAAATCTAACACCTAAGAGACAAATCTTTATTAACCATTTTTATTTTCAAAGTCACGATTTTTGGAGTCCACCTTCTCCCTCATTCAAATTTTCTTCCTCACTATCACTTTTGCCAGAATGAATCGAAACATCATCGAGGCTTTCACAGATATTTCCTCATCGGCGTAGGAAAAATCGAAAGCACTAACGTGACTAGCCATGAACGTAATGAAGGGTTCATGTGGTGATTCTCCCCTTGAATCAACCGACTCAATGTTGCTATCGCTTGAGTGACCTCATTTGTAACTTTCTTGCCCTGTCTCTTAACCCTAGTGGGACACTCATGTACCTTGTGACCTTTTTCCTCACATTCATAGCATCTTACCTCATTTTTCGCAAAACCTTCTCTCCCACATTCTTATTTTTATTTTTCTCAAAAGTATTTTCTTTGGAAAATTTGAGAAAGATTTTAATTTTTTTTGCAAAAAGGGCTAAGTCATCTAACTTAAAATCCAATTCAAACTCGGACTCACAAACTTTATCTTTCTTCTTTTTCTTAGTTTGAGTTTTCAAATCAATCCCTATTTCCTTAGGTTTAACAGTTTCTAGAAACATATCTATCTCATATGTTTGAAGGTCTCCTACGAGCTCTACTAATCTAAGACTATCTAATATACCTAAGGAATTTAGCATGGTAACCTTAGGAATAAAATGGGCTAGTAAGGATCTCAAAATATTTTTCATAACTCTCGTTTAAGGAATATTTGCACCCAAATTAAAACTAGAATTGATTATGTCTGAAAATGTGCATAAAACTCATCAAAAGACACGGACTCTAGCATGGTAATAATCTTAAACTGTGTGGTGAGGTTCTGTAGCTTATAGGATTTAACAACATTGGGTCCCTCATGAGTGAGCTAAAGGGTATCCTAAGCTTCTTTAGACGTGATGCATGCCATAATGCGACAAAACTCATCAGGGGTGACAACCCTAAAAATAGCACTTAAGCCACGAGAGTTGTAACTAATACATATAAATTCTTCCTCCATCTAGCAAAAAATAGGTTGAAGACTTTCGACATTGTCGACAGTCACTGTGGGTGGAGTCCACCCTCTTTCACAAACCAGCCAGACATGTTGATCAATTGATTTTAAAGTAGACCTCATCCAAGCTCCCCAGTAAGCAAAATTGGAACCATAGAAAATGAGCATTCGGTTATACAAATTATCCACTAAATTCTGGCTCTTTAAAGGTCAATATTTTTTTAAAAAAATTTGTGAAAAAGAATCACACGATAGTTCGGCGTAACCAACTCTGATACCAATTTGAGAATTCACTTGAACAAATAGATTGATTTGTATAATTAAATGTCAACCCACAAATCCATTTTTTACCAAATTTTAATCTTTGATTAAATTAGGTTGGCATACAATAAGAATTTCAACCACAATAATTAAACTACGCATGCAATCGACACAATAATTTAGGAAAAATCCTAGAAAGGACAAAACTTTTATTCAGCACCATCGTAAGTTTTGGCAGACACACGACTTACAAAACATAACTAAACTAAGTGGGACGAGCCGAGTCTTCAAAATGTCCAACAGAATACAACTCAGTCCGGAGTCATCCACAAGCAGGGATCTGCCCTCGGTATCCACTTATCAACCTTTTTTCTTCTTCAGCAGTCAACCCTCGGTTCACAAGTCAGTAGAGATTCCTCTCCACGAGGTTTTATAAAAGATATAAAACTATACGGTTTCATAAAGATTCACAAATCTTATGGGATATTTAAAGATTATGAATCAAAATGTGTTTTATGAAACAAAATATGAAAAACTTTGGCAAAGATATAATGTCTGTGTTTTTTCTAAAGTCCCATGAAAAAAGAGTTCAAAATAGGTATTTATAGGTCTGATATAAAAATTGAGGCGGTGAGTCATTCGAACGAGAATTAAGCTCATTCGAATGAAAACAAACTTTTGTTTGAATGAGTAAGCATCTCGTTTTAACGAAAAATCAATGTTCTTCGAAGCTTACATCAAGCAAATTTCTAATGAGAAAATTCTTCCAGGGAGAAGCAACCTTATTCGAAGTTCATTAGAAGAGACTTCTAATAAAATCACATTTTTTTTCGAAAAAGATAGTATCTTGCTTGAAGGAGGCCAAATAGTAAATTTTTAAGTCTTTGAAAAATAGGGTCTCGGTTTTATAAAAATAGCATCCCAGATACAATTTAGAAAATCTATGAACACCTATATTTTTATAGCTTCTTGAGAAGTAGGGGTGTCTTAGATCTTCGAGATGTTGGAGTTCTGTTCGACAAGTCAGTTTGTAATGGGATACGCCAAGATACAAATTAAATCCTAAGTTAAAATATTTTCTCTTAGAATTAAGGAGGTATTTAAAGGTAGGGAATATGGATGGCAGCCCACCATTGGAATTCTACATAATTAAGTTAAAGAGAAAGCTCAAGAGGAGAGGAAAAGATGAAGAAATGAGAAAAGGGCTTTGAGAGGAGGAGAGAGGGAATCATCTCTAGATTCAACCCATCATCAAACGTGAGAACTTAGGATTTAAATCCATTAAGGCAAGTAGTTACTTGCTTTAAATTGCAATTGTATGCAGTTAATCACTTTCATGGTTAATGATAAAAATTTGAGACTTAAATATACAAATATTGAAACATTGATTGACTGATTTAGAGATATAGATGATTACTGATATCTAATTTGAATTGATTACTAGTTGGTATTGATTATATAAGAATTTTGAAATAAATTCTGAGTTTCTAATAATGACCATGTAGAAATTTGATAGGATGATTGAATTAATGAAAATCAAATTAGGAAAATTTTGGGTTTGATAAATTAAGAGTTTAATTTAGTATCATGGGGTTTTGATTTAGGATTCAAGGTTAATTATATGTTATAACACTTCTGCAACATTGATATAATGACATAGGAGGTTAATTTTATATTTGGGACCTCCATTAGAGGGTTTGGAGGAGAAAAACTTGAGGAAAAAGATGACAGGTAGCCCAACAAATTGAATCGGTTCATTAGGGAAGCGAACCGATTTGCTCAGCCGAATCGGCTCGGTCTACCAGGGAATCGGTTTGGTTTGCTGGCCTACCCAATTTTTGTTCCTATGTTGTTTAGACTCGTTAAGGCTTGGGAAATGATTGTAGGGGATTCTGAGGTACTATAGGGTTACTTTGGAATGCTTTACACGATTTAATACATGTAATAGGCCAACGAATATATGGGTTCGGGTGAGGAGAACCGAGAATTCAAGTGAGTGACCATTTAGATATTAATCGAGAAGTTAGTTTAAACTTTGGGATTAGGTGATCATGCACTGTGGGATATGCTTACGAGCTTGGTACTTTATTTATACATATTAGAGTGACATGTATATATATATATATATATATATATGTGTGTGTGTGTGTGTGTGTGTGTGTGTATGCTTCTTATTTATATCAAACATACCTACTCGATAGTGCTATTGTAGGAGGTTACACGTGTGGGAAGTCCACCCTGGTGTTGACCAGCAAGTGGTGGTTTGATTCCCCGAGTCGTGGGTTTGTTGTATAGACACTATCCATATGTGAGGATAAGTATTGGTTTGGAGACCAGTTAGGCGCCATGTGGTAAAATTGTGACCCCGAACATATGTTTATGACCACCTCCATTGAATGTGTTTACGTTTGGGATCGATGTTGATTTTGATCTAGTGGCTCAATGTGATGCGTAACGCCTAGAGACTGATAGCACATAAGAGATGTATCTGTGAGGTCCATGCTTTGGGGATACAATTATACTTATATAATGAGTGGTATATATATATATATATATATATATATCTATATATATATATCTATATATATATATAGATATATAAATGTTTATACGATATAGTGTATATATCTACTTATAGCACGAGTATAGATATGTTATATCTATTGTGTGAATATCTATCTATAGTAAATGTGTCTCTACAATATTATTTATGTATACCTATTAAAGGTAGTTATATTTATCTAATGTAGAGAGTATCAGCAGGGTTGGGCTTGACGTTGTAGTAGATGTGGATGCTACAAGACTTGAATTAGACACCTCATTCATTCTACCTAGATAGGATCTTATTTTATTCCAATTTTCAATTTAGGCTTGTTGCCCGTAGATGGATAGGATTTTACATTACTGTCATGATATTTTATTTCAGTATTCAGTTGTTATTCAGTGGATATTACTATTTAGTAACCGATGGTTTATTCAATTCACATTTATTATTTATCTATGTGTGAGGATTATTCTATTCATTTTGTTGTATGGTTTTATTCACATTAATGTAATTTGTTGCATCAGTGATGTTGAGAATGAAACTATAATAAGAATCTTGTTTTATTTTAGTATAGTATTGACCACCTGATATTAGAGTAGGCGGGTTATCACATCATCAAGAGTATCTAGATAAACCAATATCATATTCTTGAAACTCTATTCATAAGGCATGATGACAAATAACATCATCTTCTTGAACCCATATGACGCATAACGAATGAGAAACACGATTTTGAGTATATCCTCCTCCTCGACTCATAACTAATTATAACCCGATCTCAATTTTATGTTTCAAAAGTAGGAAGCACCTATAAGCTTATCGAATAAATTATCAATATGTCGCTATAGAGACTTGTTCTAGATTGTGATTTTGTTCAATTCTCGATAATCGACACATATACGAAGAGTCCTAGCCTTGTTCTTCATAAACATTGCAAGGATTTCCACGATGATGTAGTCCTTTGAATAATTCCCCAGCTGAGTAATTATTAAATCTGCTCCCTAAGATCTCACATCTCAAGTAGTGCCATATGTTATGGCACCCTCTCTATTGGCATGGTACCTAATGTTAAATCAATAATAAAATTAATTTCTCCAATCAGTGGTAACCCTAGTTTCTCCAACTCTTATGATAAGGTGTATATATATGGAAGTACCCCCTCAATATAATAAAAGTGCATGATATACCCTCTCTTAGGCCTTGGCATATCTATCAAATACATCTCCCATTTGAAAATAACATAATTTATAGCATTTCTATGTCAATCAACCTGGCCATGATACATAAATATTCGTCAATCCTAAAGATATAGTGTTCTGAGAAAAGTCTAGAAGGCCTCCTAAATGGTAGAAGATGATAGACCTTGTAGTTTTCTTGAAAAGGGCTAAAAAGGTGTTGGATTTAAATTGAGGTTTCCCCATTGATTTTTTATCCGAGGACCTCCAATTACCCTAAGATGGACTTCATCTTTAGAACATGGTCCCTAATATGAATACCATCAAGCACCTTTGTGTTAAACAATCTTGCCATAAGATTCAATATTATGGAACAATTATGATCTTTAAATATGTTCATGAGGTTCAAAATCATGTCGTAAGCACTTGGCATATTCTGATGTTGGTATTACAATAACTAGTAATAGATTCCAATATATAGAAACGAGCTATCTGATCATCTTAATTCCACTAGACATATCCAGACATCCTCTTCGGATTCCCACTTAATAGGATTGATAAGACATAATTTAGTTAAAACAAACTTATAATCCTCGATAGTTAAGACAATGTCTAAGTTTATTTTCCAATCGATTAAATTTATTCTAATTAATTTGTTATCCTTTAATACTGAAGCAAGTAGGTTGAATGATAAGCCCATTATGAAATTTAAGAATCATCATTTGAAAAATAATAATTCAAATTAGATGTGTGGGGATTTATTTTAATTAAATTTTAATTTGACCTCTATTTACCACCAATTAGAACTAATCCCTTCGAGCATCCTAGTTCCCTTGTGAACTGAGATTTCTCAATGGGATCTTAAATTACCTCACCTTAAACTAGACATATTTTCATCTCTCAGTTATTTTTTTAATAGTCCAAAAAACTTTTGTCCTGTATAATTGAATAGTCAACGACATTTTATCTCACAACTAATAAGAGTGACTCTGGTGGAGAGGATGTTATTAGTTGGGTTTTAGTGTGTACCATTAGTTCATTCGTTGAAATTAAATCTGCTCGTGTAGAAATTTCTTTATGGGGGACCCAACTCACTCATTTAATTTCAAGGAACTATTACTTAAGAGTCACGAAAACATCGTGATGCCATGATTAATTCCCTCAGAGGGGGAGGAAAGATCAATGATAATGCGATTAATTATTCACATAAATTTTTCAAGACACCGATGGCACTACACCAAAAGAGGAAAATATCACACTTTTCCAAGTAGCCCTTATCACGGTGAAGGACTGTGGCAATGCTGCAATAAGTTTTTATATCACGGTCAAGGACTGTGATAAATTTGACGAAGCAATCAACTTAAAACCTTTTTTCTGCCAACATTTGCACTTTATCTCCTCTCTTTCATCAACCCAACTCCCTCACTCTCACTCTCTCTCCTGGGCAAACCCCCCATTTGCATTCATTCAAAATGTATAATTTATATATATACACTCATTTTGGGTATATATACACATTTATACTACTATTTTTAGGTTTGGTTATATATATATATATGTGTGTGTGTGTGTGTGTGTGTGTGTGTGTGTGTATAGTTCTTGAATATATGTGTTTTATGTTAGGTGTATATACATATATTGTCTTCATATTCTTTGAAATCATGTTGGGCAAAAGCTAGGTTTGAACATTCAAACCATTGTTCATTAGAATGTGAATAATTGACTTTACATATTTGTTTGGCCTTTATTATAATGCGTTTATTTGTTGCAAACTAGTTGTATATATATTTATGGCTTTGATATTGTTGGAAACAATTTGTGCAAAAGTTAGGTTTTCACATTCAAACCATTGTTCATTATAATGTGAATATATGACTTTATATTTGTTTGTGCTTCATTAAAATGTGTTTGTTTGTTGCAAACTAGTTATATATACATATATGGCTTTGTTATTGTTGGAAATGATTTTTGTAAAAAATATATTTGAACATTCAAACCTTTCTTCATTAGAATGTGAATATTGGACTCTGATATTTGTTTGGACTTTATTATAATGTGTTTGTTTATTGTAAATGTAATCGTTTTGGTTAAAATATATAAATTATAGGTTTATTTAAAAATGTGAAGTAATGGGGGATTTTGGGTGAAAATGAGAAAGAAGACGATAAATATTTGTTAATAATTTTAAATGTTATTCAAATGTACATGGGTTATGAAAGTTGGATTCGATTAAGTTATAAAGTATAATTAAAACCAATTCAGTATGTATACCCGACTTAGAATTTCAACAAGATAGTGTTATGGGACTTGCAAAACATAATTTAATTAACCCATAATTGTTAGGACTTACCCGCTTTCTTATTATTAATTTCATTAATTAAGTTTCTTGTTAGGTTGTTAATTAGGTTGTGTTTATATATGATTTAACTAGCCCATTTGTTGACACATATTAGGTAATGATTCCTACAATCTGTTATGGGGTATCCTCTATACAAAAAGTGGATGAATGAGACAAAAAGACTTGGGAATGTGTATTATAGAGGTGCTAATGTGTTTAAAAAATTTGCAATGAGGCGTCTCAATGATGACGATTTCTCCTTCCCTTGCCCACATTTTAGAAATGGTAAAGTGTTTGAGTGGAAAATAGTTGAATTGAATTTGCTTAAATAGGGTATGCAAGATGATAATCGGGTGCAGGTTTTTTACGAAGAAGTACATTATCCCTTTGTTCCCAAATAACCTCCCGTACAGTTATCAAGTAGGACAATAGTGGAAGGACATGAGGATACCGTAGAGCATAATATGTTAAATGATCTAATAGACGATGCTTATGGAGTTCATGTGGTGGAAGATAATGAGGGATCTGATACGAAAGATAATGAATTATGTGGTGGAGTTTTTAGTACTTATGATGGTGTTGTGATAAACCTTGACAATGAATAAAAAAGTTTGAAAGTCAAATTGACCCAACCATTATTCCTTGACTATGGAAAAGATCAAACATCTTTGCACGATATGGTTGGTTTGCATAGTTTGAAGAGTCGCTTAGGTATTTCTAGTTATATCGCAAGTGGAATTCTGAATTGGACGAATGGTTTTCTCCCTATATAGAATACGCTTACTAATAAATATTCGAGTATGAAGAAAAACTTTAAAGTTTTGGACCTCGTATAAGCAACATAATCCAAATATACTCAACTACATAAAATCAGGGAAACTTCAAATAGACCAACATTTAAACCATCTAAATCCAAATATATGTTTTACATCAAACATCTTGTAAATTTTGCTAGGAGATGCTTAGAAAAATCCGTGGTCCTAATACCATGTTCTGAAATCCTATATAATTAGTAAAGTCTTCTGCATCAAACATCCAAAGAGGTAAGCCATTGCAGATGAAGTGCAAGAGGATAGAGTATCCGAAACAAACATATTGAAACATGTAAGATTGAAAATAAAACACAAAGATAATCTGCAACTTATCCCTTACATTGAGCCTGAAGTAGTACCTTACATTAAGAGTGTAGTAGTAGTGAAACAAGTGTTAGTGAAATATCACCAATGCTTCAAAACAGAGAGTACTAACAGAGTATTTCTCCAACTTTTAAGAAAGATCAAGAGTGGATAAATTTGAAACTTTGTCAATTAAGCTTAAGAGAAGTTATCTAGAAAGAAAATTACTAACAATTTTAGCATGTAGGAAGTTAAGTAGTTCCAAAAAAACTCAGTTATGTTGTCCAGGAGACAATCTGTTCCTTAATAAAATGCATCGAGTACACACATGTTCCCATTCTCTTTGCATAAGATAGATTAAAAAAGTCGATAATAAAATGCACATCTAGTTATATGCCACCTTATAGCAACTAAATTTAAAGTAGTCAACTAGTAAAGAGTTTACTACTCTCCAAGTTCTATCTATGACAATGACGTGTGCATAAACATAGGTCGCATGGTACTTTTCATAATACAAAACAAACAATAAGAAATTATAAAAAGAATTACCAATAGAGGGGGTGGAGGTTTACAAATGATCTGGATCAATTAAATGTTAGGAATAATGCACTATTCAATCACTGCAAGAGAGGGATATAAATGAGAAATATTATTGAGAAACCCTCCTACAATAATATAGTTATGGCAAAAACTATTCACAAATAAACAGTCCTAACCAACTGATTGTTGGGCGTATTATAAACCACATCTGTAGTTCGATTTTGTTCGCGTCATACCCTTGAACCCTTACACTCTTAATTATCCTATGAAGAATGGGTGTGATAGAGAATAAGGGTACAACGATTCAGCAACTTTGTTTTTGCAGGTTTTCTGTCTAACTCATACTTGAAAATGGGGACCTATTCCATATCACTTCACATCAACCTAACTTGAAAGAAAATTGTTACAATACCAAATAACCTGGAAAGGCAAAAACATACAAACTCATGTTTAATCATTGAAACTAAACATTTTCCTTTAACTACGAAAATAAAAGGAGAATAAACTAAATCAAACACAAACTTCAAAATCATGCCCTTATATCACTACATAAAGTAGATTTGATTTTTTTTACCAAAATTATAAAACTTAACACACATACCTCATAAAATAAATAGAGAAAGAGAGAAAATAATGTATAGATTATACCTGAGATAGCATTAACCCCTCAACCTGGAAAACAAAATATAAACTCTAATTAGTATCTGAGTAACAAAAATAATCCCAAAATATAAACACCAATCAGATAGAAAATCGATTTCAATAATCCCAAAAATGATAAAACTACAAACATCAAAAGTTCAAATACAAATGTGAGTGTGTTGTGTGATAGCACTTTTAGTAATTGAGTATAATGTGGATAGTAACATTAAGTGGGAATACTAACACTTTTAGTTGACATGGATGATATGTGAAGACTCATGGATCATAAAAAGGTCCAAATATCAACTTAGAAACTTAGAAACTTAAGCATCTCCATTGCAAATGGATTCGAAAATTTAGTAAATTCAACATCTTCAAGCAGTTTTTTCTCTCAATTAGTGTCCAAACTCTAACATTCACCAATAAAAAGGCGTTCTCCCTTCAATAACTCGTACCTTTAAAAGCAAGAAAGACAACTTTAAAATCTCAAAAAGTAGAGAACTATTACCTTTGATGATGAGGTGAAGGTTGTTTTGGTGACCGCTGTGCAGAGCCCCCATGAAACTTTTGTTCCTTAAATTCTCCCCTCACTCAAGTTCTGTCGCTCAACTGCATTTATTCATTCGTACATGAGAAGCCAACTGGGCCTAATGACCCAAATTCAAGCTATCCACTATGCAGACCATAGCTGGAATTATGGTCAATCAGATACAATATGTTATTGTACGATACTGAACTGCCATCACTTGGGCTGGTCATGTGAGAACAAAACTCTGGTTGGTGACATGTTACTGTACTGCCTCCCAAATGAAAAAATAGGTTCCCTGTAAAAATAATCGATACTATTATCCAATATTGTAAAGAAAGAAAGGATTCATGCCTCAAAGATTGTATAATAGGACAATGAATGTGGGATAAAACCCCAATTGAGATATCTAATGGTAAATAACATAGAGTAAAAATATCCCACTCTATTATCAAAGTTATCGACCACTGAAAAGAATTAGTAATAAATGGAAATATTATCTACCACTGAACACAAACTATTCTTGATTAATTTATGCTTCCAAGAGTTGGATCTCCAAACAAAGAATATAAATAGTTAGAGATCTAAAGAAAAAATACAGTTACGAAAGTCTATAATAATTACAAATAATTATTAATTATTTAATTATTTAGTTTTCAATCTTTTAAATCAACATGGTCTAAAGGAATGCAGGTAAAGACATGTAGGAAACATAAGTAATCAAGTTTGAGCATAAAAATCTTCAATCACGTGTCAAACAACCAATGGTATCCTTACTAAATGCACACTATCTTTTTTATTTGTTGGTTTTTCGACTGCTTGTTGATTTGTTCAATTGGCCTTCAGGTGCAGCTTCAACGGAGGGGGCTTTTGAGGCCGCCTCTGTCTCATCTCGCGCGAGTTTACCCAATGGGGCTAGAGTCCTTATTGAACCCTCATCTTTGAGGATGAGGAAATTTATCTTTTTAAAGGAAAATGATGAAAGGGAAACGATGGAGACATTCCTAAAAAATAACTCCCCACTGGAAAGAATAATAAGTGGACAACTAAGTGAAGAGGAAAATGTAGAGGAAGAACCTGTGATGAGAGGCTCCCAAATGACTTCTCCTCCTAGTCAATCTAAACCTTCAGACATATTTTCTCATGTTATTGATTCTTCGTTAAATCAGCTTCATGTTACTTTGTGCAGGGGACCAGCATAATCCTAATTCCCAAATTGGCTCTGATTGGCTCTGATCTTATGTCTTATCAGGTACTCATAAACGAATCCCACATAATATTTCATGTCCATGTTATATGAGTGCCAGATCTACGACTATGTTAAGATCAAAATGACCACCACCAGTCAAATGGATCGTCTGCCTGTGTTGAAAATAAATATTACAATAAGGCCATGACTATAGAATCTTCATTAAGATGATAAATAGAGAACTACAACGAAAAAGCAAATAAAAAAATGTTAATTTCAAATGATCAAATAGTTAAAAGTAAATGTCAAAATTTGAAAATAACAAAACATATACAAAGGGTAAGGGTAAGAAAACCTCATAGTTCATATCTGTGATTTTCCACCACCCAAAAAAGGTTTGATCAGCAGATATGTGACAAAGGGTTTCATATGTGGTGGTATGCATATGTCGTGGACAAATAAGTGTGTAATATATGAACAATAGAATACATAACTAAATGTATACACTGAAAAATACCACTCTAAACACACACTCCCCCAAACACACACACCCAAAATGCCTCAGAGTTATTCTCAATCCCTTATTTGAAAGGTTCATCCAGTGCATATATGCATAGAACAATGCAATGTTCATTCAATCCAAATTAAATAAATTAATAACTTAAAAGGTTGATCCAGTTTAAATTATTTAGTAACCTAAAACTAACAACCCAACGAAACCTCTACTAACTTCACCAAATTATCGATAACCTTCAAAGTACCTATGCAAGGATCAAGGGTTGAGTTCTTGCATGTTAGTCGCTTCATATCTGAAACTTGTGTAAAGATATCAAACTCAAATCGCATAGCACTAAACACACATGAATACAACTCTAAAAAAAGATAAGAAAACTAACCGTACCGAGTATCTAGCATTCCAAAAACAACAACCAATCCAAACCACAAAGGAATGTACTATAAACACCAATAATATGAAACCAAAAGTTCTAACAATAGAAGTGTTCGAGAGTTTTTTGACTTATCATTAACACAGTGGTTGGAGGGGAAACAATAGAAAGTAGTAGCCAATTAATGAAGATGGGAAATTGAGTCGTGAATTGCTAAAAAGTTCAAAAGTTAACCTACCATAGTGGTTAAAGGGGAAATAATCTAGTAAGTTACTGAAGATTCAAAATTCAATTTCAAATACGAATTTGATTATGTTAGAAGTAGCAGACTTTATTCAGTTTTGGCTATAAGAGATGGTATTAGGCTATGTAAATAGAGAAATTACTTGTAAGTATACATTGAATCAGATTCTATAGTTTGGGGGAGATTATCAATAAAAAGAAGAGTCTTCAAAATACCATGGAAAACTAAGCAGTTAATATAATAGATTCAACAATTTAATGAAGGTCCATGCTTATTTAGTGCTTTAGAGAGGCTAATTCAGTGTAGACCTTTTGGCAAATAATGGAGTTAGATGCTTTTACATAACAGTGGTTTTGGTACACTTTTTAGCTTCACGATAGAGGATAACCCCCAAAACCATTAGTGAGTAGCCGATCATCCTAGTAACCGATACTGGGCTTCTAAATATTAATATTGATACCCCCATAACAACAGCCCCTTTTGTATTGACCATGACCTGTAAGTGCCAAAATCAGTTTATTATCACAGTAAAAACCACCTCAATCTATATATATATATATATATATATATATATATATATATATATATATATATATATATATATATATATATATATATATATAATTGCAAGGAATCTCAAAAATTAAAAATGGAAAAACAACTTTTAATAAAAGCATGAATAGTTGCTTCCCATTACAACTTTTCTAGGGCTGCTTGTTTGTCCACGTATTTAATTTGTGTAACCATATGATAGTTTAATATCAATTAAAACAGCATAAAACTCTGCATAAAAAGTTGTTATATATCCTAATTTCTCACATAAAAATACCCTTCATAATATAAGTTGTAAAAAATCCCCACATACTGCCTGGGCTGAATTTTATTTTTATAGACCAATCAGTAATTGACCGTAGTTCATGAGAGTGGGTAGGCTGCAAATTAAATGGTTAATCTTGGGACCTTTCACTGGCTTGCAAGTAACCCCCAAATATCTACTTATCAACATATCTTACGCTGAATTATTAACATAACCCCCACAAATGACATCAGTTGCTTTGATATAGCTGAACACACTCCTATTTAAAGAGTTAGAAGAGAACTACTTGTCATCAAATTACTTCTTGTTCCTTTGGTCTCATATACTCCAGAGCATGTGAACAACTGCAGTAATCCAAAACATACTGTATATCTGATGACTGATATGCATTCCTATAGCATAATCCATCAATGTTGTATTCTATCCCCCTTGGATCGCCTTTTGTGTCCCAAACCTGAGAAGAAGTCTCTCGATAAATAAGTTGTTTCGAGCCGAAACCTTGTCATCAAACACTACCATAACAATCTGTTTCAAATAGGGTCAGTAGTGGAAATTCATTATAATTAAAAGCTAATAAACTAAAAAAGAAGGAAAAATTCAAGATTACCTCAATAAGAGAATATCCAGCTCTATAGTTTATAAATGTCCATATTTTCCAAAGAATAAAATCAAGTTAGCATCACCTGTTAGAAACGCACGAAATGTAGAAAATTAGTTTTGAACCCATTGATAGAAACCCTAAAAGAAGATAATTAAATTCCTAATCTCATACTTAAATTACATACACAATTTTAAACTAAGGTGCCAAGAAAAACATTTTTTTCTCCCAAATGAATGCAATCACTGTCATGAAAAGTTTCTTTATTCATCAATTTGTTCACATATGGAGTACAGTGACTTGTGGCACCTGAATCCAGATATCAATTAGTGTCAGTGATAATTTTTAGTGTCAGTGGAAATTTTTGGTAAAGCAAACATATCACCATTTGTGCACACATGTTTGGGCAGAAACTGAGTTACCATTGGTGGTCATGGTCCATTGAAAGAAAAAATAAAAAGATGAAAGCATCTAAAAGTGACATGACCAAATTTTTTACACAATTGGCATTGGGGCTTGTTGCAATTCCACTAAGACATGCCATCACGAACGCCATTACCACACATTAAAACCACGACATCCATAAAAATCTCTATTAGAATTCAGGTTTCCATTAAAACTTCAAAAAATTTGATGCCAAAGAGTGGAGTATGAAAGTTTCCTTTACCGCCTTGGAAATTATTGTAAAACTTTTGTCGCAGTGGTTGACAACACCAGAATTTCTTGAATATAACTCCTTGAGATGCTTTTCAAGGTGACTTTCTTCTGCAAGTAAGGAGAGTCAATTTCAGCAACCGGTTATTCATTAGATCTAGAAATGAGAGATAGATAAGAAATGAATCATATGTAGAAGGAAGTCCCTCAAAGATTGCATCAATGTGATTGCTTTTCATGAGAACATGGTCTAAAGAAGCCAATTGATCAATAAAAGACTTGGTCTTGAGTATTCCATACGTGAGCAGAAGTTTCACAGCCAACCATTCTTATGAGCATTCACCGCGCCATTGATGATAATAATGATGAAAACATGAGTTGATCTTATTGATCCTACTTAATAAATTATTGGTTGATATTACCCCGAGTCTCATCAGATACAAAAAGATACTGCAATGGTAATTCGCATCATTAGCAATTAATTACTGCGATTTATGGCCACGAATGAAAGCACTTACCTATTGGCACCACAATAGATAATTGTTCTCATCAATTTTTACAGAAAAAGAGTGTGAAACGAGAAGTAGAGGAAGTAGAGTGTTTGAATTGGTGCCAAGAAAAACATAAAACTAACAATTAAAACACTATTACAATGGTCGAAATGTGAAGGGTAAAATGAGACATATTGCATTAAACTCCAACCATAGCTTCTTTATTCGTATAGCTTCAAGACTATAGCATATTTCTTTATTCATATACCTTCAAGCCTATAGATTCTACTGGAAATCAACCATTATATAATTATAGACAATGTTTGTTGAAATGTGAGTACTATTATGTAGTCTTCAGCATTATAATTTGCTCAGTTACCATTAACAAACTTCCCAACAATATTATATATATGCATACGACGAGTTAATTGATGCGTATGGCGAGTTAATATAACAATATTGTTAATTTTATTTTATTTTTGTTCATAGACTAATATCAAAAGTGATTAAAAGTTCTGATACATTCAACACAAATATTCAAACTAATTTGAAAAGTGATGTTAAGTAGTCACAGTAAAATTAATGATCAAAAGTAAGTGAAAACCAAGATTACAACAATAGAAGTTCAGGGAAACAAAATACTTGGACATTGAACATGTGTAAGAAGAAGAAAAAAAGTTCACCCCACTCTTGCAAGATGTCATGAATATAATTAGAATATTTGCCTTCCAAAAATTACATGAATATAATTTGAATATTTGTCATTAATATAATTAGAATATTTTCCTTCCAACTGAATACTTGGAGCTCGACATCATACAAAAAATTAGAATATGAAATTTTGAATATTTGCCTTCCAAAAATTACAAACCTTAAATTAAGGAGGCCCTGGAAACAGGAATAAAACTAATATACCGAACTAAAAATTAGTGAATAGATTGAGAGAAAATGAAATAAAAATTCTATCAATTGACACAATAGTGCTTCCGACAATGATAAAGTATCCACTAAATGCATATATTTTTTTAAGATAATAGAGCTTAACAAATACATACAACATATAAAACTATCATTAAGATGAATTTCATGTCAGTATCAAACACATACAGCTATAAAACATTCATTAAGATAATAGAGCCTAGCAAATAGAGATAAAAACTTCAATAAAATTCACGAAAAGCTTACAGTTACAGCATCAATACGAAACAAATTTGAAAACTTCAATGAAATTCATTCCAAGTAAACATCAATGTGTGTGATTGACATATATGGTGAACTAAAACTGGTAAATGGTAATGATTTCAAACCCCAAAAAGATAATATACCATTCAGCATCTTGCTACTAATTTCTAGCTGAACCATTGTCAAATAAACTTTTTCCCCAATTTTGGAACTGTCAAAACCTAAAACATGCATTTTAGCACCTATAAATATTACCTAAAATGCACAAAAAAGGGGAAAAAAATAAAATCTATAAGAGAATAAAAGGAGTATACATGTTTAGGTTGTTCCAAATATAATCAGTAACCTGCAAAAGAAAAAATAAACAACAAAACACAAAAAAATTATTACATCCCAACACATAAGCATACATGTAAACATAAACATACATGTAAACAAATATAAAACAAAATGAATAAAATCAAAATAGATCTTAACCAAAATCAAAATGAACAAATTCCTAAAATAAACCCTAAATACAATGTATGTGGGTAAGTATCTAAACAAAGAGAAATGGAAAGAGTCTAACAAAGGGAAATCGCGTGTATGTGAAAATAGGGTTATTGGATGAGAGAAAGAGGCGAGATATGGAGGTCCACGGGTGAGTTTGTACGTGTAAGAGTGTGAGATATCCATTCAAAACCTTCGAACCCTAGATTCCCCCCAAGATCTCTTCGAGAGAGAGAGCAAAGAGATTTAACTTCTGATTGTTAAAGAAGAAATGGAGAGAGAGAGAGAGAGAGAGAGAGAGAGAGAGAGAGAGTAGTGTACTCGGCTAGTGGGTAAAAGCTTCCAATGTGTTAATTTCCTATTTTATCCATGTATTTAAATTTTGAGTAAAGGAGAAAATACAATGAAGGGTATTAAAAGAGGGGGAAACCAAATAGTTAAGGGACAAAATTGGTAATAGGGGTATTTTAATCTCAACCATTAGATTGTTGCCTCGGTGGACATATCCTAGCCCCTAATTAAGTTATCAACTTATTGAATAGTAACTGTTGACGTAAAAAACTAGATGCAATCTAATTAATTAATCACAGATAAAAATGAATAAATAACTAAGACAATGGATTTTTAAAGTGTTTCGGCTATCAAAATGGCCTACGTCCACTGTTGTTGTATTGCTGACTGTTTGCCTTGAATCTCGATAATGGGTTTACAAAGAGATCCAAAAGTCCTCTCGTTATGATAGGGTTACCATGTATTTATAGCCTTAAGGCTGTACATATGAAAAGGTCATGTGCTGTCAATTAGTAGATATGTATATCTGTACAACATTAAATCTGACATTCAGTAAATGTGTAGTTGACTTTTGATTTTCCTGGTTAGATGCTCTGCACGCTAAGTAGCTCGGACCGCCTGAGTTACTCGATGCGTTTAAGTTGCTTTGTATTGTAAGTATCTCGGACAGCCTGAGTTATTCGGTGAAAGTATGTATTTGCCACGTAGGTTAACGCATGTCTTCATCTAATTGATCCACGCCAGCTGACTAATTTTTGTATCAATAGATGCCCCCAATGTTTCACAGATGAAGTTAAATTAGAAAGTGTGGAACATTTTGCCTAAAAGATGCATGGATTACAGATCTCCAACACTTGGGACATTTTTATTGTATTTCTTTCCATTTGAGCGCGTAATGGCAAACTTGTAAATATTTTGAATTTTGAGCAGTCGCTTCGACATTTGCGCCTTTCTCATGATTTAATCATCAGAAATGCAAATGTCTTTCCCGGTAATCATTTATTTTCTCTTTTCCCGATGCAAGGTATTTAAGAGCGATAGAAATCCCATCGTTTTCCACTTTTCACATCCATATTTTTTGAACTCTTTCTTTCTCTCTCTATTTTGTACTGTCATTATTCCGTCGTCCGTCATTAGCAAATTTCTCCGTTCTCTGTAAGACTTTCTTCCTTCATCTTTCTTTGCTTTAGTCATCATGGTTTACTTTGTTAAATCTTTAGGTAAATTCCGAACTGATTTTTCAATTCCCTCTTGGGTTATTTTGGAGGAGGCTTCTTGTCCTTCTGATTTGTTTTCTCTGGCGGAGGGACATTGGTTTCCCTCCCTTTTTGTAGCGGAGTGTGGTTTTTATTTCCCTCCAAATCCCTTGTGTTTGGAGTTTTGCCAATATTTCGATATTGTACCTGCAAGGGTAGTTCAAAATATATGGAGGGTAGTTAATGGCGTATATAGGTTGAATCAAATTCATGGAACTCATTTAGGAATTCCTAAAATTATGTATTATTATAAATGGGTTACCAGCGACACTACTTTTTATTTGAAAACTAGGTTTTCGAATAGAGCTTTAGTTGTCAATATTCCCGATGCCAACAGGGACTATTTTGATCATGGATTTGTGATGAAAAATTGGCAACACCCTCCATTAAATGGAAATGATGTGTATCAAGGTCCCAAATGTCCGCTTTATGGCAATGGGATATGTTGTTTTTAGTTTTTGAATTTATATTTCTTCATGTTTGATAAAATACGTCACTAACATTAATTTTGTTTGTTACAGTTGACAGTAAAAGGAAGATCCCAAAAGAGATTGACGTTAACATAAAATATTTAAAACTTATCTGGAGCTTGCATCAATCAGTTGCTAGGGGGCACATTAGAGCTGCTTCTTATTTGTTGAGGTACAAAAACACCACCTCGTCTTTCACTGCCCGTCCTATTGCACCTCCTACGGTAATCGATCCTGATCAACTGCCAATGTCTCGAGCAAGTATGGGAGACTCCTCGTCTGATTTGGATACTTCCATTATCGATTTGATGACGAAGAAAAGGAGGATGTCTGAGTTCTTTGTAAAAGATGCCCCTGGTGTTGATGGGGCAAAGAAAAGTAAAGTGGATGTCCCAGCTGAGGGGACGAAGAAAATAGACATTGCTCCATCTAAGGGAATAACTACAACTGTGAAGGAGGTGGGTAATAAGCTCCCGGTTGTTCCAAAAGAGGCAGAACCTTTGATTGAAGGTGTTGCTATTACACAAGGAGAGGCAGCACCTTTGATTGAAAGTGCTCCTCTAAAGAGACTAAGAAGAGGTCTCGCTGAAAGACCTATAGAAACTATTGCTCAACCTTCTGATAATGAGGGTCCTTTGAGAGATAAAGCTCCATCTCTAGTCACTTCAAGTTCGTCCAAGGGCTTGATCAAATCTTGGGTCTTTCATGAACATCGAGATGCTGAGGATTCCCTTTCTCGAGAGAAGCTCACTGATTTAGCCGCCCAATATATTGCGTCAGTAAGTATCTTCATCCCTACTACTTCCTCGTCTCTACATATTGCATTTATATTCTGAGTTGACATCTTTCCTTTTTCAGTTTATGGCTTTCTTTAATGGCATCTTGAAGAAAGATGAAGCTATCAGGGCTTCCACTTCCTCGGGTGGGGTGGAAGAGGCTTTTACTGATCTATCCCTCTCTTTGAATAAATCCCGTCAGAAGTACGAGGAAGAAAAAACTGCTTGGGAGAATGAACTTTAATCTGTCAACACCACTCGAGATCAAGCTATAAGTAATTTTAAAGAGTTGGTGAACAAATTAAGGTCACTGATAGCAAGCTTGAAGAAGCTGAACGATGTAATAAAGAGCTTAAGGATAAGCTGAAATCTGCCGAGGAGATTGAGGCCAAGCTTAAGAGGCAGAACGGTGTAAGAAAGAGTTAGAAGAAAAGGTGAAGCTTGCCGAGGAACACTCTTCATTGGAGAAAGTGAAGAAGAAAATGGCTGTAAAGAAGTCTTTTAGCTCTGGCTGGGATAAAGGATGGAACAAGGCTTTAACTGCCATTACTTATCAGATGGAATATGCCAGCCTAAAATAATTTAGAGATGGATGGGTTGCAGCCTTGAAAGAATTAAAAACTGTGGATGATTCTGAATTATTTCAAAGACATACTCATGGCCTTTCTCCTATCATCGACGAAGAAGAAGAAGATAAAGCCCCATCTGATGAGTCTTCTATGATGGTGGCAGAGCAAATACCCGTTGCTGTCGTTCCCCAACCTTTCGAGCAAGTTCATAAAGAAAGCACTTCTTTCGAGCAACCTGCACTGAATTCCGAGCAACCTGCTCTTCCCTCCAAACCAATTGAAGATATTGTAGTGAATAAGGAGAAGGTTTAAAGTTGTTCAGTTCTTATGTTATTTTCTTTTTTCCTCGGTTGTAACTTGGAATGTATTTTTGTATGATGAATAAGAATGAACTTTTATTATATATCTCGCGTGTTGTTTTGACATGTCTTGTATCATTGTTGATGCATTTTATTTTCTCCTTTCTAGTTTATGGCCAGGATGGAACTCTTATTAGCTAACGATACAGAGTTGATGAAGAAATGCAACGATTATTTCAAAGATGGTCATGCAGATTTTTCTGAGGCCCAAATAATAGACATCCTTGGATTCGATGCCTCTGAACGAGCAATTTATGCTTACTAGTACTTGAAGTGTTTACTTGATCGTGTTGTGGCCAATAATGTGGCTTATTATGAAATCATTAAAGATCTTCAAGGAATGATCGATGCACTTCAACTTCAGCACAAAGATACCACTACACTTTTGCATAAAGTTTATGAGAAAAAGTACCAATAATTGAGTGCTGACAGAGGTTATGACAAGTATATTTATGCCAATGAGAAAAAGGAAAGTGTGTTAAAACTTGAGATTGAAGAGCATAGAAATATTTCCAAGCTGTTAGAGAATATCGCGTTGCAAGAGGAAGTGAAACAACTCAAATTTGTCGCCTCCTCTTCTTCTGGAGCCTTAATCCCAATCAATGATGACGGTTTTTCCGTTCTAGAAGCTGAAAATGTTACCTTAAGGTAAGAGTTAGAGACTTTGAAATGAGCCAGACTTTCCACGCCTACTCGTGGCAGAGCAAGACCTTAGTTAATATTGATGAGACAATAACTCAATTGGACTTAAAAAATCAAGCCGTCCAATTGACGAAGAAGAATCAGGCTTTGGCAGAAATGTCTAAAAAATTCAGAGTTTTACCGACCAACTCTCCAATCAGAGTTCTGCGCTGGAAAGTAAAGAGATTCTGGTGAAGAAGCTCCATGAGCAGCTTGAAAGATTGACTTATAAATTTCACAAATAACTTAGAGAGGTTTGGATGACAGGGTACAATGAAGCTCTGTATCATCTTGATGCTCAGTTACAACAGTCAAATAATGAGGGGTACAAGCAGGGATGGTTGAATGCTATGTGTGTGCTGAAACTGGAGCAAGGACACTTCTTATGGGATTATTATGAGCCTAGAGTGCTTGATTTGCCCGTACCTCCCTTTAAACTTGATTTTAGTTGGATTCCAGCTCGTGCTATTCCTCGGTGCTTGATTTTTAAATATCTTGGTGATTATAGTCTTCATTATAATTTGGAGATATCTCGTCCTGAGCATTAGCTTGATCGACCATCCATAGCTAACGTCAGAATGCTGCGAGATATGAATTTTATAAACTCTCCCTATGCATTAGATGATCCTCCAGCTAGGATGGAACCTGTATCAAAAGCAGAAGGAAAGAAACACATAAAATAGGACATTTGTATATAATGAATCAAATTTCATTGCATATGTAATCTTCTTGGTTTTAATAAAAAAAATTATTCTCTGTGCAATTTCATTTTCTTAAAAATACTTTGTAAAATGTCTTTATTATTCGATGGTGAATATATATATCTGTAGAAGGACAAAATGTCCAGTTTTGTTTTAGACAATGGAACTTGTCCCATTTGTTGTCTGATTATAGTGACTTGTCACTCTTTGTGCCTAAGCAATGGAATGATTTTCATCCCATGTTCTTGTTTAGTTGTAGTAATCGTGCCAGGATCACCTTGTTGCCTAGACAGTGGATGCCTCGGGAGGTCATCCTTATCTTGTCCAGTCTGGGGCGTCCCTTGAGATCACCCGTGATCAAACAGGCTTTTGCCTTGTATGATTTTTATTTACCGACCAACCGGAGTTGGTGGTTATCGAATTTTCGACCAACCAGAATTGGTGGTTGCTGAATTTCCGACCAACCGGAGTTGGTGGTTGTTAAATTGTCGACCAACCGGAGTTGGTGGTTGTTGATCTGGTTTGTGTAGTGTGTAGCACTAATACTCCGAAGAAAATTCAACAAAAGAGGAAATATGGGAAAAACATCACTTTTATTCATATTGAAAGAAATTTGTTACATATGAATTTTTATTGCTGATAATACTTGCGCAGATGCTCTGCGTTCCACGCGTTCTTGAATTCTTCTCCCTCCAAAGTTTTAATTATGTATGTCCCAGGACGAACAATTTCAGTTACTCCGTAAGGCCCATGCCAGTTGGCCTCTAGTTTATTGTGTTTTTGGATCACCTTTTTCAGCACATAATCCCCCTCTTTCAAGTCGTACTTCTTCACCCTTTTGTTGTAGAACAAGGTTGTTCGTTGTTGGTAGGCTGCATTCCTAATTGTTGCTTCTTCCCTAACTTCTTTGAGAATATCCAGGTCTAAAAGTCTCATCAAGTCTCTTATAGGGGAATTGAAATTAAGCACCCTATGTGTGGGTAGACCCAACTCAGCAGGTATGAGGGATTCACTTCCGAAGGCTAACATGTACGAAGAGTCCCCAGTTATCGTTAGTGGTGTAGTGCGATAAGCCCACAACACAGAGTGTAGGTCGTTAATCCATTTTCCCTTTGCATCATCCAGTCGTTTTTTCAAACCATTCAATAGTGTTATGTTCATCACTTCAGTTTGCCCATTGCTCTGGGGATGGCCTGGCACAGAGTGGCTTTTCTGTACATTAGATTGGTGACAATATGCAGCGAACTCCTCGTTGTCAAATTGGGTTCCATGGTTAGTAATGAATGCATGTGGGAGACCATATCTGTAAATAATACTCTTCCAAATAAACCGATAGACCCTGTCATACGTCATGTCAGTGAGAGGTTCGACTTCCACCCATTTGGTTAAAATAATCCACAATAACTACCAGATACTTGAATCTCCCTCTGGTCGTTGGAAGTGGCTCGACCAAGTCTATACCCCACATGGGAGATGGCCAAGGGGACGTAATGGGTGTTAACAATTCTTGGGGAGTTCTTCTAATGGAAGAGAAACGTTGGCATTTATCTCATTTCTTAACGTAAGCTACACAGTCAGCTCTCATGATTGGCCAGTAATATCCTTGTGTTGTTATCCTCTGCAAAAGCGTCTGACATGCTACATGAGCTTCGTAAGAGCCTTCGTAAGCCTCTTCAATCAAATCTTTAACTTCGGAGGGATGCACACATATCTGTAGTCCTGCTATAACGCCTCTTCTATATAAAATGCCATTGGTCAGTACGTAATGAGCAGCTTTAAACTTCAATTTCTTGGCTGCGAGTGTGTTGATTGGCACAACCCGCTCATCGATATAGGCCCTGATGGTGTCCATCCAGGATAGTCCCAAGTCGAGGGCAATGAAGTTCACCCTCAAATATTCGTCTACACTACGATCTGCCAGAATTTCTATTGGGATTATTCTTCGTAGCTCGGTGCGTATTTGTGAGGTCAACCGAGCTAGTGCATTAGCTCTTGCATTCTCCAATCTCGGTATTTTGATCAACTGAACTGCGGAAAAAGTTGATACAACCTCCAGTGCTTTAGCATGATACTTGAACATTAATTCTCCCTTCGCTGCATACAACCCGAGAATTTGATTTACAATTAATTATGAATCACTGAATACGATGACCTGCTCTGCATTCATGATTCTAGCCAAACTAAGACCCACGATTATAGCTTCATATTCAGCTTCATTATTGGAATCCTTAAATTGAAAACATAGAGCATACTAAGTATCAATTCCATCAGAACTGTTTAGGATTATTCCTGCTCCACTACCGGCGGCACACGAAGAGCCATCCACATACAAATTCCATATAGGTATATCATTATCAAACTCTTGGTCAAACAGAGTTCCTCGGTGGAATAATTGATACTGCCTTATATCTTCCCCCATCACTGGGGAATTACCCGACACTTCCCATTGCTCATTATCTATATCCTCCGGCCGATCTACTAATAAAAGTTAGTCGGGGGTTATTTCGATGATCCCGTAACTTCCACGAGTTGGTCTGCATTAAGCTCCTTCTTTTTGGATGTGTCAGAGTAAGTAAATTCTGTAATAAAGTTTGCTATTGCCTGCCTTTTAAGAGATGACCTAGGCTCATAAACTATGTCATATTCACCAAGTTTTACTGCCCAGTACATCAATCTTCCCGATTTCTTCGGTCTGTACAGAGCCTATTTTAATGGCATATCAGTATACACTACTATATCATGGGCTTAAAAGTATGGCCTCATCCTTCTGCTTGCTTCGATCAGTGCTAGTGCCAACTTCTTCAACCTTGGATATCTGATCTCTGCTCCTCAAAAGGCCTTGTTGGTGTAATAGACTAGTTTTTGCACTTAGTCCTCCACTCTTATCAATGTCGAGCTAACTGCATTCTCTGAAACTGCCAGATACAAGTATAGTCTTTATCCCATCATTGGTCTAGATAATAATGGAGGTGTCCCCATATATTTCTTCAACTCTTGAAAGTCCTCCTCACATTCATCATTCCACTCAAAAAAAATTTGAAGTATTTTGAAGAATGGGATGAATTTGTCTATTACTCGTGACATAAATCTATTAAGTGCTACAACTCGCCCTGTGAGACTTTGCACATCCTTCTTCGTAGCTAGAGATCGTAGCTCTAGTAGGGCCTTGATCTTTTCAGGGTTCGCCTCGATGCCTCGTTGATTAATAATATACCCTAGAAACATGCCTTCTTGTATTTCAAATATGAATTTGGTGGGATTTAACTTCATTTGATATTTCTCTAGCTGATCAAAAGTCTGGCCCGGGTCAACTAAATGATCATCATCTTTCTTGCTCTTTGTCAGCATATCGTCAACATAAACCTCCATGTTATGACCGATTTGCTCTGCGAACACTTTATTCATCAGCCGCTGGTATATTGCACTTGCATTTTTAAGTCAGAAAGGCATAACATTATAGCAATAAGTTCCCCTTAGGGTAATAAAAGAGGTACTTTTCCTATCCTCTGGTTTCATCTTAATCTGCTTATAGCCAGAATAAGCATCCATGAATCTCAATAACTCATGCCCCGATGTAGCATCCACAAGTTGATTGATTCGAGACAAGGGAAAATGATCTTTTGGACAGGCTTTATTAAGATCAGTGAAGTCCACACACATCCTCCACTTATTGTTTTCTTCTTTACCATCACAACATTTACTAGCCAATCAGGATACTTGATGCCCTCAATAAAAGAGGCTTTCTACAGTTTCTCTAAGCTTGGTTCTTCTCTGGGCTGAATATTCTTATTCGCCACAGGAAAGTCGGGTCTATCCCTGGCATGTTTTAATAACTCCATGCAAATATTTACTTTTTGTGCCTTAGAAATGCCACCAGTTCCTGCTTTATTGATAGGTCCAATGACGCACCAATTTGAGTTGTTTATTCTGGGCATTCTTCGTCCAAAATGATATTCTCCGTAGCTTCCATAACCTGACCCTTCACGAGTTGAGATTCATCTCTAGGGCCTAAGATTTTAATCTCTGTATCTCATGTTTTATCCACTTGATACGTAGTAGTCTTCTTCCTGGATTCTTCCAGTTCTTCCAATTCGACAGATGAATAGTAGCATTCTCGAGCTACTTTCTGGTCGCCTTTCATAACTCCCACTCCAAAATTGGTTGGGAACTTCAAATATTGATGTACCGTAGATGGCACTGCCTCAAACTTCTTCAGACCTACTCTCCCCATGATAATATTGTAGGTTGATTGGACATTTTTATCCATTATGAAAAAGCGTACTCTTTCTGTTCGGCAACCAGGCCACGTAGCAATAAGTATGTCCAACTTGATCTTCCCAAGTGGAAAAACCTTTTCATCAGTGAAACTAAGAAGGGGCCTATGATATGTCTCCAACTAGGCTAACTTCAGATTCAAGCTGTCGAAGCATGGGTAGAACATGATATCTACAGTGCTACCATTATCCTCCAATACCCATGAAATCACCACATCCTTCATTCTCATCTTGATCACCAAGGGGTCATCATGAGGATATAGTACACCTGCCAAGTAATTTTTAGAAAAACTAATGACTAATTTATCCCTATTCACCTTCCTCGGGTGATCGTCTTCAGCCAAGTTTATGCGATGTATGTAAGAATAAGTTTGGGCCTCATTGAGGTAAGCTTTCCTCTCCGCAGTAAGATCTCCATCTCCTGCATCTCCACCTGTAATGACATTACATTCAAATGATCCAAAATGAATTGAAAATACCTCGCGCTCGGGTTGTCTTGGCCTTTTGGGGAGATCGGGATCATCTTTAGGATTATCTTCGTGATCTCTCTTCTTGTCATCTTTTGCTTGGTGAGGAGATTTAGATCTTTGCCTTCCTTTGTCGCTAGTCTTTCCACCGCTTTGGTGATCAACGTACTTAGTCAGTTTTCCTCGCCTGATGAGTGCTTCAATTTCATTCTAGAGAGCTATGCAACGTTTGGTCATATGGCCATGGTCTTTGTAGAACTTGAAATATTTGGACTTATCCCTTTTGTCAAGATTTGCCTTCATTTTTTCTAGCCAGGCTAATTCCTCGATGTTCTTGATCTCCTCCAGAATGTGATTTATATCTACCTTCAAGGGAGTATATATTCCATTCTTCCTCATCTGCTCCAGCGTTTGTTTGCCTTTTGATTGCTTGCTGCCACCATTATTCTTCTGATCCTTCTTCTCAGTTTTACTACCCTCAACCTTGGTCTCTTTAGTGTCTGTATTCTTCTTTGCAGCCATGGCTTCCTTAGCATTCATGATCTTGGTTGCATTCGCCATTAATTTTGCCATGGTCCTAGGCGGATCCTTGGCCAAATTATAGTATAACTTGTTCGGCAATAGACCACTCATCAGATTAGTAATTGTTGTCTTTTCCTCGTAATCAATCACCTAAAGTTTCTCATTATTAAAACGAGTAATATAATCCCTGGTGCTTTCTCCTGTATTCTGTCTCACGCTTAGTAAGTGTGCTACTCTTTTAACTGGCTTTGCTCCAAAGCAGAAATTCCCTATGAAAAGCTCTGCCAGCTGATGGAAAGTTGCAATCTTCCCCTGAGGAAGGTTATTATACCACATCTGGGCTGACCCGATGAGAGTTCCTGAAAATGCCTTGCACCTCATCTCATCAGCAACTGCATAGATATCCGCAACAGCTTGGTATTGCTCTATATGGAGGACATGATTAGTTTTTCCATTATATTTAGGACTCACTATAGGAGCTTTGAATTTTGATGGTGTGGTAAAATCCACAATTGCCTACACGAAGGGCGACCCTTGGAAAAAAGTTCTTTGTAGTGGGTTCTTGGCCTTAGCCATTTCCCCTAACCTGTCTTCCAACCTTTGAATAGAACCTTTCCATGCATCGTTTCCCTCCTTAGACCTATTTATCTGGGCAACTGATCGTGCTAAGTTTTCTTCTTAGGACTTTTCATTACAGGCTATCGGGCATGATTGGGCAGAACCTTCCCTTAGATCGGATGGTCGTTGAGAGTTCCTCAACGTAATCCTAGGAGGGTTTTATTCCTTCTAGGGACCAATCGATTAAAAGTAGAGACTCTACTCAACATTTCCAGAGTGCTAGTCCGTTTTGGAGTTAGAGTGGCATTCTGTTGAGAATTCGTAGCTCGTACTGAAGAAGTCCTACCAGGTTGATACGAAGGATCATTAGATCTCTCAGTACGATATAAGTCAGTACGCCTAGATTAAGAAACCTCTGGGAACATCATTCGTTTAGTTCTTGAAGATGGCAGATGGGTATTTCTCTGAATGCTTCGTTGTCTTGATTGGGCAGGTGCTCCATCTCGAACAGTTTGTATAAGTTGATGCATCGTTTCTTGTATGGTTGTTTGCCCTTGGGCTAAATTGGCCATTATGCCAGCCAGATTTTGCATATTTGGTGGAGTAGAGGGGTTGTTTCGACTACTGGATTCTGGGTTTTCAGCCACAGATGATGAGTTTTTTTTGGTGAAAAATGCTAAGTATAGTCGTTTCCCACAGACGGCACCAATCTGTTGATGTAAAAAACTAGATGCAATCTAATTAATTAATCACAGATAAAAATGAATAAATAAATAAAACGGTGGATTTTTAAAGTGGTTCGGCTATCAAAATGGCCTACGTCCACTGTTGTTGTACTGCTGACTGTTTGCCTTGAATCTCGATAATGGGTTTACAAAGAGATCCAAAAGTCCTCCCGTTATGATAGGGTTACCATGTATTTATAGCCTTAAGGCAGTACATATGAAAAGGTCATGTGCTGTCAATTAGTAGATATGTATATCTGTACAATAAGAATGAGCATTAAATCTGACGTTCAGTAAATGTGTAGTTGACTTTTGATTTTTCTAGTTAGATGCTCTGCACGCTAAGTAGCTCGGACCACCTGAGTTTCTCAGTGTGTTTAAGTTGCTCTGTATGGTAAGTAGCTCGGACAGCCTGAGTTGTTCAATGAAAGTATGTATTTGCCACGTAGGTTGACACATATCTTCATATTATTGATCCACGTCAGCTGACTAATTTTTGTATCAACAGTAACAAACTTCTACTCCTTATTATATATATATAGGGAGATGTTCAAAAGTGAACATAAAAGATGAATATTTTAATGACCTTAACAAAAAAACACTTAACACCCATTCAATTACAACATAAGAATTAAAATTGATTAGGTATTAGATGATGTTTTGTTAAGGTTCATCAAAATGTTAATCTTTTTTGTTCACTTCTGAACCTCTCCCTGTATATATATATATATACGGTATTCCTTTTGTTTTTTAGTCTTTCCCTTGCTATCTAGTCCATGTATGATTCATGTTGAAATAGATATTATTCTTGTTGCGATTGATATCTCTTGCTTATATTAGAATATTCTATTTGGTATCATTTTTCTGTCACATCATAGTTGGTATTTATTAATCTTTGTGTTGGATTAGTTGCTCTTTTGTTGCCATGTGCTTTATTATTCTTGTTACTTTATTCACCATTGCATAATATACTTGTTTTTCCATTATTCATATCCCTTGTTTCATTTAGGGGGAGTATTTGATTTAATTGGGGGAGAAATAAGTTATTTAATGCATTTTAATCTTTGTCTACTCTTGAACAAATTGGGGGAGAAATGGTATTTAAACCTTTTAATTTGAGGTATCCAACTTTAGGGGAGACACGCGGTTTTTCTTAAGTAGGTTATGTTAGACAAATAGGGAGTATTTAATTATGTTATTTATCTTGTTAAATTCCCTATGCGTTTGATGGTGTATTTAGCCTTGCATGTTTTCATCTTTAGTGGAAACCTTTTAAAGCGGCAAAGCATTTCATCCCATGTGTTTAGTCAAGCGTATGTATTTTTATTTTGGGAGGGTTTGTATTTTTAGATGAGCTTGGCGACCCATAGGATTTTTATTTTGGGTTTTGTCCCGGAATAGACAAAGGGGGAGATTTGTAAGGGCACATTTACAATCGAGTCTTTTTGTAGTGTTGGCTTAATTCCAGACAAAACTACTTAAGTCATAGGATAGTAGTTTGTCATATCCTTTCAAGCCTATGACGTATGAGTTGAAGACGTAGCGGCCAAGAGTTTGAATATTACATCATTGTCGGTTTATGTACCAAGATTTTACGTCATCAATATTTGGGTTCCAACGTCTCTAAAGGTATGAAGGCATTTAATATATATAGAGACTTGGTTATTTTCTTTTTGTCTTTTTATAAAACTTTTGCCATAACGAATTTTGATTTTTATTCAGAAGATCATTTTAAAACTTTGCATAAAAGTTTATGTGCTTGAAAAGTATTTTTTAGATTTTCTGAAAAGTCGTTCGAACGACATTTTTTCTCGTTCGAACGAGATATCAAACGAGCTTCTAACAAATTTCTGCCATTTTTTCTGTTTTTTCGTTAGAACTCTCGTTCCAACAAAGTCGTTCGAACAACTCGTTCAAACGAGATATCTAACGGGATCTGGCCTTTTATCTATGATTTTTCATTAGTACCTCATTTGAACTAAGTCGTTCGAACGACATCAAAAAGTCGTTCGAATGACCTGGGCGCGAGATTAATTTTTGACAGTTTTTCTTATTTAAATCACTCTTCCCCACTAACTTTATGCCAGCTTTTATAGTGCGGGAACCAATTTTTTAAATGACTTTTTTCCTACAGTCTAAGTTCTTTTGGAGAGCAAATTTATACACCAAAACGTCCTTTAGTTTTTATGATTCAAAATGATTTGATTTTAAAAAAAAACTAGTTTACACCTGTTAACGCAAAAAATCTCCATCTACGAGGACCAATCAGAAAAGGACACATGTCATCCTACGTGGCAATATTCAACACCCGAGGAGAGTTGGTCAGCATCCGAGTAGAGTTGGTCGGCACCCGAGGAGTATTAGTCGGCACCCGAGGAGAGTTGGCCGGCACCCGAGGAGTATTAGTCGGCACCCGAGGAGAGTTGTCAGTACTCGAGGAAAATTAGTTGGCACCCGAGGAGTATTAGTCGGCACCCGAGGAGAGTTGGTCGGCACCCGAGGAGAATTAGTCGGCACACGAGGAGAGTTGATCGGCATACCAACCAGGAATATCAAAGGATAACTATGCATTTAATGTGCATTAATGAAGATGGCAGCGCATTTAATGAGCCTTAATATACATTTATACTGTATTAATAGATGACAACACATAGCATACCAAGCAATTCAACAATTAGATTCGTTGAATGTAAACATAAATGTCTACATACAATGAATCTCTTTATCTCCCATCACTATAAATACATGTATTCCCTTAGCCAAAAGGAGAGGAGATCCGGGGGAACCTAGAAACACCATACACAAGACACACATCCTTTCTCTCTCTACACCCTATGGTGCTATTGTAAACCCCTGGGAATAAAATAACAGTGGACATAGGATTTATTCATAGCCGAACCACTTTAAAAATCTTTGTCTCTTATGTGCTTGATTGGATTGCTTTGATCTATTTATCTGTGATCATAAAAATGGGATTCGGTCCAGTTTTTTGCATCAACAACACCCATATGTTTAGTTTGATTCAACATCTAAATATATATTTGCTTTGAGATCACCATTATTGGCATCGGGTATTTTTTTCATCCCCAAAAGAAAAGTTTCCTACGGAGGAGTCCATTTTTTTTAAGATTCGTGGTTTTCATATGTTGGAAAGTCCTTCGTATGTTTTGACGGTTGATTCGCCCCATCAGTATATTTCGACACTGTGGTGGATTCTGGAGTTATTAACTCGGCAGAGGTAGAATAACGAAGAAGTTCCAAGGCTTGAAAGGGAGTCGAGTTGTTGAGGTAAGTCTTTTGTCGTGTCTTATGTAAAACCGCACCTAGTGAATTTAAGGTCGTCCGAGGTTTTTCCCGTTGTGGATTTTCCTCGTACATCACGGCGTTGTGTGTTTTGATTTCTTTTTGTCTTGCAAAATCACTTAAATGCGTGTTAGGATTAAAAAGATAAAAAATTAGTTTAATCACAACATTAGCATAATTTTGGTGCTAATTATGTTTGGGTAATTTTAATTTAATTCAAGTTGGCATAATTAATTTTGCAAAATGCATGCTTAAGTTTGTGTGGCATAATTTAGAACTTGAATTGGATTAAATTTGTGTTTAAGTGTAAATCCAAATATTTATCTTGTTTAATGTCATTTTAACTTTGAAGAAATTAAAATTTGGTTAATTTTTATAACAAGTTTAAAATTTGGATATTTGGCGAACCATCACCTTTTCAGAATTTTAAAATTGGGGTATCAACCCTTTCACAAGATATTCCTTGCATGCAGATTCCTCCCGATTATAATCTCAATCATGCTTACACATCGATTGCCTAAGTTATGAAGATTTAGATCCAATAAAATTAAATCGCATCCAAAGCAATCAAAGCAATAATTGTGCAAGCATTACAATCCGCATAACCTCTGGAGTTAAGAACCCACTACACCATATTAGGCGAATGGTCACAACTAAAATCTTGAGCAGGTCGGTGGGTCGCAGCTAAAGGCCGTGATTATTTCAGGCGAGACCATTTTCGTGATTCGTGACCCGAATCCCTGACCAAACGAAGGGTCACAAACCTCGGAGTTCATGAAGATGATCGCGGACTATAGTCATGACCCATTATTAGTGCTAGTCACAGCTAAAGGCCGTGACCCGTCCTCTGAAATTTGATATTGGTCACGACTCTAGTCACTTCTTAAGGTCGTGACCCATCACGGAACTGGTCGCGACTCAAGGTCGTGACCCATTCTTCGGATATTTAATTTGGTCACGGCTCTGGTCACGGTAGGCAGTGACCCATACTTTAACCTGACCAAAATAGTCACGGCTTCAGGCCGTGACCCTTTTTATGCATGACAAAATAAAATATAGATGGTCATGGACCAATTTTAACTATAATTAAAGAAAATTGGGCAGAATTCCCTCTATTTTCTGGGCATTCTAAAACCTATGTAATGTAAACCCTGCACTATCGTGTTCTCAAACTAGGGGTCCCGTGATCGTGGTTAGTTCCTACGAGTTGCATTGGTCCCGTGTGAGGTGTTGGCGCCTCTCACGGGGCCGTTTGGGGAGTGTTTAGGGGTTTTGCGCTCTAATAACATGTTTATGTTTTAAGCCTAAGTCTAAATATTCTCAAATTATCACCATATTCTCAAATCAGGGGTCCCGTGACCATATGATCAATTCTTACGAGTTGCATTGGTCCCGTGCGAGGTGTTGGTGCCTCTCATGGGGACGTTTGGGGGGTGTTTCGGGGTTTTGCCCTCTAACGGCGTGCTTTTAAGACTAAGTCTAGATATTCTCAAATTATCATCGTGTTCATAAACCCGAGGTCCTGTGACCACGCGGTCAGTTCCTACGAGCTGCATTGATCTCGTGCGAGGTATTGGAACCTCTTGCGGCGTCGTTTGGGGGGTGTTTTAGGGTTTCGCCCTCTAACGGCATATTTATATTTTTAAGCTTAAGTCTAGATATTCTTAAATTATCATCGTGTTCTTAAACCGGGGGTTTCATGACCATGCGGCCAGTTCTTACGAGCTGCATTGGTCCCATGCGAGGTGGTGGTGCCTCTCACGGGGCCGTTTGGGAGTTGTTTCAGGGTTTCATCCTCTAATGGCATGTTTTTAAGCCCAAGTCTAGATATTTTCAAATTATCATCGTGTTCTCAAACCGTGGGTCCTGTGAGCATGCGGTCTGTTCCTACGAGCTGCATTAGTCCCGTGCGAGGTGTTAGCGCCTATCACAGGGCCATTTGGGGGGTGTTTCAGGATTTCTCCCTCTAACAGTGTGTTTATGCTTTTAAGCCTAAGTCTAGATATTCTCAAATAATCCTCATGTTCTCAAATCGTGGGTTCCGTGACCACTCGATCAAATCCTACAGGTTTTATTAGTCCCATGCGAGGTGTTGGTGCCTCTCATGGGGTCGTTTGGGGGGTGTTTCAGGGTTTCAACCTCTAACGATGTGTTTTTAAGTTTAAGTCTAGATATTCTCAAATTATTGTCGTGTTCTCAAATTGGGGTTCTCGTGACGACGCGCGATCAGTTCCAATGAGCTGCATTAGTCCGGTGCGAGGTGTTGGCACCTCTCATGGGGTTGTTTGGGGGGGGGGGGGGGGGGTTCGAAGTTTGGCCCTCTAATGGTAGGTTCGTCTTTTTAAGCCTAAATATAGATATTCTCAAATTATTACCATTTTCTTAAATTGGGGTCCCGTGACCACACGATTAGTCCCTACCAGTTGTATTGGTCCCGTGCGATGTGTTAGTGCCTCTCACGTGGCTATTTGGGGGGTGTTTCGGTATTTCACCCTTTAACGGCGTGTTTTTAAGTTTAAGTCTATATATTCTCCAATTATCATCGTGTTCTCAAATCGGGGGTCCCGTGACCATGCGTTCAGTTCCTATGAGATGCATTGGTCCCATGCGAGGTGTTAGTGCCTCTCACGGGGTCATTTAAGGGGTGTTTCGGGGTTTCGCCCTCTAACGACATGTTTATGTTTTTAAGCCTAATTCTAAATATTCTCAAAATATCGTCGTGTTCTCAAACCGGGGGTCCCATAACCACGCAATCAGTTCCTATGAGTTATATTGGTTCTGTTCGATGTGTTGGTGCCTCTCACGGGGCCATTTGGGAGTAATCAAGGGTTTCACCCTCTAACAACATGTTTTGAAGCCAAAGTCTAGATATTCTCAAATTATCACCGTGTTCTCAAATCGGGGGTCCCGTGACCACGCAGTTAGTTCCTACGAGCTGCATGTTTAAGGGCTTAGTGCCTCTCATCGGGTCATTTGGGGGTGTTTCGGGGTTTCACCCTCTAACGGCATGTTTATGTTTTTAAGCCTAAGTCTAGATATTCTCAAATTATCGTCGTGTTCTCAAACTAGGGATCCCGTGACCACGCGATCAGTTCCTATGAGTTGCATTAGTCCCGAGCGAGGTGTTGGTGCCTCTCTTAGGGCCATTTGGGGGGTGTTTCGGGGTTTCTCCCTCTAATAGCATGTTATTAAGCCTAAGTCTAGATATTCTCAAATTATCGTCGTGTGCTCAAACTGGGGGTCTGCGACAGTTCCTACAAGCTACATTTGTCCCGTGCGAGGTGTTGAGACCTCTCACGGGGCTATTTGAAGGGTGTTTCGGGGTTTTTAAGCCTAAGTCTAGATACTCTCAAAATATTATTGTGTTCTAAAATTGGGGTCCCGTGACCACACAGTCAGTTCCTATGAGCTGCATTGGTCCCCCGTGAGGTGTTGGTGCCTCTCACAGGGCCATTTGGGAGGTGTTTCGGGGTTTCGCCCTCTAACGGCATGTTTTTTATCCTAAGTCTAGATATTCTCAAACTATCATCTTGTTCTCAAATCGGGGGTCCCATGACCACGCGACCAGTTTCGATGAGGTGTATTGGTCCTGTGCGAGGTGTTGGTACCCCTCACGGGTCCGTTTGGGGGGTATTTCGAGATTTCACCCTCTAACGGCATGTTTATGTTTTTAATCCTAAGTCTATATATTCTCAAATTATCATCGTGTTCTCACATTAGGGGTCCCGTGACCACGTGATCAGATCCTACGAGCTGCATTAGTCCCGTGCAAGAGGTGTTGGTGCCTCTCAGGACCGTTTGGGGGGTGTTTTGGGGGTTCTCCCTCTAACGGCATGTTTTTAAACCTAAGTCTAGATATTCTCAAATTATCGTCGTGTTCTCAAACTGGGGGTCCGCGACAGTTTCTACGAGTTGCATCCCGTGCAAGGTGTTGGCACCTCTCACGGGGCTGTTTGGAGGGTGTTTCGGGGTTGCGCTCTCTAACGGCATGTTTATGTTTTTAAGCTTAAGTCTAGATATTCTCAAATTATTGTCGTGTTCTTAAATTGGGGGTCCCGTGATCACGCGGTTAGTTCCTATGAGCTGCATTGGTCCCATGCGAGGTGTTGGTGCCTCTGACGGGGGGTTTCGCCCTCTACTGGCATGTTTTTAAGCCTAAGTCTTGATATTCTCAAACTATCATCGTGTTCACAAATCAGGGGTCCCATGACCACGCGATCAAATCTGACGAGCTGTATTGGTCCTGTGTGAGGTGTTGGTGCCTCTCACGGAGTCGTTTGGGGTGGGGGTGGAGGTGCAGGTGGGGGTGTTTTGGGGTTTGACCCTCTAACGACCTGTTTATGTTTTTAATCCTAAGTCTAGATGTTCTCACATTATCATTGTGTTCTCAAACTGGGGTTCCCGTGACCACGCGGTCAGTTCCTACGAGTTGTGTTACTCACGTGCGAGGTGTTGGTGCGTCTCACGGGGCCTTTTTTTTGGGAGGGGGTCGGGGTTTCGCCCTCTAACGGCATGTTTTTAAGACCAAGTATAGATATTCTCAAATTATCATCGTGTTCTCATATTGGGGGTCTGCGATAGTTCCTACGAGCTACATTTGTCCCGTGCGAGGTGTTGGCGCCTCTCACGGGGCCGTTTGGAGGTTGTTTCGGGGTTTCGCGCTCTAACGACATGTTTATGTTTTTAAGCCTAAGTCTAGATATTCTCAAATTATTATCGTGTTCTCAAATTGGGGGTCCCGTGATCACGCAGTCAGTTCCTATGAGCTACATTGGTCCCATACGAGGTGTTGGTGCCTCTCACAGGGGGGTTTCGCCCACTAATGGCATATTTTAAAGCATAAGTCTAGATATTCTCAAACTATCATCGTGTTCTCAAATCGGGAGTCCCGCGACCACGCGATCACTTCCGACGAGCTGTATTAGTCCCATGCGAGGTGTTAGTGCGTCTCACAGGGCCGTTTGGTGGGTGTTTCGGGGTTTCACCCTTTGACGGCATGTTTATGTTTTTAAGCTTCAGTTTAGATATTCTCAAATTATCGTCGTGTTCTCTAATTTGGGGTCTCGTGACCATGTGGTCAGTTCTTACAAGTTGTAATAGTCCCATGCGAGGTGCTAGTGCCTCTCACGGGTCCATTTGGGGGGGGGGGGGGGGAGGGTTTCAGGGTTTCGCCCTCTAATGACATATTTATGTTTTTAATCCTAAGTTTATATATTCTCATATTATCAGCTTGTTCTAAAAACGGGGGTCCCGTGATCACACGGTCAGTTTATACGAGTTACGTTGGTCCCATGTGAGGTGTTCGCGCCTCTCACGGGGCCATTTGTGAGGTGTTTCGGGGTTTTGCCCTCAACGACATATTTTTAAGCCTGAGTCTAGATATTATCAAATTATCGCCATGTTCTCAAACCAGGGGTCCCGTAACCATGTGATCAGTTCCTACGAGTCTAACACCCCGTATTTTTGAGCATTTAAGCAATTATGTGATGTGTAATTATTATTGGATTAATTGAATTAAAATGTGAGATTTAATTATTAATTAATCCGGATTAAAATAGATAGATATTAACTAACGTGCCAGTGTTAATACTTATTGATTGAATATTACTGAATGAATAAGTAATATGGAATTATTGAATTTGATAAATTGTCGGGAATGAGAAATGCGATAATTGGTAATGTAGTCAGACGCCCATGTGAGTCGTGTCGGGACTAATTTAATGAAATAAAAGATAAATTATTTTTAAGCAACTCGTATGGTCATTTCGAGTGCGGCATTGAGTCTGGAAGGGTCTAGATAGTCAGAAAAGTGTATCTGAAGGTTTAGTTTGGGTCCCGGGGCAATCTTAGGCCTAACCGGCATCTCGGGAGGGCGTTTTAGTAAATTGTATTTTTGGGGTTAATTAATGGACGGAAATTAGAAGGTTTTATTATCCCTTACATAGTCATAGTTAGGGTTTCATCTCTGAAAGAAAAGAGAGAGTCCCAGGAGAAGAGGTTCCTAGGAGTTCTAAGGCCAAACCCAGTTATCCTTCACCAAAAACACCATCAACGCGTAGATCGAAAAGAGGAGATCACATCTATACCAATTTCAAGCGACGAATCAAACCTTACTAATCAAGAAAGTGTTTATTACTTGCTTTTCATTTAGCAATAGTCTTGTTCATGTTAGTGTAGGTAAATTTGTTAATGAATTACATTGAAATTGGGTGAAAATTAGAGAAGTAACTTATGATTATGGGCAGATGGTTCAGTAGTTAATTACTTCATGTATGTAAGAGAATTTTAATACGAAATTGGAGTACAAATCGATGAACAAATCTGGGTTAATTAAGTTCTTTAATAAAAAATTGGAAAACCAGGGTTCTTATGATAATAATTGGGGATTTCGTTTTTACCTTATGATTTATAATGATTGAATGATAGTAGGATGTTAGAAATTGTGTAAACATATTGGGTTATCAATAAAAGTAGTTACATTGAAGATTGGGTATGAACTATGACCTTTTGGGTGCGAATATGGTGAAAACGTAACTGTTGAAGAACAGGTCTGACATAACAGAACCGGTTCCCTTTTCTAATATGATCAGTTCCTTTTTCTAATAGGATCGACTCCTTTTTCATATAGGATCAGTTCCCTTTTCCGGTAGGATCGGTTCCTTTTTCTGATAGGATCGGTTCCTTTTATTTTAGTAGGATTGGTTCGTTTTCAAGAGGATCGGTTCTGTTCATTTTTTTGCAGACTTCCATTGCTACTGCAGAACTTTGGAGTACCTTTAGAATCTTAAATTTTGAGATTTGAGGAGCAAAAATACCCTAGACCAGTAGAGTATTGGGACCTTATCTACTATCTTGATATGTGAATGTAGTAGTACCCTTCGAGTGAGGAGAAATACTTTACGTAGATTATTTGGGATAAAGTAAACATATTATACCTAGTAATGAGAGAATAATCCGTATGGAATACATATGACTAGGTTGGGTAGATACCTAATGTATTTTAATAGGATGTGTGGATACCTATTACGTGCTTAATATTATGTGTATGACATACATAACTGCTTTCTATCGCGAGAGGTTGTATAAAGACAGTCTTATCCTGGGTGACCTTCGGGGGGATATTTGACTTGTATCTCAGAACATGGGACTGTGAAGACTTATTTGTGAGTTGATAAGTCAGTTGACTATGGGCGCGTAGGTATGTGCGTGATCCATAGGTATGTGAACTATGTTCGGCTCCACTATGTGTGTTTTGTGTATATGGTTCGTGGGAGACTTTTGAATCAATAGTCCTTAATCGAGTATGAGATGTACCGGGACATGATAGCAGAGTATGCAATGCACTACCGGTTTAGCCTTGGGGTTCTTTATTAGTATATGTATATTATAGTGGTGAATATATATATGTATACTTATGTTATTCCTTCTGTGAGATAACTGTAGGTTAGTAGGATAGTACAATCTTAAGTAAGTGAATACTTGACTTAGTGTGATAACACTTAACCGAATTAATAAATGATGATATTAATAATGTGGGAAGATGGGAATCACGGGTTGCTACGACGAGGTATAAATAGAAGTTGAAGTTTTTATCTAGTTAGAAGTGTTACGGATGGCTAGGTTAGAATAGATGTACGTTAGGCGTGCACAATAGATGAGAGGTGAGGATCTCATGTGAGAGTTCGAACTAACATGCATTTGATACTTGCTTGATTGCAAATTTTAAATAATTTCTAAAACAAATATTTTTACACATCGGGCTCTGACCCATTTCTTGCACCTATTTTATCTCATACTATATATATGTATATTATCAGGTGCTCAGCCACAGCAATACCAGACTTAGAGACTTGGATTGCTTGGCATGCTGCAGTTGTTGTGGAAGTTGTAGGTCTTTGCATTAGATGCCTCTATCATTTCGCTCAGTTTTATCTAGACTTTTCATTTAGGGCATGTGTCTCCCACTCCTTAGACATTTTTATCAGAGATTGTATTCAGTTTACTTTCCATTTATTTCAGTTGGATTTATTTTACTATGGTTCTTGTATTAGAGTTTTGAACTGGAAATGTTTTATCCAGTCTTTTTTATTTCAATACGTAATTCAGATGCAATATTTATTTTATTCAGTTTTATGGTGGATGGATTATATTTATATTCATGAACTTTATAAATAAATAATTTTTGGTTACAATGTAAAAAGGAAAAATAATATTTTGACGCTAGCTTAATTAATTATTAGGTGGATAATAAGGTGGTTATATTTTCGACAGTGATGCTAAGAATGATACAACCGAACATTCTGTTTTAAATTTTATAAATGACTGAATACCCAATATTTAATTAGGCGGGGTGTCACAGGTGGTATCAGAGCATCAGGTTCTAGAGTCCTTTAGGATCTGTACGGCTTGTTGCATTTCAGCTTAGCATTCTTTGATATAGAGCCTTATTATAGGATTGTTGTATTCCATTGCGTATACGATTTATGCTCTCCTACAATTAAGTTTAGTGAATCCAATTCATATGCGAGTTTGATTGGATTTCGTACACCGAACAATATGGGACGACCAGCGAAGGCCGTTAGCGGGACTGCAGGAGGAGAATAATTAAAAGCTATGAATCATTAGGGGAACAGTGATCGTGATAGAAGTCGCCAATAGCATTATCTAAGTGTGATGGGCCAATAGAGGAAGCTAATCCAAAGGCAATAGTGTAAGGTAGAGTGAAGTGACACTCAGAATTGTAATTTCAGACGAAATTTTTCTAGATCAGAGAAGCAGTATTAAGAGTAAGAATAGTCAATCACATCGAAATATTGGGTGTGGGTTGAACGTGTAATTTTCTATCTACTGGTCAAATGGAGATACAAAAGATATTTCAAACTTATCACAAGTAGGTCAGGTAAGGACCGACCGTGAGAAAACAAGCTTACTTAACAAGCGAACCTCGTAACCGAAGTAGAGGTTACAGAAGACAAAAAGAGTTCTCAATTTGAAAATGGGCTCATGAGTGGAATGCCCAAGCGTGAATGGGAGGTGCGACTAATGTCGTCAAAATTATACATTTAAGAGAATACATCAACATCCTAGAAGAAAGGGAGCCAGTAGAGTTGCGATACCTAGTCGAAAGGCAAGATTGAATTCAACAGTGTTAGTGAAACACCACTAGAAGGTATACCTAGTGGGGAAGACTATTTAAAAGGACATGATTCCATTTCAACATAGTGGCGATGAATTCAGCCAAGACCAGTGAGGTCGACCACGTGTTCCATGAGTCCAGTAGAGCCAAAGGAACAACGAAAATGACAACTGGGAGCTAAGACTGCCAGGTCCGAGAGAAGGAGATCCTAAAAAGGCCAGTAGGACCACGAAAAAGGAAATATCCCTATTTGTAGAGAGAGGGGTTACTAGTATTGAATGCGTCCACATAAGAAATGGAATGGATAAGAACGGCAATGTCAGACTATGACGGTAAGGCGCAACATTGGAGAAGTAAGATATCCTGTGTAGAATTCGGGTCAAAAGAATTGGGCCTAGGAAACTAATGACCCAAGAGTAGTGGGTCCGGACAAGACCAGTGTAATCCTCAACGATTATAGTATGCCGTATTTAAGGGTCGACGGGGCACAGGGAATAAAAGGAAGGCTAGTAAGGACATAATTGAGGCCTAGAGATATGGGGACAATGTATCAATGTGAGGCATGTAATTCGCAGAAAAGAATAATTTACCCACAACGAGAAAGGGGAAAACTAATGAATGGAATCCGAAAGGTATAACGATGATAGATAATTATGGGTCACGAAACGTACATGCGAGGACCCTATGATCAGGATAGTCTGATGAAGATTTGTCCAATCCTTATGAGAAAATGATGGATTCAATGACATGAGTGTGTCATAACATGTGTGAATGGTTAACACAATGGATTCCAGTGTACATATGGTAGTGGATGCACTGGCAATAATAGCCTTATTATGTAAATGACTACCGTTTGGTAGCAAGACTTTTGTGCCACCTGCGGGGAGGAGCAGGTGTGGGCAATAAGAAGAGTTTGTATATGGTATTGCATAATGATTCGTGATCCTTTGATTGTTATGATAGTAGAAAAAATCATTATTATATTGTATGGTTACTATATGCAGAGGGCTCGAATGGTAGTAAATTGTGTGATAAGACTATCGTACTTAATATATCCAGTTTAAAAATATGGTTTTGGCAAGGCATCACCTGAAAGACGGTTGAGCCTGTATGTATGTTGCATTATTTCATAGACTTTAGTGAGTATGTTGTCTTACTATTTTAATCTCGGGGAGCAGGGATGTTTTACTGATGTGATTCCGGGTATACTGACTTGTTGTAGAGTGGACAGAGATAGCTCGTTAATTATATAGCACTAATAACTTGTGATAGTGAGAGCGTCGCGTTGTATACCGTCCTTAGTGACATGAGAGTGGACGAGTAGACTTTTTATGTTTGTAGATGGGAATTCAGGGATATATGTTATAGATTAAGGACATAACAGATCTCGACGACCAACAGTGTTAGGTAGTAGTGTATCGGGGGGTTCCTTGTTTGGATTTTTCCCTACAAGACATCCCACGCATGAAACTTAGCGATCGTTGGAAGTTGGGAGAAGTTTTCTTTTAGTAAGTGTATTTAGTATCGTAATGGTTACACGTATACTTAGTTATAACTGTGATATAATGGTTATATTACATATTAAGGCCGATAGAGCCGTATAAGGTTAATATGTGAAAATGTTACCAATTGTTGACACCACGAACAGGCCAGTGGGACAACCAACGATATAATTAGGTGGAAAAGGTAGGGTAGCTGAGTAGGACCATACCATTTAGTCATGCCAATCATGTGGGGCATAATTTGAGATATATATAACACGTCTAGTATAGTAGTGTTGTAATGCACAAAACATAGGGTGTATGGGTGCCTTAGGTAGTTGGACTGTGGTATTTTCCATAAGTGAAAATTAAGACAAAATGCGTATTTGCAAGGTAAATGAATGTAGAAGTGGTGACTTCAGGACTTAGACGATTGATGGTTTTAGTCAGTTAGGCCTGATACTTACCTAATTTGACACGAGGATGGTATAGGAAAAGAAATTCGATAGAGTTTAACTCAGGAAAGTTGAAACCTACTTGGTAAGACGTGTAGAGACCATGTTTCATGAGAATCTGAAACTTTAAAGAGAGGGGGAGGGACTTATGACACATGATGATGACAATTGTCACACGAGTCATGGATGTGGATGCGTTTGTGAGAAAGGTAAAATGCATCATGATATAAAACTGTAATAGTGATGGCATAAACATGACAAGACATTACTAAGTTGAAATTGGAAGTGGACCATCAGAAAATAATAGAGTTTCCTTCAGCATTAGAAATTCCCTATTAGTAATGGGATAATATATCCCTAGACCATAACAGAGTAAATTACTTCGTAACGGGATCACAACTCTATTCGGGTGCAAATGGGTCGGGTGATTGGATTAACTCACGTTATACTAAGTAAGGACTAATCATAACGTGTAACGGTAAACCCCAACCATTATTCCCGAGATAGTAAGGTTATATGGGGTACAAGTACACATTTTTTCTAATAGAGTTGAGAGAATTATGACTCAATTATCGGGAAGAGTTTTCGGGAGGCCATGAGTATCAAAATGCGAATGTATATGGCCTAACACACCCACAAGCGGACGGGTAAACTAAGAGTTCTAGTTATGTATTACGAAATATGTTGTATTTGCAAGTATGGGAAGGTTTAGAGTAATATCTTCCACCGGTGGAGTTAGTGTACGACGATTCCCCTTAGCTCAATATTGATACGACTCCAATTGAGGCATCATATGTAAAATCTTGCCATCCTTGTGCTTATTGGATAGAGGTGGAGGACAATGAGCCACTAGGGACAAAGTAATTTAGGGCCCGTTAGCCAGGATTGAAATGATTTCAAGTCGTATTATTGCATATTGGAATGAGGAAATTAGTACCAAGTGATGTGGGATCTTTTTCTATTATTGTTAAGTTGGAACTGGTAGCTTAGAGGCTTGGGTTCCGTAGTCCGTTGATGAGGCAGTATGGCAAAAATGTGTTAACATGGATAGTATATGTTGTGTGTAAATTATATACCGTATAAACAAGGATAAACTACTGATGCGATATGGTAGTAAGACGAATTCGTATATTTCTAAATAGTGATTAATCTACTAGTGCAAGTAGTAGGGGGCTAGATAGTAATTATCTAAAATTTAAGTAGTGAAACTTAAATGGTAAGGCTTGGAGAGTAAATTATAACACAATGAGGTGTTTATTGTTATGGGTATTCAGTAATGTACTATATAGGCGATATTGCATAGATTACATGAGATGTGAGATAAATACCCGGAGTTGTCCTTACAAGAAATGCCTTACTTTCTGAATTTCGGGATGAAATTCCGTTATTAGGGGGGAAGTATGTAACACCCCGTATTTTTTAGGATTTAAAAAATTATGTGATGTGTAATTATTATTGGATTAATTGAATTAAAATGTGAGATTTAATTGTTAATTAATTCGGATTAAAATAGATAGATATTAACTAGCGTGATAGTGTTAATACTTATTGATTGAATATTACTGAGTGAATAAGTAATATGGAATTATTGAATTTTATAAATTATCGGGAATGAGAAATGCGACAATTGGTACTGTAGTCAGACACGCGTGTGAGTCGTCTCGGGACTAATTTAATGGAATAAAAAGATAAATTATTTTTAATCAACTCGTATGGTCATTTTGAGTGTGTCGTTGAGTCCGGAAGGATCGAGATAGTCAGAACAGTGTATCCGAAGGTTTAGTTTGGGTCCCGGGGTAATCTTAGGCCTAACCGGCATCCCGGAAGGGCGTTTTAGTAAATTATATTTTTGGGGTTAATTAATGGACGAAAATTAGAAGGTTTTATTATCCCTTGCATAGTCACAGTTAGGGTGTAATCTCTGAAAGAAAAGAGAGAGTCCCAGGAGAAGAGGTTCCTAGGAGTTCTAAGGCCAAACCCAGTTATCCTTCACCAAAAACACCATCAACGCGTAGATCGGAAAGATGAGATCACATCTATACCAATTTCAAGAGACGGATCAAACCTGCGTAATCAGGCAAGTGTTTATTACTTGATTTTTATTTAGCAATAGTCTTGTTCATGTTAGTGTAGGTAAATTTGTTAATGAATTACATTGAGATTGGATGAAAATTGGAGAAGTAACTTATGATTATGTGCAGATGGTTCAGTAGTTAATTCCTTCATGTATGTAAGAGAATTTTAATACAAAATTGGAGTACAAATCGATGAACAAATCTGGGTTAATTAAGTTCTTAAATGGAAAATTGGAAAACTAGGGTTCTTATGATAATAATTGGGGATTTCGTTTTTACCTTATGATTTATAATGATTGAATAATCCTAGGATGTTAGAAATTGTGTAAACATATTGGGTTATCAATCAAAATAGTTACATTGAATATTGGGTATGAACTATGACGTTTTGGGTGCGAATACGGTGAAAATGTAACTGTTGAAGAACAGGTCTGACATAACAGAACCGATTCCGTTTTCTAATAGGATCGGTTCCTTTTTCTGATAGGATCGGTTCCTTTTTCTGATAGGATCGGTTCGTTTTATTTTTGAAGAGTGCGCGTTGGTTCAAATTAAGAAATTATTTAATTAAACTCAGTTTTTCAATTAAATCCTAAAACATGCATCTAGGTGTGATTGAAATCAATATGAACAAGCAAGAACCGTCAATCACATACAAAACGCACAAATGAGGAAAAATACCTCAAAGGGGCAAAACCCTTTTTATTTTAACTATAATTTTAAAAAACGGTTACACGAATTACAATGAAAATAAGAGCGACATACGAAATACCCTTAGGCGTCGGATTCGATGTCTCGACTGGAATCTCTCGTAAGAACTCCAGGTGGGCAGCAATGAAGAAGAGAATGACTTCTCCACAAATTACTCCAGATGAGTAAAACGATCCTCTTGAAGGTTTAACAATTCACATACATAGATGGGAGTGTTTATGTGAATAAAGAAGGCATGAGACCTTAAAAGGTGAAGTCTGTTTTCTGGGCAGTTTTTCACCGAAATCGAGTTTGGAAAAGACTTAGAAAACGTGTAGAAAGTGACCAGATATTTATACAAAAATCTAGTTGGCGGCGGCGCTCGAACGAGATAGGCATCTCTCTCGAACGAAGGACACGTGTTGTTCGAACGACATCGCACGAGATGCTTATCTCGCTCGAACGACACTGTGAACTCATTTGAACAAGCTCGACGACCGAGGCATTCCGCTTCTACACTTAGAAAAATTTCTTCCTTTGGTAAAAATAAATCATACTTCCATAAAACATTTTCTGAAAAATTCCCAAATATTTATGCAAATATAAAACAACTCCAACAAATCATTTTACCAATAATGCATCGTGGGGTAGTGGGTAACAGTTGAGCAACACGTCGCATGATGCATGTGTGGAGATAATGGATGCATGTATTCGGATAAAGGCCATTGTGGATGATCGTGATGACATGCTGAATGTAGCGGTATCAGACATACAAACAGTGATCTAGAAAAAATAGAAAATTCCTAGATTCTACCCCGGACATTTATAAAATTATGTCCTTTAAAATCTCCCCCTATGTCTATGCCAGTACATGCATAAAAACTCTGAATTATGCAATCTTCTTAAAAGAAATGACATATAAGATAATATCCCCATTAAACCATCAAACTGAGAATACTAAATGACATGTCTTCAATCAAACTTCAACATCTTCAAATCTTCAGCTCTTTAGAAAACTCCCAAAGCTTTTCTCATCAGGGTGTACAATCCAATAGATATCAACTTTGTACCTACACACATGAGATAAAGCAGATATCCGTGACACGCAATAGTTTGAAATATAATGATATGAAAAAATCAAGGATCAATTAAGCTTAAGCAAATCATTGATAAATCAACCAAACAAATCTCCCCCATAATTCATTCTCCCCCTTTTTATGATGTCCCAAATAGACATATATGAGAAGGATAAACATGGAAAATGTCACAAGGTAAAAAAACCTATTTTTGAATTTTTCAAAATTTTTCCTACAAAATATACAACAAATAATCACACCATGAACAAACACAAAAACAGCCAAGTCGATGATAGCGTAAATTAAGGGGTGTGATCAAATTGCATAGGAAAATCAATGCATACAAACATGACATATGTGCACAATGAATTTCGGATACTCCTAATGAATGAACTCAACATCTTCCTTAGGTGTAAAGAGATGGAAATATGAGACATTGACTCAATCAAATAAACAAATCAAAGCTCAAAGTGATTTCCACACCAATAACATCCAAAACGATTTAATGCTTTTTCAGGACTTTCAAGGAAGTGTAAACCCGTTTAAATTCTCTAACCAAACTCCCTTAGATTTATATTTTGAATAGAGGTGATCTAAATTATCAAACTTTGGAGAATCGATGGTGAAACCTAATGGCCCATATTTGGCATGTATTGCTTTTTATTGCCTTTAAATGTTTTCGGGCTCTTTTAACCTCTTTGGACCCCGGATAATAAAATTCCTCAATTTTTTAGGTCCGATTTAACGGTGGCTTAATCGCAAAGGCTAGACGAGAACCTTTCGTAGCCCTTCACCGTTTATAAAAAACACAATCTCACCAAACAGTTTTATTCGTGCATTCCAAGCTTGTCAAGTTTTATCACATATGGTTCGTTGTATAGACAAAATTGAGATAGAAACACTCAAGCCAATATGTGATATACAAGTATAATAATAAAATAAACCCGTGCATGTGTGCAATAAAGGAGATAAGGAGCCAAACATGTAGAAATATATCACTAATCACATCCCAAAGACTCTAAAAAATGTAAACCACGTGGATGTAATGATGTAGCGTCTCAAATCACTATCAAACAGTCACGTGGATAAATGGAATGAAATTTATGACTCGGCTATCTTAAATGCCCATCCATAAAAGGCGCAAACAAAATACAAAAATCTTTTTGTGCTTTTCTAAATTTTTTATAAAAAGAAAATCTTTTTGGATTTTTCAAAAAAAAATAAAAAAGCAAAAATAATAATAATACACATGATACAAACTAGCAATAGGAATCATATGATATGAACATGACAATGCATCATATCCTAGACACATACCAATACCTCAGTCAACTGTGAAAATCCCTAAAGACTTCCTAAGACTCTCGAATCTAAGGGCATCCAAAGGTTTAGTGAAGATATCGACTAAATAATGGTCAGTGGTTACGAAACTCAGGGATATGACTTTCTTCTCAACTAACTGTCGTATAAAGTGCTTGTGTATCATGATGTGCTTTGTGCGCGAATATTGGACTGAATTGCGGGATATGTGTATCACGCTCGTGTTATCACAGGAAATGGTCATGGTATCCTGTGAAATCTCATAATCCTCCAACATTTGCTTCATCTACAAGAGTTGCGTGCAACAACTCCCGACGGCGATGTACTCAGCTTTCGTAGTGGACAAAGAGATGGAGTTTTGCTTCTTACTCAATTAGGAGACAAGAGAAAAACCAAAATAGAAACACCCACCAGAAGTGCTCCTACAACTATCTACATCCATGGCCCAATCGGCATCCGAATAGGTGGACAAACGGTCATAGGCATCAAAGGAATACCAAATACCATATGAGAGAGTCTCACTCACGTATTTGATAATACATTTTAGAGTGAGTAAGTGTGACTCTTTCGGGGACGCCTGATACTGTGCACAGACTCCAACACTAAAGGTTATATCGGGATGAGTAGCATTCAAGTAGAGAAGACTACCTATTATACTCTGATACAAGGTTTGATCTACGTCCTTGCCTGAAGTGTCCTTACTAAGCTTGATAGAAGTACTCATAGGTGTATGTTCATGCTTAGCGGAGTCTAAACAAAATTTCTTCATTAGGTCTCTAGCATACTTGGATTGGGAGATGAACATCCCATCCTCTAGCTAACGAACCTGGAGGCCAAGGAAGAAAGTGAGATCACTTACCATGCTCATCTCAAACTCACTTTTCATCTCCTCCTCAAAGTGGTGATCATGGTGGGAGCACGTGGATCCAAAGACTATGTCGCCCACGTAGACCTGGGTAACCAAAATAGCACCGTCATCTCTCCTGATGAATAACGTCATATTAACTCCCCCTCTCTTGAAGCCATGGGCTAAGAGATAGGAAGTAAGCCTCTCGTACCAAGCATGGGGTGCTTACTTCAAACCATACAAGGCTTTCCTCAGATAGTAGACATGCTCCATGTGCTTAGGGTCTTCAAACCCTTTTGGTTGTTCCATGTAAACTTCCTCCTGTAGAATGCCATTTAGAAAGCCACTCTTAACATCCATCTGATATAACTTAAAGCGCAGATGACATGCGATGGGAGTAGTAAGCAGACGGACTCAAGCCTCGTAACAGGAGCAAATGTTTCCCCAAAGTCTATACCTTCAATCTGTGTGTAGCCTTGAGCGACCAACCTAGCCTTATTTCTAATTATGGTATCATTTTTATCCATTTTATTCTTGAAAATCCACCTGGTACCTATCACATTAGTCTCAATAGGTTGGGGGACAAGTTCCCAGACATTGTTCTTTTTAAACTGAAGAAACTCATCTTGCATGGAAGATATCCAGTGTTCATCCTTGAGTGATTATTTATGATTCTTAGGCTCGACTATGGACGTGTAGCAAAAATGACTAACAAAGTTCCCTAGCTGAGCACGAGTCTTGACCCCTAAAGTGGGATCGCCAACAATGGTAGAAGGATCATGATTCTTGCGGACCCAAGCAGGTGTGTCCCCTAACATAAGAGTAGGGTCCACAGGGTGCGGGTGAGGGACAAGTAAATCGCTGCCAGAAAAGTCTTCATATGCACACTAAAGGCGAGGATCAATAAACGTCGAAGGTTCATCATCATGCATAGTGACATTTATTAACTCCATAACCTTAGAGCTCTTCAGGTTAAAAACTCGGTACACTCTACTATTTGATGAATATCCTAGTAATATTTCCTTATCGCTCCGGGAGTCAAACTTTCCTAATTTCTCTCTATCCCGTATGATGTAGAATTTACTCCCAAATACACGAAACTATGCAAGGTTGGGTTTCTCGTTAGTCCACAATTCATAAGGCGTCTTAAGTGTGTGTGGATGTAGGTAAACCCTATTCATCGTATGGCATGAAGTAGACACTGCCTCTACCCAAAATCTCCTGGAAACCTTACGACCTAGAAGCATAGATTTAGCCCTTTCTGAATCGTCCTGTTATTTCTCTCAACAATCCCATTTTGCTAAGGAGTCTTCACAGCAGAAAACTTATGTTTGATTCCAAGTCTATCAAAATAAAGATCTACCTTTTCTTCCTTAAATTCCGTGTCATTGTCACTACGTATTCTGTTAATAGTAACTCCATGATGATTTTGCAGGACACGACACTTGGTCGTTAAAAACTCTACAGCATTAGATTTCTCTCTCAAAAAACCTACAATCGAATAACTAGAGAAATCATCTACCATCACGAGGATATACCTCTTACCACCCATACTCTCAGTACGAGTAGGACCCATAAGATCCATGTGAATCAACTCAAGCACACGGGAGGTGGTAATGGAATGTAACTTCCTGTGGGGGTTACAGATTTTCTTTACCAACTGACAGGGTCCACAAATCGTGGAAGTTGTATTTCCAAGTGATGGTAAGACACGTATTAGGTCCTTTTTATCTAAACGAGTCAAATCTCTAACGTTCACATGACCTAGACGTTGGTGCCACAGATCCATAGGAGTGATCATGGCGCTGTTGCAGACAAGTGAGGACGTGAGCACAGTCACATAGAAATTATCCTCTATCCTCACCCCTTGCACTAAAAGTTTACCGGCTTGATTATAGACATTACACGCATCCCGGTCAAACTTTATAGCAAAGTCAGCGTCGCATAACTGGCTAATGCTGAGAAGGTTTGCTTTCAAACCTTTGACGTACAAAACATTCTCTAGCTTAGAAAATCCTGGTAATTCTACTGTACCTCATCCTACAATGCTAGACTTGCTCCCATCTCCAAAGGTGACTCTACCTTCCTTATACTCCTCTAGGTAGGTAAAAAATGAGACATCACCTATCATATGTCTGGAGCACCCACTATCAAAATACCACTGTAAGGTATTATGTGCTTTGAGAGCGACATAAACAATAAGGGCCTTTTCGTCTTTCTTAGGTACCCAATAAGTGGTAACCTTTTATTTATCCTTGTTGTTGTTGGTTTTATCCGGGATGCGGGAAGCATTCACTGACGAAAAACACATCCGTTGGAATTCCTTCATCAAACTCTGTGAGGTGGCAACTAAAATCTCAACACGCTTTCTCAAACTGGTAAAATCATCAGAACGATGTGGTGGAGCAGTAGTACGTCATCTCCGACCCAAACTATAGCAAAACTCCCTGAGGTGGCCTTTTCTTTTGCAGTACGTACAAAAGAACACAGTCTTAGGCGGACCTGGGTTTGCTTTTCTTGGTCGAACTCTTCTTCGTGGTTTTTTATGATGGCCATATGGAGTCGTAGTAAACTTAAGAACTGATCCAGGTGCAATTTGGGATATGGAGGCACCATCAAAACCTATTCCCTACCTATCACCAAAACCTAAAACGGGGTTGAGGAGCATCTTTCCCATCTTTCCAGATTTGTCCCCAATTTTAACCTTGACTTCTCGTGCTCTCTCAAGATCATGAGTAAGTTGGGGAACAAGGGCTTCAAGTTTCTTCCGAGTCTTCAGGGAGGAATGGAGCTCACTCGTAAGACTAGCCACTTGTTTAGTTAAGTCCCCTTTCTCTTTCTCAAAACGACTCTCCCTCTCTCTCTCCAAACAGTCTCTCTCTCTCTAAACAAACTTTCTTTCTCAACACAAGCAAACTCTCTCTCTCTTAAGGTAGTGCAGGTGGAGGACTCTCTCTCTCACCTCTTCTAAATCTTCCTCTAAAGCGATGACCCTAAGAACTAACACTTTATTACGCTTTTTGGTTTTAAATGACTCATTATATAACTCAGCGTAGGCGCGTTGAAGATTACCCTCGCTCTTACTTGCATCATCCTCCCCTTCACTCACATTGTTCTCACTGTCAAGGTGTCCCTGTGAAGTAGCATCCTCATCGTCGTGAGGATCACTAGGAGTACTCACATGACTAGCTATGAATACGGTGAAGTTACATTCATGTGGTGACTCGTCTCCAGAGTCCACCGACTCGGCGTCACTGTCGTCACTAAGGGTAGCATTAAGGATAGCTTTACCCTTTTCTTTCGAAAGTCTGTTCAGCCTGGTAGCACACTCAAAAGCTCTATGACCCTTACTGTCACTCATAGAATCTCTCATTGTCTTTCTTAGGAGGGTATTTAAAATCTTTTTTATTTTTCTTATTTTTCTCAAAATTCTTTTTATCTTTGAATTTTCCATTTTTCTTGAATTTGAGAATTTTCTTGATTTTTAGCAAACAGGGCCAAATCATCTAAATCAAAGTCACACTCAGAATCTGACATTTCTATATCTCTTTTTCTAGATGACTCAACTTTCTTTCTTGCCGACCCCTCACTCTTTCTATCCTGGGCATTAAGTGCAATTCCCTTATCTTTAGGCTTGAGAGATTTAGGACACGTATCAATTGCATACATTTGTAAGTCTCCTGCAAGTTCCTCCAATTTAAGGGTGTTTAAATTACCCATAGAATTTAGCACAGTGACTTTAGGGATAAAACTCTTAGGCAGTGATCTTATAATCTTTTTAACAACTCTAGCATTAGGAATGTGTTCACCAAGATGAAAGTTAGTGTTTACAATATCAGATAACCTAGCATAAAATTCATCAAAACATTCAGTATCAAGCGTGGTGATAGTTTCAAATTGAGTTGTTAAGTTTTGCAGTCTAGACTCTTTCACAGCATTAGTTCCTTCATGGGTAAGTTGCAAAACATCACATGCCTCTTTTGAAATGGTGCACGTCATTATCCGTAGGAACTCGTCAGGTGTGACGGATCCAGAAATAGCACTTAACCCCTTAGAATTAAAAGATGACCATTTAAATTCTTCTTCAGTCCATGCAATGACAGATTTTAAATTATTCACGTTATCAATAGTGACGGAGGGAGGTGTCCACCCCCTTTCAACCAAAATCCAAACACGTTTATTAATGTCTTTTAAAGAAGATTTCATGCGGTCTTTCTAGTAAGCATAGTTTGTCCCTTCAAAAACTGGCATTTTATTATATAATTTCTCCATTGAACATGCTCTTTTTCAAAAATCAATTTTTTCAGAAAATTGATATCTTAGAAAATTTTGCGGAAAATTACATGGTATAATTGTGTAATTGGCTCTGATACCAATTTAAAGAGTGTACGTTGGTTCAAATTAAGAAATTATTTAATTAAACTCAGTTTTTCAATTAAATCCTAAAACATGCATCTAGGTGTGATCGAAATCAATATGAACAAGCAAGAACCGTCAATCACAAACAAAATGCACAAATGAGGAAAAATCCCCCAAAGGGGAAAACCCTTTTTATTTTAACTATAATTTGTAAAAACGGTTACACGAGCGACATACGAAATACCCTCAGGCGTCGATTTCGATGTCTCGGTTGGAATCTCCCACAAGAACTCCAGGGGGCGATAATGAAGAAGATAACGGCTTCTCCACAAATTACTCCAAATGAGTAAAACGATCCTCTTGAAGGTTTAACAATTCACATACATAGATGGGAGTGTTAATGTGAATAAAGAAGGCATAAAACCTTAAAAGGTGAAGTTTGTTTTCTGGGCAATTTTTTACAGAAATCGAGTTTGGAAAAGACTTGGAAAACGTGTAGAAAGTGACCAGATATTTATACGAAAATCGAGGCGGCAGCGGCGCTCGAACGAGATAGGCATCTCCGTCGAACGAAGGACATGTGTCGTTCGAACGACATCAAGTGAGATGCTTATCTCGCTCGAACCACAGTGTGAACTCGTTTGAACAAGCCCGACGACCGAGGCACTCGGCTTCTACGCTTAGAAAATTTTTTGCCTTTGGTAAAAATAAATCAAACTTCCATAAAACATTTTTTGAAAAATTCCCAAATATTTATGCAAATATAAAACAACTGTAATAAATCATTTTACCAATAATGCGTCGTGGAGTAGTGGGAAACAGTTGAGTAGCATGTAGCATGAAGCACGTGTGAAGATGATGGATGCATGGATTCGGATAAAGGCCGTCGTGGATGATCGTAATGACATGTCGAATGTAGCGGTATCAGACATACAACCTGTGATCTAGGAAAAACAAAAAATTCCTAGATTCTACCCTAGACATTTATAAAATTATGTCCTTTCAATTTTAGTAGGATCGGTTCATTTTTTGGAGGATCGGTTCAGTTGATTTTTCTGCAGACTTCCAGTGCTGCTGTAGAACTTTTGAGTACCTTTAGAATCTTAAATTGTGAGATTTGAGGAGCAAAAATACTCTAGACCAGTAGAGTATCAAAACCTTATCTACTGTCTTGATATGTGAATGTTCGAGTGAGGACAAATACTCTATGTAGATTATTTGGGATAAAGTAAACATATTATACGTAGTAATGAGAGTATAATCCGTATGGAATATATATGATTAGGTTGGGTAGATACCTAATGGATTTTAATAGGATGTGTGGTTACCTATTACGTGCTTAATATTATGTGTATGACATACCTAGCTGCTTGCTATCGTGGGAGGCTGTGTAGAGACAGTCTTATCCTGGATGACCTTCAGAGGGATATTTGACTTGTATCTAAGAGCATAGGACTGTGAAGACTTATTTGTGAGTTGATAAGTTAGTTGACTATGGCAGCATAGGTATGTGCGTGACCCATAGGTATGTGAACTATGTTCGTCTCCACTATGTGTGTTTTGTGTATATGGTTCGTGGGAGACTTCCGAACCGATAGTCCTTAATTGAGTACGCGATGTACTAGGACATGATAGCAGAGTATGTAATGCACTACAGGTTTAGCCTTAGGGTGTTGTATTAGTATATCTATATTATAGCGGTGAATATATATATATATATATGTATACTTGTGTTATTCCTAATGTGAGATAACTGTAGGTTATTAGGATAGTACAATCTTAAGTAACGTAAGCTGTGAATACTTAACTTAGTGTGATAACACTTAACCGAATTAATAAATGATGATATTAATAATGTGGGAAGCTGGGAATCACGGGTTGCTATGACGAGGTATAACTAGAAGTATAATTTTTTATCTAGTTAGATGTGTTACGAATGGCTAGGTTAGAATAGATGTACGTTAGGCGTGCACAATAGATGAGAGGTGAGGATCTCATGTGAGAGTTCGAACTAACATGCATTTGATACTTTCTTGATTGCAAATTTTAAATACACTTGCTAAAATAAATATTTTTACACATCGGGCTCTGACCCATTTCTTGCACCTCTTTTCTCTCTTGCTATATATATGTATATTATCAGGTGCTCAGCCACAGGGACACCAAAATTAGAGACTTCGATTGCTTGGCGTGCTGCAGCTGTTGTGGAAGTTGCAGGCCTTTGCATTAGATGCCTCTATCATTTCACTCAGTTTTATCTAGACTTTTCATTTAGGGCATATGTCGGCCACTCCTTAGACGTTTTTATCAGATATTGTATTCAGTTTACTTTCCAGTCATTTCAGTTGGATTTATTTTACCATGGTTCTTGGTTTAGAGTTTTGAACTGGAAATATTTTATCCAGTCTTATTTATTTCAGTATGTAATTCATATTCAATATTTATTTTATTCAGTTGTGTGGTGGATGGATTATATTTAAATTCTTGGACTTTATAAATAAATGATTTTTGGTTACAATGTAAAAAGGAAAAATAATATTTTGACACTAACTTAATTAATTATTAGGTGGTTAATAAGGTTGTTATGTTTTCGACAGTGATGCTGAGAATGAACCAACCAAACATTCTGTTTTAAATTTTATAAAGGACTGATCACCTGGTATTTAATTAGGCGGGGTGTCACAACGAGCTGCATTGGTCCCGTGCGAGGTATTTGCGCCTCTCACGAGATCGTTTGGGCGGTGTTTAGAGGGTTTATCCTATAACGGAATGTTAATGTTTTAAGCCTACATCTAGATATTCTCAAATTATAGTTGTGTTCTCAAATCGAGGGTTTAGTTCTTACGAGTTACATTGGTCCCGTGAGGCCTTTTGTTATGTGTTTTCACCCTCTAACGGCATGCTTTTAAGCCCAAGTCTAGATATTTTCAAATTATCGTCATATTCTAAAACTTGGGATCCCGTGACCACGCGACCAGTTCTTATGAGTTACATTGGTCCCATGCGAGGTGCTTGTGCCTCTCACGGGCTCGTTTGGGGGCGTTTATGGTTTTCGCCCTCTAACGGCATGTTTTGAAGCCCAAGTCTAGATATTTCAAATTCTCGTCACATTATCAAACCGGGGATCTCGTGACATCTTAGGTAGCACGTAGGCTTCCAAATTTCTCCCGCTATCACTCTTTAATTAATGTCATATTCGAAAAACTCTTGAGCTCTAAAAAGTTTCAAAACTCTTGAGCTTTAAACAGTTGCACACGAGGTGTTTGTGCCACTCACGATGCCGTTTGGGTGCTGTTGGGGGTGGCCTCCTCCCGCAACACGTTTTCAAGTCTATGTGTTCCTATTTTTGAATTTTATTGTATTTCACACACACACCATGCTACTCTAGACAAAAATTACACTAGATTTAACACTTTCCCAAGCTTCCAACGCCATACCTAAGACAGTGAATCCTAAATATGAGGTGAAGTACAAATCCACTGATGACGACTCCTGGTACACCTCACGACTGATTGTCCATGATCAATATCTGACAGTGAAGCTCTTAAAATTTCCCCACTATTACAACGAGAAATTTAGTGCTCACCATTTCAAAACTTCGCAAGTCATTGACGACTTTTGCCAGAGGTTCGGGCCTGTATCTGGACAAGTAAAAGACAACCATTGGTCTAAAATAATCAAATCCATCACTGATAGGAAACAATTCTTCCATACATGTATCGATGTATGGTGGAATTATTTCCATACATGGAGTAAAATTATTTGTTAACCAACTCTTATTGTGTGGCCATCCCCGGATCCTCGTGGCGGGAGAGGATCCCTTGGTCCCGCGCATCCCTCTCAGGAGTGCTTCGGCCGGTGTCATTGATGAGGTGAAAATATAGAAAGATAGAGTCGCCAGTCTATTTTACTCAAAACAGACAAAAGAGAAAAGGGAGCCATCTCGAAGGACAGCATCCAAAAACATACTGATACATGCGGAACTAAAATGATTCAACAAGGGTCCGGAGGCTAAGTTATGAAATGGAAAGGTGTTAGGCACCCATTCCGCCCTTGCGGTCTCTCATGGGTTGTTTCTATTTTCCTTTATTTCCCCGTGATATGTGTGCATGTGTATACGTAGTGGAGATAGGGATCATTGACTTATATCATGGAAGAGATAAAGCGAGTCATCCATAGGAATGTTCCTAAAAAATAATATTAGAAAATATGATTTACACGATTATTCTCATGTTGATAGTTATAACGGAACGATAATGCACATGGAATAATACGCTACCAAGAACAAATATATGTATATGTGAATGTATAGAATTTAGGAGAGTTAAGTTTAAAGAATATAGAAAAATAGGGAAAAGGTAGGAAAAGGACTCGAGTATCGAGTTTTACCCCGAGACGCCTACGTAGCCTATAGAAGCATCAAAGTCCATGTAGTTCATATGCAAAACGAGGGGTGTTATTTATCCCATAAATCCAACCGGGAACTTCTCTTATTTGTGTGTGTGTGGAAGAAAGTGTTTTAGTTGTGAGAAAAGTGTGAGAAGTGTGTGAAAATTCCCGTTCGGAATTTATGAGCAAATCCTCTTTTTCTTATTTTTTTGGGTTTGATTTATATGAAAATATGATATGTGCAATGATACTAAATAAAAAATATATTAGGATATGTGAGAAAAGAGAATAAAAGTGCTAAGTAATAAAACAAGTTAATGCGAATTTAGGGGAATTTAAAGACAGAGTTGAGAAAGTTGGACCTTCTTGAAGATCATGAGCTTGATCTTGGATGTTGGAGAGCATCCCTTGCACTTGGGTCATGATGAAAGAAACTTAATTCACCAAGTTTGATCAAAAAGGTGAAGGTTGGAAATGGATTTGTATGTGGAAATCACGCTGACTTCGAGGGGGGTTTTCTGAGCTTGCTGAGAGTGATGGATATCTGATCTTCTTCTCCTTTTTTGAAATGGATTAGGTCCTCCTTTTTATAGGCCCAGGGCATTGCCGATCGTCATAGCCCTGGTCCTTCCAATCGGCAGGTGTGTTCAGGCACACTACCAATAGGTAGGACTTGGAACCTACCGTTTGCAGTGTCTTTCAGGTTCCTTCGGAAAATCGGACGTAGAGCGCAAATCGCTAATCCGAATCGCGCACAGGATAAACCGTTAGAAAGGTTTTTCAAAGTCCTTCGAAAGTCCTCGGACTTCTCCTGAGTTCGGGAGATGACTTTGGGTCAAATGTGGCTCGGAAGTATTCGTCGGTCCTTTGGACGGGGAATCGTCGGACGCAAACGGATCGTTCGTTCGCATGGTAAGTTAGAATCGTGCACAGAGTGGACCGTTAGAAAGGTTAGGAGATATAATTCGACATTCCAAAGAGCTTGACTCGGTTTGGGGAGTTAACTTTGGTCAACCGGGGCCTGTAAGCGCTCGATTACCTTTCAGAGTAAAATAGATCGTTCATCCGTACCGTAAGTCAGAATCGCTTACGGGGCGAATCGTTGGAAAGAGTTTTAGTACCCTTCAAAGATTCATTCAGTCTCAGTTAAGATGAATAGTTAAATTTGGTCAAACATAGCTTGGGAGCGTCCGGTAACCTCCTGATCGAGTTTCGGGGGAAAATGGGTCGTTTGTCCGCACAGTAAGTCAGAATTGCGCACGGGATGGACCGTTGGAAAGGGGATTGAGTGACCTTTGAATATTCATTTAGTCTCGATCGAGCTAAAGAGTTTGACTTTTGGTCAAACAGAGCTTGGGAGTGCCCGATAGCTTTTAGGTCAGTACCCGAGGTATGACTTGGGTTTGCAATGATGAAGGGAGGTTCCAGGGACCTTAGGAGAGGTTAGGGGGTATTAGAATGGGGTGTCTACACATTGTAAGTATAGTTCCTTCCAAATCTTTATTTTTTTAATTAAATAGGTCTTAATATAAAAAAAATAAACTAGAACTCCCAAGACTATTTGGTACTAAGCATAATTGCCCGACAAAGATCTTTGTGTTTAGAAAAAGCAATACCAAAATAATAAAGGGATTAATTGGATGATTACGTGCTAATCGTGAGACTTACACTATTTCAAGTAATTTGCTAAGTATCTTACTATCCTATGTAAATTACCAGAATAGCTGGTTGGAGCCTAGATATTTTCAAATTATCAATTAAAAATTTGTCCATACGTCCATACGAGTATCAGTAAAAAAAATTAGGATACATCGATACTCGTATGGATAAATTGTTTCCTATCAGGGATGCTTTTGATTATTTTAGAGAAGTGGTTGTCTTGTACTTGTTCGGATACAGGCCTGAACCTCGGACAAAAGTCATCCACAACTTGCGGGGTTTTAATATGGTGGGCACTGATTTCTCATCGTAAGAGTTGGGGAAGTTGAAGAGATTCACGATCAAATATTGATCATGGACAATCAGTCGAGAGGTGTACCAAGAATCATCGGCAGTGGATTTGTACTCCACCTCATATTCAGGTTTCGCCATCATAGGTATGGCGTTGGAAACTTGGGAAAGTGCCAAATCTAGTGTAGTGTTTGTCTAGAGTAGCTTGGTGTGTGTGTGAAATGTAACAAAATTCGAAAAAAGGCACACTTGGGATTGAAAACGTGTCACGGGGGATGGTCACCCCAAACGGCATCGCGAGTGGTACGAACACCTCGTGCGCAACTTTTTAGTGCTCAAGAGTTTTACAACTTTTTAGAGCTTAAGAGTTACATTAATTGGAGAGAGATTGCAGAAGAAATTAAGAAGTATACATGCTACGACAACCAATAATTATCCAACATATTATCGAACAATCGGACATTGGTCCCGTGCGAGGTGTCCGTGCCTCTCACGGGGCCCATTGGGGAGTGTTTTGAGTTTTCGCCCTCTAACGGTACGTTTTTAAGCCCAAGTCTAGATATTTTCAAATTATCATCATATTCTCAAACCGAGAGTCCTATGACCACACGGTCAATTCTTACAAGTTACATTTGTCTCATGCCAGTGTTTGCGCCTCTCACGAGGCCATTTGGGGGGTGTTTTGGATTTTCGCCCTCTAATAGCATGTTTTAAAGCCTAAGTCTAGATATTTTCAAATTATCATCATATTCTCAAATTGGGGGTATCGTGACCATGCGATTAGTTCCTGCGAGTTACATTGGTCCTGTGCGAGGTGTTCGTGCCTCTCACGAGATTGTTTGGGGGGTGTTTTGGGTTTTCACCCTCTAACGACATGTTTTTAAGCTTAAGTCTAGATATTATGAAATTATCGTCGTGTTCTCAATTGGGGTTGCCTTGACCATGCGGTCAGTTCCTGTGAGTTACATTAGTTCCGTACGAGGTGTTCGCACCTCTCAAAGGGTCGCTTGGGGGGTGTTTTGGGTTTTCTCCCTCTAACGGCATGTTTTTAAGCCTAAGTCTAGATATTTTCAAATTATCGTCATATTCTCAAACTGGGAGAGACCACGATAACCAACAATTATCCAACAATCAGACCAATAATTATCCCCTACTCCTTTTAATTATCCCGTACTCCTTCTCGTTATCATGTACTCCTTCTAACATACTATCCAACAACAAGCCAACAACCAATAATTATCGGACAACCAAACCAAACAAAATCAGTAATTATCCTATACTCCTTTTATCATCTAAAAGATTTAAAAAATAATGCATATGTATCATTTATATAACTACTTCAGTTAAAGTAAAGAGTACCTTGTTCCTGTAATCCAAGAAGGCCATTAAATAGAGTCTTCTGAATGTGCGATTAGACCAAATTGATCCTAGTGCCTCAGCGTATTCTTTTACATGTACATTTGTTGATTAGTTTCTTTAATACAATCTTTATAAAATGAAGCTAATTTAATTTCATTTTATAAAGACTGCATCAATGAAACTGATCAACAAAGGCATATGTACAGGAACACGTGGAAATTGAGCTAGGTCAATTTGATCTAATCACAAACTCAAATAACTATATTCTCAAACCGAGCGTCTTGTTAAAGTAACTAAACATTCGACTGAACATAACATATTATCGAAATTAACATACATAAATCATATTAAACATTCGTAAAAGTAACTAAACATTCATACATCAAAGTAAAGCGCCAATACAATGCCAACATCATAATACTATACAAATAATATTAACAAGGATAAAATATATTTTGAAACTCAATCTTCCTCTAAATCAACTAAAAGATCCCTCAAATTAGGTTTGTCATCAAGAGTTAACTGGAACTCTTTTGGAGCCTTTAATGTGTCTACTTGAGTAGTTATACCCTTTAGTGCATGCATAATAATAGACCAATTGCCATCGTTTATGCACTTCGAGTATAACACCTTCTTTGTGTTCTGAAAGACACAAATAAAAGGCTCGTCGACTATGCGATCTTTACTCAACTTTGAAATAAAAATAGTTGGTGCAAAATTTCTTAAACTCTTTCGCACGAAAACTAGGACCTTTTGCTAGGCGTGCAAGTCTGGAAGAGACATTAACTCTTTTTAAAAGTTGCATTTATTAATGAATTTGTATTAGGGAATGTTTTTATCACACATGAATAAATAACTGCACACATAAGATGTAAAAATTATCTCTTTCGACACCCATGCTCTAAAAACACTTATCGTGCAATTTCTCCTTTGATTTTGGGCAATTTTGTTCTTGTGCTTCTTACTGGTAAGTTGTAGAGTTTAGATCATAAAATTAAAAAAACATATAATTAAAGAAGAAGAATTCAGTAGATTCTCTCTCTCTCCAGTCTTCGACTTCATCTTGCGATTCGAAGACATAACGAGATGCTTGCTCGTATTGTAGATTTGTGAGTTTCATCTATTTGGGGTTCCTAAACGGCAATTCATACTCAAACTCATCAGGTTCCTTGATCACTTATTATCTACGAGGATTTAACCTCCTCATCTCTTGTCCTGGCATATGTTCCCTAGCATATAGCAATGATTCCACCATTATATATTCTTCCTCAATTGACCCTCCAATATATCGTATATTATTTACGTAATCTTTGAAGGTTTTCATCAAGCGCTCAAAAGGATACATCCAATGATACCTAACGGGACCACATAATAAAGCTTCATCGCATAAATGCACTAGCAGGTGGATGCTAATATCGAAGAACGATGGAGAAAAATATTTCTCTAATACACAAACTGCCTCAGCTAAAGTTGATTTCGCTGCTTTAATGTGCCTTATGTTTACCACTTTTGCACAAATAGGGTAAAACACAAACTGATTTGCATAATTGTCCGATGGATATCTTTATGTTCAAAAAATCAATGTCAAAATAACAGAGGGATTAATTGGATGATTATATGCCAGTGGTGAGACTTGGACTATTTTAAGTCATTTTCTTGGTAGGATACTACCCTACGTAAATTACCAGAATAATCAGTTGGAGTCCTCAAGTTGAACAACGTGTCTAAGAGGATCTTCTTCTCATTAGTAGTCAAAGTGAAAGCAGTCCGGGGGGTATAAATTTTTCCTATTGTAAGAGCATTTTTTAACCATATTTTCATATCCTATAGATCTAGGCGGTCCCGCTCTCCATCTTTGGAATGAGATCCACCCAGATATGTTCCTATCAGATGTTCTGTAACATTCTTCTATGTGTGCATCACATCAACTACATGACTTACATTATGATCTTTCCAATACGATAAATAAAAAAATATTGATCGCCTGGACCACGGCTTCGCTTTACTAGGGTCGTTTGAATCCCCCTAGCTTTATGCTTCAGGTTTACAAAATTGGGGTGTTTTCCTACGTACTTATTCCCCGTAGTCAAAGTCGTCACCTTCTCCTCGATCTGCTGAACAGAAAGTCGCGCAAGTGGCATTTTGTGATCGTGACCGACAGGAAAAAGGTTAGACTTATCGTTCCTAAAAGGGTGACTGGTCGACAGAAAATCTATGATGACCCGTGTAACTCATCTTACTACTATGTTTTAGCCAACAGACTTCAGTTTCCTCCCCACATATTGGACATCCATAATAACCATGAACATTACAACCAGATAAGGTCCCATAAGCTGGAAGGTCGTGGATCGCCCACATCACCATTGCTTTAAGTGTGATCTCTTCACCCTTATGAGAGTCGAATGCCATCACGACTTTATCCCACAGCTCTTTAAGTTCTTCTATTAATGGTGTTAAGAATATATTAATATCATCGCTGGGAGACTTCATCCCGGGTATCAACAAATATAATAATGTGAACTCCTTTCTCATGCATAGTGTCGGAGGGAGACTTAAAAGCCAAGAGAGCTGGGCAATAAATATGACTAGTACTTAAATTACCGAAAGGATTAAACCCATCAGTTGATATTTCAAGACAAACGTTGCATAGTTCACTTGCAAATTTATGGTGTTTTGCATTTGAAAATTACCAGATGGGTGAATCAACTGGATGACGCATCAGATTACCACCCACCTCGCATCGAGCGTTCCATGTCATGGCCTACGCTATCCACGATATAGTAAAAAATCATTTTAACTATGTCCCAAGTGGAAAATACTTCAAAACCTTTTGTGGGACTTGCAAACACTTGTAACTTTTAACAGTTTTGTCCTTTCCATTCTCACAAATGACATATTTAGTCTCACCGCATACGGGATATTTATCCTTCTCTTTTGTGCTCGTTACGGTATAATATTCAATTATACTTGCATGCATGAATAGATTTGTATTTCAAACCCAAACCCTTCAATCTCTTCTTCATGGTAGGATAATTGGTTGGTAACGTGTTCTATTTTGAGAGAATATCTTCAACCCACTTAAGAATTTTGGTTACGCTATTTTCAGACAAACCGAATTGACTCTTCAAATTATGCAAACCAGTCATTGCATATAATACCGAGTGATCTTCATCGCAATCTTTATATAACGGTCTAGCCACATCAGCTTTCAACCGTATGTATTCCCAATCTCCTAGAAGTTTAACATCAAATTTTCCATTTAGTTGACCATAATGAGCATTACCCGTATCCATAGGTTGGAGGTTTTAACGGTCGTGGAGTCCGTAAGCATCATCAATTAAGTCGGTTAATGGATGATGTGTTGGTGAATCGCGTACCACTTCTACTCGTTAGGGTTCCATTATGCGGTCGGGTACCGCCAATTCTTTCGAATCATAAGGTATATTTTTTTCACCATGGTATGCCCATATTTTATAGTCTTGAAAGATTCCCCACTTTATTAAATGCAACTCAATGTCTTCCAATGACTTATATTTTTTGTTCATATAACAGGTGTACAGACACGAAATCTTATCACTTTTAAGATTTTTAGACACATATTTAAAAAAATTCTTGAACGCCATTTACATGATTATTTGTTATTCGGTTAGTCTCTCCCATCTACTCTTTGTATTGTGGGAAATCCATGTAATAATCTTCAAATTTTAGTCCTGTGGTAATAGGTTAAAAAATATTATTACAACTGGAAAAAAAATATTCTTGCAACTGAAACAAAAAAAATATTATTATGATTGAAATAAAATCAATATTCTTACAACTGTAACAAAATCAATATTCTTACAACTGAAACAAAAATAATATTCTTGGAACTGAAAAAAATGTTATTATAACTGAAATAAAAGAAAATATTATTAGAACTTGGCCAATTGATAAACTGGTTAAGTAATAAAAGAGTTTGCATAATTCCTCAATTTCATCCCTTCCCCGCTGTCAACGTGCACAAGTACATCTCCGCAGCCATTGTATATTTTATCAACCAGTATTTGATCCTCACCCCTCTCTAAAGGTCATCCGTGTAGGGGAGTTTTGATAACTATGGAGATGAGTGTGCAGACCCCAACAACCCTCTTATTGCCAAGGTATTTGATATAATACTTTTCGCCATAGTCACCGTGAGTTGTTGAAGATGATCCAAGTCCCTTGACAGGTGAAGGCACGGGGAAGGGGAATGTTGAAGGAGTCAACATTTGGGAGGGGAATGCTGGATGAGGCAGCATTTGGGAGGGAAATGTTGGATGAAGCGACATTTGGGAAGGGAAACTTGAAGGGGAAGGATACGGGAAACCTTGAGGATAAGGGTAAGGGTAACCTTGAGGAGGAGGCATTGGGACACCATAATTTTAACAAAGGGACACAAGTTGCCCAATTTGATTCGTTAACATTCCTAGGTTAGTTTTAATATCCTGGACATCCCCATCGGTCCTGAACTGTCGTTCCTTATTTGACGAGACACGATTCTTGACCGAAAAAAACTCGTCCATGAGAGATGCGGTGTGTTGAAATTTTATTTTTTCCATATGTGAGCCAACACCTCTTATCATCCCCCTTTTGTCATTCCCAAAGGTCTAGGTCAGCGCATCATTTTCAAGGTCAAAGTCATTATTAGGATTCGAACCTGACTGACTGTTGTGCGACAGGAATTTATTATCTTTGTCCCGCTGAGCATGAATTAATAAGTTAGACCAATTTGGTTTTTTACCTGCATCTGGACCATCCTTTTTCCTACACCCCCAATCATTCTTCAAATCCTCATATGATTTGGATCCCAACCTATGGATATCAATTTTTTGTGCCCTGTTTTTTTTTTTTCTCCATTTGGACCAACTTTTTCTCCTTCGCCTCATTCTCCAAAAAATTATTCCACTGCTCCACCAAATTTTCAACATTGGGAGGCACTCTCTATTTCAAAGACAAAATATCGGAGCTCACTGCCTCCTTCGGGAAATGTTCCTTCTGAAGGTTTCTCCAGTATGTCCTCAATGATTCAGTAACTCGAGATAGAAACTTCTTCTTGGAAGGATCGAAAAATGAGAAATACTTACAGAGTTTATCGTATATGTCATCTTTGATGCCTTGATCAACAAGGTTCCAGTTGTCTGGTCCACCGACTCCCACATTCATTTTTCCCAGCGATAAACACTTAGATTTAAAGTTCATCACGTCATTCCCATTACTCGTCAGGTTATTTCCAATAAGGGAGAACCCAGTGGGATTATTTTAGATTGAGCGAGAGGCATCGAGAGTGTTGGATGGGGACGGTGGAGCAACGAGAGTCCTGGATGAGGGCGTCATAGAACTTGAAGTTAGACTTGGTGAGGAGGGAACCATTGGTGGAGTTGTAAATTTCTCATCTATTAGTGTTGAGAATTCGGGTTGTGCACGAGATGGTGAACCTCATTGTAGTTTCACCTCGTCACTTGGTACCCTTGGATTGTTTACTCTCGACATTATCTACAAAAATGAAAAACTATAAGTGACTAAATAATTATAATAATATGAAATTATAACTAACTAATCAAGCTTATGACTATATATATATAAGACTTTAGAATATAGTCATTGTGTCTGATCTCCATCCATTCGGTATTAGTTTTTAAGAACCTATGAATTTTTGCGCATGGCCAACTAGGAGGAAGGGTATCTATGATTGATGTGTAGATATCCGTGACATGAACTTGGAATCCCATCTTCTTTAACTTGTTGGAAAGATTCAATTTAACGTGCATATGGCGCGAGACATCACAATCTATGTCAATAATCTCTTCACGCAGTTTGTATCCATAACGGGTGGATTTTTTTCCGCCTTCTCCAATAACGTAACCAAGGTTAGGGCTACGTCAGGATTATGTGTGTGAAATATATTTTGTATAATGTCATCCCAGTTTTCTGGTAGGAAAAATAGAATACAATCGAACAGGTAATCTTGCTGGAGATTAACTCTACGATTTACTAGGTAGTTAAATTGTTCGATCTTTTTATTTCCATACCTATAAATAAGAGTACCCTCTATATGGCGCTCACTAATAAAAGAGTTATTTGTGTAGTCTAATTGCAACCTTTCCCACTCTTATTGCTACTGATTATCACCGTGCCTAATTTTTCTTGAGAAAAATACACAAGGGCGTGAATATGCGTCCAATAATTAAGGGCTCTAATTAAATAATAACTATTAACTCAAACATATGAGGTATAATGGTATATTAGTTTGATTAAGGTTTTAATACATTCAAACATATAAGGGTATAGTATTTTGATTAGGGTTTTGAGAATGGAAAGGATTTTGAGTTAGTGGGTGTAGAACCTAAAATACTCAATTAATTTCTAATCAATATTAACAATACCCAATAATTTTCAATCCCTAAATATAACATACCCAATTAAAATATGAAATTATAAAACATCCCCTTTTCTTGAAATAAATTATACACACATACACATATACACACACATACACACACATATATGCACACACATATACACATGTACACACATATACACATATAAACACACACATACACAAAAATACTCACACATTCACACATATATACACACACATACACACACATATACACACGTACACATAAATACACACACAAACACACACATACACAGAAATAAACACACATTCACACATATATACACACATATACATTAGGGTTTAACACAAAAAAAACAAAAATTAGGGTTTACCTTTGAGATTGAGAGAGAGATCAGGGGCCAAAATTAGGGTTTAACAGTGGGAATGCAAATCGCTGAAATGCAAGAGAGAGAAAGATAAAGAGATTGACGCGGGAAGAAATTAAATGGAGACAAAGGGTATTAGTATAAGGACCCTGGTCACGGCCTAAAGTCGTGACCCAATACCATGACCCTTAATATTTTTCCACATCATAAACCTCAGCTGTGGCCCACGTGCGTGAGAAAATTATGCATTGTGGCCTCAGTCACGACCCTGGTCCGTGCCCCTATCATGACCAAACTTGGATGGAACGTTGGCCCGAATTTGGCGCTATGATGGTCATGACCTGGTCATGGATGAAGTTCATGACCCATATTGGTCATGGATTTGGTCTGTGATAACTTTCAAAAGCATCCATAACCACACTGGGTCATGGATATGGTCATGCCAAAGTTAATGCAGTCACGACTTTAGGCCGTGAGCCCCTGGGGGTGACCATTCACAGGATTTGGTGTAGTGACCTATGCACCATTTGTAAACCTATGAAATGGAACAAGTCTAATTGAATCATTGCCTAAACTTGAATCTCACTCGTGGTCCCGTCCAATACATACCTGATGTAAAAGGTCACAACCTCTTTGAACTATCAGCCAAGAACCTAAACCATTAGACAAGTTCTCGTAATTAGAGATTTTACTCGCAAGTTTATTGATAGGATATAAGCTCCTTATCTAAGCTATGAAATATTCAATTGTACTAGAATCAAAATTTTTATCTTCTAAGATTAGGTTGAACCCAGCTCGCCAGAATTCCTATTAAGTCCAATTTATCGACGCATAGAGTATATTCAAGACAAACATAAGGCATTCTCATAAACATGAATCTTGTTTCAAATGAACATGATACACCTTTATTGCAAAATGTCATACGTAATTTTCATAATGAAAACCCCAACACCTCTATCATCCATGGGACAAACTTGTCACCATCTTCATTTTTGACATCATTCTTATAGTTGAAGGCCTCATGCCCCAAAATTACACATATGTAGGAAAACATCCCCATTTTTGAAATTTGCAGTGGATCCATCAGCCCCCCATGCCTTTCTTCTCAGTTTTAATTATTCTACTAAACACATCAACAATTCCCTTAGCATTTTTCTTATTTATTCTTTCTATAGGCAAGCCATAGAGCCACATCCTGATAGTAATGGTTTTAAAACTCGATTTCATCTAGTGGAAAGTTATTATCCTAGTTTTTAATTATTAAATTCTACCCATTGATGGACCAAAGTGATAAATCAATCACTCTCACGATCTTCAATATATATATATATATATATATATATATATATATATTACTTTAGAAACTTTAAATTTTCCTTTAATATTTGAAGACCTCTGAATGATATTAGAAATACCATTCCTATTTATGGAATTTGGTCTCAATAGTTTACCCAAATGCATGATAAATATGTACCTAATCTTTAGATGCGATTTCGAGCTACATTGCCTACATTTCCCTATTAGTGTTTGACATTGCTACTCGACACTAACCCAATATGGACCACACCCCCATTAAAGAAAAAGGGAGAAGAAACGATGACGAATGATGGGATCGAGGAGGTGAGATAAGGAGTGTTGATTTAATTGTTTGTTTTGATATGTAGAAATATAATTATAATAATATACACAAACTTGAGGGATAGATTTCCTCCAACATTAACATCTCCATTATGAGAAATATGAATAACCTTAATGACCAATCGATTCAAAATCAATATAATGATGAATTCTTGTGTGCATATTTTTCAAAATATACACAACCAATCCATTTGATTTCCATGTTTTGCTAAAATACTTTTGGAATTAATCGTGTTTGCTTGCCCTTTTTATGTCAATTTTATGAATCAACAAATTCCATCCAAAGTCCTTTGTCTTGCTGTAAATTTTGATAATGTCTTTGGTCAATCATTTTTTGCAGGATTTAGTAACTAGAAATTTGGAATCGATTTCATGTTTGAGTTTGCAAATCTAGATTCGTGGTTAAATGCATTCAATTTTATTTGTATGTACGTCTTTTCTTATAACATTCTTTTGTTATTAAGGATCATTGGACTCAAAAACCAAAACAATTTTTTTTATTAGATTGTTCATATGGAGATTTAGTTAAGTAGATTTTGACAATCCATTGATTTAAGAAATCAATAGAGAAACACTTAGCAAGAAAGTTAAGGATTAACTTTATTTTTTATTTTCTTAAAATTCTATTACATCAGATAGCACATCACATATTTTTGTTTTTTTTAATTAAAATTTTTTCATTACACTGTTTCCATGTCATGCCACATTAGAAAATTGTTTGTAATAAAGTAACGACATTAAGTTTCTTATAAGAAAAGGAAAGTTCAGTGATATATCTATAAAAAATTACATTAAATAATGTTTAAAAATGTAAGGTTCATTGTGTAAATACGTAATTAACTCTATTCTAATTCAACATATTAACTGTCACAAACTACATATTTAATTTGTGTCTTTTTTTTTTAAGAAAACAACGAATCATCCAAAACCCGAGTCTAAAAAATAAACATTATTATATAAATAATGTTTTCACTTATGCTGAGTCAATTACCAAAGATTACACATTTGACAAATCACTACAAATGCATTCACCAAAAAAGATGACAAAGTATATTTATATTCCAAAACCAGTCAATATATGAAACAACAAAACTCTAAACACAATAGAGTAGAAAAACAACAAACAATTGACTTATACTTGATTTTTCGAAGAACAAATCACAAAAATGTGAATTCATCTTCAAAGATGCAAACGATTAATCATAGTTCAAAGCCATGAACTCAAAACTTACGTATGAACAAATAACACAATATGCAAAAGAAAACGAATAATAAATAACCAAAACTACGCAATATATATCAACTAATTAACAAATAACCAAAACTACGCAATATATATCAACTAATTAACTTAAATATAAAGTTTATTCAGATGAAAATTAAGTCTCAAAGTTCCCGTAAATGAAAGGTATTCTTTTACAACTAGTCCTCTTATCGAATTCAAATTGTTGCAAAAAAATGCAGCTTATTCTAAATCAAGAAACTCTGTGCTTAAAAAAAGTCGCATGTCATATTGTCCAAAACACTATGAAGAGGAATCTACGAGTAAATTTTTATATATTTTATATTTTCCTCAACACACAAAGTCTTTCAAAATCATCCGAAATGGCTAATTATTTACAAAAGTCATCAACAATATCGTAGGTGGAAGTAGGCAAAGGTAATTTTTGTGAGGTTATGAAAAGACCTCAAATTTCATGTATTCCTTGTTTAAGGCCATCCACAATGGGATCCCATAGTTTTAGAGTATTAATTGGCGAAAAAGGGAGTTGGTTCGCAGTGGGATTTGGCTCAAAATTGTCCAAATGTGGAACAATCCCACGTTTGAGCCAGGCATGGAAATGTTCCACGTCTAGACATCTCCCCCTTCAAACGGATAATTTTTGCTCTTTTGTTACCGTTGCGTTCTACCCGTTATTTACCGTTGCATACCCCCTATATAATCCTTTCATCATATTAACATTATTCATTCTTTTTAAATTCACATTTCACCCCATAAACCAATTCAACCTCCTTTATTTTGTAATGTCCCTTGCAATTTCTGAAAGTTTGTGGCATCATTTCAATATTCTGCTATTTTGAGAGTCATATTTTCTCAAATTACATTGGATGTAAATTTCAAAAGGAAATTTACGAATAAAAAAGGTGAACCCATTCTATACAATCGACTCTCCGGCACCACAAAGAGAGATTGAATATCTCGATCGATGGTGGTTATTTGGCAACGAATGACGCGTCACTAATGCTATTGTCATAATGAGAACGCCGTCAAACCAAGATTTTATCAACGTGCATGGTGGTATTCATAGCACGTGGGAGATGTATACACAAATTCAAGGTGTCGAACAAGTAAAACACTACAATGATATTTACAGATGATCTACCTTATTTTAAAAAAGTTTTCCTAATTTAGAAAATAAATTAGTGGTGTTCCTAGCATTGCGATGGTCTACCGTGACACATACATTTCATTTTACGTATGTTGAGGTTGAGATAACTCCATATGATTTTGTTCATTTACCGTTAACTCAAAGGAAATATCAGCAGTTTTAGACGTGAAAGTTTTCCATGTCTACATGGCTAGACGAGAAATAATCCCAAGTCTAGCTTACATGTGGGAAAGTCTACTCAGCTCAACTCAAGTCAACTCAACAAAGCCTTTTCCCAATTATTTGGGATCGGCTACATGAATCCTATTTTTTCATTTCATTATGTCCAGTGCAATATCTTCGGTTAAACCACATGACATCATGTTCTTTTTTATAATATCCCACCAAGTCAATTTAGGCCTACATCTACCCCTTGTGTTACCATCAATACTAACAAAATCACTCTTCTTTACAGGAGCATCCATCGGTCTACGCTTGACGTGTCCAAACCATATAAGTCGATTTTCTCTCAATTTATCTTCTATAGGAGCTACTTTTACCATTTCACGAATTCGTTCATTTTTAATTTTATCCTTTCGAGTTTTACCACAAATTCATCTTAGCATTCGCATCTCTGCCACACTCATTTTCTGTACATTTTATTTCTTGGTTGCCCAACACTCTGTTCCATATAATATGGAGAGTCTAATGGTCCCCTATAAATATTTCCTTTTAACTTCAAAGGTATACGCCTTTCACACAAAATGCCGGTAACACTTCTCCACTTAACCCAACCTGCTCTAATCTTATGAGTAACATCATCACTAATATCTCCATCTTTTTAGATAATCGATCCGAAATAACAAAAATGATCATTTCTAGGTATCTCTTGACCCCCTAATTTTACCACATCTCTATTTTTTCTCCTATTACTACTAAAATTTCACTCCACATATTATGTTTTAGTTCTGTTTATTTTAAATCCTCTTGTTTCTAAATATTCTCTCCACAATTGCAACCTAGCATTAATCACTATCTTAGTCTCATCCATTAAAACAATAACATCTTCAAATAGCATACACCATGGCACCTCATCTTGTATTTGTCTAGTTAACTCATCCACAACAAGAGCAAAGAGATAAGGACTTAATGCTGGACCTTGGTGTAGACCTACCGTAATCGAAAATTTACTACTTTCTCCGCCTGATGTTCTTACTGTAGTCATCGCACCATCATACTTATCCTTGATCACATCAATATATTTGAGAGTCACTCCTCTTTTATGTAGAACCCACCATATTATATCTCTGGGTATCCTATCATGCGCCTTCTCCAAATCTATAAAAATTATATGAAGATCCTTCCTTTTCTCTATATACCTCTCCATTAATCTCCTCAATAAATAGATTGCTTCCATTGTTAACCTCCCAAGCATAAACCCAAATTGATTCTCAGATACTGTTGTCTTCAATATCAATCTATATTCAATCATTCTCTCCCAAAGTTTCATTGTATGACTGATTAACTTAATACCACGATAATTTGAACAACTTTGTATGTCCCATTTATTTTTATAAATAGGTACTAAAACACTTTTTCTCCATTCATCGGGCATCCTATTAGTCATTAAAATTTTTGTGACACCCCGACTAATTAAATACCGGGTAGCTACTCCTTTATTCAAATTAATGCAAAATGTCAAGTTGGTTCAGTTGATAGCATCACTGTCGAAACATTTTTAAACAATTACTAGCCACCTAATATTTAAAAAGTGAGTTGTCAGATTTTATTAAATTAAATTAACATGCAATCCATCGAATATTTATTAACTAATGATAACACAATTACATCACAGTCACAACAGAATATAAATGGAATAATAAATGAGTTTGGAGTAACACTCCTCAGAATAGTCCCAAATACTGAATAAAACCAGATACAACATCTGAATAATAAATGAATTTAACTCCAAAACTGAAATGAAACTGAGTATGATAAAACTGTCTCTAAAAGAAATGGGGCGACAAGATCTAACAACTGATTAAGTCTGAAGTGGAATCAATATAGAAAGTGGAGGAGTCTATCATCAAGATCCTGTAACTTCCACAGCAGCTACAACATGTCACTGAAATGGAACTCCTAAGCTTGGCGTCCCTATGGCTGGACACCTAAAAGGTTTTTCAAGAAAAATAGATTTGAAAGCAAACGGGTCAGAGCCCGATGTGAAAACAGTTTAAAATATAGCAAGTGTTCAATTACATTAAACAATGAATATTAAATACATGTTAGTTCCGTGCTCTCACATGAGTTCTCACCTCTCAACTAATGTGCACGCCTAACGTATATCCATAACCTCTCCTAGTTATACCGCTAACTAACTAGTCTATACTGCAACCTGTACTCATATGATAATATAGGGGTTTGTTCAAGACATTCTAATATAACTTATGTGAATCTACCTTTTCATTTCTCAGATTAATTTATATTAGATCTTATAAGAAATTCTCATTTCTAAATTTGCCCAAAGTGTCACAAATATTCACACACATTAACAAGGAGTCTGTTATCATCAACAATATATTAATTCCAATATTTTTATACAATTGGGGCACCCCTAGGATAAGTTGTGGTTCAAACATACTCTCCTATCGAATCCTGGTACATCACGTACATAAGGACTACGTATTCCTAATCTCTCAGGAACCGTTTTAATAAGCAAAATCACACATATTGGAGGCGAACATAGTTCACATACCCATAGGTCACGCACATACCTATGCTCCCATGGCCAGCTGACTTATCAACTCACAAATAAGTCATTCACAGCCCTATGTCCTTAAGGTACCAATCTAAATCCCCTTGTAGGCACACAAAGATTAGATGGCCCTGTTCCGAAAGCCAACCTCCCGTGATAGCAAGAATGGTAGGTATGTCATACACATATAAATTCATATACTAAGCATTCACACAACTTAGATAATTTATAATATCAATAAAGGTATGTTCTTAATCCCCCTACCATTAATCCAATTAGTACATTTTTATACTTCCGGATAGTTATATAATATAGTCCACCGACACCTCTCACGTCGTAGTTTCAAGTACTTAAAACCTAACTCATAAGGCTACTAAGTCTCCTATTATTCCCATACTTTAATTCAATACTCTTAAGGTCCATATTTCTGCCACTAACCTTATATTATCAATTATATATATTTAACTCATTTAATCGCAGTCTTTAATAGTACCTCACTCGTCGAACCTTGTTAGGTCTAAAATAACTCCCAAATTTAATTCTAATAATAATCCGGTTCTCATATACAAGCCTACTGGTCTTCCTTAAATCTACAAGTGTTCACAAGGTCCCCACCAATAATTCTCTAGGGTCGAAATTTCTAAAATTCAATAAAGGGAAAAATATCACAATTTCTGGGAAGGTCGATCGATCGACCCTGGGATGTCGATCGATCGATGGTGGTAGATCGATCGATCGCACCAGATGAGGCTATGGATAGCTTCGTTTTTCATTCCCATATTTGTCCCAAAACTCCATTACAAGGTATAAAATTCTAAACTAAGGATATAGGATCATTATACTACCTAAATACAATATTTTTAATGTTCCAAAACCATTAAATCATCAACAATTAACCTTATATGGATCCAATCTTCATAAAAACCCTAGTTTTCTATTTTCTTCAAGAATTGTGATATTTCTCTTCTTAAATCCGTTCTTAATTCATCAAGGGTTATATTTTGGTTACTGAATTTCGTCTAGAACTAATCTACATGCAATCCAAGATTTAAAGTTCTACCTCAAATTTCATGATTTTTTTATCAACTTTCAAGACAAATATCAATTTCTACACTAACGTGGAAGATATATTCGCTGAAAACTAATGGAATTAAATCACTTGCCTTAAGTTTGATGTTCAGAATAGTTGATGGTGTTCGAGGGTTGGTTCTTTCCTTCTTTCCGATCAAAATTACGTCAAGATTTGGTGGTGGTTAGTGGTGGCTAGGGTTTGGAAACCTCCTGCAACTTCTCCTCTAACTCATGTAGTCCACTCTTTGTTTTTGGTTGATAATGGTCGTAATGGCCTTCCAAATAATAATTAAATAAACCCTAAAATTCGTGGGTCTCATTTCCTTAAATTTTAAAATGACTAAAATACCCTCCCAGGTTGCCGGTTTGGCCTAAAAATGCCCCGGGACCCAAACTATACCCTCGACTAGTGTTTTCTGACTATCTTGACCCCTACAGACACGTTCGCGCACTAAAAATGACCATACGGTTGATAAAATTATAATTTACTTTTTAATCTTATTAAATTAATTTCTGACGCGACTGACATGCGCGTCCCAACTTAATTTTTCAAATTGTCATATTTATGACCCGCGACAATTTTATAATTTCCATAATCATATATTACCATATATACTCAGTAATACTTAATATTATCATCATAATCAAATACTAACTCACGTCTCGCTATTATTTAAATCCGGATTAATTTCCAATTAATTCTCATTTAATTTAATTAATCCCATTAAATAAAATCAGTGAAATTACGGGGTATTACATACTTCCCCCCTAATAACAGAATTTCATCCCAAAATTCAGAAATTAAAGTATACCTGGTAAGAATAACTCTGGATATCTCTCTCGCATCTCATCCTCGCGCTCCCAGGTTGACTCCTAGGCATTATGATGCCGCCACTGAACACGTACTAACGGTACTATTGTCGACCTCAGTTTCCTCTCGCTATAGTCCAGAATAGCAATCGGCCCCTCCTCATAGGAACTGTCAGGCTGTAGATCGATGTTTTTTAAAGCAATGTGAGAATGGGCCAAGTCATCCCTAAGATATCTCCTTAGTGAGGAAATATGGAACAAGTCATGAATCCTATGCAGGTGTTCCGGTAACCCAAGTTTGTACGCAACTGGACCAATTCTCTCGATGATAGGAAATGGCCCCACGTATCTAGGTGCCAATTTCTCCTTCTTCCCGAAACGCATAATCCCCTTCATTGGAGACACTATGTGTAACACCTGGTCCCCCACCTTGAATTCTCTGAAGAATCTCTTGGCATCAACATAACTCTTCTGTCGGTCCTGAGCTACCCGAATATGGCTCCGTATCATCTCTATCCTTGCCGAAGTATCCTGAATCACCTCCGACCTAAGGAGTTTGTTATCCCCCACCTCTAGCCAACATGATGGTGAACGATAAGGTCTACCATATAACTCCTCGAATAGAGCCATGCCAATAGTGAACTGATAGGAGTTATTATAGGAAAACTCCACCAGTGGAAGGTATTGCTCCCAACCACCTCCAAAGTCTAGGATGCACAACCGCAATATGTCTTCCAACATCTGATTCGTCCGTTCGGTCTGCCCATCTGTCTGCGGGTGATATGTTGTACTCAGGCGCAGATCTGTACCCATGGCTTCCTGGAAACTCTCCCAAAATCGTGAAATAAATATTTTGTCTCGGTCGGACACGATATTGAGAGGAACCCTATAGAGTCTCACTATCTTCGCTATGAAAATCTGGGCATACTGTCCCATAGTGTAGTCTGTTCGGGCTGGAAAAAAATGAGCAACTTTGGTCAATCGATCCATGATTATCCATATGGAGTTGTGACCCTTTTGCGATGTGGGTAAACTCGTGATGAAGTCCATGGAAATGCTCTCTTATTTCCACATAGGAACCTCCAATGGCTGTAGAAGTCCTGGCGGTCTCTGATGGTCCACTTTTACCAGCTAACAAGTGGCATATTTGGAAACGAACTTGGCAATATCTCTCTTCATCCCGCTCCACCAGTACTGTCACCTCATATCCTGGTACATCTTATCCCCACCAGGATGTACTACGAACCGTGTGACTCTGTCATTACCTCATGTCGCAAACCTTCCCCCTCAGGACCAACCAATATCTCATTAAAGCGTAAGCCCCCGTCTGAACTAACGGTATAGGACTCGGCTCCCTCTGCTAGTAATCGAACTATCTGCTCTTGACAGAACGAGTCTTTTTCCTGGGCCTGCATCACTCTCATAAAGATTTGGGGCATAACGGTCATCACAGACATGAATGATCGGGTCACTGCGTCCTAGTGTCCCAACTCCTTCCACTTTTCTTTCCATATACTTCGACCACCTCGCCTATCGGCCTACGACTCAACGCGTCTACTACCACGTTAGCCTTTCCTGGGTGGTATTGGATATCGAACTGATAATCCTTCACGAACTCAAGCCACCTATGTTGACGCATATTTAATTCCTTATGCATGAAGAGGTACTGTAGGGACTTGTGGTCCGTGAATAAACGAAATTTCTCCCCCATGAGATAATGTCTCCAAATCTGAAGAGCAAATACGACTGCTTCTAACTCCAAGTCATGGGTGGGGTAATTCTTTTCATGAGGCTTAAGCTTACGGGAAGCATACGCTATATCCTGACTTTCCTATTGTAGTACACCCCCAAGTCGTAGTAAGGACGCATCGGTGTAGACTAGATACTCAACTCCCGGTCTAGGCCATGCTAACACTGGTGCTGAGGTCAACTTGTCCTTCAACTCGTCGAATGCCAACTGATAGGCATCGCTCCAGATAAATGCCACACTCTTTCGAGTCAGATGTGTCAAAGGACCCGCTATCTTAGAGAACCCCCGAATAGACCTCCTATAGTATCCTACTAGGCCTAAGAAACTACGTATCTCAGTCAGTGTCGTGGGCTATCCCCATTCCCTCACTGCTGATACCTTCCCCGAATCAACAGATATCCCCCTGTCTGACATGATATGCCCCAAAAATTGAACCTCCTTCAGCCAAAACCCACACTTCTCGAATTTTGCATGTAACTCGTTCTAACGCAGCGTATGCAAAACCTACCTCAAGTGCTCGGCATATTCTTCCTCTGTCTGGGAGTAAACCAGAATGTCATCAATGAAGACGATGACGAACTGGTCTAGGAAATCTCTAAACACCCTATTCATCAAGTCCATAAACACGGCTGGGACATTGGTTAGGCCAAAAGGCATAACCCTGAACTCGTAGGAACCATATCTCATCAAGAAGGCAGTCTTCGAGATGTCCTGTTCCCTGATACGCAACTGATGGTATCTCGATCTCAAGTCAATCTTTGAGAAGAAGGTCGCTCCTCTCAACTGGTCAAATAGGTCATCGATTCGGGGCAACGGATACTTGTTCCGTATCGTGACTTTATTCAACTCTTGGCAATCTAGACAAAACCTCAAAGATCCATCCCTCTTCTTCACGAACAACACAGGGGCACCCCACAACGAAGTACTCCAACGGATAAACCCCTGACCCAATAGATGTTCTATTTGATCCCGTAGTTCCCTCATCTCCGCTGGAGCCATACGGTAAGGTGCGCGGGCAATTGGCCGAGTGCCCGGCATCAAATCAATAACAAAATATATCTCTCTACTAAGAAGTAGTCCCAGAATATCCTGGAATACATCAGCAAACTCTCTAACAACTGGAATCGAATCGAGTGGTATTACCACTTCCTTAGAGGTCTCCTCCTCTATATAGTACAAGTGAGTGGATGATCCTCCCTCAGGACGAGGCATCTCCACTAGGAACATCTCCTGCCTGGGTATGGCAAAAATAATACTCGTACTGAAATCGTCAATCATGGCTTGATATGCAACTAGCCAATCCATACCGATAATCGCATCGTACGCGATCATATCTAACTCTAGCATATCAGCAGGTAAAGTAAACCTCCCGATCTCTACACTCACATCTCTATATATAAGGGAAATCACAGAACCCCTGCTCAACGGTGAATCTACGTAAGTAACTGTGCTCTCCGAAGTATCTAACAACCCCATTGTGTATGCAAATCTCATGGCAATTAAACAGTGTGTGACTCCCGTGTCAAATAAAATACACCCCATAGTCCCCTGAATAGAAAACATACCCTTAATAGCGGGTGGATCCTGTGGGACTGCGGCCTGCTAGAGCTGATAAACTCGCATGTACTGAAGCTATCCTTGCTGGACTGGGACTACTAGGATGGGTGGTAAAGCTAGCATTTGCGGTGGTGCTGGGAAGGCGGCGGGAAACATAGGTCTCTGGGGCTCGTGTCGAGCACCCTACTGCTGCTGCTGGGGAACCCTGCCCCTTTCAGGACACTCCTGGCATTCGTGGCTAATCTTTCCACAACTAAAACATTTCCCCACAAAGTTTCCCCCTCTCTGACCCTGCTGCCCACGGCCCTGATGGCTGTTACCATTCCTACCCTGACCATGCTGGCCCTGCTTAAACTGATGTTATTGGCCGTGCTAGCCCTGCTGGCCGTACTGACCCTGCTGGCCATGCCAAAAACCTCCCTGACCATTTCTGAAGCCTCCAGATATAAGTCTCTTAGAATCCCCTGCTGGGAACTCTGATCACCCTGCCTGTGCTGACTCTGAGATGATTGTGCCCCGCTGGCACCATCCCCCCCCCCCCCCCCTTCCTGCCCTGATGGATGGACTCTCCTGCTCGCTTACCCTCTGACAAATGAAAGCGGTGGTCCTGGCAATGAAGTAATGTTGCGTTAAACACCTCAGAATAAGTGGTCAACGAGAGATTTCCTAGCAAGTGCTGACGAATCCTCCATGTCAACCCATCCATGAACTTCTGGATCTTCTTCTCTTCAGTTGAAATCTCATCGGTAAAGATGTTTAGAAGATTTGTGAACTCGGCCTCATACTCAGCCACTGTCTTCCCTTCCTGCTTGAGGTTCATCAACTTCCTCCTCATCTCGGTATGAACTGCTGAGGGAAAATACTTGCGGTCAAATCGCAACCAGAACTCCTGAATGGTAAGAACATCTCTCTCCTCTGTGGTGGTAATAGACTCCCACCATTGCAACGCTGCTCCTACCAGCTTAAAAGTAGATAGTATCTGCCTCTGTACATCGGTGCACTCGTATATCCTCAAGTGCCTTTAAATGTCCTTCTTCCACTGACTGGACACAACGACATCGGAGCTACCTGCAAACTCCCGAGGGTGCGCCTTCTAAAAGGCATATCGAACCCGTTCTCAAGGAGACGGGAATGCATGAGCCTGGACTGGGGCAACCACAGGTGCCTGAGGTGGCATCTGCTGCACAACTGCTAAAGAGGCATTTACCGCCTGGGCTACAATGGCGGAAACTTTTGTAGCGTTCATAGAACCCTGAACTGGTGTAGGTTGTGGCTTGGGATGGGCACCCCTGGGAACTCTATGTGCACGTCGTGGAGGCATCTGAAATGAGAGAGAAGTCTTATAAGTCCACAGTTAATATCTCAAAATAGCTCAAGAGCGTAAGATAAACAAAAGATTAAAGCAATCCTAAAATATAGGGCTATATATCAAAGGACGCTATGCAAAAACATAACAAGCCGTACAAATCCTAAGGACACTAGAACCTGATGCTATGATACCACCTGTGACACCCCGACTAATTAAATACTGGGTAGCTACACCTTTGTTCAAATTAATGCAAAATGTCAAGTTGGTTTAGTTCATAGCATCACTGTCGAAACATTTTTAAACAATTACTAGCCACCTAATATTTAAAAAGTGAGTAGTCAGATTTTATTAAATTAAATTAACATGGAATCCATCGAATATTTATTAACTAATGATAACACAATTACATCACAGTCACAATAGAATATAAATGGAATAATAAATGAGTCTGGAGTAACACTCCTCATAATAGTCCCAAATACTGAATAAAACCAAATACAACGTCTAAATAATAAATGAATTTAACTCCAAAACTGAAATGAAACTGAGTATGATAAAACTGTCTCTAAACGAAATGGGGCGACATGCCCTAACAACTGATTAAGTTTGAAGTGGAATCAATATAGAAAGTGGAGGCGTCTATCATCAAGATCCTGTAACTTCCACAGCAGCTACAGCACGTCACTGACATGGAACTCCTAAGCTTGGCGTCCCTGTGGCTGGACACCTAAAAGGTTTTTCAAGAAAAATAGATTTGAAAGTAAACGGGTCAGAGCCCGATGTGAAAACAGTTTAAAATATAGCAAGTGTTCAATTACATTAAACAATGAATATTAAATACATGTTAGTTCCGTGCTCTCACATGAGTTCTCACCTCTCAACTAATGTGCACGCCTAACGTATATCCATAACCCCTCTTAGTTATGCCGTTAACTAACTAGTCTATACCGTAACCTGTCCTCATATGATAATATAGGGGTTTGTCCAAGACATTCCAATCTAACTTATGTGAATTTACCTGTTCATTTCTCAGATTAATTTATATTAGATCTTATAAGAATTCTCATTTCTAAATTTGCCCAAAGTGTCACAAATATTCACACACATTAACAAGGAGTCTGTTATCATCACTAATATATTAATTCCAACATAATTATACAATTGGGGCACCCCTAGGCTAAGTTGCGGTGCACACATACTCTGCTATCGAATCCCCGTACATCACGTATATAAGGACTACGTATTCTGAATCACTCAGGAACCGTTTCAATAAGCAAAATCACACATATTGGAGGCGAACATAGTTCACATACCCATGGGTCACGCACATACCTACGCTCCCATGGTCAGCTGACTTATCAACTCACAAATAAGTCATTCACAACCCTATGTCCTTAAGGTACCAATCTAAATCCCCCAATAGGCACACAAAAATTATATGGCCCTGTTTCGAAAGCCGACCTCCCGTGATAGCAAGTATGGTAGGTATGTCATACACATATAAATTCATATACTAAGCATTCACACAACTTAGATAATTTATAATATCAATAAAGGTATGTTCTTAATCCCCCTACCATTAATCCAATTAGTACATTTTTATACTTCCGGATAGTTATATAATATAGTCCACCGACACCTCTCACGTCGTAGTTTCAAGTACTTAAAACCTAACTCATAAGGTTACTAAGTCTCCTATTATTCCCATACTTTAATTCAATACTCTTAAGGTCCATATTTCTGCCACTAACCTTATATTATCAACTATATAGATTTAACTCATTTCATCGCAGTCTTTAATAGTACCTCACTCGTCGAACCTTATTAGGTCTAACATAACTCCTAAATTTAATTCTAATAATAATCCGGTTCTCATATACAAGCCTACTGGTCTTCCTTAAATCTACAAGTGTTCACAAGGTCCCCACCAATAATTCTCTAGGGTCGAAATTTCTAAAATTCAATAAAGGGAAAAATATCATAATTTATGGGAAAGTCGATTGATCGACCTATGAATGTCGATCGATCGATCGCACCAGATGAGGCTACAGACTGCTTCATTTTTCATTCCCAGATTTGTCCCAAAACTCCATTACAAGGTATGAAATTCTAAACTAAGGATAAATGATCATTATACTACCTAAATACAATATTTTTAACGTTCCAAAACCATTAAATCATCAACAATTAACCTTATATGGATCCAATCTTCATAAAAACCCTAGTTTTCTATTTTCTTCAAGAATCATGATATTTCTCTTCTTAAATCCGTTCTTAATTCATCAAGGGTTATATTTTGGTTACTGAATTTCATCCAGAACTAATCTACATGCAATTCCTATCCAAGATTTAAAGTTCTACCTTAAATTTCATGGGTTTTTATCATCTTTCAAGACAAATATCAATTTCTACACTAACATGGAAGATATGTTCGCTGAAAACTAATGGAATTAAATCACTTCCTTAAGTTTGATGTTCAGAATCATTGATGGTGTCCGAGGGTTGGTTCTTTCCTTCTTTCCGGTCAAACTTCCGTCAAGATTTTATGGTGGTTGGTGGTGGCTAGGGTTTGGAAACCTCCTGCAACTTCTCATCTAACTCACGTATCCCACTCTTTATTTTTGGCTGATAATGGCCCTAATGGACTTCCCAATAATAATTAAATAAACTCTAAAATTTGTGGGTCTCATTTCCTTAAATTTTAAAATGATCAAAATACCCTCCCGAATTGCCGGTTAGGCCTAAAAATGCCCCGGGACCCAAACTAAACCCCCGGCTAGTGTTTTCTAACTATCTTGACCCCTCCACACACGTTCGCACACTCAAAATGACCATACGATTGATAAAATTATAATTCACTTTTTAATCTTATTAAATTAATTTCTGACACGACTGACATGCGCGTCCCAACTTAATTTTTCAAATTGTCGTATTTATGACTCGCGACAATTTTATAATTTCCATAATCATATATTACCATATATACTCAGTAATACTTAATATTATCATCATAATCAAATACCAACTCACGTCTCGCTAATATTTAAATCCAGATTAATTTCTAATTAATTATCATTTAATTTAATTAATCCCATTAAATAAAATCAGTGAAATTACGGGGTATTACAATTTTATTAAATAATTTTGTAAGCCATGATACTCCATCCTCCCTTAATCACTTTCAAACCTCAATAGGGATACCATCCGGTCCTAAATCCTTTGCTATTTTCCTGACCTCTGTTGTCCTAATTCTGCGAAAAAATATATTTTCTCGAGTCTCCCTAAGTTCCTCTATATCTAATATACTCCCATTATCTACATTTAATAACCTCTCAAAGTAGTTTTCATCTGTCCATAATTTCATCATCTTTGACTAGGACTCTCGAATCATCACTTTTGATACACTTAACGTTATTAAAATCTTTTGTTTTCCTGTCCCTAAGTTTAGTAAGCTTATAAATACTTTTTCCCCTTCTTGTACTCCTAATTTTGTATAAAGATCATCATACTCTCTAACTTATCATCTCTTACCACTTTCTTAACTTTCTTTTTAGCCCATTTAAATTTCTCAAAATTTTCTTCATTTCTAATTATTTACCATGTTTTAAAGCACTCCCTTTTAATTTTTACTATATTTTGTACTTCTTCATTCCAGCACCAAGTTTTTTTAGACTGTGGCCCCTTGCCTTTTGATTCTCTAATAATTTCTTTTGATATTCTCCTAATGCATGTGGCCATCTTATTCCACATTATGTTAGTCTCTTCTTCAGTATTCCATGTTGCTTCATTTAATACTTTATCTTTAAATAGTTATAATTTCTCTCCTTTTAAGTTCAACCACCTAGTTCGTGGGTTAATATTTACTTTTCGCACTCATGATTGATTTTTAATATTTATATCCAACACCATTATCCTATGTTGTGAGGTTAAGCTCTCTCCTGGAATAACCTTACAATCTTTACATGTTAATCGATCTCCTTTCCTAGTAATGAAAAAATTTATTTGGCTCTTATGCGTTCAACTTTTATAAGTTATTAAGTGTTCAGGCCTCTTTTTAAAACATGTTTTTACTAGTAAAAAATCAAAAGCCATCACAAAATCTAAGATATACTCTCTCCTGTCGTTCCTATCTCCAAAATCACATCCTCCATACACTATCTCATATTCTACACGATCTTCTCCTACATGGCCATTAAAATCCCCCTATGTAGATTTTCTCACTTACGGGTATTTCTTGAATTAGTTTATCCATTTGTTCTCAAAATTGTACTTTAGTGTACTCATATAATCCTACTTGGGGTGCATAAGTACTAACAATATTAATTATGTTTTCACCTAATACCAATTTTACAAGTATAAGTCTATCATCCTTCCTAATAACGGTTACGATATTATGTTCTTATCTACTATTATTCCAACTCCATTCTTATTTCTATATTTTCCTGTATAATATAATTTAAATACTGTATTTTCTATTTCTCTAGCTTTCTCACTGACCCATTTAGTTTTTTGTAAACAAGCTATGTTAACTTTTCTTCTTATCATGGTATTTACTAACTCCATCCCTTTTCCTGTCATAGTCCCTATGTTCCAAGTCGCTAACCTAAGTTTAGTATCTTGAACTAGCTTCTTTACCCACACATGTCCAGCTTGTTGCAGGAACCCTTGTGTATTTATTGTCGCATCCGGGCATCGATGGGATGCCCCGTGTCTATTTTTCGAGATGCCCGGTGGCAAGCGCAACGCCCCTTGCCTATTTTTCAAGACACTCGGTGGCAGGCGCAAGGCATCATTTAAGGGGAATGCCCTAGAATTAGCACGTATATTCATAGGATTCATGTTCATAAGGATCTGACAAAGTTTTTACGTTGGCTGTCAGCTACCTAACGCAACCCTCGTCCTTTATCCGGGCTTAGGACCGGAAGTGTAAAAAATATACGAAGTTAAGCACGACACAAGAAGAGTTAAACAAATCAGGTATCTTTTTCATAAATTTGAGGAAGTATTAGGGGTTGTTTGGTTTGAAACTATAATTCTGTTTTCTGTATTTAAATACAATTATGATAAAAATCTGCGTTTGTCAACCTGTTTTTAAACACTGTATTATAATATTTTTGTGTTATAATCAAGCTTTTCATAAAACAAGCTGAGGCTATTTTATAACTTCTATTTTTTATTTTTCAACTCAGAATTATTCATTCTTAATATTTTAATGCATTTGTACTTTAAAATATAATATACATACATAATACATTAATATATGTGTAATTCTTATAAATAAAAAATATATATGTACATGTACACAAAATTACATATGGAATAATATAAAGTTAAATAATATTATTAATAGATACATGATACTTGTGGGTACCTCGATGTGTCACCATGGGCCCAGACGAATAGCCCAGCAGAAACGGCCCAAAGTATGGAACCTAGTATCTCAACCAAAATCAGTTACGACTTATTCTATTCCTGAAATCTAGTAAGGAGATATTCTAGGAGGAGTGGATTGACGTGGGGAAGTCCAACACCCCCAATACCTAGAAACAAACATGTATATAACAAACCCTAAGCCTGAGGCAAAAGTCACGTATTGTATTTCCTGTAAAACACTCCCCGGAGTACAGAGAAATAAATACTGAGAGCACCATCGTGGACGTAAGCATTCTTGCTGAACCACGTAAATACTGTGTCGTGTGATTTGGCATTCTTTACATTCTTTATTTGCTTCGATGATTATCTTTTCTTGTTAATTTGTGCTGAACTTCATTGTCACCACAATTGGCGCCGTCTGTGGGAATGTTTATCTTCCTTTAAGAAAACCCTCACCAACGAAGAATCAGGAATGTCTGATCACTGTAGAAACGCCCCTCAAGCAGGGGATATCCAAGAACAGCCTACCCCCCACAGGATCAGATCTGAAGTTCGACGTTCAGATCAAAGGGGTCGCCCAGAATGGCAGGCCTCAGAGGAAAGTCAGGTACCAATGATGTCCATACAGATATCCAGGTTGATCGATGCCTATGAGGTAAGGCTCCAAGAACAAGGGGAGGTTGCTCGTAAGCAAGAGGCTGAGAATGCTAGCCTCAAAAGAATATTGGAAAGGATGGAGAAATAACTCCATTGCAACACTAGGCGATGTCCATATCGCACTCCTAGCCCTCAGGCGAGCAAGTCTCGCACCTGAGAAAGGATACCTAGATGCGGATCCCTAGGAAGTAAGAAGCACGAGTCTGATGATGACTTGCTCGAGTAACAGTTACCAGCTCGCCGTTACAGGAGCCCAGCTCGAGGAGATAAGGATATACGAAATTTGGTCAGAAGAGAAATGGACCATCACCCAGCACATCGGGGTGCCAGATCGATCAGAGAGCTTGCTCAGTGAGCTCTCAGGACCCAAATGAAATCTCCTTTCTCAAGAGAAATATAAGAATAAGAAGACCCCCAAAAGTTTGCAATTTTGATATTCAAGATCTATGATGGAAAGACTGACCCTATCGATCACGTTAGGCAGTATAGGCAGGCCATGACTCTCTGGAACCACAGGGATGCACTAATGTGCCGAATTTTTCCCTAAAGTCTGTATGATATGGCCCAGAAGTGGTTCGAGAGGCTCCCTCACAGATCCATCAGGAGCTTTGAGTCCCTGGCCGAACTCTTAACGGCTCGCTTCATTACCAGCAACTCCCATCCAAAGAGGATGGATGCTTTGCTAATAATGAAGAAGATGCCTCAGGAGAGCCTCTGGTACTACGTAAAGAGGTACTGGGAGTTGTTCAATAAGGTCGAGGACTGCTCGGAACAGGTAGCAGTGGACTCTTTTAAGATTGGCCTACCCAGCTCTTGCCTTTTGCACCAATCCCTGACAAAAAAGGAGGTCATAACCATCGATGACCTGATGGCTTGCATCGATAAGTACGCCAAAGTTGAAAACGTGACCCGCCTCAGTGAAGGGGAGAATAGTCGAGCTAAATTCGCTGCCAAGGGAAATGATAAGGTCAAAAACTAGAAGAAAAGAGGCAAGAATGGGGGCAAGGGTGGCTCCAAGAATGGAGGCAAGAACGATGCTTCGAAAGCATTACAGGCAGTAAACATTGTCTTCAAAGAACCAATATACAAGATCCTAGAGAAAATCAAAGATGAGCCATTTATTAATTGGCCCAGAAAGATGGGAGGAGATCCCTCGAAGAGAAATATCAAGCTGAGATGCGCTTTTCACAAGGATGGAGGACATAAGACTGAGCACTTCACGACTCTTAAATCTCACCTTGAAGAGTTGGCCCAGACCGAGCATCTGAACGAGTTTATGTAGAAGAAGGCAGAGAAAGTTGCTGCTAATGGAGACACAAGGCCAGACAACGTACTCGAGGACGATGTCGGCCATGAATTTGCCGTAATTCATGGGGCATCTGACATGAAGCAGATTCAAAGGAATTCCGCTTGGATGGAAGTGAAAAAGCTTACAACAGTAATGCAATCTTTTCAGATCGATCCAGCGAAGACATAGTCAGGAAAGCGTCGGCGAGAAAATGACGTCGATTCAGTAAACACGTCATGTTTACAGATGAAGATCTAGTGGGGGTAAGAACCCCACATCATGATGCCTTGATCATTACCCTCAGGATAGCCAACTATGACGTCGACAAGTTATTCGTCGACCACGGAAGCTCATCCGAGGTAATGTATCTCGACCTGTTCAGAAAATTGAAGTTGAGCATTGTCGACTTGAGGGAAACCACTGTCCCTCTAATTGTATTCGCTGGGAACGTAACTACCCCATTGGGAAAGATCGTGTTGCCAGTAAGGGCAGGAAGTGTCTCCAAGATGATTGAGTTTTTGGTAGTCGACATTGACTCGCCATACCAAGCTATCCTCGGCAGAGGGTGGCTACATGCAATGAGGGCAGTCCCATAAACCTACCATCAGAAACTCAAGTACGTTATTGAGTGAGGAGTGATGGAGATTCACAGAGATCAAATGATGGAAAGAAGGTGCTTCATAGCATCCATTCGCCCAAAACTAGAGAAGAAGGTCGAGAAGGCCAAAGAGAAGGTCGAGGAGCAAGAAGGTTTGATACCTTCGAAATAGCAGCTAAAGTATAGAAGACCCGGAGTGGAGGAGACCAGGCTCCTCCCCTCTGAGAGGGTCGTTGAAAACCTGGAAGAAATCACAGCCGGTGGTAATAAAAAGGACAGGAGTTTCTTGATTGGGACATATCTTACATCAAGAGAAGAAAGAATTGACAGTGCTATTAAAGAGCAACCTAGATGTTTTCACGTGGGAACCGTATGAGATACCTGTAATTGATCCTAGTGTGGTTTGTCATCGGTTGGACATCGATCCCACTTTCAGGCCCATCACGCAGAAGGCACGGTGAACTACGACAGAGAAGGCCAAAGCTGTAGAGAAGGAAGTAGAGAAGCTGCTGGATGAAGGATCCATACGGGAAGTTCAATTCCCTAAATGGCTGTCCAACCCAGTAGTGATTTCAAAGAATAATGGAAAATGGAGAGTTTGTATCGATTTCACTGACCTTAACAGGGCATGCCCTAAGGACAGTTTCCCCCTCCCAAAGATCGACCAATTGGTGGACGCTACAGCAGCTCATGAGAGAATGAGTTTTCTGGACGCATATTCGGGGTATCACCAGATTCCTCTATATGCACTAGACCAAGACAAGACTGCGTTCATTACCACCGTCGAATTATACTGCTATAAAGTTATCCCCTTTGGGCTCAAGAATACAAGAGCAACTTACCAGCGGCTGGTCACGAAAATATTCAAAGACCAAATGGGAGATACCATGGAAGTCTACATTGATGATATGCTCCTCAAGAGCAAGAACAAAGAGGACCATCTCTCAGACCTATCCAGGACCTTGGAAATCCTCCGAAAATACCGAGTGAAACTCAACGCTAGTAAGTGTTCATTCGGTGTCCAATCAAGAAAATTTCTCGGGTACTTGGTTAGCGAGAGAGGCATTGAAGCCAACCCGGACCTGATCGATGCAATCAACAAGGTACAGCCTCCCTGCACAATAAGAGATGTACAGAAGCTCACGGGTATGCTCGTCGCCTTGAATAGGTTCATCTCGAAGTCCTCTGAGAAGTGTCAGCCATTTTTCCAATTATTAAAAAGAAACAAAACGGTAGAGTGGAACCAAGATTGCTTGAGAGCATTGGAAGATCTCAAATCTTATCTCAGCACACCACCCTTGCTCATAATACCTCAAGAGAATGATTTCCTGTACTTATACCTTGCTGTCTCCAGCCACGCAGTCAGTTCTGCACTGGTATGTGAAAAGACAGGAATCCAGCACCCAGTCCACTACGCGAGCAAGACCTTATTGGACGCCGAGCAGCGGTACCTACCACTGGAAAATCTCTCCTTTGCACTAGTGGTAGCCTTGAGGAAACTGAAGCACTACTTTAAAGCTCACACTATCATCGTCCTTACATCACACCCCCTTAAAGCAGTCCCACGAAAAGCAGATATGTCTGGCAGACCAATCCAAGTAGTCAGTCGAGCTCGGACGATTTGATATCCAATTTCAACTAAGGAATGCAATCAAGGGGCAGGTCCTCGCCGACTTCATCACTTAATTCATAAGCGAGTAGCCTCACGACCAACTTCAACCCACGGATCAGGGGGAAAATCACTCAACAGGAGGAGTTTAGCCACTGCTTGTTGATAGAGCCTCCAACTCAAAGGGGGCAGGAGTAGGAATTGTACTCGTTACTTCAGAAGATATAATTCTCGAGTAGGGCATCAGACTTGGATTTGAAGCCTCCAACAATGAGGCAGAATACGAGGCTTTGATAGCAGGCCTGCAAAAGGCACAGGCACTTGGTGCAAAATAGCTATAGGTGTTCGGCGACTCACAATTGGTCTCCAATCAGATAAGTGGGGACTTCAACGCGAGGGATGAAAGAATGGCATCCTACCTCGCCTTAGAAAAAACTTAATTTCCAACTTTGAAGAAGTTAGTGTCCAACAGTTTCTCAGAGGACAAAATAGTCATGTCGATGCCCTAGCAGCCTTAAGTTCAGCAATCGCCTCTAACTTGAAGAGAACAATCCCTATAGACTTTCTCGCCCAGCCGAGCATCATCCAGAGCGAAGAGCGGTCAGACATGGGCCGTATTCTCCAGATTGAATGAACACCCAGTTGGATGGACCCCCTGAGGGACTATTTGAAGGATGGTGCACTACCAGATGATAAGAAGGCCGCTCATCAGATAAGAGTCAAAGCTGTCCGCTTTCACTTATCTCTTGAGGGCAAGCTATATAAGAAATCATTCACCGGCCCTTATCTCCAATGTGTTCACCCAAAGGACGTCGAGCAAGTGTTGAGCAAGCTCCATGAAGGAACCTACGGGAGCTATATTAGAGGGAGATCGCTAGCTTTTCGAGAAATGAAAGAAGGCTACTGGTGTCCATACATGCAGAGAGATTCTGGAGTATATGCTCGCAAGTGCGAAAAATGTCAACTACATGCTCCTATGGTCCACCAACCTACCACCGTCCTAAAATCACTTACCAGCCACTACACCAAAATGACAAAATTGTCACCTTTCAGCCGGCCACCCTTGTCAAGGTCATTGCTCGTGACAAAAAACACGTGTTTTGTCTCACGGTCATTGACCTTGACACGACCGTGACAACGAATTGTCACGATCAATGATATTGACAAGTCCGTGACAAATTTACTTGTCACAAACTTGTCACGGTCATTGACCGTGACAATTCTTTAAATAATTATCACGGTCAAGGACCTTGACACGACCGTGACAACTTCTACAGCAAAAATCCTTACCCCTTCTTTTTTCCCTCACGTCGTTCCCTCCCTCTCTCTCTACGCTGCTCTCTCTCTCTTTACTTTCAGGTTTATTTATCTCTCTCTTCCATTTATATATATGTTTGTGTGTATATATATGTGTGTGTGTGTATATATGTGCGTGTGTGCATGTGTGGGGGGTGGGGCAGGGTGGGGGTAGGGGGTGGGGCAGGGGGGCTGTTGTGTGTGTGTGTGTGTGTGTATATGTGTGGTGGGTGGGGGGAGGTAGAGGGAGGTGGGGCAGGGTGGGGGGCTATTGTGTGTGTGTGTGTGTATGTGGTGGGTGGGGGTGGGGGTGGGGGTGGGGGTGGGGGTGTGTGTCTATTTGAATTAACCCATGAGTTTGTATTTTTGTATTTGAATTAACCCATGAATTAACCCATTAATTTATTTTTGTATTTGAATTAACCCGTGAATTAACCTATGAATTTGTCAAACAAATTGACAAATTCACGAGTTATTTATTTTTGTATTTGTATATATATGGGTTCTTGAATTTTTTGCACTTTTGTTAAAACTAACTCGTGAATATATGTTTGTGTATGTTTGTTAGGTGTATATGATGTTTATATGTTGTAAATAACCCATGAATTTGTCAATTTGTTTGTGTGGGTGGGGTGGGGGTGGGGAGGGGGGGTAAGTCAAGGTACCATTGTAATTCTCTTAATATCGTGTTTTGATGATTCTATGAGATAATATATATTGTTTCAAGGTTAACTCATTGTAGATAAAATCATTCACATAGTAAGATTAAATTGAATCCATCCATAGATTCTATAATTACATCCACTAAAATATAATTAATAAATGAAATAGTTTTAGATGAAAGTAAATTAATAATTAGTTCCCATTTCATATGAAATTAGGATTGCCCCTCAGTGTAAATTAGTAAATTAATAATTTATACGTTAATTGTTAGGTTAATTGATGAAATGAATTCATTGAGTAGATGAATTAGAAGGAGTACGGGATACACATTTGTTGTTGACATTGCTGTTGGATTATTTTGTTTAGTAAATGTTTGGTTGGTTAGTTTTAAAAGTGGCATGACCACTGGATTATTGTCCATATGGGGGTGGGATTTTTCAACGTTTTTTGAAAATTACTTTGTATATCGAACAATATATATATAGTATGATAATTAAATGAAACATACTTGAAATTAAATATAGTGCGCATAGATACTAGCCTTCTAGTTCTTATGCGCACGCATTCAATAGCCCTTAGACCCGTTCGAGAGTCATTACCCCAGTAATGAGATCTCTCGAATTATCCCGTTTGGACAGTTTGAGACTGTATAATTTCAGTATAATATTCTTATTGGCTTAAAGTTGTTACTTTTAGAGGAAGTTCTGCAGTCGTATCTTAATGTTCTCTGGGTACATATTAGATTGACAAGTGTGGCTGTTATTTCAATTGATCAATTGAAATAACACTCACACCTGACAATCTACGTAGTATTTAACAAACAAAAGCAAAAGAACCATTATTGTTCACTAAATGTTGGCAAAAGTCTTACTGAAAATGTAAGCATTTGTATTATATATAAAGTGGCTCTCTCATGTATCAAAAGGTTTGAGTCTATCAAGTTAAAGAGACTTGGTTCGTTATGAGTTAGACACAATCTAGTTTAGGTCAGATGAAACTTAAGGACTAAAGATTGAAGATCATGTACTATCTCTCATTGGAGCCTTCCAAGATTGAATATGAGGACTATATCCTTAAGGACTAAATTTCGAACGGACATAATATATAACGTCTATTCCATGCTTTACATCTATTCCGGCTTATATAATATATATAATAATAAACAAAAACTCTTAAAAATAATATATAACATCATCCCATTATAACATATATAACATACAATAATGGTAATAATAAGTTTTTCAAATATAAGTAAAATCTCTCTACACAATCAACAATTCTAACATCATATCCACCAACCTAAATCAAAGTTACTTCAATCAAAACATTAATGGTAATAATAAGTTTTTCAAATATTTCACTCGTCCCAATACAAAAAATACATAAAAACCCATCTACTCCTAACATAAAATGATATCACCGAAGTAAACCTGCGATCTTGAAGCATATCCTCCAACAAAATGACTTCAATGATTTTTTTTGTCCAAAAAATATTTTCACTTGCAATAAGATTTATTAAGTGTCAATTACCTTAAACAAAGAAGAATTTTTTTTTAAAGTTCCAATAGATGACATAAAATCTCAATACATGTATCCACGTTAGATGTTTTCAACTAATTTAGACATATTTATGTGTGTATGTGTGTGTATATATGTGTGTGGTAGTGTGTGGTGGGGGAGGGGGGAGGGGGCAGGGGGTGTGGTGGGGTGAGGGGGGTGTACGTGTACGTGTGCATGTGTGGGGGTGGGATGAGAGGGGGAGGGGGTGGGGGCAGGGATGGGGGGTGGGGTAGGGGTGTGTGTCTATGTGTACTAATAACATTTTTTTATCTATACTAATAACATTTTTTTACAGCAAATGTCTCCTTCAGGTATTAAGGCGAAGATGATGATGCTGTTTATGATGATGTCGTCTGGGCTCGGTGGTAGCGGAGGCGACGAGGGCTCCTCGGCCCCTAGGCTCCCCAAATATGGAAAATTTGGGATTACCATCAAGAACAAATCGGAGCTATTAGCGAGATCCCTCGATCTGCTAAAGACGGTCATCGGCCCGGGGTTTATGAGTTGGAAGGAGGTGCCATATGAGCTCAAGTTAGAAGTTTGGGCGGCACTACAGGTAATATATTTATATTTATATGAATATTTCAATTTCAATTTCAATTTCAATTTCAATTTCAATTTCAATTTCAATTTCAATTTCAATTTCAATTTCAATTTCAATTTCAATTTCAATTTCAATTGCAATTTCAATTTCAATTTCAATTTCAATTTCAATTTCATTTTATATTTATATTTATATTTATTCGCAACTAACATTGTATTTGTTGGACAGGAACAATTCAACTTGGATCCAAATCTACGCGATTCCGTCTTGGAGCAGTTGAGGGAGCAACACAAGATGTGGAAGAAAAATATGCGGACACGGTACTTTGGGAAAATATGAGAGTCCATTATCCAATGGCGTGGATCCGTCCCGCCCAAGGAGCCGATCTCATTGGCACAATGGCAAAAGTTCATTGATAATGAGATCGAGGATCGACAATTGGCATCTCGCCAATCGGGGAGGGAAAATCGGGCAAAAAAGACGGACGTGTACTACTCCGGCCGGACGTCTTACGCCGAGGTGGAGCATAGGGTGAAGGTAAGATTTATTTTTTCTATAACTACAGAAATATATTATTCTTCATTATTTTACTTTGCAGGGCCGGTACTAATTTTACTTTATTTTATTTCAGGGGGTAGGGAGTGGCCCATGGGGTAAGCCACATAGGCTCAATACTTATGTGGCTCTTCGAACGAAGAAGGGGAAGGACAAGGAGGTGTCCCAGAGCGTCGCGGCCATGATTGTAAGTAATCCGACAGTTTAATTTTTGTTAATTACGTTATAATTTTTTAGTTTACTTATTTTACTAATCATGTGCTTTTTGTCGTTTCAGGCAAAGCTTAAGGAAGTGCATGAGTCGCAGTCTGATGCCGACAAGGCGTCTTTGTCCACAGACGCACTCAGCCAAGTGCTTGGCTCTGATCGCAAAGGGAGGACAAGGGGGTGAGCTCGCGGGTGGCCAAATCTAGGATCATCGGATTGGAGACGAGCGACACCGGGTTGGCTCGAACGGTGGATTCACATGACACGAAGCTGTCCCGTTTGAAGGCGATGGTTCAAGATATGTACTCATTCATGAAGCGTACGTTGGGCAGAGACCGTAAGGGGAAATGGAAGGAGAAGGCGGTGGAGGAGGAGGTGCGGGAGAATGAGGCGCAGGATGACGAGGATGTGGACGTCGCTGCTTCATCACCGACACGTGCGTACTTCGATGATCCACTTCCTTATTTGGCTCCCTTCCCTAGACCAATGTCGACAATTGGTTGGCCAAGAGTGTTCATATTGGACGTATTTGATGGCCAGCGGATAGGGCGGGGGTTGAGGGACCCAAATATCGTCCAGGGTGGAATAGTTCATAGACGTGTGCTTCAAGAGATTGAGTCCAAAGTGCTCGTCACACATGTGATACCCGGGAAGGAGAACTCCCTATTGTGGTTGCGCGAACAATGCGGCACGATGTATATTAGTGGGTGTGTCAATTCGTATATCGTGTGGCCTACTCACCTCCTCACATTTACCCCAGACATGTAGTGACACTATTTTTAAGTTGGTACATTTTAATTATATTTGGATTATATCGTCATGAATATTGTTTCTATTTTGAATATATATTTGCATTATCTTTAGTTTGTTTGGATATATGATGTTTAAACAGGTACAACGTTGCTATAGAAGGTACAAATATACTGCTGGGCAGTGGCAGTGGCCATACTGCCCAACAGATTTTTTTTAAATTTTGCCCAGAATTATCACGGTCATTGACCGTGATAATTTTTTTTTAAATGGGTCAAGGCTTTGTCACGGTTATGAACCATGACTAAACTTGTCAGGGGCCATGACCGTGACATTTCTAACGAACTTGCACTACACCAAAACAGGTCAATTGTAACGGGCAAAAATCGTTACAAAAAATATTTGTAACGGATTAAATCCGTTAGAAAATTGGCGTTATTTATTTTACCAACGAAATTTGTAACGGAAGAAATTTGTAACGGATAAAATCCGTTACAAATTTAATATTTGTAACGGGTCAAATCCGTTACAAAATATTTTGTAACGGATTTGGCATTGTTACACATCCCATATTAGTAACGAATATACTAACTTGTAACGGTTTTTAGCCGTTACAAATATAGAATTTGTAACGGATAAAAACCGTTACAAAATACATTGCAAAGATTGGGAATGTTATATATTTGTAACGGTTAAAGCCCGTTAGCAATATTATTTTATTTTTAAAAAATATTATTTTTTCATTAAACGAGTAGATATAAATACACGAGTAAAAACTTGTGCTCAATCATTGGCAATGCATAACCAATACCCATAAATTTCACTCAAAACATAATTTCAAAGCACACGTGACAAAATGAACGACACTACATTTCGGTGATATTAAATCGATCTAAAACTATATTCCATTCACAACCATTAAAGTTCTCAAAACAAAATGTACTACAAGATGAACCATTTATCTTTTAACCATAAATTGGAAAGGAAGTCTAACATGATTAAAGTTCTAAACATATTATTCTCCCCAAAGTAGTGTTCATGATATTCCTTGCAAAAGTAGACTTCATTCTCCCAGGAGCAATCTTCATATTTCCCCATAAGAACCTGTGGAACAAACTCAATCTTAGTAAATGTGTAAGCATAAGGAGTAAATAATATAAAAGACTAGTACATTCATGTTTTTATCTATTTTTAGGCAGCTAGGTTATTTTTTAGTTTTCGCCCTCCAACGCCTATTTTTAACGCAAAAAGAAACGTATGCTGGTCAATTTGGCCAATCAAGAGCTCGATGAGAACACAGTTAGTTTAGACAAGTTACTATGGTTTCTCTTGATGTGTTTATATCTATTTTCATGCCACCAGGTTGTTGTTTTCAATTTTTGCCCCCAACACCCATTTTTAACCCCCAAAAGAAGCATATACTATTAAGTTTGGCCAATTGAGGGTCCGGTGAAGACACGATTAGTTTAAACAAGTTAAGTTGGTATCGCTTGATGTGTTTGTACCTAAATCTAGGCCTCTAGATTGTTGTTTTAAGTTTTCACCCCCCAACACCCATTTTTAATCCCAAAAAGCGTATAAGAGTTAATTAGACCAACCAAGAGTTCGATGAGGATGCATTTAGTTTAGAGAAGTTGTTTTGTTTTATATATATATATATATACATTTTTTTGTTTTAGGGGGTAGGGGTGGGAGAGAGGAGGGTGAGGTCGAAACGAAGCAAAAGAAAGCAAATAATAGTGAACTAAGTTCTGAGGACTTAACTGCAATGGATCATCCCCAACCATCATCATGTCATCCTCCTCGTCAGTATAGACAACCTTCCATTTCTTTGTTGATACACAAAGTTAATCTTCAATCTCAAACATCTCAAGTTTTCTGAGCAGATCCTTATACTCGTTAAACCTTGTCAAAACTACTGCCCTGCCAACAACCATCTCTTGCATGTGAACCTGCATGTTTAATGATCATTTATTTCATCAGTAATTGTTAATCCTCTCGGGGAACATATTTGAAGCTACGATATAAGAAAATGCAAGGGTGTGCAAATAGTTGTTCATGCTTGACGGGTAAACCTACAATCGGCTACAATATCCTCATTGAGACCTCGCTTACTTTTCATTCACATGGAAGATATTTCACCTGAACTAAAGGGGGGCTTAAGAAATATTGAATAACATTCCTAATAACATAAAGTGAAGATCAATTAAAAATCAACAGAAGGTCGACATACTATGAAGATGTATTTTAAAATAAGTTGTTATACCAATGGAAAAAAGATTTGGCATTAGTGAAGGTAAAACTGAAGGTCGTGCCCGCTTATTCCTTTGTTGAGGTTGTGTGTTTGAAGGAATTGCTTCCACAAGAGGCTTTAATTCCCACGGTGAAACCCTCTCTGGACGTAAAATTGATGAAGGTTCATCCCATTGAACCTGAACATGGATGACGACAGAGGCACAACTTCAGATGTGAGATAACTTAACAAAAATGTAAAAGAGTAAATTGCCACAAAAAAATATCTTGAAATTACCGCACTGACATACTTAGTAAACCACATCCTAATGTACCATTATTGCCCTCCTTATTGTCCCACTGATAGCTGTCATCTGGTGAGTCTTATTGGCGTGTCAATCGAAACTTCGATGACCCTCTATCCAACCACACTCCATGACACCATACTTCATTGTTTAGCTACTGTAGTAACTGCTCGTGAACTCCTAAAAGTAACGATTCATCACCGGTTTCATGATGGGATCAACTATAATCAATAATCCACTCTTTCTCATAATCAAAAGAGACATCAACATTTATCTGTGGAATTATATAGCATACATAAATTGAAGACCCAAAGTTCATCAAAACAAACCTAAACTATCTCCTTCTTTTTGTGGACCTCTCCTTTGGGAAGTGGAACATACTCTTTTGTCTCGAGATCGAATTCTGTAGCAAATGCATCATTCCTACCTACCCTTTTAACTGCATCACTGGTTGCTTAAACATATATAACATCGCCAACAACTACCTGCAGCTTGTAATTACAGCTCAGTATACACATTTTTTGTTTGGGGTGTGCATCAACACCCTTCAAATCAATTCAGCATAAGAGTTTTGCAATCAATAAAATCAATACACGTTTTGTTGTATGAAGAAAAACCAAAAAACAGAAGGAACTTGCCTTTTCCTCAATTAAGGCATCATCGAAAGTTGGATCCAACTTTAGTTGCTTAGTTCCTTTGACGATTTTTAACCCAATAATTACATGGCTAATGCTTTTACCATATCCACCTGTGGCACTCTCGGTTTCCTCTGGAGATAATTCAGTCACCTAAAATAAGAGTAACTTTGTAACACATTGGAAACAAGGACCAAACAAAAAATGAAGATAATCTGCACATATCATAACATTAGGACATAGGAAAATATTAGAAGAAAAAAATGATTAACGGTAGCTTACCTCTCCTTTATAAACTTCATTGTTTTCCTTAATTTGTAGACCAATCACCCATCAAAAAATTTCCATCAACACCTTTGCTTTGTGCATTTGTGCATTTTCAAGAAATGGTTACGTGTATTGAGCAGCAGCAATTTAAGAGTGTTTTATAGTACCTATATGGTTTAATGGGGTACTTTTGGTCTCTACCCATTCGATATTTGTGACTTACCGTCAAATACATTATCTGTTGCAAGTTCCCTGCTGCACCGATAGTAATTTTAGGTTCACCAAAAATTATTTCCTCCGCTGCTCGACCTCCAATACCTCCTACTATTTTGGCACATAGTTGTTGCTTAGTAATAAGAGCTGGACTGGGTCATGCCCTGTTGTCAATCTCCTGCAAAAGACCAATACACTCACTATTCTCCTATACATAGTCACTTTTAATTTACTATCCTAAGATATACAATCTGTATGGCTTAAGAAAGTTGTCTGAAATTTAGTGATTGTAAAGTATTTATGAATGTGATTTTTATATAATGCCATAAAGACTTGAAATATGTTCCATTTTGAGTGATACGCAATACCCTTCCTCAACGCATTCTTTTGATTTTTTCCTCGGTGATAATACTTTCCTTGTAGATCAGTCATATCCTAATGACATTGACACCGCAGTTCTGTAACAATTTCCGGGGAATGGCCTCAAATGCTACTGCAATAGCTTCATAAGGTCACTTTTTTCAAAACCAAATAAAGGGTAAGAATTAGAAATCATAAAGTGACTAGTGTCTTTATATAGTCAAATTCAACGGGTATAGAAAAGTCGAACTGTACAAGTGAAAAATAGAAATCCACCTTTTCAATGCCTTCTACAAATGAGCATTTATGTTTTAGTGTTGCAGACACAGTTAACTCCGTAGCACCACCACCAGGAACGATTTTTGGATTCTTAATGATGTTCCTAGCCACAGACATAACATCTTGTCAACAAAGAAAGTGTTCAGATCCCATTTTGGGCCTAAATTCCTGAATGCATATCACTTTGTCACAATCAACAATATATTGACATGTCATTTAGAGAAATGTTTCCAAATAAACATGAAGAACAACTAGTACTACATGTGTTATGACAATACCGAATTAGGGCTGCTCATGTGACAATGTCCCTTGACTTGTACAAGTTAGAATGAGGAACAAGACATATAAATTATTCTAACATGAAAAAAGTACTTCCATGACAGAAATATTTGCACTTAAGAGTTTGTTTAGTGTGAAAAGAAACTTCAGGTCAAATGTTATCATTAGACCATATGTCGTATGATATTGATACTATCAGTATGTCAAAAAATTGAATGGAGCAAAGACGTGCGTATCTAATAATATTCGCATACCTAAAATCGAAAGTCATATATAATAGACAACATATCATGTCCAAACAACATATCTTCAACATGAAAGATATAATTTGAGAAACGTGTGCTCGCGTTCAAATGATCAAACCATATATAAAACCCTTTTAACACAAACAAAACCTAAACATGCAGCAGTATGTGATTGAATAAATAGATAATCTACGCAAGAACATTCAAACACATGCAATTAAGGAAAAATCCCCCTCAGGGGAAAAACCATTTATTTTCACTATAATTTGTAAGAAAACGGCTTACAATCGGATTACAATGAAAATACAAGTTGACTAAGAATTACCCTCGGGTATCGGATTTTGTAGTCGCGGCTGGAATTATCCCTTTCCAGTAGGGCTGCAATGAAGAAGAAGAATGGTCTCCTCCACAAGGGTTGAACAAACCAAAGTTGTGTTCTTGGGTTGCAAAAGGATTCACAAAGGTTTGGCAATGATGTGTGAATCAAAACATGAGTCTTGGGACTCAAAAATATGAAGACTAGATGTATTTGGACTCTCAAATTCGTCTCCTAAAGTCTTGGAAAACAACTCCCCCGAAGTTGGTATTTATAGGAAAAATATGAAGAGTCCCACGTTCTTAAAACTCTAAAATTCTAACCAGCGTATAAAAAAAACAACATTCTTTAAGGAATTTTCTCTATCTTCAAAAGGTCATAACTCCTTCACCGTAGCTCGGATTGAGGTTCCGTTTTTTCCAGTATCTTCATTGCGGCGAGATCTTCAACTTTCTAGTTGACCAGACCTCCGAAATATGGATGTGAAATTACGAAAATGCCCTTGAACTCTCCTATTGTGCCTTTTTTCACTGTTTTGACTTTCCTTGCGTACCACTTGCATTAAGTCCCTAAAATCTTGGAACGTGAAGTCATTGAGGCGGATGTGGGAAATATTAGTGGAGATAATGCATGCTTGATTCCCAGAATTCGGATAGAGGCCGTCATGTGAGATCGTGAGGAGACGTGCCAAATGTAGCGGCGTACGACATAAATAAATGAAACATTTCGGACATGTGAAAAATGTCCTTACAAATCTCCCCCTATGTCTATGCCGGTACATACATAAAAAATCCGAATTATCAAATATGAAATTGCCTATACAAATCTACCCTCCCATGAACCCAAAACTGGAAAAGGTACAAATGAATAGTCTTCATCGTTTGTTCTTTAATTCTTCAGGAATCTCAAAACTTTTCTCATCAGGGTGTGCAACATATAGATCTGCAATCTTCATACCTACACACATGAGACAAAGCAAATACCACATGATATATCGAGTTTGAAATGAGATAACATGGATATCAATATATGATAAAAATATAAGCAACATCTCAAAAACTCCCCCAGAATTCAAACTCCCCCATAATATGATAATTCTTTCTCCCCCTTTTTATGATGTCCCCAAATGGACAAATTAGAGAAATAAATCAAATAAGAAAGTGCGGGGTGTCACTAGGATAAAAACACACCATGAATAAACAGAAAGCAACCAAGTCAATGATAGCGTAAATGAAGTGGTGTGATCAAATTCGATAGGAAAATCAATGCATACAAACATGACATATGTGCACGATGAATATTGGATATTCCTAGCGAATGAACTCAAATGCTTCCTTTGGTGTAAAAGAGTGACAATATAAGATATTGACTCAATCAAATCAACAAATTAAAGCTCAAAATGATTTTCACACCAATAACGTCCAAAATGATTTTATGCTTTTTCAGGACTTTCAAGGAAGTGCAAACCCGTTTAGATTCTCCAACCAAACTCCCTCAGATATTGTATTGAATAGAGGCATTCTAAATTATCAAATTTGGAGAATTGATGGTGAAACCTAAGTGGCCCATATTTGGCATGAATTGCTTTTTATTGACTTTAAATTTTTTCGGGCTCTTTTAACCTCTTTGGACCTCGGATATTAAAATTCCTCCATTTTTAGGTCCTTTTTAACGGTGGCTTTTGCGCAAAGGATAGATGATTACCTTTCGCAGCCCCTCCCCGTTATACAAAAACACACAGTCTCACCAAAATGGTTTTTACATGCATTCCAATCTTGTCAAGTTTTATCGCATATTGTACATTGTATAGACAGGATTGAGATGAAAACACACAAGCCAACATGAGATAGACAAGTGCAATAATCAAATATACCGTGCATGTGTGCAATAAAGGATATAGGAGTAAAACATGTAGGAAGATATCACTAATTACATCTCAAAGACTCCAATCAATGTAAAGCACATGGATGAAATGATGTAGCCTCTCAAATATCTATCAAACAGTCACATGGATAAATGGAATGAAGTTGTGACTTGGCTATCTTACATGCTCATCCATAAAAGAAGAAAAATACAAAAATCTTTTTGGATTTTTTCAAAAATTTGGAGAAATAAAATCTTTTTGTGCTTTTCTCAAAATTTTTCTTAAAGGAAAATCTTTTTGTATTTTTTTTCAAAAGAAATATAAAAAGCAAAAGGAATAAAACAAAGTTGTACAACAAAGTAATGGTACATATAAAACAAACTAGCAATAGGAAGCATATGATATGAACATGAAGAAGCATCCTATTCTAGACATAGACCAACCCCTCAGTCAACTGTGCAAATCCCTAAAGATTTCCTAAGACTCTCAAATCTAAGGGCATCTAAAGGTTTTGTGAAAATATCGGCTAACTGATGGTCGGTAGGAACAAAACTCAGGGATACGACTTTCTCTTCAACTAACTGACGAATAAAGTGCTCACGTATCCTGATGTGTTTTGTGCACGAATGCTGAACTGGATTGCGGGATATGTGTATCGCGCTCGTGTTATCACAGGAAATGGTCATGGTGTCCTGTGATATCCCATAATCCTCCAGCATTTTCTTCATCCACAAGAGTTGTGTGCAACAACTCCCGGGGGCTATGTACTCAGCCTCTGCAGTGGACAAAGAGATGGAATTTTGCTTCTTGCTCAGCCAGGAGACAAGAGAAGAACCAAAATAGAAACACCCACCAGAAGTGCTCCTACATCCATCTACATCCCCAGCCCAATCGGCATCCGAGTAGGCAGACAGACGGTCATCGGTATCAAAGGAATACCAAATCCCGTATGAGAGAGTCCCACTTACGTATTTAATAATACGTTTTAGAGCAAGTAAATGTGACTCTTTTGGGGATGCCTGATAACGCGCACAGACTCCAACACTAAAGGCGATGTCGGGACGACTGGCAGTCAAGTAGAGGAGACTACCTATCATACTCCGATATAAGGTTTGCTCTACGTCCTTGCCTGAAGTGTCCTCACTAAGCTTGGTAGTGGTACTCATAGGTGTACGTGCATGCTTAGCGGAGTCTAAACCAAATTTCTTCACTAGGTCTCTAGCATACTTGGATTGGGAGATGAACATCCCATCCTCTAGCTGACGAACCTGGAGACCAAGGAAGAATGTAAGCTCACCAACCATGTTCATCTCAAACTCACTTTTCATCTCCTCCTCAAAGTGGTGATCATGTTGGGAGCATGTGGATCCAAAGACTATGTCGTCCACATAGACCTGGGCAACCAAAATAGCACCGTCATCTCTCCTGACAAACAACGTCATATCTACTCCCCCTCTCTTGAAGCCACGAGCTAAGAGATAAGAAGTAAGCCTCTCGTACCAAGCACGGGGTGCTTGCTTCAAACCATACAAGGCTTTCCTCAGATAGTAGACGTGCTCAGGGTGCTGAGGGTCTTCAAACCCTTTTAGTTGTTCCACATAAACCTCCTCATGTAGAATGCCATTCAAAAAGGAACTCTTGACATCCATCTGATACACCTTGAAGTGCAGATGACATGCGATGGCGAGCAGAAGACGGACGGACTCAAGCCTCGCAACAGGAGAAAATGTCTCCCCAAAGTCTACACCCTCTATCTGTGTGTAGCCTTGAGCGACCAATCTAGCCTTATTTCGGATTATGGTACCATTTTCATCCATTTTGTTCTTAAAAATCCACCGGGTACCTATCACATTAATCTCACTAGGTCGGGGGACAAGTTCCCAGACATCATTCTTTTTAAACTGAAGCAACTCATCCTGCATAGCAGATATACAGTGTTCATCCTTGAGTGCTTCTTTATGGTTCCTGGGCTCGACTTTGGACGTGTAGCAAAGATGGCTAACAACGTTCTCTAGCTGAGCACGAGTCTTGACCCCTAGAGTGGGATCACCAACAATGGCAGAAGGGTCATGACTCTTGCGAACCCAAGCAGGTGTGTCCCCTAACACAGGAGTAGGGTCCACAGAGTGTGAGAGAGGAACAGGTAAATCACTGTCAGAACAATCCTCATCCTCACACTGAAGGTTAGGATCAATAACCGTCGGAGGTTCGTCATCTTGCACGATGACGTTTATTGATTCCATAATCTTAGAGCTCTTCAGGTTAAAAACCCGGTACGCTCTGCTATTCGATGAATATCCTAGAAATATTCCCTCGTCGCTTCGGGAGTCAAACTTTCCTAATTGCTCTTTATCCCGTAGGATGTAGCATTTACTCCCAAAGACACGAAAATATGCCAGGTTGGGCTTCTTGCCAGTCCACAACTCATAAGGAGTGTGAAGTGTGTGTGGACGCAGATACACCCTATTCACCGTGTGGCATGCAGTAGACACTGCCTCTGCCCAAAATCTCCTAGAAACTTTACGACCTAGAAGCATAGATCTAGCCATCTCTTGGATCATTCTATTCTTTCTCTCAACAATCCCATTTTGCTGAGGAGTTCTCACAGCAGAAAACTCATGTTTGATCCCAAGGCTATCACAGTACAAATCAACCTTTGCTTCCTTGAATTCAGTGCCGTTGTCACTACGTATTCTGTTAATAGTGACACCGTGTTGATTTTGCAGGACACGACACTTGGTCGTTAAGAAATCTACAGCATCGGATTTCTCTCTCAGAAAACCTACAATGGAGTATCTGGAGAAATAATCTACCATCACGAGGATGTACCTCTTACCACCTAGACTCTCAGTACGAGTGGGACCCATAAGATCCATGTGAATCAACTCCAGAACATGAGAGGTGGTAATGGAATGTAACTTCCTATGAGGACTACGAATTTGTTTTCCCAACTGACAGGGTCCACAAACGGTCGAAGTTGACTTTCCAAGAGATGGTAAGCCACGTACTAGGTCCTTTTTAGCTAAACGATTAAGATCTCTAACGTTCACATGACCTAGACGTTGGTGCCACAGATCCATAGGAGTGATCGTGGCGCTGTTGCAGACAAGTGAGGATGTGGGCTCAGTCCCATAGAAATTATCCTCGGTCCTCACCCCTTGAATCAAAAGTTTACCGTCTTGATTGTAGACTTTACACGCGTCTCGATCAAACTTCACTGCAAAGTCAGTGTCGCACAGCTGGATAATGCTGAGAAGGTTTGCTTTCAAACCTTTGACATACAAAACATTTTCTAGCTTAGGAAAACCAGGTAACTCGATAGTACCTCGTCCTATAATGCTAGACTTACTCCCATCTCCAAAGGTGACTCTGCCATCCTGATAATCCTCAAGAGATGTAAAAAATGAGGCATCACCTGTCATATGTCTAGAGCACCCACTGTCAAAATACCACTGTGAGGTATTATGTGCTTTGAGAGCAACATGAACAACAAAAGCCTTTTTATCTTTCTTCGGTACCCAAGCAGTGGTAACCTTTTGTTTGCCTTTATTGTTGTTGGTTTTAGCTGGAATGTGAGAAGCATTCACTAACGGCAAAGACATCCGTCTGAATTCTTCCATCAAACTCTGAGAAGTGGCAGCTAAGAACTCAACTCGCTCTCTCAGACTAGAAAACTCATCAGTATGACGTGGTGGAGCAGTAGTACGTCGTGTCCGACCCATGCTATAGCAAAACACCCTAAGGTGTCCTTTTCTTTTGCAATAGGTACAAAAGAGTGCAGTCAAAGGTGGACCTTGGTTTGCTTTTCTTGGTCGAACTCTCCTACGTGGTTTTTGATGGTGACCATAAGGGGTTGTAGTAAACTCAGGAACTGGTCCAGGTGCACTTTGGGACGTGGAGGCACCATCATAACCAATTCCTTGTCCATCACCAAAACCTAAAGCGGGGCCGAGGAGCATCTTTCCCATCTTCCCAGATCTGTCCTCGATTTGTACCTTGACTTCCCGTGCTTTCTCAAGATCATGAGTCAGTTGGGCAACAAAGGATTCAAGTTTCTTCCGAGTCTCCACGGAGGAATGGAGCTGACTCGTAAGACTAGCCACTTGTTTAGTCAAGTCCCCTCTCTCTTTCTCTAAAACACACTCTCTCTCTCTAAATAGGATCTCTTTCTCAACACAGGCAGATTCTCTCTCTCTCAGTACGGTGCAGGTGGAGGACTCTCTTTCTCTAGCTTTTATTAAATCTTCCTCTAAGCCGGTGATCTTAATAAATAACGCTTTATTTCTCTTTTTAGTTTTAAAAGACTCAGAATACAACTCAGCGTAGGCGCGTTCAATATCACTCTCGCTCTCACTTGAATCATCCTCCCCCTCACTCACATCGATCTCACAGTCGAGGTGTCCCTGTGAAGCATCATCCTCATCGTCGTGAGGAGAGCTAGGAGTGCTCACATGACTGGCCATGAATGCGGTGAAGTTACACTCATGTGGTGATTCATCTCCTGAATCCACCGTCTCGACCTCACTGTCGTCGCTAAGAGTAGCATTAAGGACAGCTTTCCCTTTCTCTCTATTCAGACGATTGGCACACTCAAAAGCTCTATGACCCCTACCATCACACTCAAAACATCTCTCACTTTCTTTCAGAGAAAGATTTTTGGAAACTTTTTCATTTTTCTTTTCAAACTTATTTTTCTCAAATTTCTTTTTATCTTTAAAATTGTCATTTTTCTTAAATTTGAAAATCCTCTTGAATTTTTTTGCGAAAAGAGCCAAATCATCTAAGTCAAAATCGCACTCAGAATCTGACGTGTCAGTCTCTCTCTTTCTAGATGACTCTACCCTCTTTCTAGCTGACCCCTCACTCCTTCTCTCTTGGGCTTTAAGAACAATTCCCTTATCTTTAGATTTAGAATTTTTAGGGAACATATCAATTTCATAAGTTTGCAAATCTCCTACAAGTTCTTCCAATTTTAGCGTATTTAAATTACCCATAGAATTTAGCACAGTGACTTTAGGGATAAAACGCTTAGGCAAAGAACGAAGAATCTTTTTAACAACTCTAGCATTCGGAATATGTTCACCAAGATTAAAACTAGTATTCACAATGTCAGAAAGTCTAGCATAAAATTCATCAAAGCATTCAGAATCATGCATGGTGATTGTTTCAAATTGAGTTGTCAAGTTTTGCAACTTAGACTCTTTCACATCATTAGTTCCTTCATGGGTGAGTTGTAAAACATCCCATGCCTCTTTTGACGTGGTACACGTCATTATGCGTTTGAACTCATCAGGTGTGACAGACCCAGAAATAGCACTTAGACCCTTAGAATTAAAAGATGACCATTTAATTTCTTCATCAGACCAAGAAATGTCAGGTTTCAAGTTGGTCACATTATCAACAGTCACGGTGGGAGGAGTCCACCCTCGTTCAACCAAAATCCAGACACGTTCATCAATGGCTTTTAAAGCCGACCTCATACGGGCTTTCCAATAAGCATAATTTGTCCCGTCAAAAATAGGCATTTTATAATATGACTTCTCCATTTGAACACGCACTTTTTCAAAAATCAATTTTTTCAGAAAATTGATATCTTAGAAAAATTTTGCGGAAAAAAAAAGGAATACGCGATAGATTACCGTAACCTGCTCTGATACCAATTTGAGAAACGTGTGTGCTCGCGTTCAAATGATCAAACCATATATAAAACCCTTTTAACACAAACAAACCCTAAACATGCAGCAGTATGTGATTGAATAAATAGATAATCTACGCAAGAACATTCAAACACATGCAATTAAGGAAAAATCCCCCTCAGGGGCAAAACCATTTATTTTCACTATAATTTGTAAGAAAACGGCTTACAATCGGATTACAATGAAAATACAAGTTGACTAAGAATTACCCTCGGGTATCGGATTCTGTAGTCACGGCTGGAATTATCCCTTTCCAGTAGGGCTGCAATGAAGAAGAAGAACGGTCTCCTCCACAAGGGTTGAACAAACCAAAGTTGTGTTCTTGGGTTGCAAAAGGATTCACAAAGGTTTGGCAATGATGTGTGAATCAAAACATGAGTCTTGGGACTCAAAAATATGAAGACTAGATGTATTTGGACTCTCAAATTCGTCTCCTAAAGTCTTGCAAAACAACTCCCCCGAAGTTGGTATTTATAGGAAAAAATATGAAGAGTCCCACGTTTTTAAAACTCTAAAATTCTAACCAGCGTACAAAAAAAACAGCATTCTTTAAGGAATTTTCTCTATCTTCAAAAGGTCATAACTCCTTCACCGTAGCTCGGATTGAGGTGCCGTTTTTTCCAGTATCTTCGTTGCGGAGAGATATTCAACTTTCTAGTTGACCAGACCTCCGAACTATGGATGTGAAATTACGAAAATGCCCTTGAACTCTCCTATTGTGCCTTTTTTTTCACTGTTTTGACTTTCCTTGCGTACCACTTGCATTAAGTCCCTAAAATCTTGGAACGTGAAGTCATTGAGGCAGATGTGGGACATATTAGTGGAGATAATGCATGCTTGATTCCCGGAATTCGGATAGAGGCCGTCATGTGAGATCGTGAGGAGACGTGCCAAATGTAGCGGCGTACGACATAAATAAATGAAACATTTCGGACATGTGAAAAATGTCCTTACAGTTTTTTCATGCTTATTAATCAGAAATTCGCCCACAACAAATCATAAGTGGTTGCAGAGGGTGTTTAAATTCACTTACCCAACATAGCATGATAGCAACATACCCATATGACAGAAGCATGAGGATCCAATGTTTTGACTTTGAACTATTTCATGGACTTGTGGCATGCACTTGTGTAGCCAACTCGATAGCAAAAAAGATGCTTCTGAACCAGAACAATTGCCTGCTCCCAATTTAGCCCCTGTATAAGCCAACGGCATGTCAGTTTTCTGATATAGTGTTCATCATGGAATCTCAACAAGCATTTCCTAAAACATATACAGATAGTTAAGAAGTTTGGAGTTGACTAAGTGGAACATAGGAAGAAAGTTATGAAAAGTTGATCAAATGAACCAAGTCCTACATTAGTTGGTGATAAGTTGATCAGAATACCAAATTGGTGAACTATAAGTTCGATAAGTAGACAAATTATAATTTTATTGAGTCAACATGTATATATCTAACAACTAGTTCGAAGAGATGAACCAATTAAGTAGTCTTCAGTATGAAATTTCAATCTATATTGAATATTTATAATAAGTCACTAATGATTTTTAGTTTTTGTACCAAAACAGCTCATCTTCAATTGGAACTGCAATGCATGTTTGATCATGTTTATATTACAAACAATTTCTTGAGGCGATACAAATGGACGAATAATTTTCCAATAATTTTTTTCCTGAAATGAACATAATACATAGTTCAATTAAGGACCCATGTGTTTTTTCTTTTAAAAGTCTTTTTTTGTTATATTAAAATAAAGAGGTAAGCGAATTGGTTAGGATATGAGGGAAGGGAAAATGAGATCAACAGCTATCAAAAGACCTAAGACAAGTGTTTCATCTTATGTAATATGCTAATGGGAAAAAAACGTCAAAACAAGATTGTTACTAGTTTAAGGAAGTTAATTTTTCCGAGTAGGTTTCACTAAAAACTCAACCGCACCCTTTGGCGGGCACCTAAAAACTAATCCCATAGAATCATGAGGTGTCATCATGATCACAGGAATATTTTTCAAAGTTTTGTGGCTCATAATCTAGCATAAAAGACCAATTCCAGATAGAATAGGCATGACTACCTCAGTTAGGACGATATCAATGTGGTTAGTCATATCTTCCATGATTCTCCATGCTTGGAGACCATTTGCCACAATAATAACTTCATAGCTGCAGTTCTGAATAAAGCACCAACAACATGGCGCATCGAATCATCATATTCCACCAGTAGAACCTTCAATGACCTCTTAGGGAGAAACCTCTCCCAATGTATCGCAGACCCTTGAGGCTGTAATATTTCGTAGCCAGCGGAGACATTGTTCACCCTATCTGATCCACTTTTTATTTGTTCAGCTACCCTATTTGTCTTTGATTCTTCAATCTCACATAAACCTAAACCTTGAGCCTTAGGCACAACTACATTCTTAACCCCCTTGTCTTCATCTCGAGCATTATTGCTTCGTTCCCCCAGCCCTTTATCCCTAATACCATAAATATCCATTGGAACAACCCTCATCAACCAGATTCAAAAAGATCGTTGATGAGAAGCTCAAAATTAAAATTGTGCATATCCATCATCTTATTGATAACTTAAGATTGGAGGGTTGGTCAACGATGAAGAGAACAAAACAAAAGGAAAATAAAAAGGAGAACCAGATCAGGTCTCCATAGGCAGAAGAACACATAATCTTTAATCCAGATCAGGTCTCCCGGAGCAGTATTATCAGGTGACCCAGGCTCAAAAAATTATGGAGAACATATATAATTTCCATTGGCTTTGACTATATGTTTCTCCCAAGAGATATCATTTATACAAGAGCAAAAAAAAACTACCCATACAAAATTCTCTCCATATATAAGACAGAAGAAAGACGACGTGATGTTCTCCTAAGCTGAAAGAAGTATCAATGATCAGGAACTAAGCAAAGCAAAGCAAACTTTCCACTTCAAAGTCCTTGTAGAAGTACTTATTTCAGAGTTTAATGGCTATATGTACGCATCTCTTGACCCTGATCTTAAGCATATTATCATTGAAGATCTTGATCAGATCATCAATTGAACGGGTTTCTCTGATAATTTTCTGACGGTTCATGAAGAGAATTATCGCTACACAAAAAATCGATAACTCATTATCGCCAAACCCTGAGATCAAAAGTTTAGAATGTTAAATACCTCCGCAAAACAATAACAATGGGGCGAGTTGGAATCTTCAATTCAATCACCAATATATGGTCATTCTGCAGGAGAACAAAAAATGAATTAGACCTTTACGGAACCAATGACCTCTTCCCTCCTGCTTTATCCGGGCTTGGGACCGACAATGCAAAGACAAAACATTGCATTGGCGGAGTTAAAAAGGTTTTACCTAACATAGCAAGCAATATTAATGAGAAAAACAAGCATATATAAAATTTAACAATTGTCATCTAAATCATTAACCCAAAAGTATCATTTACCCAACATAGCAAGCGAGATTCATGAGAAAAACAAACATATGTAAAATTTAATTACTGTCATCCAAATCATTAATCCAAAAGTATCTTTCCTACACTAAAATTTAAGAACAATCAACGAAAACATTAATCCAAAAGTATCTTTCCTACACTAAAATGTGCCAAAATAAGATGAACTTTCTAAACATACTTCAACCAACTTTCCATCCAAATAACAAATCCTCCATCTAAAAAGCCTGCCAAAGTTTCAAAACCGTTTTGAGGAGCATTATACAGAGAAGCGTCAGGTTGAATCACTGTTTCAACCCAAACTACCTTTTTCCCAAGTCCAAGGCGTTTGAAGTGACACATGTCACCATTATGTATCCCAATATGTCCCTTTGCCAATTCTGCACCAAACCTATCAAGTACAATGACGGGGGGTTTTTTAAAGGAGAGGGGTGGGGAGGGGGGTTAGGAATATGAGTGGGATTGAGAGTGGGAGAGGGAGTGTTGACAAGATTACTCAAATTTTGAGATAAAGTGATAGGACGATGATCTGTAGGGGAACCCAAACTCGCTATGTGGAGTCACCCCTACAGGGGAGCTCTCCTTTCCATTTTCCAATTTTGACATAAACATATGCAACATACTAGTAACCTATTTCAACTGTGAGTGACCATTAGAGATATCATTCTTCATCGAGGCAATTTCTTCATTTCCTTTCAAATGTTGTACAAATTTTGCCTTCGCCACCCTCGTGTGAATTAATTGTTTCTTAGAGACGTAGGACCCCACTCCACGCATTCGGCCTTTAACATCCCTTCCAAACACTTGTGTTAACACATCGTTGTCATAATTCTCAAAAGTATCGCTACTACCCTCTCCAAACATACTTATGGCTTTTCTTTTCTCTTCTGCAGCCTTCACTTACTCCTATATTATTATAAATAAATTTGTTAATCATTTTATAAAAGTTCAACTAAAAATTAAAATTTTCAACAATAAAAATATTATACTCACATAGAAACTTTTGGCACTCTCCAACACAGTTTTATCACTGCGTATATGTCCTGACAACCAATTGTCTACCCTCCCAATTTGTACCTCAGGCTTAGTTTTTTGCTGTACATTGTTAAAATTAACAAATTAGCTAAGAACATTTTTAATGTTAAAAGTAAAACAAAAATGATACACACCAACAAGTATTTCTTTTGGGCATATGTACGACGACCGAGACAATGGATATACTTCAGCTTTGAGGGGTTCTCAACATTTTTTAGTTTTTGTTGCCTCTTTTTCTCACCATTTTCCATTTCTCTAAATTTCTTCCATATTTCAGGGTCAACACCTTCAGGTTCAGCGCCATCATCCTGCAAATGAGATCGCAATGTATTTTTGAAAGTCATGAATTTTTGGGACCATGTCTTCTCCACTAATGGGCGAGCCACTTCCGGGGGAACGTTAAGATCAAATTCTCTGTGTTATCATTAAGCAAAACAAAAATAATTAAAAGAATAATAAATAGCAAAAGAATAAAAATAGAAAAGAAGAATAAAAAATGAAGATATGAAGTATAAGATCATATTTACCATCAAAGCATTCCAAACATCATTTTTACATTTCTTTGGCACGTGCCTCCAATCCGAGAAGTGAATCGGGCAATTAGCTCTCACAAAATCCCCGGTACGAGAACTCCACAGCTTTGCATTATCACCGACTATAGACCCGTCATCTTCAACAATGACTTTGATTTTCTCATTTAGGGTTTTGTCCATTGAGGAGGAAGGTTGTGCTAAGCCTGTACCTGATGACATTTTAAATTTCCTAAATTTCAAAACAAAACATTAGTTCGATGGTAATATTATAGTAAAATAAAAGTATATAACAATTAATGCATCATTTCTCCTTATTAGCATATTACTAATCATGATATAAAGACAACAATTATGGCAAGAACAGTTGAACTTAAAGGATCAGTCTAAACTGATAAAAACATATCTTATATTGATATCTGGGTTTTTTGTTTTGGGTGTTAATTTTATTGAGGCCCATTTTTTAAAAATCTTTTTTTTTTTAAATATTTTTGTTTTTAAAAGTCTTTTGAACGAATTTAACTTTTGTTCAAATGAATTTACAGGTTTCGTTCGAACAAGTTGTATATCTCCTTCTGAAGAGTTTGATGATTTCAATCAAGCATCAAGTGAAACTTTTTATCTTAGCAAAAACTTTTTGTTATAAGGTTGTTGGAATATTTCGGGTCTCACTCGAATTACATTGTGTTTCGTTCAAACGATATGGTCAATCTCATTCGAACGATTTCAAGCTTCATTAGAATGAATTGCCTTGTTTTTGTGACGCTTCCTTTTTACATTTTTCTATATGTATAAGGGTTGGTACATGTCTTTTAAGAACAAAGGTTTTAAAAATAGTTTTTATAGAGCATACCACGAAGCCTATTTAACCCCGTTTACACCCTAGTTTTATGATCCAAGAATCAATGTGCTATTATAGTTAGATATCTCAAGTTTCGAGCACCAAATATCATTTTACTCTACATTGAGCAAGTTTGTTTGGCACGGTAGATTTCGTATGACTGTGGTGACAGAATCAATGTGCTATTCTAGTTTGTTTGGCACGGTAGATTCCGTATAACACTCATATATTTGAGGAGCACGTTGTGAAGTCCATTGGTGGATTCCTACAGTGTTACTGTTAAGAAGGTTCAAGTAGTGATGACCGCATCAGACTTAAAGGCATTGAGTCGTGTTAAGTAAGTATGTTTGTCACTATTGTATAAATCTTATATCATAGTGAATTTGCATTGGCTAGGTTGTCCGCAATTTTTCTTGTTGTGAGTTTTCCTCGTACATCGCAAAATTTTGTGATTGCTTTACTTTATTCTTGCTATTCACTTAAATACATGTTTTAAATAAGATAAAATTGGACTTATAGTTTAAACAACATTGATTTAAAAGGTTCTTGATTTAAAATTGGTTACTTGCTCACTCGTTTAATTAGTTGAAATTAAAATTTGGAATTTATCCATTCCCTAGAACGTACTTTGATTTCTCAAATTGGTATCAGAGTCATCACACTAATTTATCATATTGATAAGTAGGTTAGTGTTTTAGGGTTTTGAGATGGATTTTAACCGTGAGAGTAGTTCCATAACTCAACCTCCAATAGTTGACGGTTCAACTACCTATATTGGAAGGCGTGGATAAGATTTTTCCTAAAATCCATCGATGATAATGTTTAGAACTTCTTGGGGTCTGGGTTGTCTCCTCATACTTAAGGGGGTTTACCGAAAGCGTACTACCTATGGACTATGGCTGAAAAGATTGAATCCATTTTTAATTCTAAAGGAGCAAATGCTATTTTTTACCCCGTTACGGTTGAAGAGTTTTGACATATTATGACTTTTGAGAATGTAAAAGATCCATGGGATATTTTGACATCCACACATGAGGGAACATATATGGTTTGGTTTTCCAAGTTATAAAATCTAACAAATAAATTTGAAATGATTAAAATGGGAGATCACGAGTCTTTTGATGAGTTTTATGCCAAATTATCGAATATTATTAACTTCTCATTTGACTTAGGTGAACCTATCCCTAAATTGAGAGTTGTGAGAAAAATCTTTATGTCGTTTCTTAAAAGATTTAATGCCAAAATCACGTTCATTTATTCTCTTGGAGGTGTTGATGTTATGCGAGTTCAAGAACTTGTAGGTGATCTTAAAACCTATGAAATGAACATGTTTTCTCCTAAAAAATAAAGAAAAGAAAAAATAGCTTATCTTTGAAAATTCATACGGAGGATGTGTCGAATTCCGATAATGAGTTTGAGTTGGAGCTCAAAGAGAACACTGGGTTTCCGAAAACGATCACAAAATTTCTTAAGATTTAAAAATATAAAAACTTCAATAAGAAAGCTAAGAACTTTAATAATGATCGTGATAGAAAGACAGTGGATAGATTTAAAAAGTGATAGATGACCGAGACAAGTGTTATGAATGCTAAGGGTTTAGGCATCATGCTTATGGGTGTCCCGATAAATTAAGAAAAAAAAATGTAAGAAGCCCAAATATTACAATGCTAAACTTAGTGACAATGAGTCTAAAAAGGAATATAATTTCCCCATAGAGTGTAACTACACTGCTTTAAAGGCTAGTCATGTGAGACTAAATGAAAAGTCTTTCGATGTTGAAAATAATAATATGCATAAGAATTACAAGGTACGCTTTACAGATTCCCATGCTAATGATGAAGAGGAAGAAGAGGAAATGTATGACAAAGAGGAGAGTGAGCTTCAAGTTGCCTTTCTTGAGTTGTACACGGAGTCATTAAAATTGAAAAAGCCTAATTTGAAGTTAGAGGCTATGTTGAAAGAATGTGCTATAGAAAATAATGAAAAAATGATCGAAGAGTTGAGGACAAGTGAGAACACTCTTAGGGAGAAACTCAAACACATTGAGGGGGGGAGAGAGAGAGAGAACCTTCATGGATTATTTGAAATATGAATAAGGATTCCCTAAAATTTGGAATGTCTAAACTTTTTCTTAAACCTAGAATTGTGCAGCTAGAATATGAATTAAAAGATTCAAGCCACATCAAATTCTATTTGGAATCTAGGTCGAAAAAGCTTGACAAAATTTAGGTACCGTCAAAATAAAAAATTATAAGATATGTATTGTCTACTGATCCTAATGCTTCCGCTCCCAAATCCAAGACCAAAATTATGAAAGAGTCAACCATCGAGAAGGACTTTCCCAAATGTCAACCCAGTGGTCGTCTTTCTCATGTGTATATGTGACACACTGTGGTAATAAAGGTCACCTTAAGAGATACTGTTTCGATCTTAGAAGAGGTCCATGGTTCCAAAAAATTGAGGCGTTAAATCTCCATCTATTTGGGTTAAGGAATCTGATTTGGATTCATTGAATATTAGAATCATTGATCCTCACATGCTTTCACATGATTCATCACATGTTATATCTTATGAGTGATTGTGTTTGCATATTTTCATACACTAGTTTTGTGCTTCATGTTATTTATTATAACTAGTGTTATGATATTTGCGTCTTTTGTATTTTGATTCTTCTTGTTTTGGAGTCTATATGAAAAATACAAAAAGATTTAGTTTCCTTTGAGTCATTTTTATTAAAAAATTTATAAAAATTCGAAAATATTTTTTGTTTCGTTTGTGTAGTAGTTTTACACAATTTGTGTGACATATACGTGTGTTTGAATCCCAGTAATTCCATATTTTCTATATGTTAGTACATTAAAGTATGGCTTAAAATGTCTTAGATTATTTCTTAATCATGCTTTGTCATGAAGTTGTTCTTATTTGGTTTTTATTAATGGATTCATCTTTATATATGCATCCACAAAAACTTTCATGACTTATTTTGGAATTTATCTTATTATGTTTCATAAGCTAAATGAGGTGTTTTTCTATCAATATTGTCAAAAACATATCTATATATCTAGGAGATTTATGCATGTAAGAACCATTACATGAGAATGTTCTTAGAAATGAAAAAAATATGAGTATGCAATGGAAAAGGTTACGAAGGGAGTAAACCTCCTTTGCATGAAAGGCCACCATTGGCAAAAGACTTCGAAAAAGAAAAAGAAAAAGAAAAAGAAAAAAAAATTCCAAGGTCAAAATTTAGAAATTCATTATTAAAAATGATATCTTTAAAAAAAAGGAGCAAAAAATGGATATTTATATTTTTTAGGGTGTTATGAGTAAAATATCAATGTGTGTTCATAATGAGTCTTATTTCATCTTTAAAATTTTACGCTATTAGTTTGAGAATCATCAATATTTTCTAGGCTTGTACACATTGAGTTCATTTGTCCATTTTGAGTTCATTATATTAGTCACATGAGGCTTAATCTCAGTTTGATAAGTTAAAGTGGAAAATAGAAACCCTTGGACTTTTTTTTAAGTGTTTGGGACATAATTTTATTTTATTTTTAGTTCACGCCCCTTCACTCCATGCCGCAAAGGTTTTGACACATTTATGCCAAAAGATTGTCGAAAACTTATTTTTGTATGTCGTTTTGTAGTCACACACACACACACACACATATATATATATATATATATATATATATATATATATATATATATATATATATATATATATATATATATATATATATATATTCATGAGTGCCATGCAATACTTGTGTTTATATATATAAGGAAATTTTTATAAATCGAGTTAATTTGTATGTATTGGCTTAATTATGTTTGGACAAAACAATTTGAGTCATAAGTTAGGTCATGCGTTGATATATCCTTCAAAGAATATGTCATGTATGATTAAAGAACGTAGCAGCCAAAATAAAGTATTTACATCATTGTGTTATGTTTTCTGCCACATTTTGTCTTCAACAATCAAGGATATCAAGAGGTATGAATGTGTATTATTTTTTATCCTTCGATATTTAGTTGGGTGTTGTTTTTAAAATAAGTTTTGATGCCATTTTCATAAAATTATTTTTAAAGAGAAAATGATTTTTGAACAAAGTCATTCGAACGAGTGTTTTAACATGTTCATATGAAATCTCATAGTTCGTTCGAACTGGTTCTTTAGTTAGTTTGAACGAGTTAATAAGTGTTGTTCCAATGATCTTCCAATGAAGTTCAAATAAATCTCTTTAAGGTGGAAATTCATTCGAAGCTCGTTCAAAGTCAGTTTGAACAAGATCAACCACTTCATTCGAACAAGCTTATTTTTTGTTTAAACGAGCCTAATTTTTTATTCGAATAAAATTTCGCAGCCTAAAAAATTGTGTTTTCTATTCAAAGGAATGCTGACATCATATTTTTTCATGATCTTTTGAGAAAATTGATTTCTAAAATAAAATAGAAGGGACTTTAAACCTAATTTCACCCAAGTGTTTTGAAATCGAGGTTTCAACTAATATGTTAGTTTGAGATCTCTTATTTGAGCACCAAGTTTGTTTTCTCATCATCATGATTGAGAAAAGTTTCATATGGTGGAATTCGTACCTATTAGTTATTTAACATGTGGACTTCATGTTGGTATAATGGTTACTAAGCCTAGATCAGTGGATATCGAGGTGTGTGAGAACCACGCATTATAACAGTGCGTAAGTGGACTCCTACATGTTGCTGTGAACAAGGTTCGAGCAATGAAGTGTTGGAGGACTTGAAAAATACCGAATCATTTGATTTGTGTAATAACTGGTTTTAAAAAATAATGATTATTGTGGATATATAGAGGATATTCAAGATCTCATACCATTGCAGTTCCTTCTGGCTTGAACCTTAGAGATTTTTTATCACTTTTATGTTATACCTATCCGTGTCGTAAATCTAACGTTGTGGAAACCTCGAAATCAAAATGATTTTTTAAAAATCTTTACAGCATTGAAATGAGATCTTTCACAATTTATCTATCTTTCGGCCTCTGGAATCTGCAGAAACAATTTCAACCCCATCGGATCAACGGTTCTCAAGTTTTGGCTCTGACAATTAGACATTGTGACATGTCTCGAATTTGTTTGGGCAGATAAAACCGCGTGTTATTGAATTAATTTCACCCCCAAACCTTCATATCCATTAATTCCAAAGAACTATATAAGGGTTTATGCTATGATATTTTCTTGAATATTTAACTAACCTTATCAATCCATTCTTGATTCAATTCCATATATAATCCGTGTTGTGAGATTGTTTCGTGAATCACTGTTTTATAAAGATGCGTGAAGAAAGCGGAATAAACAATCCCCAAATGATTTGAAATTTCTTTTCTCTCTTCCTCTATGTATCAAGAATTCATGGCTCCAATTTCATAATTTTTGGACTCTCCAATTGTTCGAAATAATTATTACAAGATTAGAGCTTTGAAAGTGACCTCAATCTCTATACCAAGACATGGAATCCATTCACAATTAACTTTCACCATACACTAATCACCATTATCCAATCTACCAAGCTTATTGAATCATAACTGAATCTCACCCAATAGGTAAAAGTAATGAACAATTGATGCACATATCCATCAATTATGTCCAGATTGAGAGCTTAATCATTCATCATAACCATGAAATGCACATTATCTTATATAATCAATATAAAGAGAATTATCTTAAATTTGTCATGTTCAATACACACAAAGTTTACTAGAACTATAAGTCAAAACTACGCCCTTTTCTATAACTAAGATAGACCTACTAAAATATTGTGCTACAATTATACCGATGGTGTGTCCATCTCCATCTATGATTGTGAACCATTTTTATATTCTATAATAATCGATGATCTGATCTTTCATGTGTAAGTCAAACTCTACACACCAAATAATCTACTATGTAGAATATAAGACAACTATGCATAAATATATAAATAATATGCTGCAAACATTAGTTGTGAAGATTCTCATTAAATGGACATACTAAAATTTACTAATGAACCATGGATTTTAGTATAGAACCTCAATAATCTCCCACGTATACTTAAAGACATGGAACCGTGAATCTAGTAGCCATACTTCACACCTAAAATAATAGGCTTACCGGTTGTCAAGAAATGCAATCATAACCACTAGAAACACTTTTATATATAATTTCTTATACAAGGCGTACTACACACTTTCTGGAATCATAAATTTGACTGAATACGTGAGTTAGTAACCTGCAAGTTATTAACCTTTTTATTTGGCAACCAAATATATATTCATTAATCCTTTTTAGATACTTGAATATATATATTCTACCAAAACCAATGTTCTATTATAGAATTGTACAAATTCCAGAAAGAACGAAAGTCTTTTCTTGGAATATTGCATAACAATGTCTCGAAAGAACAATATCAATATGAAAACTTAGATAAGTCAAAGTCCATTCTTTCTAGTGATAAAATGATAATTTGATCCCAAAAATGTTAGAGAATTTTCTAATGCTTTCATATCGAATTGATTGGACTACCACAATCTAAGTGTATGACATATCCCTACATTGAGTGCGACAATAAATATATCCATACATCTAGTCTCTACAAATACCACCATGCTTCCAGCACTCCTTTTGTACACATTGAACACATCTAACCATTTATCAAAAACATGGATTTGATTACCTCTCTTACTGGATTCACTTGTAACTAATGGGTTTAACCCCATCTTGCTGAATCTATATGGTACCAGATATCATAAATTTGACAAGAATTTTATGCATCCTTGCAAAGTAATACCTTATTATAGTTACAGGGTTCGCTATCTTCTTTTTTAGGGGTCACGATGGGTGACAATACTAAGAATAAGAAACACTCCCACTACGATAAAGTTACCCTTTTATGGGTGTACAAATCGTGATGAGTTTATATGGTTTTCAAAATTATGATAATTGACAATCCTCCTAGTACGATAAGGTAGTATAATGTCATATTCACTTGGTTGTGATGTTTTCACGTATACTGGTGGTATGAAAGAAGTTCACATAAGCCTATTAGACCTTCATTTTTTTTTCAAACAATGATTTTGGGAATGTGATCTAGAATATAGATTTAAACTTTTGTTCTGGTTCTAACTTGTCGAGTTTTCTCCCAACACGTGTTGCATTACCCATTATAGAAAGTAGCAAAATTGAGTTTGAAAGCAATCCACTATCTTTAATGGTAGTATGGTAGTAAAGAAAACTAACATAGAAAACAATCTTAACATATGTGTATCTATATCTTATGAATAATTTATCATAAACCTTATCATGAGTGAAAGAAACCTAATTCTTCTATCCTTGACACACCGTTAGTGAAAGTAACTTATGGAATTATCTTCATGTAAATAATTCGAGCTACTGATATGTAATTCTTAAATCCCCGAATAGGAAGTTATAGAATTCCATTAATTATAATAAACCATTTATAATATTTCTTTAGCTATAATACCTCCTGGTTATTTTTAATCTAAACCATATTCATTAGCTAGAAGTGCCTCTACTTCCGATGAATGTAAGAACCAATCTTCTACCTGTTTAGAACCCATTTAGATAAAAATAACATATATTATGGTTTACAGAGAATAATCTCATACTTTCAGTGATAAATCATGGATATTATTGAAAAACTACAATGCACTAATTATGAAATTTATTTTGTAATGATTACCCGCTTTAGTTACAAAGATGGATATATTATTTATTACCATTAACAACATATGTGCTATTAAAATCAAACAAATATCCATCCATAAAAATAGCAGAAGCCAAACCAAAGCTCCTTATATTCTTATATACTTATAATAAATCATTTCAAATTAATATCTAATTACCAAAACTGAGACTCATGTCTTCCACTTCAATTAAAAATTTCCAATAATAAATAAATTCACCTACTAGTAGTGGACTTGTTCTTTTGGAACCAATGATTAATAGGTCATGTGTCTATAATCCAGGTTACCATAAAACAAACCATTAAACATTATTTAACATTTTGCAAAAAAAATGGTATTTACCTTGTTCTTTTAAACAACATAAGCTTATTAACTCCTACTAGTGTTCTGAATGCTCTTAGTGAATTCATTTAAAACTATGAAATCCACTAATTTGAAACCTAGAAATTGCCTCTATTCTAATTAATAGTTTCTGATTTGACTTTGGCTTCTATCCAACTTTCGACTAAGAAATGAAGATATTTAAGTAACTCAAATACTTATATAATATCCTGACAAGACCTTTTATTGGGGGGAGGGGGGGGGGGGGGGATACTAACACAGGTTTTCCCGTTAATTTTACCTCCTTAGAATTCAAGTTCCTTCAGGTGAGAAATAACCATCAAATTATAATCTTATAACTAAGGTTGTATCAATCATATTAATATTCCTTTAAAGTCATTCACGGAAACTTGCCTTACTATATGACCCTGATTAACAAATATTAGATGTGAGATAATCATCATATCATAGGTTGTGGAGACCAATTAATAAGGATATGATAATAAGTCATATTGTATCATATCATTAATCTTGTCGACTTATATTCTACATTATTTTACAAGAATCTTATAACGTGATTATTCAAGACAACATTAAGGAAACACACATATGCATTTCTCTACCGTTAATACAATGTCCAATTTAAATTGAGTCCGTTTAATTATTAACATAAGGTATATAAAATTGAGTATAAAATAAGTGGATATTAGAGTTTCCATTTAAAACTAGAGAATCGCTTAACAAAGAACATATTATGACAATCAATTAACTTTGAATTCAATTTAAAGTTGGTTCCCTCTACCATTTTAAAATAATTCGTTAGCATACAAATTATCGTTTGAATAGAAGTCCTCGTTGGAGGACCTACTATCCATAATTTCATTAGGCAAGCCAATTCTTTTAATTTTACTATCTAGGCAAGGACTATGCCAAATAAAATTAATAGCTAAAACTTTGGTCCCACAAAATAATAGCATTCCTTTTTGAAGAACCCCTACTATAATTTTGTGTCTAAGTTTATACCATCAACTAATTTTAGACTATCCCATATCACATAGACTCCTCTTTTGGGGGGCTCCTATATGAATATGAGTCCAAAATTACCCATGAGAAAATTTGCAATGGATACCACAATAATTAATATTCCTCTTTGGAGGATCTACTTATTATGGAAAACCAACAAAACGTTAGTGGATACCACATGATTTCTTTGTAACCGAATCCCTCTTTCACTTAGTAATTTAAAACTTTTGTGAGTGTTGTCAAAAAGACAAGTTTAATTTTAATAATTTAAAAATACAAGGTAAACGACGCATGTCAAAATTTTCAGTTGTCCAAATTTCCGTGCTTCCAAAACACGTGTAATAAATATGAATTCTAAATTCCCTTATATTCAAAAAATAAATTAAGAAATTTAATTTATATTTATTAATTACACATATTAAAAATACATAATTTAAAAAAAATAACCATGGAGATTGTTTAATTTTAAATTGTCTAATTAAAATAATAGGGTTTTCTAATTTATTTATTCAAATTAAAATAACTAATTTTATTATTTTAATTATCCAAAATAATTAAATTATTTTAAATTAAAATAATTGAAAAAATTAAATTTAATTCTCGTAATAAATAAACCCATTGGATTTAATAAATTTAAAATGGAACCACTAAAAAAATTTATTTTTCAAGAAAAATATGATTTAAGGCCAAGTCTAATAATATTTGTCCATGTTGTATAATTTAATGGGCCCACTAAAATTAATTAATTTTAACACGACATTAAATAAGGACCACAATCACAACGTAATAAGAAAAACAAAAGGTATAATCCATAAACAATAAGGAAACTAAAAGTAGTTTCGTCTCCATTATGGTCTCTATTCCTTATCCCATGCAATCTTTGATTTCAAGAATAATTTCCATGTAAGGAGCCATACCAAGTAGGAAATCTAGGTTGAATCGAAGTTTACGCATATTTTGCCACCACCACCAAAATACTCCGAGAGGTTGCTCTTGCCAAAATAACACATAATCGTACCATTGCGCCTTGGCACCAGGGTGCCTAGTATGCCTATAAAGTGTATCATGACATCTCTGTGTGATGTCATAATCTCTAACTGACACTCCCATGGTCTTTTACGACACAAAAAAAGTACTAAAACTGTCCAAATTTTTTTTCAACAAATCTCATTCGTCCAAAAAATTATCCTCGTTATCCGGCTCATCAATTGATGTAGATTCCGACGAACCCCAAAAATTACATGTAATAATTACAACTAGATCTAATGATCAAGAACTAAAAATAAATTATTATAATCAAATCGAAGACAAAAAATAACTATGCATAAAGTGGCGCAAGATCCAATCACATAAAATTAATAAACCTGAATCGGACCATAATGGAGGGACGATATTCATGAATCTCTGAAAAAAAAGTTTGATCTTAGATCTAATATTCATTCAAGATTCATTCAATATTTAAGATAAAAATTAAACCGATTTTTATGGACAATAAGGATTTTTTAATTATCATGTAAATCAAAATCCTACTTTGATACCAATTGCTGGAAGACTTAAAAAATACCAGATAATTTGATTTATACGATAATTGGGTTTCGAATAAAAATATAATTATGGTGAATCTACAGAGGAGATTCAAGATCTCATACCTTTACGGTTCCTTTTGACTTGAATCGTAGAGATTTGATCTCTTTCGTGTTACACCGATTCGTATCGTAAATCTAACGGTGTCGCAAACAAAAAATTGAAATGATTTTATTCACAAATCTTAACATTGTCAAAATGATATCTTTCATAACTTTTATATCTTTAGACCTCTTGAAACCTCATAATTTTTTTAGCCCCATCCGATCAATGATTCTCAAGTTATGGTTTTAATAAGTAGACACCGTGACATGTCGCAAATTTGTTTGAGCAGATAAAATCGTGTTCTTGAATTGATTTCTTCCTCAAACCTTCATATCCATGAATACCAAAGTATTATATATAAACACATAAAGGATCTCATGCATACCCAATTTGCATACCCCCTGTGCGGATCATTTTTTTAAAATAGTAAAAAAATATTTTGGGGCTCATTTTTTTATGGTTTTTAAACATTTCAGTAGGACCATAAAAAAATTTAGCTCAAAATGAATTGTCTTGCTATTTTAAAAAAATCCGTCAAACATTGTCAGTTTTTAAGTTGTTAAAAACTGACAAAGTTTGACAGATTTTTTAAAAATAGCAAAAAAAATTATTTTGAGTTGAATTTTTTTTATGGTCCTACTGAAATGTTTGAAAAAAAAAATTAGCCCCAAAATAATTTCTTTACTATTTTATCAAAAATGGTCCGCGACAGCGGTATGCAAACTGTGGTATGCATGGGAACCTCTCTCTCTCTCTCTCTCTCTCTCTCTCTCTCTCTATATATATATATATATATATATATATATATATATATATATATATATATATATTCCTAAATATTTAATCAAGTTTCTTTATCTGTTCTTGATTCGATTCAAGATCTAATATGTGCTATCAGATCTACTTAGTGAATCATTGTTTTATAAAGATGGATAAAGTAGGTGGATCAAACAATCTTCGAATGATTTGAAATTTCTTGTGACTCTTTCTCTATGTATCAGGAACCCATTGGTTCCAATTTTATAATTTTTGGACTCTCTAATTGTTTAAAATCGATTTTACAAGATGAGTGATTTACAAGAGACCCCGAGATTTTCAATGCTATTCTTCTAGGCCAATACATGTCATTGGTGTGTGGGCACTAAGAAGTACGGACCTATCTATCTTTTTAGGTATTTTTTTAATCTATGATGATCCCACACCTATTAGTAACAAGCGATTACTTATATAGGCTAGCACGAGGACCCCAAAGGAGAAATAAGAGACTAGCTTTCTACATAATTAAGAATCCTAATTGAACTTTATAATTAATTTCATAATTCTATAAAATATTACCCATTCCACTAAGGAATCATATTTTCACTATAGTCTACCATCTTTAAATTATAATTTTGAGCTTTTCGTAGGTCAATGTAATGAACAATTGATGCATGTGTCTTGTAACATCCCCATTTTTTGAGTGTGAGGTTTATCTTAATAAATACTAAACCATAATGAAATCCATCATTTCTTTCAAAAGAGAAAACTCAATTGATAATACACGGTGTTAGAATCCATAGTTTTAACTGAATAATGCTATATACATACCACATTTCCTGACTAACTATTGCGCACATATAATTATTCTCTAACAAACACTATTCCCCAAGGTTCATATAATTCTAGCCTGAACTTCTCATCACTTATTATAGGTACCTATTTAAAATAACTGGAAGCAAAAGAATAAGAAAAACTTTGGCTAATAGATAATTCTATTTCTATAACAATGTATATATGTGAATGTGTTTAAAAAACATAACTGGGTCTGAATTGCTAGAAATATAAAACAGTTTATAGTAATCTGAAGCAAAATTAAATATCAATAGTATTAAACCGGGGTATACTGAAGTCTGTGATATTTAAAGAACAATATGGTGATTTATAATGAGATAAGTTTTATCAAGTTATAAAATAAGGGTTCCGATTATAACAAGATAACACATAAATTATCGGTTATATGGGCTTCAAATGCGTAGCAATACCGTTACAATATAGTACAAAACCTTTGGACATGAAATCCCAAATAATTGGTGAATAATAAAATGGCTTTCCAGACTTAGCTAGAGTGGAACTCATACGTAGGTATCTAATAAAATAGTAGGCACTCAACATCTGAGTCCTACAGGACAATTAGAACTGTCGTGGTATATCGGGATCTAATCCCTAAATCGTAAGGTATGCTACTAGGGGTTTCACTGATAATGGTTATAAAATTATAGGGCTATACCGCAGTCAGGTATAATAACTGAAATTCGGGTTTAATAAGATACAGGGTGTACTGCAATCAGAGTAAAATAATTGAAATCGGGGTTTTAATAGGATGCATGGGTGTATTGCAATACGAATAATTTAATTGAAATCAGTGGATTTACTGAAATCATAGGTTTTCAGGGTTTGGCTGGCTAGAGTTTAATTAGATAAAGATTGAATCAATATTCACTGTAAATGTGAACTACATAAAAGAGTCCATAAATAAGAATAAGAGATCAGGGGCTATTACATAGTGATATAAACAATGCGGTAATTTCAAAGGCATAAGCTCGAATTTTATAGTGAAATAGAACCGCCTACTATAATTTCGTGTGATTTTTTACTAGCTTGGTACAAGTTGTAGTTGATGTTTCTGGCTGTGATTTTAAATGCAGGTTTATTACGGATAATCAAAATAAACTATTTTATTAGTTTATCTGCACTCACACTATATGTTGTTTATACGGTGACAAGAGCTTTATGTTATACATAGCTAGGCTCAAAGTTGAATTAAACAGACTTAGATAATGTGGGTAATGAATTAATATTTATCTGCATTTTCCTGTAGGACTGGACTTTAAATATTTGTAAACCGCTATAATTTATCGAAATAACTTTCGGGAGAAAGTATAATAAAATAAGGGTTTTTTAGGTTTGTAATTACTACACCAAAATGCGCCTTTAGTAACGGTATTTTACTGTTACTAAAAATATTAGTAACGAGATTTTTCTGTTAGAAAAAAGACGTAGAGCACAAAATTAGTAACATAATTTTAGCACTACTATTAGTAACAGTAAAATTTTGTTCTAATTTTTAATTTGCCAACAGTATTTTACCGTTACTAATTATGATTTAGTAACGAACTTTTGTGTTACTATTTTAAACTTATTTCACCCTTTTTATCACACTTTTGTCTGATTTTTTAACGGTAAAGGATATCAATGCATATTTAAAAAAAAATATATTTTTCAAGATCCAATATCCACAAATTCAATTATTCGTACCACTATTCTAATCCTAAGAACATACAAAATTATATTTAACATTTACATTTTATATAAGCCTCCACTTTTTATTTACAAAAGAAACTTAAACCAAATAAATGAAACATTGTAATACAATCACTCCAAAAGTTATATTATTTTCATAAATGCATCCAGTATAACATCCTGATACAATCATCCCGAAATGATATGTTGTTATATTATAACCAAGTAAATGAAATATAAAAAAGAAGTTCGTTGTTGACTATTAACTTTCATTCTATTATCATCGTCATCAACGCCGTAACCCGTAACGCTGAAAACTTGATGAGGATCCAAAAATGACACTCTGTCAAATAAAAATAAAATTTCGTTTTCGTTATTCCTAGAGCTCTCGTCTCACTTTCACCGTCTGTACAAACATACATAAATTTTTCAACAAAAAATTAAAAAGTAAATAAACATGTGTAAGATAAATGTACCGTTCGAAGATGGATCGATCCATTTTAAATTGTTGCCTTTGGATTTGCAACGACATATATTCATCGAGAAATGTGAAAGAAACCAAGACTATTTTCATAATTCTGACTCTGAGTGTTCTGGAAATGAAGCATTTGAATTAATCAAATCCCTTGAATGTTTTTTTGAAACTGGAAGAGCATAAGCTAGGCCACTTTCGGTTTGAACTGTAGTCTTCACCAGAAAAGTATCGATAATGGAGTCGATACTTTCTTACCTTCCACTACAAGTGCCCTCCTTGACTTTCCAAAAAAGATCAACAAAATAAGGATAGTGATCCATGTGACCATAGTAGTTGGAACAACCATAGTTCCAGCAGCCGCTACTGATAAAACACCAAAACAAACCTCCAACAACACATAAGCATATAGAGCTGGCCACCCAAATGAATCTGATCTAGATGATGAGGTGGATTCATACCAAAATAGTATAGGTTCAAGGAGATTCCAAGAAATAGATAAGAATATGGTTTTTACTGTAACAACGAGAAATACCCATGTTCTCCTTTTTCTCATGACCCTCATCAGTAACATAAAAGTTAGTGATTGTTGTGGTATGTTTTTGTAGTTGTTTGCCATAGCTAAGTTAACATGGCTAAGTATACCAATCCAAATACTTCTTCCTTACTCACCAGACACAAATCCTGCTACAATAAATACTACATTTAACAACGATTTATTTGGCTACAAAGATGATTTCATGGCTAAATGATCACTTTTAGCAACGAAATTTAAATTGTGGTCATTAATTAAACATTGGCCATGAAATAGAAAATTTCGTTGTCAAATTGTCAATAAAAATTAGGCGCCATTTTTTCCCCGCATAAGATATAAAATACGAATGTTTTACTAACGAAATAATTAACGTCAACCACGAAATGTTTCGTTGGTAATTGATTTGCTATTTTGTTACAAAATATTTTTGTAGCCAAAAGTAAAATTTTGGAGGCAAAGCATAAAAAAAAAATCCTAAACCTAAAAAACACCACGTTCCCATTCCCCCGTTTCCCATTTTCAGTTCCCTTCCCTCCTATTCCATTCCGCTCCTCTCCTCTACACCGCACCGCTCCTCTGCTCCTCTCCTCACCTCTACTCCTCTCCTCTCCTTTGGTAATTCTCACTCCCTCTCTCTCTCTCTCTCCCTCTCTCACGCACACAGACACACACCAAAATATATACTATCTCTCTCTCTCTCTCTCTCTCTCTCTCTATATATATATATATATATATATATATATATATATATATATATATATGTGTGTGTGTGTGTGTGTGTGTGTGTGTGTGTGTGTGTGGGTATCGTTATATATATAAGTTGATTTTAAAGGTTGATTTTAAAGATTACAAGTGCCGGTGATCAGCGTATATACTATATCCTATATTATAAAGGTTGATGTTAAAGATTGCAAGTGCCGGTGATTAACGTATATACTATATCCTAACTATATATATATATATATATATATGTAGTTATCTCTCAATCTTAATGTGGGATACAGTTTTTTGTTCCTTTGTACATTCTGATTGCTATTGTATTTATTGGGATGAATGTTCTAATATATAATCGCAAATGTATCTGATTCCCAAAGTGGTTTAATAAAACTAACTTGATTAGCTACCTGGTGGTATTTGTGAATGAAAATAAGACCAGTTTGAGATTGGAGGGCAAACATCTGGATTGAAACTTAAACAGGGATGCCAAAACTGTTAGTGTTGATACTTTTTTACTTTTACCCCCTGAGATAAGTTTTTTATATAAGGATACCCCTTAGATGTTCAATAATTAGACGTACCTCTTATGTATAAGGTACAATACAAGCGAGTCAATGCATAAGGTACAAGCGGGATGATGCACATGCATGGGTTTAAGTCTATTTTTTTGAAAAGTCGGGGGTTAATGATTCTAATTTTTTTTGAAAAGACGGGGGGTTAAGCCTATTTTTTTTGAAAAGCCGGGGGTTAATCATCATTGTGTAAACATTTTCTATAAATGATTCTAAATCACCCCAAATATTTTTTTTGTAAATGTCTCTAAATTTGTAATAAACATTTTAAATTTATTTTCTAGTTTTAATTGTTGAGAATTATTAGTTGAGGTTGACATGAGGTTATTATTGTGTAAACATATACACCAATCATCATTTAAAAAGGAAAAGTTTGTTGTCTCCCGTTATTTTTCCCTAAATGAAGCTACATTTAATAATTAATGGTTGATACTACTCACTATTGAACCTTTGCAATTGGAACTATATGATGATAGACCCTATAAAACATATTTGAATGTCAATTATACTCGTGTAGATCGTATATACTTTAATTTTTCATTTCGAATAATATATAAGCCATTACAAGCGTTAAATAGATTAAAAAGTAGTTATATTGTCCTTTGTCTAGTGTTATGTATAGTCCCCCCCTCCCCCCCCCCCCCCCCCCCATGTTGTTTTAGATGTTCACAATATGCGCACATATATACATAACGTAATTTATGAAAACATAATGCATAAAATAAAATTTAAACTTATAGAATTTATGTAATGTAACTTTGATTTAGAACTTTATGAAATTCTAGTTTAAGCTTTAGAAACTTAGGTAAGAATTTAATGTTTGGATTTGAAATTTGTTTGAGAGCATAATATGAATGGTTTCAAAAAATTTATGATCGTCACGTGTATTAATTGATGTTAGTTTCCATATAGAACTAAAGTATATCAGTGATTGAGAAGAGGCTCGATTTTTAAACATTCGTAATTCATAATTCACACTATGGACCTTAATATTTATTTCTATGAATCATAATTCCCATATGTACCTACTTTGATTTTTCCTTGAAAGTTATAACTGCTATGAGGTCAATACGATTCCATATGAATGCATTTTTAGCCTGACTGGAATATAGGACACATTTTAACATGCCTAGAATCAATATTACAAAATATATGGTCTTGTTCTCGCATATCTATGTGTAAATAAATTGAGTTTCTTTTGTTATTTTGTTTAAAATTAGATGGATAAAAGTTGAATGCACGAAAAGGATCGATTTTATGAGAAGTATGTGATGGGAGTTAGATCATTCATTCGATTTGCGAAGAATCATATGGGGCAAAAGAATGAAACTAGATGTCCGTGTTGCGATTGCTTGAATATTGATGTTAGAAAAATTGATGAAGTGGAGGATCACTTGTTTTTGAAAGGTTTTTGCACAACTTATACTCAATGGATATATCACAGGGAGCGCTCTGAACGCTTGGTGTATGGTAGTGCAAATGCCGATGTAGATGGTGATGATGTTGATGAAGAGATAACAGACAATTGTAACACCCGTAATTTTATGCATTTAATAGTTAATTAATTCGAAAAAAAATTAAATTACTATTTTGTCGTAATTTAATGGAATTAATTATGGAATTGTTATATAAATATTAATCGGGAGAATAATTGGTTAATATATATGGGAAATTAATTTACTAGGTAAATAGTAATATTTAATTACGTCTTAAGAGTATTAATGACGTGGGGTTTACTTATCTCAACCGGGAGTCGGTTCCAAACTAAGTTAGGTGGGAAATAAGAAATTTTATAAACTTATTCGGATGCCAATTCTGAGTACACGGTTGAGTTCGAAAGGGCCAAGATAGTCGGAATAGAGTACCCGGGGGTAGTAAATAGGTCTCGAGACGTTTTTAGGCATAGCTGGGCCCACACGGGGGTATTTGGGTCACTTGGGCTTGGTCCATTAGGCTAAAAACGGGATTAAGCCTAATTAGGGGAACGAAAGATTATACTGTGAAAAACCCAAAGTTGGAGAGAGTACCCTAGGAATCAGTTAAAGCCACTAGGAACCAATTTGGGAGACAAAGGCAAGAACCAAAGCGGATTTCATTATCAACCTTGAGAATCACAACTCCGAATCAAACCCTATGAAACCATAAGGAAAGTGGTTAACTTGTTGTAGCATTTATTTGTATTACAATTCATATTTGTGTGAAGTGGGAACAAAAATTCGTTTTGGGGTAAAGAGGGTACAAAAATGGGGTTTGTGTAAATAAATCTTCTGATTTGAAATTGCTGTAGAGATTCATGATATAATCTGAGATTGATATGTACTGGTCAGATGTGAAAATCCAGACGAATTATGAACGAATTTGAGATGGTAATTTGGTGTTGAGACAAATTAACGAATAACACGGGTTTTTCCCTAATTCAGAAAATAGGAAGAGAACGGAAATTAAACGGGGTTTGGGGACTTGATGGGGGTTCCTTATGATGCTCTGAGTGTATTATATTGATGATAGGACATGGGTTAGACTGTAGAAGGTTATGGACATTTAAAGATTTCATCCATGATAGAAACATGCTTTCGGAGAAGATGAAGACATGTTCGATCGATCGATTGATGGCTAGGATTGATCGATCAATGGTCGGGGATTTTTGGCAGGTCGGCCAATTTTAGTATAAAAGGGAAATTTACTTAAAATTATTTTCCCACACCTTAATTAGTGAGAAATAAATATAGGACATAAATTCTTAACAATTATGAGGGAAAGTAATTGGGATTTGGAGGGAATTTATGGGTGACACATTGTGGTTAATTTTAGAGAAATATATTCCAAAATATTAAAATTCGGATCAAGTGGGTGAGTCCGAGTATAGTGGTTGAGCGATACCAAAGTAATTAAATTAATTAATGTGCAAATTAATTAATAATCTGAGTTGGACCATAAACTCAAGTTATGACTTATACGCTAGTGTTACAGGTTTAGTACACGGTAAAGTCGGGATTATTTTAATTATATATATATATATATATATACATACATACGGTGCGCGATAGTATATATATATGGTGTGTGCATTAATATCGGTGGCTAGATATTACTATTATATATACTCTAGTGCTATCAGGGAAGGTTGGGCGTAGAGGGTGAATCCCATAGCTTGAGGAGTAGGGCGAGTATATCCCCAGGTCATAGCTTCCATTATATGGGTAAGGGGCATCTCACTTTCAGGGAAGAAATATGACCGCCTACAATATTTATGTTATTAACCAAGTTAGTAAACGATCCTGACTTGGGTAACTAGGTTATGTGAATACACCTAGTGGGATAGCACTTTAGAGAATATACATTCGGTGAGTTATTACTCGGGAGGATGGTTATTATCATTTATTATTTAATATTTAAACATACGTGTGAATGTTGTAATGTTGTTATACGTATTGTAGAGGGGGCATGAAGGTAACCCAGAGATTAGGGATAATTACCTAATTAGCAACAGTGCTTGGGATTAAGCAACCGAGGCAGCTCAAGCGTGGCAACTCGGTGAGGCTGCCTAGCGTGGCAACTCATACTTTAGCTTGTTATGTTAGTCATATTGTATCTTTGTTTATATTGGCTGTAAGCTATAACAGTTCTAATGATGTAGCGAGAATAATAATGAGTTTTAGTGTGAGGTCAAACGGTACTCGCGAGAGACCAGGCTTGGCAAAGCTTGGGAGAGCTTTCATGCTCTATCGAATGACCTCGTCGAGGGAACTTTAGAGGGACTTGATTTGGAGGATTGAGAAGTGGGGCACCGTTGGGGCTTGTCCTGGCCATCTTAGATACACCTGATAAAACATCGAAGGACCCTGACCGTGGAACCTCGGGTGAAGCAGCTCGGAGTTCCATCGGGCGTTGAGTTGTGAACTAAACAACCCTCTACTTAATGTCACATCTACTGTAGGTGATGTCACTAGCCAGCTAAACAATGTCAGAACTAAACTTGAGTAAACCACCATGGTATTTGGGGTTGTCAGGTAGTTGGTGAGCCACCCCTGCGACAACAGCCCCCTGACACAGTGGTTAGGCAAAAGGCATGTCTTGGCATTTAATGTTTATGACGTAGAGACGGCTAGTGCATTAGGAATTTAATGTTTGTGACATAAAGTATGAGGGAGGTCTTTTCAGACATTGATGACTGAGTTGCCTAGGGGGTGGCGTGGGGGGGCTATTTAAGGACCCAACCACCTCTGAGGAAGGGATCCTTTTTTTAGTTTAAGAAGTTATTACTAGAGAGAATACACATCAGAGAGAGTTATTACAAACCAGAGGTCTTATTTCACTCACCATTGTCATTTATTACGAAGCTTTTAATACTTGATAGGGATTCTTGAGAGCGATTGGTGTGTTTGGCTGCCTGCCAAGGTGTATCCAGGGTGATTACTTCTCTCTCTCTCTAGCTAAGTTACTTCTGAGTTCATTGCTATCATCCTGAGTTATACACGAGAGATTTGTGAGTTTAAACAGTCTTATCTTCACTGAGTTTGTGTTTGCATGTTCTATCACTAATTCAAGGTTTTAGCTAATTAACTTATCATCACTATACTTCAAAGGGGTTACGTCTCCATCTATAATCTAAAGTACCCTCTTACACGTATATAATGAGATAAATAATTATATACGGGTAATTTAATACAGGACGTGAATTGTATTATATGTATAATGGGTGTGAAAGTTATATGAATTTAAACTAGGGAATGACTAATTAAGTTACTGTTTATAATAAATTAGAAATCATAATTATTGCATACTCGGTTAGAGTAGGGTGGTTGCAAGGGGTTATATTGGTTATCTAGTTATGGGATAAATAACTAAGGGAATTAATTTAAGGCGTTAGTCGTGCACATAAGAGGAGGGGTGAGGAGGTCCTCAAGGGAGTGCGACGCTAACTAAAATATGAAGAGCACGCATACATATGTATTACTGCAAGTTAATCATTTGCTAAATATTTTCCAAATGTTTTGGGTTCTAACCCTCGCTATAAATATTTTTAAAAACCTTTTAGGTGTCTAGCCATAGGGACGTCAGACTTCACTCATTCCAGGGATCCGTTGCTGCAGCATATGTGGATGTTGTGGGAGTTTGATAGGCACCTCATTCTTCTTCATTTCTAGTATAGAAATTTCCTATCAGTTACTCGAGCATGTTGCTCACAGATTTATTTAGTATTTATGTCAGACTTGTTGAGATTTATCATTATCTGTCTTTACTTTTGTTGGATTTGAGCCGATGGTTTATTCGGTCAGTTTATTTAGATGTGAATGGTTGATTTAAGTTAATTGTGATTGTTTAAATTATCTTGTTTCTGCATTAGTATTTTATTAAATTAATGAAAGATAAAACTTGGCACCACTCTAATTTTCTCACTTACGTGGTTAGTAATTAAAAGGGCGACAGTAATGCTAAGAATGAACCAACTGAGAAACCTGGTCTAATTTAATTTAGGACTGATCACCCGGGGTTAATTAGGTGGGGTGTCACAACAATGAAGAGGATAATGGTGACGAAATGCATGATATGTTAGAAGACATACATAGAGGAACATTCATAGATACTAGTGGTCCATTTGATTCGTCTCATGCTGATTCTCCCATAGATGTTGGTGGTGGGGAGAAGAAAAGCTTTGAAAATTTATTGAGCGAAGATGAATGTGAACTTTACCCCAATTGTAAAAAATTCTCTACATTGGATTTTCTTTTCAAGTTGCTACACTTGAAGGGAATTAATCACTGGAGTGATAAATCACTCAACATGTTGCTCGAGCTATTGAAAGAAGCTTTTCCGAATGGGGAGACCCTTCCAAAGTCATATTATGAGGCAAAAAGTATTTTGCATGATTTGGGATTAGGATATGTGTCGATTCATATTTGTAAAAATGATTGTTCATTATTTCAGAAGGAATTTGAGAATATGCAAGAGTGTCCAATATATTGGGAGTCTAGATGGAAGATCAATGACGGAAAGGGTAAGAGAATTCCACATAAGGTTCTTCGTTACTTCCCGCTAACACCAAGACTCCAAAGATTGTTTATGTAAAAAAAACAACTGAGGATATGAGGTGGCACAAAGAGAAGTGTGCAAATGACAATGTGTTAAGACATCAAGCTAACTCTAATGCTTGGAAGGAATTTGATATGGAGCATGAGTGGTTCTCTCAAAACCCTCGTAATGTGCAGCTTGGCCTAGCGAGCGACGGGTTCAGCACGTTTGGTAACATGAATAACTCATATTAGCATGTGGCATGTTATACTCATGCCCTATAACTTGCCTCCATGGAAATGCATGAAAGAAGAATTTTTCATAATGTCATTCCTCATTCCTGGACCCAAGGCACCCGGTAAGGACATCGACGTGTATTTACAACCATTGATTGATGAATTGAAGGAATTACAGGATGTTAGTGCGGAGACATATGACGCGTCTGTAGGAAAGACATTTCAAATGCATGCGGCGCTTTTATGGACAATAAATGACTTTCCATCCTATGGTAACTTATCCGGATGGAGCACTAAAGGATACATTGCATGACCTACTTGTAATAAGCATACTTCTTCAGAAAAATTAAGAAGTAAGATTTGTTATATAGGCCACCGTCGATATTTGGAACCAAACCATAAATGGCGAAAGAGTGAAAAATTTAATGGCATGGAGGAGCTTCGTTCAAAGCCTACGAAGTTTGATGGGAAAGATGTGTTGGAACAATTGAATTATCTTAATGATTGAATCTTTGGGGAAGTAAGAAGCAAAAACGTACACGCAAAGAGCTGAATTGGACTAGAAAAAACATTTTGTTCCAATTGCCGTATTGGGAGACACTGAAGTTGCGCCATAATCTTGATGTCATGCACATTAGGAAAAATATTTGTGAGAGTGTACTTGGGACATTATTGAACATTAAAGGGAAAACAAAAGACAGTATAAAGCGAGACAAGATTTGGAGGATATGAAAATAAGAAAGGAGTTATATTTGAAGCGGAATGGTGATAAATATATGATGCCACCAGCATTATATACCCTTTCGAAGTTGGAAAAACATGGGTTTTGCGAGTTCCTAAGATCGGTTGAGTTTCCTGATGCTTATGCTTCCAATATCTCTCGATGTGTAAATGTTAGTGATGGTAAGGTATCGGGACTTAAAATCATGACTGTCATGTTCTATTACAACGATTGTTGGCTATTGGTGCTCGTGGATATTTGCCTGAGGACGTATATACCACATTGGTTGAATTGGGAAAGTTCTTTAATGACTTGTGTTGTAAGATGCTAGATGAAGAAAAACTAAGGAGATTGGAAAAAGACATCGTCCTAATTTTGTGCAAACTTGAAATGATTTATCCGTCGGTATTTTTCGATATAATGATCCACTTAGCTGTTCACCTACCGCGAGAGGCTATGCTCGGTGGACCAGTTCAATATAGGTGGATGTATCCTATTGAAAGGTGTGTTTTTATATATATTTAGTCATTATTGTATACTTTGTGTTGTAGTTTGTGGGTGTATTTTCACATGATGTGACATTTTATATGTATAGATACCTGGGAACCCTTAAGGGTTATGTTCGTAATAAAGCCCACCGCGAAGGCTCCATAGCGGAAGCATATATTGTTAACGAATGCTTAACATTTTGTTCTATGTATCTTAATGGAATTGAAACGAAATTCAATCGTGCGGAACGAAATTACGATGTAGATACTCAATAGGATGGATTGGATGTGTTCACTTAAAAAATGTGTCCTTTTGGGGCATGCTTATATGATTTTCTTATCGGGGTCGAGCTCGAAATGATGAGTTGGTATACGTTGAATAATTGCGAGGAAGTTGCGACATATATCGAGTAAGTCATTATTTATTTTAAATAAATTTTTAATTAGTAACGAGCTTAATAAATTCAATTATACCTTTTTAATGTAGTGAACACATGAAATAACTTAAGAAAGAAAGCCCCTTGAATTTGGAGGAGAGACAACGTAGACAATTTCCTTCTTGGTTCAAAGCACATATAAGTTGAACAAGAATATTTTATTATCACTAAAGTAAATAAATAAATGAAATATTTTTTTTTCTCTTTTAACTGATCCATATATTTTCTTAATAGATGGAAAATTTGTATGACCTAAAGTCTCCAGAAGCTACGGAATAACTATATGCATTAGCGTGTGGTCCCGACGTACAACAAAGAAGTATATGAGTTACATTGATAATAGAGTTAGGTTTCACACTTGGGATCATGACAATTATAGAAAAAGTCAGAACTGTGGTTTGTTGGTCAAAGGGGATCATCAGAATGAAGAGATCAACTTTTATGTCATCTTGACAGAAGTTGTTGAATTGGAATACATCAAAGGAAATCGGGTTATTATTTTTAAGTGTAAGTGGTTTGAAGCCGATAAGAAGAAAAGTTCAGGAATACAAATAGACGAGCACTTCAAAATCATTAACATTAATGGTAGGTGGTATAAGAGTGATCCTTATGTGTTAGCCGTTCAAGCGAAACAAGTCTTTTATGTTGATGACACGAAGTTGGGGAAAAATTGGAAAGTTGTTCAAGAGTTTCAGCATAGACACTTATATGATCCAGATGTGGAATGGACGGACATGGGTGTTACGAAGGCGGATGAAAGTTTGGTTTACCAAGAGAATGTACCATCTGGGGTTGTTGAAGTTGACTAAGTTGATGTTGATGTTGATGTATTGCATAGAAATGATGTGGATGTTGATGCTGTTGATGTAACTGTTGTAGACTTAAACGTCGGAGTTGTAGCTGATGAAAATAATTTCATCTGTGACAGTGATGATGATGAGGACGAGACACTTATTGAATACTATGACGAGGAAGATTTCGTTTATAGTGATAGTGATGAAATCGATATAAATTGATGTGTCGATGTCAATAGGAGAATGTAATTTTAATTTCATATGTTGAAAATGGATTTATTTTTACTTATATGTTACATCATTTATATACGATGGCAATATGGGAATGTAATTTTAATTTCATACAAATCTCATTTCAGTTCAATCTAACTTTTGATGAAATGTATTTATTTGTACTTATATGTTCCATCTTTTACATGTGATTTGTATATGCATTTTTTATGCATCATGTTTGGTATAATAGTAGATATTAATTTTTTCGAAATATGAAATTTCAAATTTAATATGGTATTGTACCTTACCCTTAAATTTGAAATTCCATATTTCAAAAAAATTACTATCTACTCACATCATAACTTGCTCTTTTGCTTTTCTTATATGTAATTTAGCATGGCACCGGGGTCTTCTAGGCGTCTTAGATCATCTAAAACAAGTATAGGAACAAATGTTGTAGAACATGTCCAGTCTGCTGATATACAAGATGTGCAACAATCGGTTGTGCAAGATGTAAAACCAATAGATTCCACACATTCTTCTCGCCCAATAAATGACGCTCCAGTTAGCAGTGAAGGCATAATTATTAAATTCATCCCGCAGGTTTCTTCCCACATATCAAATTCATCCCATATATAAAATTTGGAAGTTTTATTCTTAGTTTTGTTTAACAAGTTGTATTCTTAGGCCTGAGTAATATTTAGAAGTAACAGTCGTAACAATTAACAGTTAGGACTGAATAACAGTCCTAAAGTATGCTAGCTTGGTTTACTGATCATGTTTGTGTGTTGTGTGTAGTTTGTGTAATATTGGGTGTGCAGTGTATGCGTGTACTCTGTATGTAGTATGTGTTGTGTGTTTGTGTGTGTGTGTGTGTGCGTGTGTTGTTGAAAGAGAGAAGGGGAGTAAGGTGCATGAAGATAATCATAGTCAATCCCACACACCCTTTTAGTGTGGGTCCGGCTGGTGGGGGGGGGGTAGCCACCCTCACGCTCTATCGTAAGATGGGACATAATAAAGGGAAGTGGTAAAACACCAAAAGGAATAACTAAAAATAGACTCAATTTCCTTGATGATAGATTTAAGGGAGAGCATTGTAGCTAGAGTATAACGAGGTATAGTAGAGAGGACATACTTTATAAGTACAGATCTTCCCTTATAGGATAGAAATTTGGATTGCCAACCAGCTACTTTGTCTCTAATTTTTTTCACAAGACTTTCAAAATAAATAGCTTTCTTTCTCCCTATGAATAATGGGCATCTAAGATATTTAATTGCAGCATTAACAAAAGACAAACCTACTATAGGTTATATCATACTGATTCTATTTGGAGATGCTTTAGAAGAAACCATAAATTGACTCATGGAGGTATTTATTTTCGACCAGAGACTCGTTCAGTATTGACTAAGGCATGGAAGTATTTTGTGTTCCCGTCACCATCTAGAATACAATTGTGCTTGGATTTTTGGCCCTAGTAATCCTCCTCACACTTAAGAGCCCGATTAAGCCTAGCTTTAGTTTCTTAAAGCAGACTTTTAATTTTGACAGGGATTCATAACATGTTCCTGTTCTAGAAAAATGAGTTCATCTTCCAAATTTTTCTGTTCTTGAATTTATTTTTGAATGTGTTTTTATTCCAAACTTTTAGGGAATTTTTAAGCAACCTTAATTTTTTTTAGAAAAAGATACATGGGATTGCCATCAATATTAACAGTCCAAGCTTCTTTGACAACAATATTGAACGCTTTATGGTTGCACCACTTGTTGAGGAACAACTCCTATTAAGATTCGTGATAGTGGTATGAGGGTAAATAGATATCTCTCTCTGATTTACAAGGCACCTATCCAACCTTTTTCCCATGTACTATAATCTTCTTTATTATTGAACCAATTGTAGTTTAATACAATAAAGCCTAAATCAGTAAGGCCAACATTTTAAATGCATCTATTAAAATCCTCTACTCCAATCTGATCCATGGCTAAGCCTCCCACTTTTTCACTATTGTCAGCCATTATATTAAAATCTTCAATTATAATCTTCAACGTTGGGGCATGGATTCTTGGTACCTTAAAGATGATAGTCTTACTATAATGGTTCTATTATGTCCAGAGTCTTACTCATTATAACCTATTCGATGTCCCGAATACGATAATGCTTATAATATTCGCTGAGACAAGTCAATAATTAAATATTTGTATCTCTTGTTCGTACATAATTATGAATACGATAATGCTTTATTGAGAGAAATAATTATGATTTATGTATCTCTAGTTCATACACTGCTCTCTTAGTGGTTCCCTGCCCTTCTAGCATCTTATCTAATAGATTTGTATGGCTGGCAGTGGCAGCTGTTACAGTTATGTCCACTACTAATACTAATTCATCATTAACATTAGCAAGAGAAAGAGAGGCGAAAGCTCTACTGGGCAGCGACTGATCCACTTAAGAACCCTAGAATCCACCCTCTTAGATTTTGTGGGTTTATGTTTTCGTGTTTTTATGATACACCTGAATTCTCAACAAAAATATAACGTCTTGGAATAGTGGCCTGCCTCTGCCCTGTGATGGCCCCGCCAAATTAATAGATCTAAAGACAAGTGCACAACAAGTCACACAAATATCCGACAAAACTCTATTAAAAACACCAAACTCTCTGAACTTGAACAACATTAGAAATGGGCCTATTTAAAATATTGATATGCGGCAACTCAACATTAGCTTAATCTAAATCTGACGAATGTTTTTTGAGATTGTTCTCAATTATAGTCACAGATCTCTTTTCTATGTGGGGATGGAAATTATTTCAGAGCCTCATCCCATTGTGTTGCTTCTTTTTTTCAATCTTGTGTACATAATTCCATTTGTGGAACTAGTTTTTATAGACACGACAGGGACTGTTTGGGATCAAAATGGGGGTGGGGTGGGGGTAGAGGGGGGTGGGGTTGGTAGGTAGGTGGGAAGGGAGGGGATTGGGATGCAAAAAAAATATTTCGTCGACACGCATGTGTTCGTTGTCGCTGGCGTGGACCAATTATAATATAAGAATTAAAATTAATAGATTGTAAGGTGTTTTTTTGTTAATGTTCATCTTTTAATGTTCACTTCTGAACCTCTCCCTATATATATATATATATATATATATATATATATATATATATATATATTGTTTTCTCACTGTAAACAGAATACTAAAATTAGTTATCCCGTAATTTCCCTTGATAAGTAAATTCCCATAAAGTTAAACAGAGCCTGCTGGTGTGGTGGAAGGATGAGTTTGACTACAAGCCATGTTTGGCGTGTAGGGTTTATGGGTGCGCTTCTCCAATTTGAATCCTCTCCTCATTTGTATATATGTATGGTGCAGTATATATATATATATATATATATATATATATATATATATATATATATATATATATATATATGGTATATGATTGTTATCTACACAGAAACAATTTTGTTTCATTTTTATACTTGATACCAATTTCAGTAAACATTTTTATACTTGTATCTGAGGCTAATGAATGAAAATGGTTGTTCCTACTCTCCTTCAAATCATTTATAGTTTTGGTTAATGATTATTATAGTAAAAAGATTACTGTTGCATTCTTTATATCAATGTGATGTTTAGTTTTATATTAGTGTACTAACCAATGCATGTACATAGCCTCAACTAGGGTGAAACAAAGAGTTCGTGGACCTACTAAAGGTAGAGGGTTTGAAAAAATGGTCAAAGCAACTGGGAAGAAGATGCGGATAGAAATTTCCAAAGAGAAAGGAAGGCCTCTTGGGCATGAGTAGTCTGCCAAACTTTCCAGTGAGATAGGGATTATAACTCGAAATCTTATTCCGGTGCCAACTAAATGGAAAGCACTTAGTGAGCGTGATAAGAATAAATTTTTTGATAGAATTAGTGTAAGTATATATATTTTTAGTCATGTGACTATCAGTATTATACATTTATGTTTAACTTGATTAATTAATATTTTGTTTTTATAGGAGAGATTTGAAATTGACTTCGATGAACATGAAAAACGAAGTTGCAAAGAGTTAATGAAAGGGAGGAGTAGGGATCGAAGAAGTAAGCTTCATCAATATTATTTGACATTTGAGTCAAAGGAGGTGGCACGGGCAAATCCACATAGTAGCCGTATCGAGGCAAATTGGCACGAATTATGTGATTTATTTGCTGATCCAAAATATGAGGTATAAGATTAATGGAATTATTTTAATAATCTAATATGACAACTTTTATATCTGATTTAATAATTTATCATATATATATATATATATATTGTAGAAACGATGTGAGATAAACAAAAACAATAAAGGAAAGCAAACTGTAAGGCACAACAAGGGATCCAAGGCATTTGTGGTTATTCGTCATGAACTGGTAATATTATTTACTTTAGATTCAAATTTTTTCTCTTTAAATACGTTTTCTGATATATACTTATTATATTTTGACAGAAAGTAAAAGTGTCTAGTGGTGTTGATCCTAACAGGATCGAATTTTATAAAGAAACTCATTGTAAAAATGGGAATTGGACGTCTCCCGAAGCTGAAGAAATCTATGTAAGTAAAATTGCGATTTATTTTATGTTACACTCTTATCGGATTAAGTATGTTTGGTTATTAAAGGAGGATGTTAAGTAGGTTGAGCTTTATTTATTGATTTGGAGGCTGGAATTAACTATGGTGGATTATTTTTTGTTGAAGTTGATTTTTAAATGGATTGAACAGGTTGGTTTTATTGTAAAAACAAAGGAAACTCTGTCGATTTTTTTTTTAAATATAAAATATTTTATTGGAGCTATGTTGAGTTATATTTGTTGTAGGAGAGGGCGAGATTAAGTTTGAACATATTGGTTTTCATTTAAAATAAAGATAAGTAAGCTGATTTTTTTAGGTATAAAATATTTAAAAAAAATTGAATATGTTTAGATGCTAATTGTATATTTCTTTCAATCAGGAGGAGATGAAAAACCTTGAGTTTGAGTCTATATTTGAGGAGGGTCCATTATTGAGTCCAAACGAGATAGCGGATCGTGTGCTCGGGACGAGATCAGGGTATATTAATGGGCTTGGTCATGGTTTTAAACTAACTAATTCTAAGACATCTTTGAAACAAAAAAATGCACAATTGGAGGAAGCTCTTAAGGAGTCTGTTAGAGCTCAACAGGAGTTGATGGAGCGCCTAAAAGCTCAAGAGATGGAGTCTGCAACTCATCGTGAGGAGACAATGAAGCAACAAGAGGAGGCGTCTTATCAACAAACACTCATGACACCATTTTAGTTAAGCAAGCTGAATCTGATAAGATCATTCAATCCTTGCTTATTTCGAGAGAAATGCAATCAACATAATCTTTAGTTCAATGGTATGTCACTCGAGAGATCTTTTTCTATTGAAGTAATAAGCATTGATTTTATTATTCTTATTTACAGAACTTAACTGACAATTTTTTATGAAGAATTGTAGATATTGAGGGACGATGACACTTATTGGCAAAACATATTTAAATTCGGCAACCCAAGGGAAAATTTAGGAGATTGTTATGCTGACCGCAATATTTTTGTTATTAGACATCGTGTCGGTTTTTGTTAACTTTTGTTATCAGAGATTATGACTTATCTTTTAAGTGGAACTTTTGGCACACTAATGGTGCATTTTTATGATTAGATATTATGACATGTGTGAAATTTTTGGCACAAAGATGGTGCTTTAATTTGTTGATAACATTGTGCATTTTAAATAAATGTATTTTGTGAACGTGATTTTACATTTAATTATTTTTCGAGCATACGGATGAACTTGTTAAATGTCACAAAAGTATTAATGTTATTAGTTATTTGTCATTATGAAAATGACATTTGTGACAACTATTTGGCAAGAAAATAAACTTGTACTAATAGTTAAAATAATATTAAAAATGATAATAACATTAGTCACAAAAAATAATAATATATAACATTAGCCACGATTTTTATTTGTGGACACATGTGTTAGAAAAGTCTATTTGCAACAATTTTTAGTGGTGGCAAAAATTGACAACTTATTTAGCCGTACATTTTTAAGAGTATATGGAAGACAATTTGCCACGAAATTGTAGTATTTGCTACAAATTTTGTTGACAAAATGCAACGAGAAAAATTTGTTGCCAAAAGGTTGACAATTTGGTACGATTTTTTTTCGTGGCTAATAAGTCTACAATTGGCTACGAAACTCATTTTGTTCTCATATACCTTTAGCCACGGGGCTTTGGCCACGACACTACTATAAAAAAAATCGTTGCCAAATGTCTTTAACAACGAAATATAAACATTTGGCTACGATTTTTTTTTGTAACAAAATGTACAATTTCTTGTAGTGTCCAATGCAGATTCGACCTATTAAAACAAAAGGAAACCATAAATTTGTGAACAAATTGAAATATAGAATGTTATATTGTTCTGTTGTGATTGTCATCTTTAATTAATTAATAAACTAAAATAATCATTCAAGAAGAAGACTTTAAGTTACCCATCGATCTAAATCTCAAACCAACGATCCTAAACAAATAGATTTCCAAAAATACACTAATCTTTCAACTTATTATACAAAGAGAAGTCAAAGTGTATTCATCTCCATTAGCAATTGTACTATTGAGAAACTAGTTTTGGGTGATTTTGTATTTAGAACAAGTTGAATAAGAAAGAGGAGGAATTTGTATTCTGGAGAGAGAGGAGAAAGACTCTTAATTTTTGAAAGTTTCTTTTTCTTTTCTTCCATTGCTTCCTTACTATTCAAACACACATATATAATACATAATAATGGGATGGGACATATCCCATAAAACAAGGAGACAACACTCCATAAAACACTCTCCACAAAACATGAGTGGATATTATGCACTAGACTTTAAATAATAAAAAGAAAGTAAAGCTGCACAAAAAATAAACCATAAAAACATGGCATGTTTTATGCTAGACCCATATTTATTAAACAACATTCTCCCTCTTAATGTGATGCTCCTTAATTTCCAAGAGTTTCCTTAATTGCTAAAATTTTCCTGGCGACAGAGCTTTGGTGAAAATGTCCACAACTTGATCATCTGACTTGCAATATTTGAGTTTTATATCCCCATTTGTAATTTCTTCCCGGATGAAATGATATTTTATAACAATTTGTCTTATCCTGCTATGATAGACTGGATTCTTTGCCATTGTTGTTGTTGATTTGTTATTGAAAAATAACTCTGTTCCTTCTTCTTCCTTTTCTTTCACGTCTTCCAAAATTCTCCGTATCCAAATAGCTTAAGAAGTTGCTAATGATGCGAATATGTACTCCGCTTCAGCTGAGGATTGAGCCACAGTTTGTTGTTTCTTTGACTCCCATGAAAATATACCAGAACCTAGAGAGAAGGCATAACCCGAGGTGCTTTTCATGTCATCAACACAGCCACCCCAGTCACTATAAAAAAGTCAAGTTAACTTCACATCCATATTTTTGTAATACTTGATTCCATAATTCAGTGTGCCTTGCAAGTATCGTAACACTCTTTTTCCTGCCCCGAGACGGAAATGACTAGGACAATGCATAAATCTAGAAAGTAGACTTGATGCAAACATGATATATGGTCTTGTTGATGTTAAATATAACAAATTTCTAACCAAACTTCTGTAGAGAGTTTCATCAACTTTTTTCCTCCATCTTCCTTCACGAGTTTTTCATTTATATCCAGTGATGTTGTCGTCAGTTTGCACCCAAACATTCCAAACTTCTTAAGAATGTCTTCAGCATACTTTGTTTGACAAATGAACACACCATCTTTTTCTTGATAAATTTCAATACCAAGATAATAATGTAGCAAGCCCATATCACTCATTTCATACTTCTTCGTCACTTCATTCTTAAAATCTTCAACCATCTTTTCACTACTTCCAGTAAAAATTAAATCATCAACGTAAAGTGCAACAATAAGAATATCAGATGTGCCTTTACATTTGACATACAAGGTAGGCTCGTTCTTACTTTTGTTGAATCCATTCCCAGTAAAATATCCATTAATGTTACTGTACCATGCTCGTGGAGCTTGATTTAGACCATACAAGGCCTTCTGCAACCTGTACACCTTTTCTTCTTCTCCTTTGGTAATAAAACCCAAAGGTTGTTCAACATAAGTTTCTTCTTCCAACTTTTCATTCAGGAATACCGATTTAATATCAAGTTGGTACAATGACCAACCTTTTTGAGCCGCCATAGTAATAATGGCTCTTACAGTATCAAGACGTGCAACTGGTGCAAATATTTCATGAAAATCGATACCGGGTTATTGTGCGTAGCCCTTTGCCACCAATCTTGCTTTATTTCTTTGCATGGTTCCATCAGAGTGATACTTGACCCTGTAAATCCACTTCACCCCAATGATATCTTTATCTTTTGGCTTTTCAACAAGATGCCATGTATAGTTCTTCTCAATAACATTAATTTCCTCCTCCAACGCTTTTCTCCACGTTTCTTCTTTTATGACTTCTTCAAAACTTTTTGGCTCAATGGTACAAAAGTTGCATCTCTCATATACACCACTTAAACTCCTCATTTTTTTTTGGAGTTATGGGTGGTTATGATGAGGATGAACTTAGAGAACCATTTGATGATGGTGATGGTGAGCTTGATCGTGGAGATGTTTGAGGTGAATCTTCATTGCTCTCATTATCAATTGTTGATTTTTGTTGATCTTCCTAAAAAAGAATTATCTTCTTCTAGACTTTGCCTTCTTCCCAGTTCCAAATAACACCTTCGTCATATAGCACATCACGGCTTGTGATCACTTTGTTGCTTTTCAAACTAAATAGCCTATAACCCTTGGATTGAGAGCTATAATCCATAAATATGCACTTCTCACTTGTTTCATCTAGCTTCCGCTACTTCTCTTTCAAAATCTGAGCATAACATACGCAACGAAAGATTTTGAGACGATGCACTGATGGCTTTCTCCCACTCCAGGCTTCAATGGGAGTTTGATTCCAGGCCGCTTTTATTGGACATCGATTTATCAAATATACTGCTGTGTATACTTCTTTCGCCCAAAATACTTTAGGCAGTCCCTTTTCATGAAGCATTGATTCTTCCATCTCCATCACGGTTTAATTTTTCCTTTCTGATACTCCATTTTGTTGTGGAGTATAACTAACTGTGAGCAATCTTTCTACACCTTCATCTTCATAAAACTTTCCAAATTCATCGGAAGTATATTCTTTTCCATTGTCACTTCTCAAAATTTTGATAAAATGCCCACTTTATTTTTCCACAAAAGTTTTGAACTTCTTGAAAAATTGTAAAAACTTCAGATTTTTGCCTTATAAAAAATACCCATGTCATTGTTGTGAAATCATAAATAAAGAGTATGAAGTACTTATTTTCTCCATGAGAAGGAGTAGTCATTGGACCACATACGTCAGTGTGAACTAGCTCAAGTACTTCCTTTGCTCTCCATGCAACTCCTTTTGGAAAAGGATTTATGTGATGCTTCCAGAAAGCACAACCTTCACATACTTCATTCTTTTCTTCAATGCAAGTGGGCAGCCCCTGAACCAAATTCTTTTGGCAAAGTAACTTGAGGCCATGAAAATTCAAATGACCAAGTCTTATGTGCCACAACCACGATTCATCAACAGATTCTGCATTCAAGGCAAAATTTCCACCATATTTGAAAATTAGTGGAAAGCTATGGTTCTTCTCCATATTTATCTTCTTCACGAATTATTTTCGTTGTCCTTTATCATAAATAGTGAACCCGTTTTCTTCAAAGTGGAAAGCATATCCATGTTCTACTATTTGTCCAACACTTAGCAAATTTTGTGCGAAGTCCGGAACAAGTAAAACATGATGAATGAACTTGCTCCTTTGTTGGTTTGAACACCAATTGTTCCTTTGCCCTTTATATGGACTAACACACCATTTCCCATTTTCACTTCAGAGTTGATTGTTGTATCTATGTCAACAAACACGTCTTTGTCACCGGTCATGTGATTGCTACAACCACTATCAAGAAACCAGACATTATTCTTTTGCTTAGAGGCACTTTGACATGCATAGAAATAAATTTCCTTCACCTTCGTTTACTTTTGCACATCTTACTTATTGATTGTTCTTGTATCTACAATCCTTTTGCAAATAACTAAAGCCTTTGCAATTATGACATTGAGGCTTTCCTTTGAACCAACATTCTTTCTCCACATGGCTACTTTTGTTGAATATATTGCATCGTTGAGACCGTAAGAAATCTTCATTTCTAAAATTTTTGAAATTATTGAATCTTCCTCTGCCTCTTGCTTGTCTACCACCTATTTCAAACTCTCTTCCATTATGACTTGAAGAGCCACTTTCACTATTTTAGGGTTTGAAACCGAGTTTAGATTGAAGCATGCTCTTAATAGATTTTTCAGAGCGTTATAACAATCTTTGCTCTAATGACTTTAAGGACTCCAACAATTCTTGGACCGTCATATTTGAAGTATCCTTAGTATGCTAAATGACATCCACTAGAGAATCAAATTTTGGAGGTAGGCTATTTAAAAGTTTCTCTACAGCTCTTTCGTCGGTTATTTGATCACCATGCGCCTTTATTTGGTTAAGAAGTTCTGTGAATCTGAAAGAGAACTCTTTTAGAGTTTCATTCTACTTCATTTTCATATTTTCCATCTCCTTCCTAAGAGCTTGAATTTTAACAAGTCTTTTTTCTCATAAATAAATGAATTCATTAAATACCAATCGCTGAGGGAGCGAACCCGTATACAGGAAGTATACAAAGCAATCGAAAAATAGGAGAATACAAAAAAAAACTTACACGCACCTGCCATACAGACACCCATATTAAAACACAGAGTAGATCTCCTCCAAAAACTCAACAAAATCCTAAGTCAAGATCGAGATCTTCCCCTTAGACCAGCTAATAAGGGTGATTAGAAAGAGATAGCGAAGTCTCGATGGTGACATCTTAATACCTTCAAAACAATGAGCATTCCCCTCCTTCCATATCGTCCACATAATGCAGTGAGGGCCCATACGCCCAACCCATTTGTCTCTCGCCCATTCCTATGGAGGCTTCCGTGCCTCTAAAAAAGACCTAATTGACACAGGCATGACCCATAGCATCTTAGATACGGCCAGAAAGATATCCTACAATCCTCTCGACATCCTGTAGGGCAGGAGAAGATGATTGGTTTTCTCATCTTCCTGCTTGCATAACCAACACCAACTATCCAGTCGATATCTTCTCTTCTGCAGATCTTCCATCGTCAATATAGCTTGTCTAGCCACCGTCCAAACAAAGAATCTAACCTTAGGTAGCGCCTTAACTTTCTAAATTTTCTTCCAGGGGAATCGGGCTCTGGGAATTCCCCTATCACTCAATATAGCATAGTAACCCCTAACTGTAAATGCCCCAGATCCACCCCCCTTCCACCTCAATGAATCATCCCTTTCCATCGGATGGGAAGCCGAGCTCAACCATTCAAAGAACAAATCTACCTCCTGAAGCTCCCAGTCCCAAAGCCTTCTCCTAAGCTGAGGACTCCATGTGAAAACCTCACCGCTGATATTCACGTAATCTGCCATCGTGCCCTCTTGATTCGCCCCTAGGTTAAAGATGCTAGGGAAAAGATCCTAAATAGACCCATTCTCTCCCCATTTATCCGTCCAGAATCTAATCTTATCCCCTTTGCCTAAACTAAACTCGGTATTTCTAGAATAATCATCCCACTCCTTCACAATATGCTTCCACAAACCCACTTCATGGGCTAAAGACCCCATAATTTCCTTGAAACTCCTCTTAAATAATGTCCCATGCTTCCTTGGCCTTGGTTTCTCCTATGATTCTTGGAAAAATGGAGTTTCCTAGTCCTTGTTGTATGTGAAGGAAAGCTTTAACATCCATCTTCCTTGAAACTTTCAATTGGTTCTTTTGAGCAGTTGACGGCGTTGCCGTTGATTCGGGTTCGTCATACCCATTTTGGACTAAATCCCAAACATCTTGGGATATAAAGAGAGTTTTCATTTTGATACACCAAAAATCATAATTCTCAACTTCAAATATTGGGATTGAAGGTTGTTGAATATTTAGAGTGGAATTGCTTGAGCTTGCCATGATAATTTTTCTTCAAATCTTTTACTCCTTGACTTTCTGAATTTTTAACACCAACTTCTTGACTTTTTGACAACAGCTTCTTGAATTTTTGGACAACGACAACAACTTGTTGAAAACAAAATTTAGACAGCAATTGAAATTTTTGGACAACAACTTGTTGAAATTTTTGGACAGCAACTTGATTTTTTTTTTTGGACAGAATCAGACCGTAATTTATGAAATTTTTGATACAAAGCTCTGATACCATTTATGTTGGGGTGATTTTGTATTTAGAACAATTTGGATAAGAAAGAAGAGGAATTTGTATTCTGGAGAGAGAGGAGAAAGACTCTTAATTTATGAAAGTTTGTTTTTCATTTCTTTTGTTGCTTCCTTACCATTCAAACACACATATATAATACATAATAATAGGATGGGACACATCCCATAAAATATGGAGGCAACACTCCATAAAACACTCTCCACAAAACATGAGTGGATATTATGCACTAAACTTTAAATAATAAAAAGAAAGTAAAGCTACACAAAACATAAACCAAAAAATATGTCATGTTTTATGCTAGACCCATATCACATTAAACATCAAAAATCATGACCCAGAAATTAAATTGTCTATCTATCAGCAGCGGCTGCAAATGCTTTAATAACCAACATAAGGAAAATCACAATAAATTTTCCTGTCAAAACCATCAAAATAATTATCTATGAAACATATAAATAGTTTCAAGGCAAATAGTTTTCAACTTGACAATTGGACATAGGGAAACCATAACAATATGTGAGCTAAAATAAATTATACCTTCTATGTCTTTTCATGCAAAAGGTTCAGGCTAAAAGCTGTACATTCCAAAACTTTTTTGGGATCTAGACTAGTACTACTTCTTCAACGATCATCTAAAACATTATTATTGTAAATAGAAAAATTCTAATTAAGCGGACTTGCTATATCCTCTAGTTGAGAGACATCAGAAACAAACTCTGTTAGTTGCTACACAAGCATTTGATGTACTGTGAAATCAATATTTCATAAGAACTATCAGTTATGTTCACCCAAAAAAAGGGGACCCACATATTTCTTTAAGTGCAAGAAAGAAACAATGAGCAACAATGATTTGCACATCACTACTCAAAGCATAGTTTTGAACTTCCAAAGGTCAATATAACTCAAAACATTTTAAAATGAACATACCCATGATCCAGAGTAATTGAGTTCAACGAAAAAAAAAAAAAAGATACTGATTTCAAAGAGAAAACCAACAGATAGAAAAGAAAAAAATTGTACAAGATATGAAAAGAGTTCAATTTCATAAAATTATGCCTCCTGTTAATTCTCGGCTTTTCTCAAAAGAGTCACAATAAAAAATTTGTTTCTCAAGTACTCAACATGAAAATAAACAATCGCACAAAAAGGGATCTTGTGGCTGAGTCAATTAGTAAGTATCAGTTCCAAATTGCATCATTTCAGGCAAGGCATTGAATATTCTAGGAAAACTGGTCTCAGAAGTATTAAGTGCGATCAATCACGTAAGTAGTTTGACAACGAATAGGCATACAAGATTCATCTTCATCTATTTTTCCTAATAACCAGCCTTCATTTCGGACACAATTTTTCTGTAAACGTGAAAACTTAGTAGGTTCCACACGTTTTGAATAACCCCACTTGACAAGGCATCAAATGTTTGTTTTGGAGCCACACAATGTGATACCAAAAGTTTGGCATTACTGAGAAGTTCATCAAGAACTTTGTAATACCCCGTAATTTTATTGATTTTTATTTAAGGGATTAATTGAAATAAATGAGAATTAATTTGGAAATTAATCCGAAAATAAATACTAGCGAGATGTGAGTTGGTATTTGGTTATGATGCTAAAATAAAATATTACTAAGAATATATGGTAATATATGAGTATTGAAAATGTTAAAATTGTCACGAGACAAAAATATGACAATTTGGGAAATTAAGTTGGGACGCGCGTGTCAGTCGCGTCAGGAATGAATTTAATTAGATTCAAAAGTAAATTTTATTTTTATCAACCGAATGATCATTTTTAGTGCACCAAGGTGTCCGAAAGAGTCGAAATAGTTAGAAAAAACTAGCCTAGGGTTTAGTTTGGGTCTCGGGGCATTTTTAGGCCAAACCGGCAACCTAAAAGGGTATTTTGGTAATTTTAAAAATTAAGAGATTAAAACCCACGAATTTTAGAGGTAATTTAGATATTATTGAAAGGGCCACTAAGGACATTATCAACCAAAAAGTGAGAGAGTGGGCTACGGGAGTTTTGAGAGAAGTTGGAGAGAGGTTACAAGAGCCAAACCAAAGCCATCACCCATCACCACCATTCTGGAAGGATTTGTGACAGAAAGAAGGGAAATTCAGCCTAGAATCAACGACAACAAATCTTAAGAACAACCCTAAGGCAAGTGATTTGATATCCTTAATTGCAATGATTATTTCCTCCATGTTTAGTGTAGAAATCTTATATGCTTAAATATTTTGTAGAAAACCCAATGGGATTTATGTAAAAACTCTTAATCTTGGTTAGGAATTGAATGTAGAAGTATTATGGACGAATTTGGTATCCAAGAACTTAACCTTGATGACTTAAAAACGGATTAAATATGAGTATTTAGGCACAATAACTTTCTGGGTTCATGTTAATAGGGTTTAGGGTAAAATTTGGGGATTTATGATAATTGCATGTTGATTAGGAGAATTTGACCCAAAAAATATGGTAAGAAGTTATCTAGGATGACTTAGAATAGTTTTAAAACAATAAAATGTTATTGGTATGACCTTAGGATGGATTTTGAGAAGAGAAAAATGAAAAAAAATGAGTTGGAAAATTTATGGGCGTTTTCTGCCATCTCGTTAGAAGACCTGCCGAGGTCGTTCGAACGACCTCGTTCGAACGAGCTTCTAACGAGATGACAGTAACCCTTCTAACGAGTTTGTATTTTGTTCGAAGACATTCATTCGAACGACCTCGTTCGAATGAGATTTCTAACGAGTTGATAGAATGACCTTTTAGGCCTGATTTTAATTCGAACTTCCAGTAAACTTATTTTAACCGAGTGTTAACCTTCCCTTGTTGACTAGTGGGTATAGTTGTGAGATTGGAGTACGTTGAGGATTAAAACTTAGAACTTTGTTGTAAACTGGATGACATTTAAGGGTTAGGAAATAAGTACCTAAAATTACGACGTGAGAAGGGTTGATAACTTTGATGTATATTATTCCGGGACTTATAAACGTGCAACGTTTATTGACGGTATAGGAATGTAAAATATACCTCTATCAAAATTATAAGATATCTAATATGTGTGAATGCTTAGTATATGTGTTAATTTGTGTATAAAATACCTACCATACTTGTTATCACGGGAGGTCAGCGTTCGATCAGGGCCATCTAATCTTTGTGTGCCTACGGGGTGATTTAGATTGGTACCTCGAGGACATAGGTCAGAGAATGACTTATTGGGGAGTTAATAAGTCAGCTGATCATAGGAGCATAGGTATATGCGTGACCCATGTGATGTGAACTATGTTCGCCTCCATTGTGTGTGATTGTTACTTATTGAGACGGTTCCTGAGTGATTTAGAATACGTGATCTTAATGTACGTGATGTACCGGGATTTGATAGCAGGGTATGTGTGCACCGCAGCTTAGTCTCGGGGTGCCAGTATTGTATATTTATGATGAGATTTATATACTGCTAATTGAAATGAACTGTCATTATAACTGTAAATGTGATTGATCGTAACATTTTTAGTAGGATTAAAGATGGAGAAATTCTTATAAATTATTATAACTAATTATGAGTAATAACAGTAAGACTCTGGTTTATATTAAGATGTTGGGAATCAAACTTTGAAATGTAAAGTAATGTCAGGTTACGGATTGGACTAGTTAGATAGTGAAATAACTAGAATGGGTACGGGTACGATAGGAGTGCACAATTAGTTGAGAGGAGAGGAACTCATGTGAGTGCACACACTATCATGTATTTTATATTCACTGTTTAATGATATTAAACACATGCTGCATTTTGAACTGTTTTCACAATCGGGCTCTGACCCATTTGCTTTCAAATCTATTTTCTTGTAAAAACCTTTTAGGTGCCCAGCCACAAGGACACCAAGTGTAGGAGTTCCATCCCAGTGACGTGTTGTAGCTACTGTGGAAGTTACAGGACCTTGATAGTAGACGCCTCCACTTTCTATATTGACTCTATTTCAGATTCACTCATCTGTAGGGCATGTCACCCCTTTTCTTTTAGAGAAATCTTACTTACTCAGTTTTATTTCATTTTTGGGTTGTTATTATTTAGTGATTCAGACTTTGTATTCAGTTTTATTCAGTATTCCAGATTATGTCCGAGGAGTGTTCCTCCAGATTTATTTATTGCTTTATTATTGTAATGTGATTGTGGTATCATTATGTCATTATTTAATACTTGTATGTTAATCGGTTTTAAGTAAAATTGACAACTAACTTTTTAAATATTAGGTGGCTAGTAATGGTTAAAACATTTTCGAAAGTGATGCTACGAACTGAACCAACTTGAAATTTTGTATTAATTTGAATAAGGGAGTAGTTACCAGGTATTTAATTAGTCGCGTTGTCACAGGTGGTATCAGAGCATTAGGTTCTAGTGTCCTTAGGATCTATACGGCTTGTTATGTTTCCGCTGAGCTTTCTTTGATGTAGAGCCCTATATCTTAGGATTGTTTTACTGTTTTGTGTATGTTTCGCTCTTCAGCTATTTTGAGATAATAACTGCGAACTTATAAGACTTTACTCTCATTTCATATGCCTCCACAACGTGCACAGCGAGTTCCCAGGGATGCTCAGCTCGAGTCACAGCCTGCACCAGTTCAGGGATCCATGAATGCCGCAGAGGTTGCCGCTATTGTAGCCGAAGCGGTAAATGCCGCCCTAGCAGTTGTGCAGCAGGCACCACCCCAGGCACCGGCAGTAGCACCGATACAGTTTCATGAATTCTCGTCAGCTTAGGAACGTATTCGTGATGCTTTTCAGAAAGCACACCCTCCGGAGTTTGCAGGTAGCTCCAACGTCGTTGTGTGCAGTCAGTGGAAGAAGGACATCCAAAGGCACTTGAGGATGTACGAGTGTACGGATGTACAGAGATAGATACTGACTACTTTTAAGCTAGTAGGGTCCGCATTGCAGTGGTGGGAGTCCATTACCACCACGGAGGAGAGGGATATCCTTTCTATTTAGGAGTTTTGGGGGCGGTTCGATCGCAAGTATTTTTCGTCAGTCGTTCATACCGAGATGAGGAGGAAGTTGATGAACCTCAAGTAGGAGGGAAAAACTGTGGCAGAATATGAGGCCGAATTCACTAATCTCTTGAACATCATTACCGATGAGATTCCAACCGAGGAGAAAAAGATTCAGAAGTTCATGGATGGGTTGACTTGGATGATCCGTCAGCACTTATTGGGTAATCTCTCGTTGGCCACTTATTCTGATGTGGTTAATGCAGCACTTCTTTACTTCCAGGACCACCGCTTTCACCTGTCAGAGGGTAAGCGATCAAGAGAGTCCAGCCATCAGGGCAGGACAGGGGGAAATGGTGCCAGTGGGGCACAATCTGCTCAGGGTCAGCACAGGCAGGGCGATAAGAGTTCCCATAAGGGGGATTCTAAGAGATTCAGATCTGGAGGTTTCAGGAATGGTCATGGAGGTTTTCGTTATGGCTAGCAGGGTCAGCACGGCCATCAGGGTCAATAGGGCCAGCAAGGCTAACAGCAGCAGTTTCATCAGGACCAGCACGGCTAGGGGAGGAATGGCAACGCCCACCAGGGTCGTGTGCAGAGGGGGAATTTTTCGGGGAAGTGTTTCACTTGTGGCAAAATTGGCCACAAGAACCAGAAGTGTCCTGATAGGGGAAGGGCCCCACAGCAGCAGCAGTAGAGTGCTCGACACGAGCCCCAGAGACCTATGTTTCCCGCCGCCCTCCCAGCACCATCGCAGATGCTAGCTTTGCCACGCATCCCAGCAGTCCCTGTTCAGTAGGGACAACTTCAGTACGGACGAGTTTATCATCTCCAGTAGGCCGTATTTCCATAGGTTCCACTTGCTATTGAGGGTATGTTCTCTATTCAGGGGACTATGGGGCGTATTTTATTCGATACGGGGGCCACTCACTGTTTCATTACCACGAGGTTTGCACGCATTATATGGTTGTTAGACACTGCAAAGAGCAGGATTACTTGCGTAGATTCACCGTTGAGTAGGAGTTTTTTTATTTCTCTTATTTGTAGAGGTGTGGGTATAGAGATCGGGAGATTTACTTTACCTGTCGATATGTTAGTATTAGAGATGACTGAGTACGATGCGATTGTTGGTATGGATTGGCTAGTTGCGTACCGAGCCATGATTGATTATTTCAGCAGGAGTATTATTTTTTCCACTCTCGAGCAAGAGATGTTCTTAGTGGAGATGCCTCGTTCTGAGGGAGGATCGTCCACACACTTGTATTATATAGAGTAGGAGACCTCTAAGGAAGTGGTAATACCACTCGATTTGATTCTAGTTGTTAGTGAGTTCGCTGATGTATTTCAGGATATACCTGGATTACCTCCCAGTAGAGAGATAGATTTTGTTATCGACTTGACGCCGGGCACTCGGCCAATTCCCCGCGCGCCTTACCGTATGGCTCCAGCGGAGATGAGAGAGCTAAGGGATCAGATAGAGCAGTTGTTGGGTCAGGGGTTTATCCAAAGGAGTACTTCGCCATGGGGTGCCCCTGTGTTGTTCATAAAGAAGAGGGATGGATCGTTGAGGTTGTGTGTAGATTACCGAGAGTTGAATAAAGTCATGATACGGAATAAATATCCGTTGCCCCGAATCGATGACTAATTCAACCAGTTGAGAAGAGCTTCCTTCTTCTCGAAGATCGACTTGCGATCGGGATACCATCAGTTGTGTATCAGGGAACAGGACATCTCGAAGACTGCTTTCTTGACGAGATATGATTCTTATGAGTTTAGGGTTATGCCTTTTGGCCTAACCAACACTCCAGCCATGTTTATGGACTTGATGAACAGGGTGTTCAGAGAGTTCCTAGGCCAGTTCATCATCGTCTTTATTGATGAAATTATGGTTTACTCCCAGATAGAGGAGAAGCATGCCGAGCACTTGAGACAGGTGTTGCAGACGTTGCGTAAGAATGGGTTATATGCGAAGTACGAGAAGTGTGGGTTTTGGCTGAAGGAGGTACAATTTTTGGGGCATATCATTTCAGACCGGGGTGATATTTGTCGATCCAGGGAAGGTATCCGTGGTGAGGGAGTGGGGATAACCCACGACATCGACTGAGATCCGTAGTTTCTTGGGCTTGGCAGGATACTACAGGAGGTTTATTCGGGGTTTCTCAAAGATAGTGGGTCCTTTGACACATCTGACTCGCAAAGGTGTACCATTCATCTGGAGCGATGCTTGTCAGTTGGCATTCGATGAGTTGAAGGACAAGTTGACCTCAACACCTGTGTTAGCATTGCCCAGACCGGGAGTTGAGTATCTAGTCTACACCAATGCATCCTTACAAGGACTTGGAGGTGTACTACAGCAGGAGAGTCAGGACATAGCTTATGCTTCACGTAAGCTTAAGCCTCACGAGAAGAATTACCCCACTCAAGACTTAGAGTTAGCGGCAGTTGTATTTGCTCTTCGAATTTAGAGACACTATCTCCTGGGGGAGAAAGTTCAGTTGTTCACAGACCATAAGTCTTTACAATACCTCTTCACACAGAAGGAACTGAATATGCGTCAACGACGGTGGCTTGAGTTTATGAAGGATTATCAGTTCAATATCCAATATCACCCAAGGAAGGCTAACGTGGTAGCAGACGCGTTGAGCCGTAGGCCAGTAGATGAGGTGGCCGAGGTATGGAAAGCAAAGTGGAAGGAGTTAGGACACCAGGATGCAGTGGCCCGATCATTAATGTCTGTGATGACTGTTACACCTCAGATTGTTACAAAAGTGATAAAGGCCCAGGAAAAAGACTCGTTCGGTCAGGAGAAGATAGTTCGATTACTAGCAGAGGGAGCAGAGTCCTATACCATTAGTTCAGACGGCGGATTACGCTTCAATGGGAGACTGGTCGTTCTGGAAGGGGAAGACTTGCAACACGAGGTAATGATAGAGTCGCACGGCTCACGATTCGCGGTACACCCCGGTGGGGATAAGATGTACCAAGACATGAGACGATAATACTGGTGGAGAGGGATGAAGAGAGATATTACCGTGTTCGTTTCTAAATGTGCCACTTGTCAGCTAGTAAAGGTGGACCATCAGAAACCGGCAGGACTTCTACAGCCGTAAGAGGTTCTAATGTGGATATGGGAGAGAATATCCATGGACTTTATCACGGGGTTACCTATGTCACAGAGGGGTCACGACTCCATATGGGTAATTGTGGATAGGTTGAGCAAAGTTGTTCATTTTCTACCCGTGAGGACAGACTACACTACAGGACAGTATGCCCAGATTTTCATTGCGGAGATAGTGAGACTTCACGGGTTGCCTCTAAATATCGTGTCTGACCGAGATAAGATATTTGTTTCACGATTTTAGGAAAGTTTTCAGGAGGCAATGGGTACGGAGTTGCGGTTGAGTACGGCGTATCACCCTCAGACTGATGGGCAAACAGAGCGGAAAAATCAGATGTTGGAGGACATGTTGCGTATGTGCATCCTAGATTTTGGAGGTGGTTGGGAGCAGTACCTTCCACTGGTGGAGTTTACTTATAATAACTCCTACCAGTTCACCATTGGCATGGCTCCATTCGAGGCATTGTATGGTAGAACTTGTCGTTCTCCAGTGTGTTGGTTAGAGGTGGGGGATAATAAACTCCTTGGGCTGGAAGTGATTCAGGACACTTCGGCAAGGATAGAGATGATACGAAGCCGAATTCGGGTAGCTCAGGACCGGCAGAAGAGCTATGCTGATGCCAAGAGGTCCTTCAGAGAATTCAAGGTGGGGCAACAGGTGCTACTCAGAGTATCCCCGATGAAGGGGATTATGCATTTTGGGAAGAAGGGGAAACTGGCACCAAGATATGTGGGAACATTTCCTATCATCGAGAGGATTGGGCTAGTAGCGTATAAACTTGGGTTACCAGAGCACTTGCATAGGATTCATGACGTGTTCCATATTTCCTCGCTAAGGAAATATATTAGGGACGATTTGGCCCATACTCACATTAATTTAGAGGACATCGATCTTCAACCTGAAAGTTCCTACGAGGAGGGGCCAATTTCTATTCTGGACCACAGGGAGAGGAAATTGAGTTCGAAGATAGTACCATTGGTACGTGTTCAGTGGCGACATCATAATGCCGAGGAGTCCACATGGGAGCACGAGGATGAGATGCGCGAGCGTTACCCAGAGTAATTTTTACCAGGAATTCTTTTGTTCCAAATTTCGGGATGAAATTCAATTATTAGGGGGGAAGTATGTAATACCCCGTAATTTTATTGATTTTTATTTAAGGGATTAGTTGAATTAAATGATAATTAATTTGGAAATTAATCCGGAAATAAATACTAGAGAGATGTGATTTGGTATTTGGTTATGATGCTAAAATAAAATATTACTGAGAATATATGGTAATATATGAGTATTGAAAATGTTAAAATTATCACGAAACATAAATATGACAATTTGAAAAATTAAGTTGGGACGCGCGTGTCAGGAATGAATTTAATTAGATTCAAAAGTAAATTTTATTTTTATCAACCGAATGATCATTTTTAGTGCGCCAACGTGTCTAAAAGGGTCGAAATAGTCAGAAAACACTAGCGGGGGGTTTAGTTTGGGTCCCGGGGCATTTTTAGGCCAAACCGAAAACCTAGAAGGGTATTTTGATAATTTTAAAAATTAAGGGATTAAAACCCCCGAATTTTAGAGGTAATTTAGATATTATTGAAATGGCCACTAAGGCCATTATCAGCCAAAAAGTGAGAGAGTGGGCTACTGGAGTTTTGAGAGAAGTTGGAGAGAGGTTACAAGAGCCAAACCAAAGCAATCACCCATCACCACCATTCTGGAAGGATTTATGACAGGAAGAAGGGAAATTCAACCTAGAATCAACGACAACAAATCTGAAGAACAACCCTAAGGCAAGTGATTTGATATCCTTAATTGCAATGAATATTTCCTCCATATTTAGTGTAGAAATCTTATATGCTTAAATATTTTGGAGAAAACCCAATGGGATTTATGTAGAAACTCTTAATCTTGGTTAGGAATTGAATGTAGAAGGATTATGGACGAATTTGGTATCCAATAACTTAACCTTGATGACTTAAAAACATATTAAAGATGAGTATTTAGGCATAATAAATTTCTGGGTTCATGTTAATAGGGTTTGGGGTAAAATTTTGGGATTTATGATAATTGCATGTTGATTAGGAGGATTTGACCCCAAAAATATGTTAAGAAGTGATCTAGGATGACTTAGAATAGTTTTAGAACAATAAAATGTTATTGGTATGACCTTAGGATGGATTTAGAGAAGAGAAAAATGAAGAAAAAAAAGTTGGAAAATTTTTGGGCGTTTTCTGCCATCCCGTTAGAAGACCTGCCCAGGTCGTTCGAACGACCTCGTTCGAACGAGCTTCTAACGAGATGACAGTACCCCTTCTAACTAGTTGGTAGTTCGTTCGAAGACATTCATTCGAACGACCTCGTTTGAACAACCTCGTTCGAACGAGATTTCTAACGAGTTGACAGAATGACCTTTTAGGCCTGATTTTAATTCGAACTTCCAGTAAACTTATTTTAACCGAGTGTTAAACTTCCCTTGTTGACTAGTGGGTATAGTTGTGAGATTGGAGTACGTTGAGGATTAAAACTTAGAATTTTTTAGTAAACCGGATGACATTTAAGGGTTAGGAAATAAGTACCTAAAATTACGACGTGAGAAGGGTTGATAACTTTGATGTATATTATTCGGGGACTTATAAACGTGCAACGTTTATTCACGGTATAGGAATGTAAAATATACCTCTATCAAAATTATAAGATATCTAAGATGTGTGAATGCTTAGTATATGTGTTTATTTGTGTATAACATACCTACCACACTTTCTATCACGGGAGGTCAGCGTTCGATCAGGGCCATCTAATCTTTGTGTGCCTACGGGGGGATTTAGATTGGTACCTCGAGGACATAGGTAAGAGAATGACTTATTGGGGAGTTAATAAGTCAGCTGATCATGGGAGCGTAGGTATATGCGTGACCCATGTGATGTGAACTATGTTCGCCTCTATTGTGTATGATTGTTACTTATTGAGACGGTTCCTGAGTGATTTGGAATACGTGATCCTAATGTACGTGATGTACCGGGATTTGATAGCAGGGTATGTGTGCACCGCAGCTTAGTCTAGGGGTGCCACTATTGTATATTTGTGATGAGATTTATATACTGATAATTGAAATGAACTGTCATTATAAATGTAAGTGTGATTGATCGTAATATTTTTAGTAGGATTAAAGATGGAGAAATTCTTATAAATTATTATAACTAATTATGAGTAATAACAGTAAGACTCCGGTTTATATTAAGATGTTGGAAATCAAACTTTGAAATGTAAAGTAATGTCAGGTTACGGATTGGACTAGTTAGATAGTGAAATAACTAGAATGGGTACGGGTACTATAGGAGTGCATAATTAGTTGAGAGGTGAGGAACTCATGTGAGTGCACACACTATCATATATTTTATATTCACTGTTTAATGATATTAAACACTTGCTGCATTTTAAACTGTTTTCACAATCGGGCTCTGACCCGTTTTCTTTCAAATCGATTTTCTTGTAAAAACCTTTTAGGTACCCAGCCACAGGGACACCAAGTGTAGGAGTTCCATCCCAGTGACGTGTTGTAGCTACTGTGGAAGTTACAGGACCTTGATAGTAGACGCCTCCACTTTCTATATTGACTCTATTTCAGATTCACTCATCTATATGACATGTCGCCCCCTTTTTTTAGAGACATCTTACTTACTCAGTTTTATTCCATTTTTGGGTTGTAATTATTTAGTGATTCAGACTTTGTATTAAGTTTTATTCTGTATTCCAGATTATGTCTGAGGAGTGTTCCTCCAGATTTATTTATTCCTTTATTATTGAAATGTGACTGTAATGTGGTTGTGGTATCATTATGTCATTATTTAATACTTGTATGTTAATCGGTTTTAGGTTAAATTGACAAGTCACTTTTTAAATATTAGGTGGCTAGTAATGGTTAAAATGTTTTCGACAGTGATGCTACGAACTGAACCAACTTGACATTTTGTATTAATTTAAATAAATGAGTAGCTACCCGATATTTAATTAGTCGGGGTGTCACAAACTTCTTCAAGCTCAACTTTTCCAGTAACCTACAGGAACCATATCGTCAAATCATGTATCGTATAGCATATTGAAAACCCTATGAATAGCCTACTATGTATTGTACAGTAAGATATGGTACAAAATGTAAGAAAATATAAGACAATTCTTACAATAAATAATGAAATCTAATATATAATATAAAAACGGTGTTTTCATCCGCTATTAAGACACGTGTGCCCAACTTTATTTCCTATTAACTATACCTAGGTCTGCTTTACGAAGACTCACTTTGTGTATGTCTCTTCCTCTTCTCCACTTCCACTTCCACTTCCATTTCCTCTACGATTTCGTCTTCAAATCTTCTGTTTCAAACTTTCCTTTACCGAAGATATATATTAAACGACTCATAAACTCCACTCTATGTCCATTATCCTCCCTTCGATTCTCATTCCCCTATTCTGCATCTGTTCGCTGCTATTCCCTTCTTATACTATAAATATGTGCTCGGTCATTTCCTTTAACCCACAACAATATTTTTGGAGCATCTCTACATTCATGTATTTCGACTGCTAGGTATTTGTGTATTGTTATCATATTTTTTTTATCATTTTCTCATCCATATTTTTTTATCTCCCCATATATGTCTTTCTGTATTGGTGTTGGTCTGTTAATCATATATGTTGATGGTTTTTGGTGTCAAAAGATTTGTTATTGATATGTCCCAAGTGTGACCTCGGCTCGGAGGCACCAACCTCGGTCGAGACCGTGGCCGACATTGGAGAAGCCTTGGGCATGCGACATCAACACTCGGCCATAGCAAGGTCGGCCCAGGCCGACACTACCACCAGCCTACTTGAGGGACATCGCATGCATCACAAGGATCAGCAGCATTCTTGTATACCTTGGAATGGCAACCTCGGCCAGACATAGGCCGAGCTCGCAAGAAGCCACCAGCAACCTCATCAGGACATTAGTCGATGCTCCAAACGTACCAGCTCAACCTCGGCCTATTTCTGACCGACCTTGTCCATTGTCTCGGCCAGGATTAAGCCAAGACCTCCATGGTCACCTCGGACTGAACGAGCACCTGGACTTACCAACCTCGGCCTCTCCCAGGCCAAGGTCATACACCAGGCGCGATAGCCGAGCATCTGCTGACATTTGGATAAGGGCACGTGGATACAAATCAGTTATAACAAGATTATTCCACACACGTGGGGATAATATTGCATCATCACTCTCTACATGTGACAGTGACAGATGGCTTTCCCATATTGGTGAGGCATTCACACACATGCACATTACATGCATGGGGGGTACATTACACCCCCTAGATATTATATATAGAGGTCATCCTCTACCTTGTAAAGGATCCAAGATATACAACCCTAGCTGAAACTCTGTCTAGATACACAGTAGAGAGAGAAAGCTTGAGAGATTGTATCCATGGTCATCAGTGCCTTATTACAGTGAGGTTATTCACACACACAGTGGACGTAGGCCAGTTTAGGCTGAACCACTTATATCCTGGTGCTCTCTCCTCTTCTCCTCATCTCATTCTCCTACCTATTACGTAACTATGCTGCCATTGTTGTTCTTAGATTGAGCTTAAAAACACCTTACCTGGTGGTGCTAATCCTAGCATCATCAGTTATTATCTCTTTTTTTTCTATAATTTTGTCATTTATATTTTGGTATTTTTCCATATATGTGTTACTATATTCGTGTTTATCTGTCTAATCATCTATTTTGTTCGATTTTGCTGGCAAATGAAATTTTATGCTTTTGTTTTCTTTATTTCAGTCTTCTTTTTTATGTTTGTCATTTTAGTTATGTATGAGTTTATTTCTATAGGAAAGCATCAATTGATATTCCTGAAGTCATCTTTGAAGGAAAGGTAAAACTTTTACATATTTTTTTCCTACATATTCCATTTATAAATCTAAACATTTCTACACTAACTAAAGGTCAATTGTTGATCAGTATTTCAATGAGAAGTTTCGAAATAAGCAAATGGGAATGCCTTCTGGGCGTATGCCAGAAATAAAAAAAAAAGATGAAATTTGTGCTATTAAAAAAAGATACTTTTCAATTGGGGTCAATGGTTTATTTGACTATCTATTCATAAATATTAATGTAATTAATTATGGATATATGATGGTTAATGGATAAAGTTTTATGCTATGACAATGGGATCACTTTTGGATTCGTTCTCATTTTTCCTTCATGAAGACATGTAATGTAAATAGGAGAGCTTGTGAGGGGTTACTTGTAACTGACAATTTTTGTGCACTCCCCATTTTTTTATTCATCCCATTTTAGTAGTTGGTGTTTTAGTATATATTTTGTAGTTAAATTCTTAGTAGATATTTTAGTAGTGGTAATACATTGTAGAAGGGGATGCCCCTTAGAGTAATCTCCTTTTTGTCATTTGGTCTTTTTTATCTTTTAGCACTAGTAGGATTTCCTTCCTAGCTAAGAAAATTGATTTTCCCAAGGTATTGAATATAATTGAGAGACTAAGTTTTGGGATTCTGTGATTTCAGTGCATTCAGGTGTAGGCCGACAACTCACACTCAAAAAGATTGTATGGAGTCTCGACCGGGAAATGAGTGCCTTCTTAGCAACCTAACAGGCACCGCCTCCGCAGTACCTAAACTTCTCCAGCTCCCTTGTCTATAGCTGCACAAGTCGGCTCTGGCGATTCTGTATTGTCGATCGCCATTCCAGTGGCCAGTGCCATTGTTGGTCCACGATCTGGCCTCTCCTCACACTCATAACAAGTAATTCGTAAACCATCAACTCCAGTTGCATCACCCGAATATCTCCACCATCACCAGCGTGAGTTGCGACAGCACTGTACCTCTGGGTCGTCAGGTTCCTTAGACCCAGCCGAGCACACCTAGCCCCACCTCCTTACGCCTCATTGTCACTCATGTTTCACTCTTATGACCCGACCCATACCCTACCCTTAACAGCAACTGCCCCTTGAAAATCTCTATTTGTTAAATCCCTTCCCCCGCAGCCTCACCTCTATCATCAACTGCTGTCAATCCATGTATGGCTATAAAATGAACCAAGGTACTCGAGTTCGAGTCGTGTTTGTTTAGATAAAGTCCTGTTCAAGTTTGGCTCGTATAATAAACGAACCAAACTTGAACTTATATCCTACAATCCTCTCGACACCCTGTAGTGCAGGAGAAGATGATTGGTTTTCTCCTCTTCCTCCTTGCATAACCAACACCTACTATCCAGTCGATATCTTCTCTTCTGCAGACCTTCCATCGTCAATATAGCTTGTCTAGCCACCGTCCAAGCAAAGAATCTAACCTTAGGTAGCGCCTTAACTTTCTAAATTTTCTTCCAGGGGAATCGGGCTCTGGGAATTCCCCTGTCACTCAACATAGCATAGTAACCCCTAACTGTAAATGCCCCAGATCCACCCCCCTTCCACCTCAATGAATCATCCCTTTCCATCGGATGGGAAGCCGATCTCAACCATTCAAAGAACAAATTTGCCTCCTGAAGCTCCCAGTCCCAAAGCCTTCTCCTGAGCTGAGGACTCCATGTGAAAACCTCACCGCTGATATTCACGTAATCTGCCATCGTGCCCTCTTGATTCGCTCCTAGGTTAAAAGATGCCAGGGAAAAGATCCTTAATAGACCCATTCTCGCCCCATTTATCCGTCCAGAATCTAATCTTATCCCCTTTCCCTAAACTAAACTCGATATTTCTAGAATAATCCTCCCACTCCTTCAGAATATGCTTCCACAAACCCACTTCATGGGCTAAAGACCCCATAATTTCCTTGAAACTCCTCTTAAATAATGTCCCATGCTTCCTTGGCCTTGTTTTCTCCTATGATTCTTGGAAAATTGGAGTTTCCTAGGCCTTGTTGTATGTGAAGGAAAGATTTAGCATCCATCTTCCTTGAAACTTTCAATTGGTCCTTTTGAGCAGTTGACGGCGGTGCCGTTGATTCTGGTTCGTCATACCCATTTTGGACTAAATCCCAAACATCTTGGGATATAAAGAGAGTTTTCATTTTGATACACCAAAAATCATAATTCTCAACTTCAAATATTGGGATTGAAGGTTGTTGAATATTTAGAGTGGAATTGCTTGAGCTTGCCATGATAATTTTTCTTCAAATCTTTTACTCCATGGCTTTCTGAATTTTTAACACCAACTTCTTGACTTTTTGACAACAGCTTCTTGAATTTTTGGACAACGACAACAACTTGTTGAAAACAAAATTTAGACAGCAATTGAAATTTTTGGACAACAACTTGTTGAAATTTTTGGACAGCAACTTGATTTTTTTTTTTTTACAGAATCAGACCGTAATTTATGAAATTTTTGATATAAAGCTTTGATACCATTTATGTTGGGGTGATTTTGTATTCAGAACAATTTGAATAAGAAAGAAGAGGAATTTGTATTCTGGAAAGAGAGGAGAAAGACTCTTAATTTATGAAAGTTTGTTTTTCATTTCTTTCGTTGCTTCCTTACCATTCAAACACACATATATAATACATAATAATAGGATGGGACACATCCCATAAAATAAGGAGACAACACTCCATAAAACACTCTCCACAAAACATGAGCGGATATTATGCACTAAACTTTAAATAATAAAAAGAAAGTAAAGCTACACAAAACATAGACCATAAAATATGGCATGTTTAATGCTAGACCCATATCCCATTAAACAACATAACTCATGACCTAAAAATTAAATTGTCTATCTATCAGCAGCGGCTGCATATGCTTTAATAACCAACATAAGGAAACTCACAATAAATTTTCCTGTCAAAACCATCAAAATAATTATCTATGAAACATATAAATAGTTTCAAGTCAAATAGTTTTCAACTTGACAATTGGACATAGGGAAAACATAACAATATGTGAGCTAAAATAAATTATACCTTCTATGTCTTTTCATGCAAAAGGTTCAGGCTAAAAGCTGTACATTCCAAAACTTTTTTGGGATCTAGACTAGTACTACTTCTTCAACGATCATCTAAAATATTATTATTGTAAACAGAAAAATTCTAATTAAGCGCACTTGCTATATCCTCTAGTTGAGAGACATCAGAAACGAACTCTGTTAGTTGTTACACAAGCATATGATGTACTGTGAAATCAATATTTCATAAGAACTATCAGTTATGTTCACCCAAAAAAAGGGGACCCACATATTTCTTTAAGTGCAAGAAAGAAACAATGAGCAACAATGATTTCCACATCACTACTCAAAGAATAGTTTTGAACTTCCAAAAATTAATTCACTTCTAGGTCAATATAACTCAAAACATTTTAAAAGGAACATACCCATGATCCAGAGTAATTGAGTTCAACGAAAAAAAAACAAAGATACTGATTTCAAAGAGAAAACCAACAGATAGAAAAGAAAAAAATTGTACAAGATATGAAAAAAGTTCAACTTCATAAAATTATGCCTCCTGTTAATTCTCGGCTTTTCTCAAAAGAGTCGCAATAAAAAATTTGTTTCTCAAGTACTCAACATGAAAATAAACAATCGCACAAAAAGGGATCTTGTGGCTGAGTCAATTAGTAAGTATCAATTCCAAATTGCATCATTTCAGGCAAGGCATTGAAGATTCTAGGAAAACTGGTCTCAGAAGTATTAAGTGCGATCAATCACGTAAGTAGTTTGACAACGAATAGGCATACAAGATTCATCTTCATCTATTTTTCCTAATAACCAGCCTTCATTTCGGACACAACTTTTCTGTTAACGAGAAAACTTAGTAGGTTCCACACGTTTTGAATAACCCCACTTGACAAGGCATCAAATGTTTGTTTTGGATCCACACAATGTGATACCAAAAGTTTGGCATTACTGAGAAGTTCATCAAGAACTTTGTAATACCCCGTAATTTTATTGATTTTTATTTAAGGGATTAATTGAAATAAATGAGAATTAATTTGGAAATTAATCCGAAAATAAATACTAGCGAGATGTGAGTTGGTATTTGGTTATGATGCTAAAATAAAATATTACTAAGAATATATGGTAATATATGAGTATTGAAAATATTAAAATTGTCACGAGACAGAAATATGACAATTTGGGAAATTAAGTTGGGACGCGCGTGTCAGTCGCGTCAGGAATGAATTTAATTAGATTCAAAGGTAAATTTTATTTTTGTCAACCGAATGATCATTTTTAGTGCGCCAACGTGTCCGAAAGGGTCAAAATAGTCAGAAAAGACTAGCCTGGGGTTTAGTTTGGATCCCGGGGCATTTTTAGGCCAAACCGGCAACCTAAAAGGGTATTTTGGTAATTTTAAAAATTAAGGGATTAAAACCCACGAATTTTAGAGGTAATTTAGATATTATTTAAAGGGCCACTAAGGCCATTATCAGCCAAAAAGTGAGAGAGTGGGCTACGGGAGTTTTGAGAGAAGTTGGAGAGAGGTTACAAGAGCCAAACCAAAGCCATCACCCATCACCACCATTCTCGAAGGATTTGTGACAGAAAGAAGGGAAATTCAGCCTAGAATCAACGACAACAAATCTTAAGAACAACCCTAAGGCAAGTGATTTGATATCCTTAATTGCAATGAATATTTCCTCCATGTTTAGTGTAGAAATCTTATATGCTTAAATATTTTGGAGAAAGCCCAATGAGATTTATGTAGAAACTCTTAATCTTGGTTAGGAATTGAATGTAGAAGGATTATGGACGAATTTGGTATCCAAGAACTTAACCTTGATGACTTAAAAATGGATTAAAGATGAGTATTTAGGCACAATAACTTTCTGGGTTCATGTTAAAAGGGTTTGGGGTAAAATTTGGGAATTTATGATAATTGCATGTTGATTAGGAGGATTTGACCCCAAAAATATGTTAAGAAGTGATCTAGGATGACTTAGAATAGTTTTAAAACAATAAAATGTTATTGGTATGACCTTAGGATGGATTTAGAGAAGAGAAAAATGAAGAAAAACGAGTTGGAAAATTTCTGGGCGTTTTCTGCCATCTCGTTAGAAGACATGCCCAGGTCGTTCGAACGACCTCGTTCGAACGAGCTTCTAACGAGATGACAGTACCCCTTCTAACGAGTTGGTAGTTTGTTCGAAGACATTCGTTCGAACGACCTCGTTCGAACAACCTCGTTCGAATAAGATTTCTAACGAGTTGATAGAATGACCTTTTAGGCCTGATTTTAATTTGAACTTCCAGTAAACTTATTTTAACCGAGTGTTAACCTTCCCTTGTTGACTAGTGGGTATAGTTGTGAGATTGGAGTACGTTGAGGATTAAAACTTATAATTTTGTAGTAAACCGGATGACATTTAAGGGTTAGGAAATAAGTACCTAAAATTACGATGTGAGAAGGTTTGATAACTTTGATGTATATTATTCGGGGACTTATAAACGTGCAACGTTTATTCACGGTATAGGAATGTAAAATATACCTCTATCAAAATTATAAGATATCTAATATGTGTGAATGCTTAGTATATGTGTTTATTTGTGCATAAAATACCTACCATACTTGTTATCACGGGAGGTCAGCGTTCGATCAGGGCCATCTAATCTTTGTGTGCCTACGGGGTGATTTAGATTGGTACCTCGAGGACATAGGTCAGAGAATGACTTATTGGGGAGTTAATAAGTCAGCTGATCATAGGAGCATAGGTATATGCGTGACCCATGTGATGTGAACTATGTTCGCCTCCATTGTATGTGACTGTTACTTATTGAGACGGTTCCTGAGTGATTTAGAATACGTGATCTTAATGTACGTGATGTACCGGGATTTGATAGCAGGGTATGTGTGCACCGCAGCTTAGTCTCGGGGTGCCAGTATTGTATATTTATGATGAGATTTATATACTGATAATTGAAATGAACTGTCATTATAACTGTAAATGTGATTGATCGTAACATTTTTAGTAGGATTAAAGATGGAGAAATTCTAATAAATTATTATAACTAATTATGAATAATAACAGTAAGACTCCGGTTTATATTAAGATGTTGGGAATCAAACTTTGAAATGTAAAGTAATGTCAGGTTACGGATTGGACTAGTTAGATAGTGAAATAACTAGAATGGGCACGGGTACGATAGGAGTGCACAATTAGTTGAGAGGTGAGGAACTCATGTGAGTGCACGCACTATCATGTATTTTATATTCACTGTTTAATGATATTAAACACTTGCTTCATTTTGAACTGTTTTCACAATCGGGCTCTGACCCATTTGCTTTCAAATCTATTTTCTTGTAAAAACCTTTTAGGTGCCCAGCCACAAGGACACCAAGTGTAGGAGTTCCATCCCAGTGACGTGTTGTAGCTGCTGTGGAAGTTACAGGACCTTGATAGTAGACGCCTCCACTTTCTATATTGACTGTATTTCAGATTCACTCATCTGTAGGGCATGTCACCCCTTTTCTTGTAGAGACATCTTACTTACTCAGTTTTATTTCATTTTTGGGTTGTAATTATTTAGTGATTTAGACTTTGTATTCAGTTTTATTCAGTATTCCAGATTATGTCCGAGGAGTGTTCCTCCAGATTTATTTATTGCTTTATTATTGTAATGTGACTGTAATGTGATTGTGGTATCATTATGTCATTATTTAATACTTGTATGTTAATCGGTTTTAAGTAAAATTGACAACTAACTTTTTAAATATTAGGTGGCTATTAATGGTTAAAACGTTTTCGAAAGTGATGCTACGAACTGAACCAACTTGACATTTTGTATTAATTTGAATAAAGGAGTAGCTACCCGGTATTTAATTAGTCGCGGTGTCACAGGTGGTATCAGAGCATTAGGTTCTAGTGTCCTTAGGATCTGTACGGCTTGTTATGTTTCCGTTGAGCTTTCTTTGATGTAGAGCCCTATATCTTAGGATTATTGTACTCTTTTGTGTATGTTTCGCTCTTCAGCAATTTTGAGATAATAACTGCGAACTTATAAGACTTTCCTCTCATTTCATATGCCTCCACGACGTGCACAGTGAGTTCCCAGGGATGCTCAGCTCGAGTAACAGTCTGCACCAGTTCAGGGATCCATGAATGCCGCAGAGGTTGCAGCTATTGTAGCCGAAGCGGTAAATGCCGCCCTAGCAGTTGTGCAGCAGGCACCACCCCAGGCTTCGACAGTAGCACCGATACAGTTTCATGCATTCCCTCAGCTTAAGAACGTGTTCGTGATGCTTTTCAGAAAGCACACCCACCGGAGTTTGCAGGTAGCTCCAACGTCGTTGTGTGCAGTCAGTGGAAGAAGGACATCCAAAGGCACTTGAGGATGTACGAGTGTACGGATGTACAGAGATAGATACTGGCTACTTTTAAGCTAGTAGGGTCCGCATTGCAGTGGTGGGAGTCCATTACCACCACGGAGGAGAGGGATATCCTTTCTATATAGGAGTTTTGGGTGCGGTTCGATCGCAAGTATTTTTCGTCAGACGTTCATACCGAGATGAGGAGGAAGTTGATGAACCTCAAGTAGGAGGGAAAGACTGTGACAGAATATGAGGCCGAATTCACTAATCTCTTGAACATCATTCCCGATGAGATTCCAACCGAGGAGAAAAAGATTCAGAAGTTCATGGATGGGTTGACTTGGAGGATCCGTCAGCACTTATTGGGTAATCTCTCGTTGGCCACTTATTCTGATGTGGTTAATGAAGCACTTCTTTATTGCCAGGACCACCGCTTTCACCTGTCAGAGGGTAAGCGATCAGGAGAGTCCAACCATCAGGGCAGGACAGGGGAAAATGGTGCCAGTGGGGCACAATCTGCTCAGGGTCAGCACAGACAGGGCGATAAGAGTTCCCAGTAGGGGGATTCTAAGAGATTCAGATATGGAGGTTTCAAGAATGGTCATGGAGGTTTTGCGTTATGGCCAGCAGGGTCATCACGGCCATCAGGGTCAACAGGGCCAGCAAGGCCAACAGCAGCAGTTTCATCATGGCCAGCACGGCTAGGGGAGGAATGGAAACGCCCACCAGGGTCGTGGACAGAGGGGGGAATTTTTCGGGGAAGTGTTTCACTTGTGGAAAAATTGGCCACAAGCACCAAAAGTGTCCTGATAGGGGAAGGGCCCCACAGCAGCAGCAGTAGGGTGCTCGACACGAGCACCAGAGACCTATGTTTCCCGCCGCCCTCCCAGCACCATCGCAGATGCTAGCTTTACCACCCATCCCAGCAGTCCCTGTTCAGTAGGGACAACTTCAGTACGGACGAGTTTATCATCTCCAGTAGGCCGTATTTCAATAGGTTCCACCTGCTATTGAGGGTATGTTCTCTATTCAGGGGACTATGGGGCGTATTTTATTCGATACGGGGGCCACTCACTGTTTCATTACCACGAGGTTTGCACGCATTATATGGTTGTTAGACACTGCAGAGAGCACGATTACTTGCGTAGATTCACCGTTGAGTAGGAGTTTTGTGATTTCTCTTATTTGTAGAGCTGTGGGTATAGAGATCGGGAGATTTACTTTACCTGTCGATATGTTAGTATTAGAGATGACTGAGTACGATGCGATTGTTGGTATGGATTGGCTAGTTGCGTACCGAGCCATGATTGATTATTTCAGCAGGAGTATTATTTTTTCCATTCTCGAGAAAGAGATGTTCTTAGTGGAGATGCCTCGTTCTGAGGGAGGATCGTCCACACACTTGTATTATATAGAGGAGGAGACCTCTAAGGAAGTGGTAATCCCACTCGATTTGATTCTAGTTGTTAGTGAGTTCGCTGATGTATTTCAGGATATACCTGGATTACCTCCCAGTAGAGAGATAGATTTTGTTATCGACTTGACGTCGGGCACTCGGCCAATTCCCCGCGCGCCTTACCGTATGGCTCCAGCGGAGATGAGAGAGCTAAGGGATCAGATAGAGCAGCTGTTGGGTCAGGGGATTATCCAAAGGAGTACTTCGCCATGGGATGCCCCTGTGTTTTTCATAAAGAAGAGGGATGGATCGTTGAGGTTGTGTGTAGATTACCGAGAGTTGAATAAAGTCACGATACGGAATAAATATCCGTTCCCCGAATCGATGACTTATTCGACCAGTTGAGAAGAGCTTCCTTCTTCTCGAAGATCGAATTGCGATCGGGATACCATCAGTTGTGTATCAGGGAACAGGACATCTCGAAGACTGCTTTCTTGACGAGATATGGTTCCTATGAGTTTAGGGTTATGCCTTTTGGCCTAACCAACGCTCCAGCCATGTTTATGGACTTGATGAACAGGGTGTTCAGAGAGTTCCTAGACCAGTTCGTCATCGTCTTTATTGATGAAATTCTGGTTTACTCCCAGACAGAGGAGGAGCATGCCGAGCACTTGAGACAAGTGTTGCAGACGTTGCGTCAGAATGGGTTATATGCGAAGTACGAGAAGTGTGGGTTTTGGCTGAAGGAGGTAAAGTTTTTGGGGCATATCATTTCAGACCGGGGTGATATTTGTCGATCCAAGGAAGGTATCCGCGGTGAAGGAGTGGGGACAGCCCACGATATCGACTGAGATCCATAGTTTCTTGGGGTTGACAGGATACTACAGGAGGTTTATTCGGGGTTTCTCAAAGATAGCGGGTCCTTTGACACATTTGACTCGCAAAGGTGTACCATTCATCTGGAGAGATGCTTGTCAGTTGGCATTCGATGAGCAGAAGGACAAGTTGACCTCAACACCTCTGTTAGGATTTCCCAGACCGGGAGTTGAGTATCTAGTCTACACCGATGCATCCTTACAAGGACTTGGAGGTGTACTGCAACAGGAGAGTCAGGCCATAGCTTATGCTTCACAGAAGCTTAAGCCTCACGAGAAGAATTACGCCACCCACGACTTAGAGTTAGAGGCAGTTGTATTTGCTCTTCGAATTTAGAGACACTATCTCCTGGGGAGAAATTTCAGTTGTTCACAAACCACAAGTCTCTACAATACCTCTTCACGCAGAAGGAACTGAATATGCGTCAACGACGGTGGCTTGGGTTTATGAAGGATTATAAGTTCAATATCCAATATCACCCAAGGAAGGCTAACGTGGTAGCAGACGCGTTGAGCCGTAGGCCAGAAGATGAGGTGGCCGAGGTGTGGAAAGAAAAGTGGAAGGAGTTAGGACACCAGGATGCAGTGGCCCGATCATTCATGTCTGTGATGACTGTTACACCTCAGATTGTTACAAGAGTGATAAAGGCCCAGGAAAAAGACTCGTTCGGTCAGGAGAAGATAGTTCGATTACTAGCAGAGGGAGCAGAGTCCTATACCATTAGTTCAGACGGCGGATTACGCTTCAATGGGATACTGGTCGTTCTGGAAGGGGAAGACTTGCGACACGAGGTAATGATAGAGTCGCACGGCTCACGATTCGCGGTACACCCCGGTGAGGATAAGATGTACCAAGACATGAGACGATAATACTGGTGGAGAAGGATGAAGAGAGATATTACCGTGTTCGTTTCTAAATGTGCCACTTGTCAGCTAGTAAAGGTGGACCATCAGAAACCGGCAAGACTTCTACAGCCGTAAGAGGTTCTAATGTGGATATGGGAGATCATATCCATGGACTTTATCACGGGGTTACCTATGTCACAGAGGGGTCACGACTCCATATGGGTAATTGTGGATAGGTTGAGCAAAGTTGTTCATTTTCTACCCGTGAGGACAGACTACACTACAGGACAGTATGCCCAGATTTTCATTGCGAAGATAGTGGACTTCACGGGTTGCCTCTAAATATCCTGTTGACCGAGATAAGATATTTGTTTCACGATTTTAGGAAAGTTTTCAGGAGGCAATGGGTACGGAGTGGCGGTTGAGTACGGCGTATCACCCACAGACTGATGGGAAAACAGAGCGGACAAATCAGATGTTGGAGGACATGTTGCGTATGTGCATCCTAAATTTTGGAGGTAGTTGGGATCAGTACCTTCCACTGGTGGAGTTTACTTATAATAACTCCTACCAGTTCACCATTGGCATGGCTCCATTCGAGGCATTGTATGGTAGAACTTGTCGTTCTCCAGTGTGTTGGTTAGAGGTAGGGGATAATAAACTCCTTGGGCTGGAAGTGATTCAGGACACTTCGGCAAGGATAGAGATGATACGAAGCCGAATTCGGGTAGCTCAGGACCAGCAGAAGAGCTATGCTGATGCCAAGAGGTCCTTCAGAGAATTCAAGGTGGGGGAACAGGTGCTACTCAGAGTATCCCCGATGAAAGGGATTATGCATTTTGGGAAGAAGGGGAAACTGGCACCAAGATATGTGGGGCCATTTCCTATCATCGAGAGGATTGGGCCAGTAGCGTATAAACTTGGGTTACCGGAGCACTTGCAAAGGATTCATGATGTGTTCCATATTTCCTCGCTAAAGAAATATCTTAGGGACGATTTGGCCCATACTCACATTGATTTAGAGGACATCGATCTTCAACCTGAAAGTTCCTACGAGGAGGGGCCGATTTCTATTCTGGACCACAGCGAGAGGAAATTGAGGTCGAAGATAGTACCATTGGTACGTGTTCAGTGGCGACATCATAATGCCGAGGAGTTCACATGGGAGCACGAGGATGGGATGCGCGAGAGTTACCCAGAGTTATTTTTACCAGGAATTATTTTGTTCCGAATTTCGGGATGAAATTATATTATTAGGGGGGAAGTATGTAATACCCCGTAATTTTATTGATTTTTATTTAAGAGATTAATTGAATTAAATGATAATTAATTTGGAAATTAATCCGGAAATAAATACTAGAGAGATGTGAGTTGGTATTTGGTTATGATGCTAAAATAAAATATTACTGAGAATATATGGTAATATATGAGTATTGAAAATGTTAAAATTCTCACAAGACAAAAATATGACAATTTGAAAAATTAAGTTGGGACGCGCGTGTCAGTCGCGTCAGGAATAAATTTAATTAGATTCAAAAGTAAATTTTATTTTTAACAACCGAATGATCATTTTTAGTGCGCCAACGTGTCTGAAAGGGTCGAAATAGTCAGAAAACACTAGCCGGGGGTTTAGTTTGGGTCCCGGAGCATTTTTAGGCCAAACCGAAAACCTAGAAGGGTATTTTGATATTTTTAAAAATTAAAGGATTAAAACCCACGAATTTTAGAGGTAATTTAGATATTATTGAAAGGGCCACTAAGGCCACTATCAGCCAAAAAGTGAGAGAGTGGGCTACGGGAGTTTTGAGAGAAGTTGGAGAGAGGTTACAAGAGCCAAACCAAAGCCATCACCCATCACCACCATTCTGGAAGGATTTATGACAGGAAGAAGGGAAATTCAGCCTAGAATCAACGACAACAAATCTGAAGAACAACCCTAAGGCAAGTGATTTGATATCCTTAATTGCAATTAATATTTCCTCCATGTTGTGACACCTCGCCTAATTAAACATCGGGTGATCAGGCCTTTATTAAATTAAAACAGGTTTCTCAAATAGTTCATTCTTAGCATCACTATCAAAAACGTTTTAATTACTAATCCCCTAAGTAAAATTAGACCGGTGCCAAATTTTATCTTTCTTAAAACAGATAAATCAACCATGTGGAACAAAGTACAAACAATCATGTACTATAATTCAAACAACAAAGTAAAAGTACAACAGAACAAAAGTATTATCGAATAAACCATCGGCTAAAAATCCCAAACAACAATAGAATAACCACAAGTCCATGCATAGAAGGGTGTGAGATCCTGTACTAGATCTGAATGAGAGATATCGTCTAGTCAAAATCCTGTAAGCATCCACTGTGCTACAGCTCCGAGTCTCTGGAATGGAATCATCATACATGGCATCCCTGTGGCTAGACACCTAAAAGGTTTTGAAAATATTTTATAGCAAGAGTTAGTACTCAAAACATTTTGAAAATATTTAGCAAGCGTTTATCACAATATAAAATGCGGTTATTGATTACACATGTTAGGTTCTCGTACACTCTCTTGAGTTACTCACCCCTCATCTTTTGTGCACACCTAACGTTCTACACTTAGTTTATCTAGCCATACCTCCCAAGCTAACTAAAACCAAAGTAGTCAACTGAACTTATCTGTACCCAAGTTCCAGTACCGCCCATACAGTACAACCGTTTCAGTAACATCTCGCGTATGTTAATTAATTCTCAAGTAACATTTCATCTATGTTATTTTTCAAGACTTCCCATTTAGTTTCACTACTAAAATTACTACAATTCTCACAATTGTTGACTTCCCACTTATGTAATTAAGTTTCACTACTTGAATTACTAAATAAATTTTCTCTATCTAAAGGTGCATTTCGTAATTAAGTTTGACTACTTAACTTACCAATTCAGTATGTATCTTTAAATACATAATATGTATCAATCTACTAACACACGGAAGTAGGATATCATCAAGTATATATATTTCACACACAATATATACTAAATATCAGTCATTGCTATTTTGCCCTTTTTATACACGTAAAGGGCTCTTGGTTCAGAATGATTCATCGACCCCAAGTAAGAATTAGTTCGGAATGATACATCGACCCCGATTATTTATATACACAAATAAAGATTTCTTGGTTCGGAATGATTCATCGACCCCAAGTGAGAGTTGGTTCGGAATTATCCATCGACCCCAACTATTTTTAAAAATATATATATACACATATTCTGGTTCGGGACTCTCTCATCGCGACACCAGTTCAAAGTTTGGTTCGGCATTTCTCATCGACCCCAAACATATAATAACTTTATGTTAGTTCGGAATGTCTCATCGACCCTAACATAATTAATTTAGGTATAATCTCTCTACCTAAAAGATCTCATAATTCAGTAGGTACACGCCCGACCTATTAATCATATACGTACGTAATATTTTAATCTCATATATCTACCGTACAATATTCGCTTTACGATTTATCTCATTAATCGTAACTATTTGAGTATTCACACAACTCTAAGGGTCCTAGTTACCCCTTACATATAATTTCAGTAGTTATTTCTTACCCTACTGGTCTATTACTTGAATTTACTTCGCCCCGTAACTCAATTTCTGAAATCCCCGATACTCTACTAAATCGGATTATTCTCCTCGGTCCGTAATCCAATCCCTACACCCAATGGCCTTATCGGACCTCAACAATATACCTACTGGTCTTATTCTCACTCCCATATAAGTATAATGTAAATCCTAGGATACCCATTCATTCCCGAACTCAACGAATAATTAAACACAAAATTTTCGGGAAACAGCTTGCGTCGATCGATCGACGGCTGGGTTCGATCGATCGATCGAACAGGGACAGACGCAGTTGTCTTCTTCGTTAAGATTTTTCCTCCATTAACAAACCTCCAAACTCCATTATAGTCCACCATACTTTGACCCAATGATCCTAACATATTTCCGCATATACTAGGACAGTTTCTAACGTGTCAAATACATCAAAACTCCAATTACTTTAAAGAAATAATGAATTAAAATCCAGAATTTCTTGAAACCCTAGTTATGGTGTTCTTCCCATATTATCATTCAAAATCCATATTTTTAATCCGAAAAATCATCAAGTCTAATCTGAATCTTAAACCTCTACATAAGGTAAATCATTCTACATGCGTTTCCTATCCCAACATGTATAAATATCATCTTTCTCCAATCAAAATAATGATTTAAACAACACTATTCAAAAACCCTACACATGGGTATTATAACTTTATAATTTTTGCAATAAACAACTTGCCTTATGATCAGTAGGGTCTGATTTCATGGTTGTTGTTGATGATTGATGATCTTCATCCTTCAATCCTTCTTCCCCAACAAGTTGATGGTAAAAATCCCTTTGAATCCTTCCCAGTTCTTCCTTTTGCCTTAGAAAGTTGTGCCTCTCTTCTCTCTAATGGTATTGGTGTTGTCATGGGTGTTCTAACCCTAATTCCTCTATCATACGGCTGATATAAAACTCTCAATTTCGTAGGTCTCCATACCCTCTTATGTTAAAAGACCAAAACGCCCCCGAACGGTCTCGGTTTAGTCCCAAATTACGCCGGGACTCAACTAGTACTCCCGGGTATACTATTTTGACTAATTTGACCCTTCCGGACTCATCGGTGACCTCTAAATTATCATTTGAGTCACTTAAAAAATATTACTCGTTCTCATCCCAACACGGTCTACACGCGTTAAGTAACTATTTACCACTCGCACTAAGTAAATAAAATGAGGCAATATAAACCGGTATCTATCTCTCGATTAATATTCCATAATTATAATTTTTTTAAATAAAACTCTTTAAATTACTACTTTTACGAAATTTAAATTAATCCGTAATTTTCTCATTTAATTCTCCAATCTAATTAAATAGATTTATTTGGAATATTCAGAAATACGGGGTATTACATACTTCCCCCTTGCAAAGGAATTTCGTCCTCGAAATTAGGATAAGGCTGCTATTAAGGCTAAGGACCTTAAGTATAATTGCATCCTCTAATACCCAATACTAAATCATAACATCCTAACGGTCGCCCCAAGTACATGTCTTACTTCATTATAAATTCTTATCGCACGTTACCCATGCCGCATATATCATAATTAAGTCTCACTACTTAATTTCTCATAGATTTTTCCAATCCAACGTTAATTCTTGAAATTAAGTTTCTCCCTACTTAATTTACCCATTTGATGTATATCTCTATATAACATCTAAATGTCTACTATCACTCATAAGTAGAATATTATAAGGTATATATTTCACATACAATATATACTTTAAGGAAAATTGGTCCGGCAAAAATCATCGACCCCAATAATCCTATCATTTACATTGGTCCGGGAACCCATCGACCCCAAGGTAAATGTAATGCACATGTCGGTTCAGACCTTCCGTCGATACCAATATTTATCATCGATTTGGTTCGAAAAAATCATCGACCCCAAATCGATCCCTCATGTATTGGTCCGGAACATCATCGACCCCAATACAGAGATTAAGCACACTAAATATCGCACATAAGTAGAAAAATCAATAGGTATATATATATTGTACACATAACATATACTATCAACACTTATTTTATCATCACCCCCCTTCTATAACACTTTTGGGGCCATTGGCTCGGAATTCCACCTCGATCACCAATATTTATTAATTACTTGTCTCGGGATCACATCTTGAGCACCAATATATGTATATATATCTCATCGCACATGAGTAGACAATTTGTGAGTCATATATTTCACATTTCATATACCTTAAAATGCCACACTCCAATAGAATGTCCTCATATCACGCGTTAAGGACTAAAAGTTCGAAATGTCTCCTCGAACCACACCTCAAAGTACATGTATTGTTCGTAATCGGTACCCACGAACCTAATCCTCATGTACAGTCCATATAGGCACTCACTCTACCTATAAATATGCACTTATAGGCATACATTCAACCTATGAATTGATCAGTGGGCTTCTCCAAAATTCCACTATCATAAGGGCGTATCATAATTCTTTCTCACTAACATTGAGTCGTAGGTAACACAACGTACTCAAAATAAAACTTTATCTCTATTCCTTCCTAACCATCTCTCACAGGGTGGAATTTTAGGATTTCATCATGATTCACAATCATGTAGAGCGGCACCGTGCACTCTTCCTTTTCAACTACATACTAATCCATCCCGGTCACCCCATTTCGTTACCCCCAACGAAATGTTGGCTTAATTATGATGTTCACAACCCATCAATAATTTATAAGTCTGTCTCCTCATTCCATCATTGGAAATGTGAGTTCACTACCACATTCCGGTTGTTCATTTTGAGTCTATCTTGTCTATTAACTAGAGGTGTATCTGGAGACAATCTCACTATGTCTCTCCTCAACATCGCTTCCCACTTACGTCATCTTTCCTCAAGTGGTACTCTATTCCCCTTTCTCTCCGGGTTTATTATACTTTACAATCCGTGCACTCTTCGCAATTGGCGCACTTTTTGGGTTGGTTACTTTATAAGAATCAACATTTTAGTAACACGTAAGTCACTCACAACACTCAGTCAAGTAGCACCTTGCGCTACTTCTTCACCACAGTTAGGTCTCCCATATCAAGAGATAACCTTTGAACGGTTTCCCACCGACTTTCATCCCATAGGGTGTGCTGGATCTCTCAGCACATATAATCTTGGATCATCGTCCATCTCCCATAACGTTCAACCCATTTCATCGATACGACTTGTCTTCTAATTTCCCCACCGGTGTACAAAATAATTTTCCGCATCCCTCTATCTCGGATGTCTAAGAAATCCTATTAATTAGGGCGCCCATACACCCTTTTCTCCGGGTATATTTGCAAAAACATTGCAAATGTCGCACCCGTAACATGCTTTTCTTCAACTCTAGCCTAGTCTACACGACGTGACCACAATCTTGTGGGTATTCTCAATACCCTATAGACCAAAAAATCAAATCCTTGCCCCCAAAGTCCCACTTATCCCTTCGTGGTGAGGTAAGCCTTTCAGTGTTTCTCTGCAACACTACCGGCTCCACTGATGCCCTAGCATCTAACAATGTCTCTTCTCCTAACGTGCATAAAAACTCAGTCGTATTCCCTTTCGCAACCGAACTTAAACAAGGGACTTCTCCCCATGTATTCTTACCGAGCATTATCGGAGCAACACATGGTCGATATGCTCAAATTCGATTCCTCGACAATATGTGCAACCATACTCCAGTATTTCTAAAGGATTCAAGTGGCACCGCGCTTATACTATAACTAAGTCTTTATCACTAATTACAACGGCGAGCTCGATCTCTCCGCTCAGCGGTCATACTACATACCTTAACTCACATCTTTTAGGTTCCCACACACCGAAATCAATTACTATGAGATGTTCATAATCTCCGAAGTCTCTCACATATTGATGAATAATGACAAATCGACCCTTTTTCAGGTGAGGAATCGTCATATACTCCATTCACTTGAGTCTAAAACCCCTATACTTCCTTATCCATCACTCTGGTGGTTCAGATGGTTTTCGGACATAACACGCTTGTCCTCTCCGGAATGTAAAACTTATTGGAGTTATTATTTCTTCAAATAACTTCAAGCTAAAATAAAATGCGTGGCCCTAGAATCCACACTAGACATCTTTTCAAAAATTCCAGACTCCAGGCCATACTGACCGGTTTGGGTACCCCTCCTCTCGGACTGGGTAGTCTCAATCCTGAACACTATCATCCTGGTTCCCTTAGTTCTACTGACCAAGAGGAACACACTATGAGACTTAACAACCCCAACTTAGAATATAATCATTAAATCCCCTAGTGGGTTTTCACCCATGGCTTGCACCAGCCCCTTTACATTCAGTCTTACTCTTTGACTAAATCCTTAAACTCCCTTAGGTCCGCCCACCTAGGAGCATTTACTTCAACGTTGTCGGAAGTACCATATTGTCTTCATAAACATAAGTCGTCCAAGAAGAGTTTTACCAAAATTGCGAATTATAACTCGAGAGTCCATTCTCTCAAGGGCACTTTTTCCTTTATACCTATCTCATCGGTACAAGTTCACTTAAAAGGATAAATTTCTCTCTCATGATTGGCCTCTACCAGGCTTCCACGTGAGGGGTTCAGATATTCCCATTCACTTCGCTTCTGAATCATCATTGGAGAACTTTGCGGTTAAACTATTTGTAAGGTTCCTCTATTTGTATACGGACCCTCAGTCCGAATGTAGTGACTGGTATCTCCGCCACGTTGCCTCTAAAAATTTACTCAAATTTTCACTTCTGAGTATTTCTACTCTATCCTATACACCAAAACCACTGGACATACTACTTCCATTGGTTAACATGTACAGTCACCGTTTTATCACATTTTTACGGCTCGTTCTCATCAAATTTATTTTCTTCAGACCTACTCCCACTATCACTGCATTGGGCGGTCTAGACTAGCATCCCTCTTGCCGTCGCGACACTTGAAAAATGCCTATTATGCCTCAACAAACCTTGCAGCATTTACTTCCATTACACGCTAGGAGTGACCTCGACAACGGTCATCTCTCTTATGATTACCATATTTGAACACTCCAGGCTTCATGCTGAGCTCCTCCCTCCTGCAGTCCTTCCAACGCCAATGCTGGTTTTACCGCCATGTTCGACGTATCATGCCCAATCGAACTCGTATATATAACACTACATTTACTAAATAGCAGGGGAACGTAAACTACGTACGTAGAGGAGTACAATAATCCTAAGATAGGGCTCTATATCAATCAAACGATATGCTGAAAACGTAGTAAGCCGTACAGATCCTATGGACACTAGAAACTGATGCTCTGATACCATCTGTGACACCCCGCCTAATTAAACATCGGGTGATCAGGCCTTTATTAAATTAAAATAGGTTTCTCAAATAGTTCATTCTTAGCATCACTGTCGAAAACTTTTTAATTACTAATCCCCCAAGTAAAATTTGACCGGTGACAAATTTTATCTTTCTTAAAACAGATAAATCAACCACGTGGAACAAAGTACAAACAATCATGTACTATAATTCAAACAACAAAGTAAAAGTACAACAGAACAAAAGTATTACCGAATAAACCATCGGCTAAAAATCACAAACAACAATAGAATAACCACTAGTCTGAAACTAACATCTGAGACTAATACCGGACCACAAGTCCATGCATAGAAGTGTGTGAGATCCTGTACTAGATCTGAATGAGAGATATCATCTAGTCAAAATCCTGTAAGCATCCACTGTGCTACAGCTCCGAGTCTCTGGAATGGAATCATCATACATGGCATCCCTGTGTCTGGACACCTAAAAGGTTTTGAAAATATTTTATAGCAAGAGTTAGTACTCAAAACATTTTGAAAATATTTTGCAAGCGTTTATCACAATATAAAATGCGGTTATTGATTACACATGTTAGGTTCTCGTACACTCTCTTGAGTTACTCACCCCTCATCTTTTGTGCACACCTAACGTTCTACACTTAGTTTATCTAGCCATACCTCCCAAGCTAACTAAAACCAAAGTAGTCAACTGAACTTATCTGTACCCAAGTTCCAGTACCGCCCATACAGTACAACCGTTTCACTAACATCTCGCGTATGTTAATTAATTCTCAAGTAACATTTCATCTATGTTATTTTTCAAGAATTCCCATTTAGTTTCACTACTAAAATTACTACAATTCTCACAATTGTTGACTTCCCACTTATGTAATTAAGTTTCACTACTTGAATTACTAAATAGATTTTCTCTATCTAAAGGTGCATTTCGTAATTAAGTTTGACTACTTAACTTACCAATTCAGTATGTATCTTTAAATACATAATATGTATCAATCTACTAACACACGGAAGTAGGATATCATCAAGTATATATATTTCACACACAATATATACTAAATATCAGTCATTGCTATTTTTCCCTTTTTATACACGTAAAGGACTCTTGGTTCGGAATGATTCATCGACCCCAAGTAAGAATTAGTTCGGAATGATACATCGACCCCGATTATTTATATACACAAATAAAGATTTCTTGGTTCGGAATGATTCATCGACCCCAAGTGAGAGTTGGTTCGGAATTATCCATCGACCCCAACTATTTTTAAAAATATATATATACACATATTCTGGTTCGGGACTCTCTCATCGCGACACCAGTTCAAAGTTTGGTTCGACATTTCTCATCGACCCCAAACATATAATAACTTTATGTTAGTTCGGAATGTCTCATCGACCCTAACATAATTAATTTAGGTATAATCTCTCTACCTAAAAGATCACATAATTCAGTAGGTACACGCCCGACCTATTAATCATATACGTACGTAATATTTTAATCTCATATATCTACCGTACAATATTCGCTTTACGATTTATCTCATTAATCGTAACTATTTTAGTATTCACACAACTCTAAGGGTCCTAGTTACCCCTTACATAATTTCAGTAGTTATTTCTTACCCTACTAGTCTATTACTTAAATTGAATTTACTTCTCCCCGTAACTCAATTTTTGAAATCCCCGATACTCTACTGAATCGGATTATTCTCCTCGGTCCGTAATCCAAGCCCTACACCCAATGGCCTTATCGGACCTCAACAATATACCTACTGGTCTTATTCTCACTCCCATATAAGTATAATGTAAATTCTAGGATACTCATTCATTCCCGAACTCAACGAAGAATTAAACACAAAATTTTCGGGAAACAGCTTGCGTCGATCGATCGACGGCTGGGTTCGATCGATCGATCGAACAGGGACAGACGCAGTTGTCTTCTTCGTTAAGATTTTTCCTCCATTAACAAACCTTCAAACTCCATTATAGTCCACCATACTTTGACCCAATGATCCTAACATATTTCCACATATACTAGGACAGTTTCTAACGTGTCAAATACATCAAAACTCCAATTACTTTAAAGAAATAATGAATTAAAATCCAGAATTTCTTGAAACCCTAGTTATGGTGTTCTGCCCATATTATCATTCAAAATCCGTATTTTTAATCCGAAAAATCATCAAGTCTAATCTGAATCTTAAACCTCTACATAAGGTAAATCATTCTACATGCGATTCCTATCCCAACATGTATAAATATCATCTTTCTCCAATCAAAATAATGATTTAAACAACACTATTCAAAAACCCTACACATGGGTATTATAACTTTATAATTTTTGCAATAAACAACTTGCCTTATGATCAGTAGGGTCTGATTTCGTGGTTGTTGTTGATGATTGATGATCTTCATCCTTCAATCCTTCTTCCCCAACAAGTTGATGGTAAAAATCCCTTTGAATCCTTCCCAGTTCTTCCTTTTGCCTTAGAAAGTGGTGCCTCTCTTCTCTCTAATGGTATTGGTGTTGTCATGGGTGTTCTAACCCTAATTCCTCTATCATACGGCTGATATAAAACTCTCAATTTCGTAGGTCTCCATACCCTCTTATGTTAAAAGACCAAAACGCCCCCGAACGGTCTCAGTTTAGTCCCAAATTACCCCGGGACTCAATTAGTACCCCCGGGTATACTATTTTGACTAATTTGACCCTTCCGGACTCATCGGTGACCTCTAAATTATCATTTGAGTCACTTAAAAAATATTACTCGTTCTCACCCCCAACACGGTATACACGCGTTAAGTAACTATTTACCACTCGCACTAAGTAAATAAAATGAGGCAATATAAACTGGTATCTATCTCTCGATTAATATTCAATAAATATAATTTTTTTAAAATAAAACTCTTTAAATTACTACTCTTACGTAATTTAAATTAAGCCGTAATTTTCTCATTTAATTCTCCAATCTAATTAAATAGAATTATTTGGAATATTCAGAAATACGGGGTATTACACATGTTTAGTGTTGAAATCTTATATGCTTAAATTTTTTGGAGAAAACCCAATGGGATTTATGTAGAAACTCTTAATCTTGGTTAGGAATTGAATGTAGAAGGATTATGGACGAATTTGGTATCCAAGAACTTAACCTTGATGACTTAAAAACGTATTAAAGATGAGTATTTAGGCACAATAAATTTCTGGGTTCATGTTAATAGGGTTTGGGGTAAAATTTGGGGATTTATGATAATTGCATGTTGATTAGGAGGATTTGACCCCAAAAATATGTTAAGAAGTGATCTAGGATGACTTAGAATAGTATTAGAACAATAAAATGTTATTGGTATGACCTTAGGATGGATTTAGAGAAGAGAAAAATGAAGAAAAACGAGTTGGGAAATTTCTGGGCGTTTTCTGCCATCTCGTTAGAAGACCTGCCCAGGTCGTTCGAACGACCTCGTTCGAACGAGCATCTAACGAGATGACAGTACCCCTTCTAATGAGTTGGTAGTTCGTTCGAAGACATTCGTTCGAACGATCTCGTTCGAACAACCTCGTTCGAACGAGATTTCTAACGAGTTGACAGAATGGCCTTTTAGGCCTGATTTTAATTCGAACTTCCAGTAAACTTATTTTAACCGAGTGTTAACCTTCCCTTGTTGACTAGTGGGTATAGTTGTGAGATTGGAGTATCTTGAGGATTAAAACTTAGAATTTTGTAGTAAACTGGATGACATTTAAGGGTTAGGAAATAAGTACCTAAAATTACGACGTGAGAAGGGTTGATAACTTTGATGTAGATTATTCGGGGACTTATAAACGTGCAACGTTTATTGACGGTATATGAATGTAAAATATACCTCTATCAAAATTATAAGATATCTAAGATGTGTGAATGCTTAGTATATGTGTTTATTTGTGTATAACATACCTACCACACTTGCTATCACGGGAGGTCAGCGTTCGATCAGGGCCATCTAATCTTTGTGTGCCTACGGGGGGATTTAGATTGGTACCTCGAGGACATAGGTCAGAGAATGACTTATTGGGGAGTTAAAAAGTCAGCTGATCATGGGAGGGTAGGTATATGCGTGACCCATGTGATGTGAACTACATTCGCCTCTATTGTGTGTGATTGTTACTTATTGAGACGGTTCCTGAGTGATTTGGAATACGTGATCCTAATGTACGTGATGTATCGGGATTTGATAGCAGGGTATGTGTGCACCGCAGCTTAGTCTCGGGATGCCAGTATTGTATATTTATGATGAGATTTATATACTGATAATTGAAATGAACTGTCATTATAAATGTAAGTGTGATTGATCGTAATATTTTTAGTAGGATTAAAGATGGAGAAATTCTTATAAATTATTATAACTAATTATGAGTAATAACAGTAAGACTCCAGTTTATATTAAGATATTGGGAATCAAACTTTGAAATGTAAAGTAATGTCAGGTTACGGATTGGACTAGTTAGATAGTGAAATAACTAGAATGGGTACGGATACTATAGGAGTGCACAATTAGTTGAGAGGTGAGGAACTCATGTGAGTGCACGCACTATCATGTATTTTATATTCACTGTTGAATGATATTCAACACTTGCTGCATTTTAAACTGTTTTCACAATCGGGCTCTGACCCGTTTTCTTTCAAATCGATTTTCTTGTAAAAACCTTTTAGGTACCCAGCCACAAGGACACCAAGTGTAGGAGTTCCATCCCAGTGACGTGTTGTAGTTGTTGTGGAAGTTACAGGACCTTGATAGTAGACGCCTCCACTTTCTATATTGACTCTATTTCAGATTCACTCATCTGTAGGACATGTCGCCCCTTTTCTTTTAGAGACATCTTACTTACTCAGTTTTATTTCATTTTTGGGTTGTAATTATTTAGTGATTCAGACTTTGTATTCAGTTTTATTCAGTATTCCAGATTATGTCTGAGGAGTGTTCCTCCAGATTTATTTATTCCTTTATTATTGAAATGTGACTGTAATGTGGTTGTGGTATCATTATGTCATTATTTGATACTTGTATGTTAATCGGTTTTAAGTAAAATTGACAAGTCACTTTTTAAATATTAGGTGGCTAGTAATGGTTAAAATGTTTTCGACAGTGATGCTACGAACTGAACCAACTTGACATTTTGTATTAATTTAAATAAATGAGTAGCTACCCGATATTTAATTAGTCGGGGTGTCACAAACTTCTTCAAGCTCAACTTTTCCAGCAACCTACAGGAACCATATCGTCAAATCATGTATCGTATAGCATATTGAAAACCCTATGAATAACCTACTATGTATTGTACAGTAAGATATGGTACAAAATGTAAGAAAATAAAACACAATTCTTACAATAAATAATGAAATCTAATATATAATATAAAAACGGTGTTTTCATCCGCTATTAAGACACGTGTGCCCGACTTTATTTCCTATTAACTATACCTAGGTCTGCTTTACGAAGCCTCACTTTGTGTATGTCTCTTCCTCTTCTCCACTTCCACTTCCACTTCCATTTCCTCTACGATTTCGTCTTCAAATCTTCTGTTTCAAACTTTCCTTTACCGAAGATATATATTAAACGACTCATAAACTCCACTCTATGTCCATTATCCTCCCTTCGATTCTCATTCCCCTATTCCGCATCAGTTCGCTGCTATTCCCTTTTTATGCTATAAATATGTGCTCGGTCATTGCCTTTAACCCACAACAATATTTTTGGAGCATCTCTACATTCATGTATTTCGACTGCTAGGTATTTGTGTATTGTTATCATATTTTTTTTTATCATTTTCTCATCCATATTTTTTTATCTCCCCATATATGTCTTTCTGTATTGGTGTTAGTCTGTTAATCATATATGCTGATGGTTTCTGGTGTCAAAAAATTTGTTATTGATATGTCCCAAGTGTGACCTCGGCTCGGAGGCACCAACCTCGGTCGAGACCGTGGCCGACATTGGAGAAGCCTTGGGCATGCAGCATCAACACTCGGCCATAGCAAGGTCGGCCCAGGCCGACACTACCACCAGCCTACGTGAGGGACATCGCATGCATCACAAGGATCAGCAGCATTCTCGTATACCTTGGAATGGCAACCTCGGCCAGACATAGGCCGAGCTCGCAAGAAGCCAACAGCAACCTCATCAGGACATTAGTTGATGCTCCAAACGTACCAGCTCAACCTCGGCCTATTTCTGATCGACCTTGTCCATTGTCTCGGCCAGGATTAAGCCAAAACCTCCATGGTCACCTCGGACTGAACGAGCACCTGGACTTACCAACCTCGGCCTCTCCCAGGCCGAGGTCATACACCAGGCGCGAAAGCCGAGCATCTGCTGACATTTGGATAAGGGCACGTGGATACAAATCAGTTATAACAAGATTATTCCCCACACGTGGGGATAATATTGCATCATCACTCTATACATGTGACAGTGACAGATGGCTTTCCCATATTGGTGAGGCATTCACACACATGCACATTACATGCATGGGGGGTACATTACACCCCCTTGGTATTATATATAGAGGCCATCCTCTACCTTGTAAAGGATCCAAGATATACAACCCTAGCTGAAACTCTATCTAGATACACAGTAGAGAAAGCTTGAGAGATTGTATCCATGGCCATCAGTGCCTTATTACAGTGAGGTTATTCACACACACAGTGGACGTAGGCCAGTTTAGGCTGAACCACTTATATCCTGGTGCTCTCTCCTCTTCTCCTCATCTCATTCTCCTACCTATTAAGTAACTATGCTGCCATTGTTGTTCTTAGATTGAGTTTGAAAACACCTTACTTGGTGGTGCTAATCCTAGCATCATCAGTTATTATCTCTTTGTGTTTCTATAATTTTATCATTTATATTTTGGTATTTTGCCATATATGTGTTAGTGTATTCGTGTTTATCTGTCTAATCATCCATTTTGTTCGATTTTGCTGGCAAATGAAATTTTATGCTTTTGTTTTCTTTATTTCAGTCTTCTTTTTTATGTTTGTCATTTTAGTTATGTATGAGTTTATTTCTATAGGAAAGCATCAATTGATATTCCTGAAGTCATCTTTGAAGGAAAGGTAAAACTTTTACATATTTTTTTCCTACATATTCCATTTATAAATCTAAACATTTCTACACTAACTAAAGGTCAATTGTTGATCAGTATTTCAATGAGAAGTTTCGAAATAAGCAAATGGGAATGCCTTCTGGGCGAATGCCAGAAATAAAAAAAAAAAGATGAAATTTGTGCAATTACATCCATTGCAAAATGGAGGTATGTAAAATTATATACTTAATTAGATACGTATACACTTTATTATCTACTAACATTACAAACTACATAAAAAAATCTTATACATATATAGAGCCTACTCATTTCGTGCAAAGCAAAGATCATAGAGCTCAATACACAATACAGTTGGTACTACCTTTCATGTATCGATTGCAATAGGAAGTGTATACCACTCTCCACAACATTTTGGTGCGACCATTGCAACATTGAACCCAAGTTCCCTAAACCGAGGTACGTACGACATTTAATATATTCATTCATAACTTCTATTAATAAATTTTTTCCAACCAATTTCACAAAGATATCGATTGAGCATTCGAGTTGAGGACACAACAGGCTCTACCACTTTCGTCATTTTCGACAAAGAAGCTGAGAAAATTCTTCAAATCCCTGTTACGCAACTATGTATCGTAGTAGAGAAGGTGTTACCTGAATTTAATTAATTTGTCATTGTATTATATATTTCTTCTAAAGTTATTTATTGTTGCAATATATATGATGATTCTCAAATGATGTGTTCAAGTAATATGCAAGCTCACTTACATTAATTACTAAGGTGTTCATCTGTTATGATATGGAATTATTGAAATGGCCTATTTCGTACTCATTGAATCTTAATACATAGAATTTTGACAAGCAGGGCTTACGACAAACGTTACTGTTTTTTTACATGGTTGCCTAAGTAAATAAATGTTATTGCTATAATGGACCTCTCATTTCGATGGGAATTTCTTCTAATACGCGGAAACATGTCATGCAAGTGATAATAAGAGATGGATTTCTGTGGAACAAAATATTACTGCTCAATTCTAGCATCCTTATCAGGTATGTGTCGTATTACCCTTTCCGTTACGACATTTCATACAGTTAATATAATCATAAATGTGACTAAATATGCGAACAGGGAGCGTACGCTCCATTCAATTTAGCAATCTTTTGATATTTTGCACCAATACCTTTGATGCTTGGATCTTTGAATTTTACGAATAATTTCGTTCCGAAGTCCATCACAATTACATTCAACTGTTATTCAAATTTACAAATACACCTACTTATCATCCAAATGCCTTATAAAAATATGAAAAGTCTGCTCCAATTCATACATTTTTCAACGAAGTTACACTAATTGTACCGTGCTATTTATGTCAATCAGTATCATTATTTCAGGACAGCTACCTTTCACTATTTGTAAAGGAATTCTGCTGCTAAGTTCATCCTACAAAAAAACAAGGTAATTAGTCATTCTTTAATCATTAAAACTTAATACATAGGACTTAGAACAACAGTGCTTGCGACATACGTTACTGTTTATTTACTTTCTTCAATAAGTGCTCAAATGTTATTACTATCATTGTTTTGCACCAATAACTTAGCTGTTTGGATGTTTGATTGTTGCAATTCATTTCGTTTAGAAGTCAATCACACTAAAAAAATCTATCTTGTCCCGGTTAAACATCTCACTTTCAATCGATTATGCCATGACTGCTCAGACCTTCTCTATTCAAACCATTTTCACAATATAATATACTTAATCAAAATCGCAAAGTCAGTCACCTAATCGACTCTGAAAACAGAATATGAAATAAATAACTCATTTGAAATATTTTGTGTGACTCAAATGTGGATAAGATTCATAAAATTAAAGTGTCGATTGCATACTTTAATGATGTTAAAATCTGCAGCTGGACCAAAAAAACCATCACCCTATCAAAGTAAATTTTAACGGGGTTGTTTTTAAATATCAGAATATTGAGCGATGGCACGGGAACCTCAGGGATACTTTCTGGCAGGTCTAGCTCAAAGATTTAAAGTTCCATTGAAATCAACACATACTGAGGCTATTGCAGCGATAATGGATATTAAGTTTGCTATAAACCGTTGATACTGTTTACTTTGTTTTAAGGGGGAATGCAAACGAGTGATTCATGCTATAATAGCAGTGGAAGAGGACCTTTTGGATATGAAGTCCGTTCATTTTGCTCAAGACTCTCCAGGTTTGTTTTTTCAGTTGTTAAAAAATGTAATAAAATAAACGCGAGGTATGTCAAATTTTACTTTTTAATGTTTTGGCTAACTTCACCACTCTCATTATGTAGGGAACAATCATAGCCTTTTGCAAAGAGAAATAGGTTAATCCTTCATTTTTCTTTACAGTTTTCATTGGGTATTAAATTTACATATAGGTGGCATTGGGGTATGAAAATTTTTAACTGGTATAGGTATGATTATACATTTATACTCAAACCATTATGGCATCCTTTCCTCAATATAATGATTAACCTTTTTTAATTGTTGTAATGTCCATTAATACATCTGCACACATTCTGTTTACTAATTAATAAACATTGAAAAACAGTTCTAGGCTTTGTAATACAACAACTGCAACACCTGGGAATTTATTTTTGGAGGGCAAAAGAAATCCATTGCGTTGTCGATTTTTCTTCATTCAAATTAGGTATTATACACCTTATTATGCAATATACATACTGGAATCTATTCAATTGGGAATATAGTTAACTTAGTAAAAATAACAAATATATCATACTTTACATGAATGATTCGACATAATTGTTTACAATAAATAAATTTTTTATAATACACTGCTTCTAATTATCACAATAATTAATATTTACTCAGTCTAACATAAGCATTGCAATCTATTTCCAAACATTTTCCAATGTTCATTTAGCCATTAATTATATATATAATTTACTTAACTGCTGATCACAAAATGATTATGAACTTTGCTGTAGCAGGATATATAATGGATGCAGAAACTTTTGGTTCAATGAACGACAACAACGCAACGAAATTTTGCTATGCCATCATAGTATCCTTTGTAAAAGCGATAATAATCGACGTTTATACAGCTACTACACGGTGTCGGGGCTTTAATAGCATCCATGACGTCCAATTTACATTAATATATAATACACTTACTCTATCACTGATGAATTTTACGGCTTTGCACAACTTACCTCGTCTATTAATGTTCAAATATGCGAATCATGTAAACGGTGCATTGTATGAATATATCCTTATCTTCATATTTTTTAATTGGGAATAAAATTGATTGCTTCGATTACTCTGAAACTGTTTGAATGGTTAGAATATAGCACTGTTTGGCGAAAAATGGGTTACATCTTTTGAATGATTGGTTAATAGCATATTTAGGTAGTCTATAATATAATTACATATGTAATACCCTAAATAATGAACAAACTTCATGAAAACATAAATTGAAACATATTCTTATAATGCTCCCGTGCATCGCATGGGGTTTTAACCTAGTTATAATATATAATTAAAATTGACAGCGAAATAAATTGACAACATTTGTGGCTTTCTTACGATGCTACGTGTCCAATTTTAATGATCCTTATTAACGAACAAATTTAGTTTATAAAATGAAGAGACATAAGGGAAAAGGGGTAGCTGAGGAATAAGGGGGGAGCAAAGGCTTCATAGGATTAAAGGGGGAGATGAAGAGTCGAAGAAAATGAGAAACATACAACTCTCTCCTAAAATTAACCGATACTTCTTTCTTTTCCCAAATGTTCGGCTGCCAATCCTCCCTTTCCCTCTTCCACAACGATCCTTTAACTTCTCATCTGCAATCAATTCCCTTCTCATATGCCAACTCATGATGTTGAGTAGGTCTCATATGAACGTTTTTTGTAATTTGTTTTATGATGTTGGGTAGAATCTTTTTAATTATTTGTACATGATTGTGTATGTATGGTGAACGTTTTGTGTGAATCTTTTGTTCAATTTTTAGACAGATTCCATTCTTAATTTTTCTTTTGGTTTTGGTTGTACTATTTATTTGCTAGTACCCATTTCTTAAGTTGTTTATCATTTGGGCTTTAATATTTGTATTATCCTTTTTGGTACCAATTTTAATTTATGTGAAAAAATGTTATGCAAAAATATAGTGTAAAAATTGTCATAAAAAATAATATCTAAAATGATACACACTATACAAGCTTGAATTCAGATTTCAGGGTGTTATACAATTTGAGGGTGATGGGTTTGAAAAATCTCGACTTCAAATGCTTCACAAGAGTTGCAGTGAATTTAGTGGTGTACCGTCGATTTGCTGACATGAGAGCTGGTACTTTTGGGCATTTTGAGCTGTATGGTGAATAATAATGGATTTTTAGATGAATTTTGGGGAAAATAATCACTACACCAAATCTGCCGAATTGTCACGATCATTGACCTTGAGAAGTTCAACTTGTCAAGGTCAATGACCATGAAAATTCTGGGGGTGATAACTTTTGCTATCACGGACATTGATCGTGACAAGTTCGTTAGACTTGTCACGGTCATGTCCTTGTCACGATCATGTCACGGTCCTTGACCTTGACAAGTTTTGTCACGATTAAGGACCGTGACAAGCCCACGACAATGTCTAAAAAATTATCACGGAAAATGACCGTGACAATTCTGGGCAGAATTGAAAAAAAAAATCTGCTGGGCAGTATGGCCACTACCACTGCCCAACAGTATATTTGTACCTGTTATAGCAACGTTGTACCAGTTCAAACATCATATATCCAAATAAAATAGAGACAATGCAAATATACATTCAAAATAGAGACAATATGCATCACGATATAATCCAAATATAATTCAAATGTAACAACTTAAAACAATTCAATTCAAATAATGTCACTAAATGTCTGGGGTAAGGTTAGCTCTAAGGAGGTGAGTACGCCACATGATATACGAATTGACACACCCACCAATATACATCGTGCCACATTGTTCGCGCAACCACAATGGGGAGTTCTCCTTCCTGGGTATCACATGCATGATGAGCACCTTGGACTCGATGAGCGTTCATGAACTGACATACCCTGGACGGTATTCATGTCCCTCAAGCCCCGCCCTATCCGCTGGCCATCAAATATGTCAAGTATAAACATGCTCGGCCAATCAAGGGTCGACATCGATCGGTCGAAGGGAGCCAAATAGGGGGCTGGATCATCAAAGTCCGCACGTGTTGGCGATGAAGCAGCGAGGTCCACATTCTCGTCATCCTGCACCTCCTCCTCCACCACCTTCTCCTTCCCTTTCCCCTTACGATTTTTGCCCAACGAACTCTTCATGAATGAGAACATATCTTGGATCGTCGCCTCCAAACGGGACAGCTTCGCGTCATGCGAGTCCACCGTTCGAGCCAACCCGGTGTCGCTCGTTTCCAATCCAATGATCCTAGATTTGGCCACCCGCGAGGTCACCCTCCTTGTCCTCCCCTTGCGATCAGCGTCAAGCACTTAGCTGAGTGCGTATGTGGACAAAGATGCCTTGTCGGCATCAAACTGCGACTCATGCACTTCCTTAAGCTTTGCCTGAAATGACAAAAAGCACATGATTAGTAAAATAAGTAAATAAAAAAATTATAACGTAATTAACAAAAAGTAAACTGTCGGATTACTTACAATCGTGGTCGCGACGCTCGGGTACACCTCCTTCTCCTTCTCCTTCTTCGTTCGAATAGCCATATAAGTATCGAGCCTATGTGGCCTACCCCCAGGGCCACTCCCTTTCACCTGAAATAAAATAAAGTAAAATTAGTATCGACTTCGCAAAGTAAAATAATGCAGAATAATATATTTTTATAGTTATAGAAAAATTAAATCTTACCATCATCCTATGCTCCACCTCGGCGTAAGACGTTCGGTTGGAGCAGTGCACGCCCGTCTTTTTTGCCCGATTTTCCCTCCCTGATTGGGGAGATTCCAATTGTCGTTCCCCGATCTTATTGTCAATGAACTTTTGCCATTGTGCCAATGAGATCGGCTCCTTCGGCGGGACGGATTCACGCATTCGGATAACGGACTCTCGGGTCTTCCCAAAGTACCGGGTCCGCATATTTTTCTTCCACGTCTTGTGTTTCTCCCTCAACTGCTCCAAAACGGAATCGTGTAGCTTTGGATTCAGGCTGAATTGTTCCTGTCCAACAAATACAATGTTAGTTGCGAATAAATATAAAATGAAATTGAAATTGAAATCGAAATCTAAATTGAAATTGAAATATTCATATAAATATAAATATAAATACATTACCTGTAGTGCCACCCAAATAGCTAACTTGATCTCATTTGGTACCTAACTCCAACTAGTGTACCCCGGGCCGATGATCGTCTTTACCAGCTCGAGGGATCTCATTAATAGCCCCGTCTTGTTCTCGATGGTCATCCCCAATTTGCCATATCTGGGGAGCCTAAGGGCCTCGTCGCCCTCGTCGCCTCCGCTACCACCGAGCCCAGACAACATCATCATAATCAGTATCATCATCCTCGCCTTAATACCTGAAGGAGACATTTGCTGTAAAAAAATGTTGGTATTAGTGCAAATCAAAATGAATTTGAAGAAGACATATAAATATGTACAATTACTACAAATCCAAATGAATTGTTACTATTTAACACCTCAATTCTGAATTCCAAAACAACAACATCTACCTCATAATATGTACAATTACTAAAAATCCGAAACATCCACACCCCTACTCCTACTGCCCACACACATGCACACTACACAAGAGTGAAAAGGATAAAGTGCAAATCAATTAAAAGCATTAAAAATGGATTGATAAAGTACAAATTGGAATATTTATTACAAATTGAAAAATTATTTCTAATTCGGGTTATCATAAAAAATGGATTGATATTCGGTAGGAGCAGCCAAGTCATCCACACTACTATTTAGACGCTTTGGCACGTGTAGGACAATTGACCACGGCTCGTTGTTGATATACTCCGAGTAAAACACTTGGTTAACCTTTTGAAATGCACAAACAAACGCTCATCGCTCACGTGGTCGTTGCTCTTCAATTTGGACAAGTCAACCATGATCAAATTGGTGACAGGATCAACTTTACAAGCATTTTTATCCTCAACTCTTACCCAGTCACAGTAAAATACAACCTCTTTGAAGCTTATATAATCCAATTCAAATATATTTCGAATTACACCATAGTAAGTCATTTCAGCTTCAACGAGGTTTTTATCTTTTGCGCCCACTCAAAAGAAAGTAAGATCCTTGTATGAAATGCCCGAGTTCTGTACATTTGTACTTTCCTCGTACACTTTTGCACCGAATACGTAACCGTTCAATCGATATTTTTTGTATTCTTATGCCACGAACAAGGGTCCAGTGGCTAGACGAGCAAGTCTTGATGTCACATCACCCGTTTTTAAGAGCTGAGAATATAGATAAATTAATTAGATTCGTTGTAAAGTTTGAGTGTAATGTGACGTTATATAATGGCCATTTTCATTATAATTACCTCTTGTGACAACCACAACGTAAATTCACTGTCTAATTGTACCATTGTTTTTCGTCTTTTATTGTTCTCACAGGCTTCATATTTTCTGCATATTACAAAATTAATCATGTATAAAATAATCTAAAATATTCTAAAATAATGTCAAACATTAAAATAATTTAAACTTACTTTTTCCATTCTTCGACATCTTCATGTGTGTCAAATAGATAACGAGCACTTGTTCATGTTGCAAACTCGTTAATTTCACTCGTTTTCCCATCACATGACCACCATCATCGACGAACTCATCACTGTCATCAATGCTGGTCGAGTCAGGCATATATTCCCGAGTATATATTGATGACTCCACGGTGATGTATTCCTCTGCAATTGATCCTGCAATGTAGCACCTCTGTGAAACACATTCCCCATTCTATTTGTCTCACCCATCCACTCTTTGTATTTCGGATATCTCATCACAGGTACCACAACTAATCACCTATTAAAGGTACGAAACGTATATTCATGGATTAGTATAAATAAAAATTAGATTTATAGTATGTTTCATTTAATTATGTCTTATTTATATTCAAATTCAATTTATAATAGAAATTTCTATTTCCTCCATCTCCTCTAAAAGGTGAGTGGTCCTATCCCATTCAAGACCACATTTTTTTGTAATATACTTAACAGCTCATGCACATTGTTACAATTTGACAAAAATTTGGCAACATGTCCCCATAGTTCTCCAAGTACACAACGTAGATTGACAAGTGTGAATGTTATTTCAATTGATCAATTGAAATAACAGTCACACTTGTCAATATAGTATGTACCCAGAGAACATTAAGATACGACTGCAGAACTTCCTCCAAAAGTAACAACTTTAAGCCACTAAGAATATTATACAAAAATTATGCAGTCCCAAATTGTCCAAACGGGACAATTCGAGAGATCTCATTACAGGGGTAATGAATCTCGAACGGGTCTAAGGGCTATTGAATGCGTACGCATAAGAACTAGAAGGCTAGTATCTATGCGTACTATATGTAATTTCAAGTATGTTTCATTTAATTATCATACTATATATATATTATTCGATATACAAAGTAATTTTCAAAAAAAGTTGAAAAATCCCACCCCCATATGAACAATAATCCAGTGGTCATGCCACTTTTAAAATTAACCAACCCAACATCGATCCACTATAATCCAACAACAATGTCAACAACAATTGTGTATCCCGTACTCCTTCTAATTCATCTACTCAATTAATTATTTTTTATCAATTAAACTAACAATTCAAGTATACAATTATTAATTAACTAATTTACAATGAGGGGAAATACTACTTTCATAATTAATCATATATTAATTTACTAATTTACAATGAGGGACAATCAATCAATTCGTTTACAAGGGACATTACCCACAAACACGCACACTACACACACATATACACACACGCACATACACACACACACGCGCGCGCACATATACACACACGTGCACATACATACACACGCGCACATACACACACACACACACACACACACACATATATATATATATATATAAATGGAAGAGAGAGAGAGAGAGAGAGAGAGAGAGAGAGAGAGAGAGAGAGAGAGAGGGAAGAACGTCGGGGGAAAAAAGAAGGGGGAGGTTTTTTTTTTACTTCGACATTTGTCACGGACTTGTCAAATCGTTGTCACGGTCATTGACCGTGATAAAAAAAACGTGTGTTTTTTTGTCACGGTCAATGACCATGACAAGGCTAGTCGCTGGAAGGATGCCAATTTACCCATTTTGGTGTAGTGTCATAACCTTGCTTTTCACGTGATAAAACCTTATGGAGAATAAGTTAGAGAAACTTATGAGATTTATTAGTACGGTAGGCGTGCACACTAGATGAGAGGTGATAATTCTCAAGAGAGTGCCCCATACTGACATGGTTGTTGCATTAGCCGGTAAGCATTTTAACTTGCTAAACTATTTTTAAAACTGTTTTACACTCGGCCTCTGACCCATTTTCTATCTTTTCTCTCTCTTGTATATATATATATATATATATTACAGGTGCCCAGCCACAGGGGCATCATGCACAGGTTCTTTGGATTGGACGTGCTGCAGCTTATGTGGGAGTTGCAGGCCTTTGTTTTAGACGACCTCTTCATTAATTCAGTTCTTGCTTTAGTTCTTCATAGTTAGGGCATGTGTCGCCCGATTTCCTATTCTGTTTGGTTTTTATCAGAGATTTATGTTTATTTATATAATTCAGTATTTAGTACTCCTTCGGAGTTAACTCTTGTAGGATGGTTTCATGTATGGTTAGTTGACTTGGTTTATTTAATCTAGATGGATTAATTCTTTTGTGTTGATTGATATCCGTAGCACTTATGTGATTCTTAGACTGATGATTATTTAAAAAGGGTTTTCAAGTTGGAATTTAAAAATGGAAATAAGACTTTAAATTGTTTTGTCACTTAGCTTAATTATTTAAGGTGTTTAATTTGGAAATTTTATTTTGCGACAGTGATGCTAAGAATGAACCAACCGTTCACCTTGATTTTAATCTAATAAATGACTGATCACCCGGTATTTGATTAGGCGGGGGTGTCACAGTAACCTTATACGCACTACGACTATAGTATTGTTTTAATTAATTACGTACCGCGCCAGCGGCTTACCTACCCACTACAGTACTACCCACACTAATGAGAACCCCGCCAGCTATCGGAGATATGATCAAGTATTGACATGGTTAAGAAAATCTAAGGAAATGTCTGACTATACAAAATAGTAGATAGGAATCATTTAGACAAAATATATACATAAGAGACCTAAATTCACAACAAACCCTACAGATAATTACACTCACTCAACAAAATGTTACTAGTTTTAGATACGGAATATTTCGCAGAACTAAGTTTGTCGCTTTCAAAAACAGCTGCACAAATCATTTACATTACTGAGTTAAGCCTACCTAAAAGAGGCCAATCAAGAAACATACAACACACGAAGAAAAGTGTATAAAAAGTACAAATCAGTCAAGGACATGAACAAACTTTACTATAAGAAATCAACTTCACACAAATCATCCGACAAACGTAGTCATGTAAAAAAAAATACACAACCTTATTGTATAAAACAAACTCACTCCACCCCGCTGTTCAAAAAATTAGCACCACCTACAAGTAAAATGAACATTATCACAACAACGAAAACAACGTTTACTGTATGAATGTATTTATTAACCGAATAAATAGTTAACACGAAAACGTACTGAACCACATTAAACAACATTACTCCCAAAGTAACATTTATTGTTTGTGTTATGAAACTGTACACAATTCGACACACGCGTTTCCATTCAAAAACATTTCCACCCAAAATTTATACAAACATTAACGGGGTATACTTTCGGGAAAAAAGAATTTTGTTTGATACAAATTCGCATTTTTCATCAATTTAGACAAATATTCATTTGTTATCCGATTGAATACGTTTTAAGACAAAAAAATTGTTAACACGAAGAACTATTGAACCATATTAAACTACATTACTCACAAACTGTTTGTGTTATACAACTGTACAAAATTCGACACACATGTTTCCATTCAAAAATATTTCTACCCAAAATTTATACAAATATTGACGTGGGTATAATTTCGGACAAAATGAATTCTGCTTGATACAAATTCGCACCACATTTAACGGGAACCAAAAAAAACTCCAACCCAAAAATTGTAAATTCAATATTACGTGTCATGAAATGTTTTGATTAACATCATCCAGAATATTAATATCAGTAAAAGTTACTGTGTATATACTACTCGAAGCTAATCATACCTTACACACATAGAATTTTTAATCACTATAGAAAAAACCCACTTCTTTAAGGTTTTACACTACGATTTAATCAACATGCAAGACTTATGTATAAAAAAAACGTCATTACTTCATAAAATCAAATATACTGTTTGTATTTAAACCCAAAATGCAATATGAACCAACAATACAAAATGCTAGCAAAAACTTGAAATCACAACTTAAGAAGAACATTTACTTTCTAAAAAAATGTGAAAAAATCAAACCAACAACATACAACAACAATCCTTTGTAATCACAAGAGAGAAAAAAAACTAACTTAGCGTATACAAGCAATTTCTGGTCCGGTGACTTACCTCAACCCCACAAATACCCGAACCTTTGATCTAACACCGTGAAACAATTGCACAAACACGATATTTCTTCCGTCAACTTACCCACTACGACTCCCCTGTTCTGTCCTTCCGCCTCATATACTTGCAGAGACGAATAGCCAATAGATACACATGGTTATGGCGTTTCGACTCACGCATGATTGAAGGAGAAGAAGGCGGGATACGTATCTCACGAGAATCGTTCAACAATTTCGACAGTTGAAAGGTTTTTTGGCGCCCAACTTTGCCAGGGGTAAGAAAGTAAACAAAAATAGACGATTTCCCCAACTTATTAAAAACGGGACTCACAAGTTCAGAGAAAAAATCGTGGGACTTTAGTGGGTACCAAAAAGTCTAATGGGACATATGTGTAAAGACCCTTATTTTTAAAGATTCTAAAAAAAATGGTCCGCGCCAACGTTTTATTTGAATCGTGATCGTGTTAGTTAAAAAATAAAAGATTCTTAATTGTATTGTGTAATTTATTGATTCGTTTTGTTAAATAAAAAAATACGATTTCGTGTCTTGTCTTATTTTAAAACATATAATTTTAACATATATTGTTTCACACACACACACACACACACACACACACATATATATATATATATATATATATATATAATGCTCCTGTGCGGACTAGTCCACATTTTAAGAATGCGGACCGGCCATGTGTCACCTAACGGTGCGCCTAGAAGTTATCGCCTAAATTATAGGCACAATCTCTCTCTTTTCTGGGCTCACCGCCAGGTGACACATGTCCGATCCGCATTCTTAAAATGCAGACTAGTCCGCACAAGAGCATGACTGTATATATATATATATATATATATATATATATATATATATATATATATATATATATTTTTTTAAAATCCGCCTAGGGCTGAGGCTTGGGAGAAACCCCCACCTTAAGTTTTTCATTCCTTATGCTTGGTAAAACCCTTAATGTGCACTTTTTCTCTAAAAACAAGAATGTTTTAGTGAAACGATATCGTTTTTTAAAGATTCCTTTACAAACCGGACCATTATCTAATCCAAAATAATCAAATAGTATTTTAATTTGCAAATATTCAGACATATTTTTATGATATGTACAATTTTAGTATTTTAATAGCCTTGATATGGTTAAAAAATAATAAAATATATTAAAAAGACCTAAACGCCTTTTGACACCTAGTCTTCTTAGGCTTAAGGCTTATACTTCACGCCTCGATCATGTCTCGCATTTTTTAGAACCTTAATATATATATATATAATTGAATTTTTTTTAATTTAAAAGTTGTATTTTGAAAAAAAAAAAATTATAGAGTGAAAATAAATAAAGCGGGTTTCTTTATTAAGCTCCAGACGAAAGTAGCTGTAGTCGTTTTCTTTTAAGGGACATATACCAAATAGTCCCTCGGACATTTTTTAATACCCATTTAGTCCAAACTTTTTTATTTTGCCTCAAAAAGTCCTTTGCCACATATTTTGGAGAGGGAGTGCCGCTGGCGCGGACCTCTAAAAATAAGAGGATACTGAGTGCTTGAGGAACTAAATAGATTAAACTAAAAATATGTGTCATTTTTAAAAAATATATATTTATAGCAGGGACTATTTAATAATTGATCCTCTTTTAAACCATATATCTAACAGACCTTTTTTAAACCATATATCATATCTTGTTGACTCCGTTATCTCGTTGAATTCGTATATTTATACTAATGAGAGAGTAGCCGTCGGCCAACGGTAACTTCAACATATAATTCGGAAATTTGAATACCTAAAATGAAAGCTTAGCATTTCAAAAACATCATTAAAAGAGCTCCTCCCTTTTTCACTTTTAACATTTCGTAACACGGATTTAACTTAACACCAACATACGCCACACTCGTTAACTTTTAAACAATAATATGAGTCCACAAATATCTATATCAACATGCCATCTCTCTATATAACTAAAATTATACAAAAAAAAAATTGTGCACAGAAAGAGAGAAGCTACAGCAGATCTGTAGAAAATAATAGTTTAACAGTCCGAAAATCGTCGATGGCAATATAAAGATCTCGTACATATAGCAGCTACCTGTAACAAACTTTTCAGTCCAACAAATAATCATAGCTGGAATAAAATATTGGGAAAAACAAATCATATAATTACGTGAAGTAGGTATATCTAACATTATAAATATGTCCATATTAGATACAACAAACTAATATGTGAGTGTATATTTAAAACTTGAAAAATGATTTTCATGGCTGCTTCTGTTTCTGCGTGTATATGTAATCAATGTGAGCGGCTAGAGTTCTTCTCATCAAGCACTCTTCTTCTCCAGCTCCTGAGCAATTTTCCACCATTTCAACTTTCTCTATTTCATCATCCTTGAATACACAAACAGATAAAAATAAAAGAATGAGTAAACACCCTACATATACGTATATTTGGTGATAAATATGATTGTTTTGGGAAAATTAATTACTTACAAGATTTTGGGTTTTCATGGGAGTAACGTCGTTAAAAGGTCTGGCGGCTGCGTGTGTGAGACTGAAAAAAAGGAGGGCAGCTATCATGCAAAGGCTAGTAACCTTAGTCATGTTCTCAGAGAGAGAGAGAGAGAGAGAGAGAGAGAGAGAGAGAGACTGTTTGTGGAATGCGTTAAGGAGAAGGAACGGGCATATATATATATATATATGGATAAATTCCAAAAGGGTTTATTCGGCCTTTATCCGCTCATAAAAATGCTGAAAAGAATGTGTGGTCTAAAATATAAATTAAAAATTGGCCTATTAGTCAATGTTGAATTTTACACTTCTAGAAGAGGAGGAGTGTTCTTTTATAAATTTTAAAAAGCAAAAACTCATTCTTATCTTTGACTTTTTATAAAGGGTAGAAAAGTTGCCCAACTATTGAACTTGTCCCACGTAAGTGAGAAACTAGTTTTTGGTACAGTTTATTTATACATGTTTTTTAATTAATTGATAAGTCCTTTGCATATTAGAATTTTGTTTGTGATGATCAGAAAAAAAAAGTAATTTTATTGTGATTGAATTTTTGAAATTATTTTTTAGTATAAATTAATGTGACATTTTATTATTAATTGATTTTTAGGTTCCACTGATGTGGATCGTAAAAATAAAAAAAATAACAAACTAACACGTCAATTTGTTCCCAAAAATTATATCAAAAATTCGATAACAATAGCATTTTTGTTAGAAAAACTCATGGGACCAAATTTACATGCATCACTGCCGTTGTTCATTCGATCGATCAGGCCCGTGCTCGGGTTCTAAATCTTGGACTTGGGCTCACTGTTATTTAATTTTTTGCACAAAAATTAATTGTTTTTTAATTATAAATTCTAGACAAAAAATTTATTTAAACACGTTTTAATTGTTGTAATTAGTGACCAAGTCTTAACACACTTGGTCACTAATTTCCTTTTTGACTCTACACGTTTCTTCTTCCAACGTTCAATCTTTTTTTTTGTTCAAATAAGGCATTTCAGTCATTGTTTTGGTATACAGAAAAATACACGCCGTTTATCTCTCCCAGAATATTTCTCTCTGCAAAAATTTTCTCACAAACTTATTAGTTCCCCCATAGTATAATTTTCTGATATTGAGCAACTAATTACGGATTGGTGATTAGTACGAATTGTCCACTATGCTATGACAATTCGAGAACATCAATTATTATGGAGATTGTTTTATCTTGGAGGTGATAGACAATACAAGAACTACAACACAATTTTGGATAAAGTCGGGGAATAGCTTAAAGATAGCGACCTACTCCGCAACTCAACCACGTTATTTTCTGTTATTGGATTTTAGAATTCGGTAATTTCGTTCATTTTCTTATTTCAACTTAATTATTTTAAGGTGTTTTAATACTGTCGTGGAAATCGAAAATACCTCTGCGACTCTTAATAAACCTTTTAAATTTGAGGGTCGGGATTTTAAATGGAGGCAGAAAATGATATTTTACCTTACTACTAAGAAAATAACACATAGTGTTCAATTAGACCAACCTCTTGTGTTTGACTCGCTTACTGCTAATGAAAACAAGGTTATACGTACTTGGAACGAAAATGATTTTCTTTGCAAAAATTATATTTTGAATGACCTAAGTGATGATCTTTACGATCAACTTGATTGGATATGTATTTAAAGCCTTAAAATGGCGGCGTAATAATCACAACTACATTGGATATGTGAAAACTCGAAACAACCCCCGAACGGCCTCGTGGGTGGCACCAACACCACCCACGGGACCAATGTAACTCGTAGGAACTGACCCCGCAGCCGCGAGACTCCCGGTTTGAGAATACGATGATAATTTTCATATTTCTAGACTTAGGCTTAAAAACATGGCGTTAGAGGATGCAAACTCGAAACAGCCCCCGACCGGCCCCGTGGGTGGCACTAACACCTTTCACGGGACCAATGTGACTCGTAGGAACTGGCCGCGCAGCCGCGGGACTCCCAGTTTGAGAATACGACGGTAATTTGCATATTTCTAGACTTAAGCTTAAAAATATGGCATTAGAGGGTGAAAACACAAAACAGCCCCCGAACGGCCCTGTGGGTGGCACCAACACCTCCCACGGGACCAATGTAACTCGTAGGAACTGACCACGCAGCCGCGAGACTCCCGGTTTGAGAAGACGACGATAATTTGCATATTTCTAGACTTTAGAAAAACATGTCCTTAGAGGGTGAAAACTCAAAACAACCCCCGATCGACCCCGTGGGTGGCACCAACACCTCCCACGGGACCAATGTAACTCGTAGAAACTGACCCCGCAGCTGCGGGTCTCTCGGTATGAGAATACGACGATAATTTGCATATTTCTAGACTTAGGCTTAAAAACATGGCGTTAGAGGGTGAAAACCCAAAACAGCCCCCGAACCGCCCCGTGGGTGGCGCCAACACCTCCCACGGGACCAATATAACTCGTAGGAACTGACCTCACAGCCGCGAGACTCCCGGTTTGAGAAGACGACGATAATTTGCATATTTCTAGACTTAAGCAAAACATGGCGTTAGAGGGTGAAAACTCAAAACAGTCCTCGAACGGCCCCATGGGTGGCACTAACACCTCCCACGGGACCAATGTAACTCGTAGGAACTGACCCCGCAACCACGGGTCTCCCTGTATGAGAATACGATGATAATTTGCATATTTCTAAACTTAGGCTTAAAAACATAACGTTAGAAGGTGAAAACTCGAAACAGCTCCTGAACGGCCCCGTGGGTGACAACAACACCTCCCACGGGATCAATGTAACTCGTAGGAACTGACCACGCTGTCGCGGGGCTTCCGGTTTGAGAATACAACGGTAATTTGCATATTTTTAGACTTAAGCATAAAAATATTTATATGTTGATAATTTTAACTCATATATGCAATTTTTCAGCTTGATTAATTTTTTTGTAAAACTACTCGGTTACTGATATTTTCTTTTGTATCCTATCATTTGTAGGATTTTTGCACGAGGAACAAATGGAGGAGGCAATGGTTTACAACGTGAAGATTGTTTATATGTTGTGGACATTCGGGATTTTGTTTTTTATGTGTTACAGCCGTGCGGGCTTTTATTGTTTAGTTTTATGACCGTGCGGGCTTTTATAATTTGATTGTTGAATTTTATGATCGTGCGTGCTTTATAATAAGCAGGTTTTACATTTACAGGGTTTGGAATGTCAAGAAAATAGAGAAAACTCTGTCCAATTTTTTTTTGGTCTGTGAATTATTAAGACGTGTAATATTTTTAAGTTTGTATATATATTTGTTTATTAACAATGTTCTCGATTTGCAATTTATGATTTTTTTTATTGTTTTGCCAATAATAAATATTTGTAACACCTTGTACGAGTCCAACGTTACACGTAGCAACCGACGGTGCACTCACAGGAACCCCAATTTTAGGATTGGACCAAAAAAATACATTTTTTTTTAAATTATAGTTAAATATAGTCATGGACTTTGTCCATGGCCATTTTTATTTTTTTCGTCGCGCATAAAAATGGTCGCGGCCAAAGTCCGCGACCATTTTTTTCTTTTTTTCGTCACGGTTGTGGGTCACGGACTTGGGCCGTGACCATTTTATTTTTATTTTTTTGTCACGGTTGTGGGTCGCGGATTTTGGCCGAGACCAATTTGTCACGGTTGTGGGTCAGGGATGATGTCCGCGACCATTTTTTTTGTCACGGTCGTGGGCCGCGGACTTTGGTCGCGACCAATTTGTCACGGTTGTGGGTCACGGATGAGGGACGCGACCAATTTTTTTTTGTTGTCACGGACGTGGGTCGCGGACTTTGGCCACGACCAATTTGTCACGGTTGTGGGTCACGGATGAGGGTCGTGACCCGCCACGGTATGGGTCACGGCCCAAGTCCGCGACCATCTGTCGTGACCCCTCTCGGTCGTGACTATTTTTTGGTCACGGACTTGGGTTGCGACCCACGAAAATGGTCACACCCGAAATGGTCAAGACCCAAGTCCGCGACCCACAGTTTTGGTCAGGGATTTTGGCCGTGACCAATCACCAGTTTTGGTGTAGTGATATTACCCCCTGCTTCTGTCGTAGCATGCCAAGTCATTGCCTCCCCTATCCATGATACTGTGAAAAATCTCTTTAATCTAGGCCCAACGAGAAAATATTTCAATACTTTTTTAGGTACTTTTGAGCTTCTGCCTTCCTTACTAGTAGATTGGACATATCTAGGTTCATCGCATATCAGACAACGATCGAGATAAGCATGAATTGATTTATACTTCATTCCCAAACCTTTCAAACTGTTCTTCATAACATGATAGCTATTTGGAAGTGTATTCTCCTTGGGTAATAAGCCCTTCACCCATTTCAGAATTCCTACTACGCTATTGCCAAACAAACCGTATTGCGTCTTCAAACTGTGCAAACCAACCATGGCATGTAAAGTTGTTTGATCTTTCTCACAGCCAAAGTATAACGATTGGGTCGCCTTAAATTTTAAACTTTGGTAGTCGTCGTCAGTTTTTATCGTGATATCTTCACGAGCACTTGAACCTTCTACATCATCAGTAACCTCATTCTCCTTTGCTTCGTGAACTCCATACGCATCATCAACTAAATCCTCTAACATATTATAATCTACGTCGTCCCCTTCTACATCTATCCTACTTGTTTAAGGTTGTTGTGAAGGTTGGTCGGGGACAAAAGGAACTTTTAATTCACCATAAAAACTCTAAAATCGATAACTATCTTGCATACCCGATCTTAACAAATGTAGTTCAACTGTTTTCCACTCAAACACCTTACCATTCTTACACCTATTACACGGACACAGAAACTCTTCATCATTATGACATCTCTTTGCGTATTTCATAAATTCGTTAGCACCTCTGTGAAACACATCCCCCATTCTATTTGTCTTACCCATCCACTCTTTGTATTTCGGATATCCCATCACAGCTACCACAACTAATCACCTATTAAAGGTAAACAAAACTTAGATTTATAGTATGTTTCATTTAATTATGTCTTATTTATATTCGATTTTTAAATTTCAATTTCAAATTCAATTTATAATAGAAATTTCTATTTTCTCCATCTCCTCTAAAGGGTGAGTGGTCCTATCCCATTCAAGACCGCATTTTTCTGTAATATACTTAACAGCTCATGCAGATTGTTACGATTTGAGAAAAATTCGACAGCATATCCCCGTAGTTCTCCAAGTAGATGACGTAGATTGGCAAGTGTGAGTGTTATTTCAATTGCTCAATTGAAATAACAGTCACACTTAGCAATCTAGTATGTACCCAGAGAACATTAGGATACGACTGCAAAACTTCCTCCAAAAGTAACAACTTTAAGCCACTAAGAATATTATACAGAAATTATGCAGTCCCAAACTGTCCAAACGGGACAATTTAAGAGATCTCATTACAGGGGTAATGACTCTCGAACGGGTCTAAGGGCTATTGAATGCGTATGCATAAGAACTAGAAGGCTAGTATCTATGCGCACTATATGTAATTTCAAGTATTTTCATTTAATTATCATACTATATATATATTGTTCGATATACAAAGTAATTTTCAAAAAACGTTGAAAAATTCCACCCTCATATGGACAATAATCCAGTGGTCATGCCACTTTTAAAATTAACCAACCCAACATCGATCCACTATAATCCAACAGTAACGTCAACAACAAATGTGTATCCCGTACTCCTTCTAATTAATCTACTCAATTAATTATTTTCATCAATTAAACTAACAATTAAAGTATACAATTATTAATTTACTAATTTACAATGAGGGGAAATCCTACTTTCATAATTAATCATATATTAATTTACTAATTTACAATGAGGGGCAATCATATATTAATTTACTAAAAAAATTAATAATCAATCAATTCGTTTACAAGGGACACTACGCACAAACACGTACACTACACACACATATACAGACACGCGCACATACACACACACACGCAGCCCCCCAACCCTACCCCACCACCCACCCCCCACCCTGCCCCACCCCCTTCCCCCACCACACACACACACACAACCCCACCCCCTCCCTCCCAGCCACCACACACGCATATATATATACACATACACATATATATATATATATAAATGGAAGAGAGAGAGAGAGAGAGAGAGAGAGTAACCTGAAAGTAGAGAGAGAGAGAGAGAGAGAGAGAGAGAGAGAGAGAGAGAGAGAGAGAGAGAGAGAGAGGGGGAGAGCAGCGTAGAGAGAAAAAAGGAGGGAAGAAATTGGTGGGAGGAAAAAGGAGGGGAAAGGTTTTTTTGTTGGGAAATTTGTCACAGATGTGTCACGGTCCTTGATCGTGATAATATTATACGAATTGTCACGGTCAATGATCGTGACAAGTCCGTGACAAGTACAGTTGTCACGGCCTTGTCACGGTCATTGACTGTGACAAGTCTTTGTCACGGTCTTGTCACAGTCAATGACCGTGACACAAAACGCGTATTTTTTTATCACGGTCAATGACCGTGACAAGGCTAGCCATTGAAAGGGTGCCAATTTACCCATTTCAGTGTAGTGTAAAGATGGACATGAACAAGGCCTATGATAAATTGGAATGGGACTTCCTCAAAAAGTCTTTGTTGGCTTTTGGTTTCAATGCAAAGTGGGTAGGCTCAATTATGGAGTGTATTTCCTTAGTAAATTTAAGATTCTCATTAATTGGGACAATCATACTTCATTTAAACTCTCAAGAGGCCTAAGACAAGGTGATCCCCTTTCTCTTTTCTTATTTATCATTGTGGTGAATAGCCTATCCCTAATAATCTCTAAAGACATGGGTGATAACCTTCTGAAGGGTGTGAAGATCAATCCATCAAGCACTCCCATCTCCCACATGTTATTGGTAGATGATTCTTTCCTTTTCTTCTTCTTCAAAGGGAATGAGGCTTAAAATGGTTCCCTTCTGGAGTTCCTCAATACCTACTGCCATGTGGCGGGTCAAATGATCAACCTAGCTAAGTTAGGCCTTGTTTGTAGCTCTAATATGTCCCTTCACATTAATCTTTTCATCTCTTAAAAGCTAAATGTTCCCCTTTTTGAGAAACCAGGGATGTACCTAGGACTCCCCTCAGATTGGGGGAAATTCAAGAAAGAGACCCTGGCTTGGTTGAAGTAGAGAGTTCTCAACAAAGTGGAGGGTTGGAAAGAAAACTTCCTTAGCCAAGCAAGGGCATATGTTCTTATTAAGGTAGTTCTATAGGCCTCCCCGTTTTATACTATGTCAATCTTAATTTTTCCTAAATGTGTTTATTCTGACCTTTCCTCAAAAATTACATTTTTTTTAGTGGAAATGGAGTAAAGATAGGAAAGGAATTCACTTGAAGGCATGGGACTCTATCTCTCAAGTAAAATTGGCTGGTGAATTGGGGTTTAGGACTTATAAAGGCAGAACTAAGCTCTTATAGCTATACAAGCCTAAAGGCTCCTCACTAATCCTGACTCTCTTTAGGAAAAGACTCTCAAGAGCCTTTACTTCAATAATTGTACCTTCTAGGAGGTCACCTACTCTATAAAAGGGTCTTAGATTTGGAATAGCATCATGCTTGATAGAAACCTTTTGAAGGATAAGGTTTTTTGGCAAGTGGGGAATGGGGAGGGCATTAGTATTTGGGAAGACAGGTGGGTGAATGGAAGAGTGTTGCCCCTCTCTCTTTTCTCAGACCAGGTATAAAAGGATTGTGATCCAATTAGACCTTCCTCATTTTCTTGGCACTCCAATCTTATTTTACACCTTTTCCCCTATGATATTGAAACCTCAATCCTAAACATCACCCTTATTTCCCATGAAGACAAACATTCCTAATTTGTCCCCATGCCACTGATGGAAAACTCTTAGTCTTTACTGCTTACTATGTCACAACCAACAAAAATATATTAAGGCTTACTCCCCAATCCTCCTTCCCCCCCACCTAGAGCAGTGGAATAAACTTTGGTCCACAAAATTTCTCCTAAAGTCCTAAATTTTTTATGCAGATATAGTAATGAGGGGTTGGTAGTGAACCACTCTCTTTGGAAGAAAAAGCTCAAATATGTCCCTTCTTGTATCATTTGTGGGAGAGAAAAAGAGACAATAGAACATTTGCTGACTCGATGTGAGTGAGTCACTCAAATTTGGGTAAGATCCCCCGCCCGACCCCATAAGTCTTATTCCTTGCCATATAATCAAAAATTGGCTTTATCATGTTCTAGTAAATCTCGAGAAAGTCTCTAATCAAGCCCTAGATCACAACCTGCTACTGGCTTGCACTTGCTAGATGATATGGAAATCTTGAAATGAGGCTATCTTCAGAAACGCTAATATCCATATATCTAAGGTGATATTTAAGTCTCAATCCTTAGTTGAGAACTATAAGAAAAGTTTTAAGGTGTATAAGACTAACACTAGGGTAAACCCTCCCTTACCTCCTAGAAATGTAAGCAATTGGACACCCCGATCCTAGTTAAAATTGAACTATAATGGGTCTTTTAAGGAAAATAAGAGCACATGTTATTATAGTTTCATTTACAGGAACTCTACAGGCGAGCTTCTCCCAGGGAAGGTAACCTGCAACCCCTATGCGACATCATCCCTACAGATGGAAGCTCTAGCCCCAACCTTAGCAGAAACTCACATAAAAGACAATAACCTTGACAATATAATCCTAGAATCATACTCTAGGGTTCCTATCAAGTGCATCCATGGGGAATCTAAAATTCTTTGGGAGATAAAAAGAAAAAAGAATCAGATTCAAGCCCGTACCAGCCATTGTAGCGAGATTCGCTTCAAGCATGTACCTAAAACAACAAATGGAGCAGTGGATTGGCTTGTGAAGAGGAGTACTTCTCAGGATATGCCTTAAGACTGGCTTACACATCCTCCTTCCCCCCTTTGTGGATTTTCTCTGGCATGACTTCCATCAAGAAGGTGTTGGATGATTTGTGAAGATTTTATTGAGTTTTGTTTTGAGTTAGGAGTGAATTTGCATGTATCTCTAGTTTTTTCTCTCTGTAGGTTTTTCTCTCCCTCTCTCTTTAGAAGGCGATGGGTTTGAATGTGGTAGGTGGATTGGGTGTGTGTATTATTTGTTTTCTCAATTTTTTTAGCCTTGGACAAAGGCTTTTGGATCATAGGACACGTGTAAGCCGGTCTTTATATTGTACACGTACCCCTCTCTCCCTCCTTATAGTTTACATGTGTTTCTCCCTCATTAATATATATCAGGTTTGGCTCACGATTAAAAAAATGAATAATTGAGGTTATTCGGATATGGAAAGATTAAACTTGATATTTTAATACCCTAAATTATAAATAAAAACTGAAGCATCAAGTTTGTTAAATTACATAAAAATTATTCGATTACACCATAGATGAATATTAGGGCGTCTATATTTGCATTGTCCAACTCAACGGATGTCGAGAGTTTCTTTGGTCATTTTCTTAATTGATGAAATAATTTAAGGATTATGAGTTACTTGAGGATAGAAGGTAAGCACACAAGATTAGAGTGAATGTCTCTTATTCTACAAGGAAACTTGTAGTGAATGTCTTTCCTAAGTTCCTACCACCAATGAATGCACCCAACCAAACCTCCAAGGTGTTATAATAAGTCCACAAAGGAACTTATGGTAGACAAGTGGGAGGAAGGTCACTCGCGTTTCGAGCATTTAAAGAAAGGTATTGGTGTCCTTATTAATGATGCTATCAGGTATGTTCAGTAGTGTGAAAAGCTCCAAATTTTCTCTTTTTTACTGCATTAACTAATTGGAGAACTCAATCCAATAACCAGACCCAAGACTCTTTTTCTTAGTTGGGATGACTTGGATATTATGGGACCATTGACAATTAAGTTTTTTTAATTGAAAAAAAGGGGAGTTAATAAATTAGGGGTGTATTGAAAATTTTAAAAAAGTGAGTCTATTTTAAAATTGATCATAAAAATAGAGGTAAAACTCAAAATAATCGTTTAATTTAACCTTACAAGAAGTGCAAGGGCCTTTGTATAGTATATTTATGTAGTCTTATTCCGCCTCCCTAATTTTCTAATATCGCAACAAATAGCTTGTAGAAATTGTATAAGGTATACCCCTGAGTAAATTTTAAAATCAAGACACCGCAAATATTACCCCAAATTAAAGTCTTTGGATATGTATGATTAGGTCCTTTATCCTTGAGCACTCTTCCAATTCATTATATGCGATGATTATTCGTGTCATACTTGTGAGATAGTGAGGGGATTAAAGGGACAAATGGATGAATTAAGGCCACACCCAGAGGCATGCTAAGATAGGATCATTGAAAAAATATGAGGTTCTCGGTCAATTGATTAATCATCTTTTTTTTTTCCTTTCAAAGGAGTGAGAATCATAATAAATAGCAACTTGGAGAAATGAAAGGTATAGATAGGGCTGACCCTTCTTTGGATATTAATTAGTGATGGTAGGGTTGGTTTGAAAGGGAAAATTAAGAATGTCTTCCATAAGCATGACCACTTGATGATACTTAGAGGTGGAAGAAGGCTTCTTTAGCCATCATTCTGAGTTGCAATTTCTAGGCAAAGTAAAGGAGTGTCCATGATTAGCTTTCCTTTTTTAATGTGAATTCGCATGGAGTGTTCTTTAAATATACATATTACAAACTTCAAAATTTACTACGGATATTTATTTCTCATATGGTAATGAGTGAGCTCATTCTTCTTTTGCCACAATATTCTGTAATGATGCCTGTGAGTCATTATAGACGATGAAATAGTTCAAGAAAATGATTTAAAAAATTAAGAAAGCTCATGCAAAATACACAATTAGTGCGGTAGTTTTGATGTCACTTTGCAATTTACTCTTTAGGGTCCGTTTGGTTCGTGGTGAAATAATTTTCACCGTGTTAAAAGTAAAAGGTGAATTATTAGTGCGGTGATTTTATTTTCACCATCTCTGTTTGGATGGCCGAGTTTTCACTAGGTGAAAATTTTAATTTTTTCACTATTTGTTGTTTGGATGATCAAGATTAATATGGTGAAAAAATAAAATGACCATATTACCCTCATACTTCAAATGCACATAACTATTTTGATTTTCATCACACAAGTGTCAATGGCCATTAAAAAATATGCATTTACCTCAAACTAAAATTTGACATAATCACCCCCCCACACAGCTAGTCATATTTGGCTACGCAAGACAAATAAGTAAAAAAACAGTACCAATTAAAAATAAAGTCCTTATTAAAAAAGAAAACAGTTCCAATTTAAAAAAAAAATTCAACAATGAAAAAAAAATGTCATTTGTAAAAAAAATAATCACAATTAAAAAAAAAAAGTCAACTATAAAAACAGTAGTCCACAATAAAAAAAAAGTTCTCAACAATGAAAAAATAATCCCAATTAAAAGAAAAGTTTTCAACATTGAAAAAAACACAATCCCAATTAAAAAAAAAAGTCTCAACTATGAAAAAAAAGTGTTCCAATTAAAAGAATTAAAAAAAAAATAGTTCTCAACTATGAAACCATCCCAATTAGTAATTAAATTCCCAACACATTACCATGCACCAAACAAATATTCATTTTTTTTATTTTTTTATGGGAATAGATATTCCCACACCATCTATATGTTCCCCAACACCCTTTGAATAATAAATGATAATTGTGCCCTTAAATTTATAAAATCCAAATGTCCAATTTTTTCACCTCCAACTAAAATAAATACATTTGATAAAAACAAAAAATTATATTTTCAATAAAAAAAATTGTTTTTTATAAGTAATAATAAAAAAAAACTGTTTATAAAATGTAAAATCTTATCTATTTGTTTTATTAAAAAACTGTATATAAAACGTAAAATATATTTTTCTTAAGAAACTATTTTCTTAAAAAGTGTTTTATTTTTTATTTACAAATTTTATCTTTGGTTAAAAACTGTTTTTTTTTTGTACTATATTAAAAATAATCTTTTTACTATTTTTAAAAAATATTGTCTGCGGCAGCGGTATGTATAGGCAGTCCGACCACCTATACATACCGCTGGCGCGGAGCATTTTTGTCTAATATGTTGGTCCGCGCTAACGGTATGTATAAGTGGTCGAACTGCCTATACATACCGCTGACGTGGACCATTTTTTTGTATAGTAAAAAGATTATTTTTAAAATAGAAAAAAAAACAGTTTTTAACTCAAAAAATAAATAACGAAACAATTTTTTTAAATAAATAAAAGAAACGATTTTTTAACTAGAAATGATAAAAAGAATGTCCATTTTTTAAAATAAATAACGAAACAGTTTTTTTTATCAACGTCCATTTAAATAAAAAGTAATATGTTTTTTTAAAAATAACATAATGTTTTTTAAATGAAAAAATAACTTTTATAATTTTTATATTTTCAGAATATTAAAATTTTAATTTTCTACAATATTAGGATTTTTATTTTCAAAATATTATGTTTTACTTTTTTCATAATATTACCTTTTTTTTAAATAATAGATTTTTGGGCAAAAGATTATATTTGCTTAAATCATATATGCATAGAGGGTCTTTTGATCTTTTAGTATTTAAATATTAAAAAGGGTGTGGGGAAAGACATAGAGGGTGTAGGAATAGCTATTCTATTTTTTATTTATTTTTAAAAAATTTAATTATTTTAATTATTTTATTTTTTTTTAATTTTTAATTTTTTTTAATTTTTTAAAATAAAAAATGAAATTTAGAAAAAAATATTTTTTCAAATGAATATTTGATGATCGTATTAATTGAGAGGGAGAAATGAATGTGTGATAGTTGTAAGTGGAAATAAGAAAGGTTACTTTGGTAATAAGATAATTTTCATTGTTTTCACCTATTAAATTATTCACTTTACCCATGGTTTAAAATGGTTAAAGTTTCACCTCACTTTTCACCATATTCATTTTATTTCACCGTGTTAAATGCCCAACCAAACACATATTTTACCTAAGTGAATTATATTTTAACGCGGTAAAAAATATTTCACCACGAACCAAACGGACCCTTAGATCAATAGTTGTTCATAATAGGTATGTCAACGAGTCGGATTCGTATCAGATCTAGGGAGATCCAAATTCATTTAGTAGGCACTTAATCGGATACGGATCTGGGCCAGATCTTAATCGGATCTATAATATTGGATCCAGATCCAAATCCAGATCCGTATCGGATTGGATCGGATCGGGTCCAGGTCTGGCCAAATATATATATTTATTTTTATTTTATCCTCCTTTATTTTTTAATCTTAGATTAAAATATTTTGTAGTGTATTATAGAATATGATTAGTATAAATAAAACATATATATATATATATATATATATATATATATATATATATGTCCAAGGTGGGTTGGGTCTTCTGGTCTGGGTTTTATATAGGATCCAGAACCTACCCGTATAATAAATGAGTCCTCAGATCTTCCGGTCTCGGGTAAAAAAAAATATTCTCAGATCTTATTATAAGTTTCGGGTTCAGATCAGGTCCGGGCCTAGACCTACCTATTGAGAGCCTAGTTCAGAACTTACCAAATTAAGTAGCATTCATTCTAATTTTAGTTCATTTTTCTTTTCTGAAATCCATCCTCACTTGATGTTGGATTAAGAATCCAATTTAAATAAAAAAAAAAATTAGAATTTGCTTCGAAGGAGCATAGGTTTCAAAAATAAAAGAAAACAGTGGATGAGTGAGTTCAAAGAGAAAAATAAAGAACACATCATTTACCTTTGATGGTCTTCAAACGAACTCTCGGGAGGTTGAAATTTTTTTTAGCTTCTTCAACACGGACAACTCTATATTTTTGAGCTTCCAAAATAAAGTGGACCATTCTAGCTTCCATATGTAGAGAGTTTCTGTTGGAAGAATTGGACTTAGAAAGTTGTCCAGAATTTTCTAGACAGAATTTTGAGCAACTTTGAGTTCAAATTAAGGTGGGACCCACACTACGATTATTGTGGAACAATATACGAACGCGTTCTCCTCCGCAAGGAGATTATTGTAGTATATTCACATGTCCAATTTTATTAAGTTATGAATGATAAATATGTCCCCAAAGTGACTCACAAAGCAATGAAAGTTAATGTATTGGGTATACTTAACTCTTGTCCCACATTGGAAGAGTAGTGGAAAAATGATGAGTTAATATAACCCAAATGATGGACTAAGGCTTAGATGCGTTGGAGTATCTCAACTCTTTGAAGGAGAGATGACCTAAGCTATGTACGGGTTGACTTTCGATCAAAGGTCCACACGCGCGCGCGTCCGTCCCTTCTGCTTGGGCTTGGGCTTATAAAAATCTCCTATATTTTTGGGCCGAATTTATTTAACTTTCTGCGCTTTTATTAACTAATTACGAAATTAATTAATAATTAATTAACTGTTTGACAGTTAATGACAAGGGTCAACAGTTAACAGATTAACTGTTTTTGACAGTTAATTTCGGTTTTGACGGTTCCAACAGTCAACTCAAAAGCTATAAATACAAACATTTCCCTCCTGTTTTAGTTGCTGAAAAATAAACCCTCCAAAAAAATTCCAAAAATATTCTTTCATCCAGAAAATAGTTTTCTTCATTTCTGCATATCATATCAGTGTTCTGGTTGAGTATTAACATAGATTTGTGTTCGTTGGAATTAATTATTGTTGTGCTACATAATTAATTCGGAAAATCCGTTCTATCATGGGAGGCAATTATTCAATAACCGTGAGCACGTTGGAGGGAATAAATTTGCCTTAATGAGACTGTTCTTTAGGGCTCGGATTTATATTTAATTCTATTATTATTTCTGCAAATTCAAGTAAGTATTAATTTCTGTAATTTTATTAATAATTCATAATTCTGTACAATTGTTATTAATAAATTGTAGACATAACAATCTTAAGGCAAATTTATTTTGTTCTACTGTTTTATAGTGTACATAAATTTTTTTTTACAGAATTTTTTTTTCAGAAATTTATTTGTTGGAAATAAATCTGTTTTGATAGAAAAATTGAATTAATTTATTGCTTTATTGCAGAAATTAATAAAACAGTTTTTGGTACAGAAATTAATTTATATACTGTTTTTATATTTTATTTTAGAAAATAAATTTTTATTTGTGAATTTTGTTAAAATCTGTTAATGCAAAAATTTTAATCTTAAAATTATAATTCTGTTTTGTACGGAATTCTTTTTATTATTAAAAATTAGTGTGACACGGATTTTATTGTGTATAAACTTCTGTTTATATTATAGTTTAATTCTGAATTTCATTTGAATTCTTTTGGAATTTATTTATTGTGAATTATATTTGGAGGAAATTGGTGCACAGAATTTTGTATTCTGTTTTTGATTAATTCATTATGTATGAATTTTATCATTGATAAAAATATTGTTTTGTAACAGAAATGGAATCACAAAGTACGAACACTACTCCTACTAAAGTGGCTGTCACCAACACAAATGTGACTGCACCCGTATCTATGCCACACGGGAAGAAACCGAAAAAGTTCATTGGGGCTGACTTCAAACGTTGGCAAGGACAAATGTACTTCTATCTCACTACCTGCCAACTGGGTAGGTTTGTGTATGAAGATTGCCCCTCTATTCAAGAGGGAGATGACTCTGAAAAGGTTGCTGCTTTTGATGCTTGGAAGCATTCGGACTACCTATGCCGGAATTATATTCTGGCTTACTTGGACAAGACATTGTACCATATCTACTGTACGATCAAGACAGCCAAGGAATTGTGGAATTCTTTGGAAAAGAAGAACAAAACTGAAGATGCTGGGATGAAGAAATTTATCGTCGGGCGTTTTCTGGACTTCAAAATGGTTGATTCTAAATCTGTGATCTCGCAAGTGCAAGAACTCCAAGTGATCCTCCACGACATTCATGATGAAGGAATGTCACTTAGTGAAACTTTCCAAGTTACTGCAATTGTTGAAAAGTTGCCACCATCTTGGACTTTATTCAAAAATTATCTCAAGCACAAGCGAAAGGAGATGAATGTGGAGGAGTTGGTGGTCAGGCTGAGAATCGAAGAAGATAACCGTGAGTCTCAAAAGAAAAGTGGGAAGAATCCAATGGAAACGAAGGTCCATGCTATTGAAGGTCCTAAGAAGAATAAACGAAAGTATGATGGGGAAGGCACTTCTAAACAGAACAAGAAGAAGTTCAAAGGAAAATGCTACAATTGTGGTAAACCTGGACACCGCTCAAGCGAGTGTCGTAAGCCGAAGAAGCAAAATCGAAACAATCCTCAAGCAAATGTAACTGAGGGTGAGAATATCGCCAATGATTTGGCGGATATGAATCTTTTTGCCGTGGTCTCTGAATGTAACTTAGTTGGAAATACCAAGGAATGGTGGGTGGACACTGGAGACACACGACACATTTGTGCAAACAAATGGATGTTATCCACCTATAAGCCTTTGGAAAATGAGGAGAACCTTTTTATGGGAAATTCTTCCACTTCTAAGGTGGTGGGAAACATTGACTAATTTCAAACCGTTATGCAAAATATACTAATGAAATACCGACCCATATATAGGTATAAATAACCACAAAAACTTGACATAAAACACATAAGATTTACATAGTAGCATATTATTGATGTGTCTAAATATTTGGGATGGAATGAATGGGTGTAATCTAGATCCAAATGAATTATGACCCAAACACTCAAATATATTCAAAGAGTTCTATTTGACCGCAAAAGTTTATCAAACTAAGATTTGGCCCCAATTAACAAGATAAAGAGAACTCCATGAACAAACAATCACAATGCACATAAGCCTAGAATATGAATGATTCTACAAATCAATAATGTCGTGACATGATAAGCATAGCTAGGATTCATTGTGAAAACCCGTTGATCTTCAACTATAACGCCTTCAATAGATAAACATATAACATATTTTATTTTCTCTCAATTCTTGTCAAGCTATCACTTTTGAAAATTAAATAAACTAAACATGTTGGCCTTTGGCATTTTTTATGTTTTAATGGCCTTTAACCTTTTATTTGGGCTCTTGCCAATAGTGGATTTCTCGCAAAGGAGATTTGCTCCTTTCATAGCCCTTTTCCATGTACCCTCATATTTTTCAATAAAATCAAATATTCTCATAATCAACGGTTCTTACTTGCACAAATCCCCCATAGTCATGAAATATGTAAATGACAAGATTGATGGGGGAACATCTCACATAACTCAAATATAGATGTGAAATTAAAATTTAAAGAGCTTGTGCACGTGTGTGTGGAGGCATATACAAAGGGAAACCATTAAGCTCGTTAAGAATAATATAATTATTAACAATCGTAACCAAATGCCTTGGTCACATGAATAACATGGAATGAACTGGATTCAAATACGCCAATATGCCACACGAAATGTGTAAAACTAAAATACACAAAACAAAAAATATTTTTGAGTTTTTTTTATTTTTTTCAAAAATACTAATTTGAAAAAAAAAACTAACTGAAAAGACGAACAAAATCTTTTTGTATATTTCAATATGACTCACTAAATGAAAAATCAAAATACAAAAGACAAACAATATACAATTAGCAAACATATATATCATGAAGCATAATAGTTAGTGTATGAAAACATGTGAACATAATCAACCATTAAATATATCATGGGAAGTATCATGTGCAAGCAAACGAGAATCAACAAGTCTAATATGTAAAGCCTCCAAATCCGATTTCCTAACCCGCATAGGTGTAATGTGATACTCTCGGGTTTTAGGAATCTTGGAAACTTTTTTTAGACTTTTTGGGACCGTTTTTAAGATCATAGCAAAAACGTCTAAGGTGATCTTTCCTTTCCTACCTCAATATGTGCAAATGTAAACACGACGAGGGGGTGTTACCAAAGGGTTGACCTCTAACAACTTTCCTAGCAACGATAGCAATGGTCAACTCTGTCAAACACATGGTCTTAGCTTAGGTAACATACGTTTTTTTATCATCGAAGCCAATCCCACACTTGTTATATTTGATTTGGACGGTGCCTAAAATTTTATCCAACTTTGCCGACCTAGACTCCAAATCAAATATGACCTTACTCGAATCTCTCAATCTATATTCTAGTTCAAATATCCTCGACTCAAGAAAAGGCCTAGACTCCTCAAACTCTAGAAGATCTATCTTCATAAGCTGAATCAAACCTCGAAGGCTATCTCTCTCACCCTCTATATATTCTAAGTTATCTCAAAGAGTCCTCTCACGTGCCCTAAGATCCTCAATCAAAGCACTATCATTATTTACTGCAGCACTCTCTTTTAACTTAGCTTTCAACTTCAAATTAGCCTTTTTTAATCTTAATGTTTTTGCATATAACACACGAAAGGCAACTTGGAGTTCACTCTCCTCATCCTCTTTTTCATCCTTATTCTTTTATTCACTCTCTCTACCATCACTCACTTAGGGTTCACAAACTATGGCCTCGAAAGTGTCATTTAAACTCTCATAACAAACTATGAATGTAGTGTAGTTCCTCTTAATGGGGGAATCATTGTCGAGAACAATAAAACAAAAGCGTGTACAATTTTCTTATAAGAAATGAAAAAAGTAATTTAATAGATTACTGAATAAAGTATAAAACAAAATCAATAAATTTAATTTTAAAGTATGGCGACCACTACATATTTCGCCACGAGGGTCATTAAATGCCAATAACTCACGCGAAAAGTTACATGTTTTTTACTAGGAAAAACTATCTAATAGACATTGGAGAAAATTTTAAATTAAAAGATTATGAAGAAGTAAACAATTACAAAATATTTTTTTACCTTAAAAGAGCATATGCCTAGACATTGGTAAAAGAAGATTACTACCATAAATTTTAACAACGAAATTAAAACTAAATAAATAACATAATTATATATGCATGTATACATACACGCATAATATTGGCTGAAAAAGCAGTTTCGTATATAAGTTTGCTCAAAAGAGAATATGTTTAGTCAAAATAAGGGATGTTCCTCTACATTAGTTACTAATGTTACAATCATAACATATTAGTAACATCATACGAATATTTAAAATAAATCTTGAAGAAGGCTAATTGTATGAAGCAAATACTGTGCAAAAAATAATCAGTAAATAAAATTAGATTAGAATCATGTGAAAATCCAAATCTATAAACAAACTCCTACTCTTATATATGAAATACAAACCAAATCTGAAATGAAACCCTAGATTTAAACCTTGAAGAACACACACACACACATATATATATATAGGAGAGAGAGAGAGAGAGAGAGAGAGAGAGAGAACATACTAATATGATGCAAAGGAGTCACTAAAAACAGAAGAGTAAAAGGAAGACAAAATCTGAAATTGCACCATTTTTTTTTAAATTAAAGGTCTGCAATCTACAAGTAAAAGTAGGGTAAACATTATAAATAAAAATAGTGAATATCTCTTTTCATGTTGAAAAGGTGGTGGTAATGCGTATATATTGAAGGAGAGAAGCACTAAAAGGAGATTAAACAATATCAATTATAAAGGACAAGTAGCACAAATAGGTTAGATGCTTCTGTTTTATATAATTTATAAAGGACAAGTAGCACAAATAGGAATATATAATTTATTATAAAATCATGACACAAAAAATTATAATTAGTAAAGAATTTATAAATTAAATTTCAGAATTACAATTTACTTTCACAAGAGTATGAGGATTATTTTCCAGGAATGATCTAGTCATGTCTGTCGTGGGTTACATACGATCATGTTCCAATTCAAATAGAGTGTAAAGGTTAAGAAGAGGTAAGATCTCATTCCGATTTGAAAATATGTGTCTGAACGAGGAGGGGTTTATTGAGAAAGCAACGAAATTGTGGCAATGGTATGCAATGAAGGGAAATGATAGTTTTATCTTGGCGTCAAAATGCTAGATTCTAAAAGAAGACATCAAGAAGTGGAATAGAGAGGTGTTTGGGAACGTTAAAGATTTCATCGATGGAAATTTGGAGGTTATTCAGGGTTTTGATGAGAAGGAAGGGAGGGTTAGGTTTTCGAGTGAGGAAAAGTTAGCAAGGGAGGTGGGTGGGACGTGATTTCAGGAAGAGATTAGGTGGAGGCAAAAATCTTGGGCATTGTGATTGAGGGAAGGCGATAGAAATACCAATTTCTTCCATAAAGCGACCAACTCTCACCATCACTTTAACCAAACTAGGATAATTGTAGTGGAGGAGGAAGAGTTTTACGAGGAAGGTAAGGTTAGGAGGGCCATCAGTAAATTTTATGAGGGGTTGTACACAGATGTGGAACCATGGAGGCTCTCAATTGATAGGCTTGCGTTCAAGATCATTGATGAGATGGAGGTTGCAGAGTTGGAGGTATTATTCACGAAGCAGGAAGTAGTTCAATTCTTAAAATTTATTAATGGAGATAAGACATCGAACCTTTACGGTTTCACTATGACTTTCTTTTAACAGCGTCGGTCTATTGCGAGGGAGGGGGTGATGGCATTTTTTATGGAGTTTCATGTCACGGGATATTTTTTAAGTAGTCTAAATGCTACATTTACTATGTTTGTTCCTAAGAAGGGGGCTCGATTGATGTGAAGGATTTGAGGCCTATTAGTTTGGTGGGGAGTGCATATTCTTTCTAGGATCATAAGTGGGGAGTTGGGTATCATATGCAAGCTTGACATTGAGAAGGATTACGATCATGTTAACTGGGGGTTTCTTCTCTATGTTGTGCGGAGGATGTGTTTTTGGGAACGGTGGTACCGGTGGATCAAAAGTTGCATATCTTCTGTGAAATTCTCGATTTTGGTGAATAGGAGCCAAGAGGGGTTCTTCTCGAGTTCCAAAGGTCTTCGTAAGGGAGCCTTCCTTTTAATTTTGGTAATGGAGCGTCTTAGTAGGATGATTAATCGCACAATTGAGGTAAGATTTATTAGTGGTTTTCACTACACTAAGAAAGGATTTTTGTCACCTTTCACCCGGCTAGAGTTGTCATGATAAAAAAAACTTGATTAAAAAACATGGAGTTGTTGTCAAGGTTATTGACCGTGACAGCTTACATATGTTGTCACAATAAAAAACTTTGACAAGTCCATGACAGCATTAAAAAGAAAAACCCTAGATCAAGCAACAACAAGCTTTTACCACATAAAAAAACCCTCTCCCCCTCAAGCAATTTCTCAGGCGATTTCAGCAACAATCTTTTCCGTCCTCAGGCGATTTTATCTCTCATGTACTCCTCCCCGCTTCCCCTTATCCCCTCCTCCCTTCCTCTCCCTTCTCGCATCCTTAGGCTATCGTGCGATTCAGACAAAAAAATCCCTAGTTTTTTTTTTATTGCGATTTATCACTTTTCTTCGAATTTCTTTAATTATTTGCATTTTATTTCGTTTTTATGCATCAAGTTCACATATACCTCACAAAATCAAAACTAAAATTTATGAAATGTACAACATTTCTGGTGTAAGGTTGTGCAAACGAATTCTGTTGTCGTCTTAGATGATGGGGAGATGTTAGAAGTTTTAGGGGATGCATGGTAGTGGGTATAAATATGAAATTTAATTTTCAAATTTTTTATTATTATCGTGATGTTCTTGAGTAGTATATGATGTAATTACATATTCATTTAAGGGATTTGTTAGGTTCTTGAAAAAAATAACATGGTTTGTTATACATTTAGGCTTTTCATTTAGGAAAGAATATGAATTGGGTATTTTGGTCAAAAGATATATTTATTTCTAAAGGATTATTAAACTAGGGATATGTTAAATATATCATTATAAAGGGCTTTTTCTGGGTTTCTCTAACTGCATTTGTCAGGATATTTTTTGTTGCTGTTGTGGGTTTTAGTTTTGTTCGATCTCAGGCCATCGCCGACATTGTCGATTTCAATTTGTTTGGTTTTTCACCTTCTTTAAGGTATCTATATATACATATGTATCTATATATTAGTGAGTAATAATAAAGCTAAAATAGTTTATCCTTGCGTAACTCATGAATTTTTTATGATTATCAACAATTCAATTGTCAATTTATTTTTACAAAAATTGAAAGAATTCGTGGGAAAGAATAAGCAACAAAAAAAAGTTTGCGACTTATATGTGATGTGTTACTTGAATTTTATTATTAACATGATTAAATTCCTTGTTTATTTATTTAAATAACGCATGCATATATAGAACTGATGAGGTGCGGATTAAAATAACGGATGCCTCAAAACGACGTAATTTGGGGTGTTTTGAGGCGAAGCGAGTGGTATTATTTAAATTTCGTCCTCGTTGTCACACTAAAACTACGTCGTTTTAAAGTGGTCTATTTGGTTATTCTCTTTAATATGGTTTTGTTGAGTTATAGTTTGAATCAGTTGGGATATTTGAACTATGAACAATAAAGAATCGCATGTTAAACTAACATTAATATTCTAATTGTTGTTTGGGTTCTTAAATTATTATTGACTGGTGAATTTGAACATTTAGATCGCCATTGAGTTGGTTGGCCCTAGTCATTTCTAACATTTAAGTTTGTCATTCTACCGAATAATGACATACTTACCATGAAAATATAAATAACATAGAAATGAAACATACTTATCAAGGAAATATAAATAAGAAAGAAATGAAACATACTTACCATAGAAATATAAATAAAATGTGGTGGGCAATATAAATTATGAAACATGAATTACAAGTAGGGTAAAATTGGTAAAATTATACATAGAAACAAAACAAATCATAAACTCAATAAGTATAAATAAATACTATAGATTTTATTTGTTAATTGGAGGTAATATCGAAAACATATATTGTTTGATGATTCAAATTTACAATAAACCGTGTGATATAATAATACGGTGGGATACAATCGTAAACTCAAAAAATATATACGATTCTAACTCCTTTGTGTATAACATTATTCATTTAAAAAGTATTTACTTTTTGAGTCTATGATTGTTTCCCACCGTATCATTGTATCACACAGGTAAAATCTAATTCATTGTAAATTTGAATCATCAAAAAATGCAAGTTCCGACGTTACCGCCAATTACCAAATATAGTCTATAGTGTTAAATTATACATAGATATAAGCCTCTTAAGTTGGAGATAGTGGGCATGGATACCAGCCTTCTAGTTCTTATGTGTACGCATTCAATATCCCTTAGACCCGTTTGAGAGCCATTATCCCTGTAATGAAATCTCTTGAATTGTCCCGTTTGGACAGTTTGGGGCAACATAGTTTCTGTATAATAATTTTCTTGGGGACTTACACTTGTTACTTTTGGGCAAAGTTCTATTGTCATCTCATAATGTTCTCTGGGTACATTATATCAATTGATAAATTTAAATAGCGCGAACATAATGTTCCTTTGTCCGTTTGCTAAGTGTAGGAATGGTAAGGTGTTTCAGTGGGAAATAATTTAACTACATTTATTAATATGGGGTATATAAGATAGTTATCGATTTTGGATTTTTCACGATGTTCCTTTTATCCCCGAGCAACCTTCACAACAATCAACAAGTATGATAGATGTACAAGGGTAGAAAGACAATGTAGATCATAATATGCTAGAAGATTTATATGATGACGCATATGGAGTTCATGAAGTGGAAGAAAATGGGGTCACTAAAGATATACAAGGTTCAGGTGCTCATGAAGATATCGGGATAAACCTTAATGATGACTATAAAAGTGTAAAATTTAAGGCGACCCAACCATTGTACCCTGGCTGTGATAAAGATCAAACAGCTTTACATGCCATGGTTGATTTGCATAGTTTTAAGACCCAATATGGTTTATCTGGAAATAAGGAGACAAGAATTTTTAATTAGGTGAAGGGCTTGCTACCGAAGAAGAATATGCTTCCAAATAATTATCCTACTGCGAAGAATAGTTTGAAAGGTTGGGGAATGAAGTATAAATCAATTCATGCTTGTATGTATGACTGCATACTATACCAAAAGGAGTATGAAAATCTCTATTGGTGCCCGGTATGCGAGGAACCTAGATATGTGCAACCTACTAGTAAGGAAGGCACAAGCTCAAAAGTGCCTCAAAAAGTGTTGAAATATTTTTTCGTTGGGCCCAGATTGAAGCAGTTTTTCACAATATATATATATATATATATATACCTGGCAAGAATAACTCTGGATAACATTTACGCAAGTCATCCTCGCGCTCCCTGGTTAATTCTACAACATTATGGTGCCGCCACTAAACACGTACTAGTGGTACTATTTTCGATCTCAACTTCCTCTCGCTACGGTCTAGAATAGCAACTGGCCCCTCCTCGTAGGAGCTATCAGGCTGTAAGTCTATCTCTTCTAATTTATTGTGTGATCTTTGTTTTGGGATTATATGGATAATTTGTATAATAGGTTACCAGTCTTTGATGGTCTAATTATACATATTGGAAAGCTCGAATGAGGTCGGCACTGAAGTCAATTGACGAACGAGTCCGGCGTGTTTGTGAAATAGGGTGGACACCACCCACTGTGACTAATGACGATGTCGTAAGTCTTAAATCTGTCACTACTGGGACAAATGATGATTTTATATGAAGTAATTTTAACTCCCGTGGCTTAAGTGCAAGTTATGGTACAGTCACTCCCAACGAATTTCATCGGATTATGACGTATACCATGTCTATGGAAGCGTGGGATACCCTCCAACTCACTCACGAGGGTACCAACACTTCTAAGCTACTAAATCTCACAATACAGTTTGAGACCATTACCATGCTTGAGACTAAGACTTTTGATGAGTTCTATGCATGTTTATCTGATATAGTCAATTCTAGCTTTAATTTGGGTGAGGGAATTCCTGAGACGAGAGTTGTGAAAAAGATTTTGAGATCTATGTTGTCCCGTTTTATCCCTAAAGTCACGGTCCTTAATTCATTGGGAATTTTGAATATTCTTATGTTAGAAGAACTCGTAGGTTACATTCAAACTTGTGAAATTGATATGTTTCCTAAAATTCAAAAGAAAAAGGAAATAGGGACTACTTTGAAAGCCCGGTCTAAAAAGAAAATGGAAAAGGTTTTTTACCTCCGACTCCGAGATTGATTTTGAGCCTGATGATCTCGCCTTGTTTGCGAAAAATTTCAAAAAAAATCTCAAATTTAACAAAGAAAAAATCGTCTAAAGAAAGCAAAATTTTGAGAAAAATAAAATTATGAATGAGAGCGAGAATGTTTGTGAAAATGATCAAGTGAGATGTTTTGAATGTGATGGGGAAATGACACAAAGCCCATAAGTGTCCCACTGGGCTAAAGAGACAGGGCAAAGGCAAAGTTGCATACAAAGCCACTCTTAGCGATAGTGACGTCGAGTCGGTGGATTCCGAGGATGAATCACCATATGAATCTTGGCTTGCGTTCATGGCTAGTTACGTTAATACTTCGAATTCGTCCCACACTGATGAGGAATTTCTAAACGTGATAGCCTCAACACTTTGTCGAATCATTCTGGAGAGAGTGAGAGTGATGAGGAGAATTTGAGTGGGGGTGAAGGTGGATTTCAACGCGCCTACGACGAACTTTACAAAGAGTCTTTGAGAACCAAAAACCAAAATAGGAGTTTGACTCTTAGGGGTGTTTGATTTAGAGAATGAGGTGAAAGTTTTGAGAGTGTGAGGCGTCGATGAATCAACTTGAGATATTGAAAGTTTCTTTGTGTGAGCAATTGACTGTGATTGTTAGGGAAAAGACCGATTTGACAAACACTGTGGTTAGTCTTACGAGATATCTTCAAGCTTCATTGGAGACTCGTGAGAAACTTGAAACCCGTGTATCCCAACTCGAGAAAGATCTCGAATGTGCCCGGGAGGTCAAGGTCAATGTAAAGGACAAATCGAAGAAGGTTGGAAAGATGTTCATCTATTGAAAGGATAAGTGAACCTTTAGATTTAATTCACACCGATATTTGTGATTTAAAATTTGTTCAAACTAGAGGTGGGAAAAAGTATTTTATTACTTTTATTGATGATTGCAAAAAATATTGCTATGTATATTTGTTACATAGTAAAGATGAGGCTATTAATGCATTTAAACTATATAAGAATGAAGTTGAGAATCAATTAAGCAAAACGATAAAGGCTATTCGGAGTGATAGAGGAGGTGAATATGAATATCCATTTGAGGAATTTTGTTATGAAAATGGGATTATTCATCAAACAACCGCTCCTTATTCTCCTCAATCAAATGGTGTTGCTGAACGCAAAAACTGTACTTTGAAATAAATGATTAACTCAATGTTATTAAGTTCAGGAGCTCCATAAAATTTATGGGGGGGAAGCCTTACTTTCTGCTAATTACATTCTCAATAAAGTACCTCACAAAAAGACTCACAAGACACCTTATGAATTATGGAAAGGTCGAAGACCTTCCTATAAATATTTACGAGTGTGGGGGTGCTTATCCAAAGTGATGGTTCCAAAACCTAAAAAGGTAAGAATAGGGCCAAAAACCGTGGATTGAGTATTCATCGGTTGTGCTACTAATAGCAGTGCATATCTATTTCTAGTTTATAAATCTGAGATTTCGGATATTTATGTAAATACGGTTATTGAATCGAGGGATGCTCCATTTTTTGAAAATGAATTCCCGTATAACATGACCCGAGAATCTAGTCCTTCTAAAAGGACAAATCAAGCTACTACAAGTGGTACTCATCAACCTATTGAATCAATAGAGGATGAACCAAGACGTAGTGAAAGAGCAAATACCTTGACTTCTTTCGGTCCGGATTTTCTAACATATTTGCTAGAAAACGAACCTCAATCGTTTAAAGAATCCATATCCTTACCCGATGCTTCCAATTGGAAAGAAGCAACTAATAGTGAAATTGAATCCATATTACAAAATCATACATGGGAACTAGTGGATCTTCCACCAGGTTCAAAACCGTTAGGTTATAAATGGATCTTCAAAAAGAAATTGAAGGTCTATGGATCAATTGATAAATATAAAGCTAGACTTATAGCTAAAGGCTATAGGCGAAAGTAAGTGTTGGATTACTTAGACACATATTCACCGATAACAAGAATAACGTCCATTCGGATGTTAATAGCAATAGATGCTATTAATGGACTTGAAATACATTAGATGGATGTAAAAACCGCATTCTTCAACGGTGAACTAGATGAGGAAATTTATATGGCGCAACCTCAAGGGTTCAAAGCTCCCGGACAAGAAGAAAAAGTATTTAAGCTTGTTAAATCACTATATGGATTAAAACAAGCACCTAAACAATAGCATGAAAAATTTGATAATGCAATGTTATCAAATGGTTTCAAAATTAATGAATGCGATAAATGTGTTTACTTTAAATACATTCAAAATGGATATGTCATTGTATGCCTTTATGTTGATGATATGCTTATCATGGGTAGTAACTTGGAAATTTTCAAAACTACAAAACAAATGTTGAGTTGTAGATTTGACATGAAAGATTTGGGAATCGCCGATGTTATATTAGGAATTAAAATTTCAAGAACATCGGACAGACTTATATTATCTCAATCTCATTACATAGAGAAAGTACTTGAAAAATTCAAGAAGTATGATATTAGTCCTACCAAGACACCTGTAGATGTAAATTTACATCTAGCAAGAAATAATGGTGAAAGCATATCTCAACTAGAATATTCTCGTATTATTGGCAGTTTAATGTATATCATGAACTGTACGCGACCGGACATAGCATACTCAATAAGTAAGCTAAGTCGATTTACGAGTAATCCAAGAAGAGATCACTGGAAAGCAATATTAAGAGTTTTGAGTTATTTAAAATATAATAAAAATTATGGACTGCACTACTCAAAATATCCAGCTGTTCTTGAAGGACATTACGATGCAAATTGGATATCTGATACAAAAGACTCTAAGTCTACGAGTGGGTATGTGTTTACCCTCGGAGGTGCAGTCGTATCTTGGAAATCCTCAAAACAAACGTGCATTGCTAGATCGACAATGGAATCTGAATTCATTGCACTAGACAAAGCTGGAGAAGAAGCTGAATGACTTCGAAATTTCTTAGAGGATGTTCCAAATTGGTCTAAACCTGTGCCCGCAATATGTATACATTGCGATAGCCGATCAGCGATTGGAAGGGCACAAAATCACATGTATAACGAAAAGTCACGACATATTCGTCGTCGACACAATATCGTTAGACAACTTCTCTCAAATGTAATTATCTCAATTGACTATGTAAAGTCAAAAGATAATATATCGTATCCACTAACGAAAGGTTTAAACCGAGAGCAAGTTGAAAGATCATCAAGAGGAATGGGTCTAAAGCCTAAAAATAAATAAGAATCAATATAGTGGCAACCCAACCTAGCTGACTGGAGATCCCAAGATCTAGGTTTAATGGGCAAACCGAATTATATTGTATTCAGTAAGAACTGGAGGAAATTTAATCCTATCCATTCCAAAGATGAGACAGTGCATATCTGCCGCGAAATTAGGATAAGTTATGCTTTTAATGACATCCATATCTTAGTATGTCTAAGTGGAGTATTATAGGATACTCTTTATGGAAGTCACATACGTGAGTAAGAAGGGGGCCGCATCTATGAGAATAATAAAAGACATATACTCTAAAATACTCACAAAACCAAGTGGTGTTCATGGCCAAAATGTACACAAACGTGAGAACCAACTGTGTTGAAGAATTATTGTGTGAATACTGTTATCTAGGTTTACAAAAACGGTTGACGGTTCAAGGACGTGAAGTCTACTGATTAACAAAGTAAATCCGATAGTATATCACTAAGGAAAGTTCAAGGCCACTAGGCTACTTCTCCCGATGCAATAAGTCTTCAATTTTACTCAACCAGTGTCTGCATCTGCATTGCATCTATTATGTTTTATTTATAGCCATATATCATTCATGTGGGGTATTTTTGGAAATATTGGACTTAGAAAGCTGTCCAGAATTTTCTGGACAGAATTTTGAGAAACTTTGAGCTCAAATTGAGGTGGTACCCACACTACGATTATTGTGGGACAATATACGAACGCGTTCTCCGCAAGGAGATTATTGTAGTATATTCACATGTCCAATTTTATTAAGTTATGAATGATAAATATGTCCCCAAAGTGACTCACAAAGCAATGAAAGTTAATGTATTGGGTATACTTAACTCTTGTCCCACATTGGAAGAGTAGTGGAAAAATGATGAGTTAATATAACCCAAATGATGGACTAAGGCTTAGATGCCTTGGGGTATCCCAACTCTTTGAAGGATAGATGACCTAAGCTATGCACGTGTTGACTTTCGGTCAAAGGTCCACACGCGCGCGCGTCCGTCCCTTCGGCTTGGTCTTGGGCATATAAAAATCTCCTATATTTTTGGGCCGAATTTATTTATGTACAAGGCGGGCTGGGTCTTCTGGTCTGGGTTTTATATAGGATCCAGAACCTACCCGTATTATAAACGAGTCCTCAGGTCTTCCGATCTCGGGTAAAAAAAATTATTCTCAGAACTTATTATAAGTTTCGGGTTCAGATCAGGTTCGGGCCTAGACCTACCTATTGAGAGCCTAGTTCAGAACTAACCAAATTAAGTAGCATTCATTCTAATTTAAGTTCATTTTTCTTTTCTGAAATCCATCCTCACTTGATGTTGGATTAAGAATCCAATTTAAATAAAAGTTTTTTTTTTAGAATTTGCTTCGAAGGAGCATAGGTTTTAAAAATAAAAGAAAACAGTGGATGAGTGAGTTCAAAGAGAAAAATAAAGAACACATCATTTACCTTTGAGGGTCTTCAAACGAACTTTCGGGAGGTTGAATTTTTTTTTAGCTTCTTCAACACGGACAACTCTATATTTTTGAGCTTCCAACATAAAGTGGACCATTCTAGCTTCCATATGTAGAGAGTTTCTGTTGGAAAAATTGGACTTAGAAAGTTGTCCAGAATTTTCTAGACAGAATTTTGAGCAACTTTGAGCTCAAATTAAGATGGGACCCACACTACGATTATTGTGGGACAATATACGAATGCGTTCTCCTCCGCAAGGAGATTATTGTAGTATATTCACATGTCCAATTTTATTAAGTTATGAATGATAAATATGTCCTCAAAGTGACTCACAAAGCAATGAAAGTTAATGTATTGGGTATACTTAACTCTTGTCCCACATTGGAAGAGTAGTGGGAAAATGATGAGTTAATATAACCCAAATGATGGACTAAGATGCCTTTGGGTATCCCAACTCTTTGAAAGGGAGATGACCTAAGTTATGCACGGGTTGACTTTCGGTCAAAGGTCCACACGCGCGGGCGCGTCCGTCCGGTTCGGTTCGGTTCGGGCTTGGGCATGGGCTTGGGGTTATAAAAATCTCCTACATTTTTGGGTCTAATTAATTTAACTTTAACTTTCTGGGCTTTAATTGTTAATTAATTACGAAATTAATTAATAATTAATTAACTGTTTGTATGTTAATTTCAAGAGTCAACAGTTAACGAAATTAACTATTTTTGAAAGTTAATTTCGGTTGACTATTCCAACAGTCAACACAAAAGCTATAAATTAAACCTTTCCCCTACAGTTTTGACTACTGAAAAATTTGCCCTCCCATAATTTCGAATTTATGTTGCATCTTTTCCCAGAAAATAATTCCTTTTCTACTGCTACTGCATACATTCCTGCATATTATTTCTTTGGTCTGGTTGCCTATAAACACAGAATTGTGTTCGAAGAAATTAATCATTATTGTGCTACTTGATTAATTTGGAAATCCGTTCTATCTTGGGAGACAATTATTCATTACCTTTGGCACTTTGTGGAGGGAATAAATTTGTCTTAAGGAGACTGTTCTAAACAGGGCTCGGATTATTTTTCTATTCTAATATTATTTCTGCAAATACAAGTAAGTATTTTATTTCTGTAATTTCGTTTCATTTCTGTAATTATATTATAATTTATAATTCTGTGCAATTGTTTTTAATAAATAGTAGACATAACAATCTTAAGAAAAATTTATCAGTTCTACTGTTTTATACTGTACAGAAATTCTATTTATTACAGAAATTTATTTGTTGAAAATAAATCTGTTTTGACAGGAAAAATGTATTAAATTATTGCTTTATTGCAGAAATTAATAAAACAGTTTTGGTACATAAATTAATTTCTATACTGTTTTTTATATTCTGTTTTAGAAAATAAAATTTTATTTGTGAATTTTTTGATAAAATCTGTTTATGAATTTTTTTTTTAATCTTTAAATTATAATTCTGTTTTGTACGAAATTCTTTTTATTATTAAAAATTAATGTGACACAAATTTTTTTGAGTATAAACTTCTGTTTATATTATAGTTTAATTGCGAATATTATTTGGAATTCTTTTGGAATTCATTTATTGTGAATTATATTTGGAGGAAATTGGTACACAAAATTTTGTATTATGTCTTTGATTAATTCATTATATATCAATTTTATCATTCATAAAAATTCTATTTTTGTGACAGAAATGGAATCACAAAGTACGAACACTACTCCTACTAAAGTGACTGTCACCAACACAAATGTGACTGCACCCGTATCTATGCCACACAGGGAGAAATCGAAAAAGTTCATTGGCGCTGACTTCAAACGTTGGCAAGGATAAATGTACTTCTATCTCACTACCTGCCAACTGGGCAGGTTTGTATATGAAGATTGTCCCTCTATTCAAGAGGGAGATGACGCTGAAAAGGTTGCTGTTGTTTATACTTGGAAGCATTCGGACTACCTATGTCGGAATTATATTCTGGCTTACTTGGACAAGACATTGTACCATGTCTACTACACGACCAAAACATCCGAGGAATTATGGAATTCTTTGGAAAAGAAGTATAAAACTGAAGATGCTGGGATGAATAAATTTATCGTCGGGCGTTTTCTAGACTTCAAAATGGTTGATTCTAAATCTGTGATCTCTCAAGTGGAAGAACTCCAAGTGATCATTCACGACATTCATGCTGAAGTAATGTCAATAAGTGAAACTTTCCAAGTTGCTGCAATTGTTGAAAAATTGCCACCATCTTGGACTTTATTCAAAAACTATCTCAAGAACAAGCAAAAGGAGATGAATGTGGAGGAGTTGGTGGTCAGGCTGAGAATCAAAGAAGACAACGTTGAGTCTCAAAAGAAAAGTGGGAAGAATCCAATGGAAACGAAGGTCCATGTTGTTGAAGGTCCTAAGAAGAACAAACGAAAGTATGACGGGGAAGGCACTGTGACACCCCGCCTAATTAAATATCGGGCGATCAGTCCTTTATTAAATTAAAATCAAGGTGAACAGTTAGTTCATTCTTAGCATCACTGTCGTTAAAATACTTTTCCAATTTAAATACCCTAAATAATTAAGCTAAGTGTCAAAACCATTTAAAAACCGTATTCCCATTCTATTAAATCCAATTATGAAACCTTTAACCATTTACATTATTAAGAGTCACACATTATTAATGAGAATAGTAATGAACATTCCAGAATTGAACCATCAATAAATAATCCCAACATTTAAAACACTAAAGGAAAACATCCTGACACTAATAAATCCCGAAATAAAGATGCTGGAAGTAAAAAGAATTACAGTCTCTGACAATACCAACTAAATAATAGAAAGAGGGCGACACATGCCACTTCTGGATAAAACCGAACTAGGAGTAGAGTCAATAATGAGGTCGTCTAATCAATGGCCTGCAACTCCCACAAAAGCTACAGCGCGTTCCATCCCAAGAATTCCAAGTAAGACGCCCATGTGGCTGGGCACCTGTAATACATATATATATATACACAAGAGAGAAGAGGTGACACCAAACGGGTCAGAGCCCGAATGTGAAGCAGTTTGAAAATAGTTTAGCAAGTATTTAAATTGATACAGGCCAATGCAACAACATATTAGTTCGACACTCTCTTGAGAAATTCTCACCTCTCTTCTAATGTGCACACCTATCGCACTAACCTTCCCAGTGGTCTATCTCATCATATGTTATGCTATCCTTTCCCAATGGTTTACTTTTCTTAGATTACTCGCAGGATTCAAAATTTAACGATTCAATTGTTTGAAAAGAATATTTCAATTAGTAACCAAAGTTCTCATTTTAACCTTATTAATCAATAAAGTTTTCAAGTGTCATATTATACTTTCTCAAAACAAGTATTTACAATTTGAGTCATCAACCATGTCCTACATATCAAATCACAGTAGGCAGTTCCAAATTTCAGAATTTCATATATATATTAACTACTCGTAAAATATATATAGCAGAACAACACCCCAAATAAAACTATGATGCGGGCATACTCTACTATCCAAACCCCATATCACTCACATTAAGGGGAATACAAATTCGGAATCACTCTCGAATTGTATTAACACATACTCAAACAATATTGAGGCAAAGTATAGGTTCCAAGTCTCTTAGGACCGTCTGAACTATCACTGTGATAGCCTATACCAAGGATACCTATACACAAACAATATGAGGCGAAGCATAAATTCCAAGTCTCTAAGAGGAAAGCACATACCCGCATCTCTTAGGACAGTCTGAACTATCATTCCGATAGCCTGTACCAAGGATATCTATCTTCTAGGGTACAAGTCAATATCCCCCATAAAGGTCCCATCGAGATAAGACAGTCCCAGCGTGGAAACCTCAGGGATAGCAAGTAGCGTGGGCATGATTTTCACACATAGATAGTATATGCATACACAATCATATAACTATACTAATATTACCATATCAATAATGGGTAAATTCTCAATTCCCATAATTACGTCATTCGTATTTATTTCACATTATATAGTTATCACGTATAACCATTCACATCTTACTTTAATTTGAGTAACTTTTCCACTTACTACATAACGCTTCATGGATTCTATCCTCCCAATTATAAAATTCAGTAGGTATACACATTTGTCCCAAAGTAACTCTCTTACGTGTGTCTCTCTTTAAATCATAAATTTATCGACCCTTATGTAGTTATCCCAAAATACAATCTTTGCCCGACATCGAGGGTCCCAAAATCTATTCACATGTCATACTGGTCTCCCCTATCTCCCAAAACATTTTATTAAGGATGCCCAAGAATTTTCTCACAATAAATTGAATTTAACTCATTTAAAAAGGAAATAGGAGTCTGCCAAGAGGGGTCGATCGATCGAGGTCTGGGGCTCGATCGATCGAAGCCCTGGGCTCGATCGATCGATCAAGCAGGTCTGCGAAAACTGAAATTCTGCAGTTACGGGTTTCATCTCCAAACTTCAACAATTTCCATACTTTCTAATCCCAATCATCCCAGAATTGATACTACTAACCTTATATCATCATATTAGGTATTTTCAACGTAAAGCATGTCAATTTATGTCACTAAACATGGATTAATCATGCCATAATTCATCTAAATATACAAGAACCCTAGAAATCTCTAAATCATGGTTCCAATCTGTTTTTCCAGAAATTCTGTCTTATACTACATTAAAGTTTCGTGGATTATTCTCCTACATCACCAACAATTTCCAGAATAAGGTTTAAGTCATCACTACATGCAAATTCCTATCACAATTTAGGTTTTCTTCATTGAAATTCATCCCTAATCATCCCTAAACTAATATGAAGGATGCACCAACGAAATAAGCAAGATAAACACTTGCCTGGGATTTTCGACGTTCTGATTTGGTGTCGAATTCGGTATGGATGCGTTCCCCGTCTCGCGATCTACGCGTTGGCGGTGGCGGCGGTGCAAACGGTTGAGTTTCGGGCCTTGAATTTACCTTGAGAGCTCTCTCCTTCCTCTCCTATGGCCGTCACTTGTGTTTAGAGTTTCTAACCCTAGATGATAACCCAGATATCTGATATAGCCCCTTTAATTTTCGTGGGTTTAATTACCCAAAAATACAAAATGACTAAAATGCCCTCCCGGGGTACTAATTAGGCCTAAAAATGCCCCGAGACCCGAACTAAACCCCCGGGTATACTTTTCGGACTATCTTGACCCTTCCGGACGCGTTGGCGCACTCAAAACGACCATACGAACAACTTATAAAATATTCACTTTTATTTATCAATATTTAGTCCCGACGCGACACGGGCGCGTCCCGACTCAAATTTCCAAAATTGTCATTTTATTCACTCGTGACATTCAATATAATCAATATTATATATTACTTTGCTCAATAGTAATATTCAACAAATTTCCCATAATTACTAACTCTCGTCACGTTAATAATTATAACATAATTAATTTCCGGATTTTTGTTAAATAATTAACTCACATTAAATTTAATAAATCCCCAAATTAATATAGCATAAAAATATGGGGTATTACATACTTCCCCCCTAATAACGGAATTTCGTCCCGAAATTCAGAAAACAAGGCATACTTGGTAACACAATTCTGGATATCCTTGTCAGTACGCAAACTATCTACATAGTACGGCGCTCAATCATTATAGCTTTTTCCTCACAGCAACATTCTTTTACATTCTCATTGGAGACACTTCACATTGTGCTCCCACCCGATAATATTCGCATAGGTCACGCCTATACGTTCTAATTTCCTTATCTCCCTATCATTACGAGGCCGCAACTCACTACATGACAAACTTCTCGTATTTATTCATACACAAAAATCCCATTCTGATAAGATCATACGAACATTTGACCACTCCTGACTGCCTAAAACAGTCGTGGAATTCCACCATAGATATCGGATATTTTCTCGACCGATCAAAAATTCTGATTATCTACTCTCCTTTAAACATACGAAAGGAGAATAGTCGAGGTTCTTCCATAACAAAACCTTAATAAGCACCTCGTATGCGACAAACAGGTACGAGTGCTTCTACAGAGCATGCTTGAAATCATCGTACCAAGATTCCAAAATTTCCTTCACATGGCTCCATTAATCTTTAATCACCATGCGCTTATTCCCTGGCTAAGGGTGATACATCCTACTCGAAACGAAATCTTATCTCCGATGGTTTCTGAAGTCCCATTTCAAAGGTGGGATTCACCAATCTCATCCTGATTCAGAAATTTATACTGCGCCGGACCATGCACTGGCGCGATCCTTCCTTTCAAAGGAAGTCTGGGGCATACTAGTTAATATTGTAAGCCAGCCCAAAGGAATATCAACCACTTCCTTCTCGGCGACTTAATTCACATATTCGGGATAAACCCTCGATCTTGTTTTGAGGATGGCAACCCATCCAAGAACTTTACCGATTTTACCAACCTCTTCCAATTTCAGGAATTTTCGATAAACACAAAATTCTTTGGTTGATTCTCCTCTTTCAACCAAACCTTACCTATGGGCAATGTATTTAGAGACTAATCACTACGTCTAGCTAAACATCGATTCTTCCCTTGAAATGTCTCACATTAAGTGACACGTAATACTCCCCTTCCTTCCTTGGAGTATGCCGAAAGTTCCGACTCGTGCCCTTCTCTCCACGAAGCGTACTTCTGGATCTCTTATACTATACTAACATCATTACTCTTTGTATGCGCAAGTCGTTCTCACACTTGACTAATAACAATTCCACTCTGGGTGTGCTTCATAACAATTAAATTCTACTCTATTCAAGGAATACCAATTCTTGAATGGCTTCCCACAGCCTTCCAATCAAGTTAGGGCGTGCTATTCTAATTGCACACTTATGTATGGATTATCGCCCCTCATGTGACGTTTAATCCACTCTATCACTTCCACTTCGTTATACTAGTCCCACAAACATATATTTCACACGTCTATTACCACGTCCCTTCGACTCGGACTATTTTAACTGCAGCTAACCCAGATGCCCACATTTTTGCAACACCCCGACCGCCCTGGGAGAGCGAACGGCGGATACTCTTATGTAGGACTAACTAAATTCAACGAAATAGAAGGAATATGGCATTCAAATTCCATGACAATAAAAGAGGAATAATAATTCTCAACCTTCCTCAGATAAGTACAACAATTTTCCCAAATAGGTACTACAACCAAAATAAATTACTAACGCTCTATTCATCAAAATAATTATAGGTCATCTCTTTTATATAATATAAAGTTCTTTCCAGATAATCCATGCTAAAAATCATTCCAACTCTTTATTCACCTCGTGTTCTGAACGCGATTACGACATTTGGGTATTCTCAATCACCCTAGAAATCAAAATTCTTAAATTCTCCTTATCATCGTTCCACCCCTCAACTCGTGGGGATAACTTTCAATGCTTTGCTACCACAAAAATCCGGCTCCAATGACCTTAAAACAAAATTCAATTTCTAACTTACATACATAATTACTTGATCCCATTTCGACCAGGGTACCGAACTCGTGGAATAGTGATCGAACGTCTCCCTATTTCCAACCTTACGCTAAGTTTCATGCGTGGGATGTCTCGCAAAGAGAAATCCAAACAAGGAACCCCCCCGATACACTACTACCTAGCATTATCGGTTATCGAAATCCGTTAGGTCCTCCGTCCATAACATGTACCCTTTATTCCGTCCCTTGACGGAAAAGTTACAATTCCTCCCGTAATTATGCTTAACAAAGAACGTTTCACCAATTGCACTATTGTTCAGTATAGGTTGGTGGTAATAGCATTTCATAAACCTCGAATACATACGATCGAAATTATCGAAATTCCCTTCCCTATTAATAGGGGTATACTATTAACTCCCACATCTCTAAAGGATAAATATAACAATGCACTCTTCCTATCACTAAGTCCGGAGTGCCAAACATAATAATGCGTCAAATCTTTTCGCTCAACGGTAAGTCCCGATACATACCGAATCATACTGACAAAGTCTATACATACATTGGCATCGAATATCTCGAGCCCACTATCTCCTCCGAAGTCTCTTGGATAGATAATATAAGTGCAAGTCCAACCTTCTTACAGGTAAAGCCTCGCCAAAACAAACATAAAACATGTTGCACCAATGCAACTACTCCGATAGCCTTGCAATAAATGCCCACTATCATACTACCCATTTCTATAACATTTTAACAAAGATAATATCATACTCGTGTATCACATCACTACAACGAGTAACCTCAATAAAGTATAAAACACTTTTAATATACTCATTCATCCTCCGCGGATAGCACTAAAGAATAAAATCCCGCTACACTAGGGAAAAATATTCACATAATAGTAACATTCATAATTATATGCATTAAGCTCGTCTCACATGCTAACTTAGCAAGGAACAAAATATAGTGACTCGCTCGTGTCACATAAACACGCCGCATCCTCTAAGGATACAACGTATACTTCCATCCTGGCAATCGTCTTGACTGCACAAATGGTTTTCGGACGTAACACGTCTGCCCAATCCAAAACAAAATTATATTAATCGTTGCCTTACTAGGCACCGTATTCCTGTCCTTTTTTTAATTTTGGATCATATTATCGTGAGCGATCTCACTCCGCACAAAATACCTCAACACATAATCCACTTATCACCTGTCCTACTAACCAGGTTAGGATTGTCCTTCTCTCGGACTTAGTAGACTCGATTCCTGTTAGCCATCCCGGTTGTTCCCTTAGATTTTTAGGCCATAAAGATCATGTTACTATCTATAATAGTACTTACTGAATTTACCATCACTTGGTAAGAATTTAACTATCTGAAGAATTTAAATGGTTTTCCTGATGTGTATCCACATCCTTTTGTGGTGCTATACCACCATCGTTGCATTCAGTCTCATTCTCGACTAAATTCTTCGATTCCTTTAACTTCCCCCACAAAGAAGCGTTATCATCTATTTTGACAAAATATGACAATGTCAACCTCTGAATCGTTCGTCCATCAGAATTACCTCTTTGAGTGTTATCAAATATTACTACGTGTCGATCTCCCACTCGGAGTTGTTTCCCCCACTTGTATCTACATCTTCCGATACAAAATTCTCTAACGGTTAAGATTCATATTCACGAATGGACCCCTGACATGCCCTCTCTTGATGAGTTCAGAACCACATTTGCTTCTAATCCTGAACAGTTAAGGAAGGAACATACGGTCAACACGGTACCTAAGGTTCTCCTATAGGCATAGCATTCCATTTCTAAAATTGGTAGTTGACTCCAACCATTATAATTTCGTCTCGAAAGCCAAGAAAATTTTCTCTAAATTTTCACTTTCAGTTTGCCACACTCCGTCCTATATTTAAGCCTTTGGATACTTTACCTCATTTGGTAAACACATACAATTTTCGCGTTTCTAAAATTTCCCACTGACAGTCTCTACACGTTTTTGTAATACGTTGGGTAAGTTTACCCTCGCACCTCATTTGACTATAACAGCATTTGAAAATCATTGCTGCACCTTAGTCGCCTTTCTAGTCATGGCTTCTCGTTCCATAATGGAGGTGACCTCGTCTAGTCATCATCCTCGGATATATTTTATCATCTCAACTGAGCCCTGCCTCCTGATGTACGCTTAGCGATCCTCTTCTGACATCCGTCATCGCTCGGCACACGCACACATCCGAACGAAATTAGAATACACTAATGTATACACATTATAGCAGGAGAACGAAATCTCGTCAAAGGAATCGACAATCCTAAACATAGGGCTCTATAACATACAAAGCAACGCTGAAAGCATAATAAGCCGTACAGATCCTAAGGACACTAGAACCTGATGCTCTGATACCACCTGTGACACCCCGCCTAATTAAATACCGGGCGATCACTCCTTTATTAAATTAAAATCAAGGTGAACAGTTGGTTCATTCTTAGCATCACTGTCGTTAAAATACTTTTCCAATTTAAACACCCTAAATAATTAAGCTAAGTGTAAAAACCGTATTCCCATTCTTTTAAATCCAATTATAAAACCTTTAACCATTTACATTATTAAGAGTCACACATTATTAATGACAATAGTAATGAACATTCCAGAACTGAACCATCAATAAATAATCCCAACATTTAAAACACTAAAGGAAAACATCCTGACAGTAATAAATCCCGAAATAAAGATGCTGAAAGTAAAAAGAATTACAGTCTCTGACAATACCAACTAAATAATAGAAAGAGGGCGACACATGCCACTGCTGGATAAAATCAAACTAGGAGTAGAGTCAATAATGAGGTCGTCTAATCAATGGCCTGCAACTCCCACAAAAGCTACAACGCGTTCCATCCCAAGAATTTCAAGTAAGACGCCCCTGTGGCTGGGCACCTGTAATACATATATATATATATATATATATATATATATATATATATATATATATATATACACAAGAGAGAAGAGGTGACAACAAACGGGTCAGAGCCCGAATGTGAAGCAGTTTGAAAATAGTTTATCAAGTATTTAAATTGATACAGGCCAATGCAACAACATATTAGTTCGACACTCTCTTGAGAAATTCTCACCTCTCTTCTAATGTGCACACCTATCGCACTAACCTTCCCAGTGGTCTATCTCATCATATGTCACGCTATCCTTTCCCAATGGTTTAGTTTTCTTAGATTACTCGCAGGATTCAAAATTTAACGATTCAATTATTTGAAAAGAATATTTCAATTAGTAACCAAAGTTCTCATTTTAACCTTATTAATCAATAAAGTTTTTCAGTGTCATATTATACTTTCTCAAAACAAGTATTTACAATTTGAGTCATCAACCACGTCCTACATATCAAATCACAGTAGGCAGTTCCAGATTTCAGAATTTCATATATATATTAACTACTCGTAAAATATATATAGCAGAATAGCACCCCAAATAAAACTATGGTGCGGGCATACTCTACTATCCAAACCCCATATCACTCAAATTAAGGGGAATACAAATTCGGAATCACTCTCGAATTGTATTAACACATACTCAAACAATATTGAGGCGAAGTATAGGTTCCAAGTCTCTTAGGACCGTCTGAACTATCACTGCGATAGCCTGTACCAAGGATACCTATACACAAATAATATGAGGCGAAGCATAGATTCCAAGTCTCTAAGAGGAAAGCACATACCCGCATCTCTTAGGACCGTCTGAACTATCATTCCAATAGCCTGTACCAAGGATATCTATCTTCTAGGGTACAAGTCAATATCCCCCATAAAGGTCCCATCGAGATAAGACTGTCCCAGCGCGGAAACCTCAGGGATAGCAAGTAGCGTGGGCATGATTTTCACACATAGATAGTATATGCATACACAATCATATAACTATACTAATATTACCAGATCAATAATGGGTAAATTCTCAATTCCCATAATTACGTCATTCGCATTTTTTTCACATTATATAGTTATCACGTATAACCATTCACATCTTACTTTAATTTGAGGAACTTTTCCACTTACTACATAACGCTTCATGGATTCTATCCTCCCAATTATAAAATTCAGTAGGTATACACATTTGTCCCAAAGTAACTCTCTTATGTGTCTCTCTCTTTAAATCATAAATTTACCGACCCTTATGTAGTTATCCCAAAATACAATCTTTGCCCGACATCGAGGGTCCCAAAATCTATTCACATGTCATACTGGTCTCCCCTATCTCCCAAAATATTTTATTAAGGATGCCCAAGAATTTTCTCACAATAAATTGAATTTAACTCATTTAAAAAGGAAATAGGAGTCTGCCAGGAGGGGTCGATCGATCGAGGTCTGGGGTTCGATCGATCGAAGCTCTGGGCTCGATCGATCGATCAAGCAGGTCTGCGAAAATTGAAATTCTGCAGTTACGGGTTTCATCTCCAAACTTCAACAATTTCCATACTTTCTAATCCCAATCGTCCCAGAATTGATACTACTAACCTTATATCATCATATTAGGTATTTTCAACGTAAAGCATGTCAATTTACGTCACTAAACATGGATTAATCATGCCATAATTCATCTAAATATACAAGAACCCTAGAAATCTCTTAATCATGGTTCCAATCTGTTTTTCCAAAAATTTCTTCTTATACTACATTAAAGTTTCGTGGATTATTCTCCTACATCACCAACAATTTCCAGAATAAGGTTTAAGTCATCACTACATGCAAATTCCTATCACAATTTAGGTTTTCTTCATTGAAATTCATCCCTAATCATCCCTAAACTAATATGAAGGATGCACCAACGAAATAAGCAAGATAAACACTTGCCTGGGATTTTCGACGTTCTGATTTGGTGTCGAATTCGGTATGGTTGCGTTCCCCGTCTCGCGATCTACGCGTTGGCGGTGGCGGCGGTGCAAACGGTTGAGTTTCGGGCCTTGAATTTACCTTGAGAGCTCTCTCCTTCCTCTCCTATGGCCGTCACTTGTGTTTAGAGTTTCTAACCCTAGATGATAACCCAGATATCTGATATATCCCCTTTAATTTTCGTAGGTTTAATTACCCAAAAATACAAAATGACAAAAATTCCCTCCCGGGGTACTAATTAGGCCTAAAAACTCCCCGAGACCCGAACTAAACCCTCGGGTATACTTTTCTGACTATCTCGACCCTTCCAGACGCGTTGGCGCACTCAAAATGACCATACGAACAACTTATAAAATATTCACTTTTATTTATCAATCTTTAGTCCCGACGCGACACGGGCGCGTCCCGACTCAAATTTCAAAAATTGTCATTTTATTCACTCGTGACATTCAATATAATCAATATTATATATTACTTTGCTTAATAGTAATAGTCAACAAATTTCTCATAATTACTAACTCTCGTCACGTTAATAATTATAACATAATTAATTTCCGGATTTTTATTAAATAATTAACTCACATTAAATTTAATAAATCCCCAAATTAATATAGCATAAAAATACGGGGTATTTCCAAACAGAACAAGAAGAAGTTCAAAGGCAAATGCTACAATTGTGGTAAACCTGGACACCGCTCAAGTGAGTGTCGTAAGCCGAAGAAGCAAAATTGAAACAATCCTCAATCAAATGTAATTGAGGGTGAGAATATCGCCAATGATTTGGCAGATATGAATCTTTCTGCCGTGGTCTCTGAATGTAACTTGGTTGGAAATACCAAGGAATGGTGGGTGGACACTAGAGCCATAAGACACATTTGTGCAAATAAATGGATGTTCTCCACCTATAAGCCTTTGGAAAATGAGGAGATCCTTTTTATGGGAAATTCTTCCACTTCTAAGGTGGTGGGATAAGGAAAGATTGCTTTAAAAATGACTTCTGGAAAGGAACTTACACTCAACAATGTTCTTCACGTGCCTGATATCCGAAAGAATCTGATTTCTGGATCTCTCCTGACTAAAAATGGTTTCAAGCTTGTGTTTGTGTCTGATCGCTTTGTGTTGTCAAAGAATTACATGTATGTAGGAAAGGGCTACCTTAATGAGGGGCTCTTTAAACTCAATGTTCTTACTGTAACCCCAAAAACATCTGTTTCAATTAATGAAATTGCTAGTTCTTCTTACTTGATTGAGTCTTCTAATATTTGGCATGCTAGATTAGGACATGTTAATTTTGATACATTGCGTAGATTAATTAACTTGGAATTTTTGCCAAAATTTAATATTGATAAAAATCATAAATGTGAAATTTGTGTGGAATCTAAATTAGCTAGATTACCTTTCCATTCTATTGAAAGGATAACTGAACCTTTAGATTTAATTCACACCGATATTTGTGATTTAAAATTTATTCAAACTAGAGGTGGGAAAAAGTATTTTATTACTTTTATTGGCGATTGCATAAAATATTGCTATGTATATTTGTTACATAGTAAAGATGAGGCTATTAATGCATTTAAACAATATAAAAATGAAGTTGAGAATCAATTAGGCAAACTAATAAAGGCTATTAGGAGTGATAGAGGAGGTGAATATGAATATCCATTTGAGGAATTTTGTTATGAAAATGGGATTATTCATCAAACAACCGCTCCTTATTCTCCTCAATCGAATGGCGTTGCTGAACGCAAAAACCGCACTTTGAAAGAGATGATGAACTCAATGTTATTAAGTTCAGGAGCTCCACAAAACTTATGGGGGGGAAGCCTTACATTCTGCTAATTACATTCTCAATAAAGTACCTCACAAGAAGACTCACAAGACACCTTATGAATTATGGAAAGGTCGAAGACCTTCCTATAAATATTTACGAGTGTGGGGGTGCTTATCCAAAGTGATGGTTCCTAAACCTAAAAAAGTAAGAATAGGGCCAAAAACCGTGGATTGTGTATTCATCGGTTATGCTACTAATAACAGTGCATATCGATTTCTAATTTGTAAATCTGAGATTTTGGATATTTATGTAAATACGGTTATTGAATCGAGGGATTTTTGAAAATGAATTCCCGTATAACATGACCCGAGAATCTGGTCCTTCTAAAAGGACAAATCAAGCTACTACAAGTGGTACTCATCAAACTATTGAATCAATAGAGGATGAACCAAGACGTAGTGAAAGAGCAAATACCTTGACTTCTTTCGGTCCGGATTTTCTAACATATTTGCTAGAAAACGAACCTCAATCGTATAAAGAAGCCATATCCTTACCCGATGCTTCCAATTGGAAAGAAGCAACTAATAGTGAAATTGAATCCATATTACAAAATCATACATGGGAACTAGTGGATCTTCCACCAGGTTCAAAACCGTTAGGTTATAAATGGATCTTCAAAAAGAAATTGAAGGTCTATGGATCAATTGATAAATATAAAGCTAGACTTATAGCTAAAGGCTATAGGCGAAAGTAAGGGTTGGATTACTTAGACACATATTCACCGGTAACAAGAATAACGTCCATTCGGATGTTAATAGCAATAGATGCTATTAATGGACTTGAAATACATTAGATGGATGTAAAAACCGCATTCTTCAACGGTGAACTAGATGAGGAAATTTATATGGCGCAACCTCAAGGGTTCAAAGCTCCCGGACAAGAAGAAAAAGTATGTAAGCTTGTTAAATCACTATATGGATTAAAACAAGCACCTAAACAATAGCATGAAAAATTTGATAATGCAATGTTATCAAATGGTTTCAAAATTAATGAATGCGATAAATGTGTTTACTTTAAATACATTCAAAATGGATATGTCATTGTATGCCTCTATGTTGATGATATGCTTATCATGGGTAGTAACTTGGAAATTTTCAAAACTACAAAACAAATGTTGAGTTGTAGATTTGACATGAAAGATTTGGGAATCGCCGATGTTATATTAGGAATTAAAATTTCAAGAACATCGGACGGACTTATATTATCTCAATCTCATTACATAGAGAAAGTACTTGAAAAATTCAAGAAGTATGATATTAGTCCTACCAAGACACCTGTAGATGTAAATTAACATCTAGCAAGAAATAATGGTGAAAGCATATCTCAACTAGAATATTCTCGTATTATTGGCAGTTTAATGTATATCATGAACTGTACGCGACCGGACATAGCATACTCAGTAAGTAAGCTAAGTCGATTTACGAGTAATCCAAGAAGAGATCACTGGAAAACAATATTAAGAGTTTTGAGTTATTTAAAATATAATAAAAAATATGGACTGCACTGCTCAAAATATCCAGCTGTTCTTGAAGGACATTACGATGCAAATTGGATATCTGATACAAAAGACTCTAAGTCTACGAGTGGGTATGTGTTTACCCTCGGAGGTGCAGTCGTATCTTGGAAATCCTCAAAACAAACGTGCATTGCTAGATCGACAATGGAATCTGAATTCATTGCACTAGACAAAGCTGGAGAAGAAGCTGAATGACTTTGAAATTTCTTAGAGGATGTTCCAAATTGGTCTAAACCTGTGCCCGTAATATGTATACATTGCGATAGCCGATCAACGATTGGAAGGGCACAAAATTACATGTATAACGAAAAGTCACGACATATTCGTCGTCGACACAATATCGTTAGACAACTTCTCTCAAATGGAATTATCTCAATTGACTATGTAAAGTCAAAAGATAATATATCGGATCCACTAACAAAAGATTTAAACCGAGAGCAAGTTGAAAGATCATCGAGAGGAATGGGTCTAAAGCCTATAAATAAATAAGAATAAATATAGTGGCGACACAACCTAGATGAATGGAGATTCTAAGATCTAGGTTCAATGGGCAAACCGAACTACATTGTATTCAGTAAGCACTGGAGGAAATTTAATCCTATCCATTCCAAAGATGAGACAGTGCATATCTGCCACGAAATTAGGATAAGTTATGCATTTAATGACATCCATATCTTAGTATGTCTAAGTGGGGTATTGCAGGATACTCTTTATGGAAGTCACCTACGTGAGTAAGAAGGGGGCCACTTCTATGAGAATAATGAAAGGCATATTCTCTAAAATACTCACGGAACCAAGTGGTGTTCATGGTCAAAATGAACACAAACGTGAGAACCAACTGTGTTGAAGAATTATTGTGTGAATAGTATTGTCTAGGTTAACAAAAACGGTTGACGGTTCAAGGACGTGAAGTCTACTGATTAACCAAGTAAATCCGATGGTATATCACTAAGGAAAGTTCAAGGCCACTAGGCTACTTCTCCTGATGCAATAAGTCTTTAGTTTTACTCAACCAGTGTCTGCATCTGCATTGCATCTGTTCTGTTTTATTTATAGCGATATATCATTCATGTGGGGGATTGTTGGAAAAATTGGACTCAGAAAGCTGTCCAGAATTTTCTGGACAAAATTTTGGGCAACTTTGAGCTCAAATTTAGGTGGGATCCACACTACGATTATTGTGGGACAATATACGAACGCGTTCTCCTCCGTAAGGAGATTAAAGTAGTATATTCACATGTCCAATTTTATTAAGTTATGAATGATAAATATGTTCCCAAAGTCACTCACAAAGCAATGAAAGTTAATATATTGGGTATACTTAACTCTTGTCCCACATTGGAAGAGTAGTGGAAACATGATGAGTCAATATAACCCAAATGATGGACTAAGGCTTGGATGCCTTGGGGTATCCCAACTCTTTCAAGGGGATATGACCTAAGCTATGCACGGGTTGACTTTCGGTCAAAGGTCCACACGCGCGCGCTCACGCGTCCGTCCGGCCGGCTCGGCTCGGCTCTATTCGGTTCGGGCTTGAACTTGGGCTTATAAAAATCTCCTATATTTTTGGGCCGAATTAATTTAACTTTCTGGGCTTTAATTGTTAATTAATTAATAATTAATTAACTGTCTGTCAGTTAATTTCTGGAGTCAACATTTAACGAAATTAACTATTTTTGACAGTTAATTTCGATTGACTGTTCCAACAGTCAACACAAAAGCTATAAATTAAACCTTTCCCCTACAGTTTTGACTACTGAAAAATTTGCCCTCCCATAATTCCGAATTTATGCTGCATCTTTTCCCAGAAAATAATTCCTTTTCTACTGCTACTGCATGCATTCCTGCATATTATTTCTTTGATCTGGTTGAGTACAAACACATAATTGTGTTCGAAGAAATTAATCATTGTTGTGCTACATGATTAATTTGGAAATCCGTTCTATCTTGGGAGACAATTATTCATTACCTTTGGCACTTTGTGGAGGGAATAAATTTGTCTTAAGGAGACTGTTCTAAGCAGGGCTCGAATTATTTTTCTATTCTAATATTATTTATGTAAATACAAGTAAGTATTTCATTTATGTAATTTCGTTTCGTTTCTGTAATTATATTATAATTTATAATTATGTACGATTGTTTTTAATAAATAGTAGACATAACAAAATTTTGATTTTTCAGTTCGACATCAGTGATAGATTTATGACCTTTCGACCAAACCAAAGGACCTAATAAGCCAGACTTACATCAGTGATATATTCCTTATAAGCCTCACCCAATATCTAGATAAAGGGGTATCCTCTTAGTACTAGGATTTTGGAGTTTATAAGTTACGACAGTATCACCACGCTTGAGAATATTTGCATAGTAGGTTGTATTATTAATGGTAGTTATGTTCATAATTAACATATGAAGAACATGATCATGCACTATGTAATGCGAAGGAAGAGCTTCTCTCTCCCCTCTCCTCCTCTATGGCAATTTATTTTCAGAGATTACATCCTTAAGCTCCAGAGACTAAGAGACTGTGCTTAAGAGAGGAAAAGTATGAAAATAACCTTATCAATTTAAATAAAAGGTTGTATTAAATCAATTACACATTCTTTTTCTCTTCATATTGTTTTTTCCCCACAGGTTACGCAATCGATTATGTCCGAATTAGTTCTCTCCCGGGTGGTTAATCATATAAAAAGAAAGGGTCACTTGACAAAATTCCTGAAAAATATTATATATTAAATGTTATAACCTATTTCATTACACATTTAACAAAAAGCCTATCACCTATCCATCCATCCATCCCCCTTTCGCCGAAAAAGTCGATGCTGACAAGTTATCGAGGCTAGTTGCTAACCATTCGTCGGCAGATTGGTAGGGGCGCTAACGTGGACACTAGTTCATAAATGATATATATGTTTGTCTATATCCTTTTTTTAAATGTGATTGGCAAAGATTGTGAAATCATAAATTCCTAAATAATGAAAAAGTTATCAACCGACGACTATTTATAAAATTAATGCTTAAAACTTTTGAACTTTTCTTTTTCTATATAAGCGCATGTGAGTATAATTAGTTTTTTCACAGTTTTACCAAAGATTTCTGCATTCATCTCATTTGGATATACCAAAAAAAGAAGATCATCAAGTACTTCTAAGTTCACACGATTTTAAACACAAAATGCATATTTAATATTCCTTGAAGGAAAATCTATTTATACCAAGTTTATTTACCAAATGTATATCTCAAGTGCATTAGAAAGTTTTACCCCAAATGTACGTTAAATCATATAATTCAATTGGAAGACAATTTTAATATAAAAAAAATTGGTACGTATGCATTACATTTTGTTAAAATATTCTTAAAGATTAATGAAATCCATCCAAAACATTTTTCAATAAATGAAAACACGTATTTGTGTCCCGAAAACATTCTTCGAATCATTTCACCCTAGAATTATTGTATACACATATAGAGGGTAATAAAACCTTAAAATAATAAACATGTTTGCCATTTTGGTACTTATTAAATATAATAATTTCGTGTGAGTATTTGTATCATATAAACTATATTAAGAACTTATTTTTGTTATTTTCAGTTTTTTAGCATGTGCAAGCTGAATAAATGTTTTCACAATCCATAATTCACAGTTCTCTTGATTTTATTATTTTTATATTTTGAATTTCAATAATCTTTCGTAATGAAAGTTTAAGGTTCATTTGTTTCGGGGTGAAATACTTTTAACAGCAGTAAAAAGTAAAATGATGAAACGTTTTTTTACATATTTAAAATTAAATTTTGTTGAATTGACATTGCAAATAAGTGTACACTCTATAATTATAAAATTTTAAAAAAAATAAAAAAATATTTAACTACATATAAATAAAAACATATATCGTCATATTACTTTTCACTACATTAAAATTTATTTTATCCTAAATCATACTAGCCTTAAATTAATTGCACCTAACACTATCGTTCGGTGATCCCGGCAAAATCCAACTAACTTACATGATTTTTGTCTTTAGGATAATATGGGCGTAGTGCGGAAACCTCACAGATCACATGGTCAATGATTCTCTCTATATCGACTTGCGTAGCATGGCCTCATTCAGCTCCTGGATTTTCAATATGAAAGGAATAATTGCACAAAACCAATCTTACCAAACTGAGATGAGTCAATTCTTGGATGAAAGTCATCCGTCCTTAATTAAACCCATTACAGTCAATTAATTCTTCATAGCCTGCCACACAATCGAGGACTTTTGGTTTGCTACACAACCGCTATCTGCCACATCAATACCGAAGACTATGACCGTACAATTCACAATAAAATAAAGGTTCTTTCCCTACTTATTGGGTATCAACATTGGCAACTGACATGAAATCATGCCACGACAGAGAACTTCTATGACTTCTTGTATTTATATGGTGTTCCTATTTATAATTTTTTTATAAAACACAATATAGGGAGATGATGTTCAAAATTTAATATTAAAGATGAATATTTTAATAAATTCAGCAAAAATCACTTAACACTTAATTAATTTTAATTTTTAGATTGTAATTAATTCGCGCTAGCGGCAACGAACACGCGTGTGACACGCGTCAGCGACAACAAACACGTGTGCGACATATTTGTATTAAAAAAGACGCGTGTCATACGCATATGCATTGCCGTTGGGACGACCAACTACAACATATGAATTAAAATTGAATGAGTGTTAAGTGTTTTTTCGGTAAGGTTCATTAAAATGCTCATCTTTTATGTTTGCTTTTGAACATCTCCCAATATATATAGGATCAAATATCAAAAAGTCCCTCAAATATTTTTTAATACACATTTAGTCCAAACTTTTTATTTTGTACCAAAAAGTTCCTTATTCTCTTATCTTTAAAGGTCCACACTAGCGGTATGGTAAAGCCTTTTTAGCATGGTGAAGTACTTTTTGGTGCAAAATAAAAACGCTTGGACTAGACGTGTATTAAAAAAAATCGAAGAACTATTTGGTATATGCCATATATATATATATATATATATATATATATATATATATATATATATATATATATATATATATATATATATATAAATAAATATTATCAATATAAAAATAAATTTTTAATATATAGTTATGATTTTTAATTATATATTTAATAATAATATTAAATATTTAGAAGGACTTTGTTGAGTTTATAATATGTTTATAAAAAGAGGAGTACCACAATTTAATTATATGTATATACATTTAATATACATATTTCTAATTGTGTTATTTTAAATTATGTTATTAACTAAAACGAATATCCTATTTTCGCCACCTGTGGCTACCAGGGAGGAGAATCCCACATCGATTGAGAACCAAAAAAGTTGTCTAAACGAGCTATAAAAGTTGTGTGATGCTTGGAGAACTTCAATTAGTTTACGTTGTCCCACATCGGTTGTGAGTGAAGATGTGCTCCAACCCTTAACCTATAAATAGCCGACTTGTGTTAGCCAATTTTCATAATAACTACAGATATAACCAATTTAAACTTTAAATCGTTCAAATTTTAGAATTATTGTAGGACGAATTTGACTTTTTCAGAGCGCCTTCAAAAATTGAAAGTTAAAAGAGTTGATGTTCCATTCTTGTTTGCGTGTCTTCTATGTTTTTGTGTTTATGTAGGTTAAAAAAAAATTAAATTGTGTCGTGTTTGTAGGTGGGTTGTGTTTGTATTAATTAATAAAACACGATATCAGGTTGTCATTTTTGTGTAAAAAAAACTCGGTAGGCCAAGACATGGCTTAAAAATTCGATTTGTCACCCCTAACTAGTTATATGATTATAGCATAAATCATATTTCCAATACAAAATCATCACTTTTTCGGGTCAAATTATTGAGAAAGTAAATTGAAAAAGAAGTCAAAATAAAGAGAATCACGATTTTTACTGTCCATCCCATTTTTAGAGAAGTGCTTCGGTAGATTAATAGAACTAGTGGTGGTAACAATACGATTTTTTACGAATCGTACCATTTTAATTCAATTTTTTTTGTTTCTTATTTATTACTTTTCATTACCGAAAAATTATCTACAAATTTTTTATTAGTTTTGATTTAAACATTTAAAAATTCAATTGGAAGAAATTACCGTGCCCAAATTGAATATTGAAACTACCGTTCAAAACGTCAATTTGATATGCTAAATATAAAAATATATATTATATTTTTTAAATTTATGTCGTTAATATGATTCACTTGTCACAAAAGTTAATATCAAGATTGTGTGGTTGTCTTTATTTTGACAAACTATATAAAATTTTAAATTAAGAACACTTATCTATTAATTTGTTTTGTCTCTAGTACAAACTCCTTTTTGTTCTTATTGTTATTCCATCAGTGTCTTAGCAAAATTACATGGATAAGAATATACTTATAACTTGTGACCTAATTTTTCCTCGTCATGGTGCTTACAGAAAATGACTATGTGTAGTGGCCTCCCAAGATGAAACGATCTATTACATAAAGCAAGAAACATTGCAATGTGCTTGCTCCATGAATGAGCAATGGTGACACTCTCTATGAATTTATGAATGAAGAAAATGTGTGTTTTAATGATTAGGTTGTCTGTGTGTTTTGATTATGCGCGAGTGTGCCAGACAAGGTTATGGCCTTACCAACCAATTTATTATCTTATCCTTGCGATGATCAGCCGAGTGTGTACCGCTCGATGCTTCAATTAAGAACACCGTGCTCCACTTTGAGGAGGCTTAACAGTGATGCTAAATAAATATAATCAACTATAATCTAAGAAAAAAATATACAGTGCAGAAGATAAAGGTAAAAGAAGGTTTGAACTAAATAAAACAGTGAAGTAAGATAAATAAAAGAAAAGAAAAATAGTTTACTCTAAGGAATGTAAAGCGAGTTACACTAAGAAAAGTAAAAGTAATTTAAATGTAAAGTCAAAAGGACTTCTCATAAAATATAAAGAGAATTACAAAAAATTTACCCTACAAAATACTTCAAAGAAGAAGAAAAACTGTAAAAATATAATGAAAAAGGAAATAAAATAAAAAAATTGAAACGAGTAAATGTAATTTTTTGTTGACGGATACCTATTTTCCTTGGTCCTTTACTTGCTTATTTATAGAGTCCCTTGCTATGCAACTGTTATTATAATTGTTGGGTGGTTATCCATTTAAATATTTCCGTCGAGGTACACTCACGCTCCTACAACCGCTTTGCCTAAGTGCTCATCCCACATTAAAGGTCTTAACAAGTGTCATTTGCTTGTGTAACCATTTGTATTAAACTGACCCATTATGTTCTCGGTTGTAATTACTGGCTTATATTTTCATGTTGCTACACTTTATTGGTCAATTATAACATGGTGTAAACATATCCGCCACTCGAATTCATTTTTTGAAAAAAATTAATTAGTGGATTATTGATCCGTGCACGCTTCATTTCCAAGTTCAATCATCATTAGTTTGTGGTAAATGGTGCTTAAATATATGTCTTTTCTTATGAAAAGATATCTATCATTAATTTACTATTCGCAAGAACATGCATTTGAACCTCTTAGACATTTATCATTGTGAAACTTTCAAAGTTCCAAGATATGACACTACTGACTCTAGCTCTCACTTCCATAAGTTTATGCAGTTCATACTTTATTTCATCTCTAATGGTCTCTATGCGTCATCTGTCTCAACTGGGGATAGATTTGATTCGGGTGCCTTAGAAGTTTTAGTGACTGAATGACACACCTCAACCCAGTTACTTATAATTAAGTTTGAAAGTCAAAGGGAGTCAAACCATAATTCGATTAACAAAACCATAAACATGTCTTAATTATAGATTCATTAATGAAAATTAATAAATTAAAAATATTTCACAAGATTGAAATACTTATACTTATACAAAATTTCTTAGTGGATAATTTGACTTAATTATGTCATTAACATTAAATTTATTCATAACTTTCCAACTCAACACGACCTCCTAGATTTGGCAGTGAAACCACGAGACCTGAAAAATATAAACATAGGAACCATGAGCAAAATATCTTAATAAATGTATCACCACTACACTGTTGTATAAAATTAAATGCAACAAATCATATCCATATACTAATGTATAAACTGATCTAGTCTATTCATAAGGAATGACCCAACTTTTCGAACTATGGTTCACATATCTTGTCTATAATAGACAATTCTCCCCCATTCCTCGTCGGGGAGTAACCCTTTATCGATAATAGACAACCCTCATCCATTCTAGATCGGGGAGTAACCTCTCATTTTAATAAACCAAAATGAAATAATTTCAATTTCATAATGGCATAATCATATTCATAACAATATACATATACATCTTTCCAGTGAGTACACTCACCTTGAGTTCTCAATTATATATTTACGTTTCTCTCGGGTGAAGATGAACTTAGTGGATTTAACCCCAAACCTATCAATCCGACTAAACAGTATTTAATTCAAATAAAAAGTATCATATTAATATGTTTATATAACTTTCAATGATTATACATTAACAATATAATCCCACTTAAGTATAATTCCATGAAACTCGAGTAAAGATGATGCAATGGTATCTATGTTGATTTAGTTATAAGCAATCAATTATAGAAAACACTTAATATGTAATTTTTAAATAAAACTAAATAATCATAAAAGTATACTTCTCAATATATATAATTATGGAACATGTACTCAAAATGCCCTTTAGAAGGAGGCGATATGAATACTCTTTCATGGGGTATCTAATATCATATTCAATTATTGTCCTCTATTCTTAACCATTCCAAAATCATAAATTGTACAAATACAGGTGTCCGACCTTATCCTTATGAAAACATATCTAAATATAATTTCTAACATGAGTGACAGTGTAATTTTTAACCTTCCTAGAGCAAGATATTACCATATCTTTACGACATATTAAATATGTCCGACAAGCTCCTCTATTGTGCAATTAATTTCCAAGAATTTTTATAATTTTTATACACCAAAACTTTCTATGAATTTCAAGTAGTTTACAATAAACATATTGAATAATATAACAGTAAAGTTTCATAATTTTTATAGTTGATATGATATATCAAAAGGTTTATCAAACCTAGGGTATGTGTAAATGAATTATTCAAACAACACCTACGTATGAACTTACAAACATCACCTAGGTCTATCTACAAGGAGTTTAATTTGTATATATGAGTCTAGTTTCATATACAGCTATAATGAATCAATTCCATAAAGTATAAATAAATATATAGAAGTTTGAATATAATGAATTTTTTTACAAAGTAATATGGCTTACACATACAACTTACCTCAAGTATGAACATATCCATTTAATTGCAAAGGAGGATGAAAGTTTAATAAAAAAATTGATGATTTATACAATTTCAATAAGTATAATCCAATAATAAAATAAGATTAACACGTAAATATACCTTGGGAACACTTTTATGATCTTATTTTAATTTTCCTAGCTTTTCTTATCACACTTTCTTCCTTAAGCTTCTCCTTTATCTCTCATCAAGCCAAAACATCTCCAAACTAAACTAAGTAAAAATGGTGAAGAATGAGGTGATATTAAGGGGTTTATATCGACCAAAGTTTCTTCCCTCTCCAACCAATCAAATTAAAACATTTGCTATACTAAAAGACAAAATACAACTTAAAAGGATGGACAACTTTGCCCTTGATTCGTAAATTCATTATAACTTCTTACTCGGACAATTTGTTTGACACCATGCTTATTGTGTCACAAAATAACTCAGATATATACAACTATTTAGTTTTTTCCTTGACAAAATTATCTTATCTTATGGGTCAAAACTAGTCTCTAACATGAAAATTCCTCTCGAACCCTTAGAATTTTGTCGTTTGTCACCAACTTGAAGTTTTACGATTCTTGAAGTTACAAATACACTAAAATATGATAGCATAACATGTAATGTATAAATAAAATGTTATATGTAATATAATATAAACATTATTCAAATAGAAATTATTGTGATTATGTTCGGGTTGTTACAACTCTCCCTCTTTAGAAAATTTTGTCCTCGAAATTTAATTTGAATGTAATATACCAAACAAATGGGGATATTATTTCCTCACGTTATCCTCACTTTACCAATTTTTTTATTCAATTCCATGGATCCTCCATTACACTTTAAATAAGTGAATGACATTTTTCCTTAATACTTTCTCCTCATGATCAAGAATTTCTATTGCTTCCCCGATGTACGACAAGTCTTCTTTCAAATCAATAGGTTGAGTTTTCAATTGATGTAATGGATCCGAAAAATACTTGCGAAGTGTTTATACATGAGACACATCATGTAAACGAGACAACTCTGAATGTAAATCCGATCTATATGATACGGTCCTAACTATTTCGTTATTATCATTCTCAATCTCAGCATGTTATATAACACTCTCTTGTTTGACATATTAGATTTATACCATGACTTTTTTCTTAATACCAGGGACTCATCTTCCATAAATGGTATTTGAATCTATAAATTATGTATATCTTTTTACATATATCACTTCATATTATTGTATACTGGCATTACTTCAATTATTATATATGTGTACATACAATCAACCACCATTATATATTTCTAAAATTACATTTCTCTATACTTAGTCCCACAACACATCAGAAAATAATATTTTCATAAGAAATTTTAATAATATAGCCTCACATAAGCAATCATCATTGGAAGGCCTAAAATAGCCAAATATTTTGGTTTAAAATTGAAAAAGTTGCTTAGTTCCTATAAAGACATATTTTCCATTTTGTCCCTAGTTCCTAGGTTAAATTGTGTATGCCGTATCTTGTTCCAACCGTCAAAGTAATTCAAATTTACACGTTTAAGAAAACGAATACGAATATGAAGATACTTCAACAAAGTTCTACGAAGAGACGTAATTTTAGTATGGATTTAGTATTGTTTCACTTAGATTGTTTACTAAGTATTGGGATATTTTTTCTAAACTGTTTTACAAAATGAGGTGTTTTCAAACTTTAAAATGTTTTCTAAATTTTTTGTAAGCAGAGTTTTGAAAACCGTTTAAGTCGTTCAAATGACTTTTCTATGTCATTCAAATGAAATTGGCATGTCGTTTGATAGGTCTTTTGATGTCCAAGATCTCATACGAATCAAATGAACCCATATTATTTTGTGTTTTTATAGGTCGTGTAATACATCGGTCGAAGGGACTTCTAACAAGATGTCAATCTCATTCGAACGACCCAGCAGCGTGAGCATAGCAATTTAAGTGTAGGATTAAATATATAAAAAGGAATGAAACCAAATCTTAATAACAAAAAAATAGGATGCCATTCGTTATTTGTCATAAAAGGAAAAAGCTATTAATAGTTCTCAAAGTCAACAATTATAGGCGTTTGGACAGGCAGGCCATGGTTATCATATGTGTGAGTTTAATGTGGAAACCAAGAAGAAAAGACTAAACCTCCTCCACATGAATATTTAAAATTAACGCACGAGGGTGTACACAAAGGTGTAGGACGGGTCTTACTAATCCTTCAAAACGTGGCCCTATAATTTGTCACCATCCGTTGGATCATTTTTAGAGTATATATATATATATAATAACACCAAAAGCCTCCTCATTTGTAAATAATCCTCCGACCAAGACAATGTAGAGAACCTCCATCCAAATCGAAAATTCTCTATCAAAGAGGGACACTCCAAGTTATTTTTTCTTTTCCTTTTTGTTATAAAAATATAACTAGGCTTAAGGCACTAACACACAACCCTTGTGTGAAAACTCAAAACCTTTATGTGGGGCTAGAATGCCATGTTTTAGTGATAAATGAGAGGTTTCAAACTAATACTTTTAGAGGTGGTGACTGCATACATATAAAAATATTTAATGGAATTGTGAAGAGGGTTTTGGTGGAGCTTACTTGGAGGCAAGTTTGGTGGATCTAAACAATCCCTTTAGGGCCACCTTAGGAGGTGGGGGTTGTTATCTTCTTTGATCTTTCATGCCTTCCATTGATTTGAGTTTCATTTGAGGTGGGAAAAATCTACTCTTACATTAAAGACTTCATTTTGCGTATATATAGTCTTGTTATTGTTGAATGTTAAAAGTATGATTATTATGAATAGAATGATGGGTTTTCCAGTAAAAATAAATAATAAAAAAATTATGGAATAAAAATATAAGAAAATATCATTTTGTTAAAGATAAATGAAGACCACGTATTTTTTAAAGTTCCTGAAAATAAGAGTGGATTTTGTGAAAAATATGTATTTTCTAGAAGTTTGATGTTAAATATTTTACGGACTAAAATATTTGAAATGATGATTAATGATGTTAATCTTGCTAAAATGTTTATAAAATAAACATTCCTAAGCTTATTGCAAAATGGAGATTTTATGAAAAATGGACATTTGTTGAGTTTAAAGAAATTAAAATTGTATTTATTACTTGAAAAGTATGTTTGTTGCAAATGGCATAAATTTCTAATATGAAATGTATGTTTAACCCATTTAATAGGATTTTAGGATTTAGATCCCACTTTCTTATACATATAAACTTGTAGTATTTTGACAATAAATATATGAACAGGTTTAAAGAAAGTCTTGTCGCGTTCAAACCTGAAATAAGACAAGTGGAAATTTTAGTCTTCAAAGTGTGTAATGAGAATCTTGAAAGTGTGAAAAGTGTATGGTTGTAAGACTACATGTGTTGATAATAAGAAATGGTTATTTATAAATAAAAGTAGTCTTCAAATGTAGTTGGATTTCTTTGATAAAGAATGTGTAGAAATATGGGAGTTTAAAATGTAAAAAGTCCTATTTTATGTATTAAAGGTATTGAAGTATCAAGGTTGAAAGTTGGAAAAAAGTGTGATGTTGAACAAGTATTAAAATGGCTAAAAGTATTTTAGATATTAATTTGGAAACTTACCAATTATTTTGGGGGATAACACTTGTTAAAAGACTAAATTACGAGTTTTGGCAAAAGGGGTAAATTGACAAATTTACTTAAAGATGAACATTTTTACGGAATAAAAATATAAATAAATGATGTGACACTATTGTGGATGAATTTGACATATGTCCTTAAGATGTAAATGATTTTGGTGTAAACTCAACGTAAGTTTATAATGGACAAGAATTGACTAATTCAAAGTGTATCACGAGTTGTGGTGAAATCCCGGGTTTGGCTTCGGTCGGGTAAAAGTAAAGATGTGGAATAAAGTGGTAATTTGTAAAATGTTAAAATACATTAAAAGAAACTAGGATGACATCGGGAATGCCCAAAACCACTGGTTAGAGCATATGGTGTGCATAGACGTCGGTGTGGAGCCCGTGGAAGTATACGGTATAGGAAGATTTCGAGAAAAGATAAAGAAAATTTGGAACATGTCAAAAAATGGGTTGTTTGGTAAAATGTGTTAATACAACCTAACTTGAATGAATATAATAAATGTTTCGGTAATTGTGAAAAGGACAAGTAAATGCATAAATCTATTAATGTCCATAAGGTAAAGAAAAAGGTTTTCAAATGACAAATAAGAATTTTCTAACACGGTGTATGATTGTGTTTAAAGGGTGAGTTTCAACGAAAATACTAAAGCATTTTGAAATAAATAAAAGGGTGATTCCGGTAAAGAAATGTATTTGGATAAATCAAATGAAGTGGTTTCAAGTGTTTAATTGGGTGCGTTAAATGAAGTGATAAATGCCAAGTATGAGTAAATGACATTTTTACAAGATTAAGGTAAATTAATCTGGATAAGAAATTTTTTTGGAAGTAAACGGTTAGAACATGAATTTTCAAAGTTATTCATATGTAGATACATACTTATTTTCTCATGCATGTAGTTGTAGCGTGTGAGTATTTTTTTGCCATTCGTTTCTATATTTCTTTGTATATTCCCACTAGACATTGGCTCACACCCTCTCTTTGTTACTGTAGTTTGGGTGCGAGTTCGTATTTTGAGGGCGTTAAATAGGTTAGCATAGCACTACACCAAATCTGCCCATTTGTCAAGGTCATTGACCTTGACAAATTCACCTTGTCAAGGTCAATGACCGTGACATTTCGAGGCGAGATAACTTTTTTTGTCACGGTCGTGTCACGGTCATTGACCTTGACACAAAACTCGCGTTTTGTGTCACGGTCGTGTCAAAGTCAATGACCGTGACACGTTTGTCACGGTTTATAACCGTGACAAAGCCGTGACCTTTTTAAAAAAAAAATTGTCACGGTCAATGACCGTGACAAGTCCGTGACAAGATTTGTCAAGGACTTGTCACGGTCAATGACCGTGACAATTCTGGGCAGAATTTAAAAAAAATCTGCTGGGCAGTATGGCCACCGCCACTGCCCAGCAGTATATTTGTACCTGTTATAACAACGTTGTACCTGTTCCAAACATCATATATCCAACACAAACTAAAGATAATGCAAATATATATTCATGACAGTATAATCCAAATTTTCAAAGTAAAAATAATATACATGACGAGATAATCCAAATATAATTAAAATGGACAAACTTAAAAATAATGTTGCTACATGTCTTGGATAAAACTGAGGAGGTGAGTAGGCCACACGACATACGAATTGACGCACCCACTAATATATGTCGTGCCGCATTGTTTGCGCAACCACAGTAGGGAGTTCTCCTTCCCGGGTATGACATGCGTGACGAGCACCCTGGACTCCATCCCTTGAAGCACACGTCCATGGACTATTCCACCCTCGATGATATCCGGGTCCCTCAACCCCCGCCCTATCCGCTGGCCATCAAATATGTCCAATATGAACACGCTCGGCCAACCAATCGTCGATAATGGTCTGTTGGAGGGCGTCAAATAGGGAAGTGGATCGTCGAAGTACCGTGGTGTCGGTGATGAAGCAGCGAGGTCCACATCCTCGTCATCCCGCACCTCCTCGTCCTCCCGCACCTCCTCGTCCTCCCGCACCTCCTCCTCCACCGCCTTCTCCTTCCCTTTCCCTTTACCTTTCTCTTTACGGTCTCCACCCAACGTACGCTTCATGAATGCGTACATATCTTGGACCGTCGCCTCCAAACGGGACAGCTTCGCGTCGTGTGAATCCACCGTTCGAGCCAACCCGGTGTCGCTCGTCTCCAATCCGATGATCCTAGATTTGGCCACCCGCGAGCTCACTCCCCTTGTCCTCCCCTTGCGATCAGAGCCAAGCATTTGGCTGAGTGCGTCTGTGGACAAAGATGCCTTGTCGGCATCAGACTGCGACTCATGCACTTCCTTAAGCTTTGCCTGAAAGGACAAAAAGCACATGATAAGTAAACTAAAAAATTATAACGTAATTAACAATAATTAAACTGTCGGATTACTTACAATCGTGGCCGCGACGCTCGGGGACACCTCCTTGTCCTTCCCCTTCTTCGTCCGAAGAGCCACATAAGTATCGAGCCTATGTGGCTTACCCCCTGGCCCACTCCCTACCCCCTGAAATAAAATAAAGTAAAGTAAAATTAGTATCGGCCCCGCAAAGTAAAATAATATTCAATAATATATTTCTGTAGTTATAGATAAATTAAATATTACCTTCATCCTATGCTCCACCTCAGCGTAAGAGGTCCGGCCGGAGTAGTGCACGTCCGTCTTTTTAGCCCGATTTTCCCTCCCTGATTGGCGAGATGCCAATTGTCGATCCTCGATCTCATTGTCAATGAACTTTTGCCATTGTGCCAATGAGATCGGCTCCTTGGGCGGGACGGATCCGCGCCATTGTAAAATGGTCTCTCGTGTTTTTCCAAAGTACCGTGTCCGCATATTTTTTTTCCACGTCTTGTGTTGCTCCCTCAACTGCTCGAAGACGGAATCGCGTAGCTTTGGATCCAAGTTGAATTGTTCCTGTCCAACAAATACAATGTTAGTTGCGAATAAATATAAATATAAATATAAATATAAATATAAATATAAATATAAATTGAAATTGAAATTGAAATATTCATATAAATATTACCTGTAGTGCCGCCCAAACAGCTAACTTGAGCTCATACGACACCTCCTTCCAACTCATAAACCCCGGGCCGATGACCGTCTTTAGCAGCTCGAGGGATCTCGCTAAAAGCTCCGACTTGTTTTCGACGGTAATCCCAAATTTTCCATATTTGGGGAGCCTAGGGGCGGAGGAGCCCTCGTCGCCTCCGCTACCACCGAACCCAGACGACGACATCATCATAAACAGCATCATCATCTTCGCCCTAACATCTGAAGGAGACATTTTTGCTGTAAAAAAAATGTTATTAGTACAGATAAAAAAAATGTTATTAGTACAGATAAAAAAATGTTTCGTCTATATTATAACGTATGTGTAAGTTCCGTCAATACCACCCCCGCCACACGCACACACACACACACACACACACCACCCCTACCCACCCCACCCCACCCCCACGCCCGCCACACGCACACACACACACGCACACGCACACACACATATTTTGAATGAAAATATCAATTATTTATAAAATTGATGTCTACTTTTAGTGTTGTGTATATATGTTAGTCTACTTTTGTTTTTTTTTTTAAATAATCAATTAACCAAATTTCATAATAGTGAATAAGGGTTAATCCTAGCCATTGATTAAGTGTATTATTAGTAACTACAAAAATTAAATATGGACTCTTAATCTAGGATATATAAGGAGTATTTGTTAGTGAAATAATAATTTAGTGATAAAAACACACTCGAACACTACCAAGTTTTGTCCTATATCCATAATCAATATTATTTGATATTTATAAGGATAAAATTACCAATCAATATTATTTTAAGTCCTAAAATTACATAATCTATTATCTTTATAAGGATAAAATTATCTTAAAATGATTGGTAGGGAATGTCTATGAGGTGGATGATAATTTATTTGATATTTTATTTTATTTCTTTTGGTTAGGTTATTAAGACTTTATTTGAATTGATATCTTAGTAATTATTATTTAATATTTATTTTGAGCAATTATCTTATAGTAGGATTATTATCCTAGAAACAATTCTATCAATTCAAATAAATAGATATCAATTCAAATACATGTCTTGGATATCAATTCCCACTAGGGGTGGCAATTCGTGTGCGTCCTGTCGTGTTCGGATCGTGTCATGTCGGGTTCGTGTTAAGTATTAGTCAACCCTAACCCGACCCATTTAACTAATCGTGTCAGATGAGCAAACACTAACCCGACCTATTTATTATCGTGTCGTGTTCGGGTTGACCCGCATAACCCATTAAGTAAAATATAAAATAATTTTTTTCTTCTCTCTTAACCAATCATAGCACTCATAGGCCTACAATAACTTAATTTAATTAATTTCAAATTCTTGCAACACATAAATAATTTATCATCCAATTCTCCATGAATTTTATAGAATACCTATCAAGATATATAAATTATGTAATATATTCTCCATAACCCGCTAACTTCGTGTCGAGTTCGTGTCGGGTTATCGTGTCGTGTCAAAAATTGCCACCCCTAATTCCCACCCCACCCCACCCCTCCACCACCCCCTCCCCCACCACACACCACCACACACACACACACACCCCACCCCACCCCACCCCACCCCTGCCCCCCTCCACCACCACACACCACCACACACACACACACACACCCCACCCCACCCCCTCCCCCACCACACACACACACACACACCACCCCTAACCACCCCCTGCCCCACCCCTCCACCACCCCCTCCCCCACCACACACCACCACACACACACACACACACACACACACCACCCCACCCCCTCCCCCTCCCCCACCACACACCACCACACACACACACACACACACACACCCCACCCCACCCTCCACCACCCCCTCCCCCACTCTGCCCCACCCCGCCCCACCCCCCACCCCCTGCCCCCCTCCACGCACACACATACACAAAAATATACACACAAATATATATATAAATGAAAGAGAGAGAGAGAGAGAGAAAATGGACCTGAAAGTAGAGAGAGAGAGCAGCGTCGAGAGAGAGAGAGAGAGAGAGAGAAATGGAGGGAACGGCGCGGGAGGGAAAAAAGAAGGGGGATAAGGTTTTTGCTGCGAATATTGTCACGGTCGTGTCAAGGTCTTTGACCGTGACAAGAATTTAACTAATTGTCACGGTCAATGACCGTGACAAGTCCGTGACAAGTAAATTTGTCACGGTCATTGACCGTGACAATTAGTTGTCACGGTCGTGTCAAGGTCAATGACCGTGACATAAAACGCGTGTTTTTTTGTCACGGTCAATGACCTTGACAAGGCTGGCCGGCTAAAATGTGACATTTTGCCCTATTTGGTGTAGTGTACTTTATTTATTTTACGTTAGTAGATGTGTATGCTTGGACTCCGGGATGCTTCCCATGGGTCCTTCACGTAGTTATATTTGAAATCAGAATTGCATGCTAGACAAGTGAAATGTTAATTAAATTAAAACTGGACTAGTAGCATTATATAGGTTGTTCATTGCACTTCACAACTAACGTTTGGTTCGGACCGGGTAGATCGCGGGTAAACCAAATATCCGGGTTGAGGCGTTACAAATGGTATCAGAGATCTAGGTTCAAGGTTCCTTTCGGGAGTGACGTACTGAGGTCGGTAGTGGATCTTTCGACGTCATGTTGGGTTGGGCCGATTACGATAGTTTGGTGACGGTTTTAGTTCGTGTCCTCAACGGTGTAGTCAAAGAGGTTAGCACGACAGGTGAGTTAGTGCCAAGTGGCATACAATCAAGTTAGTTTTATTAATCGCTTCCGCACTTCTGATTGAGTATGTTAGTAAGTTATGGATGTCCACACAAGCCTATAATGGTGACACAATAGTTTTTAGTGTGAGGTGTTTATTCCATCCTTTGATAATGTAGAGTCTATTAAAATGATAATAGAATAAGATGATGCCCCTGGGGAAGGTAACACGAATTGTCTATAGCCAACTGTAGAGATTAATAGTGGAAAATTATAACTAAATAATGATTATTATGATTTAAAATGGTATGTAGATTTAGGTGAAACACTTCTGAGTGGCCAACATCAATGATATAATTAGGTAAATTCGATCCTTAGGATAGTACCATGATTGACGGGAAATTCGATGAGCATTTAAATCTGTGTGGGTCAATAATTAAGGATGGGTCACTTGTAATTGATAGGATGTTATCCTTTGTGGGTGGATGACTTAGCGATTGTTGGTAGATACATGTGTCTTATAATCCTTGAGTAGGTTTACGGGCCATTCGTGATAAGGAATCACGTGAGTGACAATATTTAGTTATAGTAACAAGGGAGGGAATCTTAGGTAGCCCATGAAGTAATGATTAAAGGAATGATGCGACATTTGATGCATAGGAACTTTAACGACACCGATAGTGTAGGCTTAGAGATGTAGTAGTTATACATCGTGTCCTGTATCCTACCAAATTCCGTAGTAGTGTTAAGTTTTAGTTCAATACATGGTGAATAGTATTGAGATGCAGTGAGAAGGTTTTAAATTATCCTCAGGATGTAAGGTCAACTTGTTGAGATACCTTGTGTGTGTCCGACGGATATGACCTACCATGATTAGAAAATCATGGATTTGTATGTAGACGAGTGGACCAAAAATGATGAAACATATATAGAGAAGTCTTAGGACATAGTCGATTTGTAGAGATATTGACCGGTAAAATTCTGTCTAGTTTTGGTGAAAGTTGTTTAAGTATACCTGGTGTCATTAGGGAACCAATTGAGTCTGATTCTATAGGATGTGTTGTGTTTGGTAATAAGGTATGAGAAATTTGGTGATGATCTTGGGTTACCAACTAAGTTCAAAAGAGTCGCTTAATATAGCCTTGGGTGAAGCTGCCAAAAATCTAATGCAGATAGGTAGTGCAACCTTTAGAGGAAGAGTTATAGAGTTGAGCCAATGATAATGGGATTGGGGCTTGAGTATAGAAAAAATGATGGGGTATTGAAGTATAAGTGTATCGACATGGGCCTGCAGTAGATGTTGGAGTAACACTAGTAGATGAACATTAAAACCTTGGGCCACATGTTATACTCATGCGGATTCGAGGGTGTACGTCTGAATCTTATGTAATGACGCGATTGACTATCATGTGGAGTCAATTAAATTGAACTTTTAGATAGGCAATAGTAATCTAGTGACGATGGTAGTTATAATGAGATGGGTGGGTCGTCGAAACGGGTATTGCCTAAGAAGACGTTGGGGTATGACTGTAGTACGATAGAGTGAAATGGAAATCAGGGTGTGTAAGGTTGATAACATTGTCATTAATGAGATGTACAAGGTCGGTATCGACAAGGGCATCGGCATTCGTCGATCGGGGTGGATCGTATCCTCTGAAAAACTGAAGTAGTAAGTCTTAGCCTTAAAGAGGGAAGTCAAGTGTTGACTCCCCACAGACCGTTGGGTTCATGTGATGTTCCCTTCCAAAGGAAATGAGTAGGCTACAGGTGGGTTCATCCTAAGCCAGGATGTAGGGCTATGTTAGGACTCAGTGAGTGGTAAAGGGGGAATTATAATCTCCGAAGGTGTGGCATAGGCTCGCCTTTCATAAACCATCATGGTTATGTGTTAGTAGGGTTCTCTTGGAACGAGTGTTATCCTTTCAAATTCTTGTGAGCCTCTTTCGGTTACGGTAAAGGGGAAATTGTATTCCAACGAGTAGGATATTCTAGACATGTACCATAATACAATATGGTGCGGTTTGGCCCAGTAGAGAGCGGTGGGACCTATTTAGGTCAATGCATCTTGGTAACTAGGTGCGCTCCTATCTTAAATAGTGATTACTATAACACTAAGTTTCGAGTACAAGTGGCTTCGATTTTGGATTCACAATTTCTTATAGTATTTATTCCTCCTAGAATATTAGTCTAGGGTTTTTCCAGTACGACATTTAGGAACTCTGGTCATAGGGAGCGAGTTGATAACTTGAGGACATCAAAGAATGTTAAGACTCAAGGAAGTTAGCCCTAATGGGTGTTTGTCATTGTGAGTAGACTATGTAATACTTAGGTATGCGTTCAATAGTTAGATGCCTTGAATGACCCTAGGTTCAATTAAAAATTCTAAATAGTGAATTTGTCAGATGGTTGGGTTATGACGTAATAATGTATTACCCTTGATGCGAGGAATCAAAATTTGAGGTGAATATCAAACTTAAGCAAGGTTACGTTGTTTAAAAATTTAGAATAAACATGGTGTGTAATCCTAAGATCCGATATGGTTATGGATAATCAAGTATTGGTTATGGTTCACTTTATTCTTTGGAGAGTATCGATCATGAGAGTTCCCGGTCAGGGAACCGGTGTTATTTGAGTAACAAATGTAGTCTTAGGACTTGACTAAGTATGTTCACTAAACAAGAAGAGATTTGAGGACTGTTAGGTGAATTTGATGACTAGCTTGAGGGTGAGCATTAGATGATGTTATCTGAGGAAACTTTTGGTGCTAAACTCATGAATGAATATATGTTGTTATCTTAATCATTAGAGGACTTGATGATGTAGCCTTGGAGAACTTTTGTGACTTAGAGTAGAAATTTGAGGATTTCTTAGTCTTGAGGATGGTACGAGTCAAGAATTTTTGAGATGAAATTTCTCAAGGAGGGAAGTTTGTAATACCCCGACTTTTGAATAAATAGTTGAAACAAAAAATATGTGGTGTGGATGGAGTAACTACGAAAAGTTTACAGAAAATATGCACAAATAAGAGGTCACTTGAACTTTACACATATTTTAGAGGTCATACTGATGAGTGCATTATTTTGTATATTTTATACCCAAATATATACTTTGTTAGTCCCATTTTAGTGTATTTGATAAGTTCTTAGGACTATTTTATTAAAAAGAGGAAGAAATGTGAAAATGATTGAATTCATATTGAAAATGGCAATTTTAAGTAAAAAATGGGCACTTCGATAATTTTATAACATTCTTGTGCTAATTTGTGATAAAACGAGAAAATGAATGCAGTGCATGTAAGAACTGTTGCCCATGAGAGTTTGTTTATTATTGAAAAAAAGTAGTTATAAGACCGCACGATGCGCGAGCGAGACGCAATGTGTGAAACATAAGAAATAAATATCTCTCAAATTTTCTAACAAAGCTTCCAATAAGAAGGGATGAAGACGAAAACTGATGAGAAATATAGTTAAATATCAAATGATAAATGAAATATAGTTAATAAAGAAAATATAGGGAAATATCACATCTAATAATTTACATGTTTATAAACTCAAACACAAACACCCTCTTTTTAAAACACCTTAACAAAAGAAAGGGTGGGAATGTAAAAGATGTAAGAAAAATGAGTATAAAAATAAATAATTAAATAAAGTTTCAAATCAACAAAACCCATAAAGGTACACACATAACCTTAAAAGTAGGCAAGCTTAAACTCAAATTGGGATCCTTGAAAGCCTCATCATCCATACGGATAGCACACAGTAAGTCTAACATTAGTGACCTGCAAAAAACAGTTATCAAATCCAAGAAAATTTACCACAGGTGGCTCGATGTGGGTAGTTGTGAGTGAGGGAGAGAAAGAGTTTGGATATAAACAAACAAACACAGAGCCAACGTCAGCTAAAAATAAACATGTACATAGAAAAATATGAATAGAAATGAAACATACTTTTAAGAAGAACTACACAAAAGTTAAGAAAAGTAGAAAATGGACTCGCAATCTTAATAGATAAAGTGTGTTCACTTCTGTCTGCTTATTTTAAAATACAATTAGTAGATTGATAAATTTTGTGCACCTCTGTCTTCTTATTGTAAAGGAAAACTATTAGATTGATAACTAAAACTTATAAGATATACACCAATACTGAAAAGCATAATAAGCTAAACTATTTAGTTTAGTGTTCTAAAAGGCACGTCTAGGCTTGAGGCTTTAGAGAAATGCCCCGCCTTAAGCCTTTTACGCCTTATTCTTGATAAAAGTTTTAATCCGCACATTTTTTTAAAACAAAAACGCTTTTGTGAAACGATATCGCCTTTTAAAGACCTTTTTTAAAAAACCAGACCAATATCTCATTCAAAAAAAATTAAAAGACAAACGGTATTCGAAACCTATCTGCCTCTCCTCTAAAAAAACACGTGTCTTTTTGTTTTAAAATTTTTTTTCTTAGTATTAAAAAAATAGTAGTTTATTTTGCATATATTCAGACATATTTTAAGGTATATACCATTTTAGAATTTTCAATAACCTTGTTATAGTTAAAAATGTTAAAATATATCAAAAAAACGCCTAAACGCCTTTTTACACCTAAGGCCCGTCTAGGCTTCTAAGGCTTAAGGCTTGGACTCGACGCCTTGGTCACGCCCTGCATTTTTTAGAACCTTGATTTAGTCTAACTCGCCTAATGAAAATGTCATATGAATCAAACACCAAATGTGAAAATGTTGAAGCCAAATAAAAAAATTTGAAGAGAGATATAATATAACATTAAACCCATAAATCAATACCTATAAAAGTTTAACAAACGTATAGATTGTATGCTCCGAAATGAAATAAATAAAAAAAGATCAACTAAACCAACTTGAAAAACCACCAAAATTTCTAGTGAATCTGATCTGCCATCGCTACTCCATCGGAATCTACTACGAAAACCTCCACCATTTTCATTCGCAGCCTTGAAAGGTGCTTTACAAAATACTCAATAGTCAAAAAACACACCTCCGAATCAAAATAAGCCAGAATCCAAATATAAAAAAAAAAACCATATGAACCCATAAAACCCAAAATACCATCTCAACCCAGAGAACCATATGAAACCCTCAAATCAAAACATCTTAAAAAATAATTATCAGGTCTAAAACAAAACTCAAAACACCAAACGATCCCCATTTAAACAGAAAACGAAACCAACTCTCGTCTTTCCTAATTTTTCTCAGCATCCAAACAGACGTAAAAAATTATGAGAAGACAACATAAGAACGTACCTGAAGGCGTAAAAGTGGTACCAGCGAGGAAAATTGGAATTGAATTGGATCCCTTAGAGTTAGTGAGCATGAAAATTAAAGCAGGGAAAAAAAATACAAAGAGGGGTTAAGTGAATAACGTACGATGATATTCCTTTTCCATCTGTATCTTCACTCTCTCAGAACTACAAACCTGAATCACATTACACAATCCAAATATACATTCACGTTTAAGTAAAAAAATTACCCGAAAACATCGGTACAAAGCTTAAAAAAATTACCTAAAATTTTTGGAAATTTCCACATTTTTTACGTTCTCTGGATTGTGTTTCCCACTATTTTCTCACATATAAGTAAGAAATGAATAAGGGGTTGTGTTTCCCACTCTTTTCTCATTCTCTAGATTGATACGAGTGACTGAAAACTAGGCGTGTTCCCAGAATGTTGTGATTTTCTACCAATCTTGCTTCAATTTCTTTTTGTTTTCCCAATTTCTTAAATTCTGTTCCCATGTTAATAAAAATTACTTCCATGTAAGATTTGATGTCATTCTTTAACTCTAATTTTAGTTTATCCAGTTTCCCATAAATAATGCCTTGTCTCTGCCCTAATTTCGCCAACCTAAATTCAGTATCTTGCCACTTTGTCTCAACTATTTGATTGTGTTTCACCACTAAGGATAAAAAACCTCTGATAGTTAAGAAAATAATGACATCAAATCTCAAATGACATACAAGATTCAATTATTTAAGAAAAGAATTAAAAGTTGAGAAAAGAATCGAGAATAGATAAAGACAGAGAAATGAATATACGGATCAATCATAAACTTTTTAGCTCCCCTACCTTTTGATTTATCTTCTCTCAATGCCACTTTTGTGTAGGTATAAATGTCTAGCCAATTAAGAAATTTTTTTTGGGGAAACAAAAGGTTTTAAGCATATTGAAGTTAAGAGAGAGGCAGAGGAAATATGGAAGAAATAATATGTGCCACGTGGATATTCTGAGAGCAAATTAAAATTAATTCATGTAGTGCATTTTATAGTATATAAAATATACGAGTGTACACGGGAAAGGGCTGCGAGAGGCATGTGAACTCGTCGTGAAAGCCACCATTTGAAAAGAGACCAAGAAAAAATTAAGCCAATAAAAAGAAAATAAGCCAAAAGGGGCCCATATAGATAAGTTTGATTGCTCTTTCAAAAGAAAAGAATAGAAAATAAGATCATATCTATATTTTGAGTGAGTCTTGTTGGAAATCAACGGGTTTTCACGTCCTGACAAAGTCTTGAAAAACATTACATAGTTTTAGACATTATTGGTGTGGAAAACATTTTAGACTTTGATTTGTTTATTAGATTAAGTCAATATCATATGAATTCAACATTTTTACACCTAAGGACGATTGTGAGTTCATTCGTTAGGAGTATCCGTATTCATCATGCATATATGTTATGATTGTTTGAGTTACTTTTCCTATTGGATTTGTTCACACTCATTCATTCCGTTTCCACGATCTGGCTAACTTAGAGTTAGTTTATGGTGTTATTTATTTTTGTATTTTAAAAATTCAAAAAGAGATGTTTATTTATTTGTGACCCACTCCAGTTTATTATTTTTTATTCTTTTCCTTGTCTATTTCGGACAAATAAAAAGGGGGATAACGAATTGTGAATTATGGGGTGTGAGAGTTTGATTTATGGGGGAGATTTGATTTGATTGATTTGATTTATGTATTATCGATTTCAAACTTGATACATCACAAAGGTATTTTCTTTATTTATTGTGTGTAGGGATTTGATGAGCATTTGAAAAGAACACAAAATAAGATCAAGAGCAAGAGATTTGAAGATTTGAAAGTTGAAGAATTTTGAAGACTTACATGTTTTGTCTCTTTCCACTTTGGGGTTTTTGGTAGAGTATTAGATTTTTATAGGATATTTGTTGATCATTCGAATATTTTTATTTTGTATCAGAATATCCATAGAGATAGATTTGTAAGGAAATATTTCATCTTGTCCCTAGTTCCTAGGTTACATTGTGTATGGCGTATCCCGTTCCAACCGTCAAAGAAATTGAATTTTACACCTCCAAGAAGACGGATCCGAATATCAAGCTACTTCAATAAAGTTCTACGGCGAGACATAATTTAGGTATGGATTTAGTTTTGAGTTACTTAGATTATTCACTAAGTATTGGGATATCTTTCTAAATCATTTTTACAAATCGAGACGTTTTCAAACCTAAAAATATTTTCTAAAGTTACTATAAGTAGATTTTTGAAAATCGTTCAAGTCGTTCAAACGACTTTGCTATGTCATTCAAACGATATTGGCACGTCGTTTTATGTCCAGTATCTCATACGGATCAAACGAACAAGTATTGTTTGTGTTTTATAGGTCGTTTAATACGTCGTTTGAAAGGACTTCTAATGAGATGTCAATCTCGTTCGAACGACCCTATGAACTCGTTCTAACGACATTCTATCACCTCAAATATTTTGTTTGCCTATAAAAACTTGTTTCGTGAAGATTTTTTGTTATGACTTTTATTTTACGCAAACTACAGAACAACTGCAAAATAGTATTCACGTTTGAGGGCAAAAACTTGTTTTTGATTCACACAAATCAATTCCAATTACTTTTGTGAAACATCTTTGAAACCCAATCACTTCTTTATCGAAGTTATACTTGTGGCGATCTTTATCTACTATTGATCTTGGGGATACTCGAGGATATTCATTGTTGAGGAGGATGATTGAGGTTCTTGTGATTCTTAAGGGAATCGTTAGTGTCGATTGCGATCATTATGGTTCTCGAGGGAATCATTATTGATTCAAGGATACAGTCTTTGTGGGTTCTTGCGAAAATTCATTATCGTATTTCTTTAAAGTTTTGTAAGTTATGATTTCCAAACTTTAGTGAAATTAAGGTCTTGTCCTACGGGAATTTTTCCTGAAATTTGTTTGGTTGCATGGTTATTGATTTACTTCTTTCAATCAACTAGTTGTATGTTTAGGGTTTAATTAAATTGGAATTTGTTTATGAGATTGACATCTAGTTAAATAAGTTTAAGGCATTAGAAAATTGCTCATTCACAAATTGGTATCGCACACCCCGCTTTTATTATTCCCAAGAATTAATTTTACTGATTAACACTAAAATTTATCATTTGGGCACTTCCACACGTGCAACAAGATTTGGTGGGACCATTGCCAATAACTAAACATGCATGCATAAAATGCCAAAATTAAAATTTCACTTGGTCTAAAAATATAAATAAATGGTACAAGTATATCCAACATACCAAATTTGGTTAAGGCACATGATGCTCATCGGATGGTTAAATAAATAGTATGGCATAGTGATAAGATTGGTTAAATTAATAATTTAATTACCAAACAAAATATAATCCATAGACATTAGTTTCATTGCAGGCCATCAATAGACATTTAAAATCAAAATACTACTACTTCTATTAATATCTGCGGCGTGGTCATTCCAAAATATAAACAAATAAATGCAAGACCCCTAATTTCCAGCATCAAATCAATTCCAATTGGTGGATGATAAAATAGCGATGGACTAAGGATCTTCATCAGTAGGAAGAGAATTTGAAGCAGAGCCAAATTTGAGAACACTCTTGGGGTTGTTCTCGTTGTTGTCTTGGCCTGCCATTATTGAAGTTTGCAGAAGACGAAAGGATGAGATACGGAGAATGCAGCTAAAAAGACTGATGGACTGATGGACTGAAGTAATGAATATCTCACCGCCAACAGGAGATATATAGGCATCGTGTGGTTATAAGTTACAATGACTCGAACATGGAAGATTGGCATAGGAAATCCAATAGTCCATTAATTAACTTTTTTCACAAAAATTAATTAGTGCGGGGGGTATGTTTACACCATATAATTACCAACCAATGTGAAAATGACACGTATTATTACTAATTGGAAATTATAGCCGAGTAAAATGTGTGGGATTAGTTATAAAAGAAGCTTGAATATTTGACATATGTCAAAGAATTAGGCATGCATTAAACACTAAGCAGCGTTTATAGGAGCATTAATGCACCTAGGCGGGAAAAAGTCAATTGGATTAATAATCACTCAACAGTTACAACAATAGTTACATTTCATGGCAAGAAACTTTAAAAATAATAAATGAGCAAACAAAGGAAATGATGACTCCCCCATGAAAAACTGCATTTACTTACTTTCATCTATTCTTTTTTTTTTCTTTTCTTTTATTTATTTCACTTCCTTCAATTCGAAATAGATTGTAAGGTAAATTGTAACTTTCCTTTAAGTTTATTGATGTTTCTTGTCTTTAGATTCGTTTATTATACTTTCTTCCTTTATATTTCGTGGCGTACTCATTTAGTTTCAAGCATTACTTATTTTTTAATTTCAAAGTTATACTTTCCTTTTAGTTCATGCATTGTATTGCTTCTTTTGTTATAGTTATTCTTAGTAATTTATCATTCAAATCAAAGTCTTCCCTAAGGGAAGCACAAGTCTTCTAATTCAAGCATCTAACGGTACATAATCATTTGACCATTATCACAAGGCTAAGATGTTTTTGTTAGAAAGAGGAAAAACTTGCATGGAATACTCACAATAAAAATTCATACCTATTTACTATTCCAATTGAAAATATTATACTATTATGTAGGTTAAAGGGGAGAAGTGTCAAGGTGTAAGTAATTCGGCACAAATATTGTATTTTTCACCCGTTAACTTATGCATTTTTAGCCCCTTCGGGTACCTTAATTCCTATATTTCTGCTTTTTATCCAGAAAACCTCCGTTTTATATGTTAACATGCTGTATGAGGTATAATTGAGCTTTTGTAGGTATTTTGGTGCTTCGTGTGAAGTTTGGTCGCTTTTCAAAAAAGTTTCGTTGATTATTGCATCTTCGGGGACATTTTAGTAATTTCAGCATTCGGATTTTAATCCCAAACTCCTCATGTAAGTTGAAGCCCTTTTGATTTCTCTTCGCGTGGCAGTCGACGGTGCATGATTCCGATGTATAATGAGGGAGTTATGACATTTTTAGGATGGTTTTATCTTCAAAATCACACTCAAGGTCACATTCAAGGGCATTTTAGTCATTTCATAGTTTGTTTGTTTGGCCTAATGTCTTCTTGGATGTTGTAGCCCTCTGAGTTATCTTCTCGTATCCTCCGATCGTGCCTAATTCTGAGTTATAACGAAGAAGTTACGGCACTTTCCGTAAAGTTGGACAAAGCTGAGAATTCAGGACTGTAAGGTGCGAATCGATTCACACCTACGCGAATCGATTCGGCAGAAAGTCCGCAACTTTGAGTTAAATTTCTTCTTGCTTGATGTTTATGATTAACTAAAAATGCTCGGTTTAATGTTTTCGAACTGAAATCCTAATTATTATTTGTTTAACCCATGGCGGGGACGTGATCCCGACTCTCGTTTTGTTTATATTATTTAGAGTTAACTTCTTTTATTTTTCTCCTTTTCACCATTTCCATCCTATCACCTTTTACACTTTTATTCTTGAAATAATAAATCAATTAAAATCTATCCGACACTCCCTGTGGATTCGATCCCTACTTGACGCTACACTTCCATTAGTGTACCAAGTTGTGGTATTTGTTTTGTATTGGGCGTAAACACCCAATGACGTGTTTTAAATATAAAGTTTACGCCTCATAAAAAAATGGCGCCGTTGTCGGGGATTGTTTTGTTTTATATTGTAATTGTTTTATTATTTCGTAGTATTTTTTCTTTTGTACTTGTATTATTTGTTTTAACCTTTTTTGTAGGATAGCATATTTGAGCGCTAAGAAACTTTGATTCGCGGTTGCTCACTTTCTTGATCGGATTCTCCATCTACAAACAACGAGATAATCATGTCCTACTATTATCGTTATTACGCTCATTCTAATGATTCTTACTTTGGGGATAGTTTTCATGTTTTCCATTTTCAAGATTTTCTTGAGAATGAAAGACTTGAAAACATTTATCTGAATGAAAATCTTTATTAGGAGCTTGAGTTGGATTCATTATTCGAATCCAATGATAATTTTTATTCTGATAATTTTGAAGACGAGTTTCAACCAAATAAAGATTCGGAGGTTTTAGAGTCGAGGAAGCCTACTTTGGAAGAAACTTTTCTTCTTTAGTCCCAAGGTTTGGAAAGCCTTATTGGTGATGGATTGAGACTTGAATCACTTTGCGTTGAGAATGATTCTTTTGTGCTAAACAATGAGGAGGTGAAAACTTGTTTTTTACCTCAATTTTTCAAAGAATTTCTCATCGAATGTGAATGTTTCTCCCCCTAAATTCAATCTCCTTCCGAAGATATGTTGATTAAGATTGAATTTATTTCATCACCATATTCGTTTACCGTGATTGAACCATTAGAATTACCGGTTGATTCCTATGAGTTGGTAGAAACTATTGAAACTTCTACACCTTTTTGCCGATGAGGACTCTTTGCCGCTCTTGTTTTCTATAATGGATGTTATCCCACATATGCACCATCTCCCATTCCATTTAAAAAAATCTTTGGGAGTTGTGTCAATTTTTATTGGACCTCAAGTGTATCTCTCCCCCTTGTTATCCAAACCCCCCATCGTCCACCCAAAATTTCAAATTGGCGATGATTCACTTTTTCCACCACCCGCATACCTTTCGTTGTGCAAACAAAATTCTTATCTTTTGGGAGGAATGATTTCTTTGGAGGGTCCACCGTTGATCTTTCAAACCCAAATTGTTGTTTGGGTGGATCCTCTACTATTTAGACTTCTAGTGTATAGTTAGTGTGAAGTCTAAATAGTAGGTTGTAAATAGTTAGATTTTTATTTTTTCTTTCTTTATTTTTTTTTTCGTTTAGATTAGTCTAGTGTAATTAGTTAACTTTTTTGTTATTTATTTTAGCTATGCTCGGTACTAACTTCTTTTGTAGATTCATTTGGACTTGTGCTTATTGGAGATCGCTCCAATTTTGGGTAATATCGTTTGTTTCCTCTCTTTATGTTGTATTCTTAATGCACATTGAGGACAATGCAACATTTAAGTTAGTGGGTGTAGGATATTCTATCCATTTCTTATGTAGTCCATTGGTTTTTTTACTTGTTAGTTACTAAGTATGCCTTTTTGTGAAAAATTGAAAAAAAAAATCAACAATATTTTCTTTCTTTTTTCTCTCCTATGTTTCCAATGATAAATTTCAATAATTGCCCGACCTGATAGACACTCAATGATGCATGTTCTCAATTTTAGAAGTTATTAGACTTTAGTCCTCAAATCAATGATATTATGAATAACTTCATGACTTTAACTTTATCCCATGAGCACGTGCACTTTTCTTGTTTTATTGATTTGGTTTATGATTTTTATAACTCGGTAATCTTTTGTTGCATTGTATATACTTACACCTAGTGAGATTAGAGACATACTTTAATTTGTGAGTGTTATACACTATTCTTTCCTCCTTGAAAACGTTGAATTCGTTGGAAATCTCATTATTCTTTCATTTGATCGTTCATTATTTGAGTTCATATTTTGAAATGTGTTACTTAAGCATGATTTTTCAAAAAATATTGACTCGAGAATTGCGTAAATTGTGTAGTGAAAAAGAAAAAGTGAAAAAGTAAAAGAAAAAAAAAGAAAAAGCAAAAACAAAAGAAAGCAAAAGTTAGAAAAAGAAGAAAAAGAAAAAGAAAGAGAAAGTTTGTATATGTGTATATAGAGTTCAATAATACTTGTTACTCTCCAATTGTCATATTTAATGCTTGTCAGGGAACTTGTTTTCCAATTTTGGAATTTCCCTCTATTTCCTATTATCCCGAGTTTTCATCCCCGAACACTTCGAATCCGTATATATTTTCTTCATTTCATAACCTGAGACTAGCCTACATTACAACCCTATACAAGTTCTATGTGATCTTAGGGTGCATTTAATTTAAAAGTTTAAATAGTTTTGATAATTTTTGAAAATGCATTTCGCCTCTTTTTATGTGCGGTATCTTTCGTTGAGATTACAGGTTTTAATTTCCTATATAACGTTTTTTATTTGTGACATGTGCGCGACCTAGTTTCCATTTACATTTACTCTTTATTCCCGCATGGCCCGTGTATTACCTCCTATTTTATAGTGAATTAATTTGTTGAGTGTCATATCTGGTGAGGATTGATATATGCATGCTTTTATGTTTATCCGATTTATTGAAGTTTTGGCAAAATCATACTATGCATGTGCTCTCCCCCTTCCCACTTTTAAGGTTTCAATTCTATAAAGTTCGTTCTATAATGTTAATAACACAGACTTTTGTGTTAATTCTTTCATTGGGCTAATAACGCGTTTGAAATTTTTTTCGTTGTTGTTGAGTTTTTCGCATGATTGATTGGGCATATTTTGAGGAAACCATATGATGTTTGTGGGTTTCATCCCTAAAAATCCTCACGAGACGACACTCCTCCACTATGGTAACCTAGAGGTTTAACAACTTATTGCATATGCTAAATGCAATCGTTCCTCCACGAAAGTGGCATTTATCCCTTTTGTACATATCTCCTTTTTGTAGTTTGCTTCTAGTTCTTTTAGCTTTGTATTTCATTGCTAGGGACTAGCAATGTATAAGTTAGGGGGTGTGATTCGGCACAAATATTGTATTTTTATGCATTTTTAGCCCCCTCAGGTACCATAATTCCTATATTTATGCTCGTTATCCAGACAACCTCTATTTTATATATTAACATGCTATATGAGGTATAATTGAGCTTTTGTAGGTATTTTGGTCCTTAGTGTGAAGTTTGATCGCTTTTTGAAAAAGTTCGCTTGATTATTGTAGCTTTAGGGCATTTTAGTAATTTTATCATTCAGATTTTAATCCCAAACTCTTCACGTAAGTTGAATCCCTTTGATTTTTCTTCGCGTGGCCGCCGACGGTGCATGATTCCGATGTATAATGAGGGAGTTATGGCATTTTTAGGATGTTTTTATCTTCAAAATCACACTCAAGGTCACATTCAAGGGCATTTTAGTCATTTCATAATTTGGTTTTTTGGCCTAATGTCTTCTTGGATTTTATATCCCTCTGAGTATCTTCGCGTATCCTCCGACCGTGCCTAATTCCGAGTTATAACGAAAAAGTTACGAAACTTTTCGTAAAGATGGAAAAAGTTGAGAATTCAGGATTGTTAGGCCCGATTCGATTGGCACCTACTCGAATCAATTTGGCGGAAAGTCTACAAATTTCATTTTTTAAGTTGGTTTTTGATTGGATATATGTATGAAAATATTGTATTAAGTGAGGGACATTAATTTTACACATTAGTGACGGTTAGAAATCAGATTTGGGGGGGATTTTTGTGGAGCTCCCATCTCCTCCATTTATCTTTGGGTGTATACCCATTAATGTAAGTTTTTACTATTCATTATCTTCTTTGCTTAATATAATCTTTTCTTTGTTGTTTTCTTCTTTATTTCTTATTTCCATCCTTAGATAGTTAGTTATAGTTTGTTAATTCTTATTTTCCTTTGTTAATTAGTTGTTTTACTTAGTTTAATCTTGTGTAGTGAGTAGTTTTAAGGGCTGGGATTGCATTTTCGCCATTAATTGGAGTTGAGCTACGAAAATTAGTTTTTGGAAAAAATTGTGTTTAATTAAAACCTCGCGTATTAAAGTCGGATTATTATGCATTGAACTTTCTTTGTCACGCAACGTTAGTGTTTATAGCGATAATTCGATTTTAAGACGCGTGTGACCATTTTGAATTAAATGTTTTATCTCAGAACTTTGAGTTAAATTTCTTCTCGCGTGATAATTATTAGTTGTTTAACCCATGGTGGGGACGCGATCCTGACTCTTGTTTTATTAATATTATTTAGAGTTAACTTCTTTTATTATTCCCTTTTTCACCATTTCCAACCAATCACCTTTTACACTTTTATTCTTGAAATAGTAAATCAATAAAAATCTATACGACACTCCATTTGGATTCGATCCTTACTTACCGCTACACTTCCATTAGTGTACCAAGTTGTGGTATTTATTTTGTATTGGGCGTAAACACGCAACGACGTGTTTTAAATACAAAGTTTACGCCTCATCAGTAAGACAACTATTGATTTGGACCTCAGTTGAGGATCATACGTCCTCTGTGAAAGGGTGTTATGTTATTTATTAGACCAAAAAATATTTATTACTATCTATTATCGCTCTTGGGATTTTTCTAAGTGAGTCTGAGGTCCTTACAGCCTTTGTTAACAGTCCAAATGACCTTAGGATGTAACTAATGGACTTTTATAAGTGTTTCTAAGTAAAGATTTAGGGATTGACAAGTAATACAGGGTATCAAGTAGCTAGTTATGATAAAAAATATAGATATAAGCTCACAACAGTGGGTTGAGAAAGTATAGAACAATGACTAAATACTTGTGAATGCAAAAATTCTTAGTTTTCTGAATGTATGATGACTTGAGTGTGCCTTTAACTTTTCCACGCCCTCCCTTATATATGCAAACTCTTAAAAAGAGGATGAGTGGACTAACACAGCATGGTTATAGTGTCCCTAAGGTCTAATGACTTTGTCAAGGTGGTGGAGTGTTGATCAAAGGTTTTTCACGTGGTGTAAGGTAGTTGTTGAGTATATTAAATACGGATGGGATCTTTAAATGCAAGTGGTCGTTAGTGGTGGGCATAAGTTAAATAGTGTTGTTCTTTTAACATACCCTCTAACATAGTCATAAAAGCTCTGCCAAAGGCTTGGGAGCTTGGCAAGTATGTTGGCCTTCTCAAGGGATTCATTATCTTGTATAAGAAAATCATTGGCCTTTTGGAGATCAATAAGCCCCTTAACAGGTTCTTCATTCGAACTCTTGAGCTTCACAGAATCAATGTTGATTTGCTCATTGGACTTTGTATTTTCTGCCTCTTTTCAGCTCAAAGCTTTGACCTTAGCTAAGATATGATCATCCTTCTCTTTGATCTCAACACAGACCTTATCATAATTATCTTTGGCAGTCTTCAACTCATCTGATAAGGTTTTGTGATGATCAAGGAGATCAAAATTTGCCTCTTTAACCTTGCCATAAGTATTTTGGTATGAGTCCACTTGCTCTCTCAAAATGGTGGCACCCATCACACCTTGAAAGATGATAAATATATAGGCACATTACGAAGAATATTTTTTTTTTATAGAAATTGGAAAGTACATGTCAAACTAGAGAACTTACAACCAACATCCTGTGCTACACCATGTTCCACAATTCATCAGCGTTGAAAGACTTGAAAATATGGAAATCAGGAGCGTAATATAGTAGTCGACCACATATGTAGTATTATTGATATGAAAAAGATGGAGTTTTTATCATCATTCAGCTGCTCCAATATCATCAGACATTTAGGGTCAAAAGTGAAGGGATCCACTTCACCATAAGGAGTGGATGACCCTACCTCCCGAATTAAGCATCGAGCAAGTTCCCCAAGGATTTGGACCCTCTCACCATGGTATTTTATTTTTTTATTTGAGATTAACTTGAGGTGTGGGTCCCTCAATTGGCCTCTTATTATAGGCTGGTGGTCTATCATCAGTAACTATTACTTTCCCTTTTACCTTAGCTTTGGCAATAGCAATAACATCATCCTACCTCTTTGCATTATATTCATCGTTCTTTTGGGCCCCGACATTGGTCCTCTTCTTGGCATCAAGTGCCTTTTTTGCCCTAGCATCAGCATTAGGCTTCTTCTTTTGGGCCTCATCATCAAGTCTCCTCGTACGGGAAACCAATAAACTATTCTACTTAGAGAAAGAGAGATTCTCTGACATTTTTATTATTTGGGCAAAGAGACGACACATTAGTTTTAAGACAATACTAGTGCGAAAAGTCTACCTATGGACATAAGCTCATTCTTGAGGGTTGAACCACGTAATTCTTGGTGTTAATCTTCTCACCCATATCTCCATATCTATTCATTTACATACACTACTTATCTATTGCTTGTTATCTTTTATTTTATTACATCTAGCCAAGAACAAATCTTGAATCTATTTTTAGATGATAACATTCACGATAGGCCATTTGAGCATCAAAATTTTTGAACTCGACTAGATTTTTCCTCAATCTCCTAATAAATATGGGATAAGTATTCAAGTTGAATAATTTAATTTAAGCCTTAGGGTTTGGGAGAGAGTCTTCAAAGTTTGAATGATCATATAAGCCCAAACAAAGTTGTTTTGAGAATAACCTTTCAACAAGGCCCAAGGAGAAAGATGGGAGAAGGAATGAAGAACTTGCAAAGCTCTGTCAGCATTTTCGACAGTGGAAAGGTAAGGTAGTGAGGGGTAACTGATGTCTAGGACATCTTGGACATAATTATCTAAATCATGGATTAGATCCCTAAACAACGGGGTAAGATAATAATGTCAGAGAGAAATGTTAGAGAAGTATGACTCAGTGTGACAACTCGAATATTATTATGATCACTTCTATTTGAATCGTGCTTATATTATATTATATATAGTATTTTATTTATAAACTACATGTTTTGTTATCCTATGTTAGTATATTTTTACATTTGAGAATCGTTAAATTTTAAGATGGTAACAAAAGACAAAATTTTAAGGTTCTGGTATGAATTTTCATATTAGAGTCAAGTTTTTACCCATAGGATGTGATAAGATGGTCAAGGAAACACTAAATAGTTGTACATATCTGAGTTAGGCTTGTAAATCAATAAACTAAGTGTCAAACGGATGTCCGAGTAAGAAGTTAAAGCGAATTAACGAACTGAGGGTAAAGTTGGTCATCCTTTTAAGTTGTATTTTGTCCTTTAGTACACCAAATATTTTAATTTGATTATTTGGATAAGTAAAAAACTTAGGACAACTTAAACCCCTTAATATAACCTCTTTCCTCACCATTTTGAACCCTTAGTTTAGGTTAGAGAGGTTTTGACTTGATGAGAGAGAAAAGAGAATCTCAAGGAAGAAAATGCAATAAGAAAAGCTAGGAAAATTCAAATAAAATCGTAAAAGTGTTCTTAAGGTATATTTATGTGTTAATCTTATTGTAATCTTGAATTATACTTCTTGAAATTGTATAAATTATCAATTGTTGATTAAACATTCATCCTCATTTGCATATGTATGGGTATGCTCATACTTCACGCATGTTGTATGTGCAAGACATATTGCTTTGTATAGAAATCCCTTGTATTCAAACTCCTAAATATTTTTATATACGCCGTGGAATTGATTCATTGTAGTTGGATATGAAACTAGAATCACATATACAAAGAATACCCAAAAATTAGAAATAAACTCCTTATAGTTAGATTTAGGTGATGTCTGTAATTTGGTACATAATTGTTGTTTGCATAATTTATTTACATATACCTTGAGTTTGATATAGCATATTAACTCTAACAATTATTAAACTTTGATTTTGTATTATTCAATATGTTTATTGAAAACTGGATGAAAATCATAGAAAGTTATGTTATAGAAACATTATGAAAATTCTTGGAAGTTTATTTCATAATAAAGGAGCTTGTAGGACATATTTGATACGTCGTAAAGAAATAGTCACATCTTGGTTTGGAAAGCTTGAAAAATTACATTGTCATTTATATTAGAAAGTATATTCAGATATGTTTTCATATTGATAAGGTTGGACACCTGTACTTGTAAAATTTATGATTTTATAATGGTTATGAATAGAGGACATTAATTTGATGGCATACTCGATACGCCATGAAAGAGTATTCATATCTCCTCATTCCAAAGGGTATTTTGAGTACATGTTTCATGATTATATATATTGAGAAGTATAATTTTATTAGTATTTAGGTTTATTTAAAAGTTCCATACTAAGTGTTTGCTATGATTGAATGTTTATAACAAAATTAGAAAAACACGATCGCATCATCTTTACTCGAGTTTCATGGAATTATACTCATGTCGGATTATGTTGTAGTTGTATAATCATTGAAAGTTATATAAATATATTAATATGATACCTATGATTTCAATTAAATACTAATTTTTATTTATTTATTGAATTTAGGTCAAATCCACCAAGTTCAATTCCACTTGAGGGAAATGTAAATATATAGTTGAGAACCTGAGGTGAATGTACTTACATAAAAGATGTATATGTATATTGTCATGGATATTAATGTGACATTATGAATATGAATTTATTTCATTTTGTTTTAACGAAATTGGAGGTTACTGCCCAACCCAGAATGGGGGCAGATTAAATGGAAGAGAACTGTCTATTGTAGACAGGATATGTGAACCATGGTTCAAACATATATATCAATCTTTAAGAATGGAACGAATCAGTTTATATATTAGTATATGGATATGATTTATTTAATTTGATTTTAGAAATAGTGTAATAGTGATGCATTCATTTAGCTGTTTTACACACGGTTCCTATATTTATATTTTTCAAGTCACGTGGTTTCACTGTCAAATCTAGGAGGCTAGGTTAGGTTAGCAAGTTCAAAATAAAACAATAAGTTTTGTTTTAATGTAAATGATGTAATTAAGTCAAATTATCCTTCAATAAAGTTTGTATAAGTATAAGTATTTTAATATTGTGAAAAGTTTTTAGTTTTATGGATTTTCGTTGATTATTTTATGATTAAGGCATGTTTATGTTTTTGTTAATTGAATTATGGATGGAATCACTTTGATTTTCAAACTTAACTATAAGTAACTAGGTTGGGGAGTGTTAATTTTTTGGTCTCAAAGCCTTAGCTTTAAAGGTTTTGGGGTTAGAACCGTTTAGATTTGACAGTGGGCATATAAGTTATTTTGAGTCATAATTATTGGATTTTAAAGGATAAAAACAACTATGTTGGATTCTCGAGACGTGGATATAAAGAGCTCGTTATGAAATTTTAATTTGACTTTATTGACTGAAATCTGCTAGTTATATACATATTGTTGTGAGGGATATGTATTGTAAGAATTTTACAGAATAGGAAATAAGATGTTGAGCTTTATTCGGGATAATAAAAAGTATAGATATTTTTAATATGAATCTTTTTATTTTTATCTATTGTATGGACAAACGTTCCATCGAAGGAAACTTTTTAAAGAGAAAACGTGGTAAGGAAAATTGTGAAGCATTATAAGTGATATCATCTTATACTGGTATTTATGGACATGAGTTGTGTCACTTATTAAGTCGTGTCACTTATTGAGTTGTGAAAGGGTGCACACCTTATTTGTATGGGAGGGTGGTGTATGGGATTCCATATTCCAATAAAGGAAGGAAAGTGAAGAAAATTAGTATTACATGGTTATGATGAGAATTGAATGTTAGAATGTGATATCTTATTATTCTCAACTATAGAGATTTGAAATTATTCAACTCTTGAATATGCATATTAAATTAAAATGAAAATAATATTTTAAATAATGGTATATGGTGAGTATTACACTTAGTTGTGAACAAAGGGTGAATAGAATTAGGATTCATATAATTTATAAGCTTCGTCGTAATAGTGTTGTGGACATATAACTTTACGATGATGTTTTAAACAAATGTGTTACTAAGTTATGAAACATGAGTAAATATTTTAAAATCATACTGATTGTATTCAAAATAGAATATTCAAGAAGAAGACAAGTGAAGTTAACGGGTAAAATTATTCAAAAGTTAGATGATTGGACCTAAAAATATCAAAACGAGGTGAATATGTGAGTAAGCGATTGGGTGTTATATGCTTTGAATTACGTGGAGTGAAAGATAATGATATTAATTCCTTAATAAAGGTATAATAATAACAAGTGTTATATTTTGTATATGAATTAGAAGTTGGTTATAACAATAATTATTTAAAGGCATATAAGAGTGAAGATAAATTCATTGGAATTGAGTTAAAGGGATATTTTGTGAAGAAATATAATATTACATTTTATGGGAAGTTACGTATTATAATGTTATATAATGGTCCACATTATTAGAGAAGATAAGATCTATAATAAAGGTGAATTGCTAATATTAGTAATTGTTGTAGATGTTCAAATTTTATATGTGAAACGATCGGTATAGAAATGAAAATTTTCAATTCCTAGGAATATCTCAAAATTAATCCAGATATGGGTTCAAAGTGAATTATGTTTAGTGGAAAAAAAGAGTAATGGGTGTTGAGATATACACCTTTAATAGTATGAGTACATAGAGTGGATATTACTCTTGTGATATTTTGAGATGCTTATATGAATAGTAAAGTTGAGATGATGAGTTAAAGTGTTTGAAGTTTAACATATTGAGGAGTTCTATTAAGATTATGTGTTGTGTATTATAATAACGAGCTTCTTGTAGGATGCAATGTAAGAGTTGTTTATAATAATTGAAGATGCATTTGGGAATGAAAGGTGGTATATTATCTAGTGTAGATAATAACTTAGTAGGAATTATTAAATAAGAGAAGAGAAGAAGACTATATACTTATACTCAACATCAACAAAAACTAAGGGGAGGTGGTTATGGTGAAATATAAATGAAGTATGACTGGGTGTGATGACTTTTTGATAAAATAGAATTAGGGTTAAATGATATGTTCATAGATAATAAATAAATAACATATAAACTTTAAAGTAATGATTAATAAGGAATAATGTATTAGTATGAGATATATGTAAGTCAAATTTGAGTATCAGCAACTGGATTAGGTGGATATTGAGTTGTGTTTGGGATTGTATATATGTGTTATCACTAAGGGTATAAGGCATAATGAATATGATTGACATAATATAGAGTCATCAAGAAGTATGTGCAAAGATAAATTACTATATGAGATAACATAATATGATGCATCAAGGTATTTATACAGGTTATTGGGAATAAATACGACATATAATGGTCAGATAAGTATTATAGGGTTGGTAAGTATGGTTAAGGTTTTAAGTTGTTAGGTTTTGTTTAAGATCCATGTTTCCAAATTGGTAAAATGAGTGTATTAAGCATGTCGCATAATGACTATTCTATATTATTTACCATAAAATGAATAAAAGATGTTTGGAACTATTTTAAAGGCATATATACACATTGTACAGTGTTACTTTAAGAGTAATGTTGATCAATGTGAAAAAATAGGTAGTGTCAATAAGGATCGGGTTAAGATAATGATTGTAAATTTATTCTGTTGGGTAGTGACTTATTAAGGTCATCTTATGTTTAGTTAAATAACCATCAAATAATGATGAAAAAGCAATATAATAAGAAGTTATATTGAGTTCATATTGCATGAATGCACAATATACATGAACGTGAATATGAAATCTTGGTTAAAAATAAACATTTGTTAAATGATTGCTCATTATATGTATATATGAAAAGTAGTGGGGCTATATTTAGATTAAGGATTGTAAGAATAATACTTAACACACTCTTAAATTTCAGAGATGATGCGGATAGTAGTAGTGTCACACAGATGTATTTGGTATTTAATGGAAGCCGGAGAGATGAAGTATAAGAAGCTAGTCTGGTAATAGAATATTGATGATTCGAAATATTACACGGTAATAAGGATAGACTATAGGAATGAAGGGGGAGACATAAAGAATGATACTAGGTTTATTACGAGTGTGAACTCATCATGAATATAAGATGATACAATAGATAAATTAGTATTTGTTAATGTTTGAAATATGTATATAAAGGTGTGAAGTAACATGTAGTTTGTAAATTGTTTTTGATTGATAAGAAATCATTATATGATTATCATTATGGAAAAATAATTAAAAATATTGAAAATATTATGAAATAAAGAGATATGTGATAATTATGTATATTAACTAATCTCTAGAAAAACATTCCGGTGAGAAAGAATGAAAGTTGTGTTACTATATATATTAGTTAAAGTAATCAATCAAAGCGAATAGATTGGTGCATATTACGAGTATAATTGATTCATTCTCTAATAAGGAGTTTGAGTGTGTGTGTGTGTCTCTCTCTCTCTCTCTATATATACACACACACACACACACACACACACACACACACACACACACACACATATATATATATATATATATATATATATTGTGACATAAGAGGATGATATGTTCATTTAACTCAATACCTAGTGTTGGTTAGTGAAGATAATTTTGTTGAAAAATATAAACAGTGAATGATTTCATAATGTGGTGCATGATTGATTACATTTTTGTTATTGGTGACAGATTAAGAGTGAGTTTATACAAGTTGGCATAACTATCATTTGATGATTATATAACTACATATAGTGTTTGTAGAAATGGAGGATGTGCGAGAAGGAAATACAATTGTGGAGAAGGTAATGTTTTTAATTCGAAACGATTGATAGGGCCACTAAAGACACCATTTGGTCTTTCCACTACCCAATTATTTCACTTTTTAGAATATTCTTCCCCCGAGACACGTGTCAATACCCGCTTGGTTTTATTTTGCCTTTCAAATGGTTCTGCCAAGATATTTAAGTTTATTTCTCTTCTTCATCTCCCTTTTATGTTCACTTTCCTTATCCATGTGTACTTTTGAATTTCATAACTATTATCTCTCCTTTCAAACTGTGCATCATTAATGGCATATATCTCTTCAGAATTCAATGTATATCATTTGCTTGACTAAATCGTTATTAGGATAACAACTAATACCTCAGTTGTTGTTGGGAGCACTGTTTACCCTATCAAATCCTGATGTGGAGAATCACTCACCATCGTTAGTCCCTCTTTCACATAGGATATTTGATTACACATGTATCCTTACTATCCTATGTTTGGGGATCATCCTCTCCATATCCAAAATTATACTAAATTTTAAGGACCCCACACATTCAAGTTTAGGGTTTGACCCAAAAAGTTGGATGATAACTAATCCAACTTGGTGCATTGGACGGTGGCCCTTAGGACATCAGACATGGAGAAATCCATGATTTTCGACACCTTTAAACTCAATTTAATATTAATGGATATTGATATTGACCAATGTGTTATTCAAAGTTTCATTTTTTTTCGAAATTAACATTCAATTGCTTTAAATTCCGAGAGTACAATATCGCGATCTTAATGGAATGATTTATATAAATGAATGTCCAAAGAAAAAAAAAATCTAAATTATCTTTTTACCCCAAGACACATATCCAGGTGATAAAACATATAAATTAAATCATTAAATCAACAAAGACAAAGTTTGAGGAAAAATCCTTTATGGGAAAAACATTTTATTTCAGCTGTAACGCCCCAACCTAGATTTATGGTTTACCCATAGTCAACCCGGTCCGAATCGAGCGTTAGGTGTAAAGTGCAATGAAACAATCTATATAGTGTCTCTATTCTAGTTTTAATTTGTTTAAAGTTTCACTTATTAGCATGCGAGTCCAATTTCGTATTCAACTACGTGAGGGACCCGTGGGAAATGTTCCCGGAGTTCAATGCATACAGAGCTTATTAACATAAATAAAAATGGAAAGCTTACCTTTACAATGCTTTCAACATACGAAACCGCATACAATCTGCTGTAACAAAAAGAGGGAGTGAGCAGAATGCTTAGTGGTAACTAAACAATGAAGTATAGAAACGAACGACATAAAAAATTACTCACACGTTATGTGTATGTAAAAATACATATATATCTACATATATACGTTTAAAATACGCATCTCAATGCATTAAACCGTTTTATTTCAAAAGTGTTATATGGTACCGTTTATTCTCTTTGTCCTTACAAAATGGTTATTTTGTATTGTTATGCTTAAGACTAGCATTCCTTCCTATTAACGCACGCGGTTAAAAAATTAGCAATTATTAGGAAAACCCTTCACTCACTTTTGAAATGCTTATTAATCAACACTCATTAACTCACCCCAAAACTTCTTAACAACTACTTAAGACTTTCTCTCAACACACGAATATATAGTGTTAGAATTGTATATTTAATATGAAAGTATTATACAATACACACACTTGTCTTATTATGGGTTCAATCCTCATTCGGTAGCTTAATTACTCATTAAGTCACCTTACTTAACCAATTCTCTATTTTTATGGACATTAGTCATTATTCCCAATTTACTTGTCCACATTACATTAACCAAGACATTTATTGTTACGTTCAAGTTAGGTTGTCTTTATACATTCACTGCACAACCCTTTACTTGTCATGTTCCATATTTCATTATCTTTTTTTGGAGTCTTCAAAATACCACATACTTCAACGGGATTTACACCATCGGCTATGCGCAGGTTATGCTCTAGCCAAGGTTTAGGGCTTTTCACCCAAGAGCTCCAGGCTCTTCTTGCTTTTCCCGGTGTCATCTGAGCTCCTTTATTAACGTGTTTAACATTTTGCACATGTCCACATTATTTTTCCTTTACAAGCCGAAGCTAAAAGCCAGGACTTAAGCATCCGTTTTCCATTAAAACTTGAAAATACTGTTTCTTTCTCCTTTAAGCCCTTTATTTACACACACGTCGATTTTATATCAAAATCATCCACGCTTTTAAGACTTAACACAATTTCACCCATATTAGTGTAAAAAAATTTATTAACATTTTATTCCATAAAATGTTCCACCTTAAGTAAATCATCAATTTACACTTTTTGTTGCCAACTTTGTAATTTAATCCTTTAACAAGTGTCATTTTTCCAAAATGGTTATTAAGTTTTCGACTTAATAGTTAAACACGTTTTGCCTTTTTAACACTTGTTTAATATGATACTTTTACCCAATATTCTAACTTGCCACTTTATTACCTTTAATATATATAAAAAAAACACCATTTTATAGATTAAAGCCCCACTTTCTATACATTTGAAATATACACTTTATTTATGGGATTTTGCAACTTAACACCCATTTTGCTACTATTCACCCATTTAAACGTTTAAGTTCCATTATTAAATTTCATGTTACAATTCATGTAAAACATCACTTTTATACAATTAAACATTAAACACACTTTACTTCCTCTATAAATTTCACACACTTTAAATTCCCATTTGTAACAACCCGTGACTTCGGGACTGAGGAATTAAATTTTGAGAAAAATAAATTTCATTTAAATCGAAGAATTGCAGAATTTGGAAATAGAAGTCCAAAAATTGAGGAAGTTTTAAAGTTTGTTGGATGAGGATTTTGAGTGTACCATTGGTTCCGGATGAGTCGAGATAGTAAAAATGACTGTCATTGGATTTTATTTCGATCCCGAAATATTTTTAAGTATGTTTGACTCGAATTGGATTAAACGAGTCATTTAAAGTGTGTATTAACATTTAAAATTGGGATTTATGTTTTAAAGGTTTAAGAGGATTACGGATCAAGCCTTCTCATTTGCAAGAAAGAGAGAAAGTAGAGGAAGAAGGAAAGAAGAAGAAAGGAAGAGAGAGAGGAAAAGCTTGGAGATTTCCAGCCCAAACGCGATCTCGAGGATGATTCAACCTCTACAATTTTGAGGCAAGTGTTTAATCTTGCTAAATATTTCATTTGTGTATTTGATTTCATAATTTATGGATAAAATAATTGGATTTTGGGTATTAATAGCAAAACCTAGATTTTGTAGATTAAATCTTAAAATTGATGTCTATATATGGGTTGATGGTGTAGAAAAGGTTGGGATCAACATTAGGTTGATTTATTGGCTTAGAATCATGTTTTGATGAAGGTTTAGGGGTTAGAAGTGGAATTTTAGGGTTTAGAATTCGTGGGTTTTATGAAGAAGAGACCCTTTTAGGTTCCGCAGACCCGAATCGATTCGCCCCCTAAGCGAATCGATTCGGCTTAGGCAAAAGTGGCAGGTCTGCATGACTGAATCGATTTGGAACCAAGGTGAATCGATTAGGATTGAGACAGAGTCCCAGGTCCTTTGGACCGAATCAATTCATAGTTGGAGTGAATCTATTCGCCCTTGAGATCGAATCGATTCGGGCCAGTCCGAATCGATTCGGAAACAGGGCTGTTTTGTGAATTTTCTCTAGAATGATTTCTAACCCTTTTTGGTTGGGTTTATTGATTTGGGACATGATTATATGATGTAAGAAATATGTTTTGGAGATTTATTTGGAGTTTCTCGAATGATGAGATTGCGGGTACGTATCGAGTCATTTTGGGGACTTGTATACATATGTATTGGAGATTATTGTATTGGTGTAGTGTGGGAATTTCTTTATGAATAGTAGTTCTATTTAGAGGTCATAAGTGAGTACATACGACATACAGTTTAGGACTCTTTGAGAGAGAGTGGTGAGGGCATGGCTCGAAATCGTAGGCCGAGGTTTGTGCCGAATCCTTATAGTAATAAGATTCTATTGAGATTAAGATTGGGGACCGATGAGAGAGAGAGTGGTCGCGTATCCTTAGTGATGATGAATTTAGGGAATATATCGTAAGTGTCAAGGGTTCACAAGGATACTTGAACCTTAGTAAAAAATCGGGAGTGATTGGATAGTACTACCAACTAGAATAGGTTGTGTTGAAATTCTAGTCGGGATAGTTCCCATATATAATTGTGTGGGAGAAACAATGGGAATTCCAACATGTGATGGAAATCTTGGAATGAATTTTAGATTGAGCTTGAGGTTTGTAGACTATTAGTTATGTGCATACCAATAGTCGAAATTAGTACTAGAGATATTGATGTACTTCCGGATATAGATGAGATGTGTAGTGATTGTTTCCTACACTAAACTTTGGGTGATAACCTTAATGTTGCAGATATATCTATGTTGGAAGATTATTTATATTATAGGAGATATGGATGAATATACTTCAAGTGAGGAAGTACATTCATATATCGAGGTAAGTTAATGCGTTTGGGACGACGGCTAGTATATTGAGGATTATGTATACTTATAGCCGAGTTTATAAATTTCATACATACGAACGAGAGAGGGTATGTATATATGTATGTACATATATCTTTGTAGATATGCATATATGTGTATACTCATGACGTGAATATCTAAACCGTATGTGATGGTTTAATTATATGATGTAATCATATCGATGTATATATATTGCGAATGTGAATGGTATATATACTTATGTGGTTAAGAATACCCCGCACATGCTATCATTGGGAAGTTGCGCGATGAGGGTGAGCACCCTGGCTCGAGGAGAAGAGTGTGGATAGTCCCCAGGTCATAGCGTCCATTGTGTTATTATGTGATTTACATTTTTTTTGGAATGAGACGTGGTGGGTATGTTTTGTCTCATTGTCTGTTAGGAACTATGACCACTTCCCGAACGTCGTGTCTGTGTGTTGGCCCCGATGTCGGTGATATTGAGTCCGACCGTGGTCCCCAGGATGGTATATGAGTAATGCCCTGGAGGATGATGGCATGGTGTAGTATATTGGCATTATATAGCCGGTTATATTATGTGTATGGTCATTGTACATTATTTGTAGTATGTACACTTGTCTATGGGAATGAATGGTTGTATATATATGTTTACAGTAAATATATATATATTTATATATCCTATAGGTGAAAGGATATGAAAGTTCTATGGTGTACATCTTGGGAGATTATGGTGTACTTGATTGTTGGGGGTGGATGTATCGCACTTAAGGAAAAATTCGGTTATATCAACTCAAGGATTGATTGGAGATTTTGGGGTTACTCTTAGTTAGTAATCCAAATAGAAGTAGTATATTTGTGTGGATGACATAATGGATCCCAACAATCAACATGATCGAGGAGTACTGTATAAGGGGGTTCCTTGTTTGGATTTCACTCTGCGCGATGCCTCACACACGAAACGCAGTGCCATGTTGAGAGTAGTGAGAAGTTTTGTCCTTGGTACTTGTATGTATCAGTAGTATGATTATGTGGACGACATGATGGATCACTACAATCGACATTGTCAAGGAGTAGTGTATCGGGGGGGTTCCTTATTTGGATTTCGCTTTGCGAGACGCCCCACACATGAAATGCAGTGCAATTATTGAGAGAAGTGAGAAGTCCTGTCCTTGTACTTATACGTAATTCTAGTAGTAGAATTGTATGTATGACATGATGGATCTCTAGGATCGACATTGTCAAGGAGTAGTGTATTGGGGGGGGGGGGGGTTCCTTGTTTGGATTTCGCTCTGCGAGACGCCCCACGCACGAAACGCAGTGCAATGTTGAGAGCAGAAAGAAGTTTTGTCCTTATTAAATTGTGCATTTTAATTAGAGAATACACTCTTAATTTGAAGTCTAATGTTAATATGGTAAGTAATAAAATGGATAACTTATTTAGTTATACATTGGAATCAATAAAGACTAGTATGGCATATATGTGCAAATAAAATTAAGTCTAATTGGAACCACTACTACCTAGTAGGGCATATATATGTAAAAATAATTAAGTGTAATTTGAATGGGAAAGATTCTTGGGTTATGTTAGGAAGATAGGTCTTGGGGGTATAGGCCGTGCCTATGGTAAGTTAGGTCGTCCTTATGGGTGGGGTAACTTAATTAAGATTCCAGGACGCGAATAGGAGCGCGCTATTAGATGAGAGGTGAGTTGGGGGTTTCACGAGAGTGCGACTCCACTTTAATTATGAAATAAGTGAATTTATATTTATTATGCACGGTTAACACACTTGCTAAAAATTTTTACACCTCGGGCTCTGACCCGTTTATATATTTCTCTCTTTCTATATATATACATATTACTACAGGTGTCCTACCGCATGGATACCGGATGCCTTTCTATCCAGAGTTGTGGGAGCCGTAACAGGTGTGGACTGTTAAGGGATTTAGATTGTAGTCGCTTCCTACTTCTTGTAAATCTAGGTAGGATTCATGTTGTATATCGGGTCTATACCCAAGGGATATTCATAGATGTTTTTATTTCTCCTTTATTGTTATTGTACTGTCTGTGACCCGATAGCTTATTCGGGTATATTTCCTTGTATGTAGTCTTTTCATTTTATTCTAGCACTTCATTTATCATGGTGCTTGTGAGCATTTTTACCTTTGTTAGTAGTTCTATAGTGTTGGTTTGTTGTCCGTGGTATGTTTTGTTAAATTTTGGCATCCGCTTTTAATAGTTTCGGGGTGTTAGCCTTATACTATTTTGTATTGTCAGTTGATGTTGAGATTGAGCCATCTAAGATACATGATTTAATGTAGTATAGGGGTGGGCACCCGTTATTATTTTAAGTGGGTTGTCTCAAATGGTATCAGAGCATCAAGTTCTAGTGTCATTAGGATCTGTGCGGGTTTTCTGCGTTCTTCCGTTGATGTTCTTGATATAGAGCCCTATTAGTAGGATTATTGTATTCACTACGTTTATCTTCTTCTGCGAGGTGTACTCATTTGAATGACGTTCTGACACAGTTGCTTTCATCTCAGACGTCGCCGAGAATAAGTCGGTTAGGAAGGGGCAAGATGAGAGATGTAATACCCATAACAGATTTTGGGTACGCTTTGGTTTGAGGTACTTCTTTCTGTGATTCAGGCAGAGATAAGAAGGAGAATTTCGTGATCGATAAGGTAAGTACTGATGAGGAGAGAATAGGGAGCCATTGGGAGGTTTATATTGATAAATTCTTCAACATTTGTTAGGAAACCTGGTGTCGGTGACTTTTATCGATTTGAGGTGTGTACAGTTGTACCAATATCGGGAGTATTGCCTTCTGGGAAGAGGGGGTGAGCAAGTGTGGTATTTGTACGACTTCTTTTGGGATGTTAATCCGTCTTGTGATGAGCTAGTAGAGAGTTACTCTATTGATTTTCGGGAGTGTGAATTGTTAAGGTTATTGGTTTATGGATAGGCTAGGGCAGGAAATTCTAGCGTTCCAATGAGGGAAGAACTTATCTTGTGGAAAGGTGTTGATGTAATGTAAAGTAATTGTATAACTGAGAGGTTCAGAGTTTAGTAGATTTATTTTGAGAAGAGAAATTAGCTTATAGTTGTGCTAGTTTTGACAACTAGGTATTGGTTAGAGTATTGTGTTTGTTGGGACCTTGTGTTGAGAACATAAGGTGCTTATTTAGCGTGTCAAAAGACATGGAATTGCTTTTTATTATATTGCTATATAGGCCTTCGGGCAATAGCTATAATTCGAAAATATTTTATAAAACTTAACCCTAGTTTAACTGATCTCAATCCCCGATATAGCTACACAGTAGTGTATTGGGAGGGTTCCTTGTTTGGATTTCTCTTGCGAGACCTCCCCCACATGAAGGTAGCTAGTGTCAGGAATTGAGAAGAGTTCAACCATTGGGAATTTTAAACTTTTATATATTTAATATGTTTTTATAGATTATATTTCTGAGAGTATATTACGATTTTGAGGCTAGTGGGGCCTGATTATATTTCTACGAGTGGAGCTTGGGTACGGGGTGTATGGGTACCCTGGGTGGCTAGTTTATTTCTAAAATTTATATGGTTCGATGTGGGAACTAGTTGAGATCAGTATAGTGATCTAGAGGGTAGATGCAAGGACTAGATGAGAGTAAAGTCCAAGGCATAGCCTAAATTTTGCGGACGAAATTTTTATAAGGGGGAAGTATGTAACAACCTGTGACTTTGGGATTGAGGAATTAAATTTTGAGAAAAATAAAATTCATTTGAATCGGAGAATTTTAGAATTTGGAAATTGAAGTCCAAAAATTGAGGACGTTTTAAAGTTTATCGGATGAGATAGTCAAAATGACTGTCATTGGGTTTTATTTCGGTCCCGAAATATTTTTAAGTATGTTTGACTCGAATTGGAGTAAACGAGTCATTTAAAGTGTGTATTAACATTTAAAACTGGGATTTATGTTTTAAAGGTTTAAGAGACTTACGGATCAAGCCTTCTCATTTGAGAGAAAGAGAGAAAAAGAAGGAAATAAAGAAGAAGAAAAGAAGAGAGCGAGGAAAAGCTTGGAGATTTCTGGCCCAAACGCGATCTCGAGGATGATTCAACCTCTACAATTTCGAGGCAAGTGTTTAATCTTGCTAAATATTTCATTTGTGAATTTCATTTCATAATTTGTGGAGAAAAGAATTGAATTTTGGGTATTAATAGAAAAACCTAGATTTTGTAGATTAAATCTTAAAATTGATGTTTATATATGGTTTGATGGTGTAGAAATGGTAGGGATCAACTTTGGGTTGATTTATTGGCTTAGAATCATGTTTTTATGAAGGTTTAGGGGTTAGAAGTGGAATTTTAGGGTTTAAAATTCGTGAGTTTTATGAAAAAGAAGAGACCCTTTTAGGTTCTGTAGACCCGAATCGATTCACCCCCTAAGCGAATCGATTCGGCTTAGGCAAAAGTGGCAGGTCTGCATGACCGAATCGATTCGAAACCAAGGAGAATCGATTCGGATCGAGACAGAGTCCCAAGTCCTTTGGACCGAATCGATTCATAGTTGGAGCGAATCTATTCTCCCTTGAGATCGAATTGATTCGGGCCAGGCCGAATCGATTCGGAAACAGGGCTGTTTTGTGAATTTTCTCTAGAATGATTTCTAACCCTTTTTGGTTGGGTTTATTGATTTGGGACATGATTATATGATGTAAGAAATATGTTTGGGAGATTTATTTGGAGTTTCTCGAATGATGAGATCGCGGGTACGTATCGAGTCATTTTGGGGACTTGTAAACATATGTATTGGAGATTATTGTATTGGTGTAGTGTGGGAATTTCTTTCTGAATGATAGTTCTATTTAGAGTTCATAAGTGAGTACATACGACATACAGTTTAGGACTCTTTGAAAGATAGTGGTGAGGGTATGGCTCGAAATCGTAGGCCGAGGTTTGTGCCGAATCCTTATAGTAATAGGGTTCTATTGAGATTAAGATTGAGGACTGACGAGAGAGAGTGTGGTTGCGTATCCTTAGTGATGATGAATTTAGGGAATATATCATAAATGTCAAGGGTTCATAGGGATAATTGAACCTTAGTCGGAAATCGGGAGCGATTGGATAGTACTACCAACTAGAATAGGTTGTGTTGAAATTCTAGTCGGGATAGTTCCCATATATAATTGTCTGGGAGAAACAATGGGAATTCCAATATGTAATGGAAACCTTGGAATGAATTTTAGATTGAGCTTGTGGTTTGTAGACTATTAGTTATATGCATACCAATAGTCGAAATTAGTACTAGAGATATTGATGTACTTCCGGATATAGATGAGATGTGTAGTGATTGTTTCCTACACTAAACTTTGGGTGATAACCTTAATGTTGCAGATATATCTATGTTGGAAGATTATTTATATTATAGGAGATATGGATGAATATACTTCAAGTGAGGAAGTACATTCATATATCGAGGTAAGTTAATGCGTTTGGGACGACGGCTAGTATATTGAGGATTATGTATACTTATAGCCGAGTTTATAAATTTCATACATACGAACGAGAGAGGGTATGTATATATGTATGTACATATATCTTTGTAGATATGCATATATGTGTATACTCATGACGTGAATATCTAAACCGTATGTGATGGTTTAATTATATGATGTAATCATATCGATGTATATATATTGCGCATGTGAATGGTATATATACTTATGTGGTTAAGAATACCCCGCACATGCTATCATTGGGAAGTTGCGTGATGAGGGTGAGCACCCTGGCTCGAGGAGAAGAGTGTGGATAGTCCCCAGGTCATAGCGTCCATTGTGTTATTATGTGATTTACATTTTTTTTGGAATGAGACGTGATGGGTATGTTTCGTCTCATTGCCTGTTAGGAACTATGACCACTTCCCGAATGTCGTGTCTGTGTGTTGGCCCCGATGTCGGTGATATTGAGTTCGACCATGGTCCCTAGGATGGTATATGGGTGATGACCTGGAAGATGATAGCATGGTGCGGTATATTGGCATTGAATAGCCGGTTATATTATGTGTATGGACATTGTACATTATATGTAGTATGTACACTTGGCTATGGGAATAAATGGTTGTATATATATGTTTAGAGTAAATATTTGTATATATTTATATATCCTATAGGTGAAAGGATATGAAAGTTCTATGGTGTACATCTTAGGAGATTATGGTGTACTTGATTGTTGGGGGTGGATATATAGCACTTAAGGAAACATTCGGTTATATCAACCCAAGGATTGATTGGAGATTTTGGGGTTACTCTTAGTTAGTAATTCAAATAGTAGTAGTAGATTTGTGTGGATGACATAATGGATCCCTACAATCAACACGACCGAGGAGTAGTGTATAGGGGGGTTCCTTGTTTGGATTTCGCTCTGCGAGACGCTCCACGCACGAAACGCAGTGCAATGTTGAGAGTAGAGAGAAGTTTTGGCCTTGGTACTTGTATGTATCAGTAATATGAGTGTATAGACGACATGATGGATCACTACAATCGACATTGTCAAGGAGTAGTGTATCAGGGGGTTCTTTGTTTGGATTTTGTTTTGCGAGACGCCCCACGCACGAAACGCAGTGCAATTGTTGAGAGTAGTGAGCAGTCCTGTCCTTTTACTTATATGTAATTGTAGTAGTAGAATTATATGTATGACATGATGGATCTCTAGGATCGACATTGTCAAGGATTAGTGTATTGGGGGGGTTCCTTGTTTGGATTTCGCTCTGCGAGACGCCCCACGTACGAAACGCAGTGCAATGTTGAGAGCAGAGAGAAGTTTTGTCCTTATTAAATTGTGCATGTTAATTAGAGAATACACTTTTAATTTGAAGTCTAATGTTAATATGGGAAGTAATAAAATGGATAACTTATTTACTTATACATTGGAATCAATAAAGACTAGTATGGCATATATGTGCAAATAAAATTAAGTGTAATTGGAACCACTACAGCCTAGTAGGGAATATATGTGTAAAAATAATTAAGTTTTATTGGAATGGGAAAGATTCTTGGGTTATGTTAGGAAGGAAGGTCTTGGGGGTATAGGCCGTGCCTATGGTAAGTTAGGTTGTCCTTATGGGTGGGGTAACTTAATTAAGATTCCAGGACGCGAATAGGAGTGCGCTATTATATGAGAGGTGAGTTGGGGGTTTCACGAGAGTGCGACTCCACTTTAATTATGAAATAAGTGCATTTATATTTATTATGCATGGTTAACACACTTGCTAAACATTTTTAAACCTCGGGATCTGACCCGTTTATATATTTATCTCCTACTATATATATACACATTACTACAGGTGTCCTACCGCATGGATACTGGATGCCCTTCTATCCAGAGTCGTGGGAGCCGTAACAGGTGCAGACTGTTGAGGGATTTCGATTGTAGTCGCTTCCTACTTCTTGTAAATCTAGGTAGGATTCATGTTGTATATCGGGTCTATACCCAAGGGATATTCATAGATGTTTATATTTCTCCTTTATGGTTGTTGTACTGTCTGTGACCCGACAACTTATTCGGGTATATTTCCTTGTATGTAATCTTTTCATTTTATTCTAGCACTTCATTTATCATGGTGCTTGTGAGCATTTTTACCTTTGTTAGTAATTCTATAGTGTTGGTTTGTTGTCCGTGGCATGTTTTGTTAAATTTTGGCATCTGCTTTTAATAGTTTCGGGTAGTTATCCTTATACTATTTATTATTGTCAGTTGAAGTTGAGACTGAGCCATCTGACATACCTGATTTAATGTAGTATAGGACTGGCCACCCATTATTATTTTAAGCGGGTTCTCACACCATTAAAGTGAAAGTTTCTCTTTTTCATTTATCTTCATTTATTCACATAGGAAATCATCCTTTAATCTCAAAAATTGGCCCAAACAAACCTAATACATTTTATTCCATAAAATTACATTATTTTCCTTTAAAACATCATTATAACACATTTTATTGGTCAAAATATTGAAGTTATATATTTTGAAATTTTTGTATATTTCAATACCCATTTTTAAATCGTCCTTTTGAAACCCATTTTCATATAAATGATAAGAGTATTGCTAATCAACACTTAGTTTCAACATACATCAATCTTACACATATATTGTCTATTATATGTAAAAATAGGTATGCTAAATTTGTACAACACTTTAAACTTGAACCGTCGTTAGTTTTTCCCACCTGAAAAGTCTTCAAAGATGGTGGTGGTGGTGATGAACATGGGTGACTCCGCCACCTCCAAAGTTGGCCCTAAAGGGAGTCACAAAAATCTCCACCATACAACCTCCAATGGAAGCTCCAGATTACTCCAAGAATGCTCAACAAACCCATCTTTTACCTCCAAGAACACCGCCTTAAATACCCATCAAAACCCCCAACAACCACTTCTATATTTTGTAACTACTCATTATCAATAGGGAAATAGGAATTTTATGGTGTGAGTGTGTAGGTCCCCAAAATATAACTTTCAACAAAACACTTCTTGCTTGAGCAAAATTAAGTTAAGGATTAATGAAAATCAACTTTCCTTTTTTGAAAAACTCTTTTTCAATTTTATCAAATCAAGTTGTGACACAAATTAACTTAACCAAATTTTATCTTGATTAATCCTAAACATGCAGCTAGTGATTAAAGCAAGCAAAGTTAAGTAAAGATACTCACAACGCCGGATGTACGAGGAATACCCCAAAACGGAAAAAACCCTCAAATGCACCAAGCGAGATTATCATTATGAACAATGGTTTTACGAAGACAGATTAGCCTTACTCAATGACTCGATCCCCACGGGTCTTGACGCTCCTTCTGATCTTCTACCATTCTTCAATAGTGCCCATGCAGAAATTTTGTCTTCCACGATGCTCGTCCATAACACTCGACTCCATGAATGTCTCGGTGTCCACCGATATGTCTTGAGTTGCTTACGATGTTGAACATGATGTCCATCTCTTCTCCATTGTAAAACCAGCAATCATAAGTGTTCAATGATGAACAAACTCAACTTTGTGCAACAAGTATCACATAAACATTTGATAATGAAAGCTCAGCTCTTTGAAAAGTCTAAGGATGTGTTTAATCCTTTGAAACCTTAGAAAACATGTGTAGAAAAACGTATTGTTTGAAAAGTGAATTCGTTCTGCATGCACGACGAGAAAAGGACTAGGACCTGACTTAAATAAAAAATTCAAGTTGGTGAAATCTCGTTCGAGCGAGATGACACGTCGTTCGAACAACAATGCATCTCATTCGAATGACATCTAAAGTCATTTGAATGACATCGTCAGATTGAGTTCCAAACTGTTCCAACTTTAATAAAAGTGTTTTATTTAAAGCCAACTCTAATCCAACACTAATCCATCCTTTATCTGATGTGTAAATATTTAAACATTTTAAAAACATTTTCCTTAAAAAAATAACATCCTTATTATTATAAAATGAATTCCGAGTTACATTAACATTATGCATTCATACATGTGTGATGTCGGAATGCAATTAAACCTTGGAGACGTGAAATTGCACCAATTAAACTTCGGCATGATTGAATCTTTGTGGCTTTGCCGTAACGTCTTCAATAAATCGCCAATACGTCATAGACTCGTGGGATCAGACAATATTAAATATGTCTATAAAACAAACATGTTTTGTTCCGAGAATAAGTCAAAACTACATTAAGATTCAATTGGAAATTTGGTCCTTACGAATCTCCCCCTTTGACTATACAGGACAAAACCAATAGTGAAATGTCTAAGCCGGGCCGTTAAGCTGTACGACGCCTAATTCCCATCCCATAAAACCCAAAATGAAAAATACATCATCAGTATAGGATAAGGATCTTCAAAAATGGACCAGCAAGCATGAAACAATCTCGAATGTCTGACTGAGATGTAAACTTGAAATCTCGTATCTCTTTAAGGATACCCTACACACATGAAACAAACAAATACCCAGTGAAGTATGGAGGAAAAAAATATATAAATTAATATGAAACTTTTAAATCCGAATCATTTTTTATGCGAGTAAACATGATACCAATATGTGAACATAAAACAACATATAACTCACAAAACTCCCCCTACATCACAGATATCTCTCCCCATATTTGTCTCAAATAGACAATCCGGTGAAAAGATAAAGAAATCTAGCATGTGAAAATACCAATTTGATTATATTAAATCATAATATGCTAGATAATCATGAAACAACCAGCTAAAAATGATCAATTTAAGTTAAATCAGAAGCTAGTAAACAATAAATCACACAAAGAATATAACAATAAAAATAGGTGTGATTAAACGAATCAAATGCAGCAAAATATGTCAATGATCATAGTTCGCATAAACAGAAAACCAGTACCAAAAATATGAATCAATAGGCAGCAGGGTACTGAAACAGAGTAACAACCTGAAAAAGTTGAAATCAGGTCAAACAGGCTGTCGTTCGAACGAGCCAGGGATGTTGTTCGAACGAGAAGCGACATCGCTCGAACGAAGACAGATATTGTTATAACGACATTGACAAATTTTCACAGTCTCCCCAGAAAATTGAACAGAGTTTCCCAGTGGAACAATTATGAGAAAATTCTAACTGGAAGGGGCCTAAAACTGCGAAATAGAATTAAAATAGTAGCAAAACTAAGAAAACTTAAAATAAAATATGAGTAATATGCTAACATAATATCGATGTGCCTAAACCTGAACAAAGAATGTGTGGGTGTGGACTAAAACAAATGAATCACAATTCCAACACATCGAAACGATCAAGAAGCTCTAATTGATAGTAATCTATCATCAAACTTTATCATAGCCATATGTGACAATTAAAGAATGAGCTTGATGAACTAAACAAACATCATGCACACGAATCCAAAAATTTGACGATTCTACAAACAATAACATTATGAAACGATTTTTCAATATTTTGGATTCTTTGTGCAAACCCGTTTAAATTTTTAATCCATCCAAACTCCCTCAAATATATATCATATTTTCCTTTTGAATGAACTGAACTAATTTAGCCCATTTTTTGCATATGATTCTTTTTATTGTCTTATGATTTTTTCGGGCTCTTTTAAATGGTGGCTTTCACGACGAGTTAATTTTACACTCTCGTAGCCCTTTCCCGTGAACACTCATCATATTTTGAATTTGATCCTCATGGTAAAAAATTATTACATTCACACCTCTTCCTTGTGTCTACGTACGCATAGATGACAAAATTGAGATAAGAACATCTCATTAAACTCAAATAGGCAAGAGTAGTCAAACATCCTTATAAACTCGTGCACGTGCATGTGTACAAAGATGGCATATATACAATGTCGAATCAAAACACATATCAACTTCGAAATAACCCCATAATACAATGGTTAAGATCATTCTAAGCATCAATAATAATGATCAAATGTCCTAGCCACATGGATAATATAATGCAGGGGGTCCAACCACACCAATATGCCATATCAACCATGTGAACTCAAGACGCAAAAATTGAAAATCTTTTTGGCCTTTTCAAATATTTTGACTCAAATAAAGAAAAATATTTTTGTGTTTTTCTCAAAAATTTTCAAAACCAAAAATCTTTTTGTATTTTTAAAATTTTTTTATCAAAAACAAAATATTTTTGTATTTTTCAAATAAAATGCAACAAATGAAAAATATAATACAAAATGATAAACACCGTAACACACTCAACCTTTAGATTTAGCATGGGAATAATCAAGTGCAACCAAATGAGAACCATGAAGTTTTATTCCTAAAGCTACCAAATCCGACTTCCTAACCCTAGTAGGTGTGTAACGACGCATGGAGGTGGGGGGAATCGGGGCAGATTTATTCCTAAAGTTCCTAAACTTTCGAGGAGCATTCCTAAGGTAATAGAAAAACTTTCTAAGGTGACCTTTCCTACCACAAACGTGCAAGTGTAGAGATGGTATGGAAAGTGACTTACATGTGGACCTTTTCTAATGTTCCTGTGTGGATCTCTCACACGTGCGGGGGGAATGGGAACAACACGACCATTAAAACCAGCACCTCCCCTATCTCTCTTAATTTGGACGGTGCCTAGAATCCTATCCAATTTCTCACTTCTAGCCTCTAAGTCAAACTTAAATCTAGACGTGTCTCTCAAACTCTCCTCTAACTCCTTAATCCTAGACTCGAGTAGACTCCTGGACTCCTCAAACTCTAGTACCTTCTTTTTCAAAGGATCCATCAAACCTCTAAGGGTGTCTCTCTTTTTCTTGACACACTCTAGCTTCTCCCTAAGCTTCTTGTCCCGTGCCCTAAGATCCTCAATTAACGTATCATTATTTTCTTCGGCACACTCTTTTAACTTAGCTTGCAATTTCAAGTTTTCCTTTTTCACTTTCACCGTTTCCTCAAACAACTCTCGAATTGAAACTTGCAACTCACCTACGTCAATCTCCTCATCCTCTCTCTCATCATCCTCATCCTCCCGGGAAGTACTATCAATAACCTCGGAAGTGTCATGAATATGAGTATCCTCGAGGGAAGGTATATCGTCATTGCTCACATGACATGCCATAAATGTAACAAGGTTACGCTCAATGGGGGAATCCTATCCCTCTTTCGGTTCACTATCACTTAAGGTGGAAATATATGCAATTGGTTTCTTGCCCTCTTTATTTAGTCTAGTGGGGCACTCCTTAACTTTGTGACCATACCCTTTACACCCGAAACACCGATCAGACTCATCTCTCTTAGGTCTCTCATTATTATCCTTAGGTGTGGAATCTCCTTTGTTCTTGAATTTCTCAAAATTTTTGGCATCTTTCGATTGCTTATGAATTTGAAGAAACTTTTTGAACTTTCTTGCCAACAAGACGACATCCTCAAAGTCAAAATCAGAATCGTCATTCGAAACTTTAGTTTCCTCCTTCAGGGTTTTCAAAGCAATACCCTTTTCTCTTTTTGGCAGTTTCTTGGAGGTCAACATATCGAGTTCATAGGTTTGTAAGTCACCTACGACCTCTTATAGTTTCGAAGAGTTAAGCATACCAAGGGAATTCATAACGGTCACTTTAGCATTAAACCTACTCGATAACGATCGCAAAATTTTCTTAAGCCCTCGGTAATCGGGAATCTTCTCACCTAGGTTAAACGCCACATTAACAATAGTTGACAACCTAGTGTAAAAATCATCAAACATTTCACTCTCTAACATCTTAATTGTCTTAAACCGTGTAGTGAGATTTTGCATTTTAGACGCCCAAACTGTGCTCGTGCCTTCGTGATTGAGTGCAAGTGTATCCCAAGATTCTTTCGAATTTTCACAAGTCATGATACGATTATACTCTTCAGGTGTGACATGTGAGGAAATAACGTGCAGACCTTTTGAGTTATACTGTGCAAGCCTATGTTCAGTCTCAGTTCATCACTCAATGTGTTTCAAACTTTTGACCTCACCTTCTCGTGTGACACCTTTTTCAACAGCTAACCATACACGCTCATCAATAGATTTTAAATAACTTCTCATTTGCATTTTCGAGGAAGCATAATTAGTTTCATAAAAAATAGGTGTGCGAAAACTATCAAAATTTCCCAAATTCATCCTTGCAAGCAAAAGGGATCAAACACAATTAAAAAGTGCAACAAGATCTGATACCAATTTGTAGGTCCCCAAAATATTACTTTCAACAAAATACTTTTCACATGAGCGGAATTAAGTTAAGGATGAATGCAAATCAACTTTCTATTTTTGGAAAACTCTTTTTCAATTTTATCAAACCAAGTTGTGACACAAATGAACTTAACCAAATTTTATCTTAATTAATACTAAACATGCATCTAGTGAATAAAGCAAGTAAAGTTAAGTAAAGATACTCACAACACCGGATGTATGTGGAAAAACCCAAAATGGAAAAAAACCTCAGATGGCCCAATCCAGACTATCAGTATGAACAATGGTTTTACAAAGACAGACTCACCTTACTCAGTGACTCGATCCCCATGGGTCTTGACGCTCCTTCTGATCTTCTACCGTTCTTTAATATTGCCCACACAGAAATTCCATCTTCCACGATGCTCGTCCACAGAACTCGACTCCACGAATGTCTCAGTGTCCACCGATATGGCTTGAGTTGTCTACGATGTTGAACAAGATGTTCATCGCTTCTCCACTGCAAAACCAATAATCACAAGTGTTCAATGATGAAAAAACTCAACTTGGTGCAATAAGGATCACATAAACATTTATTAATGAAAGATTGGGTCTTTGTAAACTCTAAGGATGTGTTTAAGCCTTTGAAACCTTAGAAAACATGTGCAGAAAAACGTACTATTTGAAAAGTGAATTCATTCTGCACGAACACAGAGAAAAGGACTAGGACCTGACTTAAATAAAAAATTCAAGTCGGTGCAATCTCGTTCGAGCGAGATGACACGTCGTTCGAATGACAGTGCATCTCGTTCGAAAGATATCTAAAGTTAGAGTTCAACTTGTTCCAACTTTAATAAAAGAGTTTTATTTAAAACCAACTCTAATCCAACAAAAATCCATCGTTTATCTGATGTGTAAATATTTAAACATTTAAAAAATATTTTCCTTAAAAAAATCACATTCTTATTTTTATAAAATGAATTCCGAGTTACATTAACATTATACATTCATACTTGTGTGATCTCGGAATGGAATTAAACCTCGAAGACGCAAAATTGCACCCATTAAACTTCGGCATGATTGAATCTTTGTAGCTTTGCAGCAACATCTTCAATACATCATAGACTCGTGGGATAAGACAATATAAAATCTATCTATGACACAAACATGTTTTGTTCCGAGAATAAGTCAAAACTACGTTAAGAATCAATTGGAAATTTGGTCCTTACAGAGTGTTGTTTTTAGAACCATAAATGGCGACAGACAATATAAGAAAATGAGAGGGTGATGTGATCTCTTGAGATAGGAAATAAGAAATGTCCATAGATTTCTCCACCCCACGCCTCTCTCTTATACATGCTCAAAGCTCTAAAACATTTATTATATCTCATCTAATTAATCTCAACCATCAGGGACTAAGAGCTGACATGCGTTTGTTGATCTACGGCTCCAAGGATGACAACACGAATGACATGACTGAAATTGTCAGGATGTTGTTAGAACGACAAAGACTATCGCTCGAACGAGATAAGAATGTCGTTAGAGCAATGAAGGTTATCATTCGAGCAAGATGGGGATCTCGTTCAAGTGACAAGAATATTTTTTGAAGCCATTAATTTCTTTATTTTTTTACAGATTTGCCCTAATAACTTCCAAAATCTTACAAGGAGTACCAAATTAAATCGAATGAAAGGATATAAGTTTCTTTACTATTAAGTCTCTTTAATTTTCTCCAATTTTACCCACAACTCTTCTACACTTATTATTAACTCCTCGTCATTTTATAATCTATATAAAATTTAATCAAATTATTGGGACAGGGTATTATAAACTACACTCCTTAGGGAATTTTGTCCCCAAAATTACTGGCTTATAAAAACTTAGAGCTCGGCTAACTAACAACTTGTTTCCGTCTCAGGGTATTACCAATATTACAATCTAAGCCCAAAACTTCATTTTCACCAATCCCTTCGTTGAGCCGATCATGACGAACTCTAAGGTCTTGTTGCTAATTCCCAAGCATGCCTAACACGTCCATCTAAACAAAACCTCAAGATGACCGATACTCACCAAGTATGGCACTATCACCAATTGAAATCCTCATCATGGATTGTTTCTAAGTTAGAATTCACAACCTACATTTATCCAAATAAATCTAGGATCATGCCTAGCCTAAGCTGATACAACCTCAACACTTCTCATCGTACACATCAATGATTCCTAAGACAATCACTTTTTCACATAGGTCTACTCGATCGATGTCCCCTAAAAATTCCTTGTGCTAATTTAGAGTCATCCAAAGTATTATAACACAATTATACCCAAGCGATCATATCCTCAATCCGTACAACTCTCAACCTAGTGCAACGCTAGTACCTAATGTTACATCAAATCTTGATTCTTAGTATATTCTTAAGTCACGACCTTGGGACACATGACCAACTCGTAACTAGCTATACCGGTTAACTAACGAAACATGTTAACATTAAGAAATTAAGTAACATATGCAACTATATGCAATAGCGTGAGACCCCTCTTACACATAAACTGGTGTATAAAAAGGTGCTTTCGAAGATGAGTGCTCTCATATACCGTGATGCACCACTACTGAGCTTATGAAGTGTCATACCCGAGTTATCACCGATTGATAACTTCCCATTATCGGGTCTATGAAAACACAAGGAACACAACGAACTAGTCGACTTTCATGCCAAGAAGAAATAGCCAAATTCTGACAATGACTCGTCCCACACGATGTACAAACCCACAACGTACCCTTGAAGTCTATAACTCTTTATTGATATCTGCTAAGTCTTAGCCTTACCACATACCTTGGCTTGATCCATTAAACATGCTGAGTTCTAACCATGAATCCTCCATCTTTCCTGGATGAACGAAAAACAAAACAAAACTAATTTCTTTAAGAAATTGAATTCTAGGCTTACCTCATTAGGACCAATGCTACGTGTTCCATTATCGACAAACACAATTATCCTAAATCAAGGTGAAGCCACTTCTCTTGTCACTCACCATCAGTTAGCAATCCATCACACCTAGGCCTCCAAAATTTCACTACGCGGTAGCTAATTTCAATTTTCGAGATCACTCTCATCAAGAAAAACTAAATGTTCACATAGTTTCTCACATTTAACCTACGAAACACTGTTAGGACTCTTAGCTACGTCGTATAACGTCCCAAATCATAACCATTATGACAGTACCTCAAACTTTTAAGCATTCCTCAAGCCTAAAACCTAATTATTTCCCTCACTAGGGTCATACCAACCATACAGGTAGCACATGAAAGTGCCATATTCAATCCCAACACTTTATTTAGAAGGTTATCCCTAAAAACATGATGAACATCATCGTGTATTAAGTCTCCTAGGTGCATAATCTAGAACTTATCAACCTATCTTCAACATTATCCTTGAAGGTCGTATCCCGACACATGCTTATAAACAAAAGTCATAGCACTAACTCCAAGTACTCTAAAAAATCAACATGACCTAAACATACTACAATCATCAATGATTTACCATTACTATGTAAATTTCAATACAATAATATTCTAAAATTCCGTATGGGTGATGACATTGAACTCAATCATCAATCTAAATAGTCTGCACATCTATCAAGAGAAACCACAAATCATATCATGACTTATGCTACGCAACCTTGAATTTACCACTACAATATGTATATAACCATACAAACCTCGAACTCACTATTGTTAGGGAATGTCTACCACTCGCATTAACATCTCATTTGATAAACCTTAGTATACATCTCTAAGGAATTTCGAAACAGCTTCACATGCCTATTCGTGTTGCTAACCCCAAGTCAACCTCACTAGGCTACATCATTTAATTCACAAAGAGTGTCCCGCTAAGACAACTAAATTGCCTCACTATCTAAACATCATAATACTTGCTAATATACCAATTAACACAACTATATACTTTGGTAGGATACGAGACATCGGGTATTGAATATAAGCACCAAGGCTCATGCAAGAAAACACCACAAGTGACCATATCTCTCAATGCCGTACTATAATCGTTAAACTATAATTTAATATTTCCAGAGTTTTGGTAGGAGACAGAACGTTGGGTATTTCCCAAAAGGAGGCTCACCCTAGTGACGCCGCAAGATGTCCTACTCTAGCATATTACAATGCTAGTACTTAACACTAAGTCACCAAGATCATCTAGGTCCAATCCTAGGTTACCTAAAATCATCACGATCATCTTAACTCACACCACAGGAGAGGTACATATGATTACGCGAAAGCCTCTAAATTTTAAAAATTCTTTTAAATTAACTTTTCTATACTGTGGAATAGGATGGTTCAACACAACACACACACAAACAAAAAATTTTAATTTCAATTTTGTAAATTAGGCCAAACCAGATTTTACCAAATTAACAATTCATGACTTGAATTAAATTAATTTGACCTTCACCCAAATTAAATTAAGCACCAATTAAACTAGAGTGTGAATTAAACCATATTTTATATTTTAATCCTAAACTTGCGTTCTAGGTGATTTGCAAGATAAAATAAATTCACAACACACTACACCGCGATGTACGAGGAAAACACAAATGGGAAAAACCTCGGACGACCCTAGCCTTACGTCCACTAAGTACGAATTTTACAAATACAAGACAGATGACTTACACAACTCGACTCGACTCCTTTTAAGCCCTTGAAGCGTCTTCTTGTACCAACCTCTGCTTAGTCGACAATCCTGGACTCCACCAGAACCTTAGACACCTCCAATGAAGCTTTTGGAAAATCGTTAACCTGCACCCGAAGCCTTTCTCCGAGTGGGAATGCAGCAGTAACAAATAAGTCTTCTTCTTTAAGGGATGTAGAAGAAAACCCAAACAACTTTTCAAATGGTAGAGTATAACCCGATGCCAAACAAACTCCAAGCAAGTATATAACAATAGGAATTGGATTAAACTTAAATCTGATGGGTGTATGTGTTTTGGTAGAAATTAATTTATGAAGGCTTAAAAACACAAAAACATGGACTTTTGATTTTTGGAAATTCTCTCTCAATATTTCTCTCTCAAAGTGTGTCAAAAGTCATCTGAAAAAGGTTGGTTTCGGCACATATAAAATCTATTAAAAAGTTAGTGGGAACAAAGGTGGACAAAATTTCCAAAAAAAATGTTCCCGCCAAACTCTTTCGAACGACATTTTTGTTCGAACGACATTTCGTTCGAATGACACTTCTAACGATAAGTCAGAACAAAAAGAAAATTATCGTTTGAAATATCGTTCGAACAACTTTGGATCTCGTTCGAATGAGAATCAATGCTGTTTGAATGATTGACTATGATTGTAGATAATTTTGATACGAACGCATGGCCGTCCGTTTCGTATTTTTCTGATTTTTTTTGGATTTGATATGATTTTTCTACGGAAAGGTATCCGAGAACAAAATCTTTAGAACTATGAATTGAAAAAAAGTTTAACAAAAAAATACTAACTCCCAAAATAAATTTTCAAGCTCCTATATATATTAATGCATTCATACCTTTAGGAGACATTGGAATCCACATGTTGATGACATAAAACTTGGCACGAAATTCGGTAAGGATATATTCTTCAATTTCTGACCGCTACATCTTCAACATGCACTTGTCATAGACTTGAAAGGATACAACATGAACACTATCCTATGACTCAAATGTTTTTTGTCCGGAATTCAGCCAACACTATATACGACTCAATTGAAAATTTTATCCTTACAAATATCCCCCTTTGGCTATTCCGTGATAAAAACCAGACAAAAATCCTAAAGTGCAGTTAAGATCAACTAGGCTATAAAACATCCCATCCAAAATAAAAAATAAAAGTTCAACTCAAAACCCAAGGATGACGATCTTTGCCGCTATAAAGATGCCACTATAAGTCCTGCACACTTAAGCAAAACATTAAGTGCATAGGGGATATCAAAATATTAAATGAAATTAAAATAATTACTCCCCCTAAATTAATTCTCCCTTTATCACCTAAGAAGATATCGCTCTCCCCCTAAATTAGATCTCCTAAACTAAAGGATAGAAACCACTTCTCACCCTTTTTTTTCCTGGAAAAATACAATGGTAATCGAATTAATAAAATAACCATTTCTCCCCCAATATAACTAAGTATCATTTCTCCCCCTAGAAACTACATAAGGGATAAATATGGGAAAAACAAGTAAAACCTGATGGTGCATAAAGTGATAAGAACATTAAAGCATGTGGGATATCAACTTAGATGCGATGACAAAAGATACCACTAAAATGTACAATTATAAGCATGGGATAACAACCAAAATACGCAAGATAGATACTAATTATGAATTAAAAGCATATATGGACTGGATAGCATGGCAAAGACTCAAAAACTAAAAAAATATACCATATACATGTATACCTAATGAATATTTCTAATGCACACGTACATATACATAGGTATAAACACCACACATGACACAAAATACATTAAGCTTTTCACACTCATATGGCAAAAGCGTGTCCAAATACATGTGGTAAACGGAAGTATAGGGGTGTGAACTAGTAACAATTAAATTTCGACCCAATCACTTAAAACATGTTCACGGAGTTCTTATTTGATTACAAAACTTTATCACATTTAGATATAGCCTCATGTGACAATATAAATTGAACTCAATGAACAAACATACATAATGCACACAAGCCTAGAATTTCGATGATTCTACAAACCAATAGTGTCATGACAATAAAAGCTTAACTAGGATACAAAGTCATTGTGAAAACCCGTTAATATATCCAACCAAACTACTCATAATTTTATTTTTATTTTCTTATTGAACATATTAACTAAACTAATTTTTGCCTTGGCCAATATTCTTTTTAATGCCTAAAATTCAATGGTGGATTTTCATGCAAAGTAATTTTGCCTTTCGTAGCCCGATTCCATTGATAAACACCAACACCAACACCAGATAAACATTTTTTTTCTATTTTTAAATCTGGAAAACGATTATTACGTTCACAAATCTTCCAAAGTCATAGAAAAATGTAGATGGCTAAATTAATAGGAGAACGTATCACTTAGCTCAAAGATACATGTGACGATTAAATTTCAAGTGAGCTCGTGCATGTGTGAATTGAGGCATATAAAAATAGAATCCATGAAGCAACACAAAATCCAACTACTCCATGCATGCATGATAGAGACATTTTAAGGATTGACAATCGTAACCAAAAGTTCTAGCCACATGGAAGCGAATAGGAAAGGATTCAAACACAAATATATGCCACATAGAGTGTGTCAAACTAAAATACACACAAAACAAAAAAAATATTTTTGAGTTTTTGAAATTTTTTAACCAAATAAATAATAATAAATACAAAAGATATAGATAAATCATAATTCTAGCATGTGAATAAGCATGGATTATACACTAGAAAAATGATTAAACATGCATACAACTAGCAAGGATATATGATATAAAGCACAAACAGCAAGAGTATGCAAAAAACTAGCACATTTAACCTTTAGATTTAGCAAGGGAGTTATCATGTGAAAGTAAATGATAATAAAAAATCCTATCTTATAAACCAACCAAGTCGGATCTCCTAACCCAAGCTAATGAAGAGTGCAAATATTGAGATTTGGGGATCTTAACTACCTTGGTTACCTTACCTTTGGATTTCCTAGAAATTACTTTAAGGTCAATTTTTTTTTCCTAAGATGACCTTGTCAACCACAATTTGAACAAGTAAAGATATGTCGAAAATTAGTACCTAAGGATTGACCTCTAGAAGCTTTCCTAGGTTATTCTCTCAAAACATTGGTTTTGGCTTTATTAGTGTAATCATTACAAGAATCAAAGCTTAAACGACAAGTGTTATTTTTAATTTGGACCGTTCCTAAGATTTTATCTAATTTCTCCAAACGACTCTCCAAATGAAATTTGACTTTACTTGAGTCTCTCACTTTCTTCTAAATTTTTACAATCCTAGATTCAAGAAAGATCTTCCTCTTTTCAAACATAAGAAGATCCTTCTTTATTGATTCCATTAAACCTCTAAGGCTATCTCTCTCACCTTCTACATATTCAAGCTTCTCACGAAGAGCTCTCTTACGTGTCCTAATGTCTTCCACTAAGGCACTCTCATCAACAACCTTGAAACATTCCTTCAAACTAGCTTATAAGTTCAAATTATCCCTCTTTAATTTAATTAATTCTTCATATAACTCTCTAAAGGCAATTTGAAGTTCACTCTCATCAACCTCTTTTTCACTTTCACTCTCTCTCTCTCTTCTTCACTCTCATAACCATAAAAAATAAGGGAATCATAAACTTTGGCCTTGGAAATGTCATGTATTTTAGAGTCATCATTGGACGAGCTCTCACTATCACTCACATGACTTGCCATGAACGTGGTAAAGTTGCGTTCAATCGGGGAATTGGGTCCCTCTTTCTTATCACTATCACTACTTGTAGAATCGTATGAAATAGGTTGCTTGCCCTCTCTCTTTAGTTTAGTGGGGCATTCAAAAGCCCTATGGACATACCCTTCACAACCATAACACCTATTTTACTCATCCCTATTAAGGTTTTCATTAACAGTTTTAGGCATCTTTTCGGCTTTGTCATGCTTAGAATTTTCAAATTTCTTAAAATCATGTTTAAATTTATCTTTATTAAATTTAAGAAATTTTTAAAATTTCCTAGCAAACATAGGAATGTCCTCCGAGTCATTATGACTCTCATCAACCACAACTTATTTTTCCTCCTTTCGGGCTTTCAAAGCAATGCCCTTATCTATTTTATTTTCATTTTTGGAGGAAAACATATCTAGTTCATAGGTTTTCAAATCACCTACTAATTCCTCAAGTTTGGTAGAGTGCATGGTGGGTCAATAATTTAAAACGGTCACTTTAGGGATAAATCTCTCAGGTAGGGACCTTTAAATTTTCTTTACTACTCGGTCGTCGGGTATTTCCTCTCCCAAATTAAATAATGAATTTACTATATCAAAAAGTCTAGCATAAAATTCAACAAATGTTTCTTTTTCATTCATTTTGATGGTTTTAAATTGAGTTGTGAGGTTTTGGAGTTTCGAAGCCTTAATAACACTAGTTCCCTCGTGAATGAGTTGTAATATGTCCCAAGCTTCCTTAGCGGTTTCACACATCATGATACGTTGGAATTCATCCGGTGTGACCGCGCTAAACAAGGCATTTAAACCTAGGGAATTAAAATTAACAAGTTTAAATTCATTCTCACTCCATATATCTATGGGTTTGAGGACTCGCTCATTATCTATCAAACATGTGGGTGGGGACCACCCGTTAACAACTGACAACCAAAACCCTCTCGTCTATGGACTTAAGTGACGATTTCATACGTGCCTTCCAATACGCGTAGTTGGAACCATCGAAGACAGGAAATTTTGAAAATGGGGGAAATTCCATTTTTAACCAAAAATATTTAAAAAGACCTTAACGCGATAAATTAGTGCTCCGACTCTAATAACAATTTGATAACGCAAAAGCCTCTAAATTTTAAAAATTCTTTTAAATTAACTTTCCTATAATGTTGAATAGGATGGTTCAACACAACACACACACACACACACACAAACAACATATTTTAATTTCAATTTTGTAAATTAGGCCAAACCAAATTTTGCAAAATTAAAAATTAATGACTTGAATTAAATCAATCTAACCTTCACACAAATTAAATTAAGCACCAAATAAAACTAGAGTGTGAATTAAATCATATTTTATCTTTTAATCCTAAACATGCGTTCTAGGTGATTTGCAAGATAAAATAAATTCACAACACACTACACTGCGATGTACGAGGAAAACCCAAAAGGAAAAAACCTCGGACGACCCTGGCCTTAAGTCCACTAAGTACGGAATTTAACAAATACAAGACATATGACTTACACAACTTGACTCGACTCCTTTCAAGCCCCTGACGCGTCTTCTTGTACCAAACTCTTCTTAGTCGATAATCCCGGACTCCACCAAAACCTTGGACTCCTCTAATGAAGCTTTTGGACAACCGTTAACCCGCACCCAAAGCCATTATCCGAGTGGGAATGCCGCAACAACAAATAATTCTTCTTCTTTAAGAGATGTAGAAGCAAACCCAAACAACTCTTCAAATGGTAGAGTAGAATCTGGTGCCAAACAAACTCCAAGCAAGTATATAATAATAGGAACTTGGATTAAACTTGAAACTAATGGGTGTATGTGTTTTGGTATAAATTAATTCATGAAGGCCTAAAAACACAAAAACATGAACTTTTAATTTTTGGAAATTCTCTTTCAATATTTCTCTCTCAAAGTGTGTCAAAAGTCATCTGAAAAAGGTTGGTTCCCGCAAATATAAAATTTGGGAAAAAGTTAGTCGGAACAAAGGTGGGAAAGTGGGAAAAGATGCCAAAAAAACTGTTCCCCCCAAAATCATTCGAACTACATTTTCGTTCGAACGACATTTCGTTCGAACGACACTTCTAACGATAAGTCAGAACAAAAAAGAAAATTCTCGTTTGAAATCTCGTTCGAACGAATTTGGATCTCGTTCGAACGAGAATCAATGTCGCTCGAACGACCGACCATGATTGTAGATAATTTCGCTACGAACTCGTGGCCGCTAGTTTCGTATTTTTTTTATTTTTTTTGGATTTGATGTGATTTTTCTACGAAAAGGTGTCCGAGAACAAAATCTTTAGAACTATGAATTCAAAAAAAGTTTAACAAAAAAATACTAATAGCCAAAATAAATTTCCAAGCTCCTATATATATATATATTCATTCATTCATACTTTTAGGAGACATTAGAATCCACATGTTGATGATGTGAAACTTGGCACGAAAATCGACAAAGATATATTCTTCAATTTCTGACTGCTACATCTTCAACATACATTTATTATAAACTTGAAAGGATACAACATGAACACTATCCTATGACTGAAGTAGATCACGTTATGCTAGTTAGGGTTGATCATACTACGAGGAAATATGCTTTGATCTTAATATAATCGAGATAATGAGATTACATAGGGTACCGTTTAATATTGTGTCTAATTAGGATGAGATTTTGTCTCCCGATTTTGGAAGAATTTTCACGAGTTATAGGTACCGAGTTATGACTGGGCATGATCTATCCTCCGCAGAATAATGGGCAGGCTAAGCGGAGAAATTATGTTGGAAGATAAATTATTTTTGTAACCTTGAATATTAAGGGAGGACGAGAGACGTACGTTACACTAGTGAAGTTGGTGTACTATAATTCTTATAAGTTTACTGTTGGGTATGGTGCCAGTTGAAGTATGGTAAGGTAAGTCTTATTGTTTATCCTACTTATGGGATAGAGGTGAGGAACCAGGAACTATTGCGAAAAGTAGAGACGATTTGAAACTTATAGTATATATTGTGTGTAGAATATATACTACACAATTAAACTACTTGTGTATGATAATCGTAAGATGAGATGGTATTTATCTAAAGAACAGTTAAATCTATTTAAGTGCATATAGTCGAAGGTTAGATAGTGAATATATAGAATAAAGTATAAGTAGTAAAACTTAAACCGTAAGGCTTGGACAAGAACCTACGTGACAGGGTAATCTGGGGTTACAATGATCATAAGTGAGGTGTTCATCATTGGGGGTATTCGATAACATACTGTATGGGAGGTACGGAGTAGTCTATTTGGGAGCACAAATATGTGATGCGTAATACTTACCCAAAATTGTTCTTGCCTGCTATACTTTTATTTTTCCGAATTTCAGGACGAAATTCCATTAGAAGGGGGGCAGTATGTAATACCCCGTATTTTTAATGACTTTTAAAATGGTATTAATTAAAATTAATTGTGATATAATTGGAGATTAATCCGAATTTAAATATTACTCTAGAATAAAGTAATATGTGATTTATGTTGAATATTACTTAGTGATTAAAGTAATATATATGATTATGAATTTACAATTGATTATGACTTTATAAACTTGTCGCGAGTTATGTGTACGACAATTATTGTAATTAAGTCGGGACGCGCATTTGAGTCGTATCGTGATTATAATTAAATGAAATAAAAGTGAATTATTATTATGTCATCCGAATGGTTGTTTTGACTACATCAAAGTGTCCAGAAGGGTTCAAATAGTCGAAAAACTCTACTTGGGCTTGGGTATTTGATTTGGGTCTTGGGGCACTTTGGAACCGAAAGGACACCCCGGATGGGTATTTCGGTCATTTTACAAGGGAGGTGAATAGTTACTTCAGAAATATGAGTTTATTTTATAAGTAAAGGGATTAAAGAGCTTAGGTTCATTCACCAAAAATAAGAGGGAAAGGTTTAGGGGAGATTGAGAGACTCTCTTTGGGAGAAGAAGAGACTTTTCTAGGAAACCAAAGGACAACCACCTTTCACTACCAAGAGCCACCACCACCACTGCTAGAAGTTAGCCGAAAAAAGAGAGGATCCCCAGTAGAGTATCATCCCCAATGGATCAGACCTACAATCTAAAGGCAAGTGATTAATTATTGAAATCTTAGCTTTTATATTGTCCAGGTTAGGATAGTTAGGAAAATTATGAAAAGTTGCATGATCAAAGATAAATTTGTGATAATTTTAAATGGATATTTGAAAAGGATATTATCTAGGAATGATATCTTTTGAGTATAGAATAAACTCCATTAATTTTATATTATCTTGTGAAGAAATCTAGGATTTACACTCTTATTGATGATTAAGTAAAAAATTAGATTTCTTGAGAATAAAACGGAATTTGAGTAAATTAATTCATGTTAATAATGTTTATATCATTATCGATACGTTAGAACTTATTCATATATGAAGGTAAATGATCTGGATATTATGAGATTAAATTGGTAATCATTTGGTGAAGAAAAATTGGAGTTTATATGATGTTCAGGGATAAATATACAAATATGAGTTTTCTGGAACTAGTATGTTTTAAATCCAACCTTCTCGATGATTTTAGGTGGTTTGATTATTAGAAATCATCTATATATCTCGATTTATCACATGGAATGAATATTGGGGGTTTTTGGATGATTTGGTATAGGTTTTGATGATTAAAAAGTATGAAACTCGTAGGAAAAAGAATGCAGAAAACTGGGCAATATCTGGTCCATTGACCGATTGACTCAAGACTATCGATCGATCAACTGATTGATTGATCTATCGACCAGAATCATCGATCGATCGACTCCCGCTGGAAATGTGAAATATTTTTCTTCTTAACTATTTATTAAATCCCAAACTTTGATGAATCTTTGATGATGACTAAATGAATTTAATGGGACTTAGGGAATGGTTAAGACCCGAAAAATATTATTTTGGGAATTTGAATGAGGAGAGATTAAGGAGTGTTAATTAAACGAGTTATTATCAAGACTTATGTTACTTGGGATTTAAATTAGATAAATGATAATTTAAGATTGGGACCAGTAGTAAGAGAGTTATTAATTATCGGTATAACCTTACGAATAGGTGGGATTAATCCGAAGAGATAGAATGAAGGGTTAAGAATGAATTAAGGGTTATCGAGAATTAAACCTAATTAAAGATGAGTTTAATTCATAGAATTTTGGAAGTTATGATGACAGGGACAAGTAGGGTGTAGACATTTACCTACCGAATTAGGTTAAGGAATACTTATTTAATCTTCGAGTAATGAGTGAGGCTCGGGAATATAAAATAAAAAAGTAAAGTCATAATCTTTAATACGCAGGATTTGATAGATAAAAATACTACGTATGAGAGTTATCATATGGTTGTGTGAATGCCTTATGGATGTTATATTTATATAGGTGTGATGAATACCTATATTATTATTTGTATGTATGACATACCTGTAACAACCCACCTAATTAAGTATCAGGTGATCAGTGCTTCATTTAATTAAATCAGAATATTTAGTTGGTTCATTCTCACCATCACTGTCGAAAAACAATTTCTTTATTAATCACCTAATAGTTAATTAAGCTAAGTGTCGAAATTTTTTCTCATTTTTAGTTTAATTAAAACCGTTCAACAACACGGAATAATAATATGCAACAACACATCACAACTAAAATAACTACAACAAGAATAAATGTGACTGGAATAACTCTCTAGTTAAATTATAACATTTACACTAAATAAAACTGATATCCTCAATGCTTACATAAATAATTAGAACCTCTAGAATCCTGGGGGACATGCCCTAAATGAAGTAGACGCTACAGATGAGTGAATCAATAACAAGGAAACGTCTAAACAAAATTCGCATCTCTGCTAGTAGCCATAATCCATCGGAACATCCATAATCTAAGCTGGGCATCCCTACTGCTGGATACCTGATGTACAAGATATAGTAGAGAAGAGAATATGCAAGGAAACGGGTCACAACCTGAGTGTAAAATATTTTATTAACATAGCAAGTGCTTTAACCAGTACAATTAAGCATTTAATACGTACATATTAGTTCACGACTCTCACTTGATATTCTCACCTCTCATCTAGAGTGCATGCCTACCGTATCTTATTAACTTCCTAGTTAAGGTTCCCTCCTAACTAGTTTCCACAACATAATTCTAACCCATATCATAACCCCGTACGTCCTATACCATTCGTAAAATAATTATTCATATTCATTCCTCTTTAATATGAACTAGTCTTGTTACAACCTTAGAATTAAGTATTCACTTACTTAATACAATTCAGATTTCATTATTTACTTCTATCTACAACCTTACATAGTAGATTAAATCACAACTTATATTTTTAATCTACAATTTCACATAGAAGATTACATCTATATATCTACAATGTTACATAGTAGATTACATCGCAGTTTATATATATAATATCACACTAATTATATATATACTAATACGGCACCTCCCCAGTCACATCTGCGGTACATGCATACTATGATATCATGTCCTGATACATAATGTCACTCTATAGAGGACTATTGATTCGACGTCTCTCACGAATCATATCATAACACAAATATATTGGAGGCGAGGATACTCCACAGCCAAATGGGTCACGCACATACCTATGCTCCCATTCAACCGTTGAACTATCATATCTCGGATAACACGTTTTCAAGACCCTATGCTCAGGGTACGAATCTAAAATCCCTCCCAATTGGGCGCACAAGGATAAGACCGTCCACAACGCGAAACCTCCACCTCGATAGCAAGCATCGTAGGTATGTCATACATAAAAATAATAATATAGGTATTCATCACACCTATATAAATATAACATTAATAAGGTATTCACACAACCATATGATAACAACATGCAGTCATCTCACCTATATATATATATATATATATAATAACAATGGATATTCATCATACTTATATATAACCATAGGGCATACGCACAACCCATATAATAAATCCCATACGTAGTATAATTATATCCCGAGTATTATACCTATTCTTCGATTATGACTTTAATCCTCAAAGTATATATTTTCGAACTTATCTAACCGCACGATGGTGATCATTTAATCCTCAAATAAATTCAGTAGGTAAACATCACGTCCTACAAATCCATGTCATTACGACACCCGAATTTCTAATCAACAATTAAGAAGGAAGATATTTCACATTTCCAGGGGAAGCCGATCGATCGATGATTCTAGTAGATCGATCGATCAGTCGATCGATCGACAGTCTTGAGTCGATCGATCAGACAGTTCCCAATTTTCTGCATTGTTTTATTCTACGGGTTACACAACTTTTAACCAATCAAACCTCTATTTTTACGTCCCAAATATCTTATAATACATACCACATAATATAGCAACATATATAAATGATTCCTACTGATCTAAACAACCTAGAATCGTCAAGAGTTTGGATTAAAAAACATATATCTATCTCATATTTTTCCAGAAAACTAAACCTATGATATTTCAAGAACACTCCAATAATTCTCAGAATTTCTCCAACATGTGATGTTTATTTCGTGGATTAATATATACCAACAACATGAGATTAATCCTACACATTTCTATTTTCCAGAAATGAATTAACATCTAACTAGTTTATCTCCAAAACAGGAAATTTCTCATAATTTCCAAAAAATCATATTTTATTATTTCTCCAAGAACATCATATAAACTAAGATTTTCTTCACCAATAATTACCAAATTTCGTGGGTTAGATTCTATACTCAAAAGAAAATTAATCCTACATCATTCTCCACTCAAAGATTCAATTAACATCACCATAATTCATCTTTGATTTTTGCATCTTTTTCATAATTTTCTAAACAACCTAACATGGACAATATACATGCTAAATTTGCAATAATTAATAACTTGACTCTAATTCGTAGGTCTGATCTGTTGGGGATTATACTCTATTGGTGGTCCTCTCTTTTTTTGTCCAACTTTCGGCAGTGGTGGTAGTGGTTCTTGGTGGTTCAAGGTGGTTGTCCTTTGGTTTCCTAGAGAAGTCTCTTCTTCTCCCACAATGACTCTTCCTTTTCCCCAGAGAAACTCTTCACTCTCTCTCAATGTCTTTTTATCTAAGTTTTCTCCCAAATTCGTGCATACTATTCACCTTCCATGTCACATGACCATATTACCCCTCCGGGGTGACTATTCGGCTCCAAAGTGCCCCGAGACCCAATACAAACACCCAAGTACACTTTTTCGACTATTTGAACCCTTCCGGACACTTTGGAGCAGTCAAAATGACCATTAGGATGATATAATGATATTTCACTTTTATTTCATTTAAATCTAGTCCCGACATGATATACTCACGCTTCCCGACTTAATTACCGAAATTATCGTACACATAATTCGTGACAATATATAAAGTCATAATCAATTGTAAAGTCATAATCATATATATTACTTTAATTACTAAGTAATATTAAACATAAATCATATATTACTTTATTCTCGTGTAATATTTAAATCCGGATTAATTTCCAATTATATCACAATTAATTCTAATTAATCCCATTTAAAAAATCATTAAAAATATGGGTATTACAATACCTACGCTACTTGATATCGGGGTGGAGGTTTCGCGTTGTGGACGGCCTTATCCTTGTGCGCCCAATTAGGAGGGATTTTAGATTCGTACACTAAGCATAGGACCTTGGACACATGCTATCAGTGTAATGATAGTTTCGGCGGTTGAATGGGAGCGTAGGTATGTGCGTAACCCATTTGGCTGTGGAGTATGCTCGCCTCCAATATATTTGTGTTATGATATGATTCGTGAGAGACGCCGAATCAATAGTACTCTATACAATGACATTATGTACCAGGACATGATATTAGAGTATGCATGCACCGCAGTTGTGACTGGGGAGGTGCCGTATTAGTATATATATAATTAGTGTGATATTATATATATAAATTGTGATGTGATATACTATGTGACATCGTAGATTAAAAATATAAACTGTGATTTAATCCACTGTGTAATGTTGTAGATAGAAGTAAATAATGAAATCTGAATTGAATTAAGTAAGTGAACACTTAATTCCAAGGTTGTAACCAGACTAGTTCATATTAAAGAGAAATGAATATGAATAATTTTATGGCGTATGGTATGGGACATACGGGTTTATGATATGGGTTAGAATTATGTTGTGAAAACTAGTTAGGAGGGAACTTTAACTAGGAAGATAATAAGATACGATAGGTGTGCTCTCTAGATGAGAGGTGAGAATTCTCAAGAGAGAGGCTGAGAAACTAACATATACATAATAAATGCTTATTGTAATTATTAAGCACTTACTATTTTTAAAATCTTTTATAATTGGGCTCTGATCCGTTTCTTTGCATATTCTCTTGTCTACTATATCTTGTACATCAGGTATCCAGTAGAAAGGATACCCAACATAGATGATGGATGTTCCGATGGATTATTGATGCTAGAAGAGATGCGGATTTTGTTTATATGCTTCCTTTCTGTTGATTCACTCATCTATAACGTTTACTTCAATTAGGGCTTGTCGCCCAGGATTTTAGAGGTTGTAATTATTTATGTAAGCATTGTGGATATCAATTGTATTTAGTGTAAATGTTATAATTTCACTGGAGAGTTATTCCAGTCACATTTATGCTTGTTATAGTTAATTCAGTTATGATGTGATATTGCATATTATTATTCCGTGTCGTGGAATGGTTTTAATTAAACTAAAAAAATGGAAAAAGTTTTTGATAATTAGCTTAATTAACTATTAGGTGATTAATAAAGAAATTGTTTTTGACTGTGATGCTGAGAATGAACCAACTGGATATTCTGATTTAATTAAATGAAGGACTGATTAATCGATATTTAATTAGGCGGCTTGTTACATAGGATACACGACATGATGTATAATTCGTACATCCCCTAGTATACACTAACGGTGTTACTAAAGATCTTATTTATCAAATATTGCATTATTCTTTCAATCACTACTTCGAAGGACTACCTAAGGTCCACTCCCTTGTCACTACAACTCATCAGTGCCGTTTACATGACCTCTCGCCATAAATGGCCTGTAACCCTAATCACGGATCATAATATTCATTCATCATCCAATAACCACTAAGGCGCTAACCCACAAGGATAACATCCTAATTAAATAAGACAGAATGTACCTATCCCTAAGTGTTCACCCACACGAATTCACATGTTTACCATAAATTAATATATTACCCCAAGGATGGAGTTCTCTTACTCATCTCATAACACTGATCGATCTCAAGCAATGTAACTAAGGGTTTTAGGCATTTTCAAATCACAGTTTATCATTATTCAATTATGACATTATAAATATCAATCTATTTAATGGATTATACACAAATTTTTTCCACTTGCCCAATGGGCCTCATCTCATTCTATCAATATCTCTAAAAACCCTATGTCATCATAGGCTGGAACACAAATACCTCACACTAAGAACCACGATGTCACCATCATCGTCTTTCATGGACACCCGTAATTTACTAACATATCTAATCATAAGCGCGAAAGTGATTTATAATGAAAAACTTGATCGTATGCCACTTGGCATTAACTTATTGATCGTGCTAATCTCTTTGATTTCACTGTCGAGGACATGAACTAAAACCTCGCCAAACTAGCGTGACTGGCCCAAACGAACATCGACATCGAAAGATCCACTACCGACCTCACCACTTCACTCCCAAAAGGAACCTTGAACCTAGAGCTCTGATACCATTTGTAACACCTCGACCCGGATTTATGTGTTACCCGTAGTCAACCCAGTCTAAATCGAGCATTAGGTTTAAAGTGCAATGAAATAACATATATAATGTATTTATTCCAATTTTAATTTATTTAAAGTTTAACTTATTAGCATGCGAGTCCAATTTTGTATTCAACTACATGAGGGACTCGTGGGTAATATTCCTAGAGTCCAATGCATACAGAGCTTACTAACGTAAATAAAAATAAAAAGCTTACCTATACAATGCTCTGAACATACGGAACAACATACAACCTGCCATAACAAAAGGAGGTAGTGAGCAAGATGCTTAGTGGGAAGTAAGTAATGCAGTATAGAAACGAACGGTATAAAAAAATTACTCACACTCTACATGTATGTGAAAATACATATATATATCTACTTATATAACTTTGAAAATATGTATCTCAATGCATTAAACCGTTTCATTTCAAAAACATTATATGGTAAAGTTTATTTTCTTTGTCCTTACAAAATGGTTACTTTGTATTGTTATGCTTAATACTAGCATTCCTTCCCAATAACGCACATAGTTAAAAAATTAGTAATTGTTAGGAAAACCCTTCACTCACTTTTGAAATGCTTATTAGTCAACGCTCATTAACTCACACCAGAATTACTTAACCACTATTTAACACTTTCTTTCAGCGCACACACACATATCATGTTAGAATTGTTTATTTAATATCAAATCCTTATACGATACACACACTTGTGTTATTATGGGTTCAATCCTCATTGGGTAGCTTAATTACTCATTATGTCACCTTACTTAAGCAATTCACTATTCTTATGAACATTACTCATTATTCTCAATTTACTCGTCCACATTACATTAATCGAAATATTTATTGTTACGTTAAAGTTAGGATGTCTTTATACATTCACTGCACAAACCTTTACTTATCAAGTTACATATTTCATTATTTTTTCCTAATTCTTCTAAATACAACATACTTCAAAGGGATCTACACCGATGGATATGCACACTTAATGCATTGTCCAGTGTTTAGGACTTTTTACCCAAGGGCTCCTGACCCTTCTTGCTTTTCCTGGTGTCAACCAAGTTCCTTTATTAATGTGTTTAACATTTTGCACATGTCCAAATTATTTCCCATTTACAGGCCGAAGCCAAAATCCCGGACATAACCTTTCATTTTTCCATTAACACTTGGAAAAACTATTTCTTTCTCCTTTCAGCCCGTTATTTACACACACGTCGATTTTATATCAAAATCATCCATGCTTTTAGGATTTAATTATATTTCACCCATACTAGCGTAAAAACATTTATTAAAATTTTATTCCATAAAATGTTCCACTTTAAGTAAATCATCAATTTATCCATTTTGTTGCTAACTTTGCAATTTAATCCTTTAACGAGTGTCGTTTTTCCAAATTGTTTATTAAGTTGCCGAGTTAATAGTTAAAACACGTTTCGCCTTTTTAACAATAGTTTAATATGACACTTTTATCCAATTTTCACACTTGCCACTTTATTAGCTTTAATATATATATAAAATAACACCCTTTTACACATTGAAGCCCCATTTTCTATATATTTAAAATACACACTTTATTTATGGGATTTTGCAACTTAACCCCCATTTTGCTACTGTTCACACATATAAACCCTTTAACTTACATTATTAACTTTTATGCCACAATTCATGTAAAACCTCACTTTTCTACAATGAAACATTAAATTCACTTTACTTCCTACATAAATTTCACACGCTTTAAATACCCATTAAAGTGAACTTTTCTCTTTTTCATTTATCTTCATTTATTCACGTAGTAAATCATCCTTTAATCTCACAAAATAGACCCAAACAAACCTAATACGTTTTATTCCATAAAATCACATTCTTTTCCTTTAAAACATCACTATAACATATTTTATTGCACAAAATAGTGAAGTTATATATTCTGAAATTTTTCTATGTTTCAAAACCCATTTTTTAATCATCCATTTTAAACCCATTTTCATACAAATGATAAGAGAATTACTAATCAACACTTAGCTTCAGCTAACATCAATATTATATATATTTAGTCTTCTATATGTAAAAATAAGTATCCTGAATTTGTACAACACTATAATCTTGAACCAAAGTTAGTTTTTCCCACCTAAAAAGTCTTCAAAGATGGTGGTGGTGGTGATGAAGATGGTTGACTCCCCCACCTTCAAAGGTGGCCTTAAAGGGAGTCACAAAAAGCACCACCATACAACCTCCAATGGAAGCTCCAAATTAATCCAAGAATGCTCAACGAACCCATCTTTTACCTCTAAGAACACCACCATAAATAGCCATGAAAACCCCTAACAACCAACCATTATATTTTGTAGCTACTCATTATCAATAGGGAAATAGGCATTTTATGGTGTGAGTGTAGTTGTTAGAACCCTTAATGGGGGAAGACATTTTAAGAAAATATGTGGGAGATGTGAACTCCCGAGAGAGGAAACATGAAATGGTCGTAGGTTTCTCCAACCTACGCCTCTATTTTATACACACTCAAATCCCTAAAACATTTTTTATATCTCATCTGATTAATCTCAACCATCAGACTCCAAGGGCTGACATGAGCTTGTTGATCGAAGATGACAGTAAAAATGACATGAGCAAAATTTTCAGACTGTCGTTCGAACGATGAAGATTATCATTCGAATGAGATAAGAATCTCGTTTGAGCGATGAAGGTTATCATTCGAGCGAGATGAGGATCTCGTTCGAGTGATAAGAATATCGTCTGAAGCCCTTGGTTTCTAGTTTTTTCGCATATTTTCCCCAATAACTTCCAAAATCTTATAAGGTGTACTAAATTAAATCGAATGAAAGTATAAAAGTTTCTTAAATACTAATTCTCTTTAATTTTTTGCAATTTTAAATACAATCTTCTACACTTATTATTAACTCCTCGTCAATTTATAATCTATAAAAAATTTAATTGAATTATTGGGGCATTGCTTTACATCATCATTTAGAAATAATATAAGACAATCGACTTACAATACTACTTGATACTAGCCACACGTATAACGTGGTAGTCTTCATAAATCTTTGAAGAATATTACTCGGTCAAGAGTAGTCCATAGACGGTGTTCCACCCTCGGTATCCATCGATCAAGCTTTGTCTCAGTAGTGATCCCTTTGAGTGTCAGAAGGTCAGTAGTAGAGATGACCTCTCCACAAGAGTGGTGTATGTACACATAAGTTGTTCTGGAAAAAGTCTTAGAAAAAAACCGAAACAGGTATTTATAAGGTGAACACAAATTTGGAGGGGGTGTCACTCATTGGAACGAAAACAAGTCTCGTTCAAATGAGAATAGAGTTTTGCTGGAATGAAAGAAAGTTCATTCGAATGACATTGCTATCTCACTTGAATAAGCTTTAAAAAATCTTCAAATGATATAAAATACTACACCCTCGTTAGATGCACATTAGATAAAATGATTGAACGACCCTTTTAATGAGTTTGATATCTCGTTCGAACGAGAATGCCTTCTTATTTGAATGAGGTCAGGAAATTTTGAAGATTTTTTAAACAAAAAAAATGCCTCGATTTAAAAAACAAATCCTGTTTCAGATTTAATAAAAATAAAGCATCCTAAAATAAATTTAATGAATTAATTTAAATTCCTAAAATCTTTATACCTTCATAAAGGGGAGAACAATTGAACTTGAAGATGCTGGAGATTAGATTCTTCATAATGGATTGTGTCTAAGTGTAACGGGATACGCCAAACTAAGTATAAGCCTAAGATATGAGCAATGACATAAAATTTTCTCTTACAAATTCAATTTTTGGATAGGTCCCATTATTTTGGATATTTTCCAACTAGCTGGGTTCAAGTTGTTAGGAGAGGAAGTCCACCCATACGTGGCATCAGTTAAAACTCCATGGACAATGAATAGTGAAAGTCCTCACTTGGAATACTCAACATTCATGCATGTACACATGAAAAACACTCTAAGTATCACTAATAAGCTTCTATTCTAGTTGTTAAGACATATTTTTTTTTGCTAGCACTCAAAGTGTAATTCTTGAGTACACTTTCTTAGATGCTAATCTTATGAAAGGTAAATAAGTGTCTCTTGCTTCTTATCTTTTGGGTTCTATATAAAAGAGTGGCTCTGAGCTGGTTGATCATTTCTTTAATACCAAATAAGGTGGGCTACTATGGGCCCTTCAAATGTGGCTTAATTCCCATTTTCTAGAAATTGGCAATGCCAATATGATTTTAAACTTAGACATTATTATGATTATTATCTCTCTAGACCTGGGAATAAAAGCTTCAAATCTCTCATTACTATGTTTCGAAGTGTGACTATATATAGGTTAATGATTTCTTTATATCCATTGTTGACACCCATTGAAGAACCACTTTTTCTAGTCCTAATTTTGGAGGCTCCTTGCACTGCAACACAGGCTGATCCTTATTGGGGGAGCTTCTTTATTCCTAAGTACTTGTATTTTGGAACATCACATCGTTCTTCCCCAATTCAAAGTCTTTTAGGGATCTATACTTTCCTACCCAATTTTTAAGGAATATTGTTTTTTACCAATCTATTTTAGTCCTAATGAGGAGTCAAGACAATCCCCATGTAATGCCCAAGTCCTCTAAACTTTTGAACAAAATTATTTTATAGGGCCTAGTTGAGTATCATAGGGTTCCAAACACATTTAGTATAGAAAAAGTTTAGTTTAATGCAAGGGTGACTCCTTTTTTAAGGATTGGCGGTCTAAGTACATCTAATTCTTCTTGAAACAATTGATAACTTCCATAAAGACTTTGAAGCCTTTTTCTTCTGGTAAGGATTTAGCTATTTCTTTTAATTTTATTCTTATTTATATTATATTTGACTCATCCATTTCTTATTCTTAAAGAAACTCCACCTCTTGAGAATTATGAATCTTCATGCAAGAGGAAATTAACTAAAAAAATGATGATTTAAAGTACGAGCTTTTGAGAGTCTAGAGAGGAAGAAGAAAAATCTCCATTTTTTAAACCATCCATGTCAAGGTATTTTTCAGAAAATCCAACTATATCTCATCAGGTAATACTGGGCTTGTTGAACCTCCCATTGCCTATATGTTCACCATTAATAGGAATAAGTGTTGGAAAATAATAACAAGGAAGCATGTGCATCGAGCCCATTTGGTAGGTATGTCAATCCCTTTCTTAAAAAAAATTGATCTTTTGGGCATCTAATGAATTAAACTTCGAGTTGTTATATCCTTTTTATAGTCTCAAATGATATTTTAGCTAAGTTGGGTGAGTCAATCCCAATTGGGGTTCCTATAACACCTCTTCCATCATCTCCAATTATTGAACTAATAAGTGAGTCCATTGATGTTCCTTCTTTACCAACTATTCCCACTTCGAATCCAGATAGGCAGACATAGTCCAAAAGAATATTGACATTTCCATCTGCAATCCCTCCTCTCATGATGAGATAACTGGATCACTAATTCAAAAGTAAAAATATCCTATTAAAGATCCTAGTCTTATTGGTAATGATCCAAAGCCACTTGATTTTTCACCAGTTCCAAAAGATGTTCCACAGTCACAAGCTTCACCCTTGAGACAAGAATCTCTTGTGCTAAGGGTTAACCCTCTGATTGAGAATGTACAAATATTGATGACACCATCAGAGGTTATTACTTTTGATGGATAAATGCAGGAGATTATGTTTAAGGACCCATTTCAAGCTTGTGAAATTATGGCCAACAGTGTTGACCAATAACTAGAACATATGATCCAAGTTAAACCAAGTCCTCCTTCTTAGAAATTGGAAGATCCACAAGATAAAGACTGCTTTGAAGTTTTGTTAGGTTGCCAATTGAAAAATGAACTAACTTTACCTTTGCCAACGAGCTTAAGGCAACCCTTCTTTGTTCTTTCAAGTTTAAGGTCTTAGAGGGAAATTTTATGAAGGCACTACACACTGGGATTCATTAATTTCATTATCACATCACCACCATATATCAGATTTACGAGCCATTCAAAAAAGAAAAATATATATCATAACTAAGAAAGAGGAGTTAGAGAGGCACATGGACAGAGTCAGTGTTGCATTGGAAGTTTCCATCATGGAAGAGGCAGACTGCCAATAAAGAATATGCCAACTTGTTGGTGAGATATAGGTCTCAACCAATGATACAACTCAGTTTAAAGGGTGGTAGGATCAAATTAGAACCAAAAGTTATTTTTATGATAACTTTTCGACCAATTTTATTCAAACATTTCCATTAATATGTAACTTTTCCAATATCTAACAAAATTATGTATTTTGTTCTCATTGTCTTACTTCCCAAATGGTTGGGTAATATGGCTTTAGAAATTTGGCATTTATTTTTCTCATGCAAATGTAACAACTAATGTCTCTTAAACAGTATGATCCACTTTTAAATGCTCCATAGACTTGGAATGGTGCTTCCCACTTTGGGGACCATTTTCCATAAGTTAAATCTTTTAACCCTGAGGGTAAGATTATTTAAAAAACCAAATTTCCTTCCTTAAAGATCATTTTCTTCACTTTCTTATTATAGCTATTGACTAATGTATTCTTTTGGACTAAGATGGTGTTTAAGTCTTTAACTTTATCCTCATTTATATTCTCCAATTTCATATGCATAGCTTGTTCATAACCTTATACTATTAAATCATTTTGGTCTACCAATCTTAATTAATTAAGATTGATTTTAACTGATAAAATAATATCATGTCAATACGTTAATTCATATGGAGTCAGCCAAGTACCTAACCTTATAGAGGTCCTATAAGCCCATATAATTTATGGTTACAAATTGTGCCAATCCGTTGGATTTTTCTGAATCACTTTTCTTAGGTCATATTTCATAACCTTAGACTCACCATGGCCATTTGATTGAGCATAATTAGATGTTTACTTTGTTATAATTATTCTTAATCTTGAAGTAATTTCTAGCACCATTTCTGATTCAAAGATACTTGCATTGTCCGAGTTTATGGTTTTAGGGATCCCAAACCTATATACAATGTATTACAAGAAGTCTACCAACTGATTTTTAGTAACTAACATTAAAGACTTTTCTCCAACCTATTTGGTAAAGTAGTCTATTGCCACTAGCATAAAACTATGTAATTTGGAGGATGAGGGATTAATTTTGCTAATAATATAAATATCTCATCCTCTAAATGGACATGGTCTCATTACATATTATAGATCTATATAAGGAACATGCTTAAAAGGGCCATGTTGTTTGAATTTTTGGCATCCCTTCGCACACTCAATACATTCTCTTAAAATGGATGGCCAATAAATCCTTGTCTTCTTAACAATAACCTCATCTTAGGTACAACCTGTTGAGCACCGCAAAGACCCTCATGGACTTGCGCTATGATTATTAAGGCTTTATCTTTACATAGGAACTTTAGGATATGCCATCAACACCTTTTTTTAATAGCTTACCAGCAGACATAACATAATTGGTTACTCTTAATCTGATAGCCCTATTACTTTTGATATTTTATAAATTATATATTCAAATAATGGTTTTCTCCTATCTTCTTAAATATCAATATTACCAATTTCAACGAAGGCACATCTGTTATAAAGTAATGGTAAGAAATGATCAATGACACTAAACTTTGACTTTTCTTTGAAGTTATCATCACACTTAAAACCTGAAGCATTTTGACCCATTTTATTACCCTATTCCTTTAATAATATAGGAACATAACTTAGTGTGACTTCATCAAATTTAAACAACAAATTTAAATCCACTTGGTTATATGAGGTTAAACCATCACGAACATAATTATATTCACTAATTAATTATCTTATGACCTACTGGAAATCACCAAAGATTTCTATTACTAAAGCATTACAGCTTTAAAGGATTTCTAAGCTAATTATTATAGCCTCATATTCCATTGGACTATTGGAACATGTATTTTCTTCTAACCTGTACTAATGTTTGATTTTAATATGCCCAGAAGATTCAATTACTACCCATACTAACATTATCTCAGTTTTTGAACCATCAAACCATAATTTCCACAGACTTAGCGATATGTATCCTATCAAATAATCCCCTTTTGGATTATCTTCACATGAATATCTTCTTGGAAGTCAACCAATGCTTGTACCTTTATTGCTCTTTAAGGCACATAATGCAGGAGAAATTCAAATAGATCTAATACCCATTTTGGAATTATATTATGCAAAATAAGTCTAATTAACATATATTTGATAGACCATGATGAGTATTGAAATCGTATGAGACCTAAGACCAAATAGGTTCTCCTTTCTCGACCTCAGACATGTTAAAGAGGAGAAGTATCGAGGTTTAAGACAAGTATTTAAAGTGGTTAAGAGCTTAATTTAGGATCCCATATCCACTCTCAAAGGATGTTGTGTTGTTTATTAGATCATAAAAGAGTTATTACAATCTATTATGCCTCGTGAACTTTGTCCAAGAGAGTTTAAGGCCCTTACGACCTTTTTGAATATCCCAAAAGAACTTAGAAAGTAACTGATGGACTTATCTAAGGGTTCCTAAGTACTTATTTAAGGATTGACAAGGAATACAAGGTATTAAGTAGCTAAATATGATCAAAGATATACATATAATCTCACAAGAAGGGGTTGGAAGATTATATAACAATGACTAAACACTTATGAATGCTAAAACTCTTTGTTTTATGAAAGTATGATGACTTGAATGCGCCTTCATATTCTATTAGTGAACTTATTAGTTCACAACTATCTTGAGGGCTTTCATTTTACATATCTTCTTCAAAGACAAAATCCTCTCAATTGATGGTCTTTTCCTCACCAATTTTTGTACTCATTTCCAAATCTCTAAACTTATACAAAAACATGGTCAAACTTTCACTGTTTTACTCAATGTCAATTGGTGTGCTAACTATTAAACAACTATTTTTTCATTAGTTGGCCCCATGAGGATAAAAAATAACTCATTCCAAGCTTCATCTAAGATTTGTTCTTCTAATGATTTTGGAACCAAAGCATTTGCCTTCAATGGTCCCAAATTCTCTTGGTATAGACCCGCCTCCACACAATTAAAGTTGGTGTGAAAAGAAAATGGAACATCTTATACCTCTTCCACCATCCCATCATATTTAATAAAAAAAACTTCTGATGCATAGAATAAGGAATAAATTTCTTAGATTGAATGTAGTCCCTACCAAGTAATACATTAAAGCTTGGCTTGCCTTTAATAAAGAAAAAAAGTAGTTTTGGACTTTCTTATAACTACTTTAATATCAACATGCAACATATATTTAGTCAAATTTTAGTGTCCAATAAATATTGAGATAATTATCTGAGTTTGGACCGGTTTGGTGTTCTATTTGTTTATTTTAGGAATCATAAAATATGCCATTATATTAACATATGCATTGTTAGGTTTGATATGATTAATCATATTTTTAGTATACTCTTCTAACCCATATGTTGTGTCTAAAGCGTATACAAATAAATAAAAGTTGTTAGATTATGACTTATCTTCTTCATCCATATCCATTATAGAGACCTCCTTTCTTTTTCTCGCTTCGAACTTCTTTGGAGAATCATAGCCATATTGACTGACATTTGCATAGTCAAATACAAAATTAGATGAACTGATGTTGTTCTAATTTTTTCTTAGGTACTATGTCATCTATTGCCATCATTTCTTTCGCATACTCTTCATCAGAAGATCTACCTCTTAATGAGCTATCCCATACACACTCATGGCTTTTTTTAGTTCTTTCAGCCATTCAACCAATAATTCTGAGGAGGAATTACTTGTTTCTTATTTCATCAACCAATAATTCTGACTGACATTTACATTTGTGTTTGATGATAAGGACGCAAGTCCATATGATCCACTTTTATGCACATTATTTAAGGCCTATTGCTAAGCTATATACTTTTTTTGGATCCTTGTTTATTGGGTAGGAGAGATTGTCACCTTTGACTCCATTCTATTGGACTTTGGTGGCTTCACTACACTCCACATACCATGGGCCATCTATTGAGGTTTTACTCCCTTTAACTTCCTTGGGGAATATCATTAAACTAATCTGACACCCTTGGGTCTTGGATAACAAACCAGTTAGGTACTCCTTTAGTTATTCGAATTGACTTTGGGACCTTTTCAAGTCCTAGATTCCCAACATGTTGGTGTAGTTTGTCATCTTTGACGCCATTCTTAACATATTAATTGAGCCGTGGCACTATAGAATTCCCCCGAAGATAATTAGGACCATATAATGGCCTCACTTTTATAAAGATCTTACTTTAAACTTCCTATTGATTTTGGAACATTGGGGCTTTGACAGAATAGCGAATTTTCCCATTCCAGTTTATTTGAAGTTTTTTTTCTCTTTGAAGCCACTAACTAACACATTTCTACACAATACTCCCCACACCTAATGAATAAGTGTTTCATGACCTTTTGGGTCTGGATCCTTAGTTATTTAAGGCTTCAAAGCCTTTGGTTCAAACTTAGTCTTCATTTTAAATTCAACATGCCTCTTGTTTATATGTAGTTTACCGGACTACATATTTATGGCCACCTCTTTGACATTGGGGAATGTGTCATCAACCACACCCATGGTGCTTTCTTTTTTCCTAGGAAATTTAATTTTCCCTTCCTGATTAGCCCTTGAATCATGTCTTGATACACACAACATGCATTAGTTGAGTGGGAGAAAACATTATGCTATTTATAATAATTTTTCCCTTTAATCTCATGTTGGTTCTTAGCATCATGAGGTGGTTTCAACATTTTAGCATTTAAGAAATAATAAAAAAATCTCATCAGCCTTAGAAATATCAAATTAATACGTTTTTTCATTCCATTTGGTTTAGGAGCAAAAGATTGTATTCTTGTGTCCCTTCGAACAAATGGTTCAAAAACTATAGGTTCAGTTCCTATAATTTCAGCACTATCTTAAAAGAAGATTTATTTATTTCACGCACTTCTTCTAAAAGAGCCTCATATCGGGATACCTTGGTAGTTATGTATACCAAGTCTGTAAACTCAGTGGCATCAAACCTCTTTCAAAGCCTAAAAATAAATCCATTTTGTGGAAATTTCAGGAATTCAAACTCATGTATGACTATTTTTCATTTGTTTCCATCGATTTTTTTAAGCATATTTATGAAGGAAGTAGCCTTTTTATCAGGCTTTTTGGTTATTTCTAGCTCAGTTAGCCATAAATAATTCTGGATCGATTTGGAAGAATTATGCAAGAAATATATCTTCCATTTATTGTCAATTATGTACAGAGTTAGGTGGTAAACTTATGAACCATGTAAAATCTTCAACTCTGAGTGAAGTAGAAAATAACCACAGTTTTAGATACTCATTTTTACCATCATCATCACATTGACTAGTGAACCAAGCAATGTGTTCTGCTATGGACTGACTTTCAACCCCTATAAAGAGGATAAAGGTTGTGAATTTAAAACCTTTCGGGAGTTCGATCCTATCTATCCACTTAGAATATGGCTTCCTATAGACTAGAGTTTGCAAACCCCCCAGCCATTGGTCCCTATATTTCATAAGTGAGATCCACAATTTCATTTCTCCACACTCCCCCATGTAGTTGGCTATTTTGTGGGGAAAATACCTGATTTATTAAGGGATCTTGTTGTACCAATGGTGGTGGCACTTATGGAGGGACATTTTGCTATGCTTGATTGGCCATAGGCTAAGAGACTTGGGGTATTTGGTTATTAACTCTCCCTCATTCCCTAAACCACCCTGAGTTTTTGTTCGAATGCAAGATTATTCATAATCCCATAGTTCGAATCACGTGGGAAACCTAGAATTGCCTCATTTTGATTAGTCCTAGTTCTTTGTACCTCTGGGAGAGATGTTCTCCCCATTGGGTTATTGTAACCCAACTATTGGCAGATGTTAGATCTAGACCAGTCATATTGGGATATTCTCCTATTCTAAGGTTATTTCCAAAATTGTTTCACTAGTAGTAGGTCTATAATAGACTGAATGGTAAGGATTGGGTTGAGTTATTGGGTTTACACCATGTTGTGACGTATATCCCAGACTAATAGACATTGCATTAATATGTGTAGATAACCTATTTGTCACTGCGGTGATCATAATGTTAATGTTATGCACCATATTCCTAAGATGATAAAGACTAGATTTAGTTAATCTTGGGCATTTTTGGGTGCAACAACATGCGTGTTGTGAATATTATTGGCTTTTGAAGCCGTTGGCTTTTTTAAATCTTGACCGTGAGCATTTGATCTCAACTTGTGTGTTTTTTCAACGAGTCTTAGCCATTTCAAGTACCAATTCAGCACTGAGTGTCCCATCGATCATGCCAAAATATGTTTGGATTGGTTAATAGGTTTTAATTTTAATTGTGAGCGTTCCAGTCAAGAATATTATCTTACCAACCAAAAGATCTTAGCCATATGATAATGATCAAGCAATTGTATTCGATGCTTCAATTAAAAATACTTATGCTTGACTTATGGAAGACTTTAATGTGAATGCCAAATTGCTACGAATAACTAGAACAAAGGAAGGGATAAAGTGTATGATCTAAAAGGAAAGTAAACATTTGAAATTAAAAAAAAAGTAACTCTTGGAAGTAAATGAGTATGCTACTAAAAGTAAAGGAAGAAAGTAAAATAAATGAATATAATGATAAGAAAATTTTAATAAACTTAAAGGAGAGTTACAGCATACCTTACATCTACTTCAAATTAAAAGAAATGAATTAAATAAATGGAAAGAAAAGAAAAGGGAAGAAAGAAAAAGAACGAATAAAGTAAGTAAATGCATTTTTTGACGAGGGAGTCCTCTCTTTCTTTCTTTTGCTTGTTTCTTAATTATAGAGTTTCTTGCCATGCAATATAACCGTTGTTATAAATACTCGGTGGTTATTCATCTCAATTGAGTTTTTCCCATCTAAGTGCATTAGTGCTCCAATGAACATTACTTAGTGCTTCACTCACATCCAATTTGTTGATATTTGTCAAATGTTTAAACTTCATTTATAATTAATCCCATAAATTTTACTTAGCTATAATTTCTGCTTAATAACGACACATGTAATTTTCTTATTAGTCGGTAATTATATGGTGTAAACACAGTCATTCAGAAATATACTTGGATAATACACAACCTTCTCCTTGTGTTTTATCACAATCTTTTGTTAACAAAACTCCAATTAAGGATTTAGATGTAGAAATGTACAACTTCAGTTGAATATATTCCCTTGGAGATGCCAAAATTAGTGGCTTGGCCAAGCATCTCTTAAGCATCTGGAAAGCTAGCTCATTCTCATCCTTCTAATATAACTTTTATTGATCTTTTTGATAGAGATACTAGCGAATTTAGTCTTTAACAACTTTAGACACCCTATTCTATTACCCCTATATACCTCTAGAAGTCTCTTTAGACCTCAAACCCCTAAGTCATCAGATGATTCCCAAGCTATGATTTGACTTTAGTCAGCTCTCGGACTAAATACTATATTAATTCACTTTAATAGGGCTCTTAATCACCATTCAAATTATCCATATCGCGTGTGAATTAGACTTACAGTTCGCATTTAGTTGCCTTTTTACTTCGAACCCCTAAATAGGAGGTCATGGACACTCCCGAGCTCCGTTTAACTTTGATAAGATCTTAGACATTAGAGTATCTCAACACTTTTCCATATATATTTGAATCGTCTTTCAAAAGTCCCAGACTTGTGTGAAATGGACATAAGGTTTGTATTTTACTGTCTTTTTTCGTAAAAATCTACTTTTTGACTGCCAATAGGCACCCTTCCTCCCCTTCCTGCATGTAGGGGATACTTTACTTGGTCACCAAGTCTAGAAGGCCTACCTATCAGCAAGCCTAGGGCTAAGCTGACCCCCTAAAGGAAGCATGGTCTTTTTTCCCATTTAAGGAAATCCTGAGCTCATTATTCAGGACCCTTTTAGCCTCAAAATTGACGTGCAACCTTTCAAAACATCCATTTCCAAATATTTTCTCACCATTCTATTACATCACCCACACCTTACCTTTGCCACCCATTTTGACCACCATTTCACCACCAGCAAAATCATCCTACACCACTTCAAAAAATGAGAACCCAAAATCTCTATATGGTTTGAATCTCTTCTATCCAAGTTCATTAAATTAGTACCATTTCTTACAATTTAGTCCTTTTAGCATATCTTTCTTTGTACTTTCTACTTTGTCACCATTTTACTATTTAGATACTTACAAAACTTATTTTCATAAACTCAAAAAAGCCACAAAGGGGGTTTAATTAATAAAGACAAAATTAGAGTTTCCCTCTACTTTTCTACACTTTCACCACTTGTGCAACAAATTAAAACAAGAAAAATCTAGTTTTGGATTTATGTGTTAAACCCCACCCTTATGTTCTCTCGAACTATGTGGACTTTGATGTTGATTCTGACTACGTAGGCATATTGAGTTCACCTCAGGATTTGAGTCATATTTTTCTTCATTTTACTTATTTTATTTTTCTTATTTTACTAGTACTTTACATATATATTAGTTCTTCTATTTTAACCCTTTAGCGATCCAATTAGATATGCTTACTTACTTATCCATAGTAAGTTATGATCCATCAAATTAGTCATATCCTATTATTATTTTCACTTTTATTTTTATTTTATTTTTCATTTAATAAGTCCTGTTGACATGCATCTTCATTATTCACAGTGAATTATGATCCCGTGCATCTCACACAGATTTGACATTTTTTGTTCTTTTATTCACCTTTTAGTGGTCCTGTTGATATGCGTATTCACTCTTTCATAGTGCATCATGATCTAGTGTATAACTCATATTTGGCTATTTTTATTTTTATCTTTGTTTTATTCTCATTCCTATGAATGATTCATTCTTGTCTTCTTCTTGACGCAAATACAATGATTTTATTCCTCACTCATTTTTCACCGCACACCCATTCTACACATGAATTACAGATTTGAGAAAAAGAAGAATATTTTTATGGACCATGAGAGACCTAAATGGAGGAATGGGTTCCTAACACCTTTCAATTCCGTAACTTTGTCCCCAAAATCGTGATTTATTTGGTTTCGTAGGTACCAGTTGGTGTTTTTATGTCGCCTCTTTGGGGATGACTATATCTTTTGCATGTTTTGAGTAAATTAGGTTGGTGTTCCAATTCTTACATTTTCACCCCTTGATGACAACCACTTATGTTTGTGGAGCCTACGAACATCGCGCACATGGTGGAAAGGGGATTTTTGTAATTCTTCGATCCCATTCTTTGTACCATTTTTTGGGGCAAACCCGTAATACGGCTGACTAAAATGGTGACGCTGTTAGGGACCTTTTTATTACATGACTAGACTTAATCTATATGGGTTTTACTTTCCTTTTTATCCATTTCTCAAATTCTCTACATGCGCACGTGTATGTGTATATATATTTATATATCCACTTGTATATTCTTATTACTCTTAAGCTCATATGTTGTACGTATGCCATGATCATGTCACCCTATCCATGCACATTCTTTTTCTCTGTCATGCTCATTTTCTTTTCACATATATATAGGGGAGGAAATTTTAGAAACGACACGAAAAAATGACACGGAACAACACGAAATTGACCCGAAATTGACACGATATTTCGTGTTCGTGTCGTGTTTTTTTGACACGAAGTCGTGTCGTGTCATGTTCGTGCCTTAATTATGAGTCATGTCGTGTCGTGTTATCGTGTTTTTAAGCCTGAAATTTAAGAAATCATGGTTGTCGTGTCGTGCCATGTTACTTTTTATTCGGGTCGTGTTCGTGTCAACTAAAAAAACATGAATTCGTGTCGTGTCGTGTCGTGTCGTGTTCGTGTCCGAAAAAACCTTGTCGTGTCATGTCGAGCCAAAACATGACCCGTTGACCCGAATTTCCACCCCTACATATATATACCATGTTTTTATGCCTAGGGAAATTTGTACATATCCATTATTTATCTCATGTTTCAAATCCCCTTGTATATACTTACCATGTTTCACTCTACTTATCCACATATTCACATACTCCATGTCATTTTTAGAGATATACATGCTTATTTCAAGTTGTATATTCACATGTTTCACCTATCACATGATTCACACCACCTGTAGATATTACATTCTTTATGTATATATTTCACATCACTTCCATATATCTCCATGTTTTCTCCACTTACACATTTCATGTTACTTCCACTTTCTATATATCTCTACAATACATCTCACCTGTGTATATCCACATTCTTTGCACCATGTCTATATACTCCATGCTTCATGATACTTGTACATACTTTCTTGGTTCATCCTTCTTGTATGCTTAGCTATTTATCACATGCCACTCATGAATGTTCTCATGCTTAATAGTAGTACATATTCCTTTTATCATACTTAAAAATCTAAATAAAGATACTAATTATGATTCATGAATTTCACACACAACTTCATGCAAGCACTACATATTAACCTTGTATATGTTTCGTACTGGGGACTCACTTTGTGATGGGTTGCCGATTCTATGAGGTGTGTTAACCTATGCGATAGGACTCCCACCTTTCATTGGCTAAGTACTTTCAACGTATATCGAGCGGTACCCACTCATGTACCATTTGAACGATCTCATGACGGTTGGTATATAGTAGGGAATTCGTTCAAATACATCGAGCTTATCAAATTTTCTCTCACACATACCGTCACTATGAGGTATATCATGAGGCAATTAACATACACTCACGTTTATCAAAGGGATTTTTCACATGTACCGATGATTGATTGGTCTTATAGGTAAGAGGTATGTTGTGGAAGTCATGCCAGTGGGGGAAACCCTTAGACTAACCTACTTTGTATAAACCTCATATAGGAATCTACCCTATAACACTCATATCTATATTGATAGTTCCAATGCGAAATTGTGTCAAAATTTTGGTTTGTCTTACCGCCTAGATTTTGTGCTATTTCGCCCATTTTTGAAGCATGACCCTATCCATGAGTCTGAAAACAAGTCAAATTGTATCTTGTATAGCATACCACATCATTCCTAGACTCCACTATCCGACATTTCACTTTCACCATAGGCAGGACATAATAAAGGTGAAACCTAATAATATCAACCACATTGGGGAATTTTCCTACTTCCTCTTTTTAAAATACGAAAAAATATTATTTTTTTAACCAAAATAAAAAACTCTTTCCCTCTTAAGTGCGACCGCAGTACTTTGATCGACTTCGTATTGACTCAAATCTACTATCAAGCGATCCTAGATTCTACACCTTCATCAGCCACTTCAGTAGAAACTGATAGGTCTTACAAAATATTTATCATGGAAAGCCCAGATCAGAATGACAATGACCAAACAAATTTGATGGTCGTACTTTCCCATTATATTGTAAAGATTACTAGTTTGCAAAAAGATGTCCAAGTAATATAAGTAAATATAGGTTAGATTCCCGATGTTCCATAACCTAATGTAGCCTTTTGCGTGATTCATATCCATATATTCCTAAGTTGATATGGGTTCCGGAAGAGTATCGACAATCTCTCCACGTGTTCCTCCTATCAATGGAACACCACCTGCTCATAAACTAATACCAATTCTTACTCAGACAACGGCTAACCTTCAGTCACTCATTCCTGTCGATTCTAAAAGTGAGGAATTGAACCGAATCAAAGAAAATCTCAGAATACTTTCCAAAAAGTTTAACTATGTTAAGATCTCAGGAAACTAAGTGGATCACACCCACATGTCCCTTTACCCGAAGTCTAGGTTGCCCAAGAAATTCAAGATTCTTAATATTGGGAAGTTTGGATCTAGTGGACCTCCCGTTGTATATCTTCGCAACTACCACCATTACATGATCCTACTTGGAGTTGTGGAAGACATAATGGCTCATATGTTCTTACAGACACTCAAGAAAAGTTCCCTCCATTAGTTCCTATCACTTAAAGAATCTTGTATTGATAGTTGGGAAGACATATCAAAGGAATTCATGGCCTAATACAAGTATAATGAAGAGTTGTATGTGACCCGTTGATATCTTAAACTTCTCAAGACAAACCCCGAGTAATCTATCAGTAGTTTCATCATTAGGTATAGAGAGAGAATGATTCCACCATTACTAACTGACAATCTAAGGAAGAACAAGTTAGTACCGTGAACACAAAGTTCCCATCGCGTATTTAAATCTCTATGGATAGCCAGTATTACTCAAATTTTAGAGCCTTTTGGGAGGCTGGGTTTGAGATCAAAGGAAATATAAATAGCCAGAAAGCCGAGTATGAATCAAAGAAACCAAGGGGATAGTTCACTCCATAAAAGTATGATAAGCCCACTACTTCTACTAGTTCAGTCATCAAGAATACATCGAGTTCTTTGATCCCCATTCTAAAGTATACCAAGATCTCGTATCTCAAAACCTCATTAAACCCTTGGACCCTTATCCACTTCCTATCCAACTTCCTAAAAATTTCAGGCATGATGCATGTGGCTACTTCCAATAAATATTCGAAAACACCACCGACCAATGCTATCACCTAAGGAATGTTATCCAAAGGCCTTATTGACAAAGGCATAATCATCCCCCTGCAGCAAATACTAAGACAAATACAACTCAAAACATGCTCCAAGATGGCATGATACTGACATCGGCCAATCATTTGTCTTCCACACAATGGGAATGGAACTCTGCATGATCCATGCTAAGACCGAATCATCTTACCCATCCATAAAGAGTACCATTGTTGCTAAACCACTTATTAACTAGCAAAGCATCCCACTTAGCGTAACTTTGCCTATTCAAAACCATGATGTTCACCTTCTGGAGAATGAACCCTGACCTATTTATTCTTTTTCTATTATCGATACAGATAAAATGAGGCCTCCTTTGATGAGGTTCAAAATGTTGTATTTCCCGACAACATTATTAATGAAATAAACGAAGATTTTGAACATCTTTCTATGCCATATAATAATTGAATTTATTATAATTAAACAACTAATAAAGATGATCTAAGAAATGAACGATTCTAAATTGATTTTATTAAGGAAAAATAAAACAAAATAATCGCATTCAAATTGATAACGATGATATTTTTATTATTATTATTATTATTAATCTTATGTCTAGCAGCTCTCTACATGAGATTAGGATAAGGTCCACCCTCAGTGAGAATGCGCGGTCAAAATTTGAATAGCTTCTAAAAGAATTTGTGAATGCCTTTGCATGGTCTCACAATGATATGCCTGACATCGATCGAGAGACCGCGCAACATGAAATTCCCACTCATCCAGAATATAAGCCTGTTAAGCAGAAATCGATAAAGCTTCGACCCAAGTGGTCCCTCAAAGTGAAAGATGAAGTAGTCAAGTATTTTAATATAGGTTTGATTCTCATGGTGGAGTATCCGACTCATCTCTCCAACGTCGTTCCTATGCCAAAACCATAAGGAAAAGTATGCATGTGCATCAAATATCGAGATCTGAACAAAGCTTTCACCAAGGATGATTGTGTTTTGCCCAAGATTGATATGATCATCGACAACACTGCCAATCATGTCCTCAAGTAATTCATCAATGGATTTACGGGGTATAATAAAATCAATATGCACCCTAACCATTAAGAAAAATGACATTTACCACCCTATGGGGGACCTTCTGTTATACTTTCATGCCTTTTAGCTTAAAAAATATCGAGGATACATACCAAAGAGAGGCTACGGCCATCCTACATGATCTTATCCTCAAATAGGTTGAAATCTATGTCGACGATATGATCATAAAGTCCAAGACTCGGGAAGGTCACATCCCTACCTTAAAGTGATTCTTTAAACGTTTGCATTAGTACTAAATGCGTCTCAATCCATGAAAGTTCATCTTCGATGTCACAAAAGGAAAACTCCTTAGCTTCATGTTCAGTAAAGAGGGATCAAGGTAGACCCTATCAAACATAAAGAAATTCTCAAAAAGCCATCGCCTTAGAGAGAGAAGGAAGTTCGCAGTTTCTTAGGCAAACACCAGTACATCAACAAGTTCACCAATTAACTCATTTCTATTTAGGAGCCTATTCTCAAGCTTCTCTTAGAAGATTCAACTCAATAAAATTTTAGAATGAGTCATGTAAATAAGCCTTAAAAAATCAAGAGGTATGTTACCAAATCTCCGATGCTCATGCCATTGTAGCATCGTCTCCCTTTTCTCTTATACTTTATTGTAACCGAGACTATGTCAGGGGAAATGCTAGCCTAATACATTGAAGAATCGAACTAGGAAAGAGTCATCTACTATGCTAGTCGAAAGCTGGATGGGTATGAAGTAAATTACACTACATTAGAGAAGTCATGCATTACCCTAGTTTGGGTCACGCAAAACCTTCTACACTACATGCGTGAGTTACCCATTAAGTTAGTGCCTCAAATGGATCCCATGAAGTACCTACTAGAAAAACCATCCTTCTCAAGCCGCATGGCCTATTGGTTACTGCCGTTAGCTAAGTTCGGTATCACCTATGTCTTGCAAAAATCTATGAAAGTAAGGCCCATTGCTAATTACCTAGAACACAATCCCATATGAGAAGATGATATATGAATTTTTAAATTCCTAAATGAGGGTAATCCTTGTACTTCTCATGAAGAGCTCTGATGGAAGATGCTCTTTAACAGAGCTACCAATAGTAAGGGATATGATAATAGGATACTACTAATTAGGCCTGATGATTAGAACACTCACATATCCATCAAGTTAGACTTACCTGACACCAAAACATGATGAAAGATAAAGCATGAACTAAAGGCCTCAAGTTTTGCCTAAAAAAACATATCGTATGCCTCGATGTCTATGGAGAGTCTACCCTCATCAGTGGACAAGTCTCCTCTAGAAATAAAAATAATAATAGGCAAGAAGATATTACCCTTTCACTCTCAACTCGAAGAGTTGGCCTCCCATTTCAAAGATGTTACCTTTCACTACCTCCTCGCTTGAGAAATAGTTTCTTTGACGAATTGGTAACCTTGGGATCCATGGTCTACATTCTTGAGGGAATAATAACATCCCCTTTAAAGTTCAAAAATAATATATGATAACTCAAAATTACAATATCGAGCTAAACACAGAAGAATGTCAAGATTAGGTTGGGTTATGGTATTATAATATTTGGTTCCTCCTCAAGTATGATCAATATCATCAAGGGGATGATAAGAAAGATTGCATGACCCCTCGAAAGCTTGTAACTTAGTATATTATCAATGATAAGGGACATTTCAAGATGAACTTTTATGGCATCCATTTGCAATGTATATCAGGGGCTGGAATTGAAGAAATGATACAAAAGATCCATAACGAAGAATGTGGGCCCCATATGAATGGTCCTATGATCGCCAAGAAGATTATTATACAAAGGTATTATTCGAGTACTATGGTCCAAAAATATGCTACTTATGTCAGAAGGTGCCTCAAATGTCAAATGTTTACCAATATTCAACACTTATCTCCATGAGAGTTATATAACAAGACCTCTATATGGACCTTCTTAACTTAGGCCATTAACATAATTGAGAAAGTAACTCCCAAAGCATAAAATTGGCATGAATTTATTCTGGTCATGATTGATTATTTTACATATGGGTTGAAGGTGAATCTTATACGGTATTGAATACGAAGAAATTGGACAAGTTCATTAAAAAGAATACCATCTAACGCCACGTGGTCTCTCTTGACGTGGTATAAGATAATAGGCTACATTTTGAAGAGAAAATCACATAATTTATCGAAGAGTACGGAATTCATATGTATAAGTCTTCCCCCTACTGACCGTAAACCAACAGGGTTGTTGATGCTTCTAACAAAAGCCTAAAATTCTTAATAATAAAGATTAATGGATGTTATATGAATTGGGATTATCGAATCTCTTATGCCCTTGGGGGATACCATATGTCTGTCAGAGAGCCCCTTGGGATACCCCCATTTCATGGTATACATCATGAAATAAGTCCTACCTATTGAACTCAAGATACCCTCCCTGCTAGTCATGATTGAGAGTAAAATCGGAGAAGTCAATTGGGAACAAAGTTGTTATGATGAACTTGCTATCTTGGATGGAAAGAGATAGAAAGATTTATACCACATACAAGGGTATCACTGAAGTATCGAACGATCATTCAGTTCAAATGTCAAAGATCACGATGTGCGGGAAGGTAACCTCGCTCTTAAGAAAATTGTAGAACCCATTTGGGACCCAAGAAGGAAGATCAAAACCAATTGGAATGGGCTGTACCTAGTGAAGAGGATTTTGTCAGGAGGCACCTCTATACTCACATACCTCATTGAAGAAGATATGGCACATCCAACCAACTTAGATCGTCTAAAAAAGATTTATCCCTAATTAGAATCTCTTCACGCTATGCATTTCTCACCTCCTTTTCTATTAAAAAATCTCTTCTCTTTTGCCTTGGCAAGAACAATGTGGGATTAGATCCTCTTAAATATATTTCAAGTATACAAAACCAACGTTTACCCCTACAGAAGTACGTAGGAATCCCATAAAGTCACTTTGGCCACGGTTCTTTTTTTCCCCACAAAATGCAATTATTTTCTAATGCCAAGAGACATAGTCTTTATCGTCACTTTTAAATGAATAAAATAATTATGTATGCTGTAGAGACCAATATAGAAAATTCAAACAAAAAGAAACTCTTTCAAAAGCGTAACAAGATATGTGGAAATCTTCATTTATTACATATTTATTTTTTAAACACAACAACTACATGAAGTATAAGTGATAAGATAAGTCCCTAAAAATTACATAAACCACCCACCTTCCAAAATAATGTAGCGTAACCAAATCCATAAATACAAACACATACACCTGTACAACTAAACCTACACACATAAATCTCCACAAATCCATGTCAGTTATCGAAAGGCCCTGCCTCATCATTATAAGCATAACCACTATCATCCCCCGAGGGTTTCCAGAAATACCAATTCTATATACTTACCCTCATGCTTTTAATTCAGCGGTACTCCTTAAACAAATTGGGCGACATCACTACACCCCATTCCATATCCTCGAACATCATGTTCTAGCTTTGTCCACCTAAAACCTTTACAACCACTTCCTTCTAAAAACCACTTTAAATAATCTCTAGACACCACCAAAAATTCCCAAATACATTGAGATGTATGAGTAGATGGTCTATGATGTTGCCCCAAGGTTATTCTCAAAGATTAAAGGGTACAATTTTCCCAAATACATTGATAATGAAATTGGTTATGCACGAAGGTACAATTTTCTACTGGCACGCTTGATGTAGGAGTTGCCAAGTACAGTACAAAGAAGTCTGTGGAGTCCCAAAAGACGAGCATAACAGACGTCATCAAATTGAAAAATGGGTTTCAATTCACCCTACGAAGGCATGGGCAAACGGATATGTCTATACCCATTCTCCAGAAGCTAGTCAAACCAGTTCTCCGTTAAAGGTTTAAAAATCTCAAAACGTTGTGAAAATAAATTTGGTATGCCAGTCAAAGGAGGAGGAACCACTAGATATTTCTTCTCCAACAACCACATGAATAACATCACATGGCTACTCCACATAAAAGTGGACCTTCCTTCCTTCTAGTCATCCAAGCCATTCAGTGTTACCACTAGTATGGTAGCAACAGGGTTACGATGATAAGATATCTACATCACAATAGTGGTTACCTGAGGGTCAGCGATAAGGCCACTTATCACCAGAAGCACCTTAGCATCCTGTCATAAAGCCAACGCACCGATAAAACCATTGTCCCTATAATCCCTCTTATGCATCGAGTTCAGTATCATATGAAAATTGATACCTCCTTGGCGCACTAATGGTCGATCAATAAAGGAGAAATATGCAAAAATTCAGCCAAATACACTTGAGGAGAATGTGAAAGGTCCGACATGGTTGTAGAATTCTAGGTTCAATACTCAACAAGTTAGAAAATTCTTTATAAGTGGGGCACACCTCATCCAAGCAAAAGAAAAACATATGGTCCACAAGGTACTAGAATTATAAATATGCTTCTAAAACATTCTAGTAATTTGAATGAATACGCCACAAAGTGTCCAAGCATAAGTTGAATCCTCATAATTAATATTATACAAACACATGGCTTCCAATCCTTAAAGGTACACGACAACAGTTTCAGTCATGGGAATAAAATTTTTAGAAGAATAAAGAAAATCTTAAATGAAAAGAAGTAGAGTTCAGGTGTGATTTAAGTCCTCATACAAAGACATTTTTTTACTTGAAACTCTCCATAAGAAGACGAAATAATGAACCCTTTGCTACAATAAGAGAATCTAAGTGCCAAGGATGCATGAGGAGTACAATAAAGGCTGAAAACTAATTGTACATGTACTGATGATGTGGCGGGAACCGAGCATCCGTGTAGATACGCAAATCATTGTTATCGTCTTCTGACCACGTTGCAAAAAAACCTAAACTATGACAACACTCAACAATGGAGTATAGCGGTCATTCCAGTATCGAGAATCCACAGGGAGTGTTCGACAAATTTTAATCGATTTATTACTTCTAAAATAAAAGTGTAAAAGGTGATGAGGTGTAAACAGGAAAAAGAGGAAAGAAATAGTTAAGTGCTAATTAAGACTAAATAAAGAATAAGAAACAGGAATGGGGTCACATCGCCGCCATGGGCTAAACAACGCGTAATTAGTATTTTAGTTAAAAAACAATTAATCGAGAATGTTTAATTAATTATAAACATCACACATGAAGAGACCTAACCCAAAGTGCGAGATTAAACTTTTAACCAAAAATGGTTACACATAGATTAAATTCTTATTATCTCTTAAAACACTAATGTTGCGTAGCAAAGAAAGTTAAATGCATAATAAACCAATTTTAATACACGTGGTTTCGATTAAACACAAATTTTCCCAAAACCTAACTTTCGGAGCCGACACCCATTAATGGTGGAGAGATGGGCCCTACCCTTTAACTAGCCACAAAACATAAACAAAACTAATAAAAACAAACAAAAAAAAAAAACTAACTACAACTAATTAACTAAGCATGAAAATTAACTACAAAGCAAGAAATCAAGTAAATAAACCATAGAATAAACAAAGAAGACAATTAATAGTAGAAACTTACATAAATGGGTATACACCCGAAGAGAAATGGAGGAGAGGGGAGATCCAAAAATAAAATCCCAAAAGTCTTCTAACTAACAAAAAAAATGAATTTCCCTAACAAATGAGAACAAAAATCAATATAAACAAAACCTAGGGGAAAACTAGTATATCAATAGTCCAAAATCTGTAGGACCGAATCGATTCAGGTCCCAAGCCGAATTGATTTGGAAATAGGGAGAAAATCGTTTCTGGTACAAACCGAATTGATTCCGCTTTTGGGAGAATCAATTCGCCAAACCAGGTATGTTATTCTTCATTCTGAATTAATATACGGAAAATGTCGAATCTTCTTTGTTACAACTCGGAATGAGTCATGGTCGGAGGCTACGTGAAGCTAAATTAGAGGGAAAAAACTTACAAGAAGACATTGGGCCAAAAAATTCAAATAATTAAATGAGTAAAATTCCCTTGAATGTGCCCTTGATGTCGAAACTTTCCTGAAATGCGACCAAACTTCACGCTAAGCACTTTAATACCTACAAAAGCTTAATTATACCTCGCAAAACATATAAGCATACATATAAGAGGTTGTCTTGTAAACGAGCATAAATATTGGAATTAAATTACCCAAGGGGGCTAAAATGCATAAGTAAAGAGGGTATATAAATGCCATAATTGGGCCGAATCACATTCCTTAATTTACACATTGCTAGCCCCTAGCAATGAAATGCAAAGAAGTAAGAGTACAAGTAAACCAAAAGAGAGGAGATATGTACAAAGGGGATAAAAGCCACTATCGTGGGCGAACGATTGCATATGGCATATGCAATAAGCCGTTAAATCCCTAGGTTACCCTAGTGGAAGTGTGTTGTCTCGTGAGGGTTTTCAGGAATGAAACTCAAAAACATCATATGCCCAACCAACATGTGGCAATAACGAAAAAGATTTCAAACACATGATTATCCAAGTTAATGAATTCACACGAAAATACGTATTATTAACATTTTAGAATGAACTTCATAGAATTGAAACCTTAAAAGTGGGAGGGGAGTTAACACATGCAAAGTATGATTTAGCAAAAACTTATATAAACTGGATAATAAACATTAAATCATGCACAAGTCAATCCTCACTAGATATTACACTCAACAAATGAAATCACTCAGAACAAAAGGTAATTCACGGGACATGCAAACATAGAGATTAAATGTAAATGGAAACTAGGCCACACACATGTCACTAATGAACAATGCTATATAGAAAATGAAAAACTTGTAATCTTAATAAAAGATACTGCTCATTAAAGAGGCAAAATGTATTTTCATAGATTATCAAAAGTATTATGACTTCGAATAAAATTCATCATGGGATCACATAGAACTTTATAAGGTTGTAATGTAGGTTTGGGGTTAAGGTTATGAAAGAAAAGGTATATGTGCGGATTGGGGATGAAAACTCGGGATAATGGAAAATTGTGGGCAATTATAAATTTAGAAAATGATTTCCATAACAAGCATTGTATCTAATAATGGAAAGTGACAAAAGTTATTGAACACTATCTACGACATGTACAGATTTTCTTTATTATTTTATTTTCTTCTTTTCTCTTCTTTTTCTTTTATTTTCTTTGCTTCAATTTTTTCTTTTCTTTTCTTTTTCACTTCATTTTATTTTTCACTTCTTTACTCTCACATGCTTAATTTCAACCACATAATGTGAAGACCATTCAATCCCAAGTATCATTCCAAACAAAGGTATGGAAGGTGAAATATATTGTTTATATCTCTAATGTGGAGTTGGTTATGAGATTTTGGGTTATGAAATGAAAGTCTATATTAAGGCTGAAAGGGGTTGACTTGGGAATTATGTAAAGTTAGGTCAAGGTCAATATGGGCGATATAACAAAGGTGGCCTATGATCATTTCCTAAAGTTTATGCAATTTTCGAGTCAAAATAATTTTGAAAATCATGATCAAGTAACACATTTCAAAATGAACTCAATTAATGAATGATCAAATGAAAGAATAGTGAGACTACCGATGAATTTAAAGTTTTCAAGTAGGAAAGAGTAGTGTATAACACTCACAAATGAAGAAAAGCCTGAAGCTCGCTTGGTGCAAGTATATACAATGCAATAAAAGATTACCGAATTATAAAAACCTTAAACCAAATCAATAAAATAAGAAAAGTGCATGTGCTCATGGGCTTAAAGTTTAATTCATGAAGTTATTCATAATATCAATGATTTGAGGGCTAAAGTCTAATAAATTCTAAAACCGAGAACATGCATCATATAATTGTCTATTGGATCAGCCATTTATTAAAATTTATCATTGGTAACAAAGGCAAAAATCCCAAGAAAGGAGAAAAAAGAAAGAATTTTTTTTGAAAATTTTCAATTTTTCAACAAAAGCATTCTTAGTAACTAACATGTGATTTAACCAATGGAATAAAACAAAATAATGGGAAGAATAACCCACAACCCCTAACTTAAATGTTGAATTGTCCTCAATGCAAATCAAGAACATAACATAAAGAGAGTAAAAGAAAGATATTACCCATAATGGAGCGATCCTTGATAAGTACAAACCCATTGAATCTACAAAACATGTTAGTAACAATCATAACAAAAAGAATAATAAAAAGTTTAACTAATTACACTAGAATACAATTAAAAAGAGAGAAAAAAGAAAGAAAGAAAAATAAATAAAAAATAACTATTTACAAGCTAAAAATTTAACTTCGAACTAACTATACACTAAAAGTAAAAATTTTTGAGGGTCCACCCAAAATACAATTTGACTTTGAGGGATAGTTGGTGTAGCCTCTTTTGAATGCATGCCTCCCGAAAAATAAGAATTTCGTTTGAACAACGAAAGTCATGTGTAAGGCGAAAGAAAGGAACCATCACTAATTGAAAATTTGAGAGGGGTGATGGGGGATTTGGATGCTCAGGGGGACAAGACCAAATTGATCTCGAGAAAATTAAATTCACCTCCCCAAGGTTTTTCAATTGGAAGAGGAGGCAGGGCATGTGCAAGTGCAAATCCCATGAGAAGAAGCATCTCAATATAACACTCCCGTTCAAGAATAAGATCAAAGTCCTCAAGACTTTCATCTGATTCTTGCGATAATGTTAATGGTTCGCCAATAGCGGGGAACAAAGGAAATGAAGGATGATCAACCTCAATACAACTAGAAGAATTAATAAGAAATTGAAATTCGAAAGTTCTTGGATCATTCTCAATGATTTCTTCCTTAAAAATGAGTGGAGGTGAAACGCAATTTTGAACCTCAACCGGTTTTGTGAAGAAGAAATGATCTCGTCAAGTTGTGCATTTATTTTTAAAAACAAACCTTTAAAACTCTCGAATTGGTCATTCGATTACTTGAAAGCTAACTCATGATCAAACCAAAAAGAAGGCATAACATCTTCTTGTGAGGTTTGCTCATAGCTAACAGATTCCCCTAAACGCAAAGTTTCCTCCAAAGGCGATGAATGATTACTTGCAAATTCTTGACTTTCACGTTCAAGACGCTCATACTCAAGAATTTGTTGGAATTCATGCATAGTCTTAGGAGTGTAACCTTGAGAACTATTAGCATAACAATTAAAATATTCAAAAGTGTTAGGGTGAGACATTTGAAAATATGCAATTCAAGAAAAGAGCGACAAGCACCAAAATTTCAATTTCTCGAAACAATTTAGAATAAGTAAAAAAGAAAGGCTAAAATGAAGAATACAAATACAAAAGGAGAAATATTACGAAATAATAAAGCAACTATAACGACAAAGACTCCATTTTAATGTGGAGGGAACCAAGAGTCCGTGTAGATACACAAATCGTTGTTATTGGCTTCTGACCGCGACGCAAAAAACCTAAACTATAACTACACTAAATAATGGAGTATAGCGGCCAGTCCGGGTATCGAGAATCCAGGGGCGTGTTTGACAAATTTTAATCAATTTATTACTTCTAAAATAAAAGTGTAAAAGGTGATGAGGTGTAAACAGGAAAAAAGGGAAAGAAAAAGTTAAGTGCTAATTAAGACTAAATAGAGAATAAGAAACGGGATTAGGGTCACATCCACGTCGTAGTCTAAACAACACGTAATTAGAATTTTAGTTTGAAAACATTTAATCGAGCATGTTCAATTAATTATAAACATCACGCATGAAGAGACCTAACCCAAGAATGCAAGATTAAACTTTTAACCAAAAATGGCCACACATGGATTAAATTCGTATTATCGCTTAAAACACTAACGTTGCGTGACAAAGAAAATTAAACGCATAATAAACCAATTTTAATACATGAGTTTTCGATTAAAAGCAAATTTTTCCCAAACCTAACTTTCAAAGCTCGACGCCCATTAATGGCGGAGAGATGATCCCTACCCTTTAACTAACCATAAAACATAAACAAAATTAATAAAAACAACAAATAAACTAACTACAACTAATTAACTAAGCATGAAAATTAATTGCAAAGCAAGAAATTAAGTAAACAAAGGAGAGAATAAAAAAATAAAAAAATGAATAGTAGAAACTTACATAAATGGGTATACACCCAAAGAGAAATGGAGGAGAGGGGAGCTCCACAAATAAAATCCCCAAAGTCTTCTACCTACCAAAAAAATGAATATCCTAAACAAATGAGAACAAAAATCAATATAAACAAAACCCTAGGGACAAACTAGTAAATCAAAAAGTCCAAAATCTGTAGGACCGAATCGATTCGGGTCCCAAGCCGAATTAATTTAAAAATAGGGAGAAAATCGTTTCTAGTCCAAACCTAATTGATCCCCCATTTGGGTGAATCGATACGCCTAAGAAGGTATGCAATTCTTCATTCCGGATCAATATACAAAAAATACTGTAACTTCTTCATTGTAACTCAAAATTAGGCGCGGTCGGAGGCTACACGAAGATAACTAGGAGAGATACAACTTCCAAGAAAACACAAGGCCAAAAAACCAAATGATGAAATAACTAAAATGCCCTTGAATGTGCCCTTGGTGCCGGAACTTTCCCAAAACGCGACCAAACTTCATGCTAAGCACTTTAATATCTACAAAATCCCAATCATACCTCGAAAAACATATAAACTTACATAAAAGAGGTTGTCTATTTAACGGGAATAAATATAGGAATTAAAGTACCCGATGGGGCTAAAATGCATAAGTAAAGAGGGTATGTAAATGGAATAATCGGGCCAAATCAATTGTTATAACGATAGACCTGCCAAGGGGTATGTCAGTTGACATACCCCCCCATTTTAGAAACATTCCCCTTTACTTTTATGTTTTCCTCATTTCTAAATAAACCCCCTTTAAAATTAACTTTTTACAAAAGGGTTTCGCCGTATTTTCCTTCTTTGAATATCCAAATGGCACATGTTTAAAACGTTAGACACATTTCTAACTTTCTATCCAAATAAAACCCTAGTGGAAAATTAAATGTTCATCTAGACTAGGTTATTAATTTAAGATAAGATAAAAATGAAAAATGCATAACTGTATATGTATTCATTATTGATTTTAAAATTTTCAGGAATAAAGAAAAAAATAAAGAAGAAAAGGAATATAAAAATCAAAATTGGTAGGGCGTTGCCAGGACTTCCAACCCTAAACCTAGCCCTAACAACCATATCCAGGGTCTCAACGAATGGACTTCTCATGGTGACGAGCAGTAGATCCCCATTTCTAGAACTCACCTCCCCTTGTGATCACCATCCATTGACGACGGTAAGACATAAGATCATGTTATCGTACCCACATGATTTACCATGGAGACCATCTAATCCTGGATATCCCGCAGCCGGGATGTCAACAAAAGCACAATCTGTGGAAAAAAGAATCAAGTAAAATGTTAAAGGAAGTAACAAAGGAAAAAAATAAAAAAAACTCTGAATTTAAGTGTAGAAAATAAGAAAAAGAGAGAAACTAAATCCTCCTCTGGTAAAATGAGGGAAGTTATCTACCGTCGCAAAAGGAAAATGAGGCCTGTAGTGATATCGAAGAATTAGAATCTACGCAACCCCCACAATGCTCCCAGATTCCTGAGACAAAGAGTGTGGAACACTTCTCAAACCCCAGATATCTACCAAAATAAGGGTACACCATACACATAATAAATCAATGGCGGCATCAACCAACTAGATAAGAAGTCCAAATAGTCATACCCTTCCACAGTGTTAGTATGAAGTGTATAATGCTCCCCCTCTGTTTCCTCCACTCTCTCCGTATTTGTAATCTTCCCTATGCTCCACATATGGATAGGAGGAGTCATCGGTGGGATTTCCACCTCACTCTTCATAATTTTCTCGAACACACTCTCGCCCAAGTACCATGCATACCCAAACTTGTGAGCTAGTAACTGCGGTGATTGGGCATGAATGCACGTGGCCCACACCATTCCTGAAGGCTGACCCCAAAGGTAGAACTTCACATGTCCTTAAATAACAATCAATCATCAATGTATAATTAAAAGAAAAAGTACAAAAATGCAAAAAAATGCAAAAAAAAAAAAAAAAAAAAAAATAGAGTAAAAACATACCCGATCACTCGTAAGGTCATTCAACTTGGCCCTCATGTTCTTAAGGATCAAAAACTCATTCAACACCCTACTTTCCTTTCTCCACCGAATCATCCTCATCCACACCCCTTCCTCACTCTCCATGAAAGACATTAACCCCAAGTTGTGCCTAATCATCTCATAAAACCACTCTTGAAATAGAAACACGATTATGTCAAAATCTTAAAAAAAGAGCAACAGGAAAAAAAACCAACAGAAATAAAATATTTAAATATTATCACAAAAAGTGTGTTTCCCTCTTAAAGGTCTATCGATAATGTCGGGTGAAAAAATTAAGAGAAATGTAGAGAGAAGCCAACGTCATGTTCCCATTCGTATGTATGGATATCATAAATAATTTGGAGGAATAGAGGAAACAACAAATGGATGACATCTCCACTCATCACCCCCATAAATCCCCCATCAAGAGTAATATAAATATCTAGGTCGCTTACCGCACCTACTGATCATCTGTAACTTCTATCCTCCATGACAAGAGGGTGTTCTTCAACATTAACATTTTCACCGACTCTCCGAAACCAATCTGTCTGAAGTCTCTAAACGACGCTCGGATCACCCCCACAGTAAAACAAAAGGACCTATCCACCTTTATCTGATGCCCTTCATAGTCCAGCTCCATTAGCTGGTGCACGTCAATCAGGGTGATCATCAATTCACCCATACCCAAGTAAAATGTGTGTATGGTGTCTCATCACTTCTCGCCCAGATAACATAACACCATCGTCGATCGTTGTGTATCATCCAGAGACCTCGCCAAGTGGACGAATTCGATGACATCCACCATAAGTCGCACCTCCTGGGGGAGTTTCCCCCACACCTTCTTTAGCCCTGATATCCCTCAAGAGAGGATACACTACAAAGTAACATCTTTAGTCCATCCCCCGATCGACACGAGGTGACAAACTTTCATCGCGAAAGCAGCTCGAGTAGTCCATTAACAGCAGACGGGTTCTGGACTGGGACTCCCGTGCCCAACCTTTAAAGCTTATATTTTTCCCGATGTTACAAATCTATTATGAAAAGTTCAAATTGAAAGAATTTCAATCCCAAGTAGAAAAATGAAACAATACAAAAATAAAAATAGAAATTTCAAAATTCTGAAATAAATAAGTCAAAATACTCACATAACTGTTCAGGTTCCTCACCCAAATAGAGCACCGGATATTGGGTTCCTGTAGAAGAATCCTCTCTTTTTCCACTGACTTGTCCCCACGATACATGTTCTCAACACCCACCACCATTGCTCCAACGCGTCGCTATTCAATATTGGCCCCTTCGTCAGTTTCACCGATGCTATTGTCGGCTATTTCTTTGAAAAATTTCAAAAATTTTCTTAGAACTTCTTTTGGGAGGGAGAGAAAGATTTCATTTAAAAGGTGTTACCTTTACCCCCCTTTATAACGAGGTCAATGGATATATCGGTCAGTGCAACCTCGGTGTGCCAATCAGTAGAGTCCACATGGAATCCCCAAAGTTTCTCAAAATACCATGCTCTACCCACAAGCACCCCCAATGAGTGCCAATTGGAACCCCTTTTAATTTATTACAAAAAAAACTTCAAAAAATTCCAAAATAAAAATTGTTGAAAAAATCTTAAGAATTCCAAAAATTAGAAAAATCAAATTTTGCAAAAATTGTACATTTTTCATAAAACAAAAAATAAAATAAAAAATATCTAAGCATTTAAAAATAAGTAAAAAATCGCAACATCTATTAGAAAAATCCAAAACTTTCTAAAAATTCTCATATCATCGCACATCGTTCTTAATAATATTTTCCATTTTTTAAGTCCGCAGAATTGACCTCTTTGCCCCTTTGGTACGCATAATTAACCTCTTCACTCCTTTAGGTTCACATAATTGACCCTTTCAGTTTTTTAGGTCCGCATAATTAACCTCTTCACCCCTTTAGGTCCTTATAATTGACCTTCTCACTCCTTTTGGTTTGCAGAATTGATCTTTCCACCCCTTTAGGTCCTCAGAAATGACCTTCTCACTCCTTTAGGTTTGAAAAATTGACTTATTCACCTTTTAGGTTTGCAAAATTGACCTTTTCACTCCTTTAGGTCATCATAATTAACCTCTTCAGCCATTAGGTCTACAGAATATACCTCTTCATAGATTAGGTCCTCAGAATTTACCTAAGCCCTCAGAATTGTCCTCGACCTATTAAATTAGTTGCATACACTCTTTAGTTTTGAGGAATATACCTAGGCTCTCAGAATTTTCTTCAACCCTCTAAATCAGTCGCTTTCACTCTTTAGGTCTGCAAAATAGACCTATGCCCTAACAAATGGCCTCAACCTGTTGAATTGGTTGCATACACTCTTTAGGTTCTCAAAATTAACCTAAGACCTCAAAATTGGCCTCGGTCCTTTAAATTTGTTTCTTCCACTCTTTACATCCACACAATTTACCTAGGCCCTCATCATTGGCCTTAACCCACTCTTTAAGTCCTCATAATTGACCTAGGTCCTCAAAATTGCCCCAACCCTCTGAATCGGTCACATTTACCCTCTTTAGGTCTTTAGAATTAACCTTAGCCCTCATAATTGTCCATGCCCCCCTAAGTTAGTTTTATAAACTCCCTAGGTCTTTAAAATTAAACATTTACCCCAATTATTATCAAAGTCTAATCATACCTACTGTGGTTCCCACTCATAGGAACCCAAATTCCACAACTTCAACTAGGGTGTTAATCTTTTGACAACCTTTGCTTATAATAAGATAGACGTCTAGGGTCTCTGTAGACACCATATTCTAGTACCACCCATGTACTTCTAAAGTTTCTTCAACCCTCAATGATATGCCCAAGTATAACCTCAGCCGGGGATACCTACCTCGGTCGTATAAAGGCCGAGACATCAATTGGCCCATTAAGAGGTAAGGGCCCACGATATCATCCCTCGGCCAGTATTACCTCGGCCCAGGCCGACACTACTACATGGACCTCCCCAAAGATATAACGCACGTGTCGGACATCAACAGCATCCTCAAGGACCAGGAATGGCAACCTTGGCCAGAATGGGCCGAAATGGCAAGGAGCCACTGATTCATAATCAACATGGATTCTACCTCGGCTTGGGCCGAGGTAGCCTAGGAGTATTGATAATCATCATGCCGCATGCCCAACATCGGCGTAGGCCGACCCCAGCATATACCTCGGCTGACATCAGGCCGAGACTCCTCATGACACTTCGCGGATTGAGCGGACGACCAACCTTTATATCTCGGCCGAGGCCATTCACCAACATGATTGCCGAGCATCTGTTGACATTTGGATAAGGACACCTGGACACAAATCAGTTATAACAAGATTATTCTCCACATGTGGGAGAATATTTCATCATCATTGCTTACATGTGACTAGGACAGGTGGCATTCCCCCATTGGTGAGGATATCAAACACATGCTCACTGCATGCATGGGGGGTACATTACACCCCCTAGGCACTATATATAAGGGTCATCCCCTACCTTGCAAAAGGATTATTCATTCATGTAACCCTAGAAAAAACCTTGTCAAAATATACAGTAGAGAGAGAGAGCTTGAGTGAATTGTACCCATGGTCATTAGTACCATCTGTCAGTGATATTACTCACACGCTCACTGTGGACGTAGGACAGAACAGGCTGAACCACCCATATTCCTGTGTTAATCTCCTCATATCCTCACCTCATTCTCTCCTCTTTTTATAGTTGACTGCCATTGTTATGTACATAGAGCTTGGAAACACCTTACCTGGTGGTGCTGATTCCCAACATCATCATTTTGGCGCCGTCTGTGGGAAACGAGAGGCTATCTCTTCCTCTTTTTCTGCTTTACCTCACCGGAGACTCTGGTGGTGAACCAGGAACCACCCCTTGTGTGGAGCTGTTTCACCATTGAAAGAGGTCCTTTAAGGTATTAAGCTCACCTAATACTAAAGCTCTATAGAGTTAACCCATGGCACCAGACTTACCGCCGCCTCTTCCGCCGCCCGGAGGTGAGGGAGCTAGCTCAAGTCAGGCTCCTCCCCAGTCCGAAATGGTGGAGGTGGCAGCTGCCTTGAAATCTTTGGCTGCAACACAACAAGCGATGAAGGAGCAATTTGCCCAGCTAAGCCAAACCATGATGATGAGACCGCCTGGGGTCTCACCGGATATTATCACTCCGACGGCGGTTCATCCACAGCCAGACGCCAGGGGACCACCCCAGGCACCGATGAAGGACCAACCCGCACCTCAGCGGAGGAGGGGCGTTGCTGACCCTAGGCGCTTGCGCCTGGGGAGGCAAGGAAACCCTTGCTCAGAGGACATGTATGATGACCTAGGAGCAGAAGAGGCCCCAGAAGACTGCTGGGAGCCATATGAGGTGTCAGATAACACCGTACGACCTCTTAGGCAAAGCCAAGGATGTGTCGGCTGAAGAAGAGACGAGGCCCAACAAAGAGGGTCGGCCGTTGATAGGCAGAGCCAAGGGTGTGTCGGCCGAAGAAGAGATGAGGTCCAGCAGAGGGGGTCGGCTTTCAACAGGTTGAGCAGAGGCTCAGCCTTCGAGAGGCTGGGACCATTTAATGACCTAAGACACAGGCTATCAAGGTCAAGGAGTGCGGCAGGTTCCCAAAGAGGGGATAGGTAGGCTCAGCCAGATCAAGGCCGACCCATGGAGAGAAGAGCTAGGGAATAAGAAGAGGTCAACAGTCAGCGGGTCGCGGCTGGGGAACCCTCTGTCCACCGCAGAGAGGTGGCAGGGGATAACCTCGGCCAAGTTGATGAGAGAAGACCCTGGAATGACTCAATCCAACGTCTCGAGGATAAGATAGGGGACCTCATAAAGAGTAGGGACCCATTACAAAGGGGATACTCGGAGGGCTCCCCGTTTGTAGCTAGGATAGTGGGGTTCCCAACCCCCACTAAGTTCAAGCCTCCTACAGTGACTCCTAAGTATGATGGCATCACTAACCTAGTGCACCATATCGAGATGTATCAGTCAGCCGCAGATATTTACTCGATACCTGATGAGATGAAGTGCAGGGCCTTCTCAGGAACCTTGACAGGGGCCGCGCATAGCTAGTTCACCTCTCTTCCAAATAATTCAATCGAAAACTTCAAGGGGTTGGCCGAGCAGTTCATCCATAACTTCTGCTTTGGGGTAAGACCTCAGAAGAAGACTACCCACCTCCTATATGTCAAATAGGCTAAGGGTGAAAGCCTAAGAGACTACATAGCAAGATTCAACAAGGAGAAGTTAGAGGTGGAGGACTATGAAGAGAGCATAGCCATGACCGCCCTTATAGGAGGCCTCCAGAAGGGAAAGCTACAATGGAAGCTGGCGAAAGACCCCCCCAAGTCTATGGCGGAGCTGTTGTCCATTGCAGGGAAAGTGATGAATGCGGAAGAGGCAATGGCCGCAAAATACGAGGAGGAGAACCGTGGTAGCGCGGGGAGGTCCCAGGGCAAGAAAGAAGGGAAAAAGCGGTCAGTAGATGACAAGTTCGCTCATTACACTCCTCTGACTGTGAGCTGTGAACACATTCTTAATGAGATCAAGACTGATCGGGCTCTGAGGTGGACAGAGAAATTGAAGGCCCCGCCACATAAGAGGAATAAAAACCTCTGGTGTGAGTTCCATCTGGATCACGGCCATGTCACAGACAGATGCTTTGCCCTGAAGGACGAGATTGAGAAGATGCTGAAATTCGGGAAGCTAAGAAAGTATGTGGATGGCAAGGCCCCAAAAGGTGGAAGAGAAGACCCTAGGAAAAGAAGAGACGACAGGTGCCGTGGAGATGTCCCGGCTAGAAGGCATGATGATTCAGAGGGCGATGATGGAGATGACCCGGATCTCCCCCCTAAGGATGACAACACCCCAGTGAAGAGGGTAGGAATTATCTCCTTTGGTGTTAGCACCATATGTGGGGGATTCGCATGAGGTGGCTCTGAGGTAGCCGATAGAAAGGCTCATGTAGCGGAGGCCAAGTCGGTTGTCAAGCCTGAGGTTGTGAACCTGACGTCTTCTGACGCTGTGCAGAAGAGAACGAAGGTGGACATGGACACCCTAGTGGTGGGGTTCTCCCGGCTCGACTTCAAGGGAATCTTAGCCCCCCATGATGACCCCTTGGTCATAACGACAAGGGTGCATGGGTGCGATTTAGGGAGAATCCTCATAGATGGGGGAAGCTCAGCAGATGTGATGTTCTGGACTTGTTTCAAGAGCTTGGGTCTTAGCAGATCAAGGCTAGTGCCATACCACCACCCCTTGATAGGCTTCAGTGGTGAGAAAGTGCACCCATTGGGCATGTATGATATGGATGTATGCATGGGGGATGAGTGGCCTAAGAGGCTGACTAAGAAGATAAACTTTTTTGTTATGGACGAGAATGTCTTCTCGGCCTACAACCTCATCATCGGAAGAGTAGCCCTCAAGGAGTTTGAAGCCGTGCCGTCAACGGTCCATCAAATGCTAAAATTCCCCACTCCTTATGTGGTAGGGGAAGTGCAGGGCGATCAGACCACGGCACGGGAGTGTTACTTCAACTCAGCTGAAGGGAGGGAGGCCCATAAGAGAGCAACCGTCACCTACAGCATAAACACTCTTGATCCGAGAGATGAAACAAAGCTAAAGAAGGGCGAGGTCGCGGAAGAGGTAGAATCCATCATCCTCAATGAGGATGAGCCGGAAAAAACCATCCAGGTCGGCAAGGCCCTAGAACCAAAGATTAAGGCAGAGCTGGTAAGCCTTCTCAGGAAGAGGCAGAGTGTCTTCGCCTGGAGCCACATCGATATGCCTGGTATAGACCCTGAGGTCATGACCCACAAACTCAACGTGGACATGGATGCCAGGCCAATCAAGAAGAGGAGAAGAATTTACTCCAGAGAGAAGTATGAGGTCATTCGGGAAGAGGTGAAAAAGTTGTAAGAGGCCGAGTTCATACGAGAGGTCACCTATCCATAGTGGCTCTCAAATGCAGTGATCGTGCCTAAGGCCAATGGAAAGTGGCGGATGTGTGTAGATTTCACAGACCTGAATAGGTCTTGCCCGAAGGACAGCTATCCCCTACCTAGGATAGACCAGATGGTGGACGCAACATCAGGGCACGAGCTCATGAGCTTCATGGATGCTTATTCAGGTTATAACCAAATCTTCATGGACGCCGAAGACTCTGAGAAGACAGCCTTCATCACTAACAAGGGGACGTACTGTTACAAGGTAATGCCCTTTGGTCTGAAAAATGCGGGGGCAACATATCAGCGTCTCGTCAATAGGATGTTTGAGGAACAGATAGGTAAGACCATGGAGGTATACGTGGACGATATGCTAACGAAGAGCCTGAAGGCATGTACTCACGTGGCGGACCTTGAGAAGACCTTTGATGTCATGGACTCGTACAGAATGAATCTCAACCCGGCGAAATGTGTCTTCGGGGTAGGAGCTTGGAAATTCCTGGGGTTCATCGTTAACCAAAGGGGGATTGAGGCAAATGATTAAGCGCGAAAAGTGTGCGCGTGTAAAGTGCACAGTCGTTGTTTTCGTTTCGCCAACTCAATACAAAAACCTAAGTTACTACTACACTTGCGAGGCAATCACAGCGGTAAGTCGGGTATCGAGAATCCACAGGGACGAGTTGTTAGAATTTAAGTGGTTTAATATTCCGAAATAAAAGTGTAAAAGATGATTACAAACTAAAAGAAAAGATGCATAAAGGTAAATGATTAACTAGGCAATGGTATTGAAACTAGATTATGAAAGCGAGTAAAACTATAGGTTGCGTCGAATATCCCTCACCCGAGTTAATTAGTATAAAATGGTCACATGGGTCGACGAGTTATTAAGGTTGCGTCTCGTTTCGACAGTTAATTAAATCAAGGGTTGTTACGCCCTAAATCGTCATAAAAGCCTAATAAGATTTTGGCGTCAACAAATATCCCGGAAATTACGCGCGAAAGGTCGTAAGCACGGGACATACATGATATGCCCCGTCAAATCTCCTAGGCGTGATAACTAGGACAACGCACCCGAAATAAACCCGTAAACTCCATCACCAAAGCAAAGCAACGCGTCAACCCGAGTGAGTTCAATTCAAACACAACCTAATTTAAGTTACCTAGAAAGCATCGTAAAAACGCGATAAATGGAAAGCGGTAAATAAACGCGGTAAATCTATACTAGAAAGCGTGTAAATCAAAGCATGTAAATAAAGCGAGAAAACCTAAATTAGAAAGCTTGTAAATTATACTACAACAATGTAAATAAAGGAAATACAACTATATTCAAATGGTAGGGGAGATGAATAGTCAACTTACAATCCAAATGGGGTGTCAAACCAAAGAGAAATGAAGAAGAACCAAGCAAAAACCCCAAACCCTAAGCTAAACTAACCTAAAATCGTGTATATTCTGAATTAAAACGAAAAATGGGTTTATATAGTAAGTGGGAAAAGATAAGGGAAAAAGGAAAGAAAGAGGAAAGAGCCCAAAATATCTGGCACTACCGGTCGACCGGTCGCAGGGGCGCGGTCGACCGGTCCCTTAAGCCAAAGCATACTGTCTCCTTCCCACGGTAAAAGTTGAAACCGCGGTCGACCGGTCCCAGGGACGCGGTCGACCGGTACTCTGTTTTCAGGCTGCATTTGGTCCATGATGAGGGGGAAAAGGTCCATTACGGAAACGAGCCTAGCTTCTTCGTCCGAACTCCAAACGACGCACCGTTTGCGGCCACGCGATGCCAACTCAACGAACTACGCATCCGTGGAATTTCCAAGAGCCGAAAAAGAAATGTGAATTGACTAAAATGCCCTTGAAGTAGCGTCCATCGACGAAACTTCTCCGAAATGCAACGGATCCTCACTTTTAGCGTTCCAATACCTACAAAAGCACAAATAACCCCTGCAAAGCATGTATATATCCAAATCCAAGGTTGTCTAGTTAATGAGCATAAATATAGGCATTTAGGAACGTAAAAGCGCTAGAATGCATAAAGATAATGGGCGGAAATATGCAATATTCGATACGAATAAGCAAACCCTGAGAAGATCAAGGCATTGCTCGACATGAAGACTCCTAGGAGTACCAAAGATGTCCAAAGACTGACTGGAAGAGTGGCAGCCCTGAACAGGTTTGTTTCCAGGGCAACGGATAAGTGTCTTCCATTCTTCAAGGTTCTAAGGAAAGCCTTCCAGTGGGATGAAGAGTGTGAAAAAGCTTTTGATCAACTCAAGTCCTACTTAGGGTATCCCTTCCTGCTGTCCCGGCCCATTGCGGGAGAAATGTTGTTTGTGTATCTTGCAGTCTCTGAGTCGGCTATTAGCGCGGCCATCATACGAGAGGAAGATGGAGTTCAGAGACCTGTGTACTTCAACAGTAAGGCCCTACAAGGGTCTGAACAAAACTATCCCCGAATGGAGAAGTTGGCTTATGCTCTTATCTAGGGCTGTGTTTAGGCCGGATCGGATCGGAAAATGACCTTTCGGAAAAAATTCCAATTTTTTCGGAAATAAAATATTTGTTCCAATTTCCTATCCAATTTTTTCGGAAAATCAAAAAAGTTTCCGAATTCGGAAATATCGAAAAATCGGAAAAAAATCGAAAAAATTCGGAAATTAGAAGTATGGTATTTTTTTATGTTCTGCCACATGAAAACAGTATGAGAAATTAGAAATTAGTTTTTTTCTGTTCTGCCGCAGCCATCAATATAACAAACCGATGTAAACAAATTTGTAAACCTATAAACCGATCAATATAACAAACCTATTAAACCTATAAATCGATCACAATAGATGTATTAGATGAAATAAAAAAGATGTAAACAAATGTAAATAAGATGTAAACCGATCTTATAAACAGAAGTAAACAAGATGTAAACAGAGCCTATAAACCGATGTAAACAGATCTGTAAATAAGTAGAAATAAAAAAAATAAACAGATAAAAATAAACTAGAAAAGGCTTACCTATGTTCGAGACTATAAGGGTCGGACGATGTAAACAAATATGCGCCGCCGAAAGTAGAAGAAAGGGGTTGAACGACCGTATAGAGATTGGGTCGAGAGAGAGAGAGAGGTGAGAGATATGCACCGTCGAGGAGAGAGAGAGAGAGAGAGAGAGAGAGAGATGTGAGAGATATTTTAATAAGAATATCATACAACCCTAGTTACTCTCTACTAACGACATATATAAATATATGGGGTAAGGTAAAAAATAAAGGAAATCTAAATTGTACACATTCTTATTACATAAGGATATAACTTATAAGGTAAAAAAATATATATAGAAAATATTCGGAAAAAATATTCGAAATATTAATCAGAAGATATATTCGGAATATTAATCGGAAAAAAGATTCGGAAATTATATCGGAAAAATCGGAAAATCGGAATTTAAAACATAGTTCCAATTTCCTATCCAATTTAATTCGGAAAAATCGGAAATCGGAAAATCGGAAATCGGAAACCTTATATATGTTCCAAAATCGGAAAATATCGGATCGGACATCGGAAAAATCGGAATGTTCGGAAAAAAAACACAGCCCTACTCTTATCCATGCTTCAAGGAAAATGAAACCCTACTTTCAAGCTCACTCTATGATAGTCCTTATGGACTCCCCACTAAGGCAGGTCCTGCACAAGCCTGAGAAGTCCGGGAGATTGATGGCCTGGGCCATTGAACTAGGAGAGTATGATCTTACTTACCAACCCAGGATAACCATTAAGGGGCAGGCCCTTGCTGACTTTGTCGCAGAGTTCACTTGGGAAGAGACTGAGTCAGAGAAGAGCTTGGAAGGCGGCGAAGAGAAGGGCCGAGGTGTCTCCCGAGATTCGAAAGAGATAGACCCGAACGTCTTCCGGGGCCGAGAAGAGGTAGTCCCAGGCAAGGCTCGGAGGAGAGTAGAAAAAAACGAAGAGGATCGATACCTCTTCGAAAAAGGACTGATGAGAGAAGGGGTCTTCTCTTCAGATGAAGACGTCTGGAGCCTCTTCGTGGATGGATCCTCCTGTGACGGTGGGAGCGGCGCGGGGCTAGTGCTCTCGGCTCCAGATGGCACCCACATTGAATATGCCTTGAGATTAAACTTCCAGGCTTCAAACAACGAGTCAGAGTATGAGGCCATGATAGCAGGTCTCTTGTTGGCAACAACTCTTCGAGTAAAGCAGCTTCTACTCCATAGCGACTCAAGGTTGGTTGTCAACCAAGTGTTGGGGGCATATGAAGCCAAAGACGAAAGGATGGCCAGGTACTTAAAAAAGGTAAGAGGGTTGCTAGAGTTTTTTGAAGAGGCCAAACTGAAGAGAGTGCCTAGACTGAGCAATAACCACGCTGATGCATTAGCAAGGCTGGCCTCAGCAATGAAGACAGATCTGGGAAGAACCATCCCAATTGAAGTCTTAGGAAAAGCAAGTATTGAGGAGGACGAGGTATGTAACCCTTGTCATAATGTAAACCTGGGAGACTCGTGGATTGACCCGATTGTCAGATACCTAAGAGAGGGGGAGCTACCTGAGTCCAAGATAGAAAGAAAAAAGTTGAGATACAGGGATGCCAAGTTCTCATTGATAGGAGACGTCTTGTACAAAAAGGGGTTTCTCTTGCCCCTCCTCAGATGTGTGCACCCCATCGAGGTACCCCGGATCCTACAGGAGGTTCATGAAGGCTCTTGCTCTAGCCACACAGGGGGAAGACCCTTAGCCAAAAGGATCATCACTCAGGGATACTGGTGGCCCACCTTGTCTAGTGACGCTGCTGACTATGTGAAGAGGTGCGACAAATGTCAGAGGTTCGCCACTATCCCTCATCTACCCCATCAGCCTATGACGTCAATCTCTTCTCCATCGCCGTTTGCGATCTGGGGAATTGACCTAGTAGGACCTTTGCCAAGAGCAGTCAACAACTATAGATTCTTGATAGTTGCTATTGACTACTTTTCAAAATGGGTAGAGGTGGAACCAATGATAACAATTACGGAGCAGAAGACCTTTTAGTTCATCTGGAAGAACATCATATGTAGGTATGGCCTCCCAAACACGCTCATCTCGGATAATGGGACCCAGTTCAAGAATACCTCCTTGAAGAAGTATTGCCAAAGTGTGGGGATCAGACAGTTCTTCTCATCCCCGGGTCGACCTCAAGCAAACGGCCAGACCGAGGTCACGAACAGAACCATCTTGTATGGAATCAAGAAGAGGTTAGAAGACGCGAAGGGGAGATGGATAGAAGAGGTCTACGCTGTGCTATAGGCTTACAGAACTACGGCAAGGACACCTACAGGAGAAACCCCATTCATGCTGGCACATGGCTCGGAGGTAGTCATACCAACGGAGGTAGGACTACCAACTCATCGGATTTAGACCTACGACCCTGACAGCAATGGAGAAAAGAGAAGGCTAGACCTGGATCTCATTGAAGAAAGAAGAGAAAACGCAGAGGTCAGGAAAGCAGCCTATCAGCAGAGGGCAGCAAGATTCTACAATCAAAGGGTGAAGTCAAAGCCCATTGCGGTAGGAGACCTAGTGCTTAAGAAGACCCTACAGAAGACAAACAAGCTACACCCAAACTGGCATGGCCCCTACAGAGTAACGAAAGAGGTTGTGCCTGACACGTATAGGCTAGAGAACCTAGAGGGAGAACCCTTCACCAACCCGTGGAATGCCGACCATCTAAAGAGATATTTCATATGATGTTGCATCTATTTTGTAAATTGTAAATGTACCATCTTATCAAGAAGAGGCTGTTAATAAAGATCAGTTTCCATGGCAAATTCTTGTTCCATTCATAAACATCATTAATTTGGTGATTTATTATGAGGCATACCTCGGCCCAGGCGATGACCTCAGACCCTCATAACATCACTCGGTGGTGATGAGGTCTGAGCTCAGACACCTTAGTTAGAGGACCTCAGACCCTTAACATCATTAATCTGGTGATTTATTATGAGGCATACCTCGGCCCAGGCGATGACCTCAGACCCTCATAACACCACTCGGTGGTGACGAGGTCTGAGCTCAGACACCTGAGTTAGAGGACCTCAGACCCTTAACATCATTAATTTGGTGATTTATTATGAGGCATACCTCGGCCCAGGCGATGACGTCAGACCCTCATAACATCACTCGGTGGTGACGAGGTCTGAGCTCAGACACCTGAGTTAGAGGACCTCTGACCCTTAACATCGTTAATTTGGTGATTTATTATGAGGCATACCTCGGCCCAGGCGATGACCTCAGACCCTCATAACATCACTCGGTGGTGACGAGGTCTGAGCTCAGACACCTGAGTTAGAGGACCTCAGACCCCTAACATCATTAATTTGGTGATTTATTATGAGGCATACCTCGGCCCAGGTGATGACCTCAGACCCTCATAACATCACTCGGTGGTGACGGGGTCTAAGCTCAGACACCTTAGTTAGAGGACCTCAGACCCCTAACATCATTAATTTGGTGATTTATTATGAGGCATACCTCGGCCCAGGAGATGACCTCAGACCCTCATAACATCACTCGGTGGTGATGGGGTCTGAGCTCAGACACCTTAGTTAGAGGACCTCAGACTCTTAAATAATGGTTATGGCATCATATTAAGTAACGACCTCAGAGATTTCATAGCATTCAAATACATTCACAGATCAAGATGAAGGAAGACTGGCATTCAATAGAAGAAATTACATAACATTTAAATGTCTCAGAAAAAACAGAGGTACATAACATTTATAAGCAAGATTACAAGTCAAAAAAGCAGAGAAACAAAGGCCAAGTCAAGCATATGAGGGAGGAACATTTGATGTCTCGTCTGGATTGGTCTGCTCAGCATTGGTCACCTCAACCACTTCATTTGCGGGGTCAGTCCCTTCTAGATCAGTCCCTCTTAGAGTAACAGTCTGACCAGGGGCAGCAGCCTCGTCCTCTATCTCTTGCAAGGCCTGGACAAACTGGGCGTCGGCAAGGCCGAGGTCCACAAAGTCTGAGGACTTTATGGTACCAACCTCGGCCTCCCTGACCTCGACCCATTTGGTAGTGGCCTTGATACCCCTTTCAAGGTATTCAAGACCAAAACCCACAAACTCGTCGGAGACCTTGTAATCAGCAATTATTTTCTCCGAGGCATCTGCAAGAGAGGCCTTCACGGCAGCATTAACCTTCCTCTGCAGGGCATCATCTTTATCCTTCAGGGCCTTGGTGTGGCTCTGGACGAGTCCAGAGATGTCCTTTTCTAGGCCTTGGGCCTTGTTTTCAGAATTTTGGGCCTTGGTCTCGGCATTTTATAACTCCGTCCTCAGACGGTCGACCTCGGCCTTCAGAGTGATCTCCACCTGCTTAGCCTCCTGCCCCTTCTGGATCAGAGGCAACTTCCTCAGGGCCCAGTTGGATAACTGGTACATGGCAGTCACACTCTGTACAGACAATGAAGAGGTAAGAGATAAATTCAGTAAATTCAGAGGTAGCACTTGGTAAAATGGACGAGCCATACCTGTACAGCTCTGTGGAGGCCGAACTCAACCACCATATGAGTGTCCATGGCCCTGTAAAAGCGTTTGTCTGCATCAGTCATCACGTTGGCAAGGGCGTCCATGACCTGCCTGCTGTTGCCGACCACGCTCTCGATAAGCTTCAGCTGATCCAGACGAGCAACTAAGGTGTCGGCTGTGATGGGAATCGCAGCATCTGGAGTCTTACTTGGCCTAGAGCTCGGCCTCTGATCCTCAGGGGGATGGACCTCAGGGTACCTCTTCTTGGACTTAGATGTTGAGGGAGCAGGTGGAGGAGCATTTAAACCGGTCTTCTTGACAAGCCTAGCCAAGCTTGGGGCTGCCATCTCCCACAACTCTTCTGAAATGCCTGAGGGTCTCTCTATAAAAGTGAAAAGATAAGACTCAGAAATAAAGTATGTATGATAAGAGGCTACACTTGGAATAAAAAGAAAAATCCTTACCAAAGTCAGCTAGGGGAGTTCCACCCAAGCTCGTCCCCGAGAGATACTGGGGGGTTAGCAGATGCTCGAACTTGACAAACATCCCATGGGCCCCCTGGTCTTGCAGGGCCTTCACCTTTTTACCGTTTTGAACACTTAGTCCAGGATCGGCCCTCGCAGACATGGTGACTTTACCCCATTTCCGGGGTATTCTCGGCTCATGGATGGAAGAGGAAATGGAAGAACCAAATTCCCACGGCCCTAAGGAAAAAAAGTACCGAGGTTTCCAATTATGATTGGAGGTCTGAGTGACCAAGAGCATCTTCTTCTCAGGCCTCCGAGCCACAAAGTGATAGTAGCTCGGATGATTCTTAGCCGAGGTGGGGACGTAACAACCAGCAAAGACCTGAACGGGAAGGTCAGAGTGGTGGACCGCCCTCCACAAGATGATGGCCCTTATAATAACTCTCCAAGCATTGGGAGAGAGCTGTGAGGGGGCCAAGTTAATGAAGGAAAGGATGGATCTGATGACAGGGTGAAAGGGAAGACGAAAAGGGGATGGCGTTTAGAATGGGTGGCACAGCGACACTTGGCTCAACAAGTTCAACCTCGGAAGAAGAACCTGAGGTACCCGTGCCGTTTTGAGATGAGGCGCGGCTAGAGACCTCGGCCTGGTCAGGGTCCTGACCAGCCTGAGAAGTAAAATCCACGGCCTCTTGGAAAGAGTCCACAGACATTGGGTCAGAGGTGGAAGACTCAGACTCAGACATCGACAAGTTATTATCAGAGACGTCTGTCTGATAGAAATTCTCAGGTGGACGAGGGTATACCACCTTGAGAGGTGGAGGAAAGAGAGGTCTGACAGGGAACTCCTGTGACCTACGAGCTTCTTCCTGAGCTCTCTCTATTTGCCTAATTTTCTCTAAGGTTTTTTCTCTAAGAGATGGGAAGTCTTGAAGAAGTTGGTACAGGGGTCTGAGCATCAGGGGACGACCCAAAGCTTTGACAGACCCTAAACTTGAGGAAAAATCCTAAAAACTACAAACGAATTTGGCTTGAAAAGTTAAGGGGAACAAGGATCAAACCAAGGAATCTTTACAGGAAACCTAGCTCACCGGAAAGCTCAAATGCTCACCGAAAAACTCAAGTGCTCACCGGAAAATTCAAATTGAAAAGTACCAAAAATGAAGGAAATGGAGAGGGAGGATACCTGAGGGTGAGTTGATGAATAAAATAGAAGAGATCGCGCAAGAAACGAGGTATTCCCCTGCAGAATAAGCGCTGGAACGAGGGCAAGCTTCAGAGAGAGTAGGTTGCAGAAAACTGTGTGCGAAGGCGCAAAATGAGAAAGAAGAAGGAAGAAAGGTTTTTAGCCCTTTAAATACTTGGGTACATTTCCCAAGGCTCATCATTGCCTTGGGAAGCCCAAGGGACAATTGACAGCGCACGCAAACCAAGTGGGCATGCCTAAGCTTGGGACAGGTGTCACGCAGACGTTGGCCTAGGGATGAACAGGCCTCGGAGGTGAGAATCCCTCAACCACCTGCTCTCACAAATGACTAAGGGTTGGGGGGTGATTGATATGCCCAAGTATAACCTCAGCCGGGGATACCTACCTCGGACGTATAAAGGCCGAGACATCAATTGGCCCATTGAGAGGTAAGGGCCCACGATATCATCCCTCGGCCAGTATTACCTCGGCCCAGGCTGACACTACTACATGGACCTCCCCAAAGATATAACGCACGTGTCGGACATCAACAGCATCCTCAAGGACCAGGAATGGCAACCTCGGCCAGAATGGGCCGAAATGGCAAGGAGCCACTGATTCATAATCAACATGGATTCTACCTCGGCTTGGGCTGAGGTAGCCCAGGAGTATTGATAATCATCATGCCGCATGCCCAACATCGGCGTAGGCCGACCCCAGCATATACCTCGGCTGACATCAGGCCGAGACTCCTCATGACACTTCGTGGATTGAGTGGACGACCAACCTTTATAGCTCGGCCTCTCCTAGGCCGAGGCCATTCACCAACATGACTGCCGAGCATCTGTTGACATTTGGATAAGGACACCTGGACACAAATCAGTTATAACAAGATTATTCTCCACATGTGGGAGAATATTTCATCATCATTGCTTACATGTGACTAGGACAGGTGGCATTCCCCCATTGGTGAGGATATCAAACACATGCTCACTGCATGCATGGGGGGTACATTACACCCCCTAGGCACTATATATAGGGGTCATCCCCTACCTTGCAAAGGGATTATTCATTCATGCAACCCTAGCAAAAACCCTGTCAAAATATACAGTAGAGAGAGAGAGAGAGCTTGAGTGAATTGTACCCATGGTCATTAGTACCATCTGTCAGTGATATTACTCACACGCTCACTGTGGACGTAGGCCAGAACAGGCTGAACCACCCATATTCCGGTGTTAATCTCCTCATATCCTCACCTCCTTCTCTCCTCTTTTTATAGCTGTACTTCCATTGTTATGTACATAGAGCTTGGAAACACCTTACCTGGTGGTGCTGATTCCCAGCATCATCACTCAAAACCCTGGTCCTCCTTCAAAACCATAAATTAGAGCTCACCAAATACTCACCAGGCTCTATTTGACTTTATTCAACTCTCAGGCCCGAGGGTGTCTTAATGCACTTTTATTGGGCTCTAAATCCCCTCCCTAACGACCCATAATATGAACGAATTGGACTTATGATTACCATTTAGTTGCCTTTTACCCCAAAACGCTAAATTAGAGGTCACTATATGCTACCGAGCTTCATTTGATTTTGATCAATTCTTAGACCCAAGAGCATCTCAACACATTTCCATTGATATTTGAATCCTCACTACAACATCCGTCTATGTGGGAAATAGAGTTATGGGTTTTATTTTATCAATATTATTTTTTGAAAAATCTATTTTGGACTGCATATAGGCACCTTTCATTTACTAGATACTTTACTTAGCCACAAATCCTGGTAGGCTTACCTATCGGTAGTCCTAGGGCCATGCCGACCGACATACCCCCAATGTAAACATGGTTTCTTATCCCTTTTATGGTTTCATATTTAAAGAAACTCTGACCTCATTGTTCAACACCCTTTTAGCCACGAAATCAGTATGTTGCCTTTCAAAACATCCCTTTTCCCAGACATTATCTCTGTTGACACCACATTCTAGGATCCCCTAAGCATATCCTTATGTCCCTAGAACTTCCTCCTGCATCATAAAACCTAAATCATATTTCGAGTATTGACCTGAAGGCAGGACTCTATTTAACTGACAATTAACTCTCTCATTTGAGCAATATATATTGGATCTTAAAAGGGCCCTGAATCCCCTTTTTAACGATCCACTCTGTGTGCGAATCGGCCTTACGGTCGGGCGAACAAAACATTTCCCCTCAAAAACTGATCCGGAGACCACCAGTCGCTATAGGCTCCATTTGACTCTAGTCAACTTTTCAGCTTGAATGAGACTGAATGAATCTTTGAAGGGCTTTGAATACCCCTTCCAATAGTCTGCCCATGAAAAAATCAACCCTGACCCTGTTGATAGGCATGTTAAGGACAATGCCGATTGGCACCCCCTTGACCCTATATAAGGGGAGCATGAGAACATTTTGAAAGGCACATTAAAAACATCCCTCTTAGTGATCTCAACAACATTCTCTCGAAGTCAGCATGGTTTCCATATTGAAACATCTCCCCCATATTCCATTTCCATCTTTTCCTTACCCATTTGGAAAATTCCCTTCTACGTCCTCCTACCACCCTCATCTGCTTTCAATAACAACCCTTTAGCATTCAAGATCAACCTTAAAGCTTCCAAAAAAGGCCCAATCCTTTCAATCTTTCTTTTAATTCTCTTATTTTTGCATTAGTTAATTAATTCTTATTTTAGAATTTCATATTTATTAGTTTGCACATAATAATATCCATATTTTTATTAGTAGTATTTCACATACTATATTTTCTATAAAAAAAACAAGAAAAAGAGTGTCTGGTTGTAACTCCAAATGTGGATTTCTCACTACATTTTCTCATGCTAAAACATCCTTATTCTACACACACACACACACACACACACACACACGTAAAAAAGTCCTCGATAGGTTTTATGGGATAAACCCTACACTATGTTATATGCGAACTACGTGGATTTTGATGCCTTCTGTGGTACGTAGGCGCCTCAAGTAAAATTCTAGATTCGAGTCCTCCTCTCTTATTTTTTTCATATGTTATTTTCGTATTATATATTATGCTTGCGCTCTGTCTACCCTACACCATCGCCCTTTTATAAATGATCGATGACCTAACAAACGCACACATTATATTTCTAATTAATATTTTGGGAACACTCCTACGGATGACCTCACACCTCCTTCGTCCATGGCATGAGTCGAGTAATTCCATTCTCTATTTATATATACACGCGCAGACTTCACAGAGTAATTAAATAGAAGAATAACACATGCCCATGAGATACTGAAAGGGCGCGATGGGTGTCTAACACCTTACCATACCGTAACTTAGTCCTGAATCCTTGAACTAATTAGTTTCCCAAGCATCAGTATTTCTTTAATGCCATTTTCTCGAGGCGACAACATATCTTTTACCTATTTTTTGCAATATAGGCTGGCGACTCAATTTCTATACATTATCCACACATCACCCCAATTGACGAGGACTGATGCTCTCCGAGTAAGGGAGAAACCTCCCCATCGCACGCGCGAGTGCTGACTCGAGGAGATGGGATGGAACATTGGCGACTCTGGTGGGGATGACCATAATAGGACTATACTCTATTTTTACATGGGTGTCATTATAGTGTACATGTGTGCATATGCATCTATTTGTATGGTCCCCTTTTCCTCTATCACTTCTTGTATATATCTATCTCATATTTATATCACCTCTCACTCACTTTTCACTTTACACACTTGTAAATACCCTCCATGTGCACCTCACACTACATGAACTTGTATATAGGACTACTTATAACCACTTGTTTTACATACCACTTAGAATATTCATGCTTAGGCTTCACTATCACACACCTCCACTTATCATATTTGTACATATCCATGCTCACTTTCACATATCACACGTCACTTGTAGTTGATCCATTCTTAGGCTCACTACCACACACTCACTTGTAGATATTAATATATCACTCACTCACATGTATCCATGCTTAGTGTAGTCTTCACACTCCATGCTAGATTTACTTTTACTTATACATGTTTCCACATAATGCTTCTTTTACTCATCATACCAAAATAAAAAACTCTCTCCATAATATACTAATCAAGAATCATGCATTCTGCAAACTACATCACCAAGAGCATTACTATATTGACAAAAAAATTGTCCCGTACTAGGGTGTCACTTTGTGATGGGCGCCACTCCGGCAGGTCACAGTTAGACTAAGAAATATGACTCTTACCTTCCATTGGCCTAATACCTTTAACATATATCGAACGGTTCCCCATGCATCGTACTTTTTGATCGAACTCATGACGGGAGGTCTATAGAAGGGAACTCGATCACATATGTCGACTATATCAAATTCCCTCTCACACATATTGTCCCCACGAGGTATATAGTGAGTCAATTCACGTACACTCAGTTATATCAAATGTCTTGTCCACACGTACCGATTTCTCAAAAGAAAGAAGTATATCTTGGAAGTCATGACAAAGGGGAAACCCTACCACTAGCCCAACAAACTCTATAAACCTTATATAGGAGTCAAACCTAAGGCACTCATATTTATTTTGTCGGTTGCTACAAGAAACTCTATCGAAGTGCCGGGATGGCATGCCGCCTAAATTTTCACGCTATTTCATCATTTTTCAAAATAGGTGCCTGCCCATGACCCTAGAAACAAGTAAAATTATGTCTTACATATTTTTCAAACCCAATTTTCCTAGGCTCGAGTCCTTTCCAACATTTTTTGCATTTAGTCAAACCTAATACAAGTGAAAACATAATAATAATAATAATAATAATAATAATAATAATAATAATAATAATAATAATAATAATAATAATAATAATAATAATAATAATAATAATAATAGTAATCAAGCTGAGATTCTTCTCTCATTTTCTCCCTCCTTTTTTCTAAAAAAATCAAAAATACCAAAAACATTTTTCCTCCTTTTATCAAAAATGCCAAAAGCATTTTTTTCTCCTTTTATCAAAAATACTATTTTTTTCCTCTTTTCCAAAAATACCAAAAAATAATTCTTTCTTCCTCCTTTCAAAAATAAAACTATTGCATACTCAATTCTTGGCATGGCTCCGTACTGGCTTCGGTCTTCCATCAAATTGCCATAAAGCTTCGCCAATTCCTCTTCTACTTAATTTGAGTCCGGAACCTACATTCACCACTAAGCACCAAATGTAAAACTTGATCTGATGGCAGTCCTAGTCCAACTCAGTGCAAAAATTGATAACCTTCAAACCGAGGTCCATTAAATAAAGCAAAATCAGGTCTAAATTTCTGAAGAACTCGAGTGTTTCTTTCCTCGTGCCATGGCTCCACCCTCTCCCGAGCCTTTTTAGATCCCAAAAGAATGTCTCATGCTCCACGTGCCCTGCCTACTAATGGGCCGCCGCCAGCTCAGCTCCCTATGTAAAACTTTTACCAGCCATGGGCTAACTTGACAATGCCTCCTAAGGAGGAAGAACTGAATAAGGTCAAGGAAGACCTCAAACTATTGTCCAAGAAATTATCTGGGAACTACATATACTACACCCATATATCTCCCTACCCCAAAGTAAGATTACCGGAGAAGTTCAAGAGGCCAACCATCGAGATGTTCAGGGCAATGGGCCCTTAATTATGCACCTTCACAATTATCATCGATCCATGACCCTTTTTGGAACCTCTAAAGAGATAATAGCTCAAATGTTCTGTAATACCTCGTATTTTTATGGGTCTTTAATTTTGGGATTAATAAAATTAAATTGGATAAATTAATTTAATATTCATACGAATTTTTAAATTAAACATTTACTAGCGTGACGAGAGTTAGTAATTATTGGTAAGAATTAAGTTGAATATTACTTAATGAGTAAATTTATATATGAGATTGAATTTATTAAAATTATCGCGAGTGAAAATACGACAGTTATAGAAATTAAGTCGGGACACGCGTGTCAGTCGTGGTTGGACTAATTTTAGGAAATAAAAAGTAAATTAATTCTAAGTCACCCATATGGTCATTTCGAGTGAGCCAATGTGTCTGGAAGGGTCGAGGTAGTCAGAAAAGTGTACCCAGGGGTTTAGTTTACGTCTCGGGATGATTTTAGGCCTAACTCGCAACCCGGGAGGGCATTTTAGTAATTTCTAATTTTGAGCCTTAATTAATGATGAAAATTAAAGGATTATATCTAATGGAAGTTAGAGTCTTCCAGGGTTAGAAACACTTGAGTTGTAGAGAGGTTAAGTATGAGAGAGGAGAGGAGGTTTCCAAGGGGGGAGAATCATAAATCCCACACCGTTCCCACCAATTCCACAACCAACGCATAGATCGGAGAACGAGGAGCACAGATATACCCACCATCTTCTACAATTGAGACCTTCGATTTCTAGGCAAGTATCTATCTTACTGTTCTTGAGTTGATATTTCATCCATGTTAGAGTAGGAAATATAATTATAAGTTTTTACGGAGATTAAATGTATTTGGAAGATTAAAATTCACATAATTGCATATAAATCATGTTAGGTTGATGTCCTTATCACATGTCGATAATTTATCATGAATTTTAATGATGATTAGAGGAGGAAATCTGGAAATATCATGTGGATTCTTGAATTAATATGGTAACCTAGGGTTAGAGACCAAATCATGAATTTAAACCCATTTAATGATGATTCTTGGAGAAGTAATGAATGTTTTACGTTAAAAATCAGCCATACATGTTTATATAATGTTTATGATGTTTGGGACATTTTAATGGAGGTTTGGAAGATTAAAATTGAAGAAAGATGTAGTCTTATAGTTGCAGAAACGAGAACAATATCTCATCGATCGACTCAAGACTGTCGAGTGATCGCCTGGATCGATCGATCGACCAGTTCCATTGATCGATCGACCCCTCCTGGAATTTGAAACTTATTTCCTTTTTAATGATTCACCCAATTCCGGTTCATGGAAACCCTTATTCATAATTTATTTATAATAATGGGAATTGGGAAGGACCAGTAAGGTGGTAGGCAAGGTTAGGGTACTACGATTCTTATATGAGATTTAACCATGGGGTCACGAGGGTATAAAATGGAGTGAAGATCGTGTGTATGTTAAATTAGGTTTTGTGAGAATTAAGAACGAGTTAAACCAGTAGGGTAGAGAATGTACACCTACTGATTTCATTTTTATCAGAATGATACACTTCGAGGGTCAAGAAGTACATGAGAAATTACAAAAATTGAGAAAATAAAAGAATGAATTAATTATACGTACCTTGGCAGGGAGGTAAAAACACACCAAACACCCTCAAGAATCTCCGTCAAGTATTAAAAGCTTCGAAATAAATAACCATTGTGAATGAGTTAACTCTCTGGTTTTGCAATGAATCTCTCTGATGTGTATTCTCTCTAGTAATAACTTCTTAAACTCTAAAAAGATCTCTCTCCCTCAAAGGTGGTTGGGGTCCTTAAATAGCCTCCCACACCACCCCCCGAGGCAACTCGGTCATTAAAGACTATAAAATACATCACTCATACTTTATATCACAACATTAAATGCATGATGCACTAGTTGTCTCCACGTCATAAACATTAAATGCCAAGACATGCCTTTTGCCTAACCACTGTGTGTTAGGGGGCTATTGTCGTGGCTCAATAACTGCCTGATAGCCCCAAATACCACAGTGGTTTACTCAAGTGAAGGTCTGACACTGTTTAGCTAGTGACATCACTTACAATATATGTGACATTAAGTAGAGGGATGTTTGGTTCACAACTCAATGCCTGATGGAAATCCAAGCTGCTTCGCTCGAGGTTCCACGGCCAGGGTCCTTCGGTGTTTTACCAGGTGTATCTAAGATGGTCAGGACAAGCCCCCGACGGTGCCTCACTTCTCAATCCTCCAAACCAAGTCCCTCTAAAGTTCCCGCGGCGAGGTCATTCGATAGAGCATGAAAGCTAACCTAGGCCCTGCCAAGCCTGGTCTCTCGTGAGTACCGTTTGACCTCACACTAAAACTCATTATTATTCTCGTTACATCATTACAACCGTTATAGCTTATAGTCAATATAAACAAAGATACAATATGACTAGTACAACAAGCTAAAATACATGTTGCTACGCCTGAGCTGCCACACTTGAGTTACCACGCTGAGCTGCCTCGCTTGAGTTGCCAAGCTTGAGCTGCCTCGGCTTCTCAATCTCAAACACTGTTGCTTATTGAGGAATTATCCCTAATCTCAGGATTACCTTTAGGCCCTATCTACAATATATATATATATATATATATATATATATATATATATATATATATATATATATATATATATATATATGTGTGTGTGTGTGTGTGTGTGCGTGTGTGTGTGTGTGTGTGTGTGTGAACTTCTGTGTATAATCATGTCCGCGCTACTTACTATCACGGAGGTTTTCGCACCGGGACAGTCTTATTCTGATGTGACCTTTATGGGGAATATTGACTTGTACCCTAGAACATAGGATCCTTGGTACAGGATATCTGAGAATAATTGTCAGACGGTCCTAAGAGACGTGAGGGTATATGCTGACCTCTTAGTGACTTGGAACTATGCTTCACCTCCAATATGTGTATTTTGTGTCAATATTGTTCGAGAGTGAGTCCGAACTAGTATTTACCTCATTTGCACGAGAGGTATAGGGACTTGATAGTAGAGTATTCCAGCACCATAGGTTTTATGTGGGGTACCCTATTAGTATATATATTGTAAGCGATAAATACATGCACATGTGATTCATCTACTGTGCTTGTAAGTAGATAAAATTGAATAACGAATATTAAATAAATTAAGTGGTTGAGAACTTAAGGCTGTATTGGGATGTACATAACTGGCTTGGTAAATTCATAAGAAAAAGTTATCATGTATAAATTATAGTTATGCAATCACGTGAATAAGAATTGATGAGGGGAGATTGGGTTAGACTAGTTAACTGGGTTAGCTTTATCTAGAACAATTCAGTAGTATGTTAGGTGTGCACACTAGTTGAGAGGTGAGAATTCTCAAGTGAGTGTCGAGGCACTAACATGTATGTAATATCAATTGGTAAGTATTTTATATACTTCAAACTATTTTTAAGCTATTTTACACTTGGGCTCTGACCCGTTTCTTGTCATCTCCTCTTTCTCTTGTATACATATATGTATTATAGGTGCCTAGGCACAGGGGCGTCAGACTTAGATTTTTGAAATGTTGACGTATTGCAACTATTGTGGGAGTTGCAGGTCTTTGCATTTATACGACTTCATCCTTGTCATGTCATCTCTTCCTTTAGTCATTTTAGATAGGGAATGTGTAACCCATTTCCAGTTTCTATTTAGTTCACAGAGACTTTGTACTCCTTATTTATTTCAGTATTCAGTTTAGTTGGGATTGTTTTAATTATTACACTGTCCTTCGATTTGGGATATTTTATTTGGAATAATTAATCTAGCATGTTTATTCCATTTGGATTGTTTGGTATTCAATTTTATTATCTATGTTCATAAAATGGTTTATGTGTATAAACTTATAATAATGGAACTTAATCTATAAAATTAAATGTTTTGACACTTAGCTTAATTATTTATTAGGTGATAAATAAAAAAAATATTTTTTATCTATGATGCTAAGTATGAACCAATCGAAAATTTTGATTTAATTTAACAAATGACTGATCACCCGGTATTTAATGAGGTGGGGTGCCACAGGTTGTATCAGATCCAGGTTCTAGTGTCCTTTAGGATCTGTACATATTATTATGATTCCAGCTTAGCATCTTTGATATAGAGACCTATTTTTAGGACTGTTGTATTCTTATTTATGTAATTACATCTTCAGCTATTTGATATTTAATAATAACTATGGACTGATCAATTCCTTCTCGTTTCAAATGCCTCCGAGACTAGCCCCGAGGGACATAAATGCCCAACCAGAGCAACCAGCAGCTCAGGCTCAGGGAACAATGAACGCTGCCGAGGTTGTCTTCATAGTTGCTCAGGGGGTAAATATAGCTTTAGTGATGGTGCAGCAGGCCCCACCCCAGGTTTAGGTTGTGGCGCCAGTTCCAGCTCAGTTTCCCACTGCATGGGAGACAGTTAGGGATGCCTTTCAAGAGGCACATACCCAGAGTTCTCAGGCATTTCTGATGTGATTATCGCAAGCCAGTGGAAGAAAGACATCCAGAGGCATTTTCGCATATACGAGTGAACAAATATTCAGAGATAGTTAATGTCTTCCTTCAATCTATTTGGGGTCACCTTACAGTAGTGGGAGTCCACTGCCACTTTGGAGAAGAGGGAAAGTTTGACGATTCAGAGTTTCTGGGTGCAGTTTGACCGCAAATACTTTCCTTTTGCCATACAGACTGAGATGAGGCGGAGACTGTTGAATCTCAAGCAGGAAGGTATGACTGTTGCGGAGTATAAAGAGGAATTCACGTGATTGATTACCATAGTGCAGATGAGGTACCTACCGAAGAGAAAAAGATTTGGATGTTCATGGATGGCTTAAGCTGCAGGATTCATCAGCACCTCTTGGGTAATCTATCATTGCGTACTTATACTAATGTACTCATTACTTACCTATTAAATTTCTAGGACCACCACTTCCATCAGTATGGAAGCAAACGAGACGGGAAGTCCAGCCAGTAGGGCCAGAAAGGAGGTAGTAGTGCTAGTGGGGCACCAGCAGCTCAAGGGCAGGTCCGTCAGGGTGAGAAGAGTGTCCACAGGGGGACCCTGTTAAGTGATTCTGATTTGGTGACTCTAGGCAGTGACATGGGGGATATAAATGGGGCCAAGAGGTCCAGTTCAATTAGCAGGGCCAGAATCGTTACCAGTAGGGTCATCAGGGCCAACAATGGTATCAACAGGGCCAATGGAGGGGTGGTAACGACCATCAGGGCCGAGGACAACGGGGTGATAAGTGAGAAAATTTTAGGGGTAAATGCTTTGGTTGTGGCAAGAATGGATATAGATGTCAAGATTGCATCGAGGGGGATAGGGCCCCACAGCAGCAGGGTGCCCATAAGGAGCCATAACAATCTATCTTCCCAATCAACCTCCCAGCACCACCTTAGATACCAGCCTTACCAGCCATCCCAACAGTCCCAGTTCAATAGGGATAATTACAGTATGGACATGTTTATAATGTCCACTAAGTAGTAGCACCGCAGGCGCCACCCGTAGTTGAGGGTAAGTTTCCTATCCATGGTACTATGGGGTTCATTTTATTTGACACTGGGCATCACACTTCTTTATAGACATTAGTTTTATACGGGTCACGGGGTTGTTAGACACGATAGAGAGTACAGTGACATGTGTAGACTCACCGCTAGGTAATGGGTCGTTGATTTTGTTTATATGTCGGGGAGTAGGTATAGAGATTGGGAGATTGATTTTACTTACAGATATGCTAGTCGTAGATATTCACGAGCATGGCGCAATTATTGGCATGGATTGGCTTGCTTCTTATAGAGCCATGATAAACTATTTCAGTGAGATCATTATTTTTGCTATCCCGGGTCAGGAGATGTTTCTGGTGGCGATGCCTCGTCCTGAGGGAGGATCGTCCAACAATTTATATTACATAGAGGAAGATACCTCTATGGAGATATTAATCTCTATTGATTAAATTACCGTAGTTCGTGATTTTTTTTATATCTTCCAGGAGGTACCAGAGTTACCACCTAGCTGAGAGATAGATTTCGTTATAGATTTGATGTCGGGCACTCGATCGATAGCCCGTGCACCATACTATATGGCGTCAGCTGAGATGCTAGAGTTACGGGATCAGATTGAGCAACTATTGGGGCAGGTCTTCATCCATAGTAGTACCTCACCTTTGGGTGCTCCCATGTTGTTTGTGAAGAAAAGAGATGGGTCATTGAGATTCTGTGTGGATTATCGAGAGTTGAACAAAGTCACGATACAAAATAAGTATCCGTTTCCCCGAATCGATGACTTATTCGACTAGTCGAGAGGAGCTAACTTCTTCTCAAAGATAGACTTGAGATCGGGATATCATTAGTTATGGATTATGGAGCAGGATGTGTTAAAGACTGCCTTCTTGATGCGATATGGATCATATGAGTTTCGGGTTATGCCGTTTGGGATAACCAATGATCCAGCCATGTTCATGGACTTAATGAACAACGTGTTCAGAGAGTTCCTGGATCAGTTTGTCATTGTCTTCATAGATGACATTCTGATTTATTCCCAGGCTGAGGAGGATCATGTCGAGCATTTGAGACGGGTTCTTCAGACTCTGTGAGAACATCAACTATATGTTAAGTATGAGAAGTGCGAGTTTTAGCTACGCGAGGTCGAGTTATTGGGGCACATTGTTTCCTCCAGGGAGATATTCATAGATCCAGGAACGGTGCCCACGGTGAGGGAGTGGGGGCAGCCCACGACACCGTCATAGATCCATAGTTTCTTGGGATTGGCAGGGTACTACAGGTGGTTCATTCAAGGATTCTCAAAGATAGCGGGTTTATTGACTAATCTGATTCGCAAGGGGTTACCGTATGTATAGGATAATGCCTGTTAGTTGGATTTTGATGAGCTAAAGGATAAGTTGACTTCAGTGCCAGCTATTTCTTTACCCAGGCAAGGAGTGGAGTACCTGGTGTATACTAGCACTTCCCTACAAGGACTTGGTGGAGTACTTTAGCAAGAGGAGAATGCTATAGCTTATGTATCCCGCAAGCTCAAGCCTCACGAGAGGAATTACCACACCCACAACTTGAAACTAGTAGTGGTCTTATTTGCCTTACGAATTTGGAGACACTACTTATTGGGGGAGAAATTTTGCCTGTTCACAGACCACAAACCACTGTAATATTTGTTCACTCAGCGGTAATTGAACATGTGTTAGCGCAGGTGGCTGGAGTTTGTGAAAGATTACCAGTTCAAAATCCAGTACCACCCAGGGAAGTCTAACTTAGTTACTGATGCGTTGAGTCGTAGAACAACAGGTGAGGTGACGAAAATGCGGAAGGAGAAATGGAAAGAGTTGGGGCATCAGGATGCAGTGAACCGATCCTTTGTGTCCGTAATGACAGTCAAACCAGAGATTGTTACAAGGGTGATCCAGGCTCAAGCCGCTGATTTATTTTTCCAGAATCAGATTGTACGACTTCTAGCTGAGGGCGCAGTGTCCTACTTAGTGAGTGTATATGGGGGTTTTCAATTTAATGGGAGATTAGTGGTCCTGGAGGGGGAGGACTTACGTCATGTAGTGACGACAGAGTTGCATGGATCTCGATTTACGGTACATCTCAGAGGGGATGAGATGTACCAGGATATGAGGTGTCAGTACTGGTGGAGTGGGATGAAGAAGGAAATTGCGGAGTCCGTGTCCAAGTGTGCCACTGTCAATTGGTAAACGTGGATCATCAGAAGCCTCAGCCACTAGAGATCCCTATGTGCAAATGGGAGAGCATTTCCATAGATTTCATCACTGGGTTTCCTACATCACAGCGGGGGTCATGATTCTATATGGGTAGTGGTGGATCGATTGACCAAGGTATCTCAATTTATGTCGGTACGTATAGACTACAATACGGGACAGTATGGCCAGTTATTTATTACTAAGATAGTGAGGTTGCATGGGGTTCCCTTGGATATCGTGTTCGAGAGAGATAAGATTTTTGTGTCACGCTTCTGGGAGAGCTTTTAGGAGGCTATGGGTACCGAGCTTCTATAAAGTACGTCTTATCACCCACAGACAGATGGGTAGACTGAGAGTACTAATCAAATGCTGAAGGATATGTTACGCATGTGTGTCCTTGATTTTGGAGGTGGATGGGAACAGCACCTTCCACTGGTGGAGTTATCTGGTAATAACTCCTACCAGTTTATGATTTTCATGGCCCCATTTGAGGTGTTGTACGATAGACCTTATCGTTCTCCCACTTGTTGTCTAGAGGTGGGGGACAACAAGTTACTTGGGTCAGAGGTGATTCAGGACATGTCAGCCAGGATTGAGATGATGAGGAGTCGCATTCGGGTAGCCCAGGACAGGCAAAATAGTTACGTCGAAGCATAGCGTTTCTTCACGGAGTTTAGTGTGGGGGATCAAGTATTACTGGGAGTGTCTCCTATGAAAGGAGTGATGAGGTTCGGGAAGAAAGTGAAGTTGGCTCCGAGGTAAGTAGGTCCATTCCCCATTATCGAGAGGATCGAACTGGTGGCATACAAACTTGGGTTATCAGAGCACTTGCATCGTATTCATGATGTGTTCCACATTTCGTCATTAAGGCAGTATGTTCGGGATGATTTGGCGCATACTCATATTGCGATAGAGGAGATTGACTTGCATCCCGACCGTTCTTATGAGGAGATACCAGTGGCTATCCTAGACCATAGTGAGAGTAGATTGAGGTTAAAGGTAGTCCCACTTGTACGGGTCCAGTGGGAGCATCACAATGTAGAGGAGTCCACTTGGGATCGCGGGGCCGACATGCACGAAAAGTGTCCAGAATGGTTCTTACCAGGTATGCCTTATTTTCTGAATTTCAGGAAAAAAATCTGTTATTAGGGGGGAAGTATGTAATACCCCATATTTTTATGGCCTTTAATTATGGGGTTAATTCAATTAAATTACGATAAATTAATTTAATTTTAATCCCGATTTTTAAATTAAATATTTTCTAGCGTGATGAGAGTTAGTAATTATTGGTAAGAATTATGTTAAATATTACTTAAGGAGTAAATTAATATATGATATTGAATTTATTAAAATTATCGCGAGTGAATAATACAACAATTATAGAAATTAAATCGGGTCGCGCGTGTTAGTCGTGTCGGGAATAATTTAAGGAAATTAAAAGTAAATTAATTCTATGTTGCCCATATAGTAATTTTGAGTGCGCCAATGTGTTTAGAAGGGTCGAGATAGTCAGAAAAGTGTACCCGGGAGTTTAGTTTACGTCTCGGGATGATTTTAGGTTTAACCGGCAACCCCAGAGGGCATTTTAGTAATTTCTAATTTTTGACCTTAATTAATGACGAAAATTAAAGGGTTATATCTGATGGAAGTTAGAGTCTTCAAGGGTTAGAAACACTTAAGTTGCAGAGAGGTTAAGTAAGAGAGAGGAGAGGAGGTTTCCAAGGGGGGAGAACCATCAATCCCACATCGTTCCCACCAATTCCACCACTAATGCGTAGATCGAAGAAAGAGGAGCGTAGATATACCCACCATCTTCTACAATTCAGACCTTCAATTTCTAGGAAAGTATCTATCTTGCTGTTCTTGAGTTGATATTTCATCCATGTTAGAGTAGGAAATATAATTATAAGTTTTTATGGAGATTAAATGTATTTGGAAGACTAGAATTCACATAATTGGATAAACATCATATTAGGGTGATGTGCTTATCACATGTAGAGAATTTATCACGAATTTTAATGATGATTAGAGGAGGAAATCTGGAAATATCATGGGGATTCTTGAATTAATATGGTAAACTAGGGTTAGAGACCAAATCATAAATTTAAACCCATTTAAGGATGATTGTTGGAGAAGTAATGAATGATTTACGTTAGAAATCATCCATACATGTTTATATAATGTTTGTGATGTTTGGTTGGGAGTTTGGGACATTTTAATGGAGGTTTTGATGATTAATGGAAGAAACCCGTAGGCTTATAGTTGCAGAAATGAGACAAATATTTTATCCATCGATCGATCGATTCAAGAATGTCGATCGATCAACTGGATCGATCGATCTACCATTTCCATCGATCGATCGAACCCTCCTGGAATTTGAAACTTATTTAATTTTTAATGATTCACCCAATTTCGCTTCATGCGAACCCATATACACAATTGTTTTATAATAATGGGACTTGGAAAGGACCAGTAGGGTGGTAGGCAAGGTTCGGGTAGTATGATTCTTATATGAGATTTAACCATGGGGTCACGAGGGTATAAAATTGAGTGAAGATCATGTGTAAACTAAATTAGGTTTTGTGAGAATTAAGAATGACTTGGACCAATAGGGTAGAGAATGTACACCTACTAATTTCATATTTATCAGAAAGATACACTTCTAGGGTTGAGAAGTACATGACAAATTTCGATAATTGAGAAAATAAAAGAATGAATTAATTATACGTAGGACTCCGGCGCTACATGCCACGTACCTATCAGAATAATGTAAATATATAAATATGAGTATATCTATCTATCTATCTATCTATCTATCTATCTATCTATCTATCTCTCTCTCTCTCTCTCTCTCTCTCTCTCTCTCTCTCTCTCTCTCTCTCTCTCTCTCTCTCTCTCCTTTTATATATATATATATATATATTATGTGAACTTCTGTGTATAATCATACCCGCGCTACTTGCTATCATGTACGTTTCCACAATGAGACAGACTTATTCTGATGTAATCTTTATGGGGAATATTGACTCGTATCCTAGAACAAAGGATCCTTGGTATAGGCTATCTTAGAATAATAGTCAGACGGTCCTAAGAGATGTGAGGGTATGTGTTGATCTTTTAGTGACTTGGAACTATGCTTCGCGTCCAATATGTGTATTTTGTGTTAATACAGTTCGAGAGTGAGTTCGAACTAGCATTTTCCTCATTTGTACGAGAGGTACAGGGACTTGATAGCAGAGTATGCTAGCACCATAGATTTTATGTGGGGTTCCCTATTAGTATATATATTGTGAGTGATAAATATATGTACATATGATTCATCTACTATGCTTGTAAGTATATAAATTGAATAATTTATTTTAAATAAATTAAGTGGTTGAGAACTTAAGGCTGTATTGAGATGTACATAGCTGTCTTGATAAATTCGTAAGAAAAAGTTATCATGTTTAAATTATAGTTATGCAATCACATGAATCATAATTGATGAAGGGAGATTGGGTTAGACTAGTTAACTGGGTTAGCTTTATCTAGATTACTTTAGCAGTACGTTAGGCATGCACACTAGTTGAGAGATGAGAATTCTCAAGTGAGTGTTGAGGCACTAACATGTATGTAATATCAACTGGTAAGCATTTTATATACTTGTTAAACTATTTTTAAGCTTTGTACCGTTTCTTGTCATCTCCTCTTTCTCTTGTATATATATATATATATATATATATATATGTATGTATTACAGGTGCCAAGCCACAATGGCATCAAACTTAGATCTTTGGACTGTTGACGTGTTGCAGCTATTGTGGGTGTTGCAAGTCTTTGCATTTATACGACTTCATCCTTGTCATCTCATCTCTTTATTTAGTCATTTTAGATAGGGAATGTGTCGCTCATTTCCAGTTTCTATTTAGTTCAGAGAGACTTTGTACTCCTTATTTGTTTCAGTATTCAGCTTAGTTAGGATTTTTTTAATTATTACATTGTCCTTCGATTTGGAATGATAAATCTAGCCTGTTTATTCCATTTGAATGGTTTAGTTTTCAATTTTATTATCTGTGTTCATAAAATGGTTTATGTGTATAAATTTATAATAATGGAACTTAAACTACAAAATTTAATGTTTTGACGCTTTGCTTAATTATTTATTAGGTGGTAAATAAAAAAATATTTTCGTCTGTGATGTTAAGAATGAACCAACTGGACACTTTGATTTAATTAATAAAGGACTGATCACCCGGTATTTAATTAGGCGGGGTGTCACATGTTTCAACAAACTTTGAAAGAAAATCCTCTTCATCGGTTCTTATCCCTCGAAGAATCTAGAATGTGTAGTTGGGAGGACGTCACCCGAGAATTCATGTCATAGTAAAAGTTCAATGAAGAGCTAGAGGTTACACACCGTAATCTAGAGTTTCTTAAGAATAAGCCAAGCAAAACTGTCAGTATCTTCATGGGGAGGTGGAGAGAGAAAGATGCTACCATGATCAATAGACCGTTTGAAAAAAGAACAAGTCTTAACCATGTTCCCTTATCTATCAACAATATCTACCAACTTTCTCCCTAATCCATCAATAATATCCCCCATATCCATATTGTAGTCTCAACCATAAACAATATATCCTAACCCTTTACCTATTGGGTACCAGAAAGACGCCCTAATCTCCCCGAAAAGGAATACACTGAGCTCTATACTCCCTTATCCAAAGTCTACCAGGACTTATTAAGACAAAATCTCATCAAACCCTTAGACCCCCTTCCATTACAAAACCCACTTCCCAAGAACTTCAAAACCTATGGCCACTGTAACTTTCACCAATCTGCGGGCTACATTACCAACCAATGCTTCCATCTCAGAAACGTGATTCAAGGCTTAATTGATCGGGGCCTCATCACTCCACTAAATGATCCTAAACCCAATAACACAAACAACCCACTTCTTGCACATGAAAATGACATCTTTCTAGAGAATGACCCAAAATTTGATCCCTTTGCTCAAATTGTGCCAAGTAAAGCACCCATCATACCCATAATCTCATCCAAAACCACTCAAAGTTTACCCGTATTTCCTATTAAACCCTGTCTAATTTATCGATCAAGCTTTGTCACTCCTCACAGGGGCTTGTATTGCCATCCGTACCCGATTCAAGGGAAAAGACATGGAATTATAAATAGTATTGAACCAACTTTTGGAGTTTGGGCTAAAATTGCCCACCAAGATGGCCATTGACTATTAGAAATTTAGTGGCCTATTTATGGAAGCCATAAAATGGACTCGAGAATCAGAGGAATGGGTGGTACCGATCGAATAAGTCAGTCTAAATGACATGGTATATATTATGGCTAACATGTTTTGATAGACCAACACGATCTGCAACATTTTTGAGCTATTCACTGCTTTGAAGCTTCAAGGGCGGTTGGTCCCTTCACTCCTGCACCTCCTTGTTGAGTGGGAAGATTTATATGAGGAATCCGTTGAGAATGTAGAATGCATCAATTTCTCTTGGCAAGAGGACATCATTGCCACCAGACGAGGGGGGGATGAATTTGACAGCTCAGATGATGAACTGAGTCAAGGAAAAGTCAATCCAGTAATCAACATGTGCAAAATGATATCCTTCGAAGACCTATTAGGGGAAATTAGTAAAGTAGCCATTCATCCAAAAATAGATGAAGACGAGTTTTTTTTTCTTCCCCGTCTCAGTAAACCACATGACCAAGTCAGGGAAACACTACAAGGATTTGAATCTTCTGTCGTCAGGAACAGATAATGAAAAGAGAGTTATTGAAGAACTTCCCACGGCAAAAATGACCGTTGAGGAGAGCAAGATCCTAGACCAACTCAAGAAGACCCAAGCTAACATCACCTTATATGAACTCTTCATGTCTTCCCATTTACACCATAATGCTCTGATAAAGCTTCTCACCGGTCCTACAGTCCCTCCTTCCACCACTCCATAAGAAGCTGGAAAGTTGGTTAGGTCCTTGACCTCCACTAGGATCCTTTATTTATCCAAAGAAGAAATCCCAAAGATTGATACTAGTCATAACAATGCCCTTAACATCTTCATTAAAGTGATAGGAAAGATATCCCTACTTTCACTCATTAATAACAGATCCGCGCTCAATGTTTGTCCGCTCAAAACCTTTAATTGCTTGGGGATGAAATCACGTGACCTTACTCCTACTTCCTTTGCAGTGCGTGCTTATGATAATACATTCCAAGAGGTAATAGGATCCATAAAAATCACAATAAAGGATGTCCCTATCAATCCTATTACTGAGTTCAAAGTTATTAACATACTTGCGTGGTTTAGCCTACTTCTTTGTCAACCGTGGCTTTATAGCATTCTAGGGGTCTCTTCCTCCGTTCATTAAAAGTTGAAATTATTCGCCAAAGGACAGATCATCACCATTTTTGGGGATGAAGATGGTGCAAAAAATTCTATCACCAGCAATTCGATCTTTGAAATACAACATAGGATGGATGACATGCTCCTCTCTATCTTCATGGTTAATCCATTCCCCTTCCAATAGGGGATAATTTCAAAGACCGAGTCTGTCCAGAACACATCCCTCATAGAAATGTCAATGCGATAAAAATGTTCAAGAACATGCATTTCATGCCCGGACCGGGGCTAGGGTGACGTCAACAAGGGATACTAGAAGCTATGGTCCTGAAAGAGGCCTTTTCCCCATGTAGCCTAGGTTATCAGCCTTCACTGTAAGAAGTCAGCATGCTTCACCAATCATAACTAAATAGGAGTTTAGAACATGCCAAGATTATTTAGAGGGATTCTTTGAATAAAAGATTCATCAAGGAGGGTGAATACTTCCCCTTGTGTGGATTTATTGAACCATGGTATGCCCACATGGATAAGAAGATGAACCCACGGATGGAAATATTCTTTAAAGACAACTACTCTTGGGATAAATATTGCCAGCATAAAGTGTAACCTCTCACCTAGAAATTCGTAACAATTATCGAGGTCTCTGAGGAAAATAATTTTAAAGAATTATTCAACATATAGACACAAGAGATGACTATCTTTATGATCCATTCAGATGCTACACTATTAGATCTACTATGATCAAGGCTGCTGATGAGCCTCTTCTCAACTGGAATGTTATACCAGTCTAACTTGCTAAGATTAAACCCAACCTTGCTATTTACCCTATCTCTTCACATGTTGTTACTTCTAATTTTCCTAATATCAATGTGACAGAGAAATCCTTTGACAAGGCTCTCAATGCTATTTTTTTCGAAAGTGAAATAAACGAATATTTTGAGTATCTTACCGTGCCTTACATTAATTGTCTAATCAAACTTGATGATGATGATTTTGTAAATTAAAAACACTTAACTGATATTAGTTAGGTTTATAACAAACAACATATTCGCATTCAAAGTAATGAGGATGAAATTGTTATTATCAATCTTAATTTAATGGCCAACATCGCGAGATTAGGATATGGTCCACCCTTAACGAGCATGAGCGCGCGTAATTCAAAGGATTCTTAAAAGAATTTATGGACATCTTCGAATATTTTTATGATGACATGCTCGATATCGATCCCAAGATAGCTCGACATGAGATCCTAACTCTTTAGGAATGTAATTCGATAAAAAAGAAGCTGCGAAAGCTCTGCACTGAATGGTCGCTCAAAGTGAAAGAATAGGTAATCAAAAATTGAACTTATGCTTCATCCGGGGGATCGAATATCCCACATAGCTCTCCAACATTGTACTCTTACCGAAATCAAGGGGCCTATTAGGAAGCCTTCGATAGAATCAATCAATACCGTACCCGACCTTCAATACTTATGCCTCCGTAACCAGGTCCCCCTCTACTCTTATACTTAATCATGACAGATAATGTGGCAGGGGCTTTTCTAGCCCAATATATCAAAGAATCCCACAAGGAACATTCCATCTCCTATACCACTCAAAAATTGGTCAGGTACGAAGTCAACTACAATGCCTTGGATAAAACATGCATCGCCCTAGTTTGGGTCACTCAAAAGTTACGGCATTACATGCTCTCTTTTCCCATTAAACTTATGTCCCAAATGGATCCTATTAAATACCTACTTGAGAAACCCTCCCTATCCAGTCGAATGGCCCGGTGGTTGATGCTGCTAGCTGTGTTCGATATTATGTATATCACATAAAAAGCTATGAAAGGAAGAGTCATCTCCGACTAAATTACTGATGACCCGTAGAAGAGGTCGGTGTTTGGATCTTCGAATTCCTAGATGAAGATATCCTTTACACCTCTCAAGAAGACCTTCGTTGGAAAATATTCTTTTATGACGCTTCCAACAAGAAAGAATACAACATTGGGACACTCCTAATCACCCCTGAGGACTCTCACACTCCCATTATCACCAAGTTAATTTTCCCACACTAACAATATAATCGAATATTTGGCATGCACCATAGGCCTACAAATCGTCCTCAAGAAAGGTATCAAACACTTAGATGTCTACGAAGACTCTGCCCTCATCATTGGCCAAGTCCCTGGAAGATGGAAAGTCAAAGACAAAAATAACTTACCCTTCCATGCGCATTTAGAAGAGATGATCTCCTAATTCCAAGACATCACCTTCCACTACTTGCCTCGCTCAAAGAATAGCTTAGCCGATGACTTGGCTACTCTGGCCTCTATGATCGACATGCCCGAGGGTATAATAATGGCCCCTTTCATGTCCAAAATCAATATAAGCTAACCCACTCCCGTCATATTAAGCTCGTCATTGAGAAACATTCAAATATGGTCGGGTTATAGTACGACGACATTTGGAGCTTCCTCAAGCACGTTAGGTATCCCCAAGATGCCAACAGGAAAGATTGTGCGACCCATCGCAAATTGGTTTCCCAATACATCATCCGTAATAAAGCACTGCTCAAGAGAAGCTTCAATGGAACCCATTTTCACTGCATTGAAGGGACTGATGTTGAAGAAATGACGTAGAAGATCCACGATAGAGAATGTGGACCCCGCGTGAATGGTCATATACTTTCCAAGAAAATCATGCGTCAAGGGTATTAGTGGACCACCATGGTTTAGGATTATACCGCTTATGTTCGGATATGCCCAAATGCCAGTAGTTTTCCGATCTCCAATTCTTACCTCCTCGAGAATTGTACAACATGAATTCTCCCTGGTCGTTCTCCACCTGGGGCATTGACATCATAGGGAAAGTCACACCCAAAGCTTAAATGGGCTCAAGTTCATCCTAGTCACCATTAATTACTTCACTAAATGGGTAAAGCAGAGTCATATGAACTGTTGAATGCCAAGAAAGTGGCCAGTTTTATCCGAAAGAACATCATATAACGATACGGGGTTCCCCACAAGACAGTATCATATCATGGGTTACATTTTGAAGCCGCGGTTATAAATATGGTTGATGAGTATGGGATTCAGAGACACAAATATTCTCCCTACCGACCCCAAACTAATGGTGTTGTCGAAGCCACCAATAAAAACCTCAAAACCATCATCATAAAAATGATCAAGAGTTACAGGGATTGGGTCGACCAGATCCCTAACGTCCTCTGAGGCTACCACACTTCTGTCAGAACGTCTACTGGGCCTACCACTTACCATTTGGTATACGAAGCCTACTCGTTGAGCTAGAAATACCTTACCTATGCGTCATGATCGAGACCAAAGTTATCGCAAAAGACTGGTATCAGATCCACTTTGATGAACTGTCACTCTTGGATGAAAAGAGGCTGAAGGCTCTATACCTCATACAAGGATACCATCACTGGACAACACGATCATTCAATCGAAGATTCAAGGACCTTGGTGTCCAGGAAGGAGACTTAGCCCTCAAGCAGATTATATAACATGTTTAAGACCCCAGAGGGAAATTCAAGCCAAATTGGAGTGGCCCCTACATAATGAAGAAGATTTTGTCAGGAGGCACTACTATACTCACTGACATTGATGGAGAAGAGATGGCATGTCCATTCAACCTGGACTATCTCAAGAAGTTCTACCCTTAGTCTGAAATCTTGGCATGCTACGACTCTTCTCACCCCCTTTTATTTTAAAAAAAAACTTCATTTATCTCTACCTAGAACTACGTGGCGCCTGATCCTCTAAAAAACCTTTTGTTTTAAAATGGAACTCATAAATTTTTAAAACTCCCAGAGGTAAGTTGGGAGCTCATACACTTTAAATGGGCATGGTCCCCTTATTTTTCACAAAATGATTTTCTTTTCTAAACTCCGAGAATGACAATTCATTTTACCGTTTACATGAACAAAAGGATTATGTATGCCTTAGTGATCGGTATAAGATAATTCAAATGAAAAACTCATCAAGAGGCACAACAATATGATCAAAATCATTTATTATTTCAAATAAGGAAGTTCCGTACCATTACATGAACTCTCAACGAATAGAGTTAAAATAAACAACCCCCTTTCACTAACTCAAAACCAAAACTATCGAGCTACACCAAAATTATTTTAATAACAAAATAGCTAGAAACACAGAAGTTCTTCCAACTTCACAAAAGTTTTAAAAAATTTGCCCCAACTTTACAAAACCATATCCACAGCTGCCAGAAGACCTAGCCTTATCATCATCAGCCGCTGGAGGTCCCCAAATTTCCCCTACCTGGTTGATATTCTAAGTGCACTTCATGGAGTGATATTCCCTGACTAGTATAGAAATAATCAATACTCCCCCTTTTATGGTGTCAAAAGGAATAAACCATCTCGGGACGGTCTCTTTTCACCAAGATCTTTGCCACTGCTCATTTCCATAACCATTTTAGATAATCCTCGGACACATATTATACCCTTCCTACAGATTTAGATGGATGGGTACATGATCGATGACTCTCCCATAAAGAACCTAGCCTCACGCGCTTGGATTCAGTTAGGTCCTCCACCAGAAAAAGTCTAATGTGTGAGGAGGCACTATTTTCTCCCATCCAAGTTGACGAAAAAGCCGCTAAGGGAAATGGAACGAAGTCCGTCGCAGGCCAACTAACCATGCATATCGATACTCTCCCATCTCCAGAATAAGTTGTTGTTCTCCCCACGGTGGTACCGACCAATGAAGGCACCGTGCTCCATAAACTAATTGAACTAATTATCTACAGATGGGTCAAAATTGATAAAGTACGGAGAAACAAAATTTGGCATGCCTGCCAAGGGCTACTTAGGAGGAGCCGCCAGACAGAACCTCTCAGCAAGACACATGAACAACATCATCGAAATCCCTCTAAAAAAATTAGAGCAACCTTCCCTCCAAGAATCAAGACCATTCAAAGTCTTTTCTAGTATCACAGTTGCAGGAATGCGATAGCAAAACATCCACGCTATTATCAAAGCCTACGAGGGATCCACCATTAAGTCCCCTTCACCAGGAAGAGTCTAGAAGTAAGCCCCAAGGTAACAGCTTTGGTATAGCCCGCATTATTATAATCCCTCAAGAACACATAGTGCACAATATCTCGAAGGGAAGTCATCCCCCTGTAATCAATGGTCGAGATGCCGAAGGGGAAATATGGAGTAACTCCTCCCGAGGAGAACGAGAAAATTTGGGCATAACCATCGCTATACTGTGATTTATTCCCAATATGGTTGAGAATTATTCATAGGTCGGGTAAACCTCATCTAAATTGAAAGGAAAAAATGGTCTTCAGGGTACCAGAACTGTGCCACCACCGCTAACATGTTCCAGTCAATGGCTCGATTATGCCACAGGGAGACTCAAGGCAAGTTAAAAGCCTCGCAGTCCATGTTATATAAGCCCATGGACTCTAGACCTTTGAGGTAAGAAGAAAATTTTGCATGCATCAGAAGAGACATTTGAGAATAAGAAGCAGGAAGAAAGAAGAAGTAAGTAGGCATGGGTGAAAAAACTACACTCCTTACCTCTCCTTTTATACACAAAAGACTTGGCATAAAGCAAAAGATATGAGAAGTCTAAATGAAATCCTACCCGACAAAGTAATCGAATCTAAAGTAAAGTGAAATCAAAGCCTTAGAGTGATTTGACTTGACCCATATGCCGATAGGCAGGACAAGGGGTATGACGATCGATAACCCCCTTATTTTAGAAAATTCTATCTTTTCTTTTCGGTCAAAATGAAATTCTCAAAAGGAAATCCTTATTTTAAAGCCCTCGGGTCATTTCTTCTTACTTATCCATTTTTACTTGTCATTTCGCAAGATAAACCTTTTCTTTGAGTTAATTAAACTCTCTCTTTCTAAATAAATAAACATCCTATCGTATTTACAGTCTTAACAACAAATTAAAAGTGTATATAGGATAAGTCATTAAAATAAGAATGAATAGTAAAAATATTTTTCATATATATGATCTCATTGTACAATTACACCTTTGTAGGAAAGAAGAAAAATTGAAAATACAAAACAACGGGACTCAACCCAAACCCCACAATCTCTCTATCGCAAACCCTCACCCTCTCTGTCGGATGTAATTTCCCTTGAGACGAGCGCTAGTACCTCCACTACCAGAATATAATCCCTCATCTGAGGAGGCAGATGAAACCAAACAGGAAGGAATGCAATCCTTGATGTAAACAGTCGTGGAGGCCACCCAGTCCTTGGTATCCTTCAGCCAAGTAGTTGGCACCTGAACATGCTGAGAGCAAAGAAATGAAAGCAAAAGGCTAATCAATCAGTAAAAATCAAAGAAAGAAAGAATCAAGAGAGACAAGAAAAGAAAGAAAGAAATATACCTTAGGATGAAGGACATCAACCGTAAGCCCCATCAACCCCGGCATCGATGCATTAGGACGGTGCGACATGCTTAGTGTCCCCCCGCTATTCAACTAAAAATTATAAGAAGGGTAGTGACCTGAGTAAGCGAAACCTCCACTATCACTGCCGCCACCGCCGACGTACTACGACATGTTCTCTGGGTAGATCCCACTGGTCTGCTGATACCCTTACCCAAAGTCGTAGGAGGTGTAGGCCTATTCACCACATCATAAATTCAAGGAGGCATAAAAAAGATAGTCACAAAGTCCAGGTAGACATAGCTCACCTCCGTGTCCGTGTAGAGCATGTAGGCCTTGCCAACCAATGCTGCCGCCTGAGCCTTGGTAGACATCCTCATATACATCGGGGGAACTGATGGTGGGATCACCACCTCACACTCCACGATCTACCTCACCACTTTCTTCCCTAGGTACAGACGTACCTAAACGGATACACCATCAACCGCCGCATCTGTGCATGCATACCCATCACCCTTTTATGGTGAGGTGCCATCCCTGAAGGGTAAAAGGTCACCTACAATCCCTGGTAAAGAATTAATATTCATGCAAGAAAGAAAATTCCAAGAATGGACTAAAAAGAAAAATGAAATAACATAATCACTCGTCAAAGTGTTCAAAGCCTGTCGTACTGCCACCAAGGACAAATACTGGTTCGATCGCCTATTGGACTACTGCCACTGGTAAACCCGACAAAAGTACCCCAAAAATACAAAGAATCAACAAAGAATAAACTAAAAAAATGCAAGTAAATACATAAGAATAAAGATAAGATCAAAGTTAAATCCAAAAGGTACGTAGCCCCTGTAAAAGTCTATCGACAACACTGATCGAATGCATCCAAAGAAGAATAAAGAGTCTCTAAAGTCAAACTCCCCCAATCATAGAACTGGACGTCAGAAAACATCATCAAAAATGGAAAAAACTAGAGATGAATGATGTCATCACTCATTGACACCAGAAAACCACCCAACAGAATCAAAATGAATAACCGAGCATCTATTTCACCTGGCACCCATCAGTCTCATCTATCCTTCTGCTCAAGAGCTCCTCCAGAAGAAAAGAGATTTATATAAAAAATGATCCTAACCACATCCCCTTGCACTACCTAAATAGCCTCCGGCTTCACCCTCATTATGCGATCCACCTTTAACTGCAGACCCTCGTAATATTTCCCTAGTAGCTGCTGAACACCTATGGGAGTAACAGTCATCTCCTCGAAGTCCAAATGGAAGGTGTAGATAGTGTCCCACCATCTCTCTCCCAAAGCGCATAACACCACAGTAGAATTCAGCATCCCATCCAACGTCTGTGCCAGAGGTCCAAAACCAGTAAAAGTAACCATCCAACGCACCACCGTCTGGAGATGCTCCCAAACATACTTTAACCTGATAGTCCCCTTAGAACACATGCTCGAAGGAGCTATATCTATCTGCCAAAGTTAAGAAGAAGAAACCTTTCATCAGCACAAAAAATAAAGAAAAATGAAAAAGGAATATTAAAAGTCACCATACTTCCATAGCCACCAGGGTTCCTCACCCTAGACAAATGATGGTGTGTAGGATCGCATAAAAGGAAGTGATCCTCAGCCACTGGCTCAAAGAAATCAAAAGCATTCTCGATACTAAAGGCAAGGGGAACCCTAGACTACCACTCCAAGCCAGCCCAGTCATCAACGTTCAGCCACTCCAAGTTGTATACCTCACTAGAAGAACCCATAATTTGAAGTCTTGAATGAAAAAGAAACCATTTTTAGAGAGAGGAAGCATAAGATTTAAACGCTGAATATGTGAAAAATGAGGAGGGATGGACCCTTTTTACAGGGAACTAAATGACAAGCCGATCAACAAACCCCTATACATACTGATTGACATCTGCTAACTACTCTTCCCAAGTAAGCCTATGAGTCCGTACCATTTCCAAACGGCTCCCCTACAACATACCGATCGACAGGCATAAGCAAATTTTGTATAAAAAATGCCAGAAAATGCTAGAAAAATCCAATAAATTACCTGGGAAATTCCTAAAATTACTAGAAAAAAATTAGAACAATTTTCTTCAAGATTTTTTTTTGAAACACTAAACACCTTAAAAACTCCCAAAATCCTAAGAAGGATTAATATTACGCTCTTATCCCCAGCATAAACCCTAACCTAACCTCAACATATTTTACGCCTGCATCCCAAGTCTACTATAACTCCCCAGTCAAATCAAATGCTTCCTTAGCGGTATCCAAACCTCAAATAAAATGCTTCCAAAGTAGGATTTACATATAATACCTTCCCAAATCCCTAGCGGGATAGACAGGCTAAACTTTCTCCCAATTAATCCACCATTGGAATTTCAGGATACGTCTCTAATTAAAATCCCCCATGACTTCCCCAACAAGTCATCCCCTCTCAAAACAACATAAATCCCTAGTCAAATGTATAAAGGGTAAAACCTTCCCCAGTAGAGTCTCAACACAACACAATCCTTAATGGAACAACAAGTGAATCTGCATCCACAAGATAAGGTAAGAATTTCCTAGGAGAACATATGCGCACGTTATAACTTTAGGTCCTTAGAATTGAACTTGACCCACATAATCAATCCCTCAACCTTTAGGTCCTCAAAATTAACGTCGACCCTTAGAATTGGTCTCTACAACTTTAGTTCCTCATAATTGACCTCGACCCACATAGTAGGTCCCAAAACTTTAGTTCCTAAGAATTGGCCTCGACCCGCTGAATCAGTCTTTATAACTTTAGGTTCTCAGAAATGACCTCGACCCGCAAAATCAGTCCCTACAACTTTAGGTCCTCAGAATTTCCTTCGACTAATAAAATCGATCCCTACAACTTCAGGTCCTAAGAATTAACCTCGACATGTAGAATCGGTTCCTACAACTTTAGATCCTCTGAATTGACCTCGACCCGCAGAATCAATACCTACAACTTTAGGTCCTCAAAATTGACCTTGACTCATAGAATCGGTCACTATAACTTTAGGTCCTTAGAATTTATCATGACCCACAGAATTGGTCCCTATAACATTAGGTCCTCAGAATTGACCTAGACCCTCAGAAGTGGTCGACGACTTTAGGTTCATAGATTTGACTCAACCCATAAAATCGATCCCTACAACTTTAGGTCCTCAGAATTGACCACGACCCGTAGAATCGATCCATACAAACTTTGGTCCTCATAATTGACCTCAACCCACAGATTTGTTCATCCCCAACACAACCTTAGGTCCTTAGAATCAACCTCGACCATTTGAACTGGTCATTATCATCCCACTGTTCATAGAATTGACTAATTTCCCAAACGTCAATGTTGATTATATTCGGTGAACTTCACTTGTTCCAAGCTCCCCCATTGAGGGGCTCTATAGACACCAAATTTTAGGAACCCTTTGGCATATACTTAGGTACCTGGCACTTCCTCCTTCATCATAAAACCAAAGTCATACTCCGAGTACTGACTTAGAGGCTATCGGTCTCTCTCGGGTCCTATTTCACTAATGGTCAACTCTCTCACCTGAGCGATAACTCATTAGATCTTTAAAGGTCCCTATATTCCATTTTTAATGATCTCCTCCGTGCGCAAATCGGCCTTACAATTCGGAAGAATGAACCATTTGCCCCCCAAAACTGATCTAAATGCCACCAGGTGCTCCCGAGCTCCATGTTACTCTGATCAAATCTTCATCTTGAATGAGACTGAATGAATCTTTGAAGGTATCTAAATACCCTTGACAATGGTCTGCCCCATGCACGAGCTAGTCTTACAGTATGAATGAATAACCCATTTTACTCCGAAGGATCACTAGGCGCTTTCGAGCGCTATTTGACTAAGTTTAACTCTCCTAATGGAGAGAATCTCTTTGGAAAATAAAAGGGCCTTTTATAAACTTTATAATATCCTGCCACGTGCACAAATCAACCTTACGGTTCGAACTAATGATCTATTTTCCTCTCGTCCAAAATATCATCGTGCACTTTCGAGTCCTATTTGGCCACAATAAATTACCAAGCCTGAGAGAAACCCAATGAATTCTTAAAGGGGTCTGAATATTCTTTCCAATGGTTCATCCCGTGTGCAATTCTGACTTAAGGATTGAGTTTTAAGACCATTTAAAAAAAAAATATGTATATGACTACCGAATGGGAAACCCATTTACCTACCAATTGGTAGTGTGTCTCGGGTTGCTTATCAATAGGCATGTCAAGGACGATGCTGATCGGCACCCCCTTGACCCTATATAAGGGGATCATGAGCACACTTCAAAAGGCACCTCAGAAACATCTTTCTCAGTGATCTCAATAACATTCTCGCTAAGTCAGCGTGGTTTCCATATTGAAACTTCTCCCCCACATTCCATTTCCATCTTTTCCTTACCCAGTTTGGCAAATTACCTTCTATCTTCTCCTACCACCCTTATCCACTTGTAAGGAACAACCCTTCAACATTCAAGTCTACCTTAAGACTTCCAAAGAAGGTCCAATTATTTCACTCTCTTTAAATTCTCTTATTTTGTCTTTAGTTAATTAATTCTTATTTTATCATTTCATGTTTATTAGATTGCACATAATAATATCCAACTTTTTATATGTCGTATTGCACATACTATATTTTCTATAAAAAACAAAAATAAGAAAATAGGGTTTGCTCGTAAATTCCAAATGGGGATTTCTCACTACATTTTATCTCACAAAAACATCCTTTTTCGACACACACACATATATAAGAAAGTCCACGGGTGGATTTGTGGGATAAACCCCACCCCATGTTATACGAGAACTATGTGGACATTGATACCTTTTTAGGCAACATAGGCATCTCGGGTAAAATTTGAGATTCAAGTACTCTCTCCTATTTTTGTTCATATGTTATTTTTATATCATATATTTGTAACTTATGCTTATGTTCTATCTACCCTACACCATCGTCGTTCTATAAATGATCGGTGACCTTATAAATGCACACATTATATTTTTAATTAATATTTTGGGAACACTCCTAGGGATGACCTCACTTCGCCATTGTCCATGAGGGAGTTGAGTAATTCCCCTCTCCATTTATATATACGCGCACACACTTCATGGAGTTATCAAGGAAAAGAATAACACATACCCATGAGAGACCAACAGGGTGGAATGGGTGCCTACCACCTTCCCATTCCTTAACTTAGTCCCCGAATCCTTGAACTAATTGGTTTTGCAAGCATCATTATGTCTTTGATGTCATTCTCTCAAGGCAGAAATATTTTTTTTGCCCATTTAAAAAAAAAATAGGTTGGCGACTCTATCTCTATACCTTATCCACACATCACCCTAATTGAGGATGACCGAAGCACTCAGAGGAAGGGTGCACCCCCCCCCCCCCCCACGTGCGAGCGTCGATGCGGGAGATGGGATGGGCATACTCTCAATATTCCATTACATCACCCACATCTCACCTTTTTCCGCCCATTTTACCTCCATTTCACCACCATCAAAATCGTCCTACACCACTTCAAAAAATCAGAATCCAAGCCCTCTAAAAGGTCTAAATCTCATCTATTCAAATTCGTTATATTAGTACATTCTTACATTTAAGTACTTTTAGCATATCTTTCTTTGTAGCTTCTAATTTATCACCCTTATTAACCTTTTCACTCTTTATATGCTTACAAAACTTATTATTATAAACTCAAAAAAGTTTTAATTCATAAATCCCAAATCATATTTTTCTCTCTATTTTTCTACATTTTTACCACTTGTGCACCTTTTCTAATAAATTAAAATAAGAAAACTATAGTTTTGAATTAATTGGTTAAAATCCACCCTTATGTTTTCTTGAACTACATGATTTTGATGCGGATTCTGTCTACATAGGCATCCCAATTTCACCTTGGGATTTCAATCATCTTTTTCCCCATTTTCTTTGCACTATTTTTCTCATTTTACTAGAACTTTAGATATTATTTAATTCATCTAGTTTTGTCATTTAGCGGTCCTGTTAGACATATGTACTTACTTATTCGTAGTAAGTTATGATCCCACACATTGCTCATAGCCTATTATTATTTTCACTTCTATTTGTCCTCTATTTGTCATTTCAGTGATCTCATCAACATGAAAATTCAATCTTTCATAGTGAATTATGATTTGGTGCGTCACACATATATTTACCATTTTTTTTTCATTTCTTCACCTTTTAGCGGTCCCGTTGACATGCATATTTATTCTTTCATAGTGAATCTTGATCTGATGTCTCACTCATATTTGGCCATTTTAATTTTTTTCTCTCTCATTTATTCTCACTCCTATGAATGATTCGTTATCATTTTCTTCTTAACGTGGATACGATGATTTTATTCCTCACTAATTTTCCCCCTCACATACATTATGCACATCAATTATATATTTGAGGAAAATTAGATTATTTGTATGTCCCATAAGAAATCAAAAGGGCAGAACTGGAATCCGAAATGGCGGAATAAGTGCCTAACACCTTCCCATTACCTATACCCATAACCTATTTGGTTTCATATGTATTAGTTAGTCTTGTTTATGTTGCCTCTTCGGGGATGGCTATATGTTTTGCATGTTTTTAGTAAAATAGGTTGGCAACTCCAATATTTTTATTTTCACCCCTTGACGATGACTATTTATGATTGTTGGGTCCCGCGAACGTCGACCGAGTGATGGAATAGGCATTTTTAATTCCTAGACCCCATTTCCCACAACCTTTTTTAACGCATGCACAATACAGACGGCCACAACATCCTTTAAATATCTTTTTTTTATATTTTTGTTACGACTTATTGAGTCATCTATTGCTGCAGTTGTTTAACAATCTTGTATCCTTCTTTGATTGGCACACTATGATCCACTAATTTCTTATCCAAGCTTGGCAACTCATTATATTGTTAAGAAAAATAGTCCTTGTACTGATGCAAAAGGCCCATAACCAATTATTTGTGTTCTGTTTTAATGTTTTCACTAATGCATGCCATCTTTTTATTTTGCTCTCTTCTTAAGTTCACTCCCAACAAAGGACCCAATTAGTTTATTCTAATTTATTCATATTCTATTCGTGAACTTGTAGATCACCACTGTCCTAAGGTGTGTCATCCTCTCTATCTTATTCGAACACATAGTCGACCCAATAGGTGTGCTACCCATTAATAAACTATTTTTTGTTCCATTAGGTCCCATCAGACCAAAGGCTAGTTCTTCAAAAGCTACATCTAAGACTTTTCATTCTGATGCATCGTGTGTTATAGCATTCACCTTTATAGGCTTAACATTTTTTGAGTAGAGATCAACTTTAACACATTTATATCTAATGTGTAATGGGAAAATATATTCTTCCACCCCCTCCATGTCCTCATGCTCCTTCATTAATATCAGTTTCTGATGCATGAAAGAAGGGACATTTATTAGAATGGATCTAATGCCTATAAGTAAACCATTAAAATTTGGTTTAACCTCTATGATAAAAAGTTTTAGATTTTTTTGTGCCTACTTCAATATCTGAAGAGGCCCTTTTTGTATGTGTTCTTTAGATGAAAATAATTTTTTCAAAAACTACTTCTAATTTTAATATGCACCAATTATGTGACCCAATTTTATCTTCTTAATCTTAAACATGCATCTAGGTGATATTAAGCAAGATAAAGTAAATCAAGTTCACAAAATGCACCGATGTACGAGGAAACCACTATAGACACCCCATTCTAACACCCCCTAACCTCTCCGTAGGTTCCCTAGCACATCCCCTCATCACTACAAACCTAAATCATACCCCGGGTACTGACCTAAAGGCCATCGGGTACTCCTAGGCTCCATTTGACCAAAAGTAAAACTCTTCAGCTAGACCAAGACTGAATGAATCTTCGAAGGTCACTAAAACCCCTTTCCAACTGTCCGTCCCATGCGCGATTCTGACTTACGATGCGGACGAACGCCCTATTTTCCCCCAAAACTTGATCAGGAGGTAATAGGATGCTCCTAGGCTCCGTTTGACTAGAGTCAAATCTTCATCTCGATTGAGACTGAATGAATCGTTGAAGGGAACTGAAACCCCTTTCCAACAGTCCACCCCGTGCGCGATTCTGACTTACGGTACAGATGAACGATCCGTTTTACTCCAAAAAGTCACCAAACGCTTCCAGGCCCCGGTTGACCAAAGTCAACTCACCAAATTGAGTCAAGCTCTTTGGAATGTCAAATTAAATATACTAACCTTTCCAATGGTCCACCCCGTGCATAATTCTAACTTACCATGCGGACGAACGATCCGACTGCGTTTGATAATTCCCCATCCAAAGGACCGACGAACGCTTTCGAGCCACATTTGGCCCAAAGTCAACTCTCGGACTTGGGATCAGTCTAAAAGACTTTTGAACGTCTCTGAAGTAACTTTCCAATGGTTTTCCCCGTACGCAATTCGAATCAACGGTTTGCACTCTACGACCTATTTTTTAAAGGAACCTGAAAGAGACTGCCAAACGGCAGGTTCCGAACCCTGCCTATCGGTAGTGTGCCTAAACACACCTACCGATTGGAAGGATTAGGGCTATGGTTATCGGCAATTCCCTGGGCCTATAAAAAGGAGGGCCTAACCTCATTAGAAAAGGAACAAGATCGAAAATCCATCACTCTCAGTGAGATCAGAAAACCCCTCTCGAAGTCAATGTGATTTCCACATCCCAATCCTTTTCCAACCTTCACTTTTCATCAAACTTGGTGAATTAACCACCCTTAATCATCACCCAAGTGCAAGGGATACTCTCCAACATCCAAGATCAAGAACAAGATATTCAAGAAGGTCCAACTTTCTCAACTCTCTCTTTAAATTCTCCTAAATTTATTACTTTTTAAATTCTCTTTAAATTCTCAACTTTCTCAACTTTCGCAACTTTCGCATTAATTTGTTTTATTACTTAGTACTTTTATTCTCTCATCTCACATATCCTAATATACTTTTTATTTAGTATTATTGCATATATTTTCTTTTCATATAAATAAAACCCCAAAAAATAAGAAAAAGTGGGTTTGTTCATAAATTCCAAACGGGAATTCTCACACTTTTCTCACACTCTTCTCACAAATAAAACACTTTTTTACACACACACACACACACACACATAAGAGAAGTCCCCAATTGGATTTATGAGACAAACCCCCTGGTTTTGCATACGAATTACGTGGACTTTGATGCCTCTATAGGCTACGTAGGCGTCTCGGGGTAAAACCCGAGACTCGAGTCCTTTTGCTACTTTTTCCTATTTTTTCTATATTCTTTAAACTTAACTCTCTTAGATTCTATATATTTATACATACGTATATTTGTGCTTTGTGGCAAATTATTCCATATGTGTTATCGTTCCATTATAACGATCAACACTAGGATAATTGCATAAATCCTATTTTTCTATTATTACTTTTAAGAACATTCCAACGGATGACTCGCTTTATCTCTTCCATGATGCAAGTCGATGATTCATATCTCCACTATATATACACATGCACACATATCACAGGGAAATAAAGGAAAATAGCAGTAACCCATGAGATATCGTAAGGGAGGAATGAGTGCTTAACATCTTCCCATTTCATAACTTAGCCTCCGAACCCTTTTCGAATAATTTTGGTTTCGTATGTATCAATATGTCTTTGGATGATGTCCTTCGGGATGGCTCCCTTTTTCTTTTGTCTGTTTTAAGTAAAATAAACTGGCGACTCCATCTCTCTACATTTTTCACCTCATCACCAACGCTGGCCGAAGTGCTCCCGAGAAGTATACGTGGGACCAAGATCCTCTCGACGTTGAAGATGCCCACTCTTATCCGTCCCTTTCGCTACGAGGATCAGGGGATGGACACAATGGCGACTCCGCTGGGGACTACTTATTTTGAGGGATAGACTATATTTACCGGGGTGTTATATTTGTTTATATTTCCCCTATTTTGCATGTTCCCCTTTACTATTCATGTGTACCTCATGCTTATGATTTTATTCACACACGTGTAGAAGATTCTCCATGTACACCTCACACCACGTGCTCCTAGAATCACATATATCCACATGTTGCACGCATCACCCATCCATACTTGGTATACTATTGGTACTCACACTTTACCCCCTGTTGGGCATGATCAAGAAAGATACTCTCATAAGATACTAATAAGAGAATCATGCATGATTCACACGACATCACCAAAGAGCATTGTGATTGACAAAATTTAGTCCAGTAACTGGAGGGTCATTTCTTGATGGGCACTGGTTCGGCAGGGCGCAGTTAGCGTAAGCGATATGACTCTCATTTTCCATTGGCCAAGTACCTTTGACGTATATCTAACGGTTCCCCCGCATCGTACCGCTTGACCGAAGTCATAATGGGAGGTATATTGCAGGGAACTCATTCACGTATGTCGAGTATATCGAATTCGCTCTCACACGTACCATCCCCATGAGGTATATAGTGAGACAATTCACGTACACTCAGGTATATCAAATGGCTTGTCCACACGTACCGATTGCCCTCAAAAGCAAGACATATATTATGGAAGCCACGTCAAAGGGAGGAACCCTTTCCGATTCACCCAACCAACTGCATACCCGTATATAGGTGTCAAGCCTAGGAGACACATGTTAGATTGTCTATTTCGACCCGAAACTCTACCGAAATTCCGGGACGGCCTGCGGCCCAAATTTTTGTGCATTTTTAAACTGGGACCCTGCCCGTGAGCCTGGTTACAAGTCTTGCATATGTTACAAACCCAACTTTTCCAAGCTCGGGTCCCGTCCAACATTTCATTTTGCATTTAGGAGAATTTAATACAAGTGAGAACATAATAATAATAATAATCATGCTGAGACTCGTCTCCCAAAAAAATTTCTACTTTCTTTATCAAAAATCCAAAACATTTCTCCGTTCTTTATCAAAAAGCCAAAAATATTTTGTCCTTCGATCTCGAAAGAAACAAAAATGTCAAAAATATTTTCATCCTTTTTTGTCAAAAATAAATCCCACTTTACACCTTCTCAGGTCGATCGCACGCCCTTGTCCTGGCTTCTTATTGGCTTCGATCTTCAGTCAAATCATCCCGAAGCTCCATCCATTCCTATGCTACTTCTTTCGAGTCCGGTATCCATCCACTTTCTATAAAGAACATAGATTAAGTACCAGTTGTGCAGCCAGATCTACCGATAATTTTAGCTCAGCTCGCGTCCAAAATTGACAACCTTTGGACTGAGGTCCGAGAGATGCAACAAAACCAGGTTCCTATTCCTCAAGAGCTCGAGGCCCTATTCCCTCATGATATGGGTCCACCTGAGCCTATCTAGGTTCTTGAAGAGTATCAGCACGCTCCATGTGCCCCTCCTGCTAATGGGCCGCCACCTGCCCAGCTTCCTATGCCAAACCTTGCCTAACATGGGGCTAACTTGCCTATGCTCATTTATCCAAAAGAGGAAGAGTTGAACAAGTTCAAATAAGATCTCAAGATGCTAACTAAGAAGTTTGACCAAGTTAGAATCTCTGGTAATTACATGGACTACACCCACATGTCTCCTTATCCTAAGGCAAGGTTACCCGAGAAGTTCAAGATGCCAAATATCAAGAAATTCGGAGGGAGTGGACCCCCAATTATTCATCTTCGCAGTTATCACCATTCCATGACTCTCCTAGGGGATTCTGAAGAAGTGATGGCCCAATTATTTCAGCAAACATTGAAGGATAGCACCCTCCAATGGTTTTTATCTCTCGGGGAGTCCAAAATCCGTAGTTGGGAGGATGTCGCTCGGGAATTCATATCGCAGTATAAATACAACGAAGAGCTTGAGGTCACCAGACATGATTTATAACTGCTCAAATAAAACTCTGGGGAATCAGTTATTAACTTCATAGACTGATGGAGGGAAAAAGCAGCCACAATGACCAATCGACCATCCAAGGAAGAACAAGTCAACATAGTGAAAAATAATTTCTTGCCTCATGTCCGAGCAACAATGGGAGGACAATACTATCCCCATTTTTGAGCTCTTAGAGAAGCTGGAGTAGAAATCGAGGAAAGTCTTGCTAAAATAGAGGTTGAACCAAAGAAAGTATTCAGACAGTTCACCCCCAAAAAATATGATAAGCTTGCAAGTGCTGCAGTCTCAACCATCAACAACATCTCTTAACCAACCACTTTATGGGCACCAAGAAGATGCCATATACCAGTTCGAAAGTAATACACCGAACTCTATGCTCCCCTCTCCAAAGTTTATGAGGCCCTGTTAATCCGAAACCTCATCAAACCCTTGGACCCCCGTCCATTACCAAATCCACTCCCAAGAAACTTCAAGGCAGATGCCCATTGCGCCTTTCACCAAACCACTGGTCATACCACCGACCAATGATTTCATCTCCGAAACATAATCCATGGTCTAATTGACTGGGGTACCATTGCCCCAGCAGACAATCCTAAGACAAACATTACTCACAACCCACTCCCAAATCATACCAATGCTATCTTCCTAGAAATGAACCCAGAATTTGATACCAACTTGCCCATCACCCTTTTACCCTCGATGATCAAGAACTGTCACTCCTTACCATAGCATGCATTATTGTTCGTACCCATTCTGAAAATAGATGTATGGAATTATCAGAAGTATTAAACCAACTCCTAGAGTTCGGGACGAAATTGCCCTCACAGATGATCATTAATTGTCAAAAGTTCAGTACGCTATTCTTGGATGCACGAAAGTGGCCCCGAGAGTCAGACTGTTGGGTGGCACCAATCGATGAAGTCAACCTAGATGACATTATTCGGATCATGGCAGAATTATTCAGGCAAACCAACGATATTTTCAGTATAACCAAGTTACTAGATACTCTGAAGCTACAAGGGCGCTTGGTCCCTTCACCCTTACATATACCCACATAATGGGAAGACCTGTATGAAGAGGCCATTAAAGTTATGGAATGTATTGACTTTACGTGGAAAAACAAAATTATTACCATAGGATGGGGGGAAGAAATTGAAGATTCAAATAGAGAAAAAGCTTAAGAGAAAACTGGCCCGATAGCCAACATGTGTGGGATGATATCATTTGACGAGCTTGATGAAGAAATAAATAAGATGATAGAGCAACTCGAGATTGATGAAGAAATAGGGTTCATGTTCTTCCCTTCTTCAGTAAATCACATGACCAGATCAGGGAGGCTTTACCAGATCCCAAGCTCACTACCATCCAATGACAAAGGGAAGGGTGTTTAAAACCTTCCTATGCTAGAAATGACCCTCAAGGAGAGCAAGATCCTTGATCAACTGAAGAAAACTCAAGCTAACATCACTCTATGGGGGATTTTCATACCTTCCCACCTACATAGAAATTCTTTGATCAAATTGCTCACTGGACCCACAGTTCCTCCTTCTACCACACCAGAAGAAGCGGTAAATTTAGTCGGATCTTGACCTCTACCAGAATGCTATCCTTTTCCGAAGAAGAAATCCCCAGAATTGGGCCAAACCACAATCATCCACTCAACACCTCCGTCGAAGTTATGGGGAAGATTGTACCACTCTCTCTTGTCGATAACGGATCCTCCTTGAATGTCTACCCATTAAGAACCTTTAAATTCTTAGGACTGAAGGAAAGTGACCTCACTCCAACCTCCGATATTGTACGTGCCTACGATAATACTCATTGAGAAGTGGTGGGATCCATAAAGCTTGTAATAGGAGTTGTACCTATAAACCCTATCGTTGAATTCTAAGTTATTGACATCCCCACTTATTTCAACCTGTTGCTCGGACAACCTTGGCTCCACAGTATCAAGGGTGTGTATTCCTCACTCCATCAGAAATTGAAATTCTTTACTGATGGACGAGTCATCACCATTTTGGGCGACGACGATAATGTCGAGGGTGAAAGTACTAGTAGTCCAATCCTTGAGATATAACATGGGTCAAATGATATGCTCCTATCATGATTCTGAGTTCAACCACTTCTACTCCCGGCAGGGGGCGATTTCAAAGAAAGGGTTTGTCCGGATTACGACCCACATGGCAATGTCAATATAATTCAAAAGTTAAGAAACATGCACTTCATGCCCGAACTAGGGCCAGGACAAACGAAGCAAGGGATACTTGAGCCCATTGTGCTGAAGAAAGCTTTCCCTCGTTGTGGTTTGGGGTATCAACCATCAGAACAAGAGCTGCGAATGATCTTCCAATCTCGACCAAAGAGAATAATAGACTACATTAAGACTATCCCAGGTGACACCTTGAATGGATTATTCATCAAAGAGAGCGAGGACTTCCCCTTTTGTGGATTTTCATAACTATGGTATGATCATACAGACAAAAAGATAAAGCCTGGAATGGAGATCTTTTTTTAAGACAGTTACCCATGGGTCAAAAGTTCCCAACACCATATACATTCTCTCATCATAGATATCGAAGAGACTGAGGAAAGTGATTTCGAGGACTCGTTCAACTTGTAGACACTGGGGTGACACTCTGCATGGTTCATTCAGGCACTACATCACTGGATCCATCCCACATGATTAAAGCTGTTGATACACCTCTCCTTAACTGGCATGCTGCGCCCGTTCTACCTGTTGAAATCCAACCTAACTCTAATGTTTGCCGTATTTCTTCTTCTGTTGTCTATCCTTGCTCAAATGTAATCGAGACCCCCTTTGATGAGGTTCTCAATGCCATCTTTCCTATCAATGAAATAAATTCAAGATTTTGATTATCTTACTATGCCTTACATTAATTTCTTAGATTCTAATCAAACTTTTGATGATGATGATTTTGCAAATGAACAATTCTTAAATGATCTAAATAAGGTTAATAGCAAACAATATAACCGCGTTCAAGTTAATGAAGAAGAGATTGTCATTGTTAACCTTTGTTTTAGTAGCTAACTGCAAGAGATTAGGATAGGGGCTACCCTTGACGAGAATGAGCGCGCACAAATCGAAGAATTATTGAAGGAATTCGTGGATGTCTTCACATGGTCCTATGATAATATTCCCGACATTGATCCTAAAATAGCTCAACATGAGATCCCCACTCTTCCAGATTACAAGACGGTTAAACAAAAGCTGAGAAATCTACGCACCGAATGGTCGTTCAAAGTCAAAGAAGAGGTGGTCAAATAGTTGAACGTGTGCTTCATTCATGTGATCGAATGTCCCACATGGCTAGCCAACATAGTGATTGTACCAAAATTGAGGGGAAAGCTTCTCCAAAGGATGATTACCCACTACCCAATATTCACATGATCGTGGACAACACAACCAGTCATGCTCTTAAGTCATTCGTCGACAGATTTGCCAGATACAACCAAATCAAAATGCACCCAGATCATTAAGAAAAAATTGCATTCATCACCACATGGGGAACCTTTTGCTACACTATTATGCCATTCGGTCTCAAGAAAAAATTACTAGAGGGTTTCCACAACCTTCCTGCATGACCTGATTCACAAAGAAGTCGAGGTCTATATGGATGATATGATTATCAAATCCAAAACTAGAGATGGTCATATCCTCGCTCTCCGAAAGTTCTTCGAATGATTGCGACAGTATCAGATGAGACTCAATCCACAAAAATGTGTCTTGGGCGTTATAAAGGGAAAACTTTTGGGATTCATGGTCTGTGAGAAGGGGATAGAAGAAGATCCTGCCAATATGAAAGCCATACTTGAGATGCCACCTCCCCGAACGAAAAAAGAAGTTCGTGGTTTCCTTGGAAAATTATAATACATCAGCCGGTTCATCAGCCAGCTAACCACCATCTGCGAACCTATCTTCAAAATCCTACGAAAGGCTTCAACCAAGGTTTGGAACGAGGCCTGCCAAGAAGTTTCTGACCGAATCAAATAATGTCTGACCCAACCTTTGGTACTCATGCCACCACAGCCTGGTTTCCCCTTGCTCCTATACCTAACCATAATCAACACTACAACTGGGGCATTGCAAGACCAATACCTTGAGGATTCCCGTAAAGAAATAGTCATCTAATATGCCAGTCACAAATTAGATGGATACGAAGTTAACTACACTGTATTAGAAAAGTCATTCGTCGCGCTTGTTTGGATCACTCAAAAGTTGCGACACTACATGCTCGCCTTCCCCATTAAGCTTGTATCCCAAATAGACCCCATCTGCTTGAGAAAACTTCCTTATCCAGCCGAATGGATCGATGGTTGATGCTCCTAGCCGAGTTTGATATCGTGTACGTCACGCAGAAATTCATGAAAGGAAGATTCATCTCTGACTACCTCGCTCACTACCCCATGGAAGAAGCTGACAACTGGATCTCCGAATTCCCAGATGAAAACATCCTCTACACCGCTCAAGACGATCTCTGGTGGCAAATGTTCTTTGATGGCACAACTAATAAAAAGGGATATGGCATTAGGATATTTCTGATCACCCCAGATGAGTACCACACTCCCATTGCTATTAAGTTGTATTTCCCCTGCACCAATAACATGACTGAATATGAAGTGTGTACGGTAGGCCTCAAAGTTGATCTTAAGAAAGGTATTTAATACCTAGATGTCTACGGGGATTCTGCCCTCATCATTGGTCAAGTGCTCAGAAAATAGAAATTCAAGGATGAGCTAGCCTCTCAATTTTGAAGACATCACCTTACACTACCTACCTCGAGCAAAAAATAACCTAGCTGATGCCCTTGCTAACTTGGCCTCCATGGTCGACATGCCTGAAAGAATAATAATGACCCCCTTCCTAGTCCAAAATCAAGATAAACTAACCCACTGCTACTACATTGAGCTCATCACCAAAGAAGATCTCCAGCTAGTAAATTGCTGGTACTTTGATATTTGGCACCTCCTCAAGCATGGTAAGTATCCCGAGAGTTCCAACAAGAAGGATCGGGCAACCCTCTGAAGACTGGCCGCCCAGTACATCATTTGTTATAAAGTACTATTTAAGAGAAACTTCGATGGAACCCATCTACACTACGTCGTAGGGGCTGACATTGAAGAGGTAATGCAGAAAATCCACAGCAGGGAATATGGGACCCACATGAACAGTCACTTGATTTCCAATATGATCATGCGATAAGGCTACTACTGGATCATCATGATCTAGGATTGCACCGCCTATGTCCGAAGATGCCTCAAATGCCAATAATTTTCTAACCTTCGGCACTTGCCTCCGTGAGAATTATACAACATGATTTCTCCCGGGTCGTTATCCACCTGGGGCATCGACATTATAGGGAAGGTTATACCAAAGGCCTCCAACGGGAATGAGTTTATCCTTGTTTCCATTGATTACTTCACCAAATGGGTCGAAACTGATTCATACACAATCCTGAATGCGAAGAAAGTGGCCTAATTCATCAAGAAAATCACCATTTACCGATATGGGGTTCCGCACGAGCAAGTGTCCGATAGCGGGTTGTATTTCGAGGAAGAAGTCACGGAAGTGGTCAACGAGTATGGGATTTATAGACAAAAATCTTCTCCCTATCATCCTCAAACCAATGGTGCAGTCGAAGCCGCCAACAAGACCCTTAAACCCATCATCAGTAAGATGACCAAAAGCTGTCGAGATTTGGCCAACCGAATCCCTTACGCCCTCTGGGGATACCAAACCTCAATCCGAACCTCTACTGGGTCTACCCCTTACTCTCTAGTCTATGACATGGATGCAGTCCTACCCGTGGAGCTAGAAGTCTATTCCCTTCGTGTCATGCTCAAAAGCCAAGTCAGTGAGGAGGACTGTCATAAAAGCCGCCTCGATGAGATATCACTCTTGGACGAGAGGAGATTGAAAGCTCTATATCACATACAAGGATACGATCGCCACATAGTGCGATCATTCAATAAGATAGTCAAGGACCGTGGTGTCCGAGAAGGGGATTTATCCCTCAAAGAAATAGTAGATCCCATCTGGGACCTCAAGGGGAAATTCAAGCGCCATTGGAGAGGCCCATACATTGTGAAGAAGATCTTGTCCGGCGGTGCCTCCATGCTCACTAACTTAGATGGAGAAGAGATGGCCCGTCCAGTCAACCTGGACCGTCTCAAGAAATTTTACCCCTAGTCTGAAATCTCGGCGCGCTATGACTCTTCTCATCTCCTTTATATTCTAAAAAAATCTCTTCATTTCCCTCTACCCAGAACTACGTGGGCCTGATCCTCTGCAAGAACCATTTTCTTAAAAAATTAAAAAAATTCAAAACCCCCCAGAGGTACGTAGGCAGCTCATACACCTTACATGAGTACGACCCTTTCTTTTTTCACAAAAAATGTTCTTTTCTTATATTCGAGAACGAAAGTTCATTCTAACATATATTTGAACAAAAGGATAATGCATGCTTTAGCGATCAGTCTAGATAATTCAAAAAATAAAATTCATCAAAAGGCACAGCTAGATGATCAAAAACTTGTTTATTTCACTAATAAAAGATTAGAGTGAAATTACATAAGAAAAGGAACGGATGACTAACTTCCTAAAAAATCAACTAAAATTCCCAAATTTATTCCCCATTACAAAACAAACTCTCCAAGAGTCCTACCCACAACTACCAAAGGAGCCCGCTCCATCATCATCATCTACATCATGGGGTCCCCAAGCTTCCCCTGCCTGAATGGAGTGTCGCAGACGCTCCATGGACTGATAAGCTTGAACCAACCTCGAAAAAATTACCACACCTCCCTCCATGGTATCAGATAAAATAAGCCACCTTTGTCCAGTCTCCACTTCCAACATCTTGCTAACTACTCTTATCCACAACCACTTCATATAATCCCCAGGGATATGCCAAAATCTCACAACAGACTGAGAGGGACAAGACAAAGGATGCCGACTCTCCCACAAAGAGCCAAGTCTCATGCACATACGCTTTGTCAGATCTTCTACTAGAAAGAAATCTAGTGTCCGAGGTGGCACGACCTGCTCCCATCCAAATTGGCGCAGAAGCCGCCAAGGAAAATAGAAAGAGTTCTGTATGAGACCAACCAACCAGACATACGAGTATTCTCCCAGCTCCAGAATAGGCAGTAACTATCCCTACCAAGGCATTGACCAGTACAGATTTAGAGCCCCATGCTCCACAAACCTATTCTCCCAGCTCTCAATATCCATACCAACATTGATAAAATGGCGCGAAAAAAAGTTGGGTACAACCGACAAAGGATATTCTGGAGGAGTTACCAAGTAGAATCTTTCAGACAATCACATAAACATCATCACAAGCCTACCCATCAGAGAGTCAGAACGACCTTCTCGCCAGGCCTCCAGGCCATTCTGAGTCTCCGCCAGTATCACCGCCGTAGGATAGCGACGATCGGACATCCATAAGATGATAGTTGCAAGTTGTGGGTCCACTAGTAGTTCCCCAGTCACCAGCAGTAATTTTGAAACCAAGCCCAAAATAATGGCTCCGACATATCCAGCATCACCAACCTCCTACAAATGCACGAACCGCAACATCGCCGAAAGAGAAATCATTCCTCCAGTGATCAAGGATCTACCTATCGAGGATGAAACGCAGAGAAGTCCAACCAATAACTCCCTAGTAGATCGAGAAAACTCAGGCATAGCAGCCGCCACACTAGGATTTACTCCCAACATGGCAAAAAATTCCTCATAAGTCGGACATATTTCTTCCAAGCCAAAGCGGAATACATGGTCTTCGGGGTACCCGAATTATACCGCCACCATCAACATGTTCAACTCTATGGGCCGATTATGCCATAAAGAGACTCGACACATTTTGAAAGCATCGTAGTCGATGTTGTAGGTGCACATTGCCTCCAAAGTCTCGAGGTAGTTGGAAAACTCAACACTACCAGGGAGAGCCATCTCACAGAATAAGAAAGATAGAATATAAAGGTGTGATGAAAACACTCCACCCTTACCAATCTTTTATACTTGAAAACCCTAACAAAAGACATAACCCCTGCAGAAATCAGAGGAAATCCTGCCCTACAAGGTACCAAAGGCTAAAGAGGGTACTAATAAAATATTTGAATTGATGGGACAGGACTGACCTGTCGATAGGTCAGACAAGGTGCTTGCCGATCGGCAACCCCCTACTTTTGGAAATTTTCCTTTTTCCTCTTTTGTCAAATTCAAAAAACTCAATAAAAATAAATTGATATTCTCAAAAGAATTTCATAAATTCCCCTTTCCATCCTTATATAATTTTTCATTATAAACAAAACTTTCCTTTAAATCCCAAAAAAATATTTCTTTTTACGGTCTCAGCAGCAAAGTAAAAAAGCGCATGTGCATGCATTCACTCATCACTAACAAAAAATAATCAAAAAACTTCATTGCATTGCATAGATATTTCTCTGTGTTACACCAATCTTGTAGGAAATAAATAAAAGCGAAAATAATGGGACTCAACCTGAATCGACATTTCTCTCTCTCACTCTCACACCTACCTTCCCCCATCTCTCTAAGTGCTTCCACCCCTGCGATGCGCTCTCTTTCCCCTGTGGCGAGATGACACACCACCACTACCCGAACCAGACTCCTCCCCGAATAAGGCAGACGACACCAAGAAAGAAGGAATAGGAACCGCATCCCGAATATGGGCAGTTGTCGAAGATATCCAGTCCCTAATGTCCCTCGGCAAAGTGGTGGACACCTGGACTTGCTGCAAGAAAAGGAAGAATCAGTATCAAGCAGAAAAGATCAAAAGGAATAAAAAATAAACCAATATAAAAGAACAAAAAGATATACCAAAGGATAAAGAACCTCCTCTGTCAAGCCCAACTCCTCTGGGTCCATCTCATGAGGACGATGCAACATAGGCACCATCCCTCCATCAGCCCACCGGATGTTGTATGATGGGGTATGCAACCTCACAAAGGGAACCTCCGAAGTCACCACTGCCATATCGGTGTACATCAGATAGGACTCGCCAATCATAGCCATGATCTTCGCATCCTCTGGCAGCAGCCGCTCCCGCCTCATAGACATAGGGGGCCTCGCAGGTGGTACCACCACCTCCTCATCTGCAATCTGTCGGACCACCCTCTCCCCGAGATACCAAGAGTGGCCAAACTCATGCGCCAGCAAACTCCTAATCTCCACATTCACTCCAGTCATCCTCGTGTCCTGAACGGTCATCCCCCAAGGGTAAAAAGTCACCTAAAAACTCCTCAATAAATATGAGTCAAATACAGAGTGAGAGCACACAAAGGCCAAGACTGAAGAAGAAAAATTTCTTACCCAATCACTGGTGAGGCCATTCAAGACCTGACGCACCACCTACTGAGAGAGAGACCTCCTTGACTGCCGATTGGCCTTCCGCCACCGATACAATCGACAAAAGTCCCCAACAGTCTCATCCTTTAGAGCAATCTAGGGCTGTGTTTCGGCCGGATCAGATCGGAAAATGACCTTTCGGAAAAAATTCCAATTTTTTCAAAAATAAAATATTTGTTCCAATTTCCTATCCAATTTTTTCGGAAAATCAAAAAAGTTTCCGAATTCGGAAATATCGGAAAATCGAAAAAAATTCGAAAAAAATCGGAAATTCAAAACATATACTAAAAATTCAGAAATTTTGGAAATTCCAAAATTTAAAAAAAATTAATATAGGATTTTTGATTACTCGAAATTATCATTTTAAAGAAATCGAAAAAAATATTTAACCCAACATGTAAATATGTAAGGATTTAACCATTTTTTCATTTGTGTAGACTCTATAATTAACCCAACATGTAAATAGTTATAGAAACATGTATAAAACAGGTATAGAAACAATAGGTATAAATCAACAATTAATATTTGATCTCAGCATAAATCAGGAATTAATATTTGATCTCAATATAATACAGTTATAAAACAGGTATAGAACCATGTAATTAAACGATCGTTACACAATATATAATCTTACAGAGCCTATAAACATGTTTAATCTTATAGAAACAAAAAACCATGTATAAACAGATCCTATAACAATCCTATTGAAACAAAAAACATGTATAATCTTACAGATCCTATAAATCGCTCGTTACACAATATAAAGTTTATCCCATAACGAGGATATGAAAGCTTACTGATCAAAACATTATATTATAAACAGATCATATCCTATAACAATCCTATCGTTACATATCCCATCCTATAACAATATAAACAGATCAGATCCTATAACAATATAAACAGATCAGATCGTCACAGATCCGATCATTACAGATAAGGGAAACAGATAAAAGGGCTTACTGATCCTTCGTTCGACTTGGATATGAAGAGATGCATTCTAATCGTTACATATCCATATCTGAGAAGCGTAGAAATCAGAGAAAGAGAGGTGAGTAGACGGACAAGAGTTGAAATAGAGAGAGGGGACTCGACGGTATGCGCCGTATTGAGAGAGAGATAGAGAGAGGAAAGATATGTCTAACCCTAAAATTAACAGCATATATATATATATAGGTAAGGTAAAAAATAAGGGAAATGTAAATGTACACATTCTTATTATTAGACAAGGGAAATCTAAGGTAAAAAAATATATATATAATATTTGGAATATTAATCGGAAAAAATATTCGAAAAATTAATCGGAAATTATTTCAGAAAATCGGATCGGCTAAAATATCGAAAAATCGGATCGAAAAAATCGGAAAATCGGAATTTAAAACATAGTTCCAATTTCCTATCCAATTTAATTCGAAAAAATCGTAAATCGGAAAATCGGAAATCGGAAACCTTATATATGTTCCAAAATCGGAAAATATCGGATCGGACATCGGAAAAATCGGAATGTTCGGAAAAAAGCACAACCCTAGAGCAATCAGTTGGGTATTACACCCAATCACCTCATAGAACCACGTCTGCCAAAGATAAGAAATCCAAAATAAAAAAGAGACGCATTAGGAAAATGCAAATGCATGAAAGGAAAATGCGCAAATTAAAGAATACCTCAAGAAGATACGTCGCTCCAGTGAAAGAATGTCTGCAGCATCAGCTGAATGAATCTAGAGAAAAATAAAGGGTCGCCAAAGTCAGGCTCCCCCAATCATAGATAGGGATGTTCGAAAACATACTCAAGTATGGTAAAAATCATAAATGGACGACGTCGCTGCTCGACGCCACTAGAAATCCACCCAACACCAGTAAAATTAACAACCGGGCCATCTGCCTCACCTGCAGGCCGTCCTCCACATCTATCACCCTTCCTAGCAATAAATTCCTCAACAGGGACAAACGGATGGAGTCCCCAGACACTATCCTCCCCATGTCACCTAGAGCCCCCCGCACCGCTTCCGGCCTCACCGATAAAGAGCGATCCACCTCTATCTGCTCTCCATCACAATCCAGCCTCAGCAGTTGCTGCACATCTATGGGAGTCACAATCATCTCCTCGAAACCAAAATAGAAGGTGTGGGTAGTGTCCCACCACCTCTCCCCCAGAGCACATAAAACTGTTATCGAACGAAGCGTCTCATTCAGTATAGACGCCAGCCTCCCAAAGCCTGCTGACGATACCACCCAACGCACCACATGTGGAAGGTGCTCCCAGACATCCTTAAGCCCCATCGTCCCGTGGGTACGCATAGTCGACAAAGAAACATCAGACTGCCAAAAGAAAACCCTTGTAAAGATCCAAGAAAAAAGGAAAACCACAAAAAAGGAATGCAAAAAGTCATTTTACTTACATAACCGCCGGGTTCACCACTCTCGTAGAGCGATAATGCGATGGCTCCCGCGGCAAGGTCCCCTCATCTGCAACCAGCTCGAATGCATCAAAAGAGTTCTCGCTCCCTAAAGCAATAGGTGCCCTGGCCCTCCATTCCATGTTCGCCTAATCGTCAATAGCCAACCACTCCCGGTGTACTACAGTGCTCACAAAAGTGGCCATTTTTTAGAATACAAAATGTTAGAACGATTCGCAGAAGAAAATTACAGAAAAAGAGAAGGAAAGAAGCTGTGAAAAATGAGGGGACCCCCTCTCCTTTTTATAGGATGCCAAGGGTCACGTCGATCGGCACTACACCCCCACTTACCGATCGACACTAACCCTTTACCTTCTCTAGGCAGTCCAAAAGTCCATGTCACTGTCGAATGGCGCAATCTACACCATGCCGACCGGCACCCCCTTAATTTTTGTACAAAAATTCCCAGAAAACCCTGAAATATCCTCAGAAAATTCCTAAAAATCCCAAAAAGGATTTGGAACATTTTCACTAAGAAAATTTCGCACTCCCTCAAGTGGAACCCATATTTCCCCAGCGGGGCTCTCAAAATCCAAGTGAATCTCCTCCTGACAATGTCCCCGGAGGACCTCTAAAGTATCCAAAATTCCCCAAAGGTCTCAGGCCTCCCCGAGCAAAGCATGGACCACCTAATCGCTTCCCAAGTGGAATTTATAGCATCAGATTGGCTATTACCCCCACATAATCTCCAAAAGATACGAATTTTCCCCAGCAATCAACTCCCCAGCTCAAATAAAAATCATGAGGTAATTTCCCCGGTAGAGTTCTCCGAGAACATCTCAACTTAAGCCCTCAGAATTGGCTTCAACCCGCATAATTGGTCATCTCAATTTAAGCCCTCAGAATTGGCTTCGATCCACAGAATTGGTCATCACAATTTAAGCCCTCAAAATTGGCTTCAACCCACAGAATTGGTCATCTCAACTTAAGACCGCAGAATTGGCTTCGACCCGCAGAATTGGTCATCACAAATTAAGCCCTCGAAATTGGCTTCGACCCATAGAGTAGGTCATCTCAACTTAATCTCACAGAATTGGCTTCGATCCTCAAAATTGGTCATCATAATTTAAGCCCTCAGAATTGGCTTCGACCCGCAGAATTGGTCATCTCAACTTAAGCCCTCAGAATTGGCTTCGACCCGCATAATTGGTCATCACAATTTAAGCCCTCAGAATTGAATTCGACCTGCAGAATTGGTCATCTCAACTTAAGCCCGCAGAATTGGCTTTGATCCACATAATTGGTCATCTCAACTTAAGCCCTCAGAATTGGCTTCGACCCCTAGAATTGGTCATCTCAACTTAAGCCCTCAGAATTGGCTTCGACCCACATAATTGGTCATCTCAACTTAAGCCCTCAGAATTGGCTTCGACCCGTAAAATTTTTCATCTCAATTTAAGCTCTCATAATTGGCTTAATTGGTCATCACAACTTAAGCCCGCAGAATTGGCTCCAACCTGTAGAATTAGTCATCACAACTTAAGCCCTCAGAATTAGTCATCGTAACTTAAGCCCACAGAATTGGCTTCGACCCGCAGAATCGGTCACCCTCATTTTCAAGCCCTCGGAATTGGCTTTGACCCATAGAATCGATCACCCTCATCTATAAGCCCTCACAATTGGCTTCGACCCACAGAATTAGTCATCTTCTTCCAAAGTCATCATGTGGTGTCTATTCAACGTCTATTATTTATTCCAAACTCACCCATCAAGGATCTCTCTATAAACCCCATTCTAACACCCCCTAACCTCTCTATAGATTCCCTAGTACCTCTCGTCATCACTACAAACCTAAGTCATAACCTGGGTACTGACCTAAAGGCCATCGGGCACTCCCAGGCTTCGTTTGACCAAAAGTCAAATTCTTCAGCTCGACTGAGATTGAATACATCTTCAAAGGGAACTGAAACCCCTTTCAAATGGTCCATCCCGTGTGGAATTCTGACTTACGGTGCGGACGAATGACCCATTTTCCCCCGAAATTTGATCAGGAGGTCATCAGATGCTCCCAGGCTCCATTTGACCAAAGTTACCTCTTCATCTTGACCAAGACTGAATGAATCTTTGAAGGGAACTGAAATACCTTTCCAACGGTCCACCCCATGCGTGATTCTGACTTACGATACAAACGAATGATCCATTTTACTCTTAAATGTCATCGAACGCTTCCAGGCCCTGGTTGACCAAAGTCAACTCCCCAAACCGAGTCAAGCTCTTTGGAATGTCAAAGTACATCTCCTAACCTTTCCAGCGGTCCACCCCGTGCGGGATTCTGACTTACCATGCGGACGAACGATCTGTTTGCGTCCAACGATTCCCTGTCTAAAGGACCGACGAACGCTTCTGAGCCACATTTGACCCAAAGTGAACTCCCAGACCCGAGAGCAGTCTAAAAGACTTTTGAAGGTATCTGAAGTAACTTTCCAAGGTTTACCTCATGCCAGATTTAGATCAACGGTTTGCGCTCTACGATCGATTTTCCAAAGGAACCTGAAAGAGACTGCCAAACGGCAGGTTCTAAACCTTGCCTATCGGCAGTGTGCCTAAACACACCTGCAAATAGGCAGAACTACGGCTATGTTGATCAGCAATGTCCTGGGCCTATAAAAAGGAGTGCCTAACCTCATTCCAAAAGGAACAAGATCGAAAATCCATCACTCTTAGTGAGCTCAAAAAACCTCTCTCGAAGTCAATGTGATTTCCAGATCCAAATCCTTTTCCAACCTTCACTTTTCATCAAACTTGGTGAATAAACCACCCTTCATCATCACCCAAGTGCAAGGGCTTCTCTCCAACATCCAAGATCAAGCTCAAGATCTTCAAGAAGGTCCAACTTTCTCAACTCTCTCTTTAAATTCTCCTAAATTCACATTAATTTTTTTTATTACTTAGAACTTTTATTCTCTCATCTCACATATCCTAATATACTTTTTGTTTAGTATTATTGCACATCTTTTATTTTCATATAAATAAACCCCCCCAAAAAAAAGAAAAGGTGGGTTTGCTCATAAAGTCCAAATGGGAATTCTCACACTTTTCTCACAACTAAAACACTTTGTTACACACACACATATAAGAGAAGTCCCCGGTTGGATTTATGGGATAAACACCACCCCTCGTTTTGCATACGAACTACGTGGACTTTGATGCCTCTATAGGCTATGTAGGCATCTCGGGGTAAAACCCGAGACTCGAGTCCTTTTCCTACTTTTTCCTATTTTTTCTATATTCTTTAAACTTAACTCTCTTAGATTATATATATTTACATATACATATATTTGTGCTTAGTGGCGTATTATTCCATATGTGTTATCGTTCCATTATAACGATCAACGCTAGGATAATCTCGTAAATCCTATTTTTCTAATATTACTTTTAAGAACATTCCTACGGATGAATCGCTTTATCTCTTCTATGATACAAGTCGATGATTCCTATCTCCACTATATATAGACATGCACACATATCATGGGAATATAAAGGAAAATAGCAATAACCCATGAGAGACCGTAAGGTCAGAATGTGAGCTTAACACCTTCCCATTTCGTAACTTAGCCTCCGGACCCTTTTCGAATCATTTTTGTTTCGTATGTATCAGTATGTCTTTGGATGCTGTCCTTTGGGATGACTCCCTTTTTCTTTTGTCTGTTTTGAGTAAAATAGACTGGAGACTCCATCTCTCTACATTTTTCACCTCATCACCTCCGCCGGCCAAAGCTTTTCTGAGAGGGATGCGCAGGATAAAGATCCTCCCGACGTTGAAGACGCCCACTCTTCTCCGTCCCTCCTGCCGCGAGGATCGGGGGATGGCCAAACCCACTAAGGGAAATAAACCTCAAACGACCCAAGCTAAATAATCACTATGATTAGGTATTACAAAGTACAGACAGTAGACTTACTCAATAACTCAACCTCCACAAGTCTTGACGCTCTTTTAAGCTTCAACCGCTCATCCACAATGCAACGCAGTAGTCCACCTATGCTAGGTCGACAAAACATGAATCCACGTGTGCCTTGGTATCCACCTATATTGCTATTGCAACTCTTTACGATTCAAAAATTGGAGTCCACCGCTTCTTCACTGTAAAACTGGATGAAAATATTTTTTTGTAAAAGAGATGAAAAAACTTCAATGGCGCAAACCAAGATCTCCATAACATATGTATTTGAAAGGTCGTATCTTGAAACAATAAGGATGGTTTTAGCTTTGAAATCCTTTGAAAACAAGTACATAAAAATGTTTGGGTTATGTTCTGTATTTTAGGTTCTTCACACTCGAAATTCCAAGTAAAAATGCCTTAAATAAAAAAATACTTTAAGTTAGCACTTCGTTCGAACGATATGGGCGTGTCGTTCGAAAGATATATCCATGTCGTTTAAATGACTAGTCAATGTCATTTGAATGACCTCCACATGTCATTTAAATGACTGTGAATGTCCTTTGATCCTTCAAAACATAAGGGAAAGATCTATACGACACTAAACATGATCTATCTCAGAATTAACGTTTTATAAACATTTTCAACTCATTTTTAATGAAAATTCCATCCTTGGAAAACATTTTTGAATTCCATAAACATTATGCATTCATACCTGTGAGATCGGAACATGATTTGATATGAAGACGTGAAATGTGCAGTAACAAACACATCATGATCTATCTTTGAATATTGGTCGCCACGTCTTCAAAACGTCGTAGACTAAATGGGTATCATGACAAGTAAAAATATATCTATGAGTCAATTTGGTTTTTGTCTGGAATAATGCCAATACATATAAATTGACACTATTTGGAAATTTTTCCTTATAAATCTCGCCCTTTGGCTATTCCGTGACAAAACCAAAATAGTGAAATTTCTAAGTCGGGCCGTGAAGAGGAATGACCAAAATCCCATCCCATAAACCCAAAATGAAAATGCAGGACACAATCTAGTAAATAACTGTCAGAATGGTAGTACGAACTTTTCCATGTTATGTAAAATCTCCGATCTCTGAATAATCACTACACACATGAAACAAACAAATACCATGTGAAGTATGGTGTTACAAGTGATACCATGTCGTAAAACAAACCATTTGTTAAACATGTGATAAAAAAATGTATGAAAGCAATTTGTATACACATCCTTCAATATATCGTAAATCAATGATACCAATATGTAAATAGTACAATCAAAACTCCCCTTACATCATATACTATCTCTCCCCCTTTTGTCTCGAATAGATAACTAGATAAAAAGATAAGGATGGGTAGACGACAAATAATAATCTCAATATTCCAAATCGTAGCTAGCAAATAGTCACATAAATGAATTAGCAATAGTAAGAATGGCGTGACTGAACGAATCAATGCAGTATATGAACCAATCATTGAAAGGCAATATCGATTGCATGTAAACTATCTAAAATAACCCATATGTACCAAAACAGTGGAATACCAGAATATATATGAAGCAAGTACTAAAACAAAAAGAAAGGAAAAATCCTCCATGGGTCATTCGGACGACCATGCCATGTCATTTGAACGACTTAGGCATCTCGTTTGAACTAGGGAAGAAACGACCTGAAACCGAATGACGTCGCGCGAAGTAGACAAGAAACTACCAATCTCATGACCCATCTAACAACCTACATCTGACATTTTTTCACCTCGTTACTTAGGTCACTCGATCCAGTCATCAAATGGCATGGATATGCAGAAGTCGTTTGAACGACTTCAAAAAACTTTTGTTACAACTATAAAAATGTGCTGGATTTGCGCAGTGAATTTTTTTCTCAAAACAGCAACTGGAAATACGAAACAGTAGAAATATAGACTAAAAAAAATATGAGTTTCATGCTAGCATAATATCAATGTGCTCAAACATGGATACGGAATTAATGGGCATGAACTACAACAAATGAATCACGACTTAGACACATTGAAATGATAAAGAAGCTCTAATTGATAGCTAAATATCATCAAACTAAGTTTTAGCCATATGTGATAATTGACATATTGAGCTAAATGAACTAAACTAACAACATGCACAAAAATATGAAATTTTGACGATTCAACAAATAGTAGTGTCATGACATGATTTTTCAACATTAGGATTCGTGGTGCAAACCGGTTGATATTTCCATCCAAACTCCCTTATATATTCAATTTCTATTCTTTTTGAATGAGCATATCAAACAAACTAATTGACCCCTTTTCAGCATATGATTCTTTTTACTGCCTTAATTTTTTCTCGGGCTCTTTTTAAACGGTGGCTTTAACGATGAGTTTATTATACTCTCGCAACCCTTTCCCGTGCACCCTCATCATTTTTAGTTAAACAATACATATCCTCATGGGCAATGGTTCTTAATGCACACCTCCTCCTAAGTCAAATTATGCATAGACGACAAAATTGAGAGGTGAACGTCTCACCAAACTCAAATATGCCTGGGAAGTCAAACATTCATAAAATCTCGTGCATGTGTATGCGTTGGCATATATACAAAGTTGAATCCAAATGCAAATCAACTTCAAAACAACCCATCATTCTAATCTTCTATAATTATGACCAAATGTCCTAGCCACATGGATAATGAAATGACGAATGTCCAAGCATACTCATGTGCCACATCAAACATGTAAAATCACGACACAGAAAAATAAACGAAAAAACTTTGTGTTTTTCCAAAAATATTTTTGACCCAAAAATAAAACATATGAAACCCAAAATCTTTTTTGTATTTTCAAAATAAAATTTTATCAAAACAAAATCTTTTTGTATTTTTCTGATAAGAATCAATAAAAGAAAAATATAATACAAAATGATACACATGTCCTAACACTAGCAAGATAATATCATGAAGCAAAGACTAGCATATAACAAGGTTCTAAAAAATGCGGGGCGTGATCGAGGCGTGGAGGCCAAGCCTTAAGCCTTAGAAGCCTAGGCGGGCCTTGGCGTAAAAAGGCGTGAAAAGGCGTTTAGGTCTTTTTAATATATTTTAATATTTTTTAACCATAACAAGGCTATTAAAATACTAAAATTGTACATATCATAAAAATATGTCTAAATATTTGCAAATAAAAATACTATTTGATTATTTTGGATGAGATAATGGTTCGGTTTGCAAAAAAATCTTTAAAAGGCGATATCGTTTCACTAAAGCATTGTTGTTTTTAGAGAAAAAGTATGCCTTAAGGGTTTTACCAAGCATAAGGCGTCAAAATCTTAAGGCGGGGCGTTTCTCCCAAGCCTCAAGCCTAGGCGGGTTTTTTAGAACAGTGGCATATAACAAACATGACTAACACAATGATCCATAAGAAATATCATGAGAAGTGTCATGTGAAAGCAAACAAGAGTTATGAAGTTTAGTTCCTAAAGCCACTAAATCTGATTTCCTAACCCAAGCAGGTGTGTAATGATGCATGGGAATTTTAGGAGCCAAAATGACTTTATTCTTAAACTTCCTAGGAGAATTTTTAAGTCCATAATAATAACGTCTAAGGTGACCATTCCTACTGCAATAAGAGCAAGTTTAAACACGACGAAGAATGTGATCTAAATGTTGAACTCTCCTAACGTTCCTAGTTGGGTCTTTATACGATTGGTATTGGCTTTGGGAATGGGATCAATACGATCCTCGAATCCTATGCCATACCTGTCATCCTTGATTTGGACTGTGCCTAAAATTCTATCCAACTTTTTTTACCTAGACTCCAAATAAAACTTCACCTTACTTGAGTCTCTCAATCTCTCCTCAAGCTCACTAATCCCAGACTCAACAAAATGCTTAGACTCCTCAAACTCTAAAATCTATTTCTTCAAAGCCTCCATTAAACCACAAAGACTCTCACCCTCAATATACTCTAGTTTCTCCCGAAGAGTCTTCTCCCATGCCCTAAGATCTTTAATCAATGCATCATTATTTTCTATTGCATGATCTTTCAACATAGATTGAAACTTCAATTTTTCCTTCTTTACCTTAATCGTTTCCTCATACAAATCATTGAAGGCAACTTGCAACTCACTCACATCTATCTCCTCCTCCTCACTCACTTCTCCCTCACTCACTTTGGATTCACACTCGATGACCTTAGAAGTGTCATTCACATGACTATCTTCATGAGAAAATTTATTGTCGTCGCTCACATGACATGCCATAAACGCGATGAAGTTGTGCTCAACGGGGGAATCTCCTCCTTCTTTCGATTCACTATCACTTACGGTGGCATTATATTCAATTGTTTTTTTGTACTCCTTCTTAAGTCTAGTGAGGCACTTCGCTACCTTATGTTTGTAAGCCTCATAACCGAAACACTTATCTGACTCATAACTTTGATCATTCTCACTTAGATTCTTAGGAACGTTATCGTCCTTGTTGTTCCTAAATTACTCAAGTTTTTTTACATATTTCAATTGCTTTGGGAATTTAAGAAAGTTTTTGAACTTCTTTTCCAACAAGGCTACATCCTTGAAATCGGTGTCAGAATCATCATCAAAAACTTTAATTTCCTACTTTCGAGCTTTCAAAGCAATGCCATTTTTCTTTCTTTGGCACTTGCTTGGATGTAAACATGTCAAGCTCATAAGTTTGTAAGTCACCTACAATCTCTTCTAGTTTTGTTGATTCAAGCATTCCCAAGGAGGATAAAATGGTAGCTTTGGGATTAAATCTAATAGGAACCGACCTTAAGATTTTCTTTATGACTCAGTTGTCGGGTATTTTCTCTCCCAAGTTAAATGGAAAATTGATAATATTGGACAACCTAGCGTAAAACTCATTAAATGTCACACTCTCTAATTTCTTAATCGTCTCAAATTGGGTAGTGAGGTTTTGAAGTTTAGACGTCCTAACCGTGCTAGTTCCCTCGTGATTAAGCTTAAGAAAATCCCAATCCTCTTTCGAGGTTTCACACGTCATGATACGATTATACTCTTCCAGTGTGACTTACGAGGAAATAACATGCATACCTTTAGAATTATAAAGTGTAAGTCTATGTTCGACTTCGGTCCATGACTCAACAGGTTTTAAATTAGTGGCTTCTCCATCTCTCATGGTCGATGGTGACCACCCTTTTTCAACCGCTAACCACACACGCTCATCAATTGATTTTAAAGCACTTTTCATTTGCATTTTCCAGTAAGCATAATTTGTTCCATAAAAGCAGGAGTTCTAAAACCATCAAAATTTCTGAAATTCATACCTATAAGCACACGAGATCATTCACACAATAAAAAAGTGTCTCCAGATCTGATACCAATTTGAAGAGGACCTTTTCTATGTGTGCCTTAGGTGTAAACATTTTTTTTCAAAAACTTCTTCAAATTTTAATATGCACCAATTATATGAATCAATTTTACTTAACCCAATTTTATCTTCTTAATCCTAAACATGCATCTAGGTGAGATTAAGCAAGATAAATAAATCAAGTACAAAAAATGCGCCGATATATGAGGAAACCACTAAAGGAAAAAAACTTTGGATTACCCAAGCCACACAATCACTATGATACGATATTAAAAAGTACAGATAGTAAACTTACTCAACGAATCCATCCCACAAGTCTTGACGCTCTTCTATGCTTCAATCGGTCCTGCACAGTGCAACGCATGAGTCAACCTATGCTAGGACCACAACACACAAGTCCATGTGTACCTCAGTATTCCCCGATACAGCTATGACAACCGTCTACAATTGAAAAATCGAAGTCCACCGCTTCTTCACCACAAAACTCGATGAAATAATTTCATTCAACATAGATGAACAAACTCTAATGTTGAAATCGAAGATATCTATAACATATGTATATGAAAGTTTGGATCTTGAAATACTAAGGATACTTTTAGCTTTGAAATCCTTTGAATATAAGTGCGGAAATATGTATGGGTTCTATTCCGTATTTTAAGTTCTGTACACTCAAATTCTGATTGAAAAATGCCGAAAAAAACTTTAAGTCGGCACGTCGTCAGAACGAAATGGGCATTTCATTTGAATGGTATATCTATGTTGTTTGAATGACTTGACTATGTCATTTGAATGACCTCCACATGTCTTTTGAACGACTACGAATGTCATTGAATCCTCCAAAATGTAAGGGAAAGATCTATACGACACTAAACATGATTTATTTCAGAATAAACGTTTTAAGAACATTTTAAACTCATTTTTAGTGAAAATACTATCCCTAGAAAATATTTTTGAATTCGATAAATATTATGCATTCATACCTAAGAGATCGAAATACGATTTGATATGAAGACATGAAATGTGCACCAATAAATACGGCATGATCTATCATTGAAGCTTGGCTGCTAAGTCTTCAAAAACAACATCGTAGACTTAATGGGAATCGCGACAAGTAAAAATATATCTATGATTCAAATTGATTTTTGTCCGAAATAATGCTAATACATACAAATTGACACTATTTGGAAATTTATCCTTACAATATCCACTGGTAATACGCCTTCGCTTGACCTTTTTTATCTCTAGCAAAAGCATAGATTATGATTTGAGTCTAGATTAACTTAGCGTTTTGTTTATTTATTCTAAAATGCATGAAGTACAAAATTCTGTTAACAACAACGAAACTATTTTCTGATATATTATCTATTAATAATCCATTCACCCATGCCTTTATAAAAGAATGCTTAATGTAATTAATCATTTATTTAGTAGGATCATTGAACCCATATACGAGATTTAAAGCAGGCACATATAGATCAAGATTATCTAACTCTGAATGCTCATCTTTATCTATCTCTATTTTTAGTAACTTTTGCACCTATCTACGTTCGATCCTCTTTAAGAGGATCACTGCCTTGTTGAATGGAACTTATTATGGTGGAGACTAAAATTGGATGATTTTCTCTCAAACATTTCGTGGATCAGGCCATGTTGCATCTATAACGATTATCTCCACTTATTTTTCCTCACTACAGGAACTATCTTTAGATATGTTATCTCGATCCACACTTTTGGCCTTTTCTAATTCTTTAATATTCTCAGCCATCACCTATGAAGAATATTGGATTTCTTCTTGATTATTATGGAACCTTCAATTCGTCTTTGAAGGTGAAGATGTGATTCCTTATTATCACTTGGACATAAAATCTTTGAGTTCTCCATACAAACCTATATTTTCTTTGAATCCTCCTTTATTTTGTACAATATATTGGTGGTTGCACAAGATGCCACATCCATGGAGATACCATTTGAGGGTTCACACCTTTTGGCTTCCTAGTCATCTCATTGACCTGTTGGGAAATATTGAGACTTTAAGCCATGAACCAACCAGTGGTGTCTTTAAGTTTTCTCAAGGATGGTGGGGGACACTAAAGAGTCTTATTTACCCTAGGATAATTCCTTGGAAACCCTCTTGTTTGTGCAACTTCTAGTTCTTGGCATAATAACAACGATTTCCATTTTTCTATGTTTTTTTTGTTGTTTCCCTTTTGTAGCAAAAAATTAACATATATCGATGTAGTGTTCTCCACACTAAATATGCAGACATTTCAAGACCTTTTAATCTCGGTCAACATATATTTTAGGCTTTAAAGCCTTAAAATAAATATTTTTCTTCATTTTGAACTCAACATGCCCTGTAACCATTGGTAACTGTATCGACTACATATTGGTTCCCATCCCATCTATATTGGGAAATGGGTCTTCACTAACCCCATAGTATTTACCACTTTCCTAAGGAATTTAATTCCCCTTTCCTGATCAACTCTTACACCCTGTTGATGTAAAAAACTAGATCGCTCTAATTATTTAATCACAGATAAATAAATAAGACAAAGATTTTTAAAGTGGTTCGGCTAGGAATAAAGCCTACGTCCACTGTTATGTTATTGCTGAGTGTTTATGGAATTCTTGATTACAAGTTCTTTCAAAAAATTCCCGTCCCTTTGAATGAGGGAGATACAATGTATTTATAGCCCTGAGGCTTACATATGAAAGGGTGGTACATTAAATGATATACATATGAAAGGGCCTTGAGGCTATCATCTGAAAGGGTAACTCATTTAATGTTCTTCAAGCGTGTGCGTCAAGATGATAAGCAGTCAATGAACAGTTTTGAACTGTTGGTTGTCTGGCAATCAATGATGTGGTCGAGATGCAGCTCGAACCACCTTAGTTGCTCGTCGTTCAGGAGTTCATCGGAGCGCTGGAGTTCCTCGGAGTGTTGTAGTTCCTCGGGGTATCCTTGTTGCTCGGAGCGAACATGACTTGGTCGGGGGAAATAAACTTCCTCATTGTTATTGTGCCATGTAGATTGACACGTGTCTTCTTATTATTGGTCCACGTCAGCAGATTAAATTTGGTATCAACAGAAGCCCCCAATGCTTCATGCTTGATGGGTTATTTGAAAGGATGGAGTATTTATTCTGCAGTGTTGCTCGGTGCTCGTGAAATTCTTGATCTACCTTCTTGATTTGTTCAACATAAAGTGCATTATCTCCTGGACGAAGTATGATGCAGGTTGATCGATGGTTGCTAATCTTTCTTTAGAGGAACTCCGTGTGCTATGTATCACCCCTGGGAATTTGGATGCAGCCATGCCATAGTATGAAACTTGTAGCTTGTCATAATCTTCAAGTATGTTGATTGGTTTGCCATCCGACCAACTGCTTCCTGTGTCGAGCAACTGAGTGCTAACTTCACGTGCTTGATTTTTCTGATTTATGCTTATCTGAATACTTTGTCGAGTAACATATAGCTTTTGAACCCAACTCTTCAATCTGATTAGTACCAAGCTAGTGGTGGACTTCGAAACATTTTCATATAAATTCTTCTTCATTATTCGTCGAGACAGTAGTAGCAAAAGATCTCAGTGCTGCAGATGCTGATTTTGACTTCTACCTCTGCTCGGGGACGAGCAAGAGCTTCTCGGGGACGAGAAAGAGATTCTCAGGGACGAGCAAGTGCTTCTCGGGAATGAGCTAATGCTTCTCGGATAGATCATCTGTGATGAATATCAGAATGTTGAAAAGGTCTTAACTTCATAAACTCCCCTTATATTTTAGATGATCCTCCTGCTGGCGAGGAACCTGTTTCAAAAGTAGAAGGAAAAGAAACCAATAGAATAGGAATCTCAATGTAATAGTTAGTATACATTTTCATTCTAAATGTATTTTGTTTTTTATTTTAATGAAAGACTTTCATTTTTGTTCGCAATCTTAATTGCTATTGTCTTGTAAATATTGAACACTTTACATTTATGCATATGTATCTGTTAAAAAGATAATATTGTGTTGTTCATCAGCTTAAAAAGTTTACAAAGTATTAGTAACGTTGCTCGATCACTTAATAATAAAGTAATGAGTATAAAAATGTTCAAACTGTTTCCAACCAACCAAGGTGGATAAATAATGTTTATCGACCAACTACAGTTGATGGGTTTTTATCCCCGACCAGCCATACTTGGTTCAATTTCAAATATAAAAATGTGTCCGACCAACTAAGGTCAATAATTTGTCCTCATCGACCAACTACAGTTAGTGGGTTTTTATCCCCGACCAACTATACTTGGTGTATTTTGGAATATTTTGTTCTTCAAAGAACTTTTTGTAATAATATTACCTCCCGACCAACATAAGTTGTAATGTGAGAATATATCTTTATCTTACCAACCGTAGTTGATCATGCTGGTGTACACCTCCTAACCAAAGGAGTAGTAGTGGTTCTTTTGAACTTTTTGGCTCATTCGAGCTGTCCACTAGATATCTTACCAACCGTAGTTGGTCACACTAGTGTCGCCTCCTAACCAAAGGAGTATTTTTTGGCTCCTTAGAGCTTTTGGCTCCTTAGAGCATTTTTTGGCTCCTTAGAGGACTTTTTGGCTCCTTAGAGCTTTTGGCTCCTTAGAGCACTTTTTGGCTCCTTAGAGCTTTTGGCTCCTTAGAGCGCTTTTTGGCTCCTTAGAGCTTTTGGCTCCTTAGAGCACTTTTTGGCTCCTTAGAGCTTTTGGCTCCTTAGAGCGCCTCCTAACCAAAGGAGTATTTTTTTGTTCTTGCCCTTTTACCAACCGGAGTTGGTCGTGGGTTTGAACTATCAGGTCCATTAGCTCTGAGAATATCCTGGCGTTGAGTGAACCTTCAAAATGTTTGACTGATGATAATAGGCAGCAAACTCCTCGTTATCAAATTGTGTTCCATGGTCTGTGATGAAGGCATGAGGGAGACCATATCGGCAGATGATGTTCTTCCAAACAAATTGGTACACCTTCCTTCTCGTATGTCATGTCAATAAGTGGCTCAGCTTATATCCACTAAGTAAAATAATCTACTGTGATGATGAGGTATTTGAATCTTCCTCGAGTCGTCGGCAATGGTCCAACCAAATCAATCCCCACATGGAAAATGGCCAAGGATAAATGATGGGTGTCAACAATGTTTGTGAAGTTCTTCGGATGGAGGAAAAGCATTGGCACTTGTCACATTTCTTGGCATAAGCTATACAATCAGCTCTCATCATCGGCCAGTAGTATCTCTGCGTCATCACCTTTTGCAAAAGTGTCCGACCTGCTACATGGGCTCCACAGGACCCTTCATGGATCTCTTTAATCAATTCTTTCACCTCGGAGGGATGTACACATCTTTGCAAACCTGCCATAATTCCTCGTCTATACAAAATACCATTAATTAGTACATACCGAGTAGCTTTAAACTTCCATTTCTTGGTAGCGAGCTTATCCTCCGATAATTGTTCCTCCTCAATATATGCTCCGATGGGATCCATCCAAGATGGTCCTAAATCAAGGGTAATAATATTCATCGCCAGGTCTTCATCTATGCTCCGACTTTCTAATACTTCAATTGGTATCGTTCTTCGCAGCTCGGTACGAGTAGTTGATGCTAATCGGGCCAAGGCGTATGCTCTCACATTCTCCATTCTTGATATTCTTACCAGTTGAACAGCAACAAACTCTGATACTAACTCCATCACCTTTGCTTGATACTTGATCATCAATTCTCCTTTGGCTGCAAATATTCCCAACATTTGGTTTACGATCAATTGAGAATCACTGAAGACAATAACCTGCTGTGCCTCCATAGTATTTGACAAATTAAGACCTGCAATCATGTCCTCATACTCAACCTCATTATTAGAAGCTTTGAATTAGAAACGTAGGGCGTATTCCATGTCGACCTCATCTGGGCTGTTCAAAACGATCCCTGCCCCACAGCCTGTAGTGCAAGATGAGCCATCTACATATAGCCTCCATATAGGCAACTTGTCTTCTAATTTCTGGTCTGACAGAGTTCCTCGGTGGAATACTTATCGCTTTCTTTCATCATGTCCTGATACTTCTGAATACACCTCTTGAATTTCAATATACCTCCTGAACTTCAATATACCTCCTGAACTTCAATATACCTCATGAACTTCAATATCAAAAGTAATTCCTGAGCAAGAAAAACAACTCCTGAATGATGATTGGTCGGGGGCCCGATCGTTTGAGTTTGTGACGTTGAATTTGATGATCGACTGCATGATGATATAAGAATGTGCCACCAAATGAACAAATATATCTGTAATAGAAGCCCCCAACTGTGGAATGTGAACTTTGAATGAGATTTATTGACCAATACCAACCGGAGTTGGATTTTATCTACCAACCGGAGTTGGATTTTGTCTACCAACCGGAGTTGGATTTTATCTACCAATCGGAGTTGGTGGTAATTGATAATAAATGATGAAGACTTCCTCGGAGCTGACCAACGGATTGTTGGGAATAAGATAATATAAATGCTGGAGACCTCCTCGGCGCTGACCAACAGATTTGTTGGGAATAAGATAATATAAATGCTAGAGACCTCCTCGGCGCTGACCAACAGATTTGTTGGGAATAAGATAATATAAATGCAGGATACCTCCTCGGCGATGACCAACAGATTGTTGGGAATAAGATATAATAAATGCTGGAGACATCCTTGGACCTGAATAAGATATAATAAATGCTGGAGACATCCTTGGAGCTGAATAAGATATAATAAATGCTGGAGACCTCCTCAACAGATTGTTGGGAATAAGATAATATAAATGTTGGAGATATCCTTGAAGCTGAATATATGATTATAAATATTTGTCGAGATCCATGCTGAAATAAGAATATAATATGCATCCAAATAGATATAAAGAATAATAATAAAGTGCCTCGCCGATCAGTCGAGGTAGAATCATATAATGCCGAACAAGAATAAGATCTTTCAGAACATAAGAATATGGCCGAGAACGTTGTCAGGCCTGAATATAAATAAGAATTATCCGAACGAATGTTGTAATTCTCCTTAAAGCTAAATAAGTATCTTGTCGAGGCATAATTGCAGAATGCCGAATAAGAATAATATTTTCCAGAACATAAGAATATGGCCGAGAACTTTGTTGGGCCTGCATATAAATAAGAATTACCCCGACCAACTATCCATTGGGGGTGAAATATAATAAATGTTATAGTTCTCCTCAGAGCTGAATATGATAATAAGTATCTCGCCGTGCTCCATATTGAGATGAATATAGAATATGAATCCCAATGGATATATAGAATCATTTGTGCTGGAGTAGATATCATAGCAATAATAAAATCAATAGTTCCTCGCTGAGGTGAAATTTCATACTGCCGAGCTATGATAATATTTTTCAGAAGAGTAAGATTATTTCCGAGCATTCGTCGGAGTTGAATCTTGTACCTGTAAAAATTAATATCTTGCTCTACCATTTGTGTAGGCTGAATTGATTAGTCATGAGAATAATTTACTCATCCAATCAATATATGATATGTATATGCTTGAGAAATAAAAATTTTAATAATATGCCAAATGTGTGTGAGATGGACAAATTATTATCAAATATGCATCATAAATAAGACGTAAAATTATTTAATCTCCAACAACTAATCAGGTATAAGTTGCTGTTTGAAAATTATTTATCACTTGGTTTTAAAAATATTTTTGGGGTGATCACAAGTTAAAAAGACTTAAGCCCCCTGTTTGTCCCCAAGCTGAACTCGTGTTTAAAGAAATATCTGGGGTGCTTCGCATTTTTTAATACCCCAAGATTCTACTGCTGCCGACAAACGACATGGATGTTGCCGACCAACATTTAAGGATATCTCAAATTATAGAATATATGGTTGGATGACCAGAATATATCGAATCTTTAGATCAAAAAATAACATTCAATGTAAAATTTAAGCCTTAAGACTGTTAATTAAATGAATAAATATATAACCCACTAGATCGTGTGATTTCGTCAAAGAAACCTTGTGATGTGATGAACGAGGGGCCAACATATCAAATTTGTTCCCAGAGTCTTGATATGGTCATGATTATTTTACTGATCCTCTTTTACAAGAGGTGGGTAATGATTTTTCAGGTGAGAGAAAATTATTTTCATATTGATCCCTTCCTATTCCCAATTTGGAGAGATAAAAATATGGTGAATGATTAAAGTCATTACCAAAAATAAAAAATCAATCAATTTGACTTTATTGACATAGATGGAAGATGAACCAAATTAAGTATATAATTCATAAAAGCGAATGCAAAGAGACTCAAACTTAAAGAGAGAGAGAATATATATGGGTCATGATTTCCATGAGAAGACTTTTCATTGTCTTTAACCTTTTCCCATTCTTTTATTAAAAATATGCTGGGAATTTGAATAGACATCAAATATCTTACAAAATTTATTTCAAAATCAACAATGAAAAGTATCAAATCTTATCATCGTCGTATATATTGGTATATTTAATCATTTAAAATATTTATTCCATGATATAAAATTGAAACATGAGAATCAAGCAAAAATTTATGATTTATGAAATCCATTATTTTTCAGATTTCTAAATAAGGATAAATCTAACAGTTATGATTTAAAAATCATGATATGCAACAATTTGCAGATAAAAATTGGACAATTAATTTATGTATATAAACATAAAAATCATGATTGAATCAAAAGATGTATGTATAATTGATTATACGTAGAGAAAATAAAAACTTAGCTTTTGGTGGAGAACAACGCTTATAACACGTTCCCACAGACGGCGCCAATCTGTTGATGTAAAAAACTAGATCGCTCTAATTATTTAATCACAGATAAATAAATAAGACAAAGATTTTTAAAGTGGTTCGGCTAGGAATAAAGCCTACGTCCACTGTTATGTTATTGCTGAGTGTTTATGGAATTCTTGATTACAAGTTCTTTCAAGAAATTCCCGTCCCTTTGATTGAGGGAGATACAATGTATTTATAGCCCTGAGGCTTACATATGAAAGGGTGGTACATTAAATGATATACATATGAAAGGGCCTTGAGGCTATCATCTGAAAGGGTAACTCATTTAATGTTCTTCAAGCGTGTGCGTCAAGATGATAAGCAGCCAATGAACAGTTTTGAACTGTTGGTTGTCTGGCAATCAATTCTGTGGTCGAGATGCAGCTCGAACCGTCTTAGTTGCTCGTCGTTCAGGAGTTCATCGGAGCGCTGGAGTTCCTCGGAGTGTTGTAGTTCCTCGGGGTATCCTTGTTGCTCGGAGCGAACATGACTTGGTCGGGGGAAATAAACTTCCTCGTTGTTATTGTGCCATGTAGATTGACACGTGTCTTCTTATTATTGGTCCACGTCAGCAGATTAAATTTGGTATCAACACACCCTATCACGAAAAACAAAACAAATAGTAGTTGAGTAAGAATAAACATTATGCCATTTACAATAATCTTTTCCTTTCATTTTATTAATTCTTACTGTTTCCATATCATCTGGAAGTTTTATCATTTTAACTCTTAGGAGATAATAAAAAATTGCTTCCGCCTTGAAAAGTAAGGAATATTTCTTAATCAACCCTTTTGATTTTAATGCATATAATCTTTTGAATGTATTATTTCTAACTAAGGATTCACATACTGTAGATTCAGTTCTAATTATTTTAACAACATCTATTTCTAAGTTTGGGTGCTTATCATATGTGTTGAAAGAAGATCAGTTTCTCCAATTCCCCTTCTCTAAAATATCCTCATATTTGGATATTTTGACGATTAATTCCACCAAATTTCTAAATGCAGTAGCATCAAACTTCTTTTGAAGCATATATTCCAACCCATTTTAGGCCAACTTGATAATTTCAGACTCACGCAATACTATTTTGCATTTGTTCCTAGCACTTTTAAACCAATTTATGAATCTAGTTTCTTTTTCATCTTTTTTGACTTAATCTATCTAAGTCAACCATATAAATTTCTATCACTACACCAAAATGGGCAAATTGTCACCTTTCAGCCGGTCAGCCTTGTCAAGGTCATTGACCGTGACAAATTTACTTGTCACGGTTATTGACCATGATAATTCTTTAAATAATTGTCAGGGTCAATGACCTTGACACGACCGTGACAACTTTTCCAGCAAAAACCCTTTCCCCCTTCTTTTTTCCCTCCCACCGTTCCCTCCCTCCCTCTCTCTCTCTCTCTCTCTACTTTCAGGTCCATTTTCTCTCTCTCTCTCTCTCTTCCATTTATATATATATTTGTGTGTATATTTATGTGTGTATGTGTATATATATTTGTGTGTATGTGTGTACGTGTGTGGGGGGTGGGGCAGGGTGGGGCGGGGTGGGGCAAGGTGGGGGAGGGGGTGGTGGAGGGGGGCAAGGGGTGGGGTGGGGTGTGTGTGTGTGTGTGTGTGTGGTGGTGGTGTGTGGTGGGGGAAGGGGTGGTGGAGGGGGCAGGGGGTGGGGTGGGGTGGGGTGTGTGTGTGTGTGTGTGGTGGTGTGTGGTGGGGGAGGGGGTGGTGGAGGGGGCAGGGGGTGGGGTGGGGTGTGTGGGCCTATGCATAAAGAAGTACCACAATATCTTAATGTTAGGGTTTGACACTGAGAAGCGTATGGTATAAAGGTATTGAAAAGAAATCATCATATACTAAGAAAATTGACAAATTAAAGTTAGATAAATCAAGGACTAATGGTGGTCCATATTTCAGTTTGGAAATGTAAGATCTACCGCATCTGAATCTAGGAAGAAATGACACTGAGAAACTTATGGTATAAACAATTAAAAAAATGGGCGTATGCCGCCTATTTGTGAGCATATGATATTCTTTAGTAAAAGGCGAAATAGTAGTTCATTGTGTGCTCATTGTGTGGCTACATCAATCTACAATACACTACATAACTAAAAGTTCAATAAAAAAGCCGAGGACTTGCTTTATCTACACATAAGCATGATATATACTCCAAAAAACTGATCTCTTTATTTATCTACACATAAGCATTGACCAATGGTTAACCTTAAAACTAAAATAAACAGAGTATAACTTGATAAACCCAGTACCAAATAATTATATTTAAAATTCCACATCTGATCATAAAAACTAAAGTAAGAGTGAGACAAATACAAACAAAAGATACAATCATGTCTCCCTTTAGATTCCAACATCTATTTCCATGCACACAAATACACACATTTCAAACTCGTGAAAAAACTACAAAAAGTGCAACATAATGAATAGGTTAAGTGAAAAATATAGTCATAACTTGTGCTTATGGAACTATTTTAGTTGGTGCACAAACTAACGGTCAAAGTAATAGTATATAATTCCAACATTTCAAACTACTTGAACATCACAAATGGATACGAACTTAAAATATAAATTGAGATAACCTTAGAATCTAATTAGGCTAAAAATATAATGGCATCAATTAACATATATACACAACACTAAAAGTAGACATCAATTTTATAAATAATTGATAATAGTTGGATAATAATTGGATAATAAACATCGAGAGGGGGTGGGGGTGGGGGTGGGTGGGGTTTTGAATATTATTTACATTCAAAATAAATAATTGATATTTTCATTCAAAATAAATATTTCATTCAAAAATATTGGATAATGATTGATATTTTCATTTAAATTGATAATAATTTTATTCATGAAATTAATTCAATTAGGTAAAACCCATGATAATGAAATTTATGCTACAATTATAATTATCTCATGTCATAATTTTATTGATAAACAATATATGTAGTTGTCACGGTCGTGGTGGGGGGAGGGGTGGGGGTGGGGTGGGTAGGGGTGGGGTGTGTGTGTGTGTGTGTGCGTAGGTGTGCGTGTGTGTGTGGCGGTGGGTGGGGGTGGGGCACCCATTTTATCTGTACTATTAATTCAATTAATTCAATTAGGTAAAACGAAATGTGTACTATTAACATTTTTTTTATCTATACTAATAACATTTTTTTTACAGCAAAAATGTCTCCTTCAGATGTTAAGGCGAAGATGATGATGCTGTTTATGATGATGTCGTCTGGGTTCGGTGGTAGCGGAGGCGACGAGGGCTCCTCCGCCCCTAGGCTCCCCAAATATGGAAAATTTGGGATTACCGTCGAAAACAAGTCGGAGCTTTTAGCGAGATCCCTCGAGCTGCTAAAGACGGTCATCGGCCCGGGGTTTATGAGTTGGAAGGAGGTGCCGTATGAGCTCAAGTTAGCTGTTTGGGCGGCACTACAGGTAATATTTATATGAATATTTCAATTTCAATTTATATTTATATTTATGTTTATTCGCAACTAACATTGTATTTGTTGGACAGGAACAATTCAACTTGGATCCAAAGCTATGCGATTCCGTCTTGGAGCAGTTGAGGGAGCAACACAAGACGTGGAAGAAAAATAAGCGGACACGGTACTTTGGAAAAACACGAGAGTCCATTTTACAATGGCGCGGATCCGTCCCGCCCAAGGAGCCGATCTCATTGGCACAATGGCAAAAGTTCATTGACAATGAGATCGAGGATCGACAATTGGCATCTCACCAATCGGGGAGGGAAAATCGGGCTAAAAAGACGGACGTGCACTACTCCGGCCGGACCTCTTACGCCGAGGTGGAGCATAGGATGCAGGTAAGATTTAATTTATCTATAACTACAGAAATATATTATTGGATATTATTTTACTTTGCGGGGCCGATACTAATTTTACTTTACTTTATTTTATTTCAGGGGGTAGGGAGTGGACCAGGGGGTAAGCCACATAGGCTCGATACTTATGTGGCTCTTCGGACGAAGAAGGGGAAGGACAAGGAGGTGTCCCCGAGCGTCGCGGCCACGATTGTAAGTAATCCGACAGTTTAATTATTGTTAATTACGTTATAATTTTTTTGTTTACTTATTTTACTAATCATGTGCTTTTTGTCGTTTCAGGCAAAGCTTAAGGAAGTGCATGAGTCGCAGTCTGATGCCGACAAGGCATCTTTGTCCACAGACGCACTCAGCCAAGTGCTTGGCTCTGATCGCAAAGGGAGGACAAGGGCAGTGAGCTCGCGGGTGGTCAAATCTAGGATCATCAGATTGGAGACGAGCGACACCGGGTTGGCTCGAACGGTGGATTCACACGACGCGAAGCTGTCCCGTTTGGAGGCGACGGTCCAAGATATGTACGCATTCATGAAGCATAAGTTGGGTGGAGACCGTAAAGGGAAAGGGAAAGGGAAAGGGAAGGAGAAGGCGATGGAGGAGGAGGTGCGGGAGGACGAGGCGCAGGATGACGAGGATGTGGACCTCGCTGCTTCATCACCGACACGTTCGTACTTCGACGATCCACTTCCCTATTTGACGCCCTCCAACAGACCATTGTCGACAATTGGTTGGCCGAGCGTGTTCATATTGGACGTATTTGATGGCCAGCGGATAGGGCGGGGGTTGAGGGACCCAAATATCGTCGAGGGTGGAATAGTCCATGGACGTGTGCTTCAAGAGATGGAGTCCAGGGTGCTCGTCACGCATGTCATACCCGGGAAGGAGAACTCCCTATTGTGGTTGCGCGAACAATGCGGCACGACGTATATTAGTGGGTGCGTCAATTCGTATGTCGTGTGGCCTACTCACTCCTCAGTTTTATCTAAGACATGTAGTAACATTATTTTTAAGTTTGTCCATTTTAATTATATTTGGATTATATCGTCATGTATATTGTTTTTACTTTGAATATTTGGATTATATCGTCATGAATATATATTTGCATTATCTTTATTTTGTGTTGGATATATGATGTTTGGAACAGGTACAACGTTGCTATAACAGGTACAAATATACTGCTGGGCAGTGGCGGTGGCCATACTGCCCAGCAGATTTTTTTTAAATTCTGCCCAAAATTATCACGGTCATTGACCGTGACAAGTCTGCGACAAAAGTTGTCACGGACGTGTCACGGTCATTGACCGTGACAATTCTGGGCAAGAGCGGTCACGGTTATGTCACGGTTATAAATCGTGACAAACGTGTCACGGTCATTGACCTTGACACGACCGTGACACAAAACGCGAGTTGTCTCGCCTCGACCGTGACAAAAAAATTTGTCTGGCCTCGAAATGTCATGGTCATTGACCTTGACAAGTTGGATTTGTCAAGGGCAATGACCTTGACAAATGGGCAGATTTGGTGTAGTGTATTTACTACCATGTTTGGACAATATTAGGTGGCAGGATTATGAACTAAGAGAAGGCTTCATCAATGAGGGAGCTAGAGAAAAACGTAGTTTGAAGTATTCATTAACTCTCGCATCAACACACTGACTAGTGAAGCTTGCTATATGTTCCATTGTGGATTAAACCCCATTTATTGAGAAAAGGGAGAAAGTTGGGAACTTAAAGTCCTTTGGAAGTTCAATAGTATCTATCCATTTGGGGTATGTCTTCCTATATTAAAGTATACACCCCCAGTCATTGGTCCATAAATCTCGTGAATACGGTCCATAATCTCATTACTTCTATCTCCCCCATGTAATTTCTTGATTGGTTTGGCAACTTCTTTATGGATGATAATTTTTATTTGTTTGAAAAGGAATTGGTTGAAGTGACTAAGAGACTTGATTATTTACCATTTTTATGGGTTCATTATAGAATCTCATGTTATTTCCTAACCCGCCAGGTTCATATAAGTCCCTAGATAGCCTAAATTAGGATTATTATAGTACGACAAAGTCCTTACGAATTCTGGGACATACATTCTTCCTATTGGGTTGTTATAACCCGCTTGTTGGTAAGTGTTGGATGTTCCTAAACCCTTAAATAGGTTACTCACTCATAAAGAAATGGAATACTTTCCCATCCTGAAACTTGTTCCCAAATTGGTTTCCCCATTATTCTACCTATAATACGTAGGGTGAAAAGGATTTGGTTCAATAATTATATCCTTTACCATAATATAATGTAATAGTAGGATGAGATAACCTACCGATCACTATTGTGATCATCGTATTAATATTCCGTATTACATTCCCAAGATGGTTAAGTATTAGGTTCAAGTGATGTATTAATTGATATTTGTAGTTTGAAGACACACCTATAATAGGTGTTACATTTGGACTTTTGGCCCTTGGATCCGCTGTCACATTCAAATCTTGATTTTGAGAATTTGGTCTTAACTTTTGACTAGTTTCAATCATTGTTTGATCTTTGGTTGTGACATGTTGGCTAGTTGAACTAATTTGAGGAACAATCTTTATACCATCATCGCTCATTCTTGTTATAACCATGATAAACAATTATACAACACTAAATTCCCTACATGGCATGCCAAAAAATATATTTCACTGCCTTGGTCTGTTTGAGTGTTTTAATTATGTGCGAGCGTAGCAAGCAAGGTTATGATCTTACTAACCAATTGATTATCTTAGCCTTGTGATAATCATATGATTTTGTTCCGTTCGATGATTCAATTAAAATGACATGTGCTCCACTTTGTGGAGACTTAACACTAAGTGCTAAATAAATCTATTCAGCTAGAACCTAAGGAAAAGATGTAAAGTGTAGAAGAAAAAAGTAAAAGAAGATTTTAACTAAATAACACAATGAAGTGAGATAAATAAAATTGAAGAAAAATAGTTTACACTAAGGAATGAAAAGAAAGTTACACTAAAAAAAAACTAAAAATAGTTAAATGCAAAGGAAAAGGAAAAGGGACTTTTCTTTAAATATAAAGAGAATTAGAACAAATGTACCTTACAAACCACATCGAAGAGGAAGAAGAAATGAAAATAAAGAAAGAAAAATTAAATAAAGGGTAAAAGAGTTTAAACGTGTAAATGTAATTTTTTGTTTAGGGAGTCCTATTTTCCTTCATCATTTAGCTACTTATTTATATAGTCACGTGTCATGCAACTTCTATAGTAATTGTTGGTCGGTTAGCGATTTAAATATTCCTTCCTAGGTGCATTCACGACCCGAAAACCGCTACCTAAGTACTCTTCCCACATTCATGGTCTTGACAAGTCTCAATTGCTTGTGTATCCATTTGTATTTAACTATTCCAGTAAATTCTCAGCTCTAATTACAAGCATGTTTTTACATGCGTCTACACTTTATCGGTTGATAATAATATTGTGTAAATAATATGTAAAACGAAAATATTTTTGGAACGCAAACCAAGATCGTCGGTCTGAAATTCTAAGAATATTTTACTGGCTCAAGAATGGGCCACAGATTTAAAACTAGCTAGCAATGACAACAAGTAGTAGTGAGCTTTGGAATCAAATCCCCGAGTAGGTCCTCTTTGTGACACCCCGACTAATTAAATACCGGGTAGCTACTCCTTTATGAAATTAATACAAAATGCCAAGTTGGTTCAGTTAACAGCATCACTGTCGAAAACATTTTTATGATTTCTAACCACCTAGTATTTAAAAAGTGAGTTGCCAAATTTTAAGTTAACTCTGATTAACATGCAATAAAAGGAAAATGAAAGAATAACAACCATTCACCATAACGAAGTAATATAATAACCAACAACATAATAATAAGTCCGGAGGAAAAACTCCTCACAACAATCCCGAACTGAACTAAATAAAACAAAGTATTCCGAAATAATTACATGCCAAAAGTCTGAAAATCTAAAATACGAAATGTTTCTAATAGAAATGGGCGACATGCCCTACAACTGATGAAATCTGAATAGAGTCAAGATAGATGAAGCGTCTACTAGCAAGGTCCTGTAACTTCCACAAATGGCTACAGCTCATCACCTGAATGTAAATCCTATGCATGGTGTCCTTGTGGCGGGGCACCTAAAATGGTTTTTACAAAAAGTAGATTTGAAAGCAAACAAGTCAGAGCCCGAAAGTGGAGAGTATTTTAAAATAGCAAGTGCTTTAATAACATTAAAACAATGAATGCAAAAATACATGTTAGGACGTGCACTCACATGAATACTCACCTCTCGACTAATTGTGCACCCCTAACGTATAGCACCCATCTAAGTGATAACTACATCTAATTAAACTGACATGAGTTCTAACCTTTCTACTCGGTTCCCATTATACATTCTAATGTTATCAATTAAATAGAGGCTTTACATACACTTGGATTCTCAATTTAAGCAATACAATTTATTTCAGGTTATCCCTTTATTTTCCCAAAGCGTTCCCATATTTATACACACAATACCACATGAAAGTTCTCATTAATTAAGTGTATATTATTCACGTCATAAATATACAATACAAGCACCCGAGGCTAAGCTGCGGTGCACACATACTCTGCTATCCGACCCAGTACATCACGTACATAAGGATCACGCATTTCGAATCTCTCAGGAATCGTTCTCAGATAATAGCAAATCACAAACAATGGAGGCGAACACAGTCACATCACATGGGTCACGCACATACCTACGCTCCCACGATCAGCAAACTTATTAACATCCCAATAAGTCCCTCTCTGACCTATGTTCTCGAGGTACCAATCTAAATCCGGGCAACACAAGGATTAGAGGGCCCTAAGCGAACGTAAACCTCCCGTGATAGCAAGTATGGTAGGTATGTCATACACATAAAATCATATACGTATACTAAGTATACACACTTTTTAGTAATCACCGTAATTTATCTGTGGTACACTTCTCATTCTCGTACCGACTTATAATGTTGCACAATTCATAAGTTCCTGATTAATTCAATTATTCAAGCCGTTAATTGTTCTCACGTCGTAATAGACACTCACGTCCTAATCCATAATTTCCATTTGGTTCAAACCACCCTTCTCTGTTTTAATCCTCATTATATTCCAAGTATCCCAAATATATCAACTAACCATCAAGGAAATGTTATCTCTACAGTTAAACAAAGTTGCAGGACACTCGGAATCAAAACAGGCCAAAAAGCCTAAACTGTCAGCTCGTTAGAAGTCTCGTTCGAACGAGGCTGTTCGAACGAAAGTTCGTTCGAACGAACTGGGCATCTAACGAGATCTCGTTCAAATGAAAGGCATCGAACGAACATCCCTCTCGTTATAAGGCAAACTGTAAACTCGTTAGAAGCTCGTTCGAACGAGCTCGTTCGAACGACCTAGGCAGGTCTTCTAACGAGAGGCCAGTTTCGAGCCCAGATTTTCTAATTCTCGTTTTTCCAACTTTTCTTCCTCTCTAATCTCATCTAAACATTAATCCAACAATTGTTCCAGGTTTCTAATCGTTCCTAAACATACTTAGGTCACATAATAACGTGTTTTGTGGGGTTAATTCATTCTAAACATCATCCAAATATCAAATCTATACATTTTTCCCCAGTTTCAAGAACAAGAACCCTAGAAATCCTTAAATCCCCAATGAGCCGAATTAAATCCGTTTTTGTTTCATCCAAAATATATTATCATCAGATTAATCATCTACATACAATTCTACATGCAATTCCTCATCAAAATACAAGTTTCTAATTCCAATTTAATGGGTTTTCATCAATCTCCAGAAAACAATACAATTTTATCAATTTCCTATGCATGGAAGATGCATTCTCTGCAACTAATGAAATTAAACCACTTGCCTTATGTATATCTCTGATTTTGATGTCGAATTGATGGATGATTCTCTCTCTCTCTCTGCAGAATTCTCCTCTCTCTCTCTCTCTCTACAAGTCTTCTTCTCCAAGGTGACAATGGTGGCTAGGGTTTGCCTTAGGAAACTTTTTGGAACTAATTCTAATAACCCCCGTAGCCCATTTGGTCATATTGTGTAGTTAGTGGGTTTAGTGGGTAATTGCCAAATTAGATTTTTATTTCCTAATTTTCGTTGGTTTTAATTTCCCAAATTCTAAAATTACCAAACTACCCTTTTACGTTGCCGGTATGGCCTAAAAATGCCCCGGGACCCAAACTAAACCCCCGGCTAGTGTTTTCTAACTATTTAGACCCTTCCGGACGCGTTGGCGCACTCAAAATGACCATACGATTAATAGAATTAAAATTCACTTTTAATTAAAATAATTATATTCCTGACGCGACTATCACACGCGTCTCAACAAAATTTCAAAATTGTCGTATTTTAATCTCACGACAAATTTCATGATTCATTATTCATATATATAAATATATACTCATTAAAATCAAATACCAACTCGCATCTCGCTAGTATTTTTATCTGGATTAATTCCCAAATTAATTAACATTTAATTCAATTAATCCCATAAATAAATATCATAAAAATACGAGGTATTACATACTTCGCCCCTATTAACAGAATTTCGTACCGAAATTCGGAACTAGAAAGTACCTGGTAAGAACAACTCTGGATAACGTTCGCGCATCTCATCCTCGCGCTCCCAGGTGGACTCCTCGACATTATGATATCGCCACTGAACACGCACTAACGGAACTATCTTTGACCGCAGTTTCCGCTCACTTCGGTCCAAAATAGCAATCGGCCCCTCCTCATAGGAGCTATCAGGCTGGAGATCGATGTCTTCCCAAGAAATGTGAGATTGAGCCAAATCGTCTCTAAGATATTTCCTTAGCGAGGAAATATGAAACACATCGTGAATCCGATGCAAATGCTCCGGTAACCCAAGTCTATACGCAACCGGTCCAATCCGCTCAATAATAGGAAATGGTCCCACATATCTCGGTGCCAACTTACCTTTCTTCCCGGAACGCATATTCCCCTTCATAGGAGATACTCTGAGCAAAACCTGGTCTCCCACTTCAAATTCCCTGAAGGACCTCTTCGCATCAGCATAGCTCTTCTGCCTGTCCTGAGCTACCCGAATGCGACTCCGTATCAATTCTATCCTTACCGAAGTATCCTGAATTACTTTCGGCCCAAGTAGTTTGTTGTCCCCCACCTCCAACCAACATGATGGGGAACGACAAGGTCTACCGTACAACACCTCAAATGGAGCCATGCCAATGGTGAACTGGTAGGAGTTGTTGTAAGCAAACTCCACCAATGGAAGATACTGCTCCCATCCACCCCCGAAATCAATGATGCACATACGTAACATGTCCTCCAACATCTGGTTTGTACGCTCGGTTTGCCCATCGGTCTGCGGGTGATATGCCGTACTCAACCGCAATTCCGTGCCCATGGCCTCCTGAAAATTTTCCCAAAACCGTGAAACAAATATCTTGTCTCGATCAGACATGATATTTAGGGGCACACCGTGAAGTCTCACTATCTCTGCAACAAAGAGCTGGGCATACTGTCCCGAAGTGTAGTCTGTCCTTACGGGTAGAAAATGAGCGACTTTGGTCAACCTGTCCACAATTACCCAAATGGAGTCGTGACCTCTCTGTGACGTAGGCAACCCCGTGATAAAGTCCATGGAGATGCTCTCCCACATCCATATCGGGACCTCTAATGGCTGTAGAAGTCCTGCCGGTCTCTGATGATCCACTTTTACTAGCTGACAAGTGGCGCATTTAGAAACAAACACGGCAATATCTCTCTTCATCCCGCTCCACCAATACTGATGTCTCATATCTTGGTACATTTTGTCCCCACCGGGATGTACCGCGAACCTTGAGCCGTGCGACTCTGCCATCACCTCGTGTCACAATTCCTCCCCTTCCGGAACTACCAATATCCCATTGAAGCGTAATCCCCCATCTGAGCTAACGGTATAGGACTCGGCTCCCTCTGCTAGTAATCGAACTATCTTCTCCTGATAGAAAGAGTCATCTGCTTGTGCCTTTACCACTCTCGTGACAATCTGTGGTGTAATAGTCATCACCGACATGAATGTTCGGGCCACTGCATCCTGGTGTCCCAACTCCTTCCACTTTGCCTTCCATACCCCTGCCACCTCATCTACTGGCCTACGGCTCAACGCGTCTGCTACCACGTTAGCCTTCCCCGAGTGATATTGGATATTAAACTGATAGTCCTTCACAAACTCAAGCCACCTCCGCTGCCGCATATTCAATTCCTTCTGCGTGAATAGGTACTGTAGGGACTTGTGGTCTGTGAAAAATTGAAATTTCTCCCCCAAAAGATAATGTCTCCAAATTCGAAGGGCAAATACAACTGTCGCCAACTCCAAGTCATGAGTGGGGTAATTATTCTCGTGAGGCTTTAGCTTACGGGAAGCATAAGCTATGGCCTGACTCTCCTACTGCAATACACCTCCAAGTCCTTGCAAGGACGCATCGGTGTAGACTAGATACTCAACTCCCGATCTGGGCAATGCTGACACAGGTGCTGAGGTCAACTTATCCTTCAACTCATCAAATTCCAACTGACAGGCATCACTCCAGATGAATGGCATGCCCTTACGAGTCAGATGTGTCAAAGGACCCGCTATCTTCGAAAATCCCCGAATGAACCTCCTGTAGTATCCTGCTAGGCCCAAGAAACTACGGATCTCAGTCGGTGTCGTGGGATGTCCCCACTCCCTCACTGCGGATACCTTCCCCGGATCAACAGATATCCCCCGGTCGGAAATAATGTGTCCTAAAAACTGAACCTCCTTCAGCCAAAACCCGCACTTCTCATATTTTGCATACAGCTCATTCTGATGTAGCGTCTGCAAAACCTGCCTCAAATGCTCTGCGTGCTCCTCCTCTGTCTGAGAGTAAACCAGAATATCATCAATGAAGACAATGACAAACTGATCAAGGAACTCTCTGAACACCCTATTCATCAAGTCCATAAACATGGCTGGAGCATTTGTCAAGCCAAAAGACATAACTCGTAACTCGTAGGAACCATATCTCGTTAAGAATGCAGTCTTCGAGATGTCCTCCTCCCTGATACGCAACTGATGGTATCCCGATCGCAAATCAATCTTTGAGAAGAAAGAAGCTCCCCTCAACTGGTCGAATAAGTCATCGATTAGGGGCAACGGATATTTATTCCGTATCATGACCTTATTCAACTCTCGGTAATCCACACACAACCTCAACGATCCATCCCTCTTCTTTACGAACAACACAGGGGCACCCCACGGTGAAGTACTCCTCCGTATAAACCCCTGACCCAACAACTGCTCAATCTGATCCCGTAGCTCTCGCATCTCTGTCGGAGCCATACGGTATGGTGCGCGTGCTATAGGTGTCGTATCTGGTAATAAGTCTATGACAAAGTCTATCTCTCGACTGGGGGGTAGGCCTGGTATCTCCTGAAACACATCGGAATACTCCCTGACAACTGGGTTCGAATCTAAAGGAATCACAACCTCCTTAGAGGTATCCTCCTCTATGTAATACAAATGAGCGGTCGAGCCTCCCTCTGGGCGAGGCATCGCCACTACAAACATCTCTTGCCCCGAAATGGCAAAAACAATGCTCCCACCGAAGTAATCAATCATGGCTCTATAAGCTGCGAGCCAATCCATACCGATAATCACATCGTGCTCATTCATATCTAATACCAACATGTCCGCAGGTAATACCAAACTACCAATCTCTACCCCCCACTCCCCGGTATATAAAGAAAATAAGTGACCCACTCCCCAATGGTGAGTCTACACACGTCACTATGCTCTCTGCTGTGGCTAATAACCCTAAGGCTTTTGCAAAATGTGTAGCTATAAAAATATGTGTTGCCCCCGTATCAAACAAAACCCGACCCATAGTTCCATGGATAGGAAACATACCCTCAATAGCGGGTGGTTCCTGTGGAGCTGCTGCCTGCTGAAACTGGTATACTCTCCCATACTGCAGCTACCCCTGTTGAACTGGGACCGCTGGAATGGGTGGTAACGCTGCCATCTGTGGTGGCACCGGGAGGGCGGCGGGAAATACGGGTCTCTGCGGCTCCTGTCGAGCACCCTGCTGCTGCTGCAGGGCCCTGCCCCTATCAGGCCAGTCCTGGTGTTTATGGCTAGTCTTGTCACAAACGTAACACTTCCCCGGGAAGTTCCCCCCTCTCTGTCCCTACTGCCCCCGACCCTGGTGGCCGTTACCGTTCCTCCCCTGGCCCTGCTGGCCCTGCTGAAATTGTTGTTGACCATTCTGAGCCTGCTGGTTCTGATGGCCGTTCGGACCCTGATGGCCCTGCCGAAAACCTCCCTGTCCGTGCCTGAAATTTCTCGATCTGAACCTCTTATGATCGCCCTGCTGGGAACCCTGGTCACCCTGTCTCTGCCCCTGAACAGATTGTGCCCCACTGGCACCATGTCCTCCAGTCCTGCCCTGATGGATGGACTCTCCCGATCTCTTTCCCTTAGCCATGTGAAAACGGTGATCCTAGCAGTGTAACAGTGCAGCGTTAACCACATCAGAGTAAGTGGCCAACGATAGGTTCCCCAACAAATGCTGACGGATCCTCCAAGTCAACCCATTCGTAAATTTCTGTATCTTCTTCTCTTCTGTCGGTATCTCATCCGGAACAATATTCAACAGATTGGTGAATTCGGCCTCATACTCGGCCACAGTCTTACCTTCCTGTCTGAGATTCATCAACTTCCTCCTCATTTCCGTGTGAACAGCTGACGGAAAGTACTTGTGGTCGAACCGCACCCAAAACTCCTGTATAGTGAGAGTATCTCTCTCCCCCACGGTGGTAATAGACTCCCACCACTGCAGTGCAGACCCCACTATCTTAAAGGTAGCTAGTATCTGCTTCTGGACATCGGTGCACTCATACATCCTCAGGTGCCGCTGAATGTCCTTCCTCCACTGACTCGAAACCACAACATCGGAGCTACCTGCGAACTCCGGTGGGAGTGCTTTCTGAAAAGCATCACGTACACGTTCCCAAGCAGACGGGAATGCATATGCCTGAACTGGGGCGGCTATCGGCGCCTAAGGTGGTGCCTGCTGAACTACGGCTAGTGCGGCATTTACCGCCTGGGCCACAATGGCTGCAACCTCGGCGGCATTCATCGTGCCCTGAACTAGTGCGGGCTGTGGTTCTGGCGTAGCATCCCTGGGAACCCGTTGTGCACGTCGTGGAGGCATCTGAAATAAGAATAAAGTTTATAAGTTCGCAGTTATAAACTCAAAATAGCTGAAGAACATAGCATATACAAAAGAATACAACAGTCCTAAAATATAGGGCTCTACATCAAAGAAAGCTCAGCGGAAACATAATAAGTCGTACAGATCCTAAAGGACACTATAACCTGATGCTCTGATACCACCTGTGACACCCCGGCTAATTAAATACCGGGTAGCTACTCCTTTATGAAATTAATACAAAATGCCAAGTTGGTTCAGTTAATAGCATTACTGTCGACAATATTTTTATGATTTCTAACCACCTAGTATTTAAAAAGTGAGTTGCCAAATTTTAAGTTAACTCTGATTAACATGCAATAAAAGGAAAATGAAAGAATAAAAACCATTCACCATAACGAAGTAATAGAATAACCAACAACATAATATAAGTCCGGAGGAAAAACTCCTCACAACAATCCCACAACTGAACTATATAAAACAAAGTATTCTGAAATAATTACATGCCAAAAGTCTGAAAATCTGAAATAGGAAATGTTTCTAATAGAAATGGGCGACATGCTCTACAACTGATGAAATCTTAATAGAGTCAAGATAGATGAAGAGTCTACTAGCAAGGTCCTGTAACTTCCACAAACAGTTACAGCTCGTCACCTGAATGTAAATCCTATGCATGGTGTCCTTGTGGCTGGGCACCTAAAATGGTTTTTACAAAAAGTAGATTTGAAAGAAAACGGGTCAGAGCCCGAAAGTGGAGAGTATTTTAAAATAGCAAGTGATTTAATAACATTAAAACAACGAATGCAAAAATACATGTTAGGACGTGCACTCACATGAATACTCACCTCTCGACTAATTGTGCTCCCCTAACGTATAGCACCCATCTAAGTGATAACTACATCTAATTAAATTGACATGAGTTCTAACCTTTCTAATCGGTTCCCATTATACATTCTAATGTTATCAATTAAATAGAGGCTTTACATACACTCGGATTCTCAATTTAAGCAATACAATTTATTTCAGGTTATCCCTTTATTTTCCCAAAGCGTTCCCATATTTATACACACAATACCACATGAAAGTTCTCATTAATTAAGTGTATATTATTCACGTCATAAATATACAATACAAGCACCTGAGGCTAAGCTGTGGTGCACACATACTCTGCTATCCATCCCGGTACATCACGTACATAAGGATCACGCATTCTGAATCTCTTAGGAATCGTTCTCAGATAATAGCAAATCACAAACAATGGAGGCGAACACAGTCACATCACATGGGTCACGCACATACCTACGCTCCCACAATCAGCAAACTTATTAACATCCCAATAAGTCCTTCTCTGACCTATGTTCTCGAGGTACCAATCTAAATCCGGGCAACACAAGGATTAAAGGGCCCTAAGCGAACGTAAACCTCCCGTGATAGCAAGTATGGTAGGTATGTCATACACATAAAATCATATATGTATACTAAGTATACACACATCTTAGTAATCACCGTAATTTATTTGTGGTACACTTCTCATTCTCGTACCGACTTATAATGTTGCACAATTCCTAAGTTCCCGATTAATTCAATTATTCAAGCCGTTAATTGTTCTCACGTCGTAATAGACACTCACATCGTAATCCATAATTTTCATTTGGTTCAAACCACCTTTCTCTGTTTTACGCCTCATTATATTCCAAGTATCCCAAATATATCAACTAATCATCAAGGAAATGTTATATCTACAGTTAAACAAAGTTACGGGACACGCAGAATCAAAACAGGCCAAAAAGCCTAAACTGTCAGCTCGTTAGAAGTCTCGTTCGAACGAGGTTGTTCGAACGAGAGTTCGTTCGAACGAACTGGGCATCTAACGAGATCTCGTTCGAAAGAAAGGCATCGAATGAACATCCCTCTCGTTAGAAGGCAAACTGTCAACTCGTTAGAATCTCGTTCGAACGAGCTCGTTCGAACAACTTAGGCAGGTCTTCTAACGAGAGGCCAGTTTCGAGCCCAGATTTTTCTAATTCTCATTTTTCCAGCTTTTCTTCCTCTCTAATCTCATCTAAACATTAATCCAACAATTGTTCCAGGTTTCTAATCGTCCCTAAACCTACTTAGGTCACATACTAACGTATTTTGTGGGGTTAATTCATTCTAAACATCATCCAAATATCAAATCTATACATTTTTCCCCAGTTTCAAGAACAAGAACCCTAGAAATTCTTAAATCTCCAATGAGCCTAATTAAATCCATTTTTGTTTCATCCAAAATATATTATCATCAGATTAATCACCTACATACAATTCTACATGCAATTCCTCATCAAAATAAAAGTTTCTAATTCCAATTTAATGGGTTTTCATCAATCTCCAGAAAACAATACAATTTTATCAATTTCCTACGCATGGAAGAAGCATTCTCTGCAACTAATGAAATTAAACCACTTGACTTATGTATATCTCTGATTTTGATGCCGAATTTATGGATGATTCTCTCTCTCTCTCTGCAGAATTCTCCTCTCTCTCTCTCTACAAGTCTTCTTCTCCAAGGTGACAATGGTGGCTAGGGTTTTCCTTAGGAAACTTTTTGGAACTAATTCTAATAACCCCCGTAGCCCATTTGGTCATAAAGTGTAGTTAGTGGGTTTAGTGGGTAATTGCCAAATAAGATTTTTATTTCCTAATTTTCGTTGGTTTTAATTTCCCAAATTCAAAAATTACCAAACTACCCTTTTACGTTGCCGGTATGGCCTAAAAATGCCTCGGGACCCAAACTAAACCCCTGGCTAGTGTTTTCAGACTATTTCGACCCTTCCGGACGCGTTGGTGCACTCAAAATGACCATACGGTTAATAGAATTAATATTCACTTTTAATTAAAATAATTATATTCCTCACGCGACTGTCACACGCGTCTCAACAAAATTTCCAAATTGCCGTATTTCAATCTCACGACAAATTTCATGATTCATTATTCATATATAGCCATATATACTCATTAAAATCAAATACCAACTCGCATCTCGCTAGTATTTTTATCCGGATTAATTCCCAAATTAATTCACATTTAATTCAATTAATCCCATAAATAAATATCATAAAAATACGAGGTATTACACTCTTCCCCCAAAGACTTGGAATACCCCAAAGGCACATATCCCGTAAGCCAAATTTTGGTTATATATAATTTATTCATTTCATTTATATTTCTAATGTGGGACAAACTTTATACACAAACTACCAAAATTGGTTCATGTGCAAAAGATATAATTTGAGACCAAATTCCTAATATTATTAATTCTCATTGTTGTATCCATATTGGTCTTGGAGAGCTCCCAGTTTCATGAGTGTGTTGGATAATTCAGACAATTGTGATTATAGTAGAAGTGAGTCTTTCTCATTCACATATTTACTCCTAATATAAATCACATATGCGAGTGATAGGGAGCCAGTTTTATGAGAATTACAAATGTCTAAATTCTCTAACAAAAGTTATCGATCAAAGAAAAATATTTTGGATCAACTAGCTAAAGGTATAACTAGAGACCATATACCTTTTTGTTAGTGGATCCAAAATGTTTTTCTTTGACTTTTCGTAGTCAATACATATGATTCCATTTTAAAGAAATTGTTTAATAGTACTATGTTGATGATGTATATATCGTGACTTTTCATTACAGTTAGTGTATATTTTCTGTGTAATAATTATATAATTCTTTTATGTGTTGCATGAATCCACAACCTTTAGAAATTGACGAACACACTTTAACTCACTAAGAAAATATGTTAAGTGACTTATTATTATGAGGAATTATGAAGTAGGTTCTTAAGATACCGAGTCACACTTACCTAATTAATAATTAAGATTAAACTCAAGCTACGCGTACCGATTAGTAAATTATTTAATGAGGTAATTGATTTATAAAATATGTTCTTTTTTGGTTTGGTTCTCAAGACGTTTAGAAAGTTTGTTTTAAGGTTCAAGTAGTTGAATATTATCCCTTTAGGTTAGTATATGAGTTGCGCTAAGTGTTAGGCCATTTTGAGCATATTTTGAGCTTATTAGGTTAAGGAAATTTTAGGAACTGTGCCTAATTTTGGGATAATTGTCTTTATAAAAAAATCACTAAACCTATATCAAATAACACTATTGAATAATCACCCTAGCAATCTAAGGATAAAAGGGAGAACCTAAGATTTAAGATCTAGGGTTTTTGGGATTCGAGTTTAGTAATCAATCCAATGAAAGTCCATTTTGATTAAGAATGTAACTAGGTTTTTGTTAGATTAATGGTAGTATATTGGAATAGACTAATCAAAATCTTGTAATATGATGTGTAATCATAATTTAACCTAATTTTATAGTTTGATTAGTCATATATTTTAACCATATGTTATATATTGAAGAAGAAATGTAATTTTGTTATTGAATCATCACAGTGAACCATGAATTCATGTAATTTTAATTTAAAAAATTAGATATGAATATGAATATGAGTAGTTATGTTCTATAAAATCCATCACTTTAAATTTATTATTTAATTAAATTTGTAGGCTAATTTGATTAATCTTGTGTAGATCTTGAATTTAGGGTTAATTTATTAATTTTTTTAATTAAATCGTTTAATGTGTTTTGAAACATTTAAACCCGATCTAAATATGTTAGTAATACTTTTATGTGGGTTTGATTAGAAGGACAATGGTTGATTTGATGTTTTAAATACTTTACGCTTGGGTTAAAATTGGTTATGGCTATCAACGTTCAATCGAGGAAGAAGGTCACCATCCTGAACCTATGTGATTTATTCTACATGTCTCCTAATCGATTAGATCCAAGGATCCAGGTCGAGTAAGGGGTGGTTTTGGGGTTTTCTTAGGATTTTAAGGCTGGTTTCATTTGGGTATTGGTTAGTTAATTGAAAATACTTATGACGAGTAGGTTTGGAGGAGTATATTCTATGATTTAGGAACCTAAGGTGTTCGGGTTTAAAAATATATAAATGGTTAACACCTTAAGTATATAGAATTCGAAGCTTAAAGAGATTGGTTTTGTAATGCCTATCATGGGAATGATGGTTATTTTTCTTGACTTACACGCAAACATATTGAGGGTGTGTGCGTGCTCGTGGATGACCTATTAATAGTGATTTTATGGGGAGCGTACGATGTGGACCATGCGTGTTATTCTCGATGATAAATATGGGTTCTACCTAGGTCCTATTTACCTTAATCATATGTTCCTAGGTACCCATATCTTGAATCGGACAACGGGGATAATCTTCCCATAGAGCCTTAGGTATGGGTTCACATGTTTAGTGTTATAGAATTTTGACTTCTCTTCACTGTAATTTTGAGGTTATAAGGTTAGGATGTCCTATAACTATTCCTTGAAGTGCACCATTGATCCCCAAAGATGCAAGGGATAGGTTTTCATACTACTATTTGCAGGCTTGAGCATCTGAGCGGGCCATACTCACACGGATTATTATATTATGTGGTTCCCTTAATATACTTTGTGATTGTACTAGAGTTGTATCACTGTGATTATAAATTCTAACCCATTTAAGTATCAAACACTTAATTCAAAGATGAAATCATATTACACAGGCCTCGTTCGATTTTGACATTAGAACCGCATGCTTATTTAGGTTATTTGGTTTGAGAAAACTTAAAAGTAAATAAAATAAGAGAGTAATATGTATTATTATTGTGGCCCAAATTAAGTTATATTCTTACTCACTCTAGTTTTTCTAGGTTTAAGAATGTTTATGAAGCTATTTTTACAGGCGTGTCGAGATTGTAGTTGACCTTTATTTGTTTAAGCATCTCATTTCATTTAATCAGACTTCATCTTTATGTATTCAGCTTTAAGTTGGATTTATTATTGGAGATTATTTTAATTAGAGATAGTTATATTTATTTAGAGTTTATATATTGGATTCATTTTTATTTATTCTAGTGTGGAGTTTTATATTTCATTATGGTTTGGTTGGTATTTCACTACGGATTTATTCATCATTTAATATTAGCATTGTTTCTATCTTTGCCATTTTATTTTGTTAAGTCATACTGAGAATGTTACAAATAGTTTTGACTCATGTATTATCTATTTGTAGAACTAATCAATATATTTATGAATTTTATAGGGTATTACAATCAAGTTCCTGGCATACTAGGTTCTTGAGTGTATCCATCTCTTTTCTGCGTTGTTTTCTTTTATACTTTAAAGAAAAATTGTTTGGGCTTGGGCTTTGTATTCTTATATCGTATTATTAATACACATTTGTTTATCGCATTTTAGATGGATAACAATTGGAGAGGATGATGCCGCATTAGGTAGACTACTACTACCCAGTTAGAGGCATCATATCTCCAATCATATCCATAGGGGTAGGTGCCATGCCTTGTGCCAACTTATTTGGTTGTTATCATAGCATATAATGTAGTTGCTACTATGGACACTATGCACTGGGATTTTCCACTATGGACATCACTAGTGGATGTAACTTCCCCATAGACTACCTTAACTTGGGAGAACGTGAGGAGGGCTTTTAATAAGGGATATAACTTCCCTATAGACTACTTCGACTTGGCTGTAATTATCACACTACTATTCAACAAGGTTTACCATGGATAGTGATATTAGGGACATCTGTGCCGAGCTCATCATAGCTAGTAGGGCCATGGGCATCTGGGCCAAGGCTAGTGGGGATAGGACTGACCCCATAGACAAGAATAATAGGGCCCCTAGTAGGGTTGTCCCTATGCCTATAAATCAGGTTGAGTGAGCCATTCTTGGGGTTTATTAGGCTCGACCTGAATTGAATTATGTCTTTCTAAGATCGAGCTCAACCCAAAATTGAATTAAGCCTCATGGATCAATATCGTTTCATACTCTATTATGGGCTGCGTGCTAGCCCAAACTTGATATCAATGAGCATATGAATTAAATTATAATTGAAAATAATATAATAAAATGTATACGACCCTTAAATAAGCACTATAAATTTTAAAAAATTTAGAATGAAAGAATAAAACACAAAAACCATTGTCTAAATATCTTTAAATCTATTGTAAAAATCCATAACATATTGCATTCATCTGTATAAAATAAATAATGTATAAATATATATGTATAAAATAATTTTTTAGGTGTGGGCCCAATTTGGGTTTTAACACATAGAGGTCAAGCTCATCTCGAATATATTTTGTGCTTGAAATTTTGGAACAAGCTTATCTCAGCACAATCTCATTTAAATCTCAATTCGAATTTAGCTGGCCGAACAAGCAGGCTTCAAGCTTGCTCAACTCAATTTATAGGCCTAATTGTCGCTTAAGAGGATTATGATACACTTGTATCAATCATGGCCACTTTTTTAGGAGGTTACCTAGGTTTATCTCAGCCGGTCAAAGCCAATTCTAGTAGGACCAGCATCAGGTATGACCATCCCAATCGCAGTTTCAGTCATTGCTCGCACCACCGTAGTATCCGACACTACTACTTCCACCAAGAGACCCATATTAGGACTTCCCTCAGTTCCACTATGGTTATGTCTTAAATGTCAATTAACAATCCATATCTTACGGTTGTTATGCAAGAATATTATTTAAAATTATAGCATCATAATCCCTTGTTAGTAGTTCGTTTTCCATGACCTCAGGATTATTAAATATTATTATTTAGATTTCAATGCATGCAGATAGCCCAGTGGGTAAGGGTTTTTCCAACTTCATTTTTTATCATAAGCCCTGCGATTTTAAACTGAGACGAAACTATTTTTGCAGAATTCTTTGTCTTCCCACTTTTTATAAGAACACAAATTTCCAATTGAGTTTTATGTAGTGTTGGCTCAATTTCAGACAAAAACATTTGAGTTGTAGGTAAGATGTTCATGGTACATTCTTTCAAGCCTATGACGTTTAAAGTTGTTGAAGACGTAGCAGCCAGAATTTAGTGTTCATATCTTATCGAGTTTCAAAGTGCCTAATTTTTCTTCCTCAACGGTATATTTTCCAAGGCTCCTTAAGGTATGAATGATTTATATATATTTATAGGAACTTGGATTTTTTATTGGGTGTAAGTTTTATGTAAAATTATTTAAAAATTTTATCTTTGTATAAAAGTTTTATGGTCTTAAAATGAAAAATGCATATTGTGTTTTTTCGTTTGAACGAGATGGTCGTTCAAACAAAATTTTCGTTCGAACGAGTTTTGCCAACGAGTTTCCCTTTTGAGCACTGAATTTTCGTTAGAAGGGTCATTGGAACGAAAAAGTCGTTCGAATGAGATTTCCGACGGGTACAGTTTTTGGCATTTTCTCACTTATTTGTCCCCACTTTCTTTTGACAGTTTCTAACGATTTCGAGACAGAATTTTTCCTAAGACTTTTAACAATCCTTTGAGAGCTTTTGAGAGAAAAAAATTAATGTTTGGAAAAGTCCCTTTTGTGTGCCTAAATTAGATGGCTTAAATCCTTCCAAAACATAAAAGTATACACCCAATTTGTTTAGTTTAGAATTCCAAGTATCTCTACATATATATCTATTGCTTGGAGTTCTGTTTGGTACCACTGGTTCATCTCTACCACAAAGAAGGAGAAGTTTGGGTTTGCTTCTATTTCCCATAAAAGAAGAATTATTTTTTTTGCTGCGGCGTGCTCATATGGTGAAAGGCACCGTGTGTGGTTGACGGAGTCCCAAATCTTCCTTGGAGGAGTCCAAGGTTCCGGTGGAGTTCGGGATTGTCGACTAAGCAGAGGTTGGTACAAAAAGATGCGTCAGGGGGTTGAAGGAGTTGAGTCGAGTTCTGTAAGTCATATGTCTTGTATTTGTAAAATTCCATACTTAGTATACTTAAGGCTAGGGGTCGTCCGAGGTTTTTCCCATTTTGGGTTTTCCTCATACATCGTGGCGTAGTGTGATTTATTTCTCTTTATTTTGAAAAATCACCTTAGAATGCATGCTTAGGTAATTCAAGATAAAATTGGGTCTTATCACACTAAAGTTTAATTTGGTGCGAAAATTTGTTTGGGTGAAATTCTAGATTAATTTAATTCAAGTCAAGATAATTTAGTTTGGTAAAATTTGGTTTGGCCTAATTTGCAAAAAATAATTAATTTGTGTAAGAAAATTTTAGGACTTGAATTTAGTTAATTTGTTTAAGTGAATATTTGTTAGTTGATTAATTTGATGTCACTTTTAGTTTCGTTTAATTTTAATTTGTAAGAAATTAAAATTTGTTGGTTATGTGTGTTGTGTTGAACCATCCTATTCTGTATTTTAGGAAATTCATATTTGAAAATTTAAAATTGGGGTTCCAACACTTTTCAAATTGGTATCAGAGCCGGCGCGCTAATTTATTACATTAAGGTCCTTTTAGAATTTTGTTTTTAAAAATGGAATTTTTCCCATTTTCAAAATTTCCTATTTTCGATGGTTCCAATTATGCGTATTGGAAAGCGCATATGAAATCAGCACTAAAGTCTATCGATGAGAGGGTTTGGTTGTCAGTTGTCAATGGGTGGTACCCACCGACATATTTGGTAGAAAATGAGCATCTCCCCAAACCCGTAGATAGATGGAGTGAGAATGAATTTATAGTTGTAAATTTTAACTCCCGAGGATTACATGCTTTGTTTAGTGCGATCACACCGGATGAATTCCATCGTATCACGACTTGGGAAACCTCTAAAGAAGATTGGGATATTTTACAACTCACTCACAAGGTAACTAGTGTCATTAAGGCTTCGAAACTCCAAAACCTCACCACTCAATTTGAAACCATCAAAATGCTTGATAATGAAACATTTGATTAATTCTATGCTAGACGTTCCGATATAGTTACTTCATCATTTGATTTGGGTGAGAAAATACCAGACGATCAAGTAGTAAAGAAAATTTTGAGGTCCCTACCCGAGAGATTTATCCCTAAAGTGATTGTTTTAAATTCTTTACCCACCTTGAACTCTACCAAACTTGAGGAATTAGTAGATGATTTGCAAACCTATGAGCTAGATATGTTTCCCTCCAAAAATGAAAAGAAAATAGATAAGGGCATTTCTTTGAAAGACTGAAAGGAGGAAAAATAAGTTGTGGTTGGTAAGAGTGATAGTGACTCGGAGGACATGGCTATGTTTGCTAGGAAATTTCAAAAATTTCTTAAATTTAATAAAGATGAGTTTAAAATTGACTTTAAGAAATTTGAAAATTCTAAGCATGACAAAGCCGAAAAGATCCCTAAATCTTATAATGAAAATCTTAATAGGGACGAGTAAAATGGGTGATTTGGTTGTGAAAGGCAATGCCATAGGGCTTTTGAATGCGCCAATAAACTAAGGAGAGAGAGTAAGCAACCTATTTCATAGAATGCCACCCTTACTGATAGTGATATGGAAGAGGGACCCGATTCCCCATTAATCACAACTTCACCGCATTCATGGCTAGTCATGTTAGTGAGTGTGAGATATTGTCCAATGATGATACCTTAAAACATGATGCTTCCAAGGCCTTTGTTTGTGAATCCCCAAAAGATGATGGTTGTGAGATTGGATGAGAGAGAGAGAGAGAGAGAAGCTAGAGGCTAGTTTAATAGAGCGTGCCAAGGTCGTTGATGAGAGTGCGTTGGCTGAAGACCTTAGAACACATGAGAGTGCTCTTCGAGAGAAGCTTGAATGTGTAAAGGAGAGAGATATATCCATAGAGGTTTGATGGAATCAACGAAAAAGGATCTTCTTATGTTTTAAGAGAGGAATATTTTTCTAGAGTCTAGAATTTTAGAGTTGGAAGAAAAATTGAGAGACTCTAGTGACGTTAAATTTTATTTGGAATGTAGGTCCACTAAATTAGATAAAATATTAGGAACCGTCCAAGTAAAATATGACACTTGTGGTTTAAGCTTCGATTCTTGTAACGATTCCACAAATAAAGCCAAAACTAATGTTTTGAGAGAATCACTTAGGAACAATTCTAGAGGTCAATCCTTAGGTACTACTTTTCGACGAGTCTTTACTTGCTCACATTGTGGTCTAAAGGTCATATTAGGAAGTTTTGTTTTGATCATAAAAGAATTTCTAGGAAATCCAAAGGTAATGTAACCGAGGTTGATAAGATCCCAAAATCCCGAGAGTGTCAATCTTCATTAGTTTGTGTTAGGATATACGACTTGGTAGCTTTACAAAACAGGATTTGTGATTCTCATTTATTTTCACATGATACCTCCCTTGCTAAATCTAAAGGTTGAATGTGTTAATTATTTGCATACTCTATCTTTTTGTGCTTTATATCATATATGTTTGCTAGTTTTATGCATGTTTAATCATTTCTCTAGTCTATGCTCCATAATCAATCACATGCTAGAATTATGATTCTTGTTTATCTTTTGTATTATATTCTTTTCATTTTTATTTGCATTAATTGAAAAATACAAAAAGATTTTGTTTATCATTTGTGTTTTATCTTAGGAGTAATTCAGACTTAATGAAAAATACAAAATGCTTTATGTTTGTCTTTTGAGTAAATTTTTTATATGTTTGGTTAAAAATTAAAAACAAAAACTCAAAATTAGTTTTTTTGTGTGTATCTTAGTTTGACACACTTTATGTGGCATATACTTGTGTTTAAATCCTTTCCTATTCTCTTCCATGTGGCTAGAACTTTTGGTTTAGATTGTCTATCCTTAAAATGTTCTTTGTCGTGCATGCATGGAGTAGTTGGATTGTTTGTTGCTTAATGGATTCTATTTTTATATGCCTCAACTCACATATGCACGAGATCCTTGAAATTTAATCGTCACATGTATATTTGAGCTAAGTGAGATGTCTCCCATCAATTTAGTCATCTATATTTTTCTATGACTATGGAGGATTTGTGCATGTAATAACTGTTTCCCTGATTTAAAAAAATAGAAAAATATGTTTATCTGATGTAGTTGTTTATCAATGGAATCGGGCTTCGAAAGATAAAATTACTTTGCGTGAAAAGCCACCATTGAATTTAGGCCTTAAAAAATGTGGCATTAAAAAGATTATTTTCCAAGGCCAAAAATAGTTTAGCTAATATGTTCACAAGAAAAACAAAAGGAAAATTATGAGGAGTTTGGTTTGATATATTAACGGGTTTACACAATTACTTTGAATCCTAGTTAAGCTTTTATTGTCATGACTCTATTGATTTGTAGAATCATTGAAATTCTAGGCTTGTGTGCATTGTGTATGTTTGTTCATTGAGTTCAATTTATATTGTCACATGAGGCTATATCTAAATGTGATAAAGTTTTGCAATCAAATGAGAACCCTGTGAACATATTTTAAGTGATTGGGTCAAAATTTAATTGTTATTAGTTCACACCCCTACACTTTCGTTTACCACATGTATTTGGATACATTTTTTCCATACGAGTATGAAAAGCTTAATGTATTTTGTGTCATGTGTGGTGTCTATACCTATGTATATGCGCGTGTGTGTTAGTGATATTCAGTGTGTGTGTATGTGTATATATATATATATATATATATTGTTTATGCTTCTTTGCCTTATTTGCTAGTCCACATATGCTTTCATTCATAATTGATATCTACCTAGTTCCTAATTTTGGTTGATATGCCAACCTTGTATTGAATATATTTTAGTTGGTATCATTTGTTTTAGCGCATCATAAGTTGGTATCCATTTATACTTGTTGTGGATTAGTTCTTATAATTGTTGCCCCATAGGATTTCATATGCTTATCACCTTATGCACCATCATGTTTACTTGCTTTCCCATATTTTTATCCCTTATATAGTTTTTAGGGGGAGAAATGGTACTTAGTTAAAATTGGGGGAGAAATGAGTATTTAATTAATTCTATCACCTTTGTCTATTCCTGAACAAAATGGGGAGAATGATAGGGGAGAAATGGTATCTAATTCTATTTTAATCGTATCCTTGTCTGGGAGATTTAACTTAGGGGAAGGCGTCTTTTCAAGTAGGTCATCTATTTGATAAAGGGGAGAATTAATTTAGGGGGGAGGGTAATTATTTTAATTGCATTTAATATTTTGATATTCCCTAAGTGTGCAAGATTTTTAGCGGCTTCTTTATATCGGCAAAGATAGTCATCCTTGGGTTTTGAATCAATCTTGTATTTTTATTTTGGGGGGGGGGGGGGGGGGGGATTTTTTTAGTCTAGTTGAGCTTTACGACTCTTTAGGATTTTTGTTTGGTTTTTGTCCCGGAATAGTCAAAGGGAGAGATTTGTAAGGACATAAATTTACAATTGAGTCTTATGTAGCGTTGGCTCAATTCCAGATAAAAACATTTGAGTCATAGGTTAGATGTTCGTGGTACATTCTTTCAAGCCTATGACATTTAAAGTTGTTGAAGACGTAGGGGCTAAAATTTAGAGTTCATATCTTGCAAGTTTCAAAGTGCCTTGTTTTGCGTCCTCAACGGTATATTTTCCAAGGCTCCTTAAGGTATGAATGCTTTATATATATTTGTAGGAACTTGGAATTTTTATTGGGTGTAAGTTTTATTTAAAATGATTTTATATTTTTATCTTTGTATAAAAGTTTTATGGGCTTAAAATAAAAATTGCATATTCTATTTTTTCGTTAAAAAATGTCATTCGAACGAGATTGTCGTTCAAACAAGATTTTCGTTCGAATGAGTTTTGCCAAAGAGTTTCCCTTTTGAGCACTGACTTTTCGTTAGAATGGTCGTTCGAACGAAATGTCGTTTGAATGAAAAAGTCGATTGAACGAGATTTCCGGCTTGAACAGTTTTTGGCATTTTCCACTTTGTCCCCACTTTCTTTTGATAGTTTTTAACCATTTCGGGATAGAATTTTTTCCAAGACGTTTCACAATCCTTTGAGAGATTTTGTGAGAAAAAATTAATGTTTAGAAAAGACCCTTTAGTGTGTCTAAATTATATGTCTTAAATCCTTCCAAAACATAAAAGTATACACCCAATTTAGTTAGTCTAGAATTCCAAGTATCTCTACATATATATCTATTGCTTGAAGTTATGTTTGGCACCATTGGTTCATCTCTACCACAAAGAAGGAGAAGTTTGGGTTTTCTTCTATTTCCCATAAAAGAAGACATATTATTTTTTCTTCGGCGTGCTCATATGGTGAAAAGCACCGTGTGTGGTTTATGGAGTCGAAAAGCTTCATTGGAGGAGTCCAAGGTTCCGGTGGAGTCTGGGATTGTCGACTAAGCAGAGGTTGGTACAAGAAGACGCGTCAGGGGTTTGAAGGAGTCGAGTCGAGTCGAGTTGTGTAAGTCATATGTCTTGTATTTGTAAAATTTCGTACTTAGTGGACTTAAGGATAGGGGTCGTCCGAGGTTTTTCTCGTTTTGAGTTTTCCTCGTACATCGCGGCGTAGTGTGATTTATTTCTCTTTATATTACAAAATCACCTTAGAATGCATGCTTAGTTAATTCAAGATAAAACTGGGATTTATCACACTAAAGTTTAATTTGGTGCGAAAATTTGTTTGGGTGAAATTCTAGATTAATTTAATTCAAGTCAAGATAATTTAGTTTGGTAAAATTTGGTTTGGCCTAATTTGCAAAAATGAATTAATTTGTGTAGGCAAATTTTAGGACTTCAGTTGAGTTAATTTGTTTAAGTGAATAATTGTTAGTTGATTAATTTGATGTCACTTTTAGTTTCGTTTAATTTTAATTTGTAAGAAATTAAAATTTGTTGGTTATGTGTGTTGTGTTGAACCATCCTATTCCGCATTTTAGGAAATTCATATTTGAAAATTTAAAATTGGGGTTCCAATGCTTTTCAATTTTAGGGTTTTATACCTTTTTGTTTTCAATTCAAAAAACTCCAATACTTAGTGTAAATTGTTTTGAAATCCAAGAAGACATCTTGTGTCATGTTTTTCTTGTAGAGAGGATCTCTACTACTGATCTAGGTTCTCTTGAGGGGAGTACTGGGTTGAAGATGACTGCGTGTTAATAAGGAGTGATTGTGGGTGTTCCTGGATTGAATTGGAGTTGCGGTTCTAGATGACTCTAGGTTGCATGTCTATGTAGGTTTGCTAAGGTAAACTTATTGCAAATTTCATTGTGATTGTAAATTGTGAATTAATTTATAGTGAAATAAAAGGTTTTTCCCTTTGGGGAATTTTCCTGAAATCTGTGAGTTAGCATATTTGTGTTTATAATGGTTTCATACATGCACACGGGTAGTTGTATGTTTTGGGGATGATTTTATTTGGTTTAAAATTGAGTCTAATTAAATAAGTTTATAGTTAGAATTTGCGAATTTGTTTGAATCTTTATCACACATAGGTTTTAAAAATTGGTATCAGAGCACATTACTCAAATTTACCGAGTATTCCTATTTTTCGCAAAAATTGTGTGATATTGATTTTTTTAAATCATATTTTTTGCCATAATGTTTCCAAGTGAAAATTTATATAATCGGTTGCCAATTTTTTACGGGACTAATTATTCTTACTGGAAAGCCAGCATGAGATCCCATTTAAAAGTAATCGATGAGAGCGTTTTGTTAATTTTGAAAGAGGCTCCCACTGTCATCGTAAATAATGTCACAAATTTAAAACATGTGTCAGACTGGACTGAGGATGAGTTTATGTGGGGCACTTTTAATTCACGAGGGATTAGTGCAATTTTCGGATACGTCACCCCTAACGAGTTTTGATGTATTATGATGGGCACTATATCTAAAGAAGCGTGGGATATTTTACAACTCACCCACGAAAGCACTGACACAATTAAAGAGTCTAAAATTCAAAATTTAACTACTCAATTTGAAATGATTTCTATGCTTGAGAGTGTTTTGATGATTTTTATGAACGTTTGTCTACATTGTCAACACTAGTTTTAATCTTGGTGAGCCTATACCAGATGTACAAGTGGTAAAAAGATTTTAAGATCGCTACCAAAGCGTTTTATTCCTAAAGTGACCATTTTAAATACCTTAGGTAATTTGGGAAATTCAAAATTAGAAGAGATGGCAGGAGACCTACAGACATATGAGATTGACATGTTTCCTGACACTGTCTAGCCTAAGGATAAAGGGATAACACTTAAAGCCCAATCTGAGAAGAAAAAGAAAGTGAGTTTTTGTGAGTCCGAGTCTGATTTTGATATGGCCATGGTTGCAAATAATTTGACAATTTTTATCAAGTTTTCAAAACAAAATTCTTCCAATAATTTTTTTTTTTGAGAAAAAGAAACACAAGGCGAAAGAAAGCGGTGAGAAAGAGAAAGAGTGAGAGTGCACCGATAATCAATGCCAAACTTATTTAATTAAATTCCAATTTTAGTCCCAACAAGTCTTAACACTTGCAAGCAAATGTGATTGACTAATGAAATAATCTAACCATGCAAGACAATCGAAAATGAGGAAAAATCCCCCATAGGGGCAAAATCATATTATTTTCACTATAACTTGTAAATATCAATTTAAAAGGATTACAATGAAGATACAAGTGACATACGAAATACCCGCAGACATCCGTTTGATGTCGTCGACAAGAGGTCCCGCAAGAACTCCAGGTGGTCAATAATGGAAAAGGGTCTTCTTCTCCACAAGTGTACTCCAGATTAGTAAAACAATCTTCTTTGGGGTTTAGATGATTCACATACAGGATTGGGAATTGTTTGTGAATCAAAATGGTACGAAACCCTTAAAAAATGAAGTCTGAAAGCTGATACTGTTATGCAAAAAATGAAGGTGTGCAGTCTTGGGAAAACGTGTAGGATGTACACAGTTTAATACGCAATCTGAGGCGGTGGGTCGTTCGAGCGACATACGATGTCGTCTGAATGAAAACAACTCTCGTTCGAATGACATAAAATGTCATTTTAACGATATCAGTGACGTGTCTAAAATCGCCTCTTCTTTTAAAAAAGATATTACATGATAAACATTTTTCAGACTTCACAATTTAATTTAAAACATTCCCAACTATTTATGGAAATAATAAAAACTCCAATTAAAATTATTTTACCATAAATACGTGGAGTAGTTGGAATGGTTGAAGAGCACGGTGCTTGAGAGATGATGCACGTACGAAGATGATGGATGCAAGGATTCAGATCAAGGCCGTCGAGGATGATCGTAGAGACGTGCCAAATGAAGCGGTATCAGACATACTAAATTGTGATCTAGGACACTTAAAAAAATTCCTAGATTCTACCCCGGACATTTATAAATTATGTCCTTACAAATCTCCCCCTATGTCTTTGCCGGTACATACATAAAAAATCCGAATTATGCTGCCCAAAATAAAATTAAATGACATACAATTTAATATCCCCATTAAACCCGTAAACTGGAAATACTAAATGTGTGTCTTCACAAAATTTGATCATCTTCAACTCTTCAATCTTTCTTTGTCATCGTCAGGGTGTGCGAAAATGATTCTCAATTTTGATCCCTACACACATGAGACAAGAAGAAAATGCTCGTGACGTGCAATAGTTTGAAATATAATTATAAGCAAAAATATTTATATATCAATTATGAGCAAGCAAATCATTATGAAACAAACAAAAATTCTCCCCCATAATTCGTTCTACCCCTTTTTTATGATATCCCCAAATAGACAAATATGAAGAACAATGAAAATGGAGAATGCCACAAGGTAATAAACTTTCTCTTTTTGAATTTTTCAAAAAATATTTTAAAGAAAAAAAATCACACCATGAAAGAACAAAAAAACAACCAAGTCGGTGATAGAAAAAATGTAGGGGCGTGAACAAATTCGACAGGAAAATCAATACATACAACCATAACAGATGTGCACGATGAATCTTGGATATTCCAAACGAATGAACTCAACATCTTCCTTAGGTGTGAAAAATGTGGAATTAAAAGAAATTAACTCAATCAAATTAGCAAATCAAAGCTCAAAGTGATTTCCACACCAATAACGTCCAAAACATTTGAAAAGCTTTTTCATGACTTTCAAAGTTGTGCAAACCCGTTTTCATTTCTTTCCACCCAAACTCCCTCGTAATTAATTATACATTATAATTTTCTTTTGAGATCATGAAACTAAAACCTATTGGTCAATTTGATTTGGCATATTTTTCTTTTTATCGCCATTTAGTTTTTTCGGGCTCTTTTTTAAACAATGGCTTCTCGACGAGTTATTTTTGAACTCTCGCAGCCCTTTCTCGTGGTTCACTTATCATAATTTGTTGTCATTAAATCCTCACGATAAACGGTTTTTACATGCACTACTATCTTGTCAAATTTTATCGCATTTTGGTCGTTGTATAGACATAATTGAGATGGAAACACTTAAGCCAATATGTGATAGACAAGTACAATACTCAAATAATTCCGTACATGTGTGCAATAAAGTAAATAAGGAGCCAAACATGTAAAAGATATCACTAATCACATCTCAAAGACTCCAAACAATGTAAAGCACATGGATGAAATGATTTAGCATCTCAAATCACTATCAAACAGTCACGTGGAATACGGAATGAAGTTGTGACTATGGCTATCTTAAATGTTCATCCATAAATTGTGTGAAAAAAATACAAAACTCTTTTTGTGCTTTTCAAAAAAAAATTATAAAGAGAAATTATTTTTGGCTTTTTCTAAAAAATTTCAAAAAAATTAAAATCTTTTTGGATTTTTTAATATTTTAAAAAATAAAAAATCAAACAAATAATAATACAAATGATACAATCTAGAGATAGTAATGGGATGATATGAACATGAAAAATGCATCATACGATAGACATGGTGACCACCCCTCAGTAAACTATGCAAATTCCTAAAGACTTCCTAACACTCTCGAATCTAAGGGCATCTAAAGGCTTCATGAAGATATCAGCTAACTGGAGGTCGGTAGATACAAAACTCAAGGATACAAACTTTTCCTCTACAAGCTCACGAATAAAGTGATCGCGTATCCTAATGTATTTTGTACATGAATGTTGGACTGGATTATGGGATATATGTATCGCACTCGTGTTATCATAGGAAATAGTCATGGTATCCTGTGATATCCCATAATCCTCCAAGATTTGCTTCATCCACAAAAGATGCATGAAACAACTCCCGGCAGCTATGTACTTAGCCTCCGCAATGGACAAAGAGATGGAGTTTTTCTTCTTTCTCAACTAAGAGATAAGATCAGAACTAAAGAAAAAACACCTAACAAAAGTTCTCATGCATCCATCTGCATCCCCAGCCCAATTGGCATTCAAATAGGTGGATAAATGGTCACTGGTATCAAAGGAATACTAAATGCCAAGTGAGAGACTCCCACTCATGTAGTTGATAATACGTTTAAGAGAGAGTAAGTGTGACTCTTTCAGGGACGCTTGATATTGCGCACAGACTCCAACGCTAAAGGCTATGTCAGGACCACTGGAAGTCAAGTAAATAAGACTACCTATCATACTCTGATACAAGGTTTGCTCTATGTCCTTGCCTAAAGTGTCCTTGTTAAGCTTAGTTGAGGTACTCATCGATGGACGTGCGTGCTTAGCGGAGTCTAGATCAAATATCTTCACATGGTGTCTAGCATACTTGTATTTGGAGATGAACATCCCATCCTCTAGCTGACGAACCTGGAGACCAAGGAAGAAAGTAAGATCACCAACCATGCTCATCTTAAACTCACTCTTTATCTCCTCCTCAAAGTGCTAAGCATACTAGGAGCACATGGATCCAAAGACTATGTTGTCCACATAGACCCGGGCAACCAAAATAGCACCTTTATCTCTCCTAATAAACAACGTCTTATCAACTCCCCCTCTCTTGAAGCCACGGGCTAAGAGATATGGAGTAAGCCTCTCGTATCAAGTATGGGGTACTTGCTTCAAACCATGCAAGGCTTTACTCAGATAGTAGACGTGATCAGTGTGCATAGGGTCTTCAAACCCTTTTGGTTGTTCCACATAAACCTCCTCCTATAGAATTACATTCAGAAATGCACTCTTGACATCCATCTGATATAACTTGAAGCGCAGATGACATACAATGATGAGTAGTAAGCAAATGGACTCAAGCCTCGCAACATGAGCAAATGTCTCGTCAAAGTCTACAACCTCTATCTGTGTGTAAGCGACCAACCTAGACTTATTTCGGATAATATCATTAGTCTCATCCACCGTATTGAGGGTACTCGTTCCCAGACATCATTTTTTTCTAAACTGAAGCAACTCATCTTTCATAACACATATCTAGTGTTCCTCTTTGAGTTCTTCCTTATAGTTCTTGGGATTGACTTTGGACGTATAATAAAGATGGTTAACAACGTTTTGTGTATGGGCACGAGTCTTGACCCCTACGGTGGGATATCCTAGAATAGTAGAAGGATCATGACTCTTGCGAACCCAAGAAGGAGTGTCCCCTAAGTCAGGAATGGGATCCACTCTGGGTATGGGAGGCACGATGGGATCATGAGTAGAAAGTGCGTCCACCTCACCCAAAAGGTTAGAATCAACAAATGCCAGTGGTTCATCATTTTCCACAGTGATGTTTATTGACTCCATAACCTTAGAGCTATTTAGGTTATACACCCAATAAGTTCTACTGGATGATGAATAACCTAAAACTATCCCCTCGTTGCTTAGGGAGTCGAACTTTCCTAATTTCTCTCTATCCCGTAGGTTGTAGTATTTTCTCCCAAAGACATGAAAATATTAAAGGTTGGGATTCTTTCCAGCCCATAATTCATAGGGCGTTATAAGTGTGTGTGGACGAAGATATATCCTATTCACCATATGGCATGCGGTAGACACCGCCTCTGCCCAAAATATTCTTGCCACTTTATGACCCAAAAGCATAGATCGAGCCATCTTCTGAATTATTTGATTCTTCCTCTATCGAGGAGACATAACGGTAAAAAATTCATGTTTAATTTTAAGGCTATCATAGAAAAGATCTGATTTTTCTTTTTTAAACTTACTGTCGTTATCACTGCGTAATCTATTGATAGTGACACCGTGTTGATTTTGTACGACACGATACTTGGCCATAAGAAAATCTACAACATCGGATTTCTCTCACAGAAAACCTATAATCGAGTAGCGTGAGAAATCATTTACCATCACGAGAATGTACCTCTTACCACCTAAACTCTCAGTACGAGTAGGACCCATAAGATCCATATGTATAAACTCAAGGATTCGTGAGGTGGTAATGGAATTCAACTTTTGATGGGGGCTAAGAATTTTCTTTCCCAACTGGCAGGGTCCATAAAATGCGAAAGTTAGCTTTCCAAGCGATGGAAAGGCACGTACACGGTCCTTTTTAACTAACTTCTCCAAATCTAAAAAATTCACATGACCTAGACATTGATACCACAGATCTATAGTAGTGACCGTGGCACTGTTGCAGATAAATAAGGACTTCGGCATGATCCCATAGCAATTGTCTTCAGTCCTCACACCTTGCAATAGAAGTTTATCAGCTTGATCATAAACGTGGAATTCATTCCGGTCAAACTTTACTATAAAGTCAGCGTTGCACAGCTGGGTAATACTGAGTAAATTTACTTTCATTCCCTTAACGTACAACACATTATCTACCTTAGGAAATCCTGGTAACTCTACTGTACCTTGTCCTACTATGCTAGACTTCCCATATCCAAAAGTGACATTACATTCCTTTTGATCCTCTAGGGAGGTAAATAGAGAAACGTCACCAGTCATGTACCTAGAGCACCCACTATCGAAGTAACACTATAAAGAATTATGTGCTTTAAGAGAAACATGAACAACAAGGGCTTTTACGTTGTGTTTAGGCACCCAAGATGTGGTAACCTTCTATTTGCCCTTGTCATTATTGACTCTAGTCGGGATTTTAGAAGTGTCCTCTAACGGTATAGAAATTCATTGGAACTCTTCCATTATAGTCTGAGATGTGTCGACTAGAAACTCAACTCGCTCTCTAAGACTCTCAAAATCAGTAGTGGCATGTGATGGAGCAAAATTACATCGTGTCCGACCCAAACTATAGAAATACTCATGAAGATGGCCTTTTCTTTTGTAGTAAGTACAAAAATATGTAGACTTAGGCCGACTTCGACTTGGCCAAACTGTCTTCTGATGTTCAAGTGGGTGGCTATATGGATTTGTCATAAACTTGGGAACCAGTTCCAATGTCGTATGGGACATGGAAGCGCCATCAAAACCTATTCTCTTCCTCTCACCTAAACCCAAAGCAGGTGTGAGGAAAATCTTTCCCATCTTACCAGATCGGTCCTCAATTCTTACCTTTACTTCCCCAGCTCTCTCAAGGTCATGAGTGAGTTGGGCTACAATGGCTTCCAGTTTCTTTCAAGTGTCCAGGGAGGAATGGAGCTCACTCTTCAGATTAGCAACTTTCTTAGTTAAGTCCCTTTTTTATTTCTCAAAAGCACTTTCTCTCTCTCCAAAAACTTTCTCTCTCTCAACACATGCAGTCTCACTCTCTCTTAACGCAGTGGACATGGAGGTCTCTCTCTCTCCCTCATATCTTTAAAATCCTTATCTAGAGCTGCTATCCTAAGAGATAAATCTTCTTTATGCTTTTTGGTCTTGAACGTATAATCATATAAATCAGCGTACACGCGTCGAATATCACTATCGCTCTCACTTTCTTCTTCCTCCCCCTCGCTCACACCGCTTTCATTGTCGAGGTGTCCCTATGAGCTTGCATCCTCATAGTCGTGAGGAGCACTGTTAGGACTCACATGAATAGCCATGAATGCGGTGAAGTTACATTCATGAGGTGGCTCGTCTCTAGAGTCCACCGACTCGACCTCGCTATCGTCACTAAGGATGGTATTGAACGATGCTTTGGATTGTTCTAAACATTTCAACCTAGTTGCACACTCAAATCCCTTATGACCATTACCGTCGCACTCAAAGCATCTCTCACCTTCTTTCTTAGGGGTGTCCTTTTTATCTTTCTCAAATTTCTTTTCAAATTTCTTTTTCTTAGAATTGTTTTTATCTTTGAAATTCCCTTTTTTTTTAATTTGAGATTTTTTAAAATTTTTTTAGCAAATAGGACCAAATTATCTAAGTCAAAATCAGAATTAGAATCAGACATCTCTTCCTCTCTTTTCTTAGACAGCTCGCATCTGTTTGACCCCTCACTCTTTCTGGCTGAGCTTTAAGAGCTAACCCTTTGTCTTTTGATTTTATCGTGTTTGGGAACATGTCGATTTCATGGGTCTGTAGTTTTCCAACTAAGTCTTCGAATTTTATCCTACTCAAATTACCTAATGAATTTAACACAGTGACTTTGGGGATAAATCTCTTAGGTAGTGATCTCAAATTTTTCGTAACTACCCTAGCATCAGGAATTTGTTCACCTAAGTTGAAACTTGTGTTCACGATATTAGATAAGCGTGCATAAAATTCATCGAAATACTCATTTTCATGCATGGTGATAGTTTCAAACTGTTTAGTTAAGTTTTTGCAATTTAGATTCTTTCACTGCATTTGTGCGTTCATGGGTAAGTTGCATAACATCACATGCCTCTTTAGACGTGGTACACGTCATGATGCGTCGGAACTCGTCAGGTGTGACGGCTCCAGAAATGGCACTAAGCCCACATGAGTTATATGTTCTCCATTTAAATTCATCCTCAGTCCATGCAGTCATAGATTTTAAAGTAGTTGCGTTATCTATAGTGACAGTAGGAGGCGTCCATCCTCTTTCACACATAACCCAAAAAGGTTCATCTATGGCCTTTAAGTGAGATTTCATATAGGATTTCCAATATGCGTAATTTGACCCGTAAAAAATTGGGACTTTATTATATATGTTTTCCATCGAAATTGTGTTTCTTCAAAGATCAATTTTTAGAACAAAATTGATATCCAGAAAAATTTTACGAAAAATTACAGGGTAAAATTGTGTAAATGGATCTGATACCAATTTGAGAGTAAGGGTGTGCAAAAAAACCGACCGAATCGAAAACCGAACCGAACCGGCCCGAACCGAACCGAAACCGGCGGTTTTTTTAGCCCGGTTCAGTTTGCGGTTTAAGGATTTAAAAAAACGACAATATTGGTTCGGTTGTCGGTTTAGACAAAGAAAAAACCGATTCGAACCGAACCGAACTGATATCAATATTAAATATTAAAAAACCCTTAAATAGCTTTTATTTTTATATCCAAACACCATTAACCAACCTCCAAAACCGACCAAAACCGAAAACCGACCTACAAAAAACCGACCAAAACTGAAAATCGGTTAAAACCAAACCGAAACCGAACCGAACCGAAACCGATGTGAACCAAAACCGGCAGTTTTTTTCATCGTCGATTCGGTTTCGGTCTGATTTTTTCCAAAACCGAGCCGATCGGTTCGGTCTGAATTGCGATCCAAAACCGAATCGAACCGACCCGTGCACACCCCTATTTGAGAGTGCGCCTACAATCAATGTCAAATTTATTTAATTAAGTTCCAATTTCACTGCCAATAAGTCTAAACACTTGCAAACAAACGTGATTGACTAATGAAATAATCCAAGCATGCAAGACAATCACAAATGAGGAAAAATCCCCCATAGGGGAAAAATCATCTTATTTACACTATAATTTGTAAATACCGGTTTACACGTATTACAATGAAAATATAAGTGACATATGATATACCCGCAGGCGTCGATTCGATGTCATCGGTAAGAGGTCCCTCAAGAACTCCAGGTGGCCAGCAATGGAATAGTGTCTTCGCCTCCACAAGTGTACTCCAGATGAGTAGAACAATCTTCTTTGGGCATAAATGATTGGGAATTGTTTGTGAATCAAAACGGTATAAAAACCTTAAAAAATGAAGTCTGAAAATTGCTATTATTATGCAGAAGACGAAGGTGTGAAGACTTGGGAAAACGTGTAAAATGTACACAGTTTAAATACGCAATTTGAGGCATTGGGTTATTTCAGCAACATATGATGTCGTTTGAATGAAAATAACTCTCATTCTAACGACATACGATGCCGTTTGAACTATATCAGTGACGTGTCTAAAATTGCCTCTTCTTTTCAAAAAGATATTACGTGATAAACATTTTTCAGACTTCATAATTTATTTTCTAAATATTCCCAAATATTTATGAAAATAAAAAAACTCCAATTAAAATAATTTTACCATAAATACGTGAAGTAGTGGGAATGGTTGAAGAGCACGATGCTTAAGACATGATGCATGTACGAAGATGATGGATGCATGAATTCAGATCAAGGCCGTTGAGGATGATCATGATGATGTGCCAAATGTAGCGGTATCAGATATACTAAATTTTTATATAAGACACTTAGAAAATTCCTAGATTCTACCCCGGACATTTATAAATGATGTCCTTACAAAGAGGGCGAGTTAGATTTAGAAAAAGTGACATTTTATGAATGTTAGGGAAAATGGAATAAGTCGTTTGAGTGTCCCATTAGACTTAGGAGAGAGGGAAAGAAAGTTTATATGCCAGTCACCCTTAGTGATAGTGAGGATGATGTGAAAGATTTCGGGGATAAGTCTTCACAAGGAAAGTTTGTTGCTTTTTCTGCTAGTCACTTGAGCACACCCAGTTTATCCCACGACGATGAGGATACTTGTGCATGTGAGACCCTCGAGGATGATTTGAGTGGCGAGTCTGGGAGTGAGTGCGCTAGTGAGGGTGATAGTGAGATCCAGATCGCCTTTAGAGATTTGTATGCCGAGACTTTAAAGACAAAAAATTGAATAAGGAGTTAAATCTTAGGTTGAGATATTTGGAGATAGAGTTTGAGAGTTTGAGGTAAAATCAAGTAAACTCGAGAAGGTGAATATTTGTTTGAGTGAACAGTTTATAGCTTTAGGCCACGAGAAGAGTGATTTGACCAACATGGTGTCTAGTCTGACGACACGTGTATTCCAACTCGAGAGTGATCTCCAACGTGCCTGAGAGGTCAAAGTCCCTTTAGAGAAATCATCTAAGAAGGTCGATAATATGGTTCTCAATCCCATTTTTGGTAGTGGTGAGAGTTTAGGAATAAGTCATGATGATATATCCACTTCACATGTTGCACCCGAGCTGGTTCCCACTTTAGTGTTAGATTCACGATGTTCCCAACCCAACCCACCTAGGCATCCCGTACCTTATAGGATAGCGTGTAGGAGACGTTTTAAGAGAGGTGTACCTAGGTCTGTTTATGTTTTCACACACTACAAGAAGAAAGTACACCTTAGAGATTTTTGTTTTAAGTTGGGTCATGTGTAGCGTCTTGCTACTACACGTGTTCACACACACGCACCCACACTTGACGCTCTAGATGATTACACGAGAGAGTTTGCACATATTAGTCAAGACTTCACATGATTTGATGGAGGTTTTTCATAGGATGTCACCACCTTTGGAAAATTCCACCGCACCTAACGGTTGAGGTTTAGACTTGTTTGGTATCATAGGTTGATTTGCATGATGATATTTTTGCCTATTTCTAGTATGTATTTTTTTGTATTAAATTTTTTTTGATAAAATTTTAAAAAATACAGAGAGTTTTGTATTTTATTTTGGACCTTATATGGATGGACATTTAGGATGACTGAGTCACAATTTCATTCCACATCCACATGACGATTTGATAGTGTTTTGATATGCGCCATCATTTCATTTTTGTGCTTTATAATGTTTGGAGTCATTGAGATGTGATTAGTTGTTATTACCTACATGCTTTACTCATAAGTTCCTTTAATGAAAACTTTCACGTATATGTTTGATTGTTGTACTTGTTTATCACATATTGGTCGAAGTGTTCCCATCTTAATTATTTCTTTAAAATGAACCATATGCGATAAAATTTAACAACAGAAGTAGTGCATGTAAAAATCGTTTACCGTGAGGAATTTAATTTGAACAAAATATGATGAGTGAATCACGGGAAAGGGTTGCGAGAGTTAAAAATTAACTCATCATGAAAGCCACTATTTGAAAAGATCTCGAAAAAATTTAAAGGCAATATAAAGATAAATATGACAAAAAGGGGCCACCTCAAAAGAAAGATATACTGATTATTATTTATGAGGGAGTTTGGATGGAAAGAAATGAAAAACGGGTTTGCACGTCCTGATAATGTCATGAAAAATCATTCATAGTTTTAGATGTTATTGGTGTGGGAATCATTTTTGACTTTGATGTATTGATGGATTGAGTCGATGTCATTTAAATTCAACACTTTCGACACCTAAGAACGATTTTGAGATTCATACGTTAGGAGTACACGCATACGTCGTGCTCATATGTTATGTTTGATTGCATTAATTTATCTATTGAATATGTTCACACCCATTCATTCTGTATCCATGATTTGATTGTCTTAGTGTAAATTCATGGTGTGTGATTTTTTTACAAAGTTTTTGCATTTTTGTATGAAAAATTGAAAAAATCAAAAATAGTTTGTGGAAGCTTTTGGGTTACTCCTTTGCATTAGCTTATTTTGATTCATATTTTCTATGCATTTTTATCATGAAAACTCCATGTTTATTTTGTTTATTCATTTCCTTGTCTATTTCAGACAAATAAAAAGGGGGAGAACGAATTATGAGGGAGATTTGATTGATTTATGCTTATATCATTATAATCTCGATGCGTCAAGAAGTTATTTTCTTTGTCTCATGTGTGTAGGTACAAAAATTGAAGATCATATTTTGCACCCCCTGATGAGAAAAAATTTGATATTTGAAGATTTTTGAAGAAAAGTTTTAAACTTGCATTTTTAGTACCGTTTCAGTTTTGGGTTCACGGGAGGGTATTTGATTTGTATAGGTATTTTTTTATAATTTGGATGTTTTTAATTTGTACCAGCATAGACATAGGGGAAGATTTGTAAGGACATGATTTTATAAATTTCCGTTATCAATTGAGTATGTCGTAAATCGCTACAATCATCGAAGAATTGTTTAAGATCATATGCAACAAGACTGATCTGAATATCAAGTTTTCTTCAACATTCAAACCTCCGCAAGTTTAACTTTGGTAAGGATGTGTTTTAGTCCCTTAATAATTCAAATAGAGTGTCAGGATATTTTTCATCAAAAATTTTCTAAGTGTTGGAGCGGTGTTTTTAAGTTTTTCGTCAAAAATATTTTTCAAAGTTTCAAGGAGGAACATTTACTGGGAAATGGAAAAGATTTTTTTTTTTAATTTTTCTCATTCGATCGACATACTGATGTCGTGCGAAGTTGTTTGGACGACATGTGTCCTCGTTCGAGTGACACTGCTATCTCGTTCGAGCGAGCCACCGCCTTAGATTTTATATCAAAAGTTTTTCCAACTTTTTTTATCAGAAGAACTGCAATTTTAAACATAGACGAAACTTCTTTTACAGAATTCTTTATCTTCTCACTTTTAGGGTTTTAAAACTTTTAGTTTTCAATTCACAAGACCCCAATAGTTTGTGTGAGTCTTTTTGGAACCCAATAACACATCTTGTGTCAAGTTTCTCTTGTAGAAAGGATCTATACTACTGATTTAGGTGCTGTTGAGGGGAGTACTAGGCTGAAGACGACCGAGTGTCATTAAGGACTGCTTGCGGACGTTCTTGGGCTGAATTGGAGCTCCAGTTCTGGTTGACTCTAAACTGCGTGTCTATGTAGGTTTTCTAAGGTAAAATTATTGCATATTTCACTATGATTGTTAATTATGATTTAATTCATAGTGAAATAAAAGGTTTTGCGCTGCGAAGATTTTTTTTGAAATCTGTGAGTTAGCATATTTGTGTTTATGATGGTTTGACATATGCACACAAGTAGTTGTATGTTTTGGGGATGATTTTATTTGGTTAAAAATTTACTCTAATTAAATAAGTTTATAGTTGGAATTTGGGTTAAAATTGGAGATGATTTTACTAATAATGTAATTAGGTTTCTGTTGGAATAATGGTGGTTTATTGGAATCTACTAATTAAACGTATTTAGTATTATATATAATGACAAATTAACCCACTTTCATAATTTTATTAATTATATATTTAAACCATAGTTTATATATTTGAAGAACTAATGTAATTTAACGATTGAATCATGGAATTGAACTATGAATTCATGTAATATGAACTTAAAAACAATAGATATGAATCTTCATAATTATATTATTTTAAATCCCCCACTTTACTTGATTATTGAATTGAATTCGTAGGTTAATTTTATTAATCTTGTGTAGATCATGAGATTAGGGTCAATTTATTAAAATATGTAGTTATATACTTAAAAATGTTTTAAATCATCGAACACGTATCTAAACATGTTCGTAATATTGGTATATGTGTTAGATTAGAAGGAGAATGGTTGATTTGGTGCTTTTGATGATTTATCTTTGGGTTAAAATTGGTTATGGTTATCAAAGTTCAAATGAGGAAGATAGGCACCTCTCCTGGATCCGTTCGATCAGTTCGACCTCAGTCTAGATCGATCAGATCCAAGGGCGCCAGGCCTAGTGAGGTTGGTTTTAGGTTTCTCTTGAGATTTCGAGGCTAGAGTTAATTGTGTATCCTTTAGTGGATTAATAATACTTATGAATAATAGGTTTGAGGGATTATATTATATGGTTTATAAACATTATGTGTTCGATTTTTAACATATATAAACGTTTAACATGTAATGTATATAGTAATCAGAGATTGCGTAGATTGATCCACAAATCCTTAGTGTAGGAATGATTGATGTTTTGCTTGACTTATGTGCAACCTTCCACTACACCATATATCACCAATGGTCATGGTTTTGGCCCGTCACCACCCCTATGGGTCATGGTCCAATACCGTGACAATGTTATAAGTGACAAAATAAGGGGTCACGGTCGAATCACGTGACCCATAGGGGAAGACGTGGTTCATGATCCAAATTCGTGACCATTATACCATTAGGGGTCATGGCCCAAAACTTTTACCCAGAGGGGAGGACGTGGATCATGGTCCACAGCCATGACCACCCTAACATGGGGGGTCATAGTGCAAAACTGTGACCCATAGGGGAGGACGTGAGTCACAGTAGAAAACTGTGACCAAATAAAAAAATATAAAAAAATAAAATTTATTTTTCTACATCCCAAAAAAACATGTACATTTTTCAAATATGTTTACATTTACATAAATAAATATTTAGACGATATGTAATAAAATTTAACTAACACATGCTTGCATGAATATGTAGTAATACAACACAAGTTGACTAACGCACGTTTGCGTGAATATGTAATAAAATACAACGTATGCTTGCGTGAATAGGTACAACACAAAAAATACAATGCATGCTTGCGTGAGTATACATAACACAAATAATATACAACACATGCTTGAGTGATTGTGCTCCAAATGGTCCAAATGTTCCTTATCCAATGAGGCCTACAAACAAAATTTCAAAATGTACCAAGTGTTATGTAACAAAGGATTTGAATCCCAAAAATAATGTTCGAATGCCTACATAGCCAAAAATGGCATCCAATTCCGCATAGTTCATGATATGAAAAATGTTGGGATCTAACCCATAATTCAAATCTTGGGTGTCTTTTTTTATTTATGAAAATATATGCCAAATGTGTTGAAAGTGTAGAAAATTGTGAGAACACTCTAAATTGAAAATTATGGTATAGGCCTCACTTTTTTTTTTTTTATTTACATGTATATATTATAATAAAAGGCACGGAGTCCCATCACTATACAATCATTTACTACATATTACGTTGGTCCCGTGCGAGGTGTTCATTCCTCTTACGGGGCCATTTGACGGTAGATTTGCATTTTCGCCCATTAACGACATATTTTCATGCCTAAGTGTAAATATTTTCAAGTTTGGGTCATATTATCAAACGAGGAGTCCCGTGGATATGTAGTTAGTTGCTACGTATTACGTTGGTCCCATGCGAGGTGTACATGCCTCTTGTGGATCCGTTTATGGGATGTTTTGTATTTTTGCCCTTCAAATGTATGTTTCCAAGCCTAAATCTAACTATTTGCAAGTTTGGGTAATATTATAAAATCTTGAGTCCCGTGACTATGTAGTTAGTTGATACATGTTACGTTAGTCCCCTATGAGGTGTTTGTGCCTCTTGTGGGTCGTTCGGATTGTGACCATTAGTGTAACCAAAGGAGCGAAAAACTTGGAGCCATAGTGGGTAACGGGAGAATCAAGATTTGGTATTGTGACCCCTTAAGTCATGTCTCCTGACCATGATCAGCCCCTTAAAGACGTCGTTGTAAACCCTGTTCATTTATATGGTCATGCTAAATATCTAGGGTTCATGGTTTTGGGAGCATGCCCGTGGTCACAATTTTGGACAGTGACCCATTGACTGTGACCATTTCTGTTTTTTAGTGTAGTGTTTTCGAAGGTGTGTGTTTCGTGGGTGAGTTACTAGGAGGGATTTTATAGTTTGAGTATGATATTGACCACATACATATTCATGATGCTATAGATATGACCTACCTAGGTCCTATTTTCACAAATCCTATATGTTACGGCACCCGTTTCCTCAGTGGGACAACGAGGAGAATCCTCTATTATAACCTTGGGTATGTGGTCGTATGTTTGGTGTGATGGCATATTGATTTCCCTTCACATGTTACTTTGAGTTTATAGGGTTGGTATGTCCTATAACTATACCTAGTAGTGCATAAGTGATCCTCGAAGGCATTAGGAATAGCCCTTCATACTATTATTTGGAGATTTGAGCATAGCCCATATGAATTGAATATGGGTGGGGCATACTCATCGTGATTATTATATTTTTTATTCCCTGATTATACTTTTTGATTATATGAAACTTGTATCATTATGATTACAAACTCTAAATTGTTTAAGTATCAAACACTTAATTGAAATATGAAATCATATTGTGCGGGCCTCATCCGGGTTTGATATTAGAAGTAAATGCTTATTTATGTTGTTTGGGTTGGAATTACTTCAAAGCAATTAAAATATTAGAGGAAGATCTATTATTATTATTATTATTATTATTATTATTATTATTATTATTATTATTATTATTATTATTATTATTATTATTATTATTATTATTATTATTATTATTATTGTGGTCCAAATGTATTTATTTTATTACTCACTGTAGATTTTCTACGTTTAATCATGTTTATGGGGTTGTTTTTACAGGCCCTAGCCTACAGCCACTGCCTCACACTTTATTATTCTTAGTTGGTGACTTGTACAATTTTCTTTTCAAATTCCATCTTTCTTCTCTTAGGACGTAGATTTTTAGCTTGTAGCTCACCTTTATTGTTTATGTATTTCATTTCATTTATTCAAACTTCCTCTTTATGTATTCAGTCTTGAGTCGGACTTTCTATTCGAGATTATCTATGTTTGAGAATGTTTTATTTATTCAGAGTTTATATGTTATATTTATTTGACTCATTTATTGCGGTGTGGATTTTTATATTTTATTATGGTTTGGATCGTATCAGAGATATGTCATGGTTTTACTCATCATTAAATTTTAACACTAATTGCATCTTTATCATTTTATTTTGCTAAGTCATAGTGAGAATGTTAATAATTGTTTTGACTCTCGTATTATTTATGATGAGAACTGGTAAATTTATTTATGAATTTCATGGGATGTCATAGTTTTATCCTTCAAGTATAGCTGAATATCGTACATAACGCAGTCCATCCTTAGAAGAGTACCCAAGATATCTAAGTACCCGTACTAAGTATTTCTTGTGGTATTCTTTGGGATTACTAGTATATTAAATTAGATTATTCACCAAGTTTTCTATATCACATTGCGTGCAATTTAACGGATAAATCAAACTCGCTATTATACAAGAATATTATAATTGGGATATGCTTTCCCATTTGTTAGTGGTGAGGTAAAAAGGTGCATTTATATGATATTTAACTAGAATCTTATATATGTTTTTTGTGTTTATAAAAAACTTTCTCAACGTAATGACATTAATTCAATATGAGTCCATTATAACTTCTAGTAATCTTGATCCCTATAATGAAATTGGTCACACCCAAGTCTCATTTTAAATTTAATTATTAGCATTGGTTTGGTAGATTTATTGACGTCATCATTACTGCCAATAATTCACATATTATCAACATATATATACACAATAATGTATCCCTTAGGAGTTATCTTCTCACAAACACATTTGTCACACCCATATATCCTAAAACCATTTTGACTTCATCACGTCAAATTTTTGATGCCATAGTTTTTGCGCTTGTTTCAAGCCATAAAGTAATTTTATAAGCCTCCAAGTTTCTTTTCCTTTATGGGAGAGGTAAAATCTTATGGTTGTTCCATATATGTATGTATGTACGCATGAATGTATGTATGTATGTATGTATGTATGTATGTATGTATGTATGTATGTATGTATGTATCACCTAATTAATCATTTATGAAAGAGGTTTTTGTGAATCTAACAGATTTAATAAGAATAAACGAATATTTTACTGTCACAACAATTCAGTTGATAAAATACAACCTTCATTATATTCACTCCAATCTTCTTAAGTTCATACTAAAAACATAAAGAGTTTAATTACACAGAAAGAAAATATCAATATTGAAACCAAAGTTATTAAAAGGATAAATCATAACATCAAGAAGACTCATGATGATGCTCAAAGAATATGATAAGAAAACAAGCGACATTTTAGCAACACAACGTTTGTCAAACTATAAGAAAGCTTTAAGAGGATTTTAGAAGAGTTTGAGTGAATTAGGAAATGTAATAAACGTGTCTTTTCTCTTGAATTGTTTATTTATTGACTCAAGCGCCACATAAACACATACAACACATTTAAAACAATGTTTTAAAATTAATAAAATTGCATTTAACTTTACTGGTTCAGTTGCCTAAAACATTGTAGATGGAGTTGACTAGCAATTTACTAAATCACTAAGAGGTTTAGTTGGCTAAAGAAAATATCTAGTCTATTAGAAATTTTTAGTAGACTGGACATATTATTAGTCAACTAAACATTAGAAAATGGAAACATAATGGATAGTATAATGAAGAAAATTAAAGAAACTTTTGTCCCAACAACTCATAATGACTAATTTTCATTTACACTTTATAAAAAATTCATCAAACATCATTTGTACTTAGACAAGAGTTCAAAAATTATAACAATACATTAAATCTTCATTAAAACACTTGTGTAAACAATTCATTGGGATTTCAAAAGAATAAAACAAAGAAAATCTCACACTATACTTGATTTATTAGTTCAAACACCAATAGAAACTTTATAGTTTTAGACAGAGGAGAACTTATTTAATCAAAATATTTCCTTAAGTAGCAATATTACTTTTATCTTTCTATTTATGGTGTGAACTCCATTCTATCTTGATACGAGAATTCAATAAAGGATTCCCTAAGCATGGTCATGTCCAAAAGGAAAAAATGACTTCTCTTATTGGTTGCGTTTCCAAGGTTCGTAAAATACTTGTAAGGTGTTTTATCCACCTTAGTGAGACAAAGATAGTGAAGTTTCTAAGTATTTTAACTCTCTATAAATTACTCATATTACTGATTAACTATTTACTGACATATATTTACTTTAGTTATTACAATTAAACACGTACGGAAGTTTAATTTTTCAATAATTTTAATAAAGCCCAATTCACCCCACCCACCCTCTTGGCTTATTTTCTAGGCTTATAATTGGTAGCAGAGCCTAGCTCATGGATACTTATTTTAAAAATTATATTTTGAGATTCAACATTAAAAACAAGTGTAAAGACATGAAAAAAGCATTTTGGCTCTAAAAACAACCTTCTAATCTTTGCAAAGTATTATTTTAAACTATGAAAGGCTAGGATGTCTTGTATTATATAATCCATTGATTATTTCATCTGAAAGATATTTGGTGATAAAGAATAACCTATAGTTATAGGATTAAATGAAGAAAAAATAAATTAATTAAACATAGGGGCTATGAATATTTTACATAATTCTCTAGATTACACTATTTTATGCAACTTTGCTCAGTTCAAGGAGGTGGGTGAAATTTAGTACTTTCTTTGAACGAATATGTTGAAGTAAATGCATCACTCAACTAAACTGAAGAAAAATAATAAGATAAGGAACAAGATACCAATATTATATCAATTTGTAGGGAATTATCACATTAAACTCTTTCTCAAGATGATGAATAAGAAGAGGAAATAATTGGCACATTCACATAAAAGACAAGGTGATTGTGAAATATTGTTCAAGCTTATCAACCAACAATGAAAAGTGAATTGAAGACATTTAACAACAAAATCTAATAGATCTTGAGGTAACTTCTTAACTTACCTGAAAATTTTGACATTAATATAATATCCAAGGAAGAAATGATGATATGTTTTGATATATTAAGTGGATATTATGATGTATTAGTTTTTATTTATAAAAATAATTGTGAAACAAATATTGCTATACAAAAGGGGAATAAAAATTTTTACATTTAAACTAAAATTTTTGTTAACGAGAATATATGAAAATAAAACTTAAAAAATAAATTATCGTTTTGTAACCAAAAAAAAGAAGAAAAGTTAGTACATATAAAGCCTAAAAGCTTGAAATAATCATTTAAGGAAATAAGTAAATATGTTAATAAATGCACCATAGTAGTAATTTCTTAAATTTAATTTTTGAGAAGCAAAAACAAACTACAAATAAAGAGGGATTAGGTTTTGAAAAAGAATGACATCTCTATTTTTGTCAAACCTAAAACGATTGCCACATGTAATTTTTGTAAAAGAAGTGTGACATATTTAATTAGAAAAATACTAAAAAGGGGAAACAATCCTTTTCCACATATATTCAAATTGTAAATTAAGACATTCAATATATAATTGTACTTTTTGTCTTAACAATAATCACATATATAATGTATGTAAATTAAGATAAATGATTATCTTTAGAAATAAATCACCATATAACTATCCTAACCAAAAATTTCATAAGGTACTGGGAATTTATTTTTTTCTTCTTATGTAAGTACACAAAGATGACAATAGATATACTATTCATATACTGGAGAATGGGAAAAGGGGGAATGTGTGAACAAAAGTTAAATAAGACAAAAGAATATTTGTGAATAATGAAGGATTTGAAAAAGTCGTTAGAGTTTGAGAAAAAATAAAATTAGTAACACCTTTCATTTTACTTTATGCACTTGTTTATAAATTTTTGAAGAAACCAAACATTGATGTTACTATTTTGTCTGCATTAGTCACATGTATGTGTTTTCCCAAAAGTATGTCTTTTGATTTACGAATAATTTATCTTACTCACTCTCTATCATAAAAGTTTGTACTATGGGGAAGGGTTAGACATCAACATGGAATATGTTAAACTTGGTTTGAGTATTAGAAATAAGTGAAAGTATTTCAAGGAGAAATTTACAAAAAAAATACATAGGAAGAAATGACATTACATTCCTTCCAAAACATGAGAGTGTACAATTATTAAGGTTAACTGCCCAAACAAATTCCAATTAAAAATAAATATATTATTGAAAAAGTTATGTGCCTAAGGGTATAAGTCCAGTTAATTACTTTCTTAATAGTTTACCATGCTAAGCAACTTAAATTATTTTATATTAAAATCAATTTTAATTTTACCAAATAAAATATATAGTCCAAATTTATGCAAGTATTTTTTAACTAAGGAAGTAATAACAAGCAACACACAAGGATTTGGAGTGGAAACCCACTAAAAAAAACCACTATTTCCCCAACCTAAAATCAAGTCCACTAGTACTGAAAATAATATTTACATTATTTAATAAGGACACATACATATCTTACATATATGACAAATCTTACTCTTATCTAGTCACTCTCTTATTTTATTCTCCTTTGTCTCTTCCCGTACTATCAAGTGTTGCTCCAGTCTAGGAATTAGCTGCACTACCTCCAAGACCACTACATATACAGATCTCAATTATAGACGATCATCTCACATACAATCTAACATGCTATCTTCACTCACATGAAACCTCATGATCGAAACTTTTTGGAAAGTATGATATCTATAGGTATTTATAAATATAGAGTCTACCTTGATTGTATGGGGTTGATACAATCTCACAAACTCAAAGAACTCTCTCAAAATAAATTTACGATTTTGTAAACTGGCCTTCATTGTTGGAGGGTATGTTTATATGTGTTTAAATAGTATAGAGTGAAAGAGAACCATTAAAACACGTTTCCCAAGTTTGAATTACTCATTCGAACCAGGGAAGCCCTTGTTCGAATGAGAGATTTTAAACAAGAGTTCCTCGTTTCAAATTTTATCTTACGAGGGTATTTTTTATGAATGCATCTTCGATCGAGGATGAATCATTTGAAATCAACTCCAATTGAGGTCCCCTATTTTGAATATAAATCCCTTGTATGAAACCATATTCAATTAAGAGTGATGTAATATCCCGTATTTTATTTGATATTTATTTATTATAAAGTGTGAGAATAAATTAATAAATTGAAATAATTATTACTTGTGCGAGTGATAATAATAAATGCATAATTTGTGGAATTTAAATTGCATGATATGCGACTTTTATTTCATGCATTTATTTATTATTAAATTTGTGTAAGTGGTCATATTTGATATTTCACATAAAATAATTAAGTGCTCGTGTTATTTTACGTTCTGGGATATATTTGGTTTGGACGGGGTTGAGACATGGTTCGGAGGCCTAGATATGTATTTTTAGTATGTTAAATTCATCCACATGGGTAGGTACACCTTTGTGTTAAGTTTCGATCTAGTCTAAGTAGTGTTTTGGGGCCATCTGAGGGTCCAAAGCTAGGATTTTAAAGACCTCCGAGATTAGGGAGTTATAAGTGGGGTTTAACCTCTGTAAGAATTACGTAAATCTAATTTCACAATGCACTTAGCAGCTGAAATATCTAGGGAAAAAAAAGGAATAGTCTTTGGGAAGAATAGGGAATAACTATGGAAATCGAAGCCTAGACCATAAACCTCCAATAGAGGGCAAGGAATATTTTTTTATCTCCCTTTTAATATGCCTTTTATTTATGATTTGATTGTTTATATTGATTCTCTTCTAATTAGAATCATGATTATGACTTGATATGTTGTTTAATAATTAACCTTTTCGAGTTGTTAATGATTAAAATAATTAGGTTTGATGAATACATATTAACTTAGAATAATATGCACTAATGTTGTAATTCCATATAATTTAAGGTTAAATCAATGAAAAATGTTTGAGGTAATTCGTAGTAATGAACCCTATGATTTAAAAGATGTTTTGATGATGAAAAAAACTTAATAAATGTCAAACCCGAATTTGTTAATGACCCTTAAATTAAATAGGTTGATATTTATTTTTGGACTATATTTGGATGAAATTGGATTAGATGATGACCTTATATCATTAGATTTTGATATAGTATTGTTTAATATAAACTTTGGACTTATTTAAGGTTGTTTCAATTGCACATTGTAGAGTTTAATTCATTAAGTAGGAGGTTATGGATGACCCAAGGATCAAAATTATGTCAATTTAAGGGATTGCCATTGGGGAGATGCATTCGTGGCATTTGAGATGCGCTTGCACCTAGGCAAGTAGTGGTCATGTTTGTTTAAGTCGTGCCCATAGGCTTGGCAAAAAGGGTCATGGGTTGGACTGGTAAACATGGATTTTGGTTAGGTTTTAATTCGATTATGGTTTAAGATTATTGTGGATTCGTATCATATTTTAATTTCAAGCGTAGGGAGACTTTTAGGTCCTTTTTGGGATTCAGCTAGTAAACCTACTTATACATATTGGGAAACCAATTTGGGTATTAATACAGTATAAATCACCTGAGTATATTAGAGTAGTCTGATTTTATGATTAAAATATTTGTTTGCTTATTTGTTTATATGGAAACATACTAATATGGTTCACTTATGGGGAATATATCGATGGGGTATGTGATGTAATTGGATTGGGGGATTAGGTGTTCCACCCTAGCTGGTGTTGTAGGTTACGTGGAGGTTAATTGTTGAGATTGTGAATTCAGTTGGTCGTCGACTCATGACGACGATATATAAATGACTTGATCCAAAGTTGGGTTTGGTAAATGACCACCCCTTTGCGTGACTATATAGAGATCCCCTATTTGTTTGTATTTGCCTATTTTCATTCCATTAGGTTTAGTATCCCGACGGATTTATCGATAGAGGCATGAGAACATACTTAAAAATCGTTGCCTTCTTGTGGTTCATAATGGTGTTAATATATGCATATTTAGTCCTACAAGGAACACAATTCTGTGTCGTATTCCATCACGTTTTATATTGTATTGATATGGTGTATATCTATTTAATGACAGGACACTTGTTATGTAGGTGAGATTTCATCTTTAGGCCTTCATTTGGGATGTCGTCATATTATAGATTCGAGATAGTTAACCTTTTTATCTTAAGGTTCGACTTATGGGTCACATTTTTTTATCAGTTATGGGCACTTTCATTATATTATGTTTACTTATGCTGACGAGTGAGATATATTATCATGTCAAGGATGGTGAGATCAATTTTATTACATGAATAAAGTGAATATTGTTCATGTCGATATTTTAAGTTATTTCTTGAATATTTTGGGCTCTCATCCATTTATTCCCAAAACATTTTACAGGTATTCCTAAGAAGGACCAGGAGCAACAGGGTCGAGCATTCAGACTTGCCTTCATTAGATATTATCATCTCCAGTTCTTAGTCTAACTTGTTTTTTTCATTTTAGTCTATTCTAGTATTGATAATATTATGATTCAGAGAATTATTTATTTACCATGTTGGTCCTAGTTTGATTTATATTACAGTTTGAGATAAATTTTAAGGTTGATATGATGTTTATTTATTTAATTATGGTTATGGAGACAATTTTTTTATCTTCTCAGTATTTATGTTACCATCCGATATCCTAGATGTTTTAAATTATTTACAGTATTTTTTTATTATTATCATTATTATTATTTTGTTGTTGTTGTTGTTGTTGTTGTTGTTGTTGTTGTTGTTGTTGTTGTTGTTGTTGTTGTTGTTGTTGTTGTTGTTGTTATTATTATTATTATTATTATTATTATTATTATTATTATTATTATTATTATTATTATTGTCATGATGCTAAGAATCATGTAAATTGTTTTAACACGCCATATCTTTGGAGTATCAGATTGGCCAACCAAAATGTGGAAAATAGGGGGTGTTATAATTGGTATTAGAGCATCCTATGTTCAAGTGTCTTAAGTTCCTTCGGATTTAAGTTATGTTTTGTGTGAGTTCTTTGATTTATTATTTCCCTATGTTTAGGATCTGTTGTATTCATATTTTCGAATTATCAGCTAATAAGAATTATTGGTTTGATTTTTATTTGAAAACACGCAAGGTAACTGCAGTAGGTACCGCATGAAACATCCATAGTAAATATGGTATTTATCATTGCTCAAGCAATCACCACTGAAATTGTTAGTGTGCTACAACACGTTCAATAGATAAATCCATAGATGGCAGTACCAGTTCTACTATAGGAATCTACTTGGGAGAGGGAACGGGGAGCTTGCACTAAAGGTGACTCGTAGGAGTTTGTAGGTACTACTAATATTCTGGTGGAGCATCATTGAAGGAAGGATATAAAGATTGACTTTAGGATGATTAAGTGAACTGATGTTCATATGAAAATTCTTTCTAGCTTCAAGTTAATGGGTGAGGCGCTGTTGTGGTGGGAGTCTATCACTACCCTATGGGAGAGGAGCATCATGACTATTTTGAGTTATAGAGAAAGTTTGATGACAAGTAGTTCCCGCCATACGTTAGGGAATAAAAGAAGAAGGATCTCTTGAGTTTAACATAAAGGAGCCCCACTATTGTTGAATACCAACATGAGTTTACTAACCTACCATTGTTTTCACTGGAGAAGGTGGACACAAAGGCAAAAAGGATGGAATGATTTTTTTTAGTTTGACATGGAAGATTAAGAAAATACTGTTTGGGAATTCGACTTACACCACTTATACAAAAGTGGTGAACAATGCTCTATAGTTATGCTAGGATCATAGTGAGTTTCATAAAGGAAAGGGAAAGAAAAGGCACATGTGGAAGCGTCTGTACAGTCGAAAAAAGATAGGAGGAGGTTGTACAAGAGAGTCATCCCTAACATAAGGGGCCCCATATTCTAAAGGGACGTAGTCATGATATCGACCTTATAAGAGTCATAGCATTTATGATTATTGTAATTTCCAGGGCTATTTGGTCTGGGAGACTAGGGTAGAGGGCATCATGGACACTGGAAGGAGAGTAAAGGACAATAAGGGATGTTTTCCAGTACTTAATTTCATGTGGTGAGGTGGGGCATATAGCTAAGAGGTTCCCTAAGGACACTTGGTGAACCTAGTTATATAATGGATAATAGAGGTATCAGGCACAATAAGGTCACCGACCCCACCAATTATTGTTATGCTAGTATTATCAGCTACACCCCGGCTTATCTGCAAGCCCAACTATAATTACAATAAGGGCATGCTAACCACATCACTCTTAGAGATGCTCGGGCACCTGTCCAAGTTATATAGGGTATATTTCCTATCCATAGACATGTTGGGCATGTTTTATTTGATACTTGCACATCACATTTATTTGTTAGTAAAGACTTCGCTCAGTCAGTTTGATGTTAAATTTAGTGTCGAACAATTTTTTGCACATGGCTTCATTGTTGGGTCGGGTTACACCTATATATTGTTGTGTTGTGGAAGGCGTGGAAATCGGGAGGATACACTTTGCAGTTGATCTATTGATTTTGTATATGTCTACGTGTAATGTTATATTATGTATGGATTGGTTATACGTGTATCTTTCTAGTGTTGACTAATATAGTAAGTCTATAGTTTTTTACATTCCAAGGAAGGAGATATATTTTATGATGCCTTGTCCGAAGGGAAGGAGGAGCATGAATTTATATTACATTAAGGAGATACTTTTGAGGTAGTCACAATTTTGTTAGAATTTAATCCTGTAGTTAGTGAGTATCCTGTTATCTTTTAAGTATGAATGGGGTTGCCACCAACTAGAGAGATAGACTTTGTAATTGATTTGGCTTCGATCACTAAGTCGATGTCCTGAGCACCTTACCATATGGATCCATTGGAGATGGAATGGATCAAGGAGAAGATTTATAAATTATTGGGATAGAGGTTTATCATGAGGAATAGTTCATCTTTGGGTGAAGATATGTTATAGAGTGGTATAGTTATATGGCCAAATGTAGAGTTCGTAGATTAGGTTACACACAAGTCAAAATAAATTTAATCTAATTTTATCTTGATTATTTGAAACCAAACTTGCAAGATATAGGATCTAAATTGAATCAAACAAATCCCTTCTGGGAAAAACCCTTTTTTGAGAACTGTTAGAACTAGTTATTAAAGAATGACACGGACAAAGCTTATAGACTTAGATACCATTAAATGTCATAGTTGTGTCTTCCCTCCTTATTGAAGATGAAAAGTGGTGTAGATCAAGTAAAGCCACAAAATAATCTCCATTTGACTTCATATCCATCGATCATCCTTAGGAAACCCCTTTACTATCTTCAACCGTGAAGAATCAAGTCCACGGGGATGGTAACATGGTATGAGTTTTTCAAGGTTTGATAAAGTTAGAGCCAAACATACAAGGGGTTTAGGTTTTGAAAAACAAAGTGTTTGGGTTAAACTAGGGTATGGAGACCTTTTGGATATGTATAGGAAAATTATTTTGTCCAAAAGTTCTACAAAAAATTTGATGCCATCAACCCTTTATATTGAAACACGTTTTTTGAGGATTCATTCGAGCAAAAATAAGAGTTCGTTATAAAAACTGTAGATCTCATTTGAAATAAAACCTAACTCGTTAGAATGAATATATCATCTCATTCGAACTAAATTCTAATGAGCTTTAAATATTATATGTTCTTCTAATAGAGAAACCTTATTTGATGTTCATTTAAAAAACAACCAATATCATTCGAACGAATACCATAAAGTCGTTCAAACTACTTAAAACGGAAAAATATTTTATGTTTTCAAACACTTTTAAGATACGCTTGAATAAAATCTTTACACAAAATCAACCTCATATAGCTTCTCCGATAATTCTAGCGTTGATCTCAACTTTTCGATCTTCGATTATGGGTTCAATCACTAACTTTTCTTCACTTGAAATCTTGAGAATGTACATTATGGTGAATTTTGTTGTAATGAAAAATACCAAACTAAAATATAATGAGCAATCATAAAACCTGTTGTTACAAATCACCCCCTTTGGCGATTCTGATACAAAATACAAATCGAAAAAATAACCCATAAGACAAGTTTAACTAATGTCCCTCCCAAACCCAAAAAGGAATAAACACTTGAAACATTGTCTCAATTGATGATCTTCATTGTGTATTCCATAATATCATTAATACGAAAAAAGACATACAAGCATGGAGTAAAGGATATACCGTGACGTATGGAGTTTAAAACAAATAAAATCCCCCCTTAATATGTTCTCCCCCTTTTTTTCTCCGTAATAGACAAAGGGTTAAATGTTTAACCTAAAAAGTTAGCATCACGAGTGTCCAAGTTTGAAATATGATCACAAAGAATGGACAATTAAACATATGCGATGAAACTTCAACAAACCAATAAATTTTTTCTTTAAAATTTTGATTTTTTTAGTATAAAAATATACATATAAGTACAAACAAATACACCATGGAATAACATGAAAATATATGAATAATGGAAATGGAATGAAAGTGTGTGAACATAATGCATAAGAAAATCAACATATGCATAGTGCAGAAAGTGAGAGAGATATTCATAAAGAAATAACTCAAGTCAACCTTTTGTAAAAATAAATGTTGATCAAATTGAAATTGACTTAGCTCAAACAAAATGTCACTAATTTCAATACTCCTCAAATCAATAATGACAAGATGTTTAATATTTTTGAAGGAATTTTATTGTGAAAATCCATTTATCTTCAACTTAAAATAACCTTTAAAACTCACATTTTAATCTTAAACTCCCAATTTTTTTGAAAGAATCATCATTACACCAAAAACAGCAATCTGGCACACCCTGATATTAAAAATCTGGCACATTTTTAAACTGTGCCAAATTCTGGCATGGTTTAATGATAATCTGGCACACTTTAAAACAGTGCCAAAATTTACCACTGTTTTAAGTGTCCCAAATTTGAGTACACTTGACTAAATATAAAAATCCCTAAAAAAATTACACTTAATGACTTACTCTCCCGCTCACTCATCCCTCTCATTTTCTAAACTTCGCGCTCAGCTCTTTCTCTATCAGATTTTGGTCACAGCTGCTCTGCCATTCATCTCTCATTCTCTGGTCACTTCTCCTTCTCAACCGCCAAGAACGTGTATTGCTCTACCACTCGTCTCTTTCTCTCTCTCTCTCTCTATGTGTTTGTCTATATAAACTATTTGGAATTAAATATAGAGAAATCGATATTTGTGGTGATACTTGTTGGATGAGAATATATTGGGATAACTAATTATTTAGGTTTTTATAGTTATTCAAGAGGAAGACGTTTAATGATGACGTTTTTTTGTGGGAAATACTAACTCTATATTTTGAAGATTATCTTTATCTAGTCAAGGTGTACTTGGATGGATACGGAAAGGTAATTTTTTTCAATATTTTAGTGCATTTCATATGTTATTGTTGTTTAGGATTACTTGTAACAAAATAGATTATTGGTTAAATAATCTAAGATGGGTAATGGTACAAGTTTTAATTGATGTTTTTTGTTTTTATTATGTACTACATCAAATGGGCTATTGCAGCTGGAGGTAACTGAATGTTACAATGTAGATTGCCTAATTATTAAATGTTTTGATATTATTGTTGTAAAATTTTAATATTATAACTAATGCGCCCAACATTTTGGCAGGGTGACACGAAGGGATCAGGAAAGAGTGGAGAAGGTGCTGATAAAAGGGATGGATTACAACCTAATTCACAGGTGGAATTTTTCATTTTTTCTCCATATATTGCATCTTTTAAGCATTGAAACTTAATATCTGCATTATGTTGTTTCTTTTGAATGAAATTCATATGCCACAATCTTTGACAACTTGCTCCTAAGGTTCTCATTAGTAAGGTCTGGATTGTGGGAGCTCTCAAGTATTGTTTATGGTTTTGTGTACCAGAGTTATATTATGTTCTCATACTTTCTAACAATGTTATTGATGAAATTTATTATTCTTTTCTATCAATAGGTTGGTTTTTAGTAAACCTTTACCCCAAGAACAAAGGCACACTATCAATTATATAATAGCTTGTAATTTGGTTTTCTTTAATTTGTGTGTGGAATTTTGAAAGATTAACTTTCAGTTGTTAGAAGCTGGTCATAACACTTTAGATTCACATTATTTTTGTTGGTTCCTCCTAAAAAATAAACACTGGAGGAATATTTTATGGTTGGATGGTAGGTGTAGATGGACCAATAGAGAAAGTTCATTGGGGCTCAATGTGGCTTTGGTTTTATTGAGGTACTTAGGTACTTGATTTGTTGTAATGCTACACGAGCTATGCCTCCATGAAGTGTAAGAAAAGATTTAAGTCAATAATGAAGTTTAATGATGATCATTGAGCATGGTCCTCTGTTAGGGTTCCACATTGACATTAATTGCCCAAATTAAAGCACCTTTTGTCCACAATTAGAATGTAATTGTATCATATTTAAGGAATTGTGATGATAATGCCTTTGCGTCATTTAATATTCTTTGAAATCATCGCATCGTTGTACCTGCTTCATAGGTATCATTTACATGATACAGTCAATGATCAGGTCATGAACAATGTGGAACTAGTTTTTGGATGAGAATATATTGTGATAACCAATGATTTAGGTTTTTCCATCATTCAATGATTATATGTCAATTAGGGGTTTACCTCCATTTTTTTCCTATAAAGACATGGAAAAATTAACAACTTATTATCTATTTGTGTATGTATGATATCAACTAACAAGCCAAGTTCAAGCTATTGGATAATTAACAGTTATATATGGGTCATGATAGCCGGGGAGATCATAAACACATTGGTCACTATTTTCAAACTTTGAGATTGAAATTGCAACATTTAGGAAGACTACGCTAAGATATTGTCAATTAAGGGAAGATGTATAATTATTTGTGTGTTTGTATAGATGTTTAATTATTTACATGCATTTGTTTCTACTAATTGAACTGGAACTGAGAGAGAAACTATCTGTGGTAGGCTTAGTCGTGTTGTATCCTATTTTCTTTACATTTTTTGTGGCAGCATGTCCGTATCGTGCATTGTATCAAACACATATGTGTCCATGCTTCTTACATATGTATCAGTGAGAAATCTTTAGGTCTCTTTAATATCTTGATGATCAGTTAACATCACATATAAGATTTTGTGTTAAGAACCCTTTATTTCAGATAGGATTGAAATGATTATATCTTGGACCGTCTGGTTTCATGATGAGGGGAACACATTAGAGAAAAATGTAAAATATTATGTTGAATGTCATGTGCATCCCACTATATTTTTCTATTAGTTCTTTGACTTTTGTTTGTTCGTTGGAGGATCAATTCATTGTTACTTCTTTTTCCAGGCTTTCCATCGCACCGCTGATCCCCATTGTTCAAGAGTATACTAGTTTTTGTAGTGATACCCACCGCTCAATACATCATACCAGTCTTCCCCTCACTTCTTGAATTTGTATCATCTACTAATAACTTGAGAAAACTTAAATAACTACATACCCGTATTATAATAGTCAGAATTCCACTCCACGACTTCATACGAGCCAAGCTCGTCTCATCCTATTATTCATGTGCCCAAATGTTTGAAGCCTCCTTTATTTTCTCTCTCACCAACTTCCAATCTACTTTCCTCTACAACTCTTTCATAAGAGGCTTCACTTCTATCAATCTATTCTCGGAATATCTCACCAATTTCCACAAAATGTTCATCGCCTGCAAACCCTTTGACGCTAACACCTTATTAGTTGTCCTCAAGTCTTGTGTCTCCCTATCATCCCTTTGACTTGGCGAACAAATTCATGTGGCCATTTTAAAAAATGGGTTTTTTTTTAATGTAGCAAATTCAAATTCTCTGATAACAATATACTCGAAATGTGGAGCATTGTTTAGCGTGAGAAGGGTGTTTGAAAAACGGCGAAGAGAAATTGTATCACTTGGTCGGCGATGATGGTGGGGTACATCATAAATGGGAATTTTGGGGAGGTGTTTGGGTTGTTTCAAAGCATGCTAAATAACAGTGTTCTCCCTAATGGAGTGACTTTTACTGCAGTTTTGACTGCATGTAGTCATGGTGGGTTGACCGATTAAGTGATGGAGTATTTGGATATGATACAAAGTAGGTTTCAATTGAAACTTGGACTTGAACATTACACTTGTATGGTGGATATGTTGGGGATAGAAGGAAGGGTAGAGGAAGCAGAGATATTGATTGAGGGGAAGGAGATGAAGCGCGATGAGACTTTGTGGGCTGCATTGTTGGGGGCGTGTATTAATTTCTCAGTAATTTTAGTTTTTGTTATAAAAGACTAGTTAATTTGTTGCTTGTTTGAGTTCCACTATTAATTTATTTCTTGTTTCAGTTCCATTGTTAATCTCTTGCTTATTTCAGTTACGTAATCAATTTGTTGCTCCTTTTAGTTCCATCGTTAATCTCTCTCATTTAAGTATGATAATTGATAAAAACTATATGAAGCGAGGTAGACTGAGGAAGTTAGGATACAAAAAATTCAAGTTCACTATAAATTATTTACCTAAAAAAATCTAGGCGAATGTATTATAGCTAACATTAATGATATATCTCTTGGATCTTCAACATAGTTCCTAAGAATTATACTTTAACTAACAATATAGCGTACCATGCTATTCTTTCATCATTAATGCCTTGATACCAAGAAGCATAAAAATGAAAATGAAAAATAAAAACTCACACATTTCTATTAAGTTGAAGAGGTACCTAAGAGAAATTGAAATAAAATATACCAACCCAACGAGCCACAAAGATAGGGAGAGAGATCTTACATTATGGTTGTATGATTGAGTAAGCTCCTCATGTTAATTGTTATATCCAATGATTTTAGAGGTATCATTTATTCTTTTAAAGTCTATGCAATTATGAAATGGACAGCCTACATTCAAACGAGAGAGACCCACAATACACCAATTGTAGTGATCACTGTTTAACTATATCTGCCAAGGAAAAGTTTGCTACATATTTCTCAGATTGTATAATAAGCTTGTCCATGCAATATAATGTTGCATTCCTCGCCATACAATTTTCACTATTTGTATAGTTAACCTGTCTTTTGACTTGCAAGTCGACTTTGGTTTCCTTAGATAAGCTATGTGAGTAAATTGTTTTAAGTTAATCTCACTGTTTTTTAATCTATATTTTGTGTTAGGTTATTAATCTATATTTTTCATCGATATGCTGTATCCGTCGTGTTTAGAAGCATGACACATGGTAGTTTATCGTCTTCATTGCATATTTTCACAATGTCATTTTGATGGTGGGAAATCAACATGCTTTCTTATTTTTGGATTGAACTGCAATTCGACGAGGGAAGTGTAGGAGTTTTTATCATAACAATAATTATCTTTTGGTGGAAGAGAATAATATCAATGTTTCTAATTCTACTTTTGTTTAGTCTTTTGGAAGATTTTTATTTTTTATATCTTCCATTTTCTTTGTTTTTTGAAACACTTACATCCTTTTCTACTAATTTTCCTTGTAGGTTTGACAGTGTGATGTTTGTCCCCACTGGGTTGTAGTATACTACCTGGCATGAGAAGCGCTATTCTAGTTTTAACCGTCATCAGCTGTAGGTATTTACCATCTTCACTATAACAGTTATAGTCTGAAGATAACTTTAGTGATTGATTCACTGGGTCCTCTCAAATTATTGTCTACGAATAAAGGGTTAAGGTCTATTAGGCTTGGGGGGAAATGAGGAAGTAATGATTAGGCCATGACCAGACACTCCATGTGTAACGACAGTGGCTTGGGACTCCACGAAAGTATTCAATTAAGTATCATGTACTCCTGCTATTATCACTCTTAGATATCAATGTACTCATGCTATTCAATCAAGCATCATGTACTCCTTCTCTGATCACTCTTAGAGATCAATTTAGACTATGCTTTCTCCAATCCATGTACTCCTGCTATCAGTGGAGTTATTTAAAATAATAAAGGACAACTTATTTCCAAATGGTGGTAGGTAAATTTGTTGTGATAAATTTGTTGAGAACGTGAACGAATACATCCTTTACTGATTTGAGTTATGAGGGGCCCTGACTTACTTGTGTAATAGCCATGAAGGCCTAGCAAGCACTTTCGTGCATTTGTACAGGTCTCTTGGTTACTTTGCTTTCCATATGTCTTGGTCACTAATATGTCTTGATTACAGAATGGAGATTCTACTTTCCAAATGTCTCGGTTAAAAATATTCCATGGACTTCTTTGGATCATTGCCCGATCAAAAGATCCAAATAAGTCTTTTGAATGTATCGGTTACAAATATTCCATGGACTAATATATCTTTGGATCAAATTTTTAACTAAACTAAATGGCATTCAAAAAGCCCAAGAGCGTGATTTCTCGTACAATATTGATGTGATTGAGAAAAACCTTAAATCATAATATATTAAAATTCTCAACCAAAAGGAGACTTTGCGGAGGCAAAAGTCTCGTATATAATAGCTCCTTCAAGGTGAGAGTAAGACTAAGTTTATTAACGTGTCCACTTTTATATGAAGGATAAGGAATGTAATTGAATTAATTGTCTCAAAATTGATGGAAATTGGGTGGATGACTTGTCGAAGCACATAAGCAGTAGCCCTCTACCGAAGCAGAGCAGTGGAACTCTTGTAGTGCCACTATTATATTAACAGTTATATAACTGTCATATTAACAATTATATAACATTTTCCCAAGTTTATGATTGTATAATTGGTGCACCCTTGTAGTGTTTGGTTTTGTTTCTTATGAAAATCAAGTATATGATTGTATTCATATGTTCAACATTACAAAAAACCCCACTTTTATTTTTTTTTCCTTCTTAAAGTTGGGAGTGTAACCTACCTAGTTGGGGCCACTTTTCACTTTGAGAGCTTGGATATATGATTAGTGTCGAATCTAATGTTTGTTCTACTCCTACATTAGTTTTTTTCTATGCTAATATGGTTATTCTGATCATGTTCTGCAGGCTGTATTGTTTCCTTATCGCTATTTTTGGTAGGTTATTGTTGGTTATCTTCTTAGGGGTTCGCTTAATGTATCTAGTGGTTTGAAATTCATTAGTGAAATGGTGTAGGTATGTTGTTTGAGTAATTAAGGATAAAAAAATCCAAAGTTCTGAATTCTAAAACTTTCAACTCGAATTCCATTTTTTTTCTATTATCATATCGTGTTAAAATCTCCTGACTTCATCTAGAATTGCCTACCCTCATAGCTACTTGCATATTATCATAATTAAGAATCATATGTTGATCTATATTTTCCTTATGTAGATTGTATCGGAGATGCGCAAGATGATGGAATTTTGAGTCTTTCTTGAAATCGAAACACCGGTTCCACAGGTTTATAAATTTCTTTATGTTCATGTTCGATTGATTCATCTTGTGGTTATAGTGGTCTGATTAAAGGAGCTAGAAATATTAGAAAACATACATGTTTAATAAAAAATATTATTTCCTTTTAGACAAGTGAAAACTCAAACCAGCCACCAAACGGCCCAATAAGAGACACGGACACCTCACACGGGACCAATGTAACTTGTACGAACTGACCGCGTAGTCACGGGTCTCCCGATTTGAAAATATGACGATAATTTTAAAATATGTAGATTAGGCTTGAAAACAAGCCGTTTGAGGGTGAAAATCCAAACCAGCCCCCAAACGGCCCTGTAAAAGGCACGAACATCTCGCACGGGACCAATGTAACTTGTACGAACTGACAGTGTAGTCACAGGTCTCTAGATTTGATAATATGCCGATTTTTAAAATATGTAGATTAGGCTTGAAAATAAGCCATTTGAGGGTGAAAACCCAAACCCGCCCCAAACGGCCCTGTAAAAGGCACGAACACGTCGCACGGGACCAATGTAACTTATACGAACTGACCGCGTAGTCGCGGGTCTCTCGATTTGAGAATATGACAATAATTTCAAAATATATAGATTAGGCTTAAAAACAAGTCGTTTGAGGGTGAAAATCCAAACCAGTCCCAAACGGCCCCGTAAGAGGCACGAACATCTCGCACGGGGAGCAATGTAACTTGTACGAACTGACCGTGTAGTCACGGATTTCCTGGTTTGAGAATATGTCGATAATTTCAAAATATGTAGATTAGGCTTGAAATCAAATGTTTGAGGGTGAAAACCCAAACCAACCCCTAAACGACCCCGTAAGAGGCACGAACACCTCGCACGGGTCCAATGTAACTTGTACAAACTGACCGCGTAGTCGCGGGTCTCCCAGTTTGGGAATATGATGATAATATCAAAATATGTAAATTAGGCTTAAAAATAAGCCGTTTGAGGCTGAAAACCCGAACTAGTCCCTAAACGTTCCCGTAAGAGGCACCAACACCTCGCACGGGACCAATGTAACTTGCATTAACTGACTGCATAGTCACGGGCCTCTCGGTTTTTGAATATGATGATAATTTGAAAATATATCGATTAAGCTTAAAAACTTGCCCTTAAAGGGTGAAAACCAAACCAGCCACCAAATGGCCCCGTAAGAGGCACGAACACCTCGCACGGGACCAATGTAACTTGTACGAACTGACCGCATAGTCATGGGTCTCCTGGTTTGAGAATATGACAATAATTTCAAAATATGTAGATTAGGCTTGAAAACAAGCCGTTTGAGGGTGAAAACCCAAGGCATCCAAACGGCCCCGTAAGAGGCACGAGCACCTTGCACAGGACCAATGTAACTTGTTTGAACTGACCGCGTAGTCGCGAGTCTTCCTATTTGAGAATGTGACGATAATTTCAAAATATACAGATTAGGCTTGAAAATAAGTCGTTTGAGGGTGAAAACCAAAACGAGCCCCCAAACGGCCCCGTAAGACACATGAACACCTCGCACGGGACCAATGCAACTTGTACGAATTGATAGTGTGGTCACGGGTCTCTCGATTTGAGAATATGATGATAATTTGAAATATATCGATTAAGCTTAAAAATAAGCCGTTTGAAGGTGAAAACCCAAACCAACCCCCAAACGGTCCCGTAAGAGGCACAAACACCTCGCACGGGACTAATGTAACTTTTATGAACTGATCACGTAGTCTCGGGTCTCTTAGTTTAAAAATATGATGATAATTTCAAACTATATCAATTAAGCTTAAAACAAGCCGTTTGAGGGTGAAAACCCAAACCAGCCCCAAACGACCCCGTAAGAGGAACGAACACCTCGCACGAGACCAATGTAACTTGTACGAACTGACAGCATAGTCACGGGCCTCTCGATTTGAGAATATGACGATAATTTGATAATATATAGATTAGGCTTAGAAACAAGCCGTTGAATGGTGAAAACCCAAACCACCCCCCAAACGATCCCGTAATAAGCACTAACACCTCACATGAGACCAATGTAACTCGTAGGAACTGATCATGTAGTCATAACTTGTGTAAGATTTTCAATTTTAGAATATAATAATAATTACAACTCGTAATTTTTTAGCTTGAGTAAGTTTTTTTAATAAATTACTTGGTTACTAATATCGTATCTCTTTTGTATCCTATTTTTTTTGCAGTATAACATTTTGTCATTAGCATTTATTCACGTGGAACACATGGAGAACTCAATGGTTTACAACAAGGGGTTTATTCATGATTCTATTTTTTTGTGTTATGGCCGTGTGGGCTTTTGTAGTTTTATTGTTAACTTTATGGCCGTGCAGGATTTTGTAAGTTTATTGTTATATTTTGTGGCCATGCTGGCTTTATGTTATGCAGGTTTTATATTAACAAGTTTTAGAATGTCCAGAAAATAGTGAAAATTCTGTCCAATTTTTTTTTGGCCTGTGAACTACTAAAGAGTTATAATATTTTGAAGTTTGTATGTACATTAGTTTACCAACAACGTGCAAGATTTGCAATTTGTGAATTTTCTTATTTTCAAATAATTATTTTTTTTCTTTTATCCAAAAATTTGGCACAGTTCAAAACCGTGCCAAAAGTGTATCAAATTTTGGCACCGTTTTGAACTGTGCCAAAAGTTTATCAAAATGTGCTTAATCTGGCATAGTTCAAAACTATGCCAAAAGTGTGCCAGAAGTATCAAATTCTGGCACGGTTTAAAAGTGTGCCAGAAGTTCTCATGTTTGGTCAAATCTGGCACACTTTTAAACTGTGCCAGAAAAAGATGGCCATTTTGGAACACCTGATTATGGCACAGTTCAAAACTGTGCCAGATTTGATCTGGCACATTTTTAAACCGTGCCAGATTCCTGTTTTTGGTGTAGTGGATATTTCTCATTTTGAATACAGCATTAATGTAATAAAATTGGCCTTGGCACTTCTATATTTATGTTCCGAAATCATCTTTTAGGCTCTTACCAATAATGGCCTTTAACACAAAGAAGACTGCTTCTCTAGTATCCCATTGCCATTGCTTAAACTTAAATTAATTTTTCAATAAAATAAATTCGGGCAGTGATTTTTACATGCACAATTAGTTCCTAGTACATTTGGTTTGTTATTAAGAACGATTGAGATAAGAACATCCTATTCAACATATGAAGAGGAAGTATAATGTTTAAAAGTTTATACATGAATGCAATGGAGGTGATATAATGAGTTTAGCATAAAGGTAGTTATCAAAAATGAACAATGCAATGCTAAACATGTATTGCTAAGCATAAAAAACAAAGCCAAGTCTCATAACACCATGATTAAGTCACATGAATGGACAGAATGAAATTGGGATTTAAACATATAAAATGCGCATCCATACACGGTGTAGGACAAAATAAAAACATCTGTTTGAATTTTTTGAAAATTTTAACAAAATAAAATCTTTTTGAAAATTTCGGAATTTGTTTTCAAAAAAATCCTTTTGGATCTTTTAGGGACAAATGATAGCAACATGAAAATACCCTGAACTAGAACCAATACCTAAACTCAATCAATGGAACAAATACCCAAAGACTTCCTAAGATCCCTAAATATAAGTTTATCTAAAAGTTTAGAGAAAATGTCAGCCATTTGATGTTCGGTACACACGAAGCTCAAGGAAATAATATTTTCCTAAACAAGATCATGAATAAAGTTCTCACAAATCCTAATGTGCTTCGCACGATAATGTTGGAAAACATTACGAGAAATATGGATTGCACTTGTATTATTGCAAGAAATAGTCATTGTGCCTTGAATAATCCAATAATCCTCCAACTTTTGCTTCATACATAGGAGTTGTGTGGCACCTATGTAGTCGGACTCCACCATGAGAAAATAAATGGAGTTTTTCTTCTTGAAAAACCATAAGACAAGAGAAATCTTAACATAAAATCATCCACCCAACATGCATTTACAACCATCAAGATCTCTGACCCCATCGACATTCGAATAAGCCCACAAATGGTCATCGGTATCAAAGGAATACCAAATGCTATAACAAATAGTTCCATAAACATATTTGATGATAGGTTTAAGTGAAAGAAAGTGTGAATCTTTTTGGGCAATCATGGTACCATGCACAAAATACAACATTAAAGGCGATATTAGGATGATTAGAGGTCAAGTAGAGGAGACTACCTATCATACTCCTATAAATATTTGCCTCACGTCCATACCTAAAGTGTGTTCACTAAGCTTTTTTGAGATACTCATGGTTGTACGAGAGTGCTTAGAGGATTCTAAACCAAACTTCTTCACTATATTCCTATCATATTTAGATTGAGATATAAATATCCCATTCTCGAGTTGACGTACTCGGAGACCTAGGAAGACTGGAAGTTCACCAACCTTGCTCATCTCAAATTCACTTTTCATCTCCTCCTCAAAAGTGTGAGCATGTGAGGAACACATTAATCTAAAGACTATGTCGTCTACGTGGACTTGGTTAACTAGATAGCATCACTCTTTCCCCTAACAAACAATGTCATATAACCTCCCCCTCTCTTGAAGACACGAGCTAAGAGATAAGAAGTTAGCCTTTTATACCAAGCACGAGGTTCTTGCATCAAACCACACAAGGAATTCTTTAGATAAAAGACGTGTTCCTAGTGATTTGGATCTTTAAACCCCTTTGGTTGTTCCACGTAAACCTCCTCCTGAAGAATTCCATTGAGAATGGCACTCTTGACATCCATTTGGTAAAGATTATACCGTAGATTACATGTTATAGCTAGTAATAAGCGAACAAACTCAAGCCTAACAAAAGGAGTGAATGTCTCATAAAAGTATACATAATTTGTGTGTAACCATATGAAACTAATCTAGACTTATTGCAAACTATGGTACAATTCTCATCCATCTTGTTCTTGTACACCCCATTTGGTACCAATCCCACTAGTCTCACTAGGTCGAAGGACTAATTCCCAAACATCATTCTTTCAAAATTGAATCAACTCATATTGCATAGTAATTATCCAATGCTCATCCTTGCATGCTTCCTCCACATTCTTGGGCTCTATTGTGGAAGTCTAGCAAAAGTATCAAACCACATTCTCTATTTGAGATAAAGTATGGACACCTAGTGTGGGATCACCAATTATATCGGTTGTTTAATGACTCTTTCGAACCCAAGAGGGTGGATTCTCTATGTCAAGAGTGGGGTCCACTATGGTGGTGTGGGGAATAATGATATCTCCTTTGGGGGGGGGGGGGGCATTACTCTCACATGAAATACCATAATCAATAATTGTAGTTAGTGATTCATCTCTAATTGTGATTTTTATTGATTCCATGACCTTTGAGCTTTTAAGGTTATACACACTTTAGGTTGTACTATTCGATGAATATCCTAAACGTATTACCTCATCGCTTATAGAGTCAAATTTCCCTAAATGCTCTCTATCTCCAAGGATATAGCAAGGACTCATAAAAAATGTAAATACGATAGGTTGTGTTTCTTACCGATCCACAACTCATATAGAGTGTGAAGTGTGTATGGACGAAGATAAATCATATTCAGAATGTGACGTGTGGTGTTAATCGCCTCAGCCCAAAATTGTCTACGCATTTTCCTACCAAGGAACGTGGACCTAGTCATCTCTTGAATAGTCCAAATTTCCCTCTAAAGAATCACATTTTGTTAAGGAGTACGATGGGACAAAAACTCATGTTTAATTTCAACTTCATCATAAAAACCATCTACTCCAAAAACTTTACATTCATTACCAATGTTACTATGAATCTGACTTATAGTGACACATGTTAATTTTGAAGAACATGACACTTGACCGTTAGAAACTCAATAGAGTCAAACTTTTATCTAAGAAATCCAATGATAGAATATCTCAAAAATTCATCAACCATCACTAGGATATATTAATTACCACTAATACTTTTCATTTGCGTAGGACCCGTAGTATCCATTTGTGTTAACTCTAAACACGGGAGGTGTTAATTGTATTTAACTTCTTATGAGGACTCTTGATTTGTTTCCCTTGTTGGCAAGGGCCAAAAACCGAGAAAATTTGTTTATTGTGAGATGGCAAGACACGAACTAGGTATTCTTAGCTAACCTCTCAAGATCTCTAAAACTGATGTGACTTGGTCATTGATGTCAATGGTACATAGTGGAGACCTTAACACTATTGCACACTAAAGAGGACTTAGGAATGATACCATAGCAAATGTTGGTAGTCACCACACTTTGTAGTAAAAATTCATCGAATTGATCCAACTAGTCAAATTTTATCATAAATTAGCATCACATATTTTTCTTATTCTTATTAAGTTATCGTTCAAACATTCAATATACAACACATTGTCTAGCTTAGTAAAATTTAAAATCTCCATGCAACAGCGTCCTAATATGCTAAACTTACTCCCATCCCAAAAGGGGACTTTTCCTTCCTTGCGATCCATAAGGTTAGTAAAATGTGACTTATCACTGGTCATGTGCCGATAGCACCTACTATAAAAATACCATTGATAAGTATCTTAAACCTTCAAAGCAACGCTAAAACAAGGTTTTTTAATCACTCTTATGTACCAGTCACCTTTTTCTTACCCTTATCGATGTTGGTCGTTGTGTGGGAAGTGTTCTCAAAAGGCATAAACATCTTTTGAAAATTTTCTATTAAACTCTTGGATGTAGTGATTAGACACTAAACTTTATTTTTAACACTCACAAGAACTCAATAGTGGTGTGTGGGAGAATTTGTGAGCGATACTTTTCTTAGCTTGTAGATAATACCCTAAGGTGACCTTTTCATTTGCAATGTGTGTAATCATAGATTTTAGGATGATTTCTCCTTAGTGGGTTACGTCTAGGCCCGTAGGTATCTAACAAAAACTTATAAATAGGTTCGGGTGTTGTATTGGAAGTGGATGCACCCTAATAACCTATGCCACATCTCTCATTAAAACCTAAAGTGATACCTAGGAACATCTTTCAACCTTCTTATATGTGTCCTCTAATGTGACTTTGATCTCCCGGGAACATTCAAGATCTTTGTCGAGTTGGGAAACATGCGCTTTAAGTTTCACACGAGTCTTTAATTATGCTTGAAGATCTCTTGTAAGACTAGCCATTTTGTTAGTCAAGTCATTATTTTCCCTACCCACCAAAATAATTTTCTCACTCAAGGAGATTATAACTGATGTCTCACTCTCTCTCGAAATTTCCAACTACTTCCATAAAGAACAATACCATAAGATTCAAATTTTTATCTTTCTTTTTAAAAAAAAATTGTGTAAATTTTGGACTAAGCGTATTGAAGACCACGTTCTCCCTCACTCGTATCATTACCCTCAAACTCTTGGGAATGATTCAACTCATTATCAAGCTAATCAGATTCAAAAACGTCCTCGTCCGCATGATAAGTACTTAAAGTGATCACGTGACTAGGATTGAACACAGTGAAATTATGTCCATGTATCGATTCATCTCCGGAATCCACCAACTCAACATCACTATCGCTTAAAGTGGCTTTATAGGTGGCTTTGCCTTCGCCCTGTCTCTTAAGTCTAGGTGGAAACTCATAGGATTTGTGATCTTCCCGACTCATAACATCTCTCCGATTCAATCTTCTTAGGATACTCGCATATAGCTTTATTTTGATCATTCTCATGAAAATTCTACCCACTTTGAAATCTTTTTTCTCAACAATTTTATTTTCTGTTTTGGATGAATTTTGATTTTTGATTTTGCAAACTTTTTTGAATTTTTTAGTAAAGAGGGCAAGATCATCTTTATCAAAATCAAAAACATCTTTTTTTCTTATATTTATCTATAAAACTATATCCTTTTTCATTTTCTTTTGGACTCTGAGGAATATATCTAATACGTAGGTTTAAAGATCATCTACGAGTTCTTCTAGCCTAATTGTGTCTAGAGTTTCCAAAGAGTTAAGTATGGTAACTTTTACACTAAAAAGAGATGGGAAAAACCTCAAAATTTCTTAACAACTCTAGTTTTCAGAATTTTCCCACCCAATTTAAAACTAGAATACACAATATCAGACAAACGAGCATAAACTTCATCAAAGTTTTCTATTTCAAGCATGACTATAGTATCAAATTGTGTGGTGAGGTTTTAAATCTTAGAAGCTTTGAAAACATTAGTACCCTATGTCTGAGATGAAGTATATGCCAAGCTTCTTTAGACGTGGTACACATAACGATACGATAAATTTGTCGGGTGGGACAACACCAAAATTAACATTCATCCCCCAAAAGTTAAAATTATTCAATCTAAAATCATCTTAAGTCCCAATTGTGACTAGCTTGAGACTAATGATATTTTCATTTGTCAGAATAGGATTCCACCCCCTTTCAATAATATGCCAGATGCGCTCGCCGATCGATTTTAGAGATGATCTCATTCGAGCTTTTCAATAATCATAATTTGTTGCATCAAACAAAGGTGGCCTGATGTATGAATTCTCCATATAATCACCAAGATTCATCAAAATAATGTAAAAAAAAAGCTATGATACCAATTTAAAAGAGCGTCATAGAGTGGTCCGGTTATATGATCAAATGTAGAGTTCGTAGATTAGGTCACACAAAAGAGAAAATCAATTTAATCTAATTCTATCTTGATTAATTATGTGAAACTAAACATGGAAGATATATGATATAAATTTAATCAAACAAAACATCAGACAGGATGAGGAAAAAATCTCTTTCGAGAAAAACCTTTTTTTAAATTTTTTACAACTATGTATTACAGAATGATATGGACAAACGTACATATTTAGACACCAGTAAGTATTGTAGTTGTGTCTTCCTTCCTTGTTGATGATAGAAAGCGGTGAAAATCCATCAATGCCCCAAAGTAAGCTCCACTTGCCTCATTATCCATCGATCAACCTCGGGAAACAACTTTCCTATCTTTAGTAGTGAAGAATCAACTCCATGGAGATATGAACATGGTATGTGTTCTTCAAGATTTGATAAAGTGATCATAAAACATTAAAAGGGTTTGGATTTAGAGAACCAAAGTGTTTGGGTTAAACTAGGGTATGGATATCTTTTGGATATGTATAGGAAAATGATCTCATCCAAAAGTTCTTTAAAAAACTGATGCCATCATCCCTTTATATAGAAAGCACATTTTTTAGACAGTACATTTTTTGAGGATTCATTCGATCCAAAATAGGAATTCATTAGAACGAAATGGTATATATCGTCTGAAATAAAACCAAACTCATTCGAACGAAATGGTATATATCGTCTGAAATAAAACCAAAGTCATTTTCTTGTAAAGAGTTTACTTCTTGTGAGTAGCCAGCTCTTTGGCTGCTCACTTCACTTGTGACCAAGTGTGCAGTGTGTGTGGCCTGAGTGACTTCTGGGTCTTCCTACTAGTATTCTCTCAATCCTATAGTGCTAAGTGATTGAGCTTACTCAACATATCTTGTCCCTCAGCCGCCAAGCCAAAACTCCCAGGAGGTCCCAACGCGCCTGTTCGAGCCCTGCTTGCTCGATTAGGCTACCTGTACAAGAAAGTAAAGTGTTAGTGCTGTTGTTCATTTAGAGACTGGTGTTTCATGATGAAAACTCCTGTAGCAGCACTTCTCGAATAACATTTCTGCAGTGACCCTTGCAGTGGCGCTGACTCTTGAAACGGCACCGACTTTTGTGGCGGCGCGGACCCTTGCATCGGCGCTGGTATTTGAAGTGGCGTCGACACGTGACACGGTTCCGATGCTTGCAGCGGCGTCGAAACTTGAAGTGGCGTTGACGTTCGAAGCAGCGCTGATACCTGAGGTAGCGCTGACGCTCGAAGTGGCCGCTGATGCTTGAGTTGGCGTTGTCATGTGAGGCGGCCCCGACCCTCGTCGTGGCACCAACGCTCGAAGTGGCGCCGATGCTCGAAGTGGCGCCGACGCTCGAAGTGGCGCTGACGCATGAGGTAGTGCTGATGCTTGAATCGGCGCTGACATGTGAGGCGGCGCCGACCCTTGTCACGGTGCCGACGCTCGAAGTGGCGCTGTTGCTTGAATCGGCGCTGACATGTGAGGTGGCCCCGACCTTTGTCGTGGCGCCGATGCTCGAAGTGGAGCCGACCTTTGTCGTGGCACCAACGCTCGAAGTGGCGCTGACGCTTGAAGTGGCTCTGATGCCTGGGGTAGCGTTGAATCGGCGCTGACATGTGAGGCGGCGCCGACCCTTATCGCGGCACCGACGCTCAAAGTGGCGCCGACGCTGGAATTGGCATCGACCCTTGTTGTGGCGCCGACACTCGGAGTGGCACCGACACTCGAAGTGGCGCTGACGCTTGAAGTGGCGCTGACGCCTGAGGTAGCGCTAATGCTTGAATCGGCGCTGACATGTGAGGCGGCGCCGACCTTTGTCGTGGCGGCGACGCTCGAAGTGGCGCCGACCTTTGTCGTGGCGCCGACACTCGAAGTAGCGCTGACCCTTGAAGTGGCGCTGACGCCTGAGGTAGCACTGATGCTTGAATCGGCGCTGACATGTGAGGCGGCGCTGACCCTTGTTGCGGCGCCGACGCTCGAAGTGGCGCCGACGCTCGAATTGGCGCCGACCCTTGTCGTGGCGCTGACACTCGAAGTGGCACTGACGCTTGAAGTGGCGCTGATGCCTGAGGTAGCGCTGATACTTCACAATGGCTTTTGGGCTTCTTGGTGACCCTCGCGGGTACCTCTCGGGTGTCATTAATAAGAGAAAGTATTTTTTATTTCGTTTGCTTCTTTGTGTTAATAACACCCTTCTACATTAGCCCCTCGTGCAAAGATTTTTTGGTTGGGTAGACTAAAAAAACTTTGTACGCTATAAATCTCATTTCAACAATTATATATATATATATATTGTTTTTGAGGGATCCTAGGATCATTAACTTCTGTGTTCTTTTATTCCAGATTTTCAAAAAAAAAAATTTGAGAACCCACGCGTCAGTGTGGGAACTGTCATCTCATCATTTGGGAAAAAAAGGTCATCGCCTTTTTGCCTTCCTGCACGTTTTCCCATTTTGGTGCAAAAAAAACATAAGCCCCTTATCTTGGGGTCCTTCATCTTCTTCAATAAAAAACATAAGCATCTTTGGGTTTGTAGTGAGAGAAAGTGAGGAAATGGATTTTTAAAACCCCATAGCCACCCATCTCCTCCTTCTTTGCTCTAACCTTCTCAACTATCACACCCTCTCATCCATGGATTCCAAACCAACGAAGGTCTCTCCAAATGTAAGCAACTCTAAACCCCCCAAGGTTCTACACTCTTTATCGTCTCCATCCGTCGTTCCTATCGCCTCCGTGACCTACATAGCTGTCGCCGGCGACGATTTGCCTGGTACGACCACCGGTGCTGCCGCCCCATGCGCGGTACCTGTTTCTGCAGATTTCGGGTCGAGAACCCTCATGAGTTCCTCGCCCTTCCAGTCGCCACCTACGGGGGGTCTCGAGAGACAGTCTTCCATGGTACGAGGGGTCTCTCGCGATGATCTTCCGACATCTAAGGGGCTTGCGCCCGTTCGTAGTGTCCGCGAGGAACGCGAGGTCTCGGCTGAAAGTTTTCTGATAGCTAAGGGTCTCGCGCCCGATTTTATTGTGCGCGAGGAGCGTGGGGTCTCGACTGGGGCTGTTCCGACCGCCAAGGGTCTCGCGCCAAGCTTCACCGGTGCTGCCGCCCTGCGCGCGGTACCTGTTTCTGTAGATTTCGGGTCAAGAACCCTCATGGGTTCCTCGCCCTTCCAGTCGCCACCTGCGGGGGGTCTCGAGAGACAGTCTTCCATGGTACGAGGGGTCTCACGCGACAATCTTCCATCATCTAAGGGGCTTGCGCCCGTTTGTAGTGTCCGCGAGGAGCGCAAGGTCTCGGCTGAAAGTTTTCTGATAGCTAAGGGTCTCGCGCCCGATTTTATTGTGCGCGAGGAGCATGGGGTCTCGACAAGTATTAGTGCTGACGCCATCACTTTGCCCTCGGGTGTCTCGATGCCTTTGACTGTTTCTAAAATGGGTATTTCCACTTACGACAGCATGGTGACCTCTCATCAGCAGTCGGGGGCCTCGAGACTTGGTCTCGCGTCCACAGGTCTCTCATTCGTGGAAGGGGGTGTCTCAACATTTTGTCACCTCGGGGGTTCCATGACCCAGGGTGTCTCATCAACTGTTGGTGTTACGGAGAGCATGCTACTGACCAGGGGATCTTCGCCTGATTTTGCTGGGATTTCTGCCTCTACTTCTTTTTTTGCTTCAGGGGACCCCGGGGGTCCCTCGCTCGGAGTCCCCGCTAGGATGAGTTCTTTTCTTGAGCCCATGGCTCTTGGTGGTTCATCAGCTACGCCAACTTCTTCTCAGGCATGGAAGGATTATATGCGCATTCGTCAAGGGCGAGACTTTGGTATTTATCGTCGAGCTCCTTTTTTGGTCCTGCTGACAGTTTCATGATTTCACTTTCTGATTTTGGGGAAAAAATTTCGGGCGCTGTTCTCGAACGTTCTCACGCGGGGTTAACTGAGTCTGCTAATCTCCCTACTATTTCTCCGAATTCCATTCTCCGAGTCCGAGTTGACCGCGGTGACTTCCCTTATTCCAACGTTGAAGTTAAAACCCCAGGTGAACCCACGGAGGAGTGGGCCAGTTGGGTCGATTATGTTCTGAGCGTTCCTGATTATGTGGCTATTCTTAGGGATGTGGGACTCTTTACCGCCGTCAGCAGCCTGAAGTCCTGCACCATATTTAAACACGGTTCTTCGCTCAATCTCTTATTATCTCGGTGGAGTATGGAGTCTCACACCTTTGTCACGGGCTGGGGGGAATTTACCGTTACCCTAGAAGATATATGTGAGTTGTATGCCCTTCCTTTCTTTGGGCAACAGGTCTTTTCCGATGACTGCGAGGACTCCCTAGAGCAGGAGCTGGTGGGGGAGTTACGGTCAGCTCTCGGAGAGTGCTCGAGGTATGTGGCCATAAATATAACGGGTCATTCCAAGCATTCCCTTGCCAAATGGCAAAGATACTGGTTTAGAGACTTTGAGCAGTTGCAGAAGGGGGAGACTTCTCGTGAAGCCCCCAGATCCCAGGATGGTCCTAAGCTTCACTCTCCTGCACATTTAGCCGCTTTCCTCGTTACGTTCCTGACTCGGTTCCTTCTACCAGGTAAGCCTGAAGATTGTCCTCGCGAACTTCTTTTTAGATTGGCTGTACGATTGTCTCGCGGTAGGTCGGTACCCATGGCTTCCCTGACCTTGGGTTCTCTTTACACCTGGATAGATCGAGCACACATAGATGTAGAGAGGTCCTGCGGTCGGTATGATGTTTCTAATCATGTCAACGCCCCTCTCTTGATGGCCTTTTTGTTTGAGCATTTCCCCCACTTTGCTTCAGGGGCTCACGCTTGTCATAGCGACGCTGCGAGACTTCTTCGGTGGCATAAGAAAACTCCCAAGAAGTCTCTGGGAATGTTGATTGATGATATCAAGGAGTTTCAGTTTCGGCCTTACACCAGGCGCCCTGGGGGTACTTTCAGCTGGCTTTCTTTAACTGGCGACGGCGGGACCTTCTATTGCCCTTCAGCAGTGGGGTCAGTTTCCACGTGTCCTCATATTAATGTGGTGACGATGCTCTTACCGTGTCACCTTCCTTCTTGGACCGAGTTAGGTCCCCGTGCTGAATCTTATCATTCCGAGAGGGCAAGACGACAGTTTGCTTATGATCAGGGCGTTCACACTCCTCCTCTTCCTACCTACGGCAGTCATTCTGAGGCATTCTCCGAGGCGTGTGGTAGCTTTACTCTTCAGGGGTTATTCCGCAGAGTTAGTGGTTTGGGTGGTCTCTATGTGCCTCCCAGCGATTATCACCCTTCATTCACTTCATCCTGGTTCCTTCTTTGCCAGCAGCAGGTTCGTCTTATTCGAGAATGTGTAGTTGGCCCTCCTCATGAGACTAACCCCATTAAATATACCAGAGCTCAGTTTTTGTTCAGGCGGACGCAGAAAGATCCTTGGTTTCTCAGCACCACCTCTACGCCACCCTTGGAGCAGGCCATCCCTATTTTAGTGAAACCTCTCATTGACGAGTCACTTCCGCCTCCGTCGACTGAGCTTCCCCCTGTGAAGTCTAAAAGCAAAGGGAAGGCGGGCACCTCTACTACCAGCAAAAGGAAACACCCTGACGCCGATGTTTCCAATTTTGTTCCTGCTACTACTGCTTCTCCTCCTTCTTCTCCTGTGAGGACCCGAGCTGCGAAGAAAAAGAAAGGAGGTGGCGCTGGCATAGCTACTTCCTCACCGAGCTTTACTTCCCAGGAGACGCGGGTCGCGTCTATTCCTATTGTAGAAGGTACTATATCACAACATCCTTTACTTAGTGGAACCAGTCTTCACGCAGTTCCTTCATCCCCCTCCCCTTTATTGGAAGAGGAACTAGTTGATTATGGAAGCACCCATTCCTATGACGACCATAGTTCTTCTTCGGGTGATATGGGCGGCCTGGGTTTCCATAGCGAAAGCACTACTGACACTTATGCTTTGTTGCCAGTCTCTAGAGAGTCTTCTAGCGATGATGAGGCCTCCCGTTCTCCTGGGGGGGGGGGGGGGGTTAACCCCACCCATCTCCCTTATATCCAGACTACGCGCCCTGTTACTGTAAGCGTTCTCCCTTTACTTGTCTATTTTTTTTTTGCATATGTTATTCTTTCTTCCCCTCATTATATATATATATATATATATTTTCATTCAAACCATTTTGTTATATTTGTGCAGGCCATTTCCGTAGAGGCAAGTAGTTCTCCTCTTCCCCCACTACGATCGACGCCCTTTCAGCGGGAGAGGAACTCCATGCTCATTTCCTCCCGAGGCCTGTTTAGAGAGGTTTGCTGTCTCCTTAATTCATTTAACATCTGTTGTAATTTATTCGTCTTCTAACTGCCTTTTGGTTGCGTACACTGTCATTTCCTCGCAGCTTTCGTCCGTGCACTTTACTGTCATCCGGACCACCCCTGTGGCTTCCCCTTCTCCTCGGGTATGCCTCGCTATTTCCAAAACTTTCATTGTGCCATTTTCTTTTCTTTTTTTTTACTTCTTTCTTTTTTTATTCACCCATTTATCACGCGTAGAGAGTTGTGTCTTCGGGCGTTGCCACACCATCTTCTCTTGTCTCGGCGGTGGGCACTTCTGCAGTTGAGCCCATAGGCTCCTCTTCATATGAGGTACGTATATATTATTTTTTTTACCTTTGAATATTTGTTTCCTCTTGACAGGATTCCTAATGGCTCTTGGACTTTCTTCTCAGGGAGGGGCTCCTCCTTTAGTTGGCGTTATCGCCCTGGGTTTATCCTCTTCGGGGAGAATTTCTATCCCTAGGATCCGCGTATCTATGGACGGTAGACCTTTGGTCCAGGTGACTTCTCGTGGCCTAATATTTACCGTGGCCTCAACCAGTGAGCCCACACTTCAGGTCAGTCCTTTCTGTTGAAGCAATGGGATCTCCTTTTCCTCGAACATGCAATAAACAACGTATTTTCATTCTTTGCAGGCAATCAGTACAGACCCTACTGCACCGACCGTCTTTTTTCGCGCTTCCCCCTTGGATGGGGTTCAGGTATTATTTTATTTTCTTAGTTCTATTTTCTTATCTGTCCAGCCTGTGCTTATCGTAGCCCTCCTTTACTTTGTCGCAGTTATCCCTTGGCGCTGTTTCGAGTGCGGCTCCTGCCACTGCCGTTTCAGCAGCCCCTATACACGGGCTGGTTTGTCCTGTTGTTGCGCCTCTTCAGGTAGCTATCTCTACGGTGCCTGAGGTTGAGGTAGCTTCTTCGGAAGTATTGGTCACTGAGGCAACCCTTTCTGGAGCATCGATCAGTGTTGTTGCCCCTACGGGGGACCCCTGCTCCTCCTTCTATGACCGTTACTGAGGGCGTTGTTCAGGTACCGTGTATAAGGGCATCTACTTCCCTCGTGTCATTCTTATGTCTTTATTATTTTATTTAAATTACGCGAGCATTCCCCTCTTCACCTTTGTTGCATTGTCTTCAGGTGAGCAAGGTCGCTCTGATGACTAAGGAGCCAAATGAAGTTGTTTCGATACTTGTGGAGTTAGAGAATAAGATGGCTATGAGAGAGGTATTAAACTGGCATACTCTCTTTTTACTATTTCCCTTCTTTTCTTCTTGCGTAAACTGTGCAGTCATTCTCATTTCACCCTTATCTCATTGTTTCCAGGTGCATGAGAGTACTCCGATAACTGTGGAGTCTGGCGGTGGGGCAACTACGAGAGAGGTATTAGACTGGCATACCCTCTCTTTCCGCTATTCCCCTCTTTTCTTCTTGCGTATGCTGTGCAAGCATTCCCATTTCACCCTTGTCTCATTGTTTCCAGGTGCATGAGAGTACTCCAATGACTGTGGAGTCTGGCAGTGGGGCAACTGTGAGAGAGGTATTAAACTGGCATACCCCCTCTTTTTACTATCCCCTCTTTTCTTCTTGCGTATACTGTGCAAGCATTCCCATTTCACCCTTGTCTCATTGTTTCCAGGTGCATGAGAGTACTCCGATGACTGTGGAGTCTGGCAGTGGGGCAACTGTGAGAGAGGTATTAAACTGGCATACCCCCTATTTTTACTATCCCCTCTTTTCTTCTTGTGTATACTGTGCAAGCATTCCCATTTCACCCTTATCTCATTATTTCCAGGTGTATGAGAGTACTCCGATGGCTGTGGAGACTGGTAGTGGGGCAACTGTGAGAGAGGTATTAAACTGGCATACCCCCTCTTTTTACTATCCCCTCTTTTCTTCTTGCATATACTGTGCAAGTATTCCCATTTCACCCTTGTCTCATTGTTTTTAGGTGTATGAGAGTACTCCGATGACTGTGGAGACTGGTAGTGGGGCGACTGTGGAGGGAGATCATAGTTCTGAGTTCACTCCTTTGGTTGGTGACGCTGATTCTGGTGGAGAGTCTTCTTTCCTTCCTTCTGAGGTGGGGTCTCGTCACTCCGATGGTGATGATGAAGCCGAGGATGCTGCGAGTATTTCTAGTAGGCTATGGCGTGAGGAGTTACCAGGCCGCTTCAGGGTACATGAGCGTCAGCTCTTGGATCTCATCTTGGAGCACCATCCCGAGACGTTCACTTCTCAGAGTATACTCCAGGTTGACAGTCTTACGGCCTTCAACCTGAGGGCTCTTGCCAGCCATGTTCATGAGTTCTTGGCTACCTCCCCTGCCAAGCTGACTAGCTCTTCTATTTTGCTATTCTTGGATGCTCTCCGCGACTTACAGCAGTTCTATCATTTTCGTTTGGATTGGCTTGACGCAGGGGTTCGCCCCTTTTTGAGTGTTCCTTTCCGAAAGATAGTGAGGTTTCACACTTCCCGGCAGTCCAGGGTTGAGCAACGACATGATGAGGCTACGAGGATCCGGAATCAGATTTCCCTCCTGCAGGTGAAGCTTGCCAGACTCGAGTCTGGAGATGAGGAGGATGAGGCTAAATTCGTTAGGTTGGAGGAAGAGTTTCTGCGGGAGGTGGGTTCGTCATATGCTGGCGCCATCGCGCGTGATGATTTATTTTTTGTGGTTTCTAGCCGATAGGCTACTTCTTGCTTTGTAGTGCTCAGAATTCTATGTGTATATCACTTGTCATTCCTGTATGAGACACTTTGTTTCTTCTGCACTTTCTTTTTCTTTTGTTTTCCCTTTATGTTGTGGGTGTTTGTTTTACATGACTTGCTCTAATTTCTGTGAGCCTTTAGTCTACTGGGGGCTACCCCATATACTGCGGGGTATTTGCATTGATATGAAAAGTTATGTATTATCATATTGTACACATTTTTTGAAAATGCACCTCTTGTAGCTGTGAGGTGTTGGCATGTGACTTTCTTGGGTTGCCCCTCCTGTCTGTGGGGGTATTCCTACATATTACTTCTTATAGTCATAGAGGCTGGGTTGGAGAGGAGAGTGACCTATGCCCCTTTCCGAAAGCCTGATTTTATTAAAAAACTGTATTAATTTATGTCTGGGGGACTTTGCTCAGTATACTTTCTCTTAGGATGGACTTACCTCCCAAGTGTAGTGGGCAAAGTTCCTGATCTTTTTTTTTTGTACTCTCTTCTAATTTAATAGGGAGTGTATATGTATGTATAAATGAGCAAGTAAAGCAAATGTCAACAATGATAAAAAGTGTTGTTATTTCATTTCTTTACCTTTGTGTGCTGTTTACAGTGTAGTAGTGCTCTAAAAAAATTTACACAAAAAATTTTTCTAGCATAGGAGCAATCCTCTAAATCCATTATAGACATGCAAAACACAAACAAAACTTGTTAGCTGTTACTAAGCATAGTACCTCTTCAGCCACTTGCAGTTGATGGACTGGAGGCAATCACTCTCTGGTTCTGATAGTTGGCAGTAACCCGACTTCCCCACCCCTCTGACAACAAAAGGGCCTTCCCAGTTAGGTTTGAATTTTGATGACGACATGCTACGGAGATGGTGAGTTGATGCTCGCAGGACTAGATCTCCCACCTGGAATTCCCTAGGCTTAACCAAGTTTTCGTAGGCCCTGGACAGTTGCTGAGTGTAGACTTTGAAATTCTCTCTCGCCTTGTCTCTGTGCTCGTCCAGCGCCTCAAGTTGCACATGCCTTGGGTCTGGGATGAGCCCATTGCTAAGAGAAATTCTGGCTGAAGGTACCGCCAGTTCCACTGGTAGGACAGCTTCGGTCCCATATACTAGAGAGAAGGGAGTGAAACCTGTTGGCTTTCTTTTCGAAGTACGGTAGGCCCATAACACCATAGGCAGCTTATCATCCCATGCTCCCGGCATGTCTTCTAGCATTTTCTTCAAAATATTTATCAGGGTCTTATTAGTAGCTTCTGCTTGGCCATTGCCCTTTGGGTAGGATATGGTTGAGCTATTATGCACGATCTTATACTTGTCCGTGAGGAGGGCCATCTCTTTGCATACAAATTGCTTCCCATTATCCGTTAGGATCACTTTGGGTATACCAAACCTACATATGATATACTCCTTTATAAACTGGGTTACCACTTGGGCGGTAACTCTCCTTAAAGGAATGGCCTCCGCCCATTTAGTGTACAATTATGTAGCTACGATGATAAAAGCCTTGCCGTGAGATGCTGGGGCGATCTTACCCACCAGGTCGAACGCCCATATGTGGAAGGGATAGGGGGTTGCCAAGCTTTGTAGGCTGACGGAGGGAGCGTGCACCATGTTTCCATGCACCTGGCATGCTCTACACTTTTTCACATATCCAATGGAGTCAGCCTCCATGGTTGGCCAGTAGTATCCCAACGTCATCAGTTGATCATACAGCTTGGCGCCTCCCATGTGGGAGGGCTCATGAGCTTCTTTCAGCACCCTTTCCACTTCCTCTTTGGCTACGCACCTTAGGGACTTCTCATTGTACCATTTCCTATACAACTCTCCTTTGACCAAGTAGAAACGTGCTACCCTTTTTCTAAGGTAAATTTCATCCGCTCTCTCGACGGGCAGCTCCCCATCTTTTAGATATGCTAGGTACGGCTGTCTCCAATCTTCGAAGGCTTCCACGAAGTCAGCCTCCGTCGGCTGGTCAAAATTAGCTTGGCACTTTAAACAACTTTGTTGCAAGCGGGCCGCTTCTACGCTCATGGAGGGCCAAAAATACCCACTTCGCTGCAGTCTCCTGTAAAGGGGGATATCCGTATCTCCACAGTGCCTCTGGTTCATTTCTATTAGCCTCTCCTTGGCTTCTTGCTCCCCTACGCACCGTTCGAGAAACCCTCCAGGACTCTTGAAGTAGAGAGTTCCCTGTAGCAGGTGATAGTTGGCTAACTCTAATATTTTCATTGTCCCTTCCCTGGTTTCAGGTTTCTTCTCTACCAGACGCCTCCAATCTTCCGGCTCGTTACTTGGGAATAAGGACTTTACGGTAGTAGGTACTGTTCTCCGCCTCACTGTGATGGTTGCTTCTGACTCTTCCATGTCCAATTTTTGGGCTATGGTGGCGAGTGCGTCAGGGTGCCTGTTCATCGTTCGCGCCTGCCTCTCCACGGTTACTTCCAAGAACTGTCCCAGCAGTCGTTGGATGATGTGTCTGTATGGCGCTAAGTTGGCATGTTTAAGGGAAAACTCTCCATTGACCTGCCTTACGACCATATTGGAGTCTCCTCGTATACACAGTACCCTGATCCCTCTTCTGAGTGCTTCCAGCATTCCTAGAATGAGGGCTCCATACTCAGCTTCATTATTTGAGCATTTAAAATCTAACTTGAAAGAGAGGGTAATCTTCTCCTTCCCATCTGACAGTATGACGCCAGCCCCACCTGTTCCCTGAGCACTGGAACCATCAAACTCCATAAACCACTTCTTCACCTCCTCCGCCATGCATGCTTGGAAATTTTCTCCGGGTAGTTCCTCACTAGGTGGTTCGAAAACCCCACTCGGGAAGTGGGTCAGCAGATCTGCTACTGCCTGGCTCTTAATGGCTTTAGGCACTACGCATTTTAGATCATATTCTGATAAGATCAAAAACCACCTTGCTGCTCGTCCCACGAGTATAGTTCGCGCGAGGAGGTACTTGATGGGATCACACTTGGTGACTATGTGAAAGGTGAAGGCTAGAAGGTAGTGTCTCAACTTCTGGGCTACAAATACCAGCGCCAGGCAGTGCCTCTCAACGCTAGTGTATCTCGATTCTGTTCCGGATATTACTCTTGACAGGTAGTAGACCGGCTTTTCCATTCCTTCCTTCTCTTGCGCCAAGAGGGCCCCTATCGACCTCTCTGTAGAAGTGAGGTAGAGCAGCAGCGGCGCCCCGGCTTCGGGGGGAATCATCGTGGACGGAGAGGCTAGGATTTCTTTAATCTTCTCGAACGCACTTTCTTGCCTCTCTCCCCAAACCCACTTGGCTTTGTCTTTTAGTAGAGGTGCGAATGGATGAGTTACTTCTGCCAACGCAGGTATAAACCTCCTCAGGTAGGATACCTTTCCCAGGAAGCTCTTAAGTTGTCTCTGACTCTTGGGCGGTGGAATCATCACAATAGCTTTCATCTTCTCTGCATCCACTTGCACTCCTTGTCTATTTACCACAAAACCTAAGAATTTCCCGGCAGTAACCCCAAAGGCACACTTGGAGGGGTTCATTCTCATCTTATACCACCGAAACCTCTCGAATACTCTCCTGAGATCCTGGATGTGCTTGTTTTATTTCCTAGACTTCACCACCAAATCATCCACATAGAATTCTAGTATATCATGAAATAAATCATGAAAAATTGCCATCATGGTTCGCTGGTATGTGGCTCCAGCGTTCTTCAATCCAAAGGGCATGACTGTATTGTGAAAGTTCCCTAATCGTGTGCGGAAGGGAGTCTTCTCTGCATCAACGGGGTCCATCTTAATCTGGTTATATCTAACATACCCGTCCATGAAGCTATACATCTCATGTCCCACGGTGGAATCCACTAAGCTGTCTATGCTGGGTAGTGGGAATTCATCCTTAGGGCACGCCCTGTTCAAGTTGCGAAAGTCTACACAGATTCTGATTTGGGCCTTGTCTTTCTTTGCCACTGGCACTATGCTGGACAGCCATATGGGGTGCTGAATAGGCTTGATGAACCCTGCCGCTAACAACTTCTCCACCTCAGCCTTTATTTTCAAATCAAGGTCTGCTTTGTATGTGCGTGTGGCTTGCCTTACCGGAAGGGCGTTGGGAAGGATGTTCAATCTATGAGATCTCACTTCCGCGTCTATCCCTGGCATCTCCGTGTACTTCCAAGCGAATACATCCGTGAACTCCTTAAGTAGCTCAATTAGCTCTTCCTTCTGCTTCGATTCCAGGCACATGGAAATTAGAATGGGTCTACTCTCGCCCTCTTCTAACCCCAACTTGATTTCCTCTAATTCCTGCAGCTGCTCTCTGGGTCCATCTTGCATGCACTCCGGCTCTTCTTCTGGTTCTTCAACATACTCAACGATATCGGATTCATCGATAATAAAATATTCGGGCGTCGGGTCGATGCTCTCGTCCCAGAACATCGCCCGTGCAGACCGTTATAAATGGTAGATGACTTTTCCATTGGGCAAGACCACTTTCTTGCAAGTTCGAGGAGGTCTAGCTACCTCCTCTACCTTCCTCTTGCCTTTTTCCATATGGGGGATTATCCTCTCCCCTAGACGGTCATGAACGGATTTTTTCTGCGGGACCCTTCCCTCAGCTACCTTGATTCCTGCTAGCTTTTTTGTAGAGACCTTTCTTTCCTCGTCCAACTCGGTGTAAAAGGCAGCATCTACCAGGTGGGCTTCCTCAACAGTGAAGGGTCTCTGCGTGGCCTTGATCACTATCTATGTACCTCTAATATTTGCCTTCGCGCACTGATGGTAGGTGGAAGGCACTACGCCATGAGTGTGCATCCATACCCTTCCAATGAGTAATTGGTAGCTGGTGTCAGCGTTAATAACATGAAATTTGATGTGGGAGGTAAAATTTCCTAACTTAATTCCCACATTCACGTATCCAATTGACTGCATTTCGGCGTTGTCGAATCCGGAAATTACTAGCGATACCAGAACCACCTTCTCCTGGTCAATTCCCGTTTCATATAATGTACTGATGGGCATGATGTTAATGGATGCTCCTCCATCCATCAATGCCCTAGGAAATGAGACTCCATTAATTATGGCTGTGACATACAACGGGCAGTTGTGGAAGTAGGGCACCACCCTATCCGCTTCTGAAAACACCACTTCAGAGGTATACTTCTTAATCATCCTTCCGATTGGCCCCTTCCAATTTAGCGAAGGGTCTCCCTGCTGCTGCACCGCCTCCAAGACTTTCCTCGTGATGGACACCCTCGTGTCGTACTTCACCCCTATCTGGTCGAAAAACCACTTGAACTTGGGGCTCCTCGCTATGGCCTCACATTCAGAATCTAAGTCTACCTCGTACCTCTGGGCACTGCAAACATACTCCGCTTCAGAGGTCCCTCCCTCGTCTAGAGCGAGGATGACGTCTACCTCACCTTCTGAGAGAGCGGCTTCCTCAACTTCCCCACTCCCACTTTCATGCTCCGGAGTGAAGAACCACTCCTCTTGCTTTCTTTCTAGTTGAAGTCTTCTCAGTGACAGATTTTCTAACTCTTCGCATAACTGCTCGCCATTCTCCCGCTTCACAAGACTTCTCGTAGCTTCTTCGTCGTAGGCAACTACCATGTTGGCAGTTCCAAAATGATGTGTAGGGAGTGGGTTCTCGTTAACGTCCGCGGGGGTATCTGCAAGGTACCGCTGGCCATCTGCTCACCAATAATCCTTCTCAAGTAGTAACAATCCTTGGTAGAGTGCTGCACTCGTTGGTTCAATTCGAAGTACTTCGGATTGGCCTTGTCAGCTGCAGTGGGGGTCTCTCCTTTTAGGTTGGGAGGTCCTGCTACACCTTCTCGCACCAAGGTGCGGTAACAATCCATGGCCTCCGCTACGCTGCACGATAGTGGCGGCAGGACATCCTCCCCAAATTTTCTATTGTTGCCGGGACTGTCAGTTGTGACACCCCCACTAATTAAATACTGGGTAGCTACTCCTTTATTAAATTAAACCAAAATGCCAAGTTGGCTCAGTTAATAGCATCACTATCGAAAACATTTTATTATTACTAACCACCTAGTATTTAAAAAGTGAGTTGCCAAATTTTAATTAAAGTCTGGTTAACATGCAGTAAAAGATTTAAAACAAGAATAATATCACCATTCACCATAACGAAGTAATAGAATAACCATCACACGATATAAATAAATCCGGAGGAAAACTCCTCACAACAAACTCCACAACTGAAATGAATAATTAAATACTAAATACTGAATCAATACATGCCAAAGTCTAAAAAACTGAAATGGAAAAGTATCTCTAATGGAACTGGGCAACATGCCCTAAAACTGAGGAATACTGAACATGGAATCCAAATGATAGAAGCGTTTACAAGCAAATCCCTGTAACTTCCACAAACAGCTACAACTCGTCATCTGAATGAGTATCCTATGCATGGTGTCCTTGTGGCTGGGCACCTAAAATGATTTTACAAAAAAAAAGATTTGAAAGCAAACGGGTCAGAGCCCGAATGTGGAGATATTTTAAAAACCTTCAAGTTCTTTAAAAACATTTAAAACATTAAATGCAAAGTACATGTTAGGACGTGCACTCACATGAAATTCTCACCTCTCGTCTAACTGTGCACTCCTAACGTAAGTACCCATCTAAAATGACACTAACCACTAGCTAAGAGACATCATATCTAGCTAGACTGATATAGGTTCTACCCTTATTACTCGGTTCCCATTAACATAAAAACAATCTCAATTAAATAGGGGTTTAACGTAAACTCAGATGCTCAATATGCAATATATTTCACTATCAGTTAACCTGTTATGTTTTTTTCTCGAAACAATACCGTAATTATACTCATAACATTAACATGAAGGTTCCCATTAATTAAGTGTATATTATTCACATCATAAATATACAATACAAGCACCCCGAGAACTAAGCTGCGGTGCACACATACTCTGCTATCCATCCCGGTACATCATGTACATAAGGATCACATATTCCGAATCTCTCAGGAATAGTTCACAGATAACAACATCACAAATAATGGAGGCGAACACAGTCACATCACATGGGTCACGCACATACCTACGCTCCCACGATCAGCGGACTTATTAACATCCCAACAAGTCTTTCTCTGACCTATGTTCATCGAGGTAACCAGTCTAAATCCGGGCAACACAAGGATTAGAGGGCCCTAAGCGAACGCAAACCTCCCGTGATAGCAAGTATGGTTGGTATGTCATACACACAAATCATATACCAATACTAAGTAAACACGCATCTTAGTAATCACCGTAATTTAATTGTAGTACATATCATATTCTCGTACCAACTTAATATATATATAACTTATATAATCCCGGTCCACATTTATACGCACCATAATTTATTCTCACGTCGTAGTAGGCACTCACGTCTCAATCCATAATGTCTATTTGATTCGTTCCACAATTATAACTTACTCCTCATTATATCCCAAATGTCCCAAGTATACCAATACACCATCAAGGAATGTTATCTCTATCATCGAACAAGTTTACGGGACTCCCAAAATCAAAACAGGCCAAAAAGGCCTAAACTGCCAGCTCGTTAGAAGTCTCGTTCGAACGAGGCTGTTCGAACGAGGTTTCGTTCGAACGAACTGGGCTATCTAACGAGATATCGTTCGAACGAACATCCCTCTCGTTAGAACCCCAAACTGTCAACTCGTTAGAAGCTCGTTCGAACGAGCTCGTTCGAACGACCTGGGTAGGTCTTCTAACGAGTGACCAGATTCAAGCCCAGAAATTCTATATTCGTTTTTCACCAATTTCTACACTTCTAATCTCAACCAAAATTCGTCCCAACAATGTTTTAAGGTCCCCAATCATCCTAAAACATACTAAGGTCATATACTAACATCTTTTAAGGAATTAACACATCCTAAACATCATTAATTCATCGAATTTCTACTCTTTCCCCCAAATATTCAAGAACATAAACCCTAGAATTTTAAATCCTCCATAAGTCCATTGTAGATCCGTTTTTATTACATCCAACATATATTAACATCAGAATAATTATCTCCATACCATTCTACATGCAATTTGTCCTCAAAATTCAAGTCCTAAGTCCAATTAAAATGGGTTTTTATTTAAACTCTCAAGAACAATTAGGTTTATGTAAATTCCTACACATGGAAGATGCATTCTCTATAATAATTGAAATTAAACCACTTGCCTTGATTTAATCTCAGATTTTGATGACGATTTGTTGAAGTTCTCTTCTCTTTCTGCAGAATTTCCTTCTATCTCTCTCTCTCCAAGCTTATCTCCAATGGTGGCTAGGGTTTTCTTTGGGAAAGTTTTGAAAACCTAATCTAATAACCCCCGTAGCTTATTGGGTCATTAAAGGCTGGTTAGTGGGTTTAGTGGGTAACTTCCCAATCAGATAAAGACTCCTAATTTTCGTCATTATTAAATCCCAAAAATACAATATTACCAAACTACCCTTATAAGATGCCGGTATGGCCTAAAAATACCCCAGGACCCAAACTAAACCCCCGGCTAGTGTTTTCTGACTATCTCGACTTTTCCGGACGCGTTGGCGCACTCAAAACGACCATACGGTTAATAGAATTTAAATTCACTTTTATAATTAAAATAATTATAACCTGACGCGACTGTCACCCGCGTCCCAATAAAATGTCCAAATTGCCGTATATCAATCTCACGACAAATTTCATAATTCAATATTCATATAACATCATATATACTCAATATAGTCAAATACCAACTCACATCTCGCTAGTATTTTATCTGGATTAATTCCCAATTAATTCTCATTTAATTAATTAATCCCAAAAATAAATATTGCCAAAAATACGGGGTATTACATACTTCCCCCCTAATAACAGAATTTCATCCCGAAATTCGAAACTAGAAAGTACCTGGTAAGAATAACTCTGGATAACGTTCGCGCATCTCATCCTTGCGCTCCCATGTGGACTCCTCGACATTATGATGTCGCCACTGAACACGCACTAACAGGACTATCTTTGATCGCAGTTTCCGCTCACTTCGGTCCAAAATAGCAATCGGTCCCTCCTCGTAGGAGCTATCAGGTTGGAGATCGATGTCCTCGAAAGCATTATGAGAATGAGACAAATTGTCCCTGAGATATTTCCTTAGCGAGGAAATATGAAACGCATCGTGAATCCGATGCAAATGCTCCGGTAATCCAAGCTTATACGCAACCGGTCCAATCCGCTCAATAATAGTAAATGGTCCCACATATCTCGGTGCCAACTTCCCTTTCTTCCCGAAACGCATAATCCCCTTCATAGGAGATACCCTGAGCAAAACCTGGTCCCCTACTTGGAACTCCCTGAAAAATCTCTTCACATCAGCATAGCTCTTCTGCCTGTCTTGAGCTACCCGAATGCGACTCCGAATCAACTCAATCCCTGCCGAAGTATCCTGAATTACTTTCGGCCCAAGTAGTTTGTTGTCCCCCACCTCCAACCAACATGCTAGGGAACGACAAGGTCTACCGTACAACGCCTCAAATGGAGCCATGCCAATGGTGAACTGATAGGAGTTGTTATAAGCAAACTCCACCAGTGGAAGGTACTGCTCCCATCCACCCCCAAAGCCAATAATGCACATGCGTAGCATGTCCTCCAACATCTGATTTGTGCGTTCGGTCTGCAGATGATAAGCCGTACTCAACCGCAATTCCGTGCCCATGGCCTCCTGAAAACTCTCCCGAAACCGCGAAACAAATATCTTGTCTCTGTCAGACACGATATTTAGGGGTACACCGTGAAGTCTCACAATCTCTGAAATGAAGAGTTGGGCATACTGTCCCGTAGTGTAGTCAGTCCTTACGGGTAAAAAGTGAGCGACTTTGGACAATCTGTCCACAATTACCCAAACGGAGTCGTGACCCCTCTGCGACGTAGGCAACCCCATGATAAAGTCCATGGATATGCTCTCCCAGATCCACACCGGGACCTCCAACGGCTGTAGCAGTCCTGCCGGTCTCTGATGATCCACTTTTACAAGCTGACAAGTGGCGCATTTCAAAACAAACTCAGCGATATCTCTCTGCATACCGCTCCACCAATACTGGCATCTCATGTATTGGTACATTTTGTCCCCTCCGGGATGTACCACGAACCGTGAGTCGTGCGACTCTGACATCACATCGTGTCGCAATTCCTCCCCTTCCGGAACCACCAATCTCCCATTGAAGCTTAATCCCCCGTCTGAGCTAACGGTATAGGACTCGGCTCCCTCTGCTAGTAATCGAACTATCTGCTCCTGACAGAACGAGTCATTAGCCTGTGCCCGTACTACCTTCGTGACAATCTGCGGTGTAACAGTCATCACAGACATGAAAGATCGGGCCACTGCATCTTGGTGTCCCAATTCCTTCCACTTGGCCTTCCACACCTCTGCCACTTCATCTGCTGGCCTACGGCTCAACGCGTCTGCCACCACGTTAGCCTTACCCGGGTGATACTGGATATCGAACTGGTAGTCTTTCACAAATTCAAGCCACCTACGCTGCTGCATATTCAACTCCTTCTGCGTGAACAGGTACTGTAGGGACTTGTGGTCTGTGAACAATTGGAACTTCTCCCCCAAAAGATAGTGCCTCCAAATCCGTAGGGCAAATACCACCGCCGCCAACTCCAAATCATGCGAGGGGTAATTCTTCTCATGAGGCTTAAGTTTACGGGAAGCATAAGCTATGGCTTGTCTCTCCTGCTGCAATACACCTCCAAGTCCTTGCAAAGACGCATCGGTGTAAACCAAATACTCAGCTCCCGGTCTCGGTAATGCTAACACAGGTGCTGAGGTTAATTTTTCCTTTAACTCATCAAATGCCAACTGACAGGCATCACTCCAGATGAATGGCACACCGTTACGAGTCAGATGGGTCAAAGGACCCGCTATCTTCGAAAATCCCCGAATGAACCTCCTGTAGTATCCTGCTAGGCCCAAGAAACTACGAATCTCAGTCGGTGTCGTGGGCTGTCCTCACTCTCTCAACGCGGATACCTTCCCCAGATCAACAGATATCCCCTGGTCGGAAATAATGTGTCCCAAAAACTGGACCTCCTTCAGCCAAAACCCGCACTTTTCAAACTTTGCATACAGCTCGTTCTGACGCAGCGTCTGCAAAACTTGCCTCAAATTCTCGGCGTGCTCCTCCTCTATCTGGGAGTAAACCAGAATATCATCGATGAAGACAATGACAAACTGATCTAGGAAATCCCTGAACACTCTGTTCATCAAGTCCATAAACACTGCTGGAGCGTTGGTCAAACCAAAAGGCATAACCCGAAACTCGTAAGAACCATATCTCGACAAGAACGCAGTCTTCGAGACATCCTCCTCCCTGATATGCAACTGATGGTATCCCGATCTCAAATCAATCTTCGAGAAGAAAGATGCTCCTCTCAACTGGTCGAATAAGTCATCGATTCGAGGCAACGGACACTTATTCTGTATCGTGACCTTATTCAACTCCCGGTAGTCCACACACAATCTCAGTGAACCATCTCTCTTCTTTACGAACAGCACAGGGGCACCCCACGGTGAAGTACTCCTCCATATAAACCCCTGACCCAACAATTGTTCAATCTGATCCTGTAACTCCCTCATCTCAGCTGGAGCCATACGGTACAGTGCACGTGCTATAGGTCTCGTACCTGGTAATAAATCTATAACAAAGTCTATCTCTTGACTAGGGGTAGGCCTAGTATCTCCTGAAACACATCCGAATACTCCCTGACAACTGGGATAGAATCTAATGGAATCACAACCTCCTTAGAGGTATCCTCCTCTATGTAATATAGATGAGCGGTCGACCCTCCCTCTGGGCGAGGGATCGCCACTACAAACATCTCTTGCCCCGGAATGGCAAAAATAATTCTCCCGCTGAAGCAATCAATCATGGCCCTATAAGCTACGAGCCAATCCATACCGATAATCACATCGTGAACATGCATATCTAATACCAACATGTCTGCAGGTAATACCAAACCATCAATCTCTACCCCCACTCCCCGGCATATAAAGAATATAAGTGACCCATTCCCCAATGGTGAGTCGACACACGTCACTGTGCTCTCCGCTGTGGCTAACAACCCTAAAGCCTTCGCGAAATGTGTAGATATAAAACAATGTGTAGCCCCCGTATCAAAAAATACCCGACCCATAGTGCCATGGATAGGAAACGTACCCTCAATCGCAGGCGGTGCCTGTGGAACTGCTGCCTGGTGGATGTTATAGACACGTCCATACTGTAGCTGCCCCTGCTGAGCTGGGACCGCTGGAATGGGTGGCAATGCTGCCATCTGTGGCGGTGCGGGGAGAGCGGCGGGAAACATAGGCCTCTGCGGCTCCTGGTGAGCACCCTGATACTGCTGTTGTGGGGCCCTGCCCCTATCAGGACAATCCTGTCGTTTATGGCCAGTCTTGCCACAAACAAAACACTTCCCTGGGAATTTCCCTCCTCTCTGCCCCTGCGGTCCCCGGCCCTGGTGGTCGTTACTGTTCCTCCCTTGGCCCTGCTGAAACTGCTGCCCATTCTGCCCCTGTTGCCCCTGATGGTCGTTTGGACCCTGATGGCCCTGACGGAAACCTCCCTGTCCGTGCCTGTAATTCCCTGATCTGAACCTCTTCTAATCCCCCTGCTGGGAACCCTGCTCACCCTGTCTCTGCCCCTGAACAGATTGTGCCCCACTGGCACCATGCCATCCAGTCCTGCCCTGATGGATAGACTCTCCGGATCTCTTGCCCTCAGCCATATGAAAGCGGTGATCCTGGCAGTGTAACAAAGCAGCGTTAACCACATTAGAATAAGTGGACAATGAAAGGTTCCCTAACAGATGCTGACGGATCCTCCATGTCAACCCGTCGGTGAATTTCTCAATCTTCTTCTTTTCTGTCGGTATCTCATCCGGAACGATATTCAACAGATTTATGAACTCGGCCTCATACTCGGCCACGGTCTTACCCTCCTGCTTCAGACTCATCAATTTCCTCCTCATCTCTGTGTGAACAGCTGGCGGAAAGTACTTGCGGTCGAACCGCACCCAAAAGTCCTGAATAGTGAGAGTATCCCTCTCTTCCACGGTGGTAATAGACTCCCACCACTGCAGCGCAGATCCAACTAGCTTGAAAGTAGCTAGCACCTGCTTCTGAACTTCCGTGCACTCAAACATCCTCAAGTGCCTCTGTATATCCTTCCTCCACTGGCTCGAGACTACCACATCTGAGCTACCTGCAAACTCTGGCGGATGCGCTTTTTGAAAAGCGTCATGTACACGTTCCCAAGTAGACGGGAATGCATTTGCCTGTACTGGCGCGGCAATCGGTGCCTGAGGTGGTGCCTGCTGAACTACGGCAATTGCGGCATTTACCGCTTGGGCTACTATAGCTGCAACCTCAGCGGCGTTCATCATGCCCTGAACTGGAACAGGCTGGGGTTCGGGCGTTGCATCCCTGGGAACTCGTCGTGCACGTCGTGGAGGCATCTGAAATAAGAATAAAGTTTATAAGTTCGCAGTTATAAACTTAAAATAGTTGAAGAATGAAGCATACACAAAAAGAGTACAACAGTCCTAAAATATAGGGCTCTATATCAAAGGAAACTTAGCGGAAACATAATAGCCGTACAGATCCTAAAGGACACTAGAACCTGATGCTCTGATACCACCTGTGACACCCCGACTAATTAAATACCGGGTAGCTACTCCTTTATTAAATTAAACCAAAATGCCAAGTTGGCTCAGTTAATAGCATCACTGTCGAAAACATTTTATTATTACTAACCACCTAGTATTTAAAAAGTGAGTTGCCAAATTTTAATTAAAGTCTGGTTAACATGCAGTAAAAGATTTAAAACAAGAATAATATCACCATTCACCATAACGAAGTAATAGAATAACCATCACACGATATAAATAAATTCGGAGGAAAACTCCTCACAACAAACTCCACAACTGAAATGAATAATTAAATACTAAATACTGAATCAATACATGCCAAAGTCTAAAAAACTGAAATGGAAAAGTATCTCTAATGGAACTGGGCAACATGCCATAAAACTGAGGAATACTGAACATGGAATCCAAATGATAGAAGCGTCTACAAGCAAATCCCTGTAACTTCCACAAACAGCTACAGCTCGTCATCTGAATGAGTATCCTATGCATGGTGTCCTTGTGGCTGGGCACCTAAAATGATATTACAAAAAAAAAGATTTGAAAGCAAACGGGTCAGAGCCCGAATGTGGAGATATTTTAATAACCTGCAAGTGCTTTAAAAACATTTAAAACATTAAATGCAAAGTACATGTTAGGACGTGCACTCACATGAAATTCTCACCTCTCGTCTAACTGTGCACTCCTAACATAAGTACCCATCTAAAATGACACTAACCACTAGCTAAGAGACATCATATCTAGCTAGACTGATATAGGTTCTACCCTTATTACTCAGTTCCCATTAACATAAAAACGATCTCAATTAAATAGCGGTTTAACGTAAACTCAGATGCTCAATATGCAATATATTTCACTATCAGTTAACCCGTTATATTTTTTTCTTGAAACAATACCGTAATTATACTCACAACATTAACATGAAGGTTCCCATTAATTAAGTGTATATTATTCACATCATAAATATACAATACAAGCACCCCGAGAACTAAGCTGCGGTGCACACATACTCTGCTATCCATCCCGGTACATCACGTATATAAGGATCACATATTCCGAATCTCTCAGGAATAGTTCACAGATAACAACATCACAAATAATGGAGTCGAACACAGTCACATCACATGGGTCATGCACATACCTACGCTCCCACGATCAGCGGACTTATTAACATCCCAATAAGTCTTTCTCTGACCTATGTTCATCGAGGTAACAAGTCTAAATCCGGGCAACACAAGGATTAGAGGGCCCTAAGCGAACGCAAACCTCCCGTGATAGCAAGTATGGTTGGTATGTCATACACACAAATCATATACCAATACTAAGTAAACACGCATCTTAGTAATCACCGTAATTTAATTGTAGTACATATCATATTCTCGTACCAACTTAATATATATATAACTTATATAATCCCGGTCCACATTTATACGCACCATAATTTATTCTCACGTCGTAGTAGGCACTCACGTCTCAATCCATAATGTCTATTTGATTCGTTCCACAATTATAACTTACTCCTCATTATATCCCAAATGTCCCAAGTATACCAATACACCATCAAGGAATGTTATCTCTATCATCGAACAAGTTTACGGGACTCCCAAAATCAAAACAGGCCAAAAAGGCCTAAACTGCCAGCTCGTTAGAAGTCTCGTTCGAACGAGGCTGTTCGAACGAGGTTTCGTTCGAACGAACTGGGCTATCTAACGAGATATCGTTCGAACGAACATCCCTCTCGTTAGAACCCCAAACTGTCAACTCGTTAGAAGCTCGTTCGAACGAGCTCGTTCGAACGACCTGGGTAGGTCTTCTAACGAGTGACCAGATTCAAGCCCAGAAATTCTATATTCGTTTTTCACCAATTTCTACACTTCTAATCTCAACCAAAATTCGTCCCAACAATGTTTTAAGGTCCCCAATCATCCTAAAACATACTAAGGTCATATACTAACATCTTTTAAGGAATTAACACATCCTAAACATCATTAATTCATCGAATTTCTACTCTTTCCCCCAAATATTCAAGAACATAAACCCTAGAATTTTAAATCCTCCATAAGTCCATTGTAGATCCGTTTTTATTACATCCAACATATATTAACATCAGAATAATTATCTCCATACCATTCTACATGCAATTTGTCCTCAAAATTCAAGTCCTAAGTCCAATTAAAATGGGTTTTTATTTAAACTCTCAAGAACAATTAGGTTTATGTAAATTCCTACACATGGAAGATGCATTCTCTATAATAATTGAAATTAAACCACTTGCCTTGATTTAATCTCAGATTTTGATGATGATTTGTTGAAGTTCTCTTCTCTTTCTGCAGAATTTCCTTCTATCTCTCTCTCTCCAAGCTTATCTCCAATGGTGGCTAGGGTTTTCTTTGGGAAAGTTTTGAAAACCTAATCTAATAACCCCCGTAGCTTATTGGGTCATTAAAGGCTGGTTAGTGGGTTTAGTGGGTAACTTCCCAATCAGATAAAGACTCCTAATTTTCGTCATTATTAAATCCCAAAAATACAATATTACCAAACTACCCTTATAAGATGCCGGTATGGCCTAAAAATACCCCAGGACCCAAACTAAACCCCCGGCTAGTGTTTTCTGACTATCTCGACTTTTCCGGACGCGTTGGCGCACTCAAAACGACCATACGGTTAATAGAATTTAAATTCACTTTTATAATTAAAATAATTATAACCTGACGCGATTGTCACCCGCGTCCCAATAAAATGTCCAAATTGCCGTATATCAATCTCACGACAAATTTCATAATTCAATATTCATATAACATCATATATACTCAATACAGTCAAATACCAACTCACATCTCACTAGTATTTTATCTGGATTATTTCCCAATTAATTCTCATTTAATTAATTAATCCCAAAAATAAATATTGCCAAAAATACGGGGTATTACATTAGTCTTGGCCCCGGGGCCTCCCTTCTTCCCTTTGTTACTCCAGTCCACATAGTTAACCGCTTGCCTCGTCGTAACTTGAAACCTCTCGGGAGTAAGTGGAACTTGTGTCCTCCAACCCGGGGCTCTCGATTTGATTATCATAGCTATGTTGCTGGCGGCCCTGGTGAATTCTCTGAAAGTTCCATCTCTAGTTTCATTGATCAAGTGCGGCTTGTACTCTTCCAAGAGTCCTTCCACACATATTTGTAGCAACCTGTCCTCCGCCATGTCCTCGTGAACATCTAAGGCCCTCTCACGAAATCTCTTGATGTAGTGCATCAATTCCTCTCCTGGCTTCTGGACCTCTTGCGCCAGGTGCCTCAGTGTAAATTCATCCTCCGCTACAAAAAACTTTTGGAGAAACTGCCTGTGCATCTCTTCCCAACTAGGGACGCTGTTAGGCGCCAAGTGGGAATACCATGTATAAGCTTTCCCAGTGAGAGTTTTAGAGAACTCTCTCAATCTCAGGTTCTTGTCGCCAGCGTGTACTCCCAGGTACTCGACGAACCTCTTCACGTGTTCTCGAGGGTTCTCCCCCCTACCGCCAAACTTGATAAATTTTGGTGGAATATACCCCTCAGGGTATGGCTTCTCACTTACTTCCTGTGGATAGGGGTCTTATAACTCCTCGTATAGGTAGGAACCCTCTCTTTGAGAGGAGGACAGGAGCTTCCTCACTTTTCCATAGTAACAGTCTTGGAGGGTGATTCCTCCAAACATGTGCTTTTAGGAACTGGAGAACCTGTTGGCGCCAGGACCTGCTCTGGCGCCGCCTTCCGAGACGGAACCGCCTCTGCCGGAATCGTAATAGGAGTGGCTACCCCTCCGGAAGGGGCAGCAGCAGGTGTCACACAACCTTGACCCAAGTTTGATAGATCCACGTTGTTTTGCTTTAAAAAGTCAAAAAACATTGCCATAAGTTTCATACCTGCCATTGGAGTCGCTGCCGGCGAACTGGTCTGACCTCCCTGAGGCGCTGGCGCCTTGGCTCCGATCACCACCACTTCTTCCTGAGTAGTCTGGTCACTGTGAGCTCCATTACCGGATGGAATGTCCTCAAAAACCAACTACTTAGAGACATTGAAACCTTCTTTGTCCATGGAAATGAGAATACCTCCCCAGCAGAGTCGCCAAATGTAGGAGGGTAGTGAGACTGGGGTCTATAAATAACTGGAAAGGGTGAGGCGTGACCCACTCCAATGGACGCTGTTTGCAAGTCTTCAAGGTCTCCTGGTGCAACTTCTGAAGAAAACTTCTCCTTCTGGTAACAATGGAACTCAAACTTCAACTCACTCCCTGCAAGAAGATGAACTTTCATAGAAAAAATAGCAATTTTCTCAAGGGAAACACCTGAGAGTGATGGCTGTCAGTGGGGAGTGAAGGAACAAGGCACTCAGCACTAAGAGAATGAGCAGGGAGAGAATACTAGGTAGGTCAGGTGATATTTTAGCAGAGTAACAGTGCAATTTTTCTATTGTCTATCTTTTGACCTTGCCCAGAGGTCTATTTATACATGGGCGTTAGGGGTGAGCTGGCGATTTTGGGCGCCAAAATTGAGAGAGTTGGTGGGGAACAATGTCTGAAGTGTACCATTTGTCCCTACCTATAGGCAGCCTGCCTGTCCCCTCTGCAGGCGCCACCTGGCGCCGACCAAAACTCAAAAAGCACATATGTCCCCTAATGGAGACAAAATAGCAAATTTTGGTAGTTATCTTTTGAAACGGTACCTTGTGGTGCAATTTTGCAAATCTGGAGAGAGGAGACCTTAAGGCCTCATTTCCTCTAAAAGTGTTATTTTTCTTGAGAGGGACCTCGAGGACCCCCTCTCCTGGAAAAGTCATTTTCTTGTAAAGAGTTTACTTCTTGTGAGTAGCCAGCTCTTTGGCTGCTCACTTCACTTGTGACCAAGTGTGCAGTGTGTGTGGTCTGAGTGACTTCCGGGTCTTCCTACTAGTATTCTCTCAATCCTATAGTGCTAAGTGGTTGAGCTTACTCAACATACCTTGTCCCTCAGCCGCCAAGCCAAAACTCCCAGGAGGTCCCAACGCGCCTGTTCGAGCCCTGCTTGCTTGACTAGGCTACCTGTACAAGAAAGTAAAGTGTTAGTGTTGTTTTTCATTTAGAGACTAGTGTTTCATGATGAAAACTCCTGTAGCAGCACTTCTCGAATAACATTTCTGCAGTGACCCTTGCAGTGGCGCTGACTCTTGAAACGGCGCCAACCTTTACGGCGGCACGGACCCTTGCATCAACGTTGGTATTTGAAGTGGCGCCGACACTTGCAGTGGCGTCGACACGTGATGCGGTTCCGATGCTTGCAGCGGCGTCCACACTTGAAGTGGCATTGGCGTTCGAAGCAGCGCTGATACCTGAGGTAGCGCTGACGCTCGAAGTGGCCACTGATGCTTGAGCTGGTGCTGTCATGTGAGGCGGCGCCGACCCTCGTTGTGGCGCCAATGCTCGAAGTGGCGCTGACGCATGAGGTAGTGCTGATGCTTGAATCAGCACTAACATGTGAGGCGGCGCCGAACCTTGTCGCGGCGCCGACGCTCGAAGTGGCGCCAACGCTCGAAGTGGCGCTGTTGCTTGAATCGGCGCTGACATGTGAGGTGGCGCCGACCTTTGTCATGGCGCCGATGCTCGAAGTGGCACCGACCTTTGTCGTGGCGCCAACGCTCGATGTGGCGCTGACGCCTGGGGTAGCGCTGAATCGGCGCTGACATGTGAGGCGGCGCCGACCCTTGTCGCGGCACTGACGCTCGAAGTGGCGCCGACGCTCGAATTGGCACCGACCCTTGTCGTGGCACCGACACTCGGAGTGGCGCCGATGCTCGAAGTGACGCTGACGCTTGAAGTGGCGCTGACGCCTGAGGTAGCGCTGATGCTTGAATCGGCGCTGACATGTGAGGCGGCACCGACGCTCGATGTGGGGCCGACTTTTGTCGTGGCGTCGACGCTCGAAGTAGCACTGACGCTTGAAGTGGCGCTGACGCTTGAGGTAGCGCTGATGCTTGAATCGGCGCTGACATGTGAGGCGGCGCCGACCCTTGTTGCGGCGCCGACGCTCGAATTGGCGCCGACCCTTGTCATGGCGCCGACATTTGAAGTGGCACTGACGCTTGAAGTGGCGCTGACGCCTGAGGTAGCGCTGATACTTCACAATGGCTTTTGGGCTTCTTGGTGACCCTCACGGGTACCTCTCGGGTGTCATTAAGAAGAGAAAGTATTTTTTATTTCGTTTGCTTCTTTCTGTTGATAACACCCTTCTACAATATAAAATAAAGGAAATTGAAGTAGATATTACTTTAAGTGATTTAAAAGATAATATTTACTGAGTTTTTCATATTTCCTGTTGAGCGAATGTAAATAGTGTAACATTATGCTTTGTTGCATCATTGTGCTTTAAGCGAAGGTTATGATTTATATTCAAACCGGGTTTGTATTAAAGAGTTAATATGACGTTGGAATATGAAATAATGTACGATATCCTGGATGCTAGTTTAGAGGGTACGGTTAGTCCGAAAATGGTTGAGATAGACAAAATAAGTGCCAGGTGTGTATTTGGGTTCCGGGGTAATTTTGACTAGTTATAACTTAATTATGATGTTACAAGTCATTTTAAGTGTGTAGTAGTATTTAATGTTGGACTTAAAATGTATTTTGGATTCTTTGGGTATTTTAAGTCTTGGTATAGCATTTAAGCTCATTTGTGTTTAACCTAGAGAGAGTTAGATAGAAGAGATAGCTTGGGAGAAAGAGGAGAGAAAGAGAATATTTGCTATTTTGGGCTGGAAATCGTTTCAACGAGTAAGAATCCGAGATTACAATCTTGAGGCAAGTTTCTAACTTGCATATATATATGATTGAGTGTGAATAATTTGTATATATAGTTGTGTTCTTAAGATTGAACCATTTATGGATTTTGATGATTTTGGTTTTTAAACCCTTAACCATTTGATTTAGATATGATTAGAGTTGGATATATTAGTGGGTTGTTGTGTAGGAATGATTTGGTGAAGTTATTAATTGATGATGTTAGGTTAGATGGAAGAAAATAGGATTTGGGGATTTAGGGTTTATATCATCCTATAGCCATAACTGGGAAATCCAACCAGGGCGAATCAATTCACCCTCCTCAGCGAATCGATTCACTAAAAATGGTGGCTACAGGTTTGAGGAACCGAATCAATTCAGTTTGAGGTCGAATCGATTCGAGCTGAGACAGAAGTTTAGTTTCTCATCTGAATCGATTCGCTTTTAGAGAGAATTTATTCGCTTCAGGGGAGAATCGATTCGGCCCTTAGGCGAATCGATCCGAAATCTTTCTATTTTATAAGAACTTTCCAACTTGGTTTCTATCCCTTTTCTTTTAGATTCGAGGCTTAGGAACCTTCTCTTATGAAGTAATAAAGAGTATTAGAGTCTTATATAAGGGGAACTAATACCCTGGGTTAGTGAGGGGTTATTCGAGATTATCTCGGGGACTATTTAGTGGAACTTAATGTCTTATTTTATATAATAAGAGAATATAGGACTAGGGGAAAGTTGAGTAGTATTGTTTTGGACTCTCGGGGGCTAGTATGTGGGTAATTGTACTTGGTGACATATATTGTTAGCACATATGGTTTCGTGAATTTAAAAAGTGGATGTTTTAAATGGGCATATCTTGTGACTGTGGCAAAAAATATACATACCTCTCTAAATGCTATCATAAGGGAAGTTACGCGAATGAGGCAAATCCCCTAACTAGAGAATGCAGGGAAAATATAGTCCTCGGCCATAGGACCGGTGGTAATATTGTATGATTGTTTTATTCAAAGTGAGGTAATTCCGGGCATGGTTACGACTCACTGTCAGAGGTATATGGATGCTTCCCACGTGACGTGATTTAGGGTGCCCGCGTGGTCTTGATTATAGGCCCTGGAAGATGATAGTATTTAGGGGCGCATCCAGTGGGGTGACTCTCGAAAGGATGGCCTTAGAACCGTTATATTATGATTGTAATTGTTCTCACGGTTATGGCATTTCACATGAATGAGTTAATGAATCTATAAATTGACTTTATTGTGTATGATCCCTCAAATGATAAATGAACTGGGGAAATTATATTTTATTAATTTGCAAACTAAGCATGTTAAATGGAATTTAGCTATTCCTCTTAATTAAATGGGTAGTTTAACTTATAATGATATATGATGGGGCTAGGATGTGCTCTTAGATGAGAGGTGAGGATGATTTTTATAATTAAGAGAAAACTTAACTTCTTTATGATGCTAGTATTCATAATTGTTGTGCATTTTATTCACACGTATATCATATCAAACCGGGCCCTGACCGTTTATATTTCCCTTTCTTGTGTGGTTATTATTTATGCTCAGGTGCTCCGCCGTAAGGGCACCTTCTTTGATCTTTCCTTTCTAGTGTCAAGGAGCTACATCATTTTGCAGTCGTTATAGGACTTTTGTAGTAGATGCATTACTCTTTTGGATAATCTAGCTATGATCCATTTGTATATTTAGGCGTGTTGCCCCAATTATTATTTATTCTTGCCGTAATACTTGGTGTAATCGTTTGTATTAGTCTGTTAATCGGCAGCATATTCAGTTATGTTTTGTAAAATTGTTATGAAACTATTATATGCCTTTATTTATAAATCCACCTTCTATTATAAATTAGATTGTCGAAATTGTTTTTATTAAACTTGAAAATTTATTTGACATCCGTTTTTCTAAAATACTTGGTGGTTCTCTCGTACTATTACATTACGACGGTGATGCTAGGAATGGACCATTTACGATTCCTGTTTTTATTTGAGTGACAGGTTGGCCACCTCTTATTTTAGTAAGCAGGGTGTCACAGATGGTATCAGAGCATCATATTCTAGAGTCCTTAGGATCTATGTGGACTTATCACGTTCTACTGTAGCGTTCTTTGATATAGAGCCGTATTGTTAGGACTGTTTTGTTTACCTGCGTTTATGATTTTCCCGTGAGGATAAATTAATTTAATTGTACATTGATTCAGTTGCTTTTTATCTTCGATCCCTCCTAGACGAGGTCACCCTGTAAGGGTAAATTGAGCTGCAGAGGACATAGAGCCCCCATCGCCGCAAGGCACGATGAATGCGATGGAGGAGGCTAATATTGTTGCCTAGGCAGTCAACGCTACAATGATCGCTATGGCACAACATATTCCACAAGCCCAAAACTGGTCACACTAGTGGATCAATCCGATACGGGACCCTCCACATGGGAAAGAGTTAGAGAATCCTTCCTGAAAGGTCACCGTCTAGAATTTCAGGGTGGTGGTGATGTGATTTCGATAAATCAATGGAAGAAGGATATTCAATGCCATCTTCGAATAGTAGAATGTAGCGGGGAACATAAATAGATTCTCACCACTTTTAAACTTGTAGGATCATCCCTACAATGTTGGGAGTCGATGACGACTCCTAAAGAAAAGGATACCATGACTATCTCAGAATCCTAGGTTCTGTTTGATCGAACGTATTTTCCTCCGACAATACAGAAGGAGATGAGGAGGAAGCTACAGGATGTTGTTCAAGGGAAGAGATCAGTGGAGGAATATGAAGAGGAATTTACTCGTTTAGCAAACTTTGTGCCGAATGAAGTAATTCCAGAAGAAATGAGTATTTCAAAATTTATCGGGGGTTTGAATTGGAGGATAAGGCAGCACCTGTTGGGGAACCCACTTTGCAAATATTTGGTGATGTGATGAATGAAACTTTACTCCATTGTTAGGATCACCGCCTTTTTTTGAAGGGAAGTAAGAAGATTGCAGATTCTAGTCAGGCTAGTAAATAAGGAGGAAATGGTGTAGGTGGAGCACTACCACCACCACAATAGTCTGGGAATAAGCAGAAAGAGCGGGACCTCCCGCAAGGGGACTCATCTAAGAAACAACTCTTTGGAGGTTACAACTTTGGCAGAGGTGGTTTTAGGCACGGTCAGGGCCAAGCAGGCAGAGGGAGTAATGGAGGTCGAGGCCATCAGGGCCAAGGTGTGGGGAAATTTCGGAACAACAATCGAGGCTGACATCCAAAAAATTTTGTGGGCCATTATTTTCAGTGTGGTGAACAGGGTCACATGAGGAGAGCTTGTCCATAGTTGAATGGGGGACAATTTCCTAGAGGCCCTCAAAATCCGTAGGCACATCCACAACCTCCAACACCTATTCCAACCGTCTCTCTACAACAAGGACAACTTCAATATGGGTGTGTGCATTATATTCTGGATGCTTTGTTTCCTCCAGCACCGCCATATATTGAGGGTAAGTTTCCCATTCATGGGTATGTGGGTTAAGTATTATTCAACACGGGCGCAATGCACTCATTTATCGCTAGTCACTTTGCTCATTCGACATGGTTGTTTAAATCTGTCGAAAGTACTTTTACTAGTGTGGAGTCTTCTACGGGTGACGGTTCACTTATACTTTTTATTCGTAAAAGGGTAGGGATAGACCTTGGTAGATTTCGCTTTGAGACCGACTTGCTCGTCCTGGATATGGCCGGGAATGATGTTATTTTGGGTATGGACTGGTTAGGAAAATACCGAGCCATGGTAAATTATTATGGGAGGAGTATAGTCTTCACCATTCCGGGGCAAGAAATGTTTTTAGCGGCTATGCCTCTTTCGGAGGGAGGTTCGACCACGCACTTGTATTATATTGAGGAGGAGAATTTACGAGAAATAATTATTACCCTAGATTCAATTCCAGTTGTTAGATAATTTGAAGATGACTTTCAAGAAATCTCGGGCTTACCTCCAAGTCGCGAGATTGAGTTTGTAATTGAATTAGAACCAGGGACTCGACCGATTGCGAGAGCTCTATACCATATGGCTCCTTTAAAAATGAGGGAGTTAAGGGACCAAATTCAACAACTGATGGGGTAAGGGTTCATTCGGCATAGTACGTCGCCATGGGGTGCTCCTGTGTTATTTGTAAAGAAGAGATACGGTTCCTTCCGATTATGTATCGATTACCGTGAATTGAATAAGGTAACCATCATTAATAAATACCCATTACCTTGAATTAACGATTTGTTTGATAAATTAAGGGGAGCGTCGTACTTTTCTAAAATAAATTTGAGGATTGGGTATCATCAGATACAAATTCGAGAGCAGGACGTGTTAAAAATTGCATTCTTGATCAGGTATGGGTCTTATGAGTTTTTAGTCATGCCTTTTGGGCTAACCAATGCTCCTGCCATATTTATGGACCTTATGAATCGAGTATTTTGGATTCCTTGACCAGTTTTTCATAGTGTTATTGGCAACATTCTAGTCTATTCTCGAACTGAAGTTGATCATGCCAACCACTTGCAATTGGTCCTAGAGACACTTCGAGATCATCACCTTTATGCCAAGTTCGAGAAATGTGGCTTTTGGTTATAGGAGGTGCAATTTAGGGCATATTGTGACGGCTGAGGGTATTTATATAGATCCAAACAAAGTTTTCGCAATGAGGGACTGGGGTCAACCCACGACGCCAACTAAGATTCATAGCTTTCTGGGTTTGGCGGGTTATTATCGCCGTTTCATTAAGTTTTACAAAATTGCAGGACCGTTAAAGAATTTGACCCGAAAAGGGGTGCGATTTGTTTGGGATGATTTCTGTCAGCTAGCTTTCGATAAGTTAAAGGACAAGTTGACTATTTCTCCTGTACTCGCGTTGCCAAGACCAGGCGTAGACTATTTGGTCTTCACGGACGCATCTCTACAAGGATTGGGAGGTGTGATACAATAGGAACATAGGTCTATTGCATATTCATCACGTAATCTTAAGCCCCATGAGAAGAATTATCCCGTACATGATTTGGATATTGCCATGGTAATGTTCGCCTTAAAAATATAGAGGCATTACCTCTTAGGTGAGAAATTTAGTCTTTTTACGAACCAAAAATCGTTACAATATTTGTTCTCGCATAAAGATCTAAATATGCGACAACATCGGTGGTTGGAATTCGTAAAGGACTATCAATTCAATATTCATTATCACTCAGTCAACGCAAATGTAGTAGCTGACGCGCTGAGTCATAGACCCGTAGGGGGATTAGTGGAAGTGTGGAAAGCTAAATGGAAAAAACTTAGCCAGGATGATGCTGTAGCTAGATAATGCATGTCAATGTTGACCGTTATGCCTACTATTGTGATGCGAGTTATGAAAATGCAAGGAGGTGATAAGGATTGTCAAGATTGGGTACGCCAATTGTTGACCAAGGGAGCGGAGTCCTACTCTATTAGTTCTGAGGGTGGGTTACGTTTCCAAAGAAGACTTATAGTCCCGGATGAGGGAAAATTGAGATGTGCTATCATGACGGAATCCCATGGTTCAAGATTTACAATACACGTAGGTGGAGATAAAATGTACCATTATATGCACCGTCAGTATTAGTGGGCGGGAATGAAAGGGGACATTTATGAATTTATTTCCCAATGCGCCACTTGTCAATTGGTGAAAGTGGACCACCAGCGACCGACTGGATTGTTGCAATCGTTAGAAATACGGTGTGGAAATGGGAGAGTATCTCAATGGATTTTATCCCTGGATTGCCGACGTCGCAAAGCATCCATGATTATATTTGGGTCATCGTCAATCGTTTGACCAAATTGGCACACTTCCTACTGGTTTACACGGATTATAATATGGCACGTTATGCCCGGCTCTTTATCACATAAATTTTGAACCTCCATGGGGTGCCTATCAATATAGTGTCAGACCGAGACAAAATTTTTGTATCCCATTTTTGGTGAAGTTTCCAAGAGGTGATGGGGACCGAATTGCGATTGAGTACATCATACCATCCATAAACTGATGGGCAGACGGAGAGAGTCAACTAAATATTAGAGGATATCCTTCGAATGTGCGTACTTGACTTTAAAGGAGGATGGGAATAATACCTTCCATTGGTCGAATTTGCATACAATAATTGGTACCAATTCACGATAGGTATGGCACCGTATGAGGCGTTGTATTTCCGAATGTGTCGATCACCTGCTTATTGGTTGGAAGTAGGAGACAATAAACTTTTTAGACCTAAAATGATCCAAGATACCTCCTCAAAGATTGAGCTTATTCAAAATCGCATACGAATTGCAAAAGATCGTCAAAAGAGCTATGCCGATGCGAATCGAAGATATATGGAATTAGAAGTGGGGGATCAAGCTTTAGTGCGGGTATCCCGATGAAGGGTGTAATGAGATTCGGGAAGAAAGGCAAACTTGCGTCGCGCTATGTAGTCCCTTTTCCCATTATTTCAAGGGTAGGCCCCCTAGCATATCAACTTTCTTTGCGGGAAACGCCTACAAAAAATTCATGATGTATTCCATGATTCATCTTTGAAGAAGTATAAAAGATGCGAAGGAGCTCATTGGCACATTGTGTTTGATGTTATCGAGTTACAACCCGATATTTCATATGAGGAACAATTGGTTGCTATTTGAGACCACGGAGAGCGTAGACTAAGATTGAAAGTGGTGCCCTTCGTTCGATTCTAGTGGGGACACTAGAATGTCGAGGAATCAATGTGAGAATGAGAGGACGATATTCGAGAGACGTACTTACACCTCTTTTTACAAGGTAAGCCTAAATTTTGAGGACAAAAATTCCCTTGTAAGGGGGGGAGTATGTAATACCCATTATCTATGAGTAATTATTTTTTATATTAATTTCCATGTGGGTTAATTATATAAAATAAAGGAAATTGAAGTAAATATTACTTTAAGTGATTTAAGAGATAATATTTACTGAGTTTTTCATATTTACTATTAAGCGAATGTAAATAGTGTAACATTATGCTTTGTTGCGTCATTGTGCTTTAAGTGACGGTTATGATTTATATTCAAATCGGGTTGGTATTAAAGAGTTAATATGACGTTGAAATATGAAATAATTTATGATATCCCGGATGCCAGTTTATAGGGTAAGGTTAGTCCGGAGATGGTTGAGATAGTTAAAATAAGTGACAGGTGTGTTTTTGGGTTCCGGGGTACTTTTGACTAGTTATAACTTAATTATGATGTTACGAGTCATTTTAAGTGTGTAGTAGTATTTAATGTTGGACTTAATTTATTTTGGATGCTTTGTGTATTTTAAGTCTTGCAATAGCATTTAAGCTCACTTTTGTTTAACCTAGAGAGAGTTAGAGAGAAGAGAGAGCTTGGGACAAAGAGGAGATTTGCTATTTTGGACTGGAAATCGATTCAACGAGGAAGAATTCGAGACTACAATCTTGAGGAAAGTTTCTAAGTTGTATATATGTATGATTGAGTGTGAATAATTTGTATATATAGTTATGTTCTTGAGATTGAACCATTTACGGATTTTGATGATTTTGGTGTTTAAACCCTTAAACCTTTGATTTAGATATGATTAGAGTTGGATATATTAGTGGGTTGTTGTGTAGGAATGATTTGGTGAAGTTATTAATTGATAATGTTGGGTTAGATGGAAGAAAATAAGATTTGGGTATTTAGGGTTTATATCATCTCGTGGCCATAACTGGGCAATCCAACTAAGGCAAATCGATTCACCCTCCTTAGCGAATCGATTCGCTAAAAATGGTGGCTACAGGTCTGAGGAACCGAATCGATTCGGTTTGAGGCCGAATCGATTTGGGCTGAGACCAAAGGTTATTTTTCTCAGCCGAATCGATTCGTTTTAGAGCAAATTGATTCGCTTTTAGGGGCGAATCGATTCGTCCCCTAGGCGAATCGATTCGAAATCTTGTGGTTTTATAAGAATTTTCCAACTTGGTTTCTATCCCTTTTCTTTAAGATTCGAGGCTTGGAAACCTTCATATGAAGTAATAAAGAGTAATAGAGTCTTATATAAGGGCAACTAATACCCTACGTTAGTGAGGGGGTATTCGGGCTTATCTCGGGGACTATTTAGTGGAACTTAATGTCTTATTTTATCTAATAAACGAATCTAGGACTAGGGAAGAGTTGAGTAGTATCGTTTTGGACTGTCGGGGGCTAGTATGAGGGTAATTGTACTTGATGACATTTATTGTTAAGCACATATGGGTTCGTGAATTTAAAACGTGGATGTTTTAAATGGACATATCTTATGATTGTGGCATGAATATACATACCTATCTAAATGCTATCATAAGGGAAGTTACGCGAATGAGGTAAATCCCTTGGCTAGCTAACGCAAGGAGAATATAGTCCTTGGCCATAAGATCGGTAGTAATATTGTATGTTTTTTACTCGAAGTGAGGTAATTTCGGGTATGGTTATGACTCACTGACAGAGGTATATGGCCGCTTCCCACACGACACAATTTAGGGTGCCCATGTGGTCTTGATTATAGTCCCTGGAAGATTATAGCATTTAGGGGCGCATCCAGTGGGGTGACTCCCGGAAGGATGGTCTTAGAACCGTTATATTATGATTGTAAATGTTCTCACGGTTATGTCATTTCACATGAATGAGTTAATGAATCTATAAATCAACTTTATGGTGTATGATCCCTCAAATGATAAGTGAACTGGGGAAGTTATATTTTATGAATTTGCAAACTAAGCATGTTAAATGGAATTTAGATATTCCTCTTAATTAAATGGGTAGTTTAACTTATAATGATATATGATGGCGCTAGGATGTGCTCTTAGATGAGAGGTGAGGATGATTCTTATAATTAAGAGCGAACTTAACTTCTTTATGATGCTAGTATTCATAATTATTGTGCATTTTATTCACACGTATATCATATCAAACTGGGCCCTCACCGTTTATATTTCCATTTCTTGTGTGGTGATTATTTATGCTCAGGTGCTCCACCGTAAGGGCGCCCGCTTTGATCTTTCCTTTCTAGTGTCAAGGAGCTACAGCATTTTGCGGATGTTTTAGGAGTTTTGTAGTAGACGCATCACTCTTTTGGATAATCTAGTTATGATCCGTTTGTATATTCAGGCGTGTTGCCCCAATTATTATTTATTCTTGTTGTAATTCTTGGTGTAATCGTTTTTATTAGTCTGTTAACCGACAACTTATTCAGTTATGTTTTGTAAAATTGTTATTAAACTATTATATGCCTTTATTTATAAATCCACCTTATGTTATAAATTGGATTGTCGAAATTGTTTTTATTAAACTTGCAAAATTATTTGACATCCAGTTTTCTTAAATACTTGGTGGTTTTCTCATAATATTACATTACGACCATGATGCTAAGAATGGACCATTTATGATTCATGTTTTAATTAGAGTGATGGGTTGGCAACCTCTTATTTTAATAAGCGGGCTGTCACATTGAAGAAGCCCTTCCAGGGAATCTGGAAGTATAAAACATGTTGATAATTATATGGGAAGTGATTGGATTTAATTTTCAGTGAGGTATGTTATGAATAATAGATATGATGTGTAGGATTATTGTCACTCACCAAACAGTTAACTTGTGACCCCTCCAAAGGTTTCCCCGCCATTGTTTTTGCTTTCTTCTCTTCATAGACCATAGTTGAAGCTCATTTTTTTAATAGTTTGACTGTTCTTGCACATATTTGAATAAATTTTTAATCAGTGGATATTGGTGCCCATAAAAGTTGCCATGAATAACTAAGGAAAAATTCTATTGTGCCCATATTTTTTTTTGAATGAGTGGACTTTTTATCTCTCTTGACTTCTTTCCATATCCCATGTAATTTTAAATTTTTTCTTTGTTGCTTAGAATAAAAAAGAATGGGATAAGTGAAATTCATGGATATTTTTAATATTTCTTTTTAGTTTTCTATTAAAGAAAAAAATGTAGTTCTTATATTTTTATATGATTTTCTTAAGATAATACAAATTAATGTCTAGTCCTTCGCTTAAATTATATACTTTAAGAGATGTGGGTTCATTTATTTTTTTCCCTGGATGGTAGGAAATGATTTTATGAATGTATATGGGTCTATAATCAGTACCTTACCACTTTATAAGATTATCATTTTCAAACAATATTTCAAGATGCAAATATAGGATGCAGTTTAGTAATAGATTCTATTTTTACCATGTAAAGGATTATAGCTTGTTAGTGGAAACAAACACTTGGATTCAAAATTTTATTTTAAATAAATTAGACAATGAACAATTGAGAGGATGGTTGCATATCTTTGAGATCTTATATTGATATTATTTTTCGCATCAGTGCTTAAATTCATATATCAATTTAAGATTTCATTTCAAATCATAAATATGTGTTATGTCAAATTGTCATTTATTTTTAAGTCCACTATTAAAAGCTTAAGTCATGAAAATAAAATTTCAAATTTATCTATAAAAATACGATAAAAATACTATATGCACCTGCGCATTGTGTGGGTTGCATGCTAGTATACACACACACACACACACACACACAAACATATATATATATATATATATATATATATATATATATATATATATATATATATATATATATATATATATATATATATATATATATATATATATATATATATATATATATATATATATGTATGTATATATATATATATATATATATATATATATATAGTGTTCATACCTTTTTACTTCTTTTATCTCAGTCCCTATTTGATGGACCCGGTATTCACTTTAGGGCGTTTATATTTTAAAGCCTAGTTTTAATCCAACACCTCAGTTAATTGACTTGACATGCTCATATGTTAAAACAATGCTATTCAAATTCCATAACGACCATTACAAACCATGAAAACATACTGTTAAAAATCATTTCGAAGAACGTGCCCATGAGCTGAGTTAGTCCAAATGTTTGTACCAAGCCTGTCCCCACTACTTCTCCAATTGAACAAAGCATGTCCCTAAGGTGGCACCCCGAATAAGTGCTTTTATATCAAATACTTATCAAATGTTGCAATATGATTAAACATATTTTTAACATATAAATATATGAACCCAACACAACGAAAATGATATATTAATGAATAAGCTTCATAAATACAGTAATGTTGTATATTGTATACTTGGTATCCCGTTACCACCACCTATAAATATGACCTATTTGTTAGAACTACGTTGGCTTTGATACCAATCCTCCTTGGGTGCATAAGAATTATATCGAACTAAAGTTATGAAGCCCAAACCTCATAATACGTCTCTCTAAATATTATTTCTTAGGGATGCATCTATCCCCAGTCCAAACTCCCCTGCACTTCTACCTCCACCTCCATAGATGAGGATGTTTAAAACATAACATCCTTAATGCTAAACACCCAAACTAATATGAAGGACAATACCTTATGGCTAGTGATCACTCGGTAATCATAATAAAATATGCAAATATTAGTGATCTTCAGGTCCATTCCCGTTCTAACCCCCCCCCCCCCCCCCCCCCCACCAATGCTAACTTTTGGCCTGCATATATATTCTTTCCCTCACGAACAAAATCCTACACTTACACACACATCACATTGGAGCATATGAACACCCGAACTATTTGCACTTTGATCATGTGGCTAAACAAGTATGTATGACCTATTTGTTAGAACTACATTGACTTTGATACCAATTCTCCTTGGGTACTTAAGCATTGTATCGAACTAAACTCATGAAGCTGAAACCTCATAATATGTATTTCTAAGTATTATTTCTTAGGGATGCATCCGTCCCCAGTCCAAACTCCCCTCACTTCTACCTCTACCTCCCTGGATGAGGATGCCTAAAACATAACATAGTAACGCTAAAAACCCAAACTAATCTAAAGGATAATACCTTGTATATAGTGATCACTCGATAATCAAAATATGATATGAGAATATCAGTGATCTTCAGGTCCATTCCCAATCTTACCCCCACCAAAGCTAACTTTTGACCTATATATAGCTTATCTGCCTCCCAAGAAAAGTGCTACATTTACACACACATCACCTTGGATCATGTGAACACCCAAAATATGTACGCTTTGATCATGTGGCTACACGAGTACTTAGGTATAATACCGATTCCTTATCACGAGCTTGAGCCTCGATGATATGTTTCATGACATGTTTTCCCCACTGAGATTCAACCATCTCTCATATCTCTTTTACACTCTATTTCATACATGATATAAACGAGATATCAAAATATTTCAAAGTCACAATCTCTTGTGCACCCCATGCAAACGCTCAAAAGCATATATAATATATACAAATGAACTATGAACCTTGGATTTTTCATCCACCCTCTTGAAAATAACATTCTCCATTGAGATGTCAGAAGAAAAATTATATCCATAGCTGTTAACACTATCATAATTAAGTGATCCATTATTTATGTAAGTCTCATACCTTTCATGATTATGACTTACAGGAAGTGAGAGTGTAATTGTTCAAACAACTGTGATCTTCCAAAACAGGCACATATATTTTAAAGGAAGGGAAATCATTGGCCATCACCCCTCTTAAAAAATAAATGAGATATTAAACTACATCAATTCGTGGCTTCTCACAAAACCTACATATACACTCAAATGCATATATAAAACTGAACTACGAAGTCTTTCATCCCAAGTCTCCTTAGGTACGTAGGCACAATACCAAATACTTCTTGTAAGCATGAGCCTTGACAATATATCTCCTGATATGTTGTCACAACCGAGATGCACCCATCTCTAATATTACATTTCAATATCTCCTCATCCTTGAAAGAAATGTCAAAATATCTCAAAGCCGATCTCTCTCGGACACTTACATATATATTAATGGCCACCCATTATACATAAGAACAAAATAAAAAATACCCTTGTGTACATGCACCATTTAAAGTGACATTCTTACACCTCTCACCGATACCATTTTCCTACCTGGAGCAGTTATCTACGTTAAAGGGGATACTCAAACTAAGGTCTCTAAACTAGTTCTAAAACAACTAAACACGTATATTTTAATGTGAACAATGATAATAATCATATAGTTAAGGAAGATAAAAAAACATTTTGGGTGCCTAACGTTATGCTCACTCTTAACCCGGTTCCCAAACCTACATAACAAGAATTTATGCCCCAATCCCATACTTAAACTTGCCTTAGGATTAGATCAAAAGAGATAAACCAAATCTTTTATTTGTTTTGTATAAAAAAATAGAGACTCTGAACAAACAAACTAAACCCCTTATCGTATGGAACACATTTAGCCCTAGGCAAAAACCAAGGGTGTGCGACTCAAACTAAATTTTCTTCACCCAAAAAGATGCTCGAAGTTTAGAAAAGCCACTTCTCCCTGAGTAAGTTAGTAATTTAGATAAATCTCTTCCTCGAGTGAAGTTCATACTTTTGGAAAGTCACTTCCTCGAAAGTCCAATCACCACTAAATTATCACTCTTTTTTGCCCAATCTTCAGGTATATTGAGAAACTTCTATCTTGATCCTAAAGTCTTGGTGGCAGGGAATGTTCGAAGTTTGTTCAATGTTGGGGTATATTAAATAGGATTTTATATTTATTCAGTACTAGGGTAAAGTGATTTTACACATAGCCCAAAGGTTGTTTTGTCCAAGCACCCTGGTATATCATAATCCATGGTAATAAAAAGTGACCTAACAATCATTGATTCACATCATCCTTTTACATATACTTAAAAACTCTAGGAACACACTCGATTGCACAAAAAAGAATATACACTTCTGGGCGATTCTCCTTGACAAAAATTAAAAAATGATCATCAGATAGTCGGAGGCTGGTCCAAAACCCCTCAGATTCCAGGCTGAATCTCTTCCCTTTTTTAGGTGGAAGATAAATAGTATGAATTCGCAAGTTATCACAAAAAAAGATTTTCCTTACATTGGATTCCCATACCCACTTTTTATTTTAAGAAAATTATAGATCGTAGTCTATTACTTCCTCTATCCTTGCATAAAAAATGAGAGCTTACCCCTATTTACCCTAATCCAATGAGAATATGTTTAGTTCTTCTCCTCAGAAGATACTACCAAACAAAAAATAAAAAAATAGTATGCCATTCACATATGATTAAATGTATGTATAATAATTTCACTGAAAAACGTCATGCCTTTGTGAGTCCTTCTCCCCTTATGTATTGTCCTTCTGTCAGTCCTTGTGTCAACAAAAACATGAATGGAAGTTCCCCGACATTTTCTTCAGTACCTATCATCAGTAGGCAAATCACACTAAGTTCTTACCCTAGAAACTCAAGTTCTCATTCCCTGTGGACGATTAGTTTTCATCGATGAGCTCCCTACCTATGACTGTCATGTTTTGTCTTTAGTACACTATATGTTTACCGAAGAAAACTAGGTTCCATCCATAATGGATCAGATCTTTAGACATCTTAAAACCATCAACTCCTCATAGAATACCATGCAATCTAAGACTAGGTCCCTAAATTGTCCATAAGTACATATTCAAAGGGCCATTTTTATGCTCGGAATAGGAGATAATGTACTTCTTCCTCCTATACCCAACATCGAAACACCACCTGTGGTGGTTTTCAATACAAGACCAGCAAATACCCAGGATTTTCTCGCACCAGTACTATCATCGTATCCCCAACTAATGTCGATTCCCCTCGCTTACAAGTATTTTTTTCCTCACATGTATACTTTGAACCCTATCAGCAGTACTCTGAGTCCCCATACGTCGCCTTCCAAGGCTCCCCATGAGCCGAATATGTATCTCCCCCAGTTACCGACGAAGTCATGCCCCTACCTCCAAACAAAGAGATTGTTTAAGTCCAATCTTGTGTCTGCTTCAAGAAGCCATTAGTTAAATGGAAATTATCGATGAGCTCATAAACATAAAAAAGATAGCCCTGTATCTTGAAGCCTGATTGCCAGAGAAATTCAAGATGCCAGTCTTCAAACATAAAAATGATCGAGCTCCTGAAAATCACACTTTTCCATCTACCACCTTCAAATATAAGTTTGAAACATAGGCATAGGGGTTTTAGAGAGACTATTCTCTTTCACTCTGTCAGGAGGAGCTCGAACCTAGTATATGGCGCTGAAGTGTAATGGGACCGCCATAACATGGAATGATGTATATCATGCTTTCCTAAAGTATTATGGATATAATAAAGAATTAGGTGTCACCCATAATGACTTAAAGATGATGAAATAGGAAGGATAGAGACATTTGGCGCTTTAGTCAATCACTCGAGAGAGAAAGTTGATCAAGATGGTTAACTGCCCCTTGAAAATGATTAAATAGAGATCGTGATCAGAAACCTACAAAAAGAAGTACATAATGAACTCGATCTTACCTAGATCTTTGATATCAAAGCACTCAACCACATCAGTTGCAATATCAAGGACATTTTGGCTGCAAGATCTACCAAATCTATGGAGGAACATCATCGAGCTGCAAACGAGTTCTCCACCCATAAGAACGCATCTGGAGTTTATACATCTAATATCACCACCCTCCTGGTCATTCTGAAATAAGAATCAACCCCACTTTCCAATACTTCTCAGGCTATTGTAGCCATTGCTGAACTTTTCCAATGAAGACCCCATCCCAAAATTTACAAAGCGATGCCTCCTCCTAAAGAGTTTGAAGATCCACATAGAAAACTCACTAACTAGCAATCTCCTCTCAGCTAAGTATACATCACCCTGAAAATAGATGGTCGCCTAAGAACTCTCAACCCTAGACAACCTCCTGCATTACCCGATAAGAACTGGTGTGATGACGCTCATTGCAAGATCCACCAAGGACCTAGTGAAATTATCAATAATTTTTAGGCCTTGAGGTTCGCCATCCAAAACCTCATTGATGCTGGAATCCTCATCCCACCAAATCCTAATGTCACCAATAACCCACTACCATATCATCCCAACGTCGGCACCAACACTATGTCAGACACTCTTATTCTAAATGCTGACCAATCCACCCTGATAGTCCTCATTCATTACAAATCAAGGATGAAGACGCACTCCCAAATCCAAAAAGTCACCCCTCTGGGGAACCATCACCCGCCTTAAAATCACTGCAGAAACCAATCCCATCATCAACCATATGACATTATTCATCATGTCCATACACTTCCTACAAACTAACAACTATAGAGTGAACTTACTTTTAGTCACGAAATTAATTCACTCAAAGATGCCAAACTCCTCACTCCATATCTAGAAAAAACATATCACTCAGCCAAATGGGATGATATGTATGAATAATCTATCTAATACACTAAGCTTACCTACTTGGTAATACCAATCCAATCATATGAATGGGAAGGATCCACCTTTGAGGAAAACTTACTTTCTTTCACAGATTTAGGAGCCAATAATAGTAACCACTTTACCATTATATCCAATACACTTTCGATCAACTCTATAGGGAATAGTGGGGGTACCACTTCTATTAGTCGCTAAGTAGGGGGACATAATTTATACTCCCCGATATACTACCTATTAGCCACAAATGAGTGAACAAGACATATAACTCAGGGAATATGACCACATCACTTGGAAATTCTAAACCCATTGATAACTATTGTATGAAGAGGAAGAAACAGTCAGGTTCCACATCACTCAAATGGAAACCTTGCAAGATTCCTAATTGATGGCTAACCATGGCCCAATACCATACGCCCAACACACGAGCCTTTCGAGAGAAAGATCAAACCTCCTCCATAAAGACCAATGGGTTATGTACGCTTAAATATTATTTCATGTTCAATATGACATACAATGTGGAATGACCAACTGAGCTAATCATTCGATAAATGAATCACGAGTTCCTCCTTGGGTACCATTCACATGATGACAATAAATGCCGAAGGTGATATCGATCCTTATCGATTAATGGAGATAAAGCATGTACTATAACACATTATGCGAAACACCACCTGCAACAGACCGTAGCCTACTCCAAAAGCTTTATGACCCTAGGCTGGCTAGGATTATTAAACCCACTTACTTTAACAAGGCACCACTGACTTATGTGACCACCTCTTGGTCACCTATGGTAACATCCCACCAGGGTTTAGAGATGAGTATGTCCTCAACCCCCAAATCTGAGAGATGATGGCACAATGGGACTACTCCCTGGGAAAAGGACTCGGAATAACTGAACAAGGACCTATATCCTTCAAGGCTCCTAGTATCTGAGATTATAAGTTTGGAATCGGGTACGTAATTACCCCGTAATAACTTAATCGGATGGAACATCGTGAGCATCAGACTTTATGTGTGAAGGAACGAGGCTACACTATATATAGTTTACATTCAAGCCTCTCATATAAAGTGGCAACCCTGTAGTTCTTCAACATCCAAGGGGAGATCAAGAATCCTAATGTCTACATATACAAGAACATCCATCCCACCGGATGGGGAGACTTGACCTTGGAAACACAAAACACCATCTGCAAGGCCATTGAGATCAATTCTACCCCTCTTGAAGTTAACCACCTATAGAAGATCCCATTAATTCCTTTAATGATCCCGATCTCCTTATTCAATAAAAGACATTTAACCTCTTTGTATATGGAGTATCACCCTGGACCCACCACTACACTAATGTAAGATGAAACCACGATAACACTTACCTAACTGCCACCCACGTGCTGGGCATATTCAAACTCCAAGACGAGATGATCCACTGAGGTCATCCTCCACCAGATGGTCCCCTACCAAAGACACTCATATACTTTTAAGATGGAACTAATAAACCCTTCTCCCCATGACCATGTAGAGAGAAAGTTTGATAGCTGACAGTACATAGTGACTGCACTAGTCCATGCCAAATTCATCCATTAAGTCTATCCTTGGGGGTGGAATATGCAGAATACCTATACTAGTACTGAGACGTCTTCTGCGAGGCTGTTAGCATCATGAACGAGATGATGTGATAACTCATAAAATTCATAAATAGATTGACCAAGTCTAATATAGAAATCAAAGGAATTAAAAATTTTAGGTAACATTATTAGCATAAGAAATAATCAAAACCAAATGAACAATGACACAATAATGAAATATTAAATCAGCAAAAAAAAACAAGTTTGATACCGATCACTACTAATACAACATAAGTTCAACTATGAATATAAAATATGACCATAAAAAAGTCCAACTTTGAATACAGTTATACACATCTAAATAAAAATGATAATAAAAGAATATAATAAAAAGAATAACCTACACTTAATCGACTCCTACAATCCTAGGAGCAAGAAATGGGACGTTACTAGAGATGCTCTTTTAACAAACCCGTGTCTACGGGAACTATCATAATAAGGACATGTAAAAATAGTTTTAAAAATGAAACGTAAACAACAAGTCTATGTAGAATAGGATTATAATTGGATCTAGGTCAAACTATGACTATAAATATTCCTCCTGTCTTAAGATACTATATGTTATTAGTTACCCAACCCAATAACAAAAAGTGTCATGCAATTCTAAATCCAGAACCCATATGTATCCCAAGTGATTAAATTCTTACAACATGATTCTTTAATCTTTACCATTAACTATACAAGGTTAATATCTCTAATAGGAATCACATGATGTACTAAGATCTCAACCTTAAGGTACTTCTCATAAAATAATCGTGATGTCTATAATAGGCTCATATCTCAAATTTATCCACATTTAACTATCTCATAATAATAATTCAATATACACATTTATTGTATAGGTAATACATAAATTCAAAGAATAATTATGTAGGTGGGCATTATAATAAGACATATACAGCTCTTGTACAGCATATAAACTAGTACAACTACCTATGGTACCACTACACAATTATAACATATGGTAGGAGAAAGACTATACTCGTGTCTAATGTTCATACAAAGGTATAGCCCATGGCATGTACAAATAAATAGGCTATTCTCATACTCTCACATAACGAAGGCCTACTCTTTTTTCCTTCAGGGTTCTCTCGCATGTACTAGTATAATCTTAGATCAATCCAAACCTAAGACCTCATCACAACAATAGATTAATCACTACGTCTACCCATCTGTCATAAAGCCTACTATAGCCAAGATTTATAAATGAAATATCCCTATAAACCATCTCGATCACTGGCGCCAAGACATATGACCCAGTGTAATGCCCCGACCCGGATTTATGGGTTACTCGTGGTCCACCTGATCCGATCCGATTGTTAGGTGTGAAGTGTGATGAAACAATCTACATAATATTCCTAATCGTGTTTTATTTAATTAACATTTCAGTTGTTTATCATACGATTTCCCTTTAAATCAAACTACGTGAGGGACTCGTAGGAAGCATCCTCGGAATCCAAGCATACAAAGCTACTAACCTAAAATAAAAAGAATACTTACATGTCGATGCTCTAAAAATAAGGAGCCCCACCAAACCTGTCGTAACAAAGACGAGGGAATAAGCCAAATGCCCGGTGGGAAATTACAACAATGCAATATAGAATTGAACGACATAAATGAGATTCTAACACATTATATCTACGTGCATATGTAACTATATATATATATACTTTAATACATGAAACCATTTTTATTCCAAAAACGTTACTTATACCGATGACCTCACCTTAATCTCATAAAAAAAACTCCATTTTTCTTAACATGACATTTATTCCTTGATTTAACACACCTCATTAAATACTTAAAATAAATACACTTTATTTAAGGAAAAAATATTTTTATCACCAAAATTAGCCCTTTATTCATAACAACCAATGATTAGGCATAAATTCTTTGTATTTATCCCCATAATTTAGCTACATTGGTTATTCTGTGTGATGTTAATTAGATGTAGAATCTCATATTACAATTACTAACCCCTTCCTGCAAGTACATTGTGTTTCGCTTACTTCTCTTATATTTAATAGTTTTTTCATGCACGTGAAAGCAAGAGAGAAGTCGAAATGAGAACCAAAAATCAAAGAATGAAAGTCAAGCATAGCAACGTAATGGTATAACTAGAATCCAGATGTGGAGCCTAAAGAGAATTCGAAGACATCGAGTTCAAGAGTACATGGGAAGAAATGGCAACCAAATATGAGCCTCGGTTCAAAATATTTTATCATGAGAAGATTAGAAGAATCAAAAAGTCAAAACTAAGGAATGATGAGAGTAGTTAAGGTTCGATTTTGAAGTATAACCATCTCATCCTAAGCCTTGGACACACTAGAAAGTAAAATCGCTTCGGTTCTGAAGTAGAACCGGTTCGATTATCTAGTGCACGAAATTACAAGTTGATCCACCTTATTTTTTAGAGTTGATTTTTGTTAAAACACTTGTAAAAAACGTGGAGTTTTATTCATTTATTATTCCAGGAGTTAGTTAGTCAAGTTTTAACCTAGTTTTGAGAGCAAGAAAGGAGGCAAGAACCCTAAGAACTAAATTCATCATCAAGTTTAAAATTTTATGGATTGAATTTGAAGATTTCATAAACAAATTTTACTTTTTATATCTTGTTTATGAATCCTATTATTCTTCACATGTTCTATATATTTTCTATATTTTAAATAACTTCTTGCATGTTTAGTTGCATTTTCATCATGAATATGATTCTATGCAACGTTAAAATCTCATTTATTATCCACATTGCCATGTCCGGCTATGTTCTTAGAGGGTTGGGGTTCATGAACCCAACCTAGGTATTATGGATGGACTTAAAGTTGGATAAAATCTAATTACTAATTTAGAGGTTTGAAATCTTATTGAAACAAACATTGTAAGTCTTTTAATTCTGTTTGCCTTAGGTAACCGGAATGTTTACAAATATGATGTGAGTTTCAATAATTTATCATTCCCATTAAATATGATTTTTTATTTGATATTGTGAGGAGTAAAATCCGCATATGTTGAATTCTTAGAAAATATTTAATGTTTCTTTTAACTGTGAATTAACTTCTTGAAGATTTTATGTCCTAAGTAACTACGAACGGTTCGGGGCGTGTATTCCAACTCTTTTTGCTCACATAGATTTACAATCAAATAGTTATTCTTGCATTTGTAGTTAGTTAACAGGAATTTTCCAAAAACAATAATCTTTTCCTTTATTTCTCTGAGTTAATTGTGAGGTTAATCATCTTTCTTATTCGTCTTCATGTTATTCATACTATTCCCTAGGTTCGATACTCAACTTTCTTAGATTATTACTTATGCAACCGGTTAAAACTTGAACCGATATGAGCATGCACTAAAGACACATTTAGAGTCGCGTCAAGTTTTTGGCATCATTTTCGGGGATTAGGTTGACATTTAGGTTAGGTCGAATTAATCTAAAATTTGACTCTAATTCATTACAAAAACAAAAAAAAATTAGAATATACAACAAGGTAAAAAAATTAGAATCTCTCAAATCCTTACATGCAAAATACTCTGCCAACTCCTCATTTTACTTATACTAGAATTCACAAAAATCCCATATTTGAGTACAGTCCCAATAGCCCACACACTCCAAGTGTTCCACAGTTTTGGGTTCCACCTCCTACACCACCTAACTCCATCACATGTCACATGTCTAGAGAGTCCGGAGAGGGTAGTGATTCTATTAGTGTGAATGGGATGTGAGATCAAGGTAGTTTTGGTGCGGGTGAGGGAGAAATGTCGTATTGCTCTATAAGAGACCTTTTATATCCTGAGCAAACTGTTTCTCCGGGATGCATTATATTCCCGTATAATGCTGGGCAGTTTTGTTTTCAAAATGGGATGATTCAAATCCTCCTCAAATTCCATGCTATGGAGTTTAAAAAACCCCACCTCCACATTAGAGAGTTCGAGGAGGAGGGTGAAACTTTCACTGACCAAACTTGTACTCAGAATTTCATTCGCCTCAAACTCTTTCCCTTGTCTCTAAAGGATAAGGCCAAGACTTGGCTATGGTCTTTAGCACCAAACTCGATTGGAACGTGGAGGGACAAGTATGCAAAGTTTTTCCAAAGTTCTTTCCCCAACATCGAACCAATTACATTAAAGATCAAATTCAAACATTTAGACAACTCAAAAATGATAATTTAGATAGATGTTGGGAGTGTTACAATGAGTTTCTTAAAATGTGCCCGCACCACGATTTTGAGAAGCGGAGACTCATATCCTTTTTCCATCATGGGCTAAACTTAATATCCAAGCAACTCATTGAAACCATGTGCCCCAAGTAGTTTTTAGGCTTAGAGAGTGATGATACGAGAAATATTCCTGTAAGAACATCGTCCGTCACATTTAATTTTGTAGTATACCGCTACAAGTGGTCAAAGAATTGAGGAAGCTATCATCTTCAAACTTCGGATCCGAATTACAAGTTCTCTTCAACATTCAAGCTCGAACGAGATATTTTTGGTAAAAATTTGTTTAAGTTCCACTTGCATTTTATATTTAAAGTGTTGGGATTTTTTTTTTAAAAAGGGGTTAGAACTTTTATTTATAAAATCATTTTTGAATAAAAGATTTTTTTTAAATAAAAAAAGTCAGTTGGCATTTAAAAAAAATTAAAAGAAGTTTTTTTTTAAAAAACATTTTAAGGCCAACTCGTTTTTTTTTCAGTTGATGGTTTCGGTAAGAAAAAAATTAAAAGGATCAAAAGGAAGTTTGTCTAGAAAGGTTTCCTTCTTGCTTTTTTTATAGCCGCCGATTTTTTGGTTACTTCCAATCATTGGGATAATGATTGGGGTATTGGTCTTTAAATCTTTTGTTTAAGGGGAAGTTGCGTACATTTATTTTCAAACAAAGGCTTACATGCCTTGCATGCAACTTGGTAAAGATATTTATGTGGGGCGCCATTTTTAACATGCCAATGATTGGCTTTTGACTTGTGGCTTTAAGACTTCATAAAAAAAATTATTTTTAAAAGTTGCATATAGAAAATTCTTTTAAGGCTGATCTGATCTTTTTTAGTGCCACACCTTTGAGTCTTTCTAAACTTCTTACGTCTCTATTTTTTTGGATAAAAATCAGTGTCGTGCCAAGGTATATCACCTTTGTCAAAACTTTTCTATAAAAAGTCCATGCACGTACAGTTTAGTTGAGAGAAGAAAAATTCTGACGCAACACTTTTTCAAGATGAAATTTTGTTTGTTCTATAATTTTTTCAGTATGTCTTCTTCTCACGTTTAAGGATCCAAAACTTTTGTCCATTTAATTCATAATCTCAACTACTTTTGTATGAATTGTTTTGTGGAACCCAAAACATATTTTTCTGAAATTTTATGGTGTTGATTTTGGTACCGTTCATGGTGCTAATCGAAGACTGCGGCTATTGAGGTTCGCTGCGTGTGGATCTTTGCTGAAGATAGAACTGCATGTTCATATGGAGTAGCTGTGGTTGTCCCATTGCTAACAATGTCGACCGATGCCTGCGGGTATTTGTTTGTCAAATTATTTCATTGCAACCCGTGTAAGTTGTGATTTATAAAATTATAGTGAAATAAATGGTTTTGCCCTTCGGGGATTTTTTTTCCTAAAATTTTGTGTCGCATGCTATATCTTATTTATGGTTTGATACACGCACACACGTAGTTGCATGTCTAAGGACTGAATGAACTTCTTTTAAAAAAATGGACTCTAATTAAATAAGTGTGCCAAATTGGATATTTGCGAATTTAATCAATTACCACACAACGTCATATTTTAGAAATTGGGATCAGAGCCGGTTACACTAATTTATCATGTATTCATATTTTTTGCAAAATTGTGTGATATTGATTTTTTTAAAATCAATTTTGTGAAAAATCGCAATTTTTTCAATGGAACGTTCATTTAATAAGGTGCCTATTTTTTATGGGAATAATTATGCCTATTGAAAAGCTCGCACAAAATCTAGTTTAAAAGCTATTGACGAGCGTGTTTGGTTGCTTTGCTAAAATGGATGGAATCCTCCCACTGTCACCGTTGAAATTATCACATCCTTAAAACTTGTGTTAGATTGGAGTGAGAATGATTTTAAAAGGTCGAATTTTAATTCCCGTGGACTGAGTGTTATTTCTGGAGCTGTCACTCCTGATGCGTTTCGCCGAATTATGATGTGTACCATGTATAAATAGGCTTGCGATGTTTTGAAATTGACACATGAGGGTACGAACGCGGTTAAAGAATCAAAATTACAAAATTTGTCCACCCAATTTGACACTATCACCATGTCTGAGTCTGAATGCTTTGATGATTTTTATGCACGTTTGTCAGACATTATAAACACCAATTTTAATTTGGGTGAGGTGATTAATAACACGCGTGTTGTTAAAAATATTTTGAGATATCTCCCAAAACGTTTTATTCCTAAAGTCACAGTTTTAAACTCTTTGGAAATTTTGAAATCACTTAAGTTGGAAGATCTTCAAACCTATGAGATTTACATGTTTCCCCAATCCATTAAGGCTAAGGATAAAGGCGTTGCTTTAAAGACTTACTTTAATAAAAAGAAAGAAAAAGTTTGTGAGTCCAATTCCGAGGGGAGACTTTGATGATTTGGCCTTACTTAAAGTTTCTGAAAAATTCTAAAGAAAATTCTTCCAATAAAAAGAGATTTTTTGAGAAAAATAAAAATAAAGGAAAGGCCAAAGAAAGCGGTGAGAGGGAAAAAGAGAATGACTCGGATGAGGAGTGTGAGGAGGAGTTTGAGAATGTGACTTGTTTTGAATGTGGGGGTAATGGGCATAAGTCGTTTGAGTGTCGTACGTGGCTTAGAAAGAAAGGAAAGAAAGTAGCCATGTCTGCCACACTTAGTGATAGTAGTGAAGCTGAGGGTGATGAGACTAGTGGTGAGAAGTTTGTAGATTTTTCGAGTCGTGTGAGCACACCCACTTTGTCCCACAATAGTGCACACTAATGCAATAGTGATGATTTGAGCGCTTTAAGTGAGGGAGAAAGCGAGAGTGAAAGTGGAGATGAAAGTGAGCTCCAAAAAGATTTTAGAGAGTTGTACACCGAGACCTTGAAAATAAATAAGTATAATAGATATTTAGGTTGTCGGGTTTTAGATTTGGAGAGAGAGAAGGAGGTTTTAAGAAAAGAAAAGTGTGATTTGACCAACACGTTGTCTAGTCTGACGACACGTGTATCCAAACTCGAGAGTGATCTCGAACGTACTAGGGAGGTCAAAGTCAATTTTGAGAATGTACCTAAGAAGGTTGAAAAGGTGATTCTTAAGGGTAAAGGTGAGAAGTTAGGAATAAGTTATGACGGTGCTTTTACTTCCTAATTAGCACCCGAGCCGATTCCCACTTTAGTGTAAGATTCATGTGAGTCTCACCTTAGCCCACCTAGATGTCCCTTTCCAATTAGGAGAGCGCGTCCTAGAGTTTTTGAGAAAGGTGTTCCTAGACCTATATATGTTTGTTCCCATTGCAAAAGGAGAGGACACCTTAGGGAATTTTTCTTTAAGTTGGGTTATGTGTCACGTTTTGATACTACACGTGTTTCTGCCACACATGCACCCACACATGATACCTTACATGCTCCTAGAGACTACATGAGAGAGTTTTCACATTTAGGTGAGCAAGTTAAGTTTTTAGTCAAAACTTCACAAGATTTGATGGAGTTTTTCATAAGTTGTCACCACCTTTGAAAAACTCCTTTGATCCTAACGATTGAGGTTTGACTGGTTTACTAGCATAGGATGTTTCTCATGCTATTATTATTTGCCTATTGCTAGTATGTATCATTTTTATGTTTTATTTTTTTGAAAATATTATGAAAAATTCAAAAATATTTTATTTTGATAAAATTTTTGAAAAATCTAATTTTTTTTGTATTTTGTTTGCACCGTTTATGGATGGACACTTAGGATGACCGAGTCACAACATCATTCTATTTTTTTTTAATGTGACTCTTTGATAGTGTTTTGAGGCAATATATCATGTCATCTTTGTTCTTTATAATGTTTGGAGTCATTAAGATGTAATTAAGTGTTACTTCCTACATGTTTGACTCATGATTTCCTTTACTGCACACATGCACGGATTTGTTTGATTATTGTGCTTGTCTTATCACATGTTGGTTGGGTGTTTTCACTTCAATCATGTCCTTTAAAATGAACCAAGCGCGATAAAACTTGATAAGAAAGTTGTGCATATAAGAACCGTTTTGTGAGTTTGTGTGCTTTATTTGAAAACGAGGAAGGACTGCGAAAGGTTCATTTGGACTTTGCGAATACTAAGACACCCTTTAAATTGAACCTTAAAAATTGAGGAATTTTATTATTCGGGGTCCAAAGAGGTTTAAAAGAGCCCGAAAAAATTTAAAGGCAATAAAAATAAATTCATGCCAACTATGGGTCATTTAGGTTTTCGCACAAATTCTCCAAAGTTTGAGAATTTAGTTTATATACCTCTAAAAGAATATATATATGAGGGAGTTTAGATGGAGATTAAAACGGGTTTGCACGTCCTTGAAAATCTTGAAAAAGCGCTAAATAGTTTTGGACGTTATTGGGTTGGAAATAACTTTTACTTCGATTTGTTTATTTGCATAAGTCGATGTCATATAAATTCAACAAATTTTTCATCTAAGGATACTTTTGATGTTCATTCGTTAGGACTACACATATGCATCGTGCACATATGATTGATTGAGTTGATTTTCCTATCGAATGTGTTTTGCATTCATTCCATTTTTATGACTTGGTTATTTGAGTTTAATTCCATGGTGTGATTTTTGTATCTTATTTTTGTATGAAATTTTTTTTAAAAAAAATAAAAAATAGTCTGTTTGCTTGGTTTACCGTGACACCCCGATTTTCTTTATGAGATTTATTATTTTCCTTATCTATTTCGGACATATAAAAAGGGGGAGAACGAATTATGATTTTATGGGGGAGTTTTAGTATGGGGTAGATTTTATTGTGCTAACATTGATTATGTTTATATCATTTAAAACTCAATATGTCACGAGATTTTTGCTTTATCTCGTGTGTGTAGGTACAAAGATTTAAGATCAAATTGTTGCACACCCTGATGTGAAAAGTTTGGAGTTTTGAAAAATTGATTGTTAAAGCAAAGTTTGAAAGTTTGAAGACTTGTCATTTTATCTTTCCTTGATTGTCTTGGGAGGGTAGATTTGTATAGGTCATTCTTGTTATTAATAATTTGAATTTTTTATTTTGTACCGGCATAGACATAGGGGGGATTTGTAAGAACATTTTCCTTCACATTTAATTATGTCGTATACCTCTACAAGTGGTCAAAGAATTGAGGAAGCTATCATCTTCAAACTTCGGATCCGAATTACAAGTTCTCTTTAACATTCAAGCTCCAACGAGATATTTTTGGTAAAAATTTGTTTAAGTTCCACTTGAATTTTTATATTTAAAGTGTTGGGATTTTTTTTAAAAAAAGTGGGGTTAGAACTTTTAATTATAAAATCTCTTTTGAATAAAGGAATTTTTTTTAAATAAAAAAAAGTCCGTTGGCATTTTTAAAAAAAAAATTTAAGAAGTTTTTTTTTAAAAAAAAATTTAAGGCCAACTCGTTTTTTTTTTCAGTTGATGGTTTCGGTCAAAAAAAATTAAAAGGATCAAAAGGAAGTTTGTCTAGCAAGGTTTCCTTCTTGATTTTTTTATAGCCGCCGATTTTTTGGTTACTTCCAATCATTGGGATAATGATTGGGGTATTGGTCTTTAAAGCTTTTGTTTAAGGGGAAGTTGCATACAGTTTTTTTTTCAAACAAAGGCTTACAAGCCTTTCATGCAACTTGGTAAAGATATTTATGTATGGAGCCATTTTTAACATGCCAATGATTGGCTTTTGACTTGTGGCTTTAAGACTTCATAAAAAGTTATCTTTTTAAAAGTTGCTGAAAAAATTCTTTAAGGCTAATATGATCTTTTTTAGTGCCATGCCTTTGAGTCTTTTTAAACTCCTTACATCTCTATTTTTTGGATAAACATCAGTGTCATGCCAAGGTATATCACCTTTGTCAAAAAAATTCTATAAAAAGGCCATGCACGTACAGTTTAGTTGAGAGAAGAAAAATTTTGACAGAACACTTTTTCAAGAAGAAATTTTTTTTTTTCTATAATTTTTTCAGTATGTCTTCTTCTCACGTTTAAAGGTCCAAAATTTTTGTCCATTTAATTCATAATCCCAACTACTTTTGTATGAATTGTTTTGTGGAACCCAAGACATATTTTTCTGAAATTTTATGGTGCTGATTTTGGTACCGTTCATGGTGCTAATCGAAAACTGCGGTCATTGAGGTTCACTGCGTGTGGATCTTTGCTGAAGATAGAACTGCGTGTTCTTGTGGAGTAGTTGTGATTGTTCCATTGCTGATGACACCGACCGACGTCTGTGGGTATTCGTGTGTCAAATTATTTCATTGTAATCCGTATAAATTGTGATTTACAAAATTATAGTGAAATAAATGGTTTTGCCATTCGGAGATTTTTTTCCCTAAAATTTTGTGTCGCATGCTATATCTTATTTATGGTTTGACACACGTACACACGTAGTTGCATGTCTAAGGACTGAATTAACTTAGTTTAAAAAAATAAACTCTAATTAAATAAGTGTGCCAAATTGGATATTTACGAATTTAATCAATTATTACACAACGTCATATTTTATAATTCCACTTGTCGTTCTCGTACCAGTAAATCAAGTATAATGTGCATAATGAGAAAATAGAGCAAGTAAGAGAGATAAAAGACAATATATAGAGTGGTTCATCTATAATAATGAGCCTACGTCCACTTTGGTGGCACACTCTCATGATATATTCTGTTATGCCTAAACAGGCGTACAAAAATGTGAATAAAAGAGAATACTTGCTTATGAGGATTTTGGTGGCTCCGGGATGGTGGCTATGATGCCCCGGCCAGTAGCCCCCAAGTTATGCCTAGTGGCGTAGAGAGAGAACAGTTATGAGTTGTTTCTCAATTTAAGAGATGAACCTGGTCACCCCATTAGGAAAATCCCTTCTATCTCTAGGTTTGGAGCTCTATTCATAGGTGTAGATGTTGTATTGCTGTTGTGATGAGTGATGTTGCGGCCACCCACAATTGTTGCTATTAATGCCAACATGGCGACTCCTCAGTGTCGTACCAGTGTTGGTCTTGATGGTTGTCCACGGCCACAGCTTAAACAGCCCAATCTTGAATCCTCTTGGGACACAACTCCAAGGGTTGTCCGCAGGATGAAGAGGGTCACAGACACCGCGAACCTTGATCGACTCGTAGATAAAGACCATGATGACTTGGAGGATTATGGTCTCCACAGACTGTTGAGGGTAACTGAAAGTACCTTCTCAGTTTCATTTTCATATTTTCTTTCACTTCTAACTTTAAATATCTTTGCAGGCCATGGACGTCATAATATCATAAAAGAGGAAGTACGAGGCCCTGTACCAGCTGAAAGAGGCTACGGATAGAGTTCACTCCACTAACTTTGAGAATGCTAGGGCATCTTCCTTTGAAGATGTAATGAAGTCTTTTGTTGTGAACCTTGAGTTGTGCAAGATGAATGTAGATGCCACCATTAAAGCTGCGAAACAGGGAAACCAAGATGCTGAGGAGAATTTCAGGCAGGCCGTAGAGTCCCTTAAGGTTTCTCGATCTCAGACTGTGGAATCTGCTAAGGCCTCGGAGTTTGCCAACAGTAAGCTTGAACTTCTGCAGAAGAAGTTTAAGGAATTTGAGGCCAAGGCTAATAACGATGTTGAATCCCATGCCGCGGTGGTCAAGAAGTTGGGAGAAGATTATGCTGCGACCCTTTATTTGGCGATTGACAGCACTGTGGAGTCATTCAAGGGCTCCAAAGACTTCTACCTTATCAACAATAGGGCCTACTTCCGCGGATACAAGATCTCAGGCATAGAGTCATAAAAAACTTCCCCAACTCTAAAGATACAGTTCTGGCTTGGGGCCTTGGTGATGCTGAGCATCAGTAGTGCGTGGCAGAGATAAAGGCAGCAGCAGAAGAAATAGCCAAGTTAAGGGCAGAGGTTGAAGCAGCGACAGCTGAGGAAAAGACCATGAAGGCCGCAAAGGGAGAACAGGGAGATGAAGATGATGATGATGCATCTTAGGGCTGCATCCCTCTTTATCTTTTGTTTTGCATTTTTGAATTTCTATGACCTTTGTTTGTATAACTTGAATACGTGTATTTTTTTTCTTAAGCATTAGCTTTCAAACAATGGTTCATCCTTATATATGTTTGCTAACTGTACTCTTAAGGATGCGTCCAGACTCCTCTAGTATGATAATTTTTTAACTTCATTTACACAACTCTATACTTGTATGAATGAATGATTGCTTGATTGAATGAGCTTGCCAGGCTAACATACTAATTGTAACTAATATACAAATGTTTTGTTCATATGGGTTGCGACCTGTATAGCAAGTGGGTTGTAGCCTGTCCTGCTTTTGTCTTGGACTTTGTCCTTGTTTTCTCTTCGTAAACTTCACTAATCTCTTGAGTAGTCTGTCGTAATAGACCCAAAAATGCTGGACTTAAATGCTGCAGCTCATGTGATACTTCCGTGGCACTCTAACAACTTCTTTTCAGATATCTGCAGTGAGGAGTATAAGGCTATGGCCCGTTTTAGGCCTTTATCTTCTCAAAAATGGACCTCTGTACATATGTGGGATACTATCAAGCCTCCCTAGGCTGCGTTATGTTATGAATCCACCCACATCTAATATACGAGATACTATCAAGCCTCCCCAGGCTAGGTTATGTTATGAAGGCACCTACAGCTAATATACGGGATACTATCAAGCCTCTCCAGGATGGGTTATGTTATAAAGCCACCCACAACTAATATACGGGATACTATCAAGACTCCCCATGCTGGGTTATGTTATAAAGCCACCCACAGCTAATATACGGGATACTATCAAGCCTCCCCAGGTTGGGTTATGTTATGAAGCCACCCACAGCTATTATACGGGATACTATCAAGCCTCCCCAGACTGGGTTGTGTTATGAAGCCACCCACAGCTAATATACGGGATACTATCAAGCCTCCCAAGGCTGGGTTATGTTATGAAGAAACCTACAACTGTTGATATATATAAATACATCCCTGACTGGATATTACAAGCCTATCCTCTTAATGACGCATCCCGAAAGTTGAGAATAGGCACTATAAGCCCCCATGGCTAATAACTTTTTTTGATAAATGCTCTCCGAAATGCAGCCATAATGTGTAGGAATAAAGTCTATATAAGTGATGTCACAGACCAAATCAGATAGCTTCTCTCTATAGTTGTTTTTGCCATTTTCAATTGTCACTCGCTTTCAAGCAATCAGGCATCTTGACGGGCTTTATGGGCCCATTTAGATATTGTCATTCCCGATAAAACATATTGTCTCAAATCGAGACTTATTTAAGATAAAATGGTCTTTTATGAGATAACATTTCATGGAAATGAGAATCAAAATATGGCACTATAAGTTGGAACTTGATTTCATATATGTATATGAATTTGTAAGGACAATACAAAGTTTAATTTAAAATAGCGTCAGAAGAGTTTCACTGTAAAATAGAAACAGCTGAAATATAAAACACAAGCAAGAAAAATGGGCATGTGGCCTATCAGACTAGGTTGGACCCTTAGGCATGAGCGCTGCAACATCCCCTGCCTTATGAGCCTCTCAATTTCATCTTTCAGAGCATAGCACGGCTCGGTGTCGTGGCCATGATCTTGGTGGAATTTACACCACCTAACTTTGTCCGTTTTATGGGGTGGTGCCCTCAGCTTCTCTGACCATTTGAGCATCTTATACTCCGCTATGAATTCCATGATGTCCTTAATTTGGGAGGCCAATCCCCTCAGCTTTCTCTGATTTCCTTTTCTGGCTCTTGTTGGCTGCTTCCACGGTTAGAATTTCTAGTTCCGCGACAACAATAATCCAGGGTGCTGCACCCACATTAGATGAGGTTGTGGCCTCAAGCATGAGGACTCTCTGAGTCAAATAGTTAACTTGGGTTTGGAGTGAAGCATGACTGTCGTAGATATGGTTGTGGTGATTTTACAGCTGCACAATCTCATCTTTGACTTCTGTGCTCTCGCTGAATTCTCCTTCCATTTTCTGCTTTGTTAGTCTTTAAAAAATAGATAATCTGAGACAAAACTAGCAGAAGTGAGTAATCAAAAAAATATTGGATTAACCAAATAGGAAGTTGGGATGCAACGTTTGCACTACAGCATGACACTAATGCCGAGGACGCATCCAGTGAAGCACATAGGTGTACTGTCGTGGCCTTTGGATGATATTACTGATGAGGTCGCGACCGGTAAGGCACATAAGTGTACTATCTTGGCCTTTGAATGATATTCACCAAGTTTGAGTTGGATACCATCTGAGTCCATTCCCCGATGATTTGGAGCTGTTGTAATACAATCGCACTAGTAGAGTCTGCGATAAGAAAAAGGTAGCTGAACTACCAGGCCGCATCCCTGTTTAGGTAGTGAAGGGAACAATCTCAAAATTAAAACCCAGAAATATAGTTTTTCCCCCGAAACTCGTGGAGAGCATACCTACTAGGGTCTATCCATGAGAGAATAACCTCTCGGTGAACAAAATGGCGCAATTCTAATGATAACCCCTAGATCATAGGCAAAGAACAACAAAAAAAGAGTAAATATAACTCTTCCCTAATCACCCACCTTTACGGAGCTAAAGCCCATCAAGCTTTCTAGCCTTATCTAGGTGAGGCGATATCACAGGGATATGTAAAATAAATCTAAGGTTATAAAAGAGAGACCCATAAACAGATTCGAATATACAAAATACCCATTTAAGGGTGTGAATATAAAATAGAGCTCAATAACCAAAATTCACACATGATACAATGATCCAAAGGATCCCCGTGAATGAAATAAGGTGTTTAAGAACTCAAAACATAGAGAAACAAGATTGAAATATCTCGATTCCCACAGACGCCGCCAAATTAATGATACGAGAAATCATCCACTTGTCATTCTCGTACCATCAAATCAAGTATAATGTGCATAATGAGAAAATAGAGCAAGTAAGAGAGATGAAAGACAAGATATGGAGTGTTTCAGCTATAATAATGAGTCTACATCCACTTTAGTGTCACACCCTCATTATATATGCTGTTTGGTACATAGTAGTTATGCCTAAAGAGGCGTACAAGCTTGTGAATAGAAGATAATACATGTTTATGAGGATTCTGGTGGCTCTGGGATGGTGGCTTTGATGCTCCGACTAGTAGCCCCCAAGCTATGCCTAGTGGCGTAGAGAGAGAGAATGAGAATGGTTCTGAGTTGTGTCTCAATGTAAGAGATGAACCCGGTCACCCCATTAGGAAAATCCCTCCTATCTCTAGGTGTGGACCTCTATTCATAGGTGTAGATGTTGTATTGCTGCTGTGATGAGAGATGATGTGGCCAGTGAATTGATGAGCTTAGGGACCGCGACATATATATTACAAATGGGGCCGCAGTTTGTATGTTAAAGGCCGCGGTAGGTAGGGAATAAGTGGCTGCAACCTATATGTTAAAGACTGCAGCATGTATGCAAGACGTTTGTATTCAAATAGGAATTACGTCTGCGGACTATTGATGATAATACTGGGTTTCTTCCATCTGCGACAGGGGGTGCAATATATGTTCTATCAATAATCCCCCAATTCATAGTGACAAGAGATTGAGATCGGGGCTGCGATTGAGTAATCAACTCTTTTTAAGCTGTTGCGATATTTCCAAGCTAACGCTTCGTCCTCTCGCGCCCTCTTATATAAATTGTACCGGTCGTGGACTTCATTACATTTCCCAAATCTGTGAGAGCATATCGAGGGATAATTTTAGCGCGTTTGTCTCCTTACGCTTTTTGGCGATCTCTAGCAGCTGCGAGTGGTGATTCTAAGGCAGTCGAAGGCGGCTTTAGGCTGAGCATTGGTGGTTTCTTCATTTCCAGGTAATTTTCTAACCATCTTTCACCCTTCTGTGTATTTAATTAGAATTTATGTCTGGAATTTGGGTATTTGATAGAAATTTTTCGGGGATTTATTTTTTATCGCATGATTTTCTAAAAATACCCCCAACTGATTGCTAAAACTTTAAGCTTTTGACCAAAGTAACTGTGACTTCTCCAAGAATTGAACTCATATATGTCAATCTCTCCACGAATTGAGCTTGCTCAAATGATTTCTCATCATAACTTCAATTGTAAAATAACTGTTGCAAAATTTCTCTTAAATGCGACTGTAGTAAACTTTCTTCTCTTGAGTACGATTGTAGACTTTTAGGTTTCTTCCTTTGTTCTTGATGTTCTTGAGAGAGATGTTTCACATTCTAGAGCCTTTGATCTTTGAATTCACCCACACTAAATACTAACCTGTTTGAGTGAGTGGCCACGGCGTGGAAAAATCCCTTTAGTAAATTAAGGTTGTCATGTTTTAATGTAACCTTTAAATATTGATTTGTGTAAGAGACATATGCAGCATGCTAATGTTACTGCGGTAGGAATTAAACATAATATTGCGGCTTGCAGAAAGTATAGTTTGCGGCATGTACATATTTAGTTGCGTCCTGCATTAACTCTTATTTGATTGGATATTCCTTATGTTCTCATATTAGAGTCCGCGGTATTTAGCCTATAATTTAATGACTACGGCATGTAAGAAGATAATGCCTCCTACCCTCAAAATAATATGTCGCGGTGACATTTAACTTTCAGGGCTCTAGGTCCCAACACTTGGCATACTTAGCCAATTTTTCTAATCATTTCTATTCAGTCTTTAATCTACATATCATTATTCCTATCGCGGCTTCTTAGAGGCTTTTTAGGACCATACTGGCTACGGCGCCTAACTACGGACTCTCTACTTTTCAGGTACTTCTGCAACCATATGAACTTTGACCCAGATGAATTTATAAGAGCCTTTTGGAACAAACATTTTTTAGCCTCTCCTCCCAAACTTCCCTTTGTGCTCCCTTTGAAATCAATTGGAACTTTCCAGCTGATAAATTGCCCCAATTATGTGGTGTTAGATTCAGATTCAGATTCAGATTCATATTCTGTAGGTATGGAGGAAAAGGCCAATTCTAGAAACTAACCAATGGAAATAGATGAGAATGCCACAACAGGGGGTCCGTCTACGATTAGGGATACACCTGTTAGTACATCTGGGAGACCTGAGAGACCTCCTGCTGCACTTGGTATTCGCATCATTATGACCCAAGAATGGGTTGATTAGGTAGCAGAGGCCTTCGAGTTCCCTAACGGTTTGATATGCTCAGCACCTACCGTGGAACAAAGTCCATGCGCGTCACTTGATGATGATGGATTCGGCTTCCCCTTGTATGCTTTCATTTATGGGTTGCGTCTGCCTGTCCATGTTCCCACTAGAAGAATTTTCCAAATAATGAGGTTATCCCCAACCCAATTAAATCCCAAAGGCTGGAGGGCCATTCTAGCAGCTATTGTACTATAGGAGAATAAATTCAAGAGAGACATTACTCCTGCGAAGTTTTTCCACTTCTACCGCCCAAAGGAAAATTTCGTAAAGTTTGCGGGGTACTATTACTTTTTTGTCCGTGGCAAAGACAAGACCCTTTATGCTGGGAGGCCTACCAGTGTAAACAACTGGAAGGGCAAATATTTTTTCATTTCTGGAGAAGGGTTGGAAATCCACCCTGAAGAGACTGAGAGGGAAAGAACCTTTAGGATGCCGTGGCAATACGGGTGTCCCTCCAAACTTGGTACTTTTTCAATCATAGCCACGTCCCCTCTTTATAGTTTCATATTATTCTCCACACTTGATTTTGTACTAACCTTGTATTTTTTTGTAGTTATTGATAATTTGCAGCTGAGTAAGCGGCATGAGAAAAGAGTTGGCAAGGCCGCATCAGTCCCTGCTGAGGAGAAGAAGTTCAGCACACTTGTAACCTCTACCTCCATTTTTAAAGCGGGCTACTTCCCCAACAAATCCATTGCCAAAGAGATGGCCACATAAGGTAATAACCCTTTTACTTATAAATGTCACGGCAATTATTTTTAAACTTCAGATTTTAATTACTGCATTTCTTTATTCAGGTGAGGAAACTGATAGGGAGCTCTTGGCTGCCCAACTAGCAGAAATGGATGAGGACACAACTGTCCCCAACAACACCGCTAGGAAAAGGAAGAGGAAGAGGACAAAGACAAAGGCTCTTACTACAGTTACTTCAAGTGACCAAAATATTCATACCGTGCCCCAAAATTAGGTTGTTGAACAATCTACCCCTTTCGCACCCTAACTCCAAGTTGAGGAGTTTTCCACCCACGAGAAGACTGAGGGTAATTTTGATGATGATATTGGGGATAATTTGGTCCCGATAAGGCTAATGTCAACGTCTTATGATCCAGACCACTCAAATTCACTGCCACCTATAATTGTTGCTATTAATGCCAACCTGGCGCCTCCTCAGAGCTGTACCAGTGTTGGTTTAAATGTTCGCCCACGACCACAACGTAGGTAGCCTAATCATGAATCCTCTTGGGATACAACTGCGAGGGTTATCCATAGGATGAAGAGGGTCCCAGACACCGCAGACCTTGATCGACTCGTGGATGAAGACCATGATGACTTGGAGGATTATGGTCTCCATAGCCTCTTGAGGGTAAGTGTAAGTACCTTCTCAGCTTCATTTTCATATTTCATTTCACTTCTAACTTTAAATATCTTTATAGGCCATGGACGTCATGATATCACAGAAGAGGAAGTATGAGGCCCTGTATAAGATGAAAGAGGCCACGGATAGAGTTCACTCCAGTGACTTTGATAATGCCAGGGCATCTTCCTTTGAAGCTGGAATGAAGTCTTCTACTGCGGCCTTTGAGTTGTGCAAGATGAATGTGTATGCCACCATTAAAGTTGCGAAACAGGTGAAGCAAGATGCTAAGGATAATTTTAGGTAGGTCGCAGAGTCCCTCGGGGTTTCCCAATCTCAGACTGCGGAATATGCAAAGGACTCGAAGTTTGCCAAAAGCAAGCTTGAACTTTTATAAAAGAAGATCAAGGAATTGGAGGCCAAGGCAAATAATGATGCTGAAGGCCATGCCGTGGTGGTCAAGAAGAAGGGATAAGATCATGTTCCGGCCCTTCAATTGGCAATTGACAGCACTGTAGAGTCATTCAAGGGCTCCAAAGAATTCTACCTCATCAATAATAGAGCCTACCTCCACGGCTACCAAGAACTCAGGCATAGAGTCATAAAAAACTTCCCTGACTCTAAAGAGACAGTTCTTGCCTAGGGCCTTAGTAATGCTGAGCATCAGTAGTGCGTGACTGAGATAAAGCCTGCGGCAGAAGAAATAGCCATGTTAAGGGCAGAAGCTGAAGCAGCGAAAGCTGAGGAAGAGACCACGATGATTGCGAAGGGAGAAATGGGAGATGAAGATGACGATGCTGCAACTTAGGGCTGTGTCCCTCTTTATCTTTTGTTGTGCATTTTGGAATGGTTGTGGCATTTGTTTGTATAACTTTAATACTTGTATTTTTTTTTCTTAGGATTTAGCTTTCAAACACTGGTGCATCCTTATATATTTCTGCTAATTGTACTCTCAAGGTTGCATCCAGACTTCTCTAGTATGATCATTTTTTAACTTCATTTGAACACATCAATACTTGTATGAATAAATTATTGCTTGATTGAGTGAGCTTGCTAGGCTAACATACTAATTACAACCAATATACAAATGTTTTATTCATATGGGTTGGACCTGTATAGCAAGTTATCTGCAGCCTGCCCTGCTTTTGCCTTGGACTTTATCCTTGTCTTCTCTCCGCAAACTTCACTAATCTCTAGAGTAGTCCGTGGCAATAGACCCAAAAATGCTGGACTTAAATGTTGTAGCTCATGTGATACTTTCGCGACACTCTAACAACATCTTTTTAGAAATCTGCAGCCAGGAGTATAAGGCAACGACCCCTTTTAGGCCTTTGTATTCTTAAAAATGGACCTCTGTACATATATGGGATACTACCAAGCCTCCCCAGGCTGCGTTATGTTATGAAGCCACCCACAGCTAATATACGGGATACTATCAAGCCTCCCTAGGATGGGTTATGTAATGAATCCACCTACAACTAATATACAGGATACTATCAAGCCTCCCCGGGTTAGGTTATGTTATGAAGCCACCCACAGCTAATATGTGTGATACTATTAAGCCTCCACAGACTGGGTGATGTTATGAAGCCACCCACAGCTAATATATGGGATACTATCAAGCCTCCCCAGGCTGGGTTATGTTATGAAGCCACCCACAGCTACTATAAGGGATACTATCAAGCCTCCTCGGGCTGGGTTATGTTATGAAGCCACCCACAGCTAATATACGGGAAATTATCAAGCCTCCCTAGGCTGGGTTATGTTATGAAGCCACCCACAGCTAATTTATGGGATACTATCAAGCCTCCCCAGGCTTAGTTATGTTACGAAGCCACCCACAACTAATATACGGGGTACTATCAAGCCTCCCTAGACTGGGTTATGTTATTAATCCACCCATAGCTGCTGATATATATAAAGCCATATGTGGCTGGATATTACAAGACTCTCGACTTAATGACGCATCGCGAAAGCTGAGAACAGGCACTGTAAGCCCCCATGGCTAATAATGCTTTTTGATAAATGCTCTTGAGAATGCATCCATAATATGTAGGAATATTATCTCTATAAGTGATGTCAGAGACCAATTCAGATAGCTTCTCTCGATAGTTGTTTTCGTCATTTTCAATTATCATTCACTTTCGGACAATCATGCGTCTTGATGAGCTTCGTGGGCCCATTTAGATATTGTTATTCCCGATATAACATATTGTCTCGAATCGAGATCTGTTTAAGACAAAATGTTCTTTTATAAGATAACATTTCATGGAAATGAGAATCGAAATATGGCACTATAAGAGTGAACTTTATTTCATATATCTACTCATATATATATATGACTATGTAAGGACAATACAAAGTTTAATTTAAAACAACGTAATAAGAGTTTCACTATTAAATAGAAACAGATGAAATATATAACATAAGCATGAAAAATGGGCATGTGGCCTGTCAGACTAGGATGGACCTTTAGGCATCCTTGAGGAAGGGCTTCAGCATCCCCTACCTTATGAGCCTCCTAATTTCATCTTTCAGAGCATAGCATTTCTCGGTGTCGTGGCCGTGATCCTGGTGGAATTTTCACCACCCGGCTTTGTTCGTTTTGTGGGGTGGTGCCCTCAGCTTCTTTGGCCATCTGAGAAGCTTATCCTACTTTATTAATTCCAAGATGTCCTCAATTTAGGAGGCCAATCCCCTCAGCTTTCTCTGATTTCCTTTTCTGGCTCTTGCTGGCTGCTTCTATGGTTGGAACTTTTAGAGTCGCGACAACAATGATCCTGGGTGCCGCACCCACATTGGATGAGGCTGAGGACTCAAGCATGAGGACCCTTTGAGTCAAATAGTTGACTTAGGTTTGGAGTGAAGCATGATTGCCGTAGAGATGGTTGAGGTGATTGTATAGCTGCACAATTTAATCTTTGACTTATGTGCTCTGGCTAGATTTTCCTTCCATTTTCTACTTTCTTAGTCTTTAAAAATATATAACCTGAGACAAAACTAGCATAAGTGAGTAATCACAAAAATATTGGATTAACAAATTAGGAAGTTGGGATACAACGTTTGTAGTGCTGCAAGACACTAATGCCGAGGCCGCGGCCAGTGTAGCACATAGGTGTACTGCCGTGGTTTTTGGATGATATTACTGATAAGCCCGCAGCCACTAGGGCACACAAGTGTACTGCCGTGGCTTTTGAATGATATTCACCAAGTTTGAGCTAGAGACCACCTGAGTCCATTCCCCAATGATTTGGAGTTGTTGTTATACAATCACACTAGTAGAGACCGAGGAAAGAAAAAGGTAGCTGAACTACCACGTCGCATCCCTGTCTAGGCAATGAAGGGAACAATCCCAAAATTAAAACCCAAAAATTAATTTTTTTTCTCTCGAAACTCGTGGAGATCATACCTACTAAGGTCTATTCATGAGAGAATAACCTCTCGGTGCACAAAATGGCACAATTCTAATGATAAACCCTAGATCATTGACAAAGAACAATAAAAAGGGAGTAAATATAACTCTTACCTAATCACGCACCTTTACGAGGCTAAAGCCCATCAATCTTTCCAGCCTTATCAAGGTGAGGCGATATCACAGGGTATGTAAAATAGATCTAAGGTCATAAAATAGAGACCCGTAAATAGATCCGAATATACAAAATACCCATTTAAGGGTGTGAATATAAAATAGAGCTCAATAACCAAAATTTACTCATGATACGATGATCCAAAGGATCCCCGTGAATGAAATAAGGTGTTTAAGAACTCAAAACATATAGAAACAAGATTGAAATATCTCGATTCCCACAGATGGTGCCAAATTGATGATACGAGAAATCGTCCACTTGTCGTTTTCGTACCAGCAAATGAAGTATAATGTGCATAGTGAGCAAATAGAGCAAAGAGAGATAAAATATAAGATATAGAGTGGTTAGGCTATAATAATGAGTCTACATCCACATTGGTGCCACACTCTCATTATATATGATGTTTGGTACATAGTAGTTATGCCTAAAGAGGCATACAAGCATGTAAATAGAAGAGAATACATGTTTATGAGGATTCCGATGGCTCCGGGATGCTGGTTATGACGCTCCGTCCAGTAGCCCCCAAGCTATGCTTAGTGGCGTAGAGAGAGAGAGAGAGAGAGAGAGAGAGAGGGAGAGAGAATTGTTCTGAGTTGTGTCTCAATGTAAGAGATGAACCCGGTCACCCCATTAGAAAAATCCCTCCTATCTCGAGGTGTGGACCTCTATTCATAGGTGTAGATGTTGTATTGTTGTTGTGATGAGAGATGCTGCAGCCAGCGGATTGATGATCTTAGGGGCCGCGGCATATATATTACAAATGGGGTTGCAGTGTGTATGTTAAAGGCTGCGGCAGGTAGAGAATAAGTGGATGCAGTATGTATGCATGACGTTTGCATTCAAATAGGAATTAGGGCTGCGACCTATAGATGATAATACTGGGGTTCTTACATCTACAGAAGGTGGGGCAATATATGTTCTATCAACGAGGATGATGCAGAGGTTCACCTTAAGTATGTCGTCAAGACTACTCAAGCATGCGACACATCCGATCTAAACATCCAATCCTGAGCTCGACAAGTGTCCACAACTCTTTTTGTATCTAGACTTTATCATTTAAAGAAAGAAGATGAGTTGAAGATACAAATCATACAACTTACCAAGATGTTGGAAGATGTAGTCGAATTAAGAGATAGAGACACATTCGACTCCACCCAAGCATGGATGATTTGTGAGGCAGGACATTCAACGAAGGAATGCTCGACGATACCTGCCTACAAAGTTATGCTTCAACAGTAAGTGCAAGCAGTAGGAGATTTTAAGGGTGATTTTAATTCACGTCACAGAAATTACTATAACCCTTTGTAGCGGAACCATCCGGGTTTTAATTATGGGTAACCACATGCAGCGAAGAATCCTAATTCACATGTTGCCTATCATCTACCATCACTCCTGCATTTCCAACAAGCTCCACCCATGCAAGCACAACCTCCTGCGCCTTATATCACCCCACAATGTAGAAATCTTGAGGATACTTTAAACTAATTCATGCAAAATCATTACGCGATTAATGCTCAAAATGCCCAAAATTTTGTATAATTAAAGTCGTCGTTGTCTAAGTTGTAATCCTCCCTAAGTGTCTAAAAGAAGGGCAAGTTTCTCGCCCAAGGCCAAAGACCTCCCCAAGGTCAATATAATGTTATCTCTTCTTCCAATGCAAATTAAGAACAAGGTAGTGTAGTTATCACACTATGTAGTGGGATAGTAGTTGACTTGTCGCCTCCCCTACACAATGAGAATAATGATAAGGAGATTTCATTCGCCACGAAAGAGGACAAAGATGTCTCCCTGAGAAAGAGTGGTAATGATGATATTGCCAGGCCCGAGGTGGTTGTGAAACCTCCTATAGCTACCTAATACCCTTAACAGTTGGTTTGTCATGCCAAAGAGACCTCCTATGATGATGTCTTAGACGTTCTTAGGAAAGTAAAGATTAATTTACCTTTTCTCGAGACCATAAAGCAAATTCCCACATATGCTTTATTTTTTAAGGACTTACTCGGGGTGAAACGGAGGCTAAAGGTAAACAAAAATGTGTTGTTAGCACATAACATTAGTTCAGTATTGTTGAGTGATCTTCCACCAAACTATAAATATCTGGGCGCACCGACCATTTTGTTCATCATGGGAAATAACTGAATTGAAAGAGTGTTAATTGATCTAGGGGAGAGTGTGAACATTCTCCCTTACTCCATCTATAAATAATTAGACTTAGGGGACCTTAAGCTCACCAAGATGACCTTTTAATTAACGGATCATTCCGTGAAGATACCTCGGGGGTCGTCGAGGATGCGATCATCCAAGTTGACACTTTCTACTTCTCGGTAGATTTTGTCATTTGGGAGGAGGATCCCTCCTCTCTCTTGAGTAATCATGTTCCCGTGATTTTTGGTCGCCCATTCTTAGCTAAAGCTAATGCATTGATTAATACACGATATGGGAAAATTCAACTCACATTCGGGAATATGAGTCTCGAAAAAAACATCTCTAACATCACCAAGAATGAGGGTGATGAAGGGGAATTTCGAGAGACATATCTTATGGAAGAGACTGTACATGAAACCATTGAGAGGAACCACATAAGAGAGCCATTGGGAGTATGTCTTACTACAACAAGTGAGAGTGACAATTTAGACGTTGAGAAAGAGGTCAAGATTACATGTTTAGTGACTAATGTTGAGAGCGAGAGAGATCACATAGTTGAGAGCGAAAGAGAGGATTCAGAAACTAATCAAGAGAGAGATTTAGGAGATATGAGCCCAAAATATTTTGAAAGAGAATTCGGGTCGGTAGATACGGGCCTCAATGTTAAAGTCTTATCACTATTGAACTCTTTTTATCACTTAGAGGAGGACGAATGGAAAGATAGAATAGATCAATACCTTTTTTCTGACCATCCACTCATACCGCTTGAGTCCTCGGATGAGATCGAGGGGAAGACTAGAGTCTCGTTCGATTTAGATCCTGATCCATGAAGTCCAGAAGCTAAGGGATACCTAAGCTTAACATAACCACCAATATTTACTAAGATGATCTCTCAAGGTCGAGACAAGGCTGCTTTGAGGTGATTGGACACCCCAACCATTTTTTCACATCATCCATCATGAGCCTTGAGGTTTCCCACATACTTATTTGAATGATCCCCAATTTTTTTGATTAGTGGTCTACGATGTGCAAAAAATGGAGACGAGGAGAGTATCGGACCCCGATTACGGGGTCGAGTGAGTTTTGAGGAGAAAGAGAGAGGTCGTCGCACCCCCGACAAGTATGGGGTGATTCTTGTTGTATTATAGTAAGTAATGATAGGTTAGGATAGTTATAGGTTTATGAGTAGAAATTTTAGAAAGGTTAGGGGCACCTATGCATAACACGAGCAAGCATACGTCAAGTTGAGGTGAGATTTTGAGGTGTCCCTAGGTAGACAGCGTGGATAGGAGAGCCTCAGTCACATTTAGGGAATTTAATAGAAGGATTTCCAACATTAGTCGATGAGAGAGAGAGAGAGAGAGAGAGAGCAAAAAAATTAGAATTTATGTATTGTTTATTCGAACTGGTTTGCCCTGTTAAGATTACAAGGCCGAACCAGTTCAAATTTTTAGGTTCCAAATTCTTTTTCCCTTCTCTTTGTCCGACCATTTCTCATTTCTCCACATTCTTTCCCATTCATTCGTGACCCTGACACACCCGGACCCTCACATTAAGTCTTATGTTGTGATGTTTTTGGTGTCCCCTTCATTATGTAGTTCTTTTTTGCTTTGCTTTTTTATTTTACTAAAGAACTATGTAATTTATCCTTTATCACAATATAATAAATTGTAGTGAAATAAAAATTTGCATTTAGATATTTGTTGCTTTTTATTCCTCACTATATTTATATTTTTCATTTTAGTCCTTTTCACTAAGGACAATGCAAAAGTTTAAGTAAGGGGGTACACGTGCATTCTTTTAAAAATCTCACAAATTTAAAAATGCCAAAAGTCCAAAAAAATTGAAAATTTTTAAAAAAGCCAAAAATAGTTTCTACAAAATAAATAAAAAATGAAATCTAAACGTTTAAAAAATGTCACTAATTTTTTTTTGAAATCTCAAATTTTAAAAATCAAATGCACAAAGCCGAAATTGACTAAAAACATAAATTGAGCAAAAATTGGCGACTTTACGAATAATTGTGGAGATACCCGGTGAGATTTTGAGCCTATCAATTTTGTGAGTATTTAAATCAATCCGAGTTAAAATTAATTCAAAGTTCAATTTTTCCTTAAATAAGTCATTGAAGATCTCAATTCCTTTGTTTTGATTGGTTATGGAAAACGAGTGAGATGTTGTCATGAAACACGCGCTAAATATATCTCTAAATTAAATGAATCTCAAAATATATATGGTAACATAATTAGTAATTATGTTAAATGATGTTAGGCCATCGTTTGTTAGCCAAAAATATGATCCATAAAAAGTGGTGAAAAAGTATCCCTTTTGCAAACCCAATTGAACCAAATCAATTTCCCAATTTCGTTTGATTACCAAAAAGGCCCATGTAACCTGGAGTTGTGAAAATCGAAAAATTCATGAAAAGTACAAAGGATGCAATAAAAGGGGAAAATAATAAAAAAAAAGTTCTCAAACAAAAATAGCAAGAAAAGAATAGAAAATCATGAGAAAAAATGTAGAAAAAGAAAATAAAAAGAGCAAATGCCCGAAAAAGCACCAAGGGACATCTTAAGAAAAAATGTCCGACTCCGAATTTTCAAACCATTCCCATTTAACCCAATGAAACTTATAACCTGAGAAAGTTCTAACTGAGTTTGAATAACGAAATTAATCACCGAATGGTGAGCTAAGATACGAAAAGATAATAAGATTAATTTGTGTGGATAAGAGGCATTGTTTCTCGTTTTCCAATAACCGTAGATCGAGGATGAGATCTATTCACCTCAAACATTCTGTCTTGAGATCTTCACTGAGTGATTTGTTTGTGAGAGTATACCGTGCATATTGAACCAAAATGAATTTTCGGAAGGTAACGTAATGATCAATCGATGGAATTTAGCGGTTTAATTCTTGACTTCGCGCACACACACTACAAATTGAGGCTCTTACATATGAATTTACGGTCACTATTTTTAGGGAGTTTAAATCGTACAATTTTTAAGTATTTTGATCTTTCTTGAGTCAAAAAATGAATTTGGGGGGTATATTCACTACAAGCCCTCACGAGACACCTCTCATTATACTAGGGTAACCTAGGGGTTTAACGGCTTGTTTCATACGCTAAATCCAATCGCTCGTACACAAAAAATACATTATATCCCAATAAAACATTTTCCAAGTATTTAGACCATGCTATAATTCTTTTACATTACTTGGTACGATCGAAGCTCTAAGTTAGGGGTTTGATTAGGCATAAATTCTTCATGTTTATCTTCGTATTATAGCTACAGTTGTTATCCCATGCGATATTAATTCAACGATTTTATCTCATATTATTGTTACTAACCCCTTTCTGGAGGTAAATTGTTTTTTGTATATTTCTCTCATATTTTACAGGTATTTCATGCACGTGAAAATAAGAGAAAAATCGGAATGAGAATAAAAAAGAATAGAAGGAAAGTCAAGGGTAGCAACGTAATTTTACAACCAGGATTTGGATGCGGAACCTAAGAGAATTCCAAGACATCGAGTTCACGAGTACATAAGAATAAACAACAAACAAATCCGAGTCTCTATTGAAAAGATATGAGCATGATAAGATTAGAAGAATCAAAAAGGCAAAAATAAGGAATGCTGAGAGTAGAATTGGTTCGGTTCTGAAGTAGAACCGATTCACCCCAATCCTTAGCCACATTAGAAAGTATAACTAGTTTGGTTCTACACTATAATGGTTCGATTATCTAGTGCACGAAATTACAAGTTTATCCACCTTATTTTTTAGAGTTTTTTTTGTTAAAATATTTGTAAAAAATGTGGAGCTTTATTCATTCAATATTCTAGGAGTTGATTGGTCAAGTTTAACCTAGTTTTGAGAGCAAGAAATGAGGCAAGAACCCTAGGAACTATATTCATAATCAAGTTTACAATTTTGTGGATTGAATCTGAATATCTAATAAATAAAGTTTTCTTTCTATATCTTGTTCTTGAATTCTATTATTCTTTGCACGTTTTATATATTTTCTAGATTTTTAATAACTTCTTGCATGTTTAGTTACATTTTCATCATGAATATGATTCCATGCAATGTTTGAATCTCATTTATTATTCACATCACCATGTCCAACTAAGTTCTTAGAGGGTTTGGGTTCATGAACCCAACCTAGGTATTATGGATGGACCTAAAAGTGGGTAAAATCTAATTACTAATTCAATGGTTTGAAATCTTATTGAAACAAACATTGCAAGTATTTTAATTCTGTTTGCTCTAGGTAACCGAAATTTTTAAGACTATGATACGAGTTTCAATAATATATCACTCCCATTAAACATGATTTTTGATTTGATATTGTGAGGAGTAAAATTCGTATATGTCGAATGCATAGAAAATATTTAATGTTTCATTGAATAATGAATTAGGTTCTTGATGGTTTTATGTCCTAAGTAACTACCGACAGTTCGGGGGAGTGTACTTCAACTCTATTTTCTCACATAGATTTAAAATAAAATAACCGAAGTCAAAACTCGGGTTTTCACCCCAACTTGTGTTACACTTTAAAATCATCATTCCATGTCCTTTTTACTCCAACATTGATTTTACTTCAAAATCAAGTTCATTTAGGTCCATTTTGTGTAAAGCCCATAAAAATGTTCCACATTACGTAGAATTACCATTTTACCCATTTGTTTCTAAACTTGTGTTTTCCTCTATTTTCACAAGTGTTATTCCACAAACCCTCAGTCTATTACCCACACTAACTTCTTAAGTGTTTTAACTTATTAACCCTCATTTAACACTTTGGAGTAACACGCATCTCAAGTTGAAAATCTCTTTATTTCATTTATTTCTTTCTCTAAGAAATAATTCAATATTTAAGGATTAACTTATGAGAAAATACAATTCCTTTATTATTACACGTAGTTTTGAAACCTTACAGTTATCACATTTTCTATAGTTTTCACACACATTAAGGGCCAAAATTTCTATTTTCTTCATGTCATGCTTAAACCCAATAAAATCCTCATTAAAGTTGTTTATATGTTCATCATCAAAATACTACAAGTTTATACGCATAAGAAGATGGATTTGAGTCCAAAAATCCTAATAAATAGGTCTAAAACATGGTTTATTATAGAAATTTCACAATATTAACATAAACATGCTTTTCAAGCTAAAAGACATTTTTATTTCTCCAAAACTTGAGTAAATGTCTATTCATACAAAAATCCCAATTTTATAAGAAAACTTTGAAAATATTTGTTCATAATAAATTCCCAACGTTTTTATTCCATAAAATTGTTTAAACATGAAGTTTTATTAAAATAAACCATTTTAGTAGGAAATCATTAAAATCCGTTGTATACCCAATTTTTACAATTCATAAGAAATATCATTCTTAAATCATATTGGCATCCTACTCTTAAACTCTACATGAAAGATCAAGTACTAAGAACATAGAGTCTTAAACTTAAAGAGTAGAGTTTTACCCCAAAAAATGGTTGGATGAAGAAGAAGGTGATGGAAACCCTCACATTTTAAGGTGTCCACAAGGAGGTTGCCTAGCTCCACAAATATTGCCTCCATAAAATCTCCAAGAAACCCCCCTTCAAAGTCCATTAATCTTCCATTTCTTCTTACTCAAAAACCCCAATAATAACTCCAAATTTCGTAGCTCTACTAAAAAATGGAGGAAATGGGTTTAAAAGGCTTAAATATGTAAGAACGTGGTTAAACTGTGATGATTTTGGGTGGAAGGGTGGTGGAGCTAGAGTGGTGTATGGAGGTTGGTGGTGGAGAAACTATTAAAGCTAGAGAGAGGGGAGAAAATATAATTAGAATGATCCCCAAATGGCTCCGACATCCCGAAATACCCCAAAATCCTTTGGGGGAAAATCCCGAAAATGTCCTAAACCTTATCCTCCAATTGATTTACTACTATAGGAGCTTGAATGAGAATGGGGCATCGTTTGAAAGAGATTAAAATATCATTCGATCTCCCATTGAATGACCTTCTAACGAGGTAGGGAAACTTTATGTAGGGACATCTCGTTAGATCCTCGTTAGAACCCAACTTCGAATGACATGTGAATATCTATTGAACCAACAATCTTCTTGTTTGAAAAATCTCTATTTTCATTCAATCCACATAATTTCTTAAAATCTCCAAATTTTCCCAATAATTTGCAACAATTACCACGAAGGCCAAAGAATAATCTAATATAGATAAAAAGACCATACATTAATTATCCAAGTCCCAAGGTTTTAATATGATTATAATTTACACGGGAAAAATAATAAAAATATTGGGTACGAGTATCACATTCTTCCCTCTTTAGGAAATATCGTGCCCAAAATTATCGATCCGTCAATTCCTCAAGTTCTTAGGACTTACCAATTCTTACTCTAAGTCATAGGAATCGTCCAAGACTAAATCATTGAAGTCTTCAGTAGCTAAGATGACATAAAATTCTCCATCATAGAGGTTGTTACCAAAAAGTTCAACATGGAACATCTTCTAATGCTCAACATTAGGCTAGCCATCAAAGTTGCCTAAGGCCATTGAGTCTCCACTTAGTCGGTGACCACACTCAATCAAGTTTTAACCTTTTTTTCTAGTACCCAAAGCATACCGGCCCCTCTAATAGGAAACATTCTATAGTGATAGTCACTTGCGCAAGTGAAACTTCAATACAGCTAACACCTGATTCATCATCAAGAACCATTTCAAATCCTAGGACTACACGTCATGTGTCTCCATGAATTGTTGGGTCGTCCTGGCCACATAACTTCACTTTTTCTTGATACTAACACTGTATCTCTAGTCACTCAAATCGAGGTGAAATGCTACTAAGTTCCAAATCATGCGTTCAACCAATTCCCTCCCAAAGGGACCTTCCCTTAACCCGTGTTACCCTAAATGTATTACTAGGAAACACTAGTCTAGGCGCTAAATTAATCCACCCATCATGGAAAACAACACTTAACACTATATTTCCTTGAGTTTTAACCCTATACGATGTTCTTAAGTTATCATTACGGTCTTTATAACTAGAGTCACTGACTGCCATGTAGGTCAATCATAAGGTCGATAATTCTAAGGCAAATAGATACCTTAGGAAAGGGTACCTTAGGAAAGGATCTATTTGCAATGGAATGGATACCAGTGACTGCATCCACCATTTCCATTGCAATGGAAAGGATACCTTAGGAAAGGATGCATGCAGTTACCGAGCTTAATTGACCATGCTAAGTCCAACCACACTCTACTGGGCTAAACTGGGTCGTACTATAACCTGGTACAAATCTGAGCCACCACAATTGTGGGGACACTATCCTCGATCATCGAAACTAAAAGGGACACAAGAATAAAAAGGATGAACAATCGTCTCAGAAAATCCCATTCACATGCAAAGGACTATTATTTATAAAATTCGAACCTACGCCACACACTTTGAAGTTTATGACTCATCCCAAATGTTCTCATTGGATCCTAACCTAGACACACACCTGGATAGAGTCAACAATCGTGATGAATCGAATCACAAATCATTCATCTCCACAAGGTGAGATCAACATGCAAACCTATTATCATTTGGGAAGTCAAATACTAGGCTTCCCTCTTTAAGGGTAAGGCTTCCTCTTTTCATCTTTGACAAACGTGAGCCACTCCGGCCTACGAGATCCAATTATTTATCGATGCCGACTTTGTCTATCTGTCTAGCGACGTCGTGCCCAACCTAACACACCTAGGTCATTATCGACATTATCATACCATGATCGTATCCCAATGTCTCATTAGGAAGTACCCCATTAAACGAAACATTCACCTTACAATAACCCCTACCTACATGAGGTCGTTACCGAGCTTATCTACAGGTTATAGCCAAGTTGAATTCACGTGATGGCTACACAGATCTCTATTATCATTCTAAGGGTAATAAGTACCATACAAGGCTATATTTCCTAATCCATACCGATTTGGACAGATGTGCCAAGAACTATTCCCTTCCTTGATAGGGTTATCTTAACCTATGCCGTTGACACGTGTCGATACCTCAATTATGCTTCAATGCCCCCTTGGGATGCCATTTTAGGTCTCTTACATGACATCATCAATCTAATCCCCGAAATCATTTCCTAGTACTCCTCTAAATCAAGTACTATACTGCCTACACTAGTCATCCCATGACACCCGAGCATCACGCCCAATCATAATTCTATTAGAAGGTAACATTATCAATATATGTCAATTCGGATGATATCTCTCTACACATACACTATTCAAATCTTTTGAACCTTGACCAAGATCCTGAGATTACCACATAACCTTCAGTACTTGCATTATTAGGATATTTGTCCTCCATAACACCAAACTTAACTGGTTCCCTATGGACATCAATCATGCCACAACATAATTATCATCGAAGATAAGATGAAATCTCATCACCTATGATCCTCTCATAGTAGGTCCACTCCAAAAATGTCTCAATATCCATATCATGACTATCTATCGCTCATAAAGACACTAGCCTATAGGCCTTTACGCATAGCACACTTTATCCTTCAAACACCTCAAGGCATCACAATAAGCCTATAATTTCCCTTTTGTCCAAAACATCAACATAAGTCTAGAATATGACTCTCTTCTTGAGATTCAATAAGGGTCCAAAGACCTGTCACTACTAAGGATTCAGGTAGGATATAAGACATCATATACGACCTATAGGCCTCTAGGTCCACATCATTGGCATCACTACAGATCTTATTCCTCAAAATTGCATCATATCTTTTAAAACCTTGTCATGGAAGACTGTTTAGACTTCACTTCTAAGTCACCCTAACCATTATTATTGCATACGTAACATACTTACCATAATTTTCTCGTAACTCTCATTATACATTGCGAGATAAAACTTTCAATCAATAGCCATCGAGGCACTCACTTACAATAATAGTATCTTACCGACTCAGACATAGCACATGTACCCAAGCACAGATAAATACGATTTTATCTCTACCGAATCATTAATTATCTACGACATGAAACTACCCCAAGGATTGAGTTGACCTAGTCACATAATCATTGCAAACTACTCGAAAGTACCTAACTGAGGAACTTAATGCATTCTTATCACAATCAATACCGCTCAGTCATAACACTCCAGTAATATAGCCTCCATGGTTGATTTTTTGTGTGATGCATGTCCCTAACTCAATGGATGTCATTTCGCTCTATTAACATCACCTCTCACATCATCAAGGGTTGATGCATAAGCATCTCACACTAAAAATTGCAATGTCCCCACTATTGGCTCGTATAAACACTAGAAAATTACTAACAGGTCTAATCAGAAGAGAAGAAATGATTAATGGAACCTAACTTGTACGCATGCCACTTTGAAATCAATTACCCGCCATTCTAATATCCTTGACTCTATTGTTGAGAACGCGAACTAAAACCGTCACTAATCTTGCGTGACCGACCCAAAACTAACACCGAAGTTAAAATATCCATTACCTACCTCAACACAATACTCCCTAAAGGAACCTTGAACCTAGAGATCTAATACCGTTTGTAATGCCTCGGACCCGATTTATTGATTACCTATGGTCAACTCGGTCCGACCCAAATATTAGGTGTGAAGTCAAATGAAACAACCTACATAATTTTGCTAATCTAGTTGTATATAATTAATAGTTCACTTTTTTATCATGTGATTTCCCATTAAATCAAGCTACGTGAGGAACCCATGGGAAGCGTACCCGTAATCCAAGCATAAAGAGATACTAACGTAAAATAAAAAAAAGAATACTTACATGTACAAACTCACAAAATATGGAGCCGCACCCAACTTGTGGTAACAAAGGCGAGGGAATGAGCCGAATGACTAGTGGGAAATTACAACAATCCAATATAGAATCGAACGATAGAAAGGATAATCTAACACGTTATATCTACGTGGACATGCAACTACCTTATATGTATACACATATATACACTTTAATGCATGAAACCGTTTTTATTCCAAAAACATTACTTATCCCGATCGATTCACCTTAATCTTCCATTTCTCTTAACTTGACATTTATTCCTTAATTTAACACACATGGTTAATACTAAAAACAAATGCACATTTTTTAAGGAAAAATCATTTCTTTAAATTACCCATTTTTTCATACCAATCCACGTTAGTATTTTCATTGAAAATCACCCTTTCAACACATGCAAACGCAGTGTTACAAAATACTTTTTTTTCCTTTGAAAACTTTTCATAAACACACCCTTGTGTTAATTATGGGTTAAACCTCTCCAGGTTACTTAACTACTCATTTAGCCAATACGCATTGTCGTTCCTTTATTTTTTGTATATCAATCAATTTTCACATTTCTTGTCCACTTTATCCTTTACCGGAACATTTATTAATTCATTCACATTATTTTTTCTTTTCATATACTCACCACACAAACTATTTCTTGACATGTTCCATTTTCATTATATTTTTCTCTAAATCGTCCAATATCTGCATACTTTAACAGGTCCCACACCACCGGCTATGCTACCACATGCTCTGGCCACTGATTTTGAGTTTTTCACCCTAGGGCTCCGGTCCCTCCTTAATTATTACAGGTGCCATCTGAGTCATTATTAATGAGTTTGAAAAATTTTCAAATGTCCACATTATTCCACTTTTTTCGCCAAAGGCCAAAACCCGGGGTTTCACCCCAACTTGTGTTATACTTTTAAGTCATTATTTATTGTTCTTTTTACTCTACCATTGATTTTATCCCAAAATCATGTTCATTTAGGACCATTTTGTGTAACACTTTTTCAATATTTTTATTTCATACAAACTTTCCAGTTTACGTAAAGTTACCATTTTATCGATTTATTTCAAAACTTGTCTCTTTCTCCATTTTCACAAGTGTTATTCTCCAAAACATCATTAAGTTACTAACACTAACTTCTTTGGAGTTTTTATCTCATTAACATTTATTTAAAACTTTGGAGTAACACACATCTCAAGTTGGAAATCTGTTTATTTCATTTCTTTCTTTCTCTAATAAATCATTGAACATTTATGGACTACCTCGAAGAAAATACCCTTTCCTTTATTATTATATGTAGTCTTGAAAACTTGCACTTATCGCATTTCAAATAATTTTTCACATACTTTAAGAGACAAAATTTTTAGTTTCTTAATTTCATGCTTAAACCCAATAAAACCCTCCTTAAACTTATTTATATGTTCATAATCAAAATACAACAAGTTTATATGCATGAGAAGATAGATTCGAGTCCAAAACTCCTATTAAACGGGTCTATCATATGGTTTATTCTAGAAATTTTACAATATTAACCTAAACATGCTTTTCAAGCTAAAAGACATTTTTATTTTCCCAAAACTTAAGCAAATCATTACAACTCCATTTATCCTTTGTTATGGTATTTTTCATTTTTAACCCCATTTTTCTTTCTCCATCATTCATTAATGAACACTAGAGGTTCCTCTAAGCACTTAATCAATATCCTAATGATAAAACCACAATTAGAACGTATTTCTATCATCAAAACCCAAGACTACACCAAGATTCAAATAAAAACCCAATTCATGATCGAACAACCCTAGGTTGAACAAATTTTGCAATTAATTAATGATTTCAAGGGAGAAATTCACAAAATCGAAGGGCTATTAACTAATTGACGATAAAAAAATTATTTTATAATCATATTCTAACAATTCCATTTCTAATTAATGAGAGAATCAATCAAATTAGTAATGAAATAAATGAGAGAATCAATCAAATTAGTAACAATTCCCTCTCTCTCTAGACTTTAGGTGCTTCCCACATGTGTTTTGTGATAAATAAAATCCCTAATAATCCCTCAAACCCCTTTAAACCCGAAATTGGGGTTTGGCCCCCAAATGGGCCTCACCAAAAAGAGCCTAAAAATAATTCCAAATGACTTAATACCTTGCCCGAGCCTTATACTAACCTAATAGGCCTTTAAACCATCGTTTCAAACTAAAAACGGATATTCTACGCATCCCAAAATCCAATTACCAAATATACCCAAAATAAATAAATAACAACTTAGTTGTTTAATAATTACCCAGTACTAGTCCAAATAAAATTAATTTAATCTATTAATTATCATTGTTGTACCGTAAAACTATAATGTGACATTGACCAATAAAATTATGACACTTTTCATCATAAAGTACTCATGGGACATTTTTAGCTCAATGTCACTTTAGTCAGCTGAGTGTTTTCCCTTGGTCGATTTTGGGTCCAACCACCCGTAATTAGCATACATATGAATCACACATGGGAAAATGTAAACTCTCTTTTATACACACATGGGGTAATCCTTTCAACTACCTATGATTACCTCATCATTGGTTTCCATAAAGAATGTAAAAACGTGTAATTTCCTGACTTATAAAGGCATTCAACCTATTCCTCTTTTTTCTCTAACTATAAATAACACCATATATTACACTGGATCGACATGAAGACAACGGAATACACAAAACCCTAGAGATATTCTTTAAAGTTCATACCCATTTCTAATACAAAACATCATTGTACTTGTGGATGTAGGCACCTAATTGGTCTAAACCACGTTAATCTCTTGTCTCATTTTCTATCTCTCACTCCCTTAATTTCAAACTATTGTCTTCTATATTTGTTACAGTTTATTAATGGTAATTCATAGCTAAGACATAAAAACATCATATTACTAGTTTTAGACAATAACATATTGGTTTTGTCTATAGGAACAACGAGACAAGTCATTTGTTGTTTCCTGTTCGAATTTGTTCGATACACATCTCAACTCCTTTGTTATGAGAAATAAAGGACAATCCATAGAGTATCCGGGCAAATGAAATCATTCCTCCCTCCACCCTTGTGGGAATGGGGGATCTACAAGGAATTTTAAAAAGCATAGCTAGAGGTTAAGAAGCAATGCAAGAGACAGTGAAGCAGATGACTCAGGCACTCCAGGATGGTCAAAACAGGCTTAGAGAAGATCTTATCATGCTATCGGGAAGAGGACCCTCTAGTAGGAGAGGGGAAATGTTATCTCCTACCCTTATAGAGATAGGCAACTAGCCCATCATAAACGAGTGTTGTAAAACCCTACAAGGATAAATTTTGGACCATAAAATAAAAGAAGAATATCTAGATATTCTAGGTCACAAGATGACAAGTCATATCGCCCAAGAGCCACCTTATCCCTCAAGATAACTAACCACTATGGTGAGAAAACATTCTCTAAGGAGAGGGCAAGCGTGTTAGAAAGGTTGAGTAGAGGCTCTGGATTTGATCGAATAAGTCCATGAGCGGTTAGAGGGCAGTATCAAGACGTGCCTAGAGGGTACAAAGATCATCGAGAAGGTTCTATTAGGTTAAGAACAAGTGTATAAGGATCAATACCTGTCGAGCAGACTTCCCAGGAAGAGAGCTCATCATATAATAGTGGTCGAGCAACCAAAAATATCCCGACCAAGGCTAATCTGTATGACCAACTATGGAAATGATCAATCCAATGACTAGAGGATCTACTGGCAGAAATAAAAAAATCCAAAAAATACCTTACATAGATATTTTGTGAAAAGGTCGTCATTCACATCTTTTATTGTGGAATACTCCACTCTTGGTAAGTTCAAGCCACCTATGGTAACTCCAAAGTATGATGGTAAAACTGATCCAGTGTTACATGTGGAGCAATACCAATCTGTAACTGACATTTACTCAATCCCTGATGAGATGCACTATCATCGCAGTCTCCAGTACGATTATCATATTAGCATAAATCTGTTACAACAATCTGCCAGAGGTTAAATCTCTATCTTTAAATAGATGGATGATTTATTCCTTTACAACTTCTTCTTTGGATCCAAGATGGTCAAGAGGGTAGCCCATCTGCTAAATGTTTGCCAAAAATTTAGAGAGACCACTCACGAATATATCACTCAATTTAATAGTGAGAAGTTAGAAGTAGTTGACTATGATAAGAAGACAATGATCATCGTATTAATGATAAATATCGTACCCAAGAAGTTATATTATGCGCTAACTAAGGAACCACCTAAGACGATGACCGAATTAATGGCCAAAGAAAGTAAAATTATGAACGCAGGGGAAGCTACGGCCGCTAAAGAGACCAATGACTCCAAGACTGATGCTAACAAGAGCTTAGAGAATAAAGAGAAAAAATGATAAAAAGGGGGAGAAACCAAAGAGATATGATAAATATACTCCTTTGATCGTTGGCATACAACATATTCTGGAAGAAATTCATGAGAGTGGAGACCTAAAATGACTTAAAAAGTCAAAATCTCATCCAAACTGAAGAGATAAAAGTAAATACTGTGAATCCCATAAATTTCATGTTCATAACACTGACAACTACATATCCCTGAATAATGAGATAAAAAATGTAAATTGAAGAGGAAAATGGTCAAAATTCATGGAAAAGGGAATCCAAGAAGATTATATGGACGAGCAAGAACCTAGTATATAGTCAAAATGACATTGTAAAAGAAGAGGTGATAAGAAAAGGTCCATAGATGACGACTCTAAAGATGAGACAAACCTGCCCAAAAAACCAAAGGATCCTATACATGAGGTAAACATGATCTATTTTAGATGTAAATTTATTACAGGAAAAGACACTAGCGAAGGAGAGGAAATATCAAAGAGGAAAACCTACCTCAATGAAGACTAGGCATGTGCCTATATTAGGCAGATCAATGTAACCCGTGATGTAGATGCTCGTATAAGGAAAGTAAAAAAATATCATTTAGTGTTTGGCTTCTCCAAAGATGATCTAACATGATTTTTTTATCCTCATGATGACCCCCCTAGCTACCACCATGATTGTACACAAAGGAAATGTGGCTAGAGTTTTGGTCGACAATGAAAGTTAGACCGACGTCTTATTTTATAACTTCTTCAGAAGTTTGGGATAGTGAGACAGAAAACTTGACGCATACCACATGCCTCTCATCAGTTTCTCTAAAGAGAAGGTTTATCCGAGGTAATAATAGGTCTTCAAGTAGTGACTGGTGTATGGTCGACATGTTGAATAGAGAATATTTATTTCTTTATCCAGACAAGAACGCCAATTCATCATATAATATCATCCTCAGTAGAGTTGGGTTTAAGAAAATAGAAGCAGATACTTCCATCGTACATCAGTGTTTAAAGTTCCCCACTCATTATAGGTTCAGCATGGTTAAAGGGAATCAAGTTAAAGATGGAGAGTGCTACTGTACTTCATCCGACCAAATAGAATAGAAGAAACTGACCACCACCAACCAGATTGAAATGCTAGATCCACTTAAGGAAGCAAATTTGGTAAAAGGAAATTTCATAGAAGTAGTAGAATCAATTTGCTTGGATAATGAACACTTAGAGAAAATATCCCAGGTCAAATCATCATTGGAATATATCATCGGGAAGGAGTTGGTTATTTTCTTAGGCTATAAAAGAACATATTTTCTTGGAGTCATGAGGACATACTAGGGATTGATCCAGAATTCATATGTCATGAACGTAATATAGTCAAGGACGACAAGATGATCAAGTAAAAATGATGTGTCTTCAGCCAGGATAAGAACATGGTCATACAATAAGAAGTCAAAAAGTTACGAAAAACAAATTTCATTGAAGATGTAAAATACCCAAAGTGTCACTCCAACATGGTCATGGTCAAGAAGAAGAACGATAATTGGCATATGTGTGTTAACTTCACCGATCTTCATAAAGCATGTCCAAAAGATCACTACTCTTTGCCTAGGATTGATCAATTGGTCGATGCCACTTCCATACATGAGCTACTCCATTTTATAGATGCGTACTCTTTATAAATAAATCAAGATAAAGCTAGAGGATAAGTAAAAGACTTCATTTATAACCATTCAAGGTACTTATTGTTACAATGTTAATACTTTTGGGCTCATGAATGCTGGGGAAATCTACTAGAGGTTGGTAAAAAAAGTGTTTGAAGAGGAGATCGACATTAACATGGAGGTGTACATTAATGACATGCTCACCAAGAGAAGATAGCCTCTGACTATGCTATAGACTTCGGCCAAACATTCATCCAGCAAGAATAATGCATAATGAAGTTTAATCTAATAAAATGTGTATTTGGAGTGCAGGAAGGAATGTTCCTTGGTTTTATAATAAACCAACGAGGCATCGAAGGAAATCCAGATACAATCCAAGATTTGATCAATATACAGTCTCCCGCGAATAAAAAAGATGTACAAAAGTTAGCATGCAGGGTAGAAGCATTAAATCGATTCGTTTCGCGAGCTACTAAAAAATCCATTACCTTCTTCAAGGGACTGTGAAAATCATTTGAATGGAATGAGTAATATGAAAATGCCTTTTTAGAATTGAAGGAATGTCTAGGATCTCCACCTTTGCTACCAAGTCCTATCATGGGAGAAAAACTTTACTTGTACTTGGCCGCATCTGAATTAGCAGTTAGCTCAGTGTGGTTTGACTAGAGAATGAGGCACATAAACCTGTTTACTATAAAATAAAAGCATAATGAGGAGCGAAGATTCGATATCCAAGGATGAAGAAACTATCTTTAGCCTTAATCGGGGCTTCTTGGAGAATGAAGACATACTTCCAAGATCACATCATTATAGTCTATACAAACCTGCCACTATGACACACCCTTCATAAACATGAAAAATTGGGTAGACTAATGGCTTAGATTATAGAATTAGGAAAGTATGACATATAATATGAACCAAGAATAATAATAAAATTCTAAGTCATAGAAGACTTCATGTTGAGTTCATGTACTAGGAAAAACTCTCCGATTAGACTTCTAAGGAAGAGAGATCAATAAGGGGAAATACAAAGAAAACTTCTAAGGAAAAGAGATCATCTCCACCTATCAAGCACACTTCTTTGAAAGAGAGCTCACCGATTCAACCAAACGAGCAAACTCTAATGGGAGATGGTCCAACCATTAATTCGATTGATCGTAGCACTGACGTACCAGAGTCATCAACCAAATAAGTGGAAATTTATCACAAACTGGAGCAGAAAAAAAATGTATTCAATTATGGGAGATTTGTAGAAGCATACTTTAAGGAAGACCCCCTGTTTGGAAGATGTTTGTAGATGGTTCATCATATGCCTATAGAAGTTGAGCAGGCTTGATAATCACCATGTCAGATGACAATGACATGGAATAGGCCCTCGAATTCTAATTTTAGACCTCCAATAATGAGGCAGGGTATGAAGAAATCGTAGCAGGTTTTGGCCTAGCTTCCTCACTTTGAGTCAAGAAAATACAGGCACATAATGATTCTCAATTGATATCAAATTTAGTACTGGGGGTTTACAGAAAAAGAGAGGAGTCTATGGAAAAGTACCGCTCCAAAACATAAATGTTGATAGCGATGTTCCGAGTAGTCAAGGAGATAAAGATTGTAACTAGTTTGGATATGAAGACAAAATTATTTTTTATATTGCTAAGAGCTCATTTCAAGGAACAACAAAGTTCAACTTAAAGTACAACATTAACAACTCCAACTAAAAAGATTCTAAAGAGTACAAAAGGTATAAAAATAACACACTATAGTACACATTTCACTCATATTGCATTACATGTGTTTAACTTTATTTTTAAGAATTTTTGGAAATTTTTAAATATTCTAAAATTTATTTTTAAATGTTAAAATTGATTTTTAAAAGTTTATAGGCTTAATTAGAATTTCCAAATCTTATATAAAAACCTTTTGTGTAAAAAAAAATCACTACATAATTATGAGGTAGCAAGTTAGATTTATAAAAGTTCAAAAAGACACGTTTGAAGTCTGTTATGTGCTTGACACATGTACACCACCTGCTTGGATCTAATGGGTCAATGATGTGTTTGTTTACTCTCACATACCTAATGCACATTATCATCATAGATGGAACTTAATTAATGAATATGAAAATCTTTTTTGATCCATATGTTGGCTAATTAACCAATCACAACTAGCGTCCTTTAACCGATTATAAATGGTTCAACTCATTTAGGCAGTTCAATCTCAGAAATAGGATTTACTCGAAATAGGTCAAATAGATCCTAGCCCTTGATTTCGATCAACTTATCCAGAGCCTTCCTTTTTCTTTATAAAAAGGGATGTCGGCTCAACATTTGGAGACTTTTGTCATTAAAGAGAGAAGAAAAAAGAGAGAGAAGAGAAAGAAAAATATTTTCGGAGAAAAATATAAATTGAAAGAGTTTGAGAAAATCTTTTTGTAAAAATCAGAAGTGTGAGATAGTTTTAAAAATGAAAAAGAAGGATCTCCCTTCTTAAGTTTTTTTTTTAAAAAATGCTTCTCAGAAAACCTATTGTGTTGTTTTCAAACTGTTTGGGTTTGCTTGAGTTTTTTTAGAGTGAAATTTTGAGAGAATAAATTATATACCATCCCTCTGATAACTTGTCTCCTAAAACAACCTCATGAGTTAGAGACTTGATTTTTGTTTTAGAAAATTGAGTAGCTGACATAGTGATACAAACACTGCATTGTAATACCTTGTATTTTTATGACATTTAATTATGGGATTAATTAAATTAAATTGGGATAGATTAATTTAATATTAATTCGGATTTGAAAATAAATATTTACTAGCGTGATGAGAGTTAGTAATTATTGGTAAGAATAATGTGGAATATTACTAGATGAGTATAGTAATATATGAGAAATTGTCAATAGTGCATAATATGACAATTATGAAAATTAAGTCGGGACACGCCTGTGTCGTCTCGGGACTAAATTATTATTATAAAAAGTAAATAAATTATAAGTCACATGTATGGTCATTTTGAGTGTGTCAATGTGTCCGAAGGGTCTAGATAGTCATAAAAGTGTAGCCGGAGGTTTAGTTTGGGTCTCGGAACGTTTTTAGGCCTAACCTGTAACCCGGGAGGGCATTTTGGTAATTTCTATTTTTTGGATTTAATTACCTACAAAAATTAGAGAAGTATATCAGGTGTTAGAGGTTGTTGATAACTAGAATTTTTGCGTATATCGTTGTGGGGTAAAGACGGTCAATCAAAAATCCCTTTTGTACTTACGAACATACTAAAAATATATATTGGCAAGTAAGGGGTCAATCCGCGCTTTTTAATGTGGACAAGAGCAAGTTAAAAATGATGTATGATTATTAAAATAATTATAAAGGGATATTTATATTACTAACTATGAACTAAACATTAAAACTACACTAATAAGTAAAGAAAATGATAAAGTGAGCTAAATATGAGGAGAAAATAATTATGAGATAATTCAAGGGATTAAACTTCATCACTTACCTATTTATTTTTATTAATTAGTTGGTATATTTGAAATATCCCAAAACATATATAATTTTACAAATCAACTCTCATTGCAAATGTAAATTTACATATAGCGTTTTTAGAAGATTAATATTTAAATTTCACATACTCACAAAAATTAGATTTAAACATTTTCTAATAAATCACCCGCTAAGGAAAATTTACTAAAAGCATTTAAATCATAAAAAATTTCATTGCTAGAGTAGAGAAATTCAAACTATAATACTATTCAAAAATTGCCTATCTCTAGTTTAATTAATTAATAAATATTATAATCTAAATTTTCGATTTTCCCTCGGAAATAATTCACCCTCTCTCGAGGGGTAAATATAAATTGTAAAATTCTAATATTAATATTCAAAGGGGCATAATAAACAAACAAACAAAAAATAAATAAAAATAATTAAGTTAAGGGTTCCATCTCACCCCTTAAAGGGGGTATTTAGCCTATCATTTTGGTATTATTACATATAAAATGTAATAATTACACAACCACATGCATAAAAAAAATTCAAATTGAATGAGAAAAATAGTTGAACCAAGTCTCTTTGAACCCAATAAAATTTTTCCAACCATGAACAATTAAGTGCACCCACAAATCTGAGTATTACAATACTGAAATTTAATACCAACTCAAGATTTGTATTTCACAAAATATTCAGCTTCACTCAAGTCACTAAAAAAATTATAAAAGAAGAAAAATAAATTTTTTTGTACAATATTACACTAAAAATGAGCTCCAAAAATGGAGCTCTAAAAAAAACTAACTCTCTCTCCTTGTGCTGTCCGATTTTCTCCCCTTTTTTATGCCACAAAGTCTTCCATTTAATGGTGAAATGAGGCTAGGGGTTTGGTGGGATTGGGTAAGGCATGAAATTGGATTTGGCAGGTGGTTTGGTGGTGTTTGTTGCGAGACACAGAGATGTTAGAGGTTGGTGGAAAAAAATCGTGTTAAGAAGATGGGTTTGTTGGCTACGGAGGTCCGGTTTTCGGGGTTATGGAGGTCGGATTGGGGTCCTCGGGTTGGGTTAATGGAGGTTGGTTCGTGGGTGTTGAAATCAGGTTGCTACAGGTCCGGTACCGGAGATGACATGAGCTACCCGGAGTGAGGACGCCGACGGGAATGGGTTCGGGTTGGAGCAGGTGGTTCGCCGGTTAGGGGTTCTCGGGTTAGGGGCAGAAGGGGGTGATTTTTGGGTTTGGTTGGGAGCCACCACCGAGGGATGACGAAAATGGGGTTTGAGAGGATGAGAGATGTGGGTTTGTTATGTGGTGGTGTGTTGGGTGTTTTAATGGAGGTTGGTGGGTTTAGAGGAGAGAGAAGGAGTTGGAGGTTGATGATAGAGTGGGGTAGTGTTGTGTGTGGTGAGTGTATAGGATTATGGTGAGGGTGAGATGAGTGTATGGTGGAGGATAAGTGTGTGTGACTCTCTTAGTTTAGTTGTATGAGGGTATTGGTTATGTTTGTGTGTATTTAATTTGGACACCTAAAATTAACACTAACTAACTAAAAAATAAAATTGAAAACCTAAAAATAAAAGCCTATTCTAAAAAAAAAAAAGGCACAAACTAAAATAAGATCAACATAAAAAATGAAAAAATAAAAATCAACTAACAATAAGAACAATTGACATGACATGATACACTACACAAACTCTAAAAAAAACACGACTAAAATAAAAACTATAGAAATAAAAACTAACAAATAAGAAAAAATAAAAACAAAATGAAATAATAATAAACTAACTAAAAATTAAAGAAAATATAAAAACTAATACACGACGCGCTAAAAATTAAAATATAAAAATCTTAAAAATATATACATGACTCAATAAAATAAAATTATAAAATAAACCCTAAAAATAAATTGACACAAATAAAATAAAATGGGACAAACTTAACACACACGGTTTGGGACAGATTTAGGGTAGACTAGGGTACATGACAAGGGTAATTAGCTCCATAATTCGCACAATTTCCTTGAAATACACATTTGAACACCTCAACGTGCATTCGACCTACAAAATAGACAATAAAGCACATAAGACCCAAATTGCTGAGAATTAGCAACTAAAATACGTCTATTCGGGATATAAAATGTACACTTTTGGGTGTTTATCAGTTGTCTTCTAGGGTTAGAACTTGATTATTTCACAGAGGCCATTAGAGGAGGAAGGTGAGGAACTTTTCAAGGTTAGAACCACCATAGTTGCACCATTTGCACCACAAATACTGCCGGAGTGTAGATCGGAGGAAGGAGAACACAACCACATAATCAAATCTCAGAAATTCAAACTCATATTCCCAGTTAAGTATTTATCTTACTGTAAGTTGAAATTCCATCCATGTTAGAATAGGAAATTAAACTATAAGTTTTATCGAGATAAATTGTGAATTGGAAGACTAGAACTGAAACAATGGAATATAAGCATGCTAAACTGATGCCCTCATTACATGTAGAACATTTATCACGAATTTGAATGAGGATTCGAGGAAGAAAACTGGAAATATTATTAGTTATTGAAAGAATATGGATAAATAGGGTTTGAGACAAATTCATGTAGCCAACCATTTAATTATGATTCCTTAATGAATTTCCCTAGATTTTACGTTAGAAATTGTTCATACCGACTGCTATAACATTTATGATGTTTGGGTGGGAGTTCGGGACACTTTAATGAAGGTTTTGATAATTAAAATGAAAGAAACCCATAGGTTTGGGATGCAGATTTTCTGGGGAAATAACTGCTCAATCGATCGATCGATCCTTTTTGTCGATCGATCGAATCCTCCTGGATTTTTTACTTTTGTTCCTCCTATCGATTAACCTAACCCTAATCTATGAGAACCTTTGGTCATAACTTAAATACCATAATGGGACTTACGAAGAACCAGTAGGATTGTGGGAAAGGTCTAGGTGACGTGATATTTTTATATACGGGATGTAACTGTGGGGGTCATGAGGGTATAAAAGGGGATAAGATCGTGTGTATGATAAATTAGGTCTTGTGAGAATTAAAGAAGACTTAGACTAGTAGAGTAGTGAGGGTGCACCTACTGATTTTATGTTTATCGAGAGGATACACTTCGAGAGTCGAAAAGTACTCAAGAACTTGGAATAATTGAGAGAATAAAAGGTGTGATTTACTTATACGTAGAACGCGAGCGTTATATGTTACGCATGGCTAGGAAATGTTATAGGTCGTGGGCGTACCTAGCTGATTAATGTGTGTGTGTGTATATATATATATATATATATATATGTATATAAGAGTGCTTGTATATATATTATTTGAATATCTATATTTAATCATACACGCCCTACTTGCTATCATGGAGGTTTCCGCGCAGGGACAGTCTTATTCTGATGTGACCTTTATAGGGGATATTGACTCGTACGCTAAAACATAGGATCCCTGGTACAAGCTATATGAGAATGATAGTTAGACGTCCTAAGAGACGTGAGGGTATGTGATAACCTCTTAGTGACTTGGAACTATGCTTCGCCTCCAATATGTGTATTTTGTGTTAACTAGAATTTCCCTCATTTGTACAAGAGGTACAGGGACTTGATAGCAAAGTATGCCAGCACCATAGATTTTATGTAAGGTGCCGATTAGTATATACATATTATATGGGTGATTAATATATATATGCATATACCTGGAATTCTTCTACTGTATGTGTAAGTAGATACATATTGAATAAACGCTCCCAAACATAGTATATGTTTGATATTTCATAGCAGTGTTGAGATATACATAATTGACTTAAATAATCCTTAATGAAATGACATTTTTTGAATGAATCATAGACATACGGTCTCGTGAATCAGAATTTATGGGAGGAGAACTAGGTTAAACTTATGGGTTATTATAGTAGTATGATAGGCGTGGACACTAGATGAGAGGCGAGAATCCTCAAGAGAGTGTCAAGTACTAACGTGTATGCAATATCAACTGGTAAGCATTTTAAATACTTGCAAAACTATTTTAAAACTATTTTACACTCGGGCTCTGACCCGTTTCCTGTCATGTTTTCTCTCTCTTGTACATATATATATATATATATATATATATGTGTGTGTGTGTGTGTGTATTACAGGTACCCATCCACAGGGGAGTCAGGCTTGGATCTTTGGACTGTTGACGTGCTGCGGCTAGTGTGGGAGTTGCAGGTCTTTACAGTAGACGACTTCATCTTTGTCTTCTCAGTCTTTCATTTAGTTCTCCCTAGATAGGGCATGTGTTTCCCATTCCCAGTTTCTTCTAGTTCAGAGAGATTTGTACCTTGGATTTATTTCAGTATTTCTGTTGTAGTTGGGTTTTCTTGTGACTATTACATTCTCCTATGATTTGGGGAATTTTATTTGGATTGATTTATCTAGCGTGTTCTTTCATTGGATGATTTGGTTTTAATACAATCATTTTTATTCGTAAAAATGGTTTCATAGATTATGATAATAATCTGACTTAATGTATAAGATTAAATGTTTTGACACTTAGCTTAATTATTTATTAGGTGAAGAGTGGCCCGATATGTGTGTTTTAGACAAAACCAATTTTTCTTCGAAAAAGATCCAATGTTTAATTATGCACCAAACCAAGTTGTGAAAAATCCAATTCTTACTTTAAACCAATTTTATCTTGATTAATCCTAAACATGCATCTAGTGATTAAAGCAAGTGAAGTAAATTAAAGAATACTCACAATGCCGAATGTACAAGGAAAAAACCCAAAACGAGAAAACAACCTCGGATGGCCCAAGCCAGACAATCACTATGAACAATGGTTTTACAAAGACAGATTAGCCTTACACTAAGACTCGATCCCCACGGATCTTGACGCTACTTCTCATCTTCAACTGTTCTTCAATAACGCCCACGCAAAAATTTCGTCTTCTACCATACCTGTCCACAACACACTCGTCCACGTATGTCTCGGTGTCCACTTATTGGCTTTGATTCGTCTATGATGTAGAACAAGAAGTCCTTCTCTTTTCTTCACTGCAAAACCCTTTGTGTTCAATGTGTAGAACAAACAACTTTGGTACAACAAGATCACTTAAACATATAAGAATGATAACTCGGATCTTTGCAAACTCTAAGGATGTGTTTAAGACTTTTAAACCTTAGAAAAAATGAGCAAACAATGTTCTGGTTCGTAAAACTGTTTTCCAGAAAGCACACTTCCGAAACTATGATGAAAATACTTTTTAAATAGGATTTAAATGTCGCCTCGAAAAATGTGTCTTTCAAACGACTTGAGGGACTCGGTCGAGCGACATCCCATCTCATTCGAACGAGATTGGATGTCGTTTGAACGACAGCGAGAAAGTTTGACTTTTTGACTTTTTGTTTAAAACGTCTCTTCCGATGAGAGATCCAAAAATGTCAAACTCTTTTACGAGCTTATCATCATAAAATGTAGTGTAAACCTTTAAAACACTTTAAAAACATTTAAAAACATTTCCCTTTATAAAAATTACATCCTTATCTTTTATAAAATAATTCTGAGCACCATTAATTATACGCATTCATACCTGAGTGATCTCGGAATGAAATTAACTTTGAAGACGATTAAACTTGCAACAATTAAACTTCGGCATGATTAATTCTTTGAAGCTTTACCACAACGTCTTCAATTTCTTCAATACGTCATAGACCGAGTGGGATTGTGACAAAATAAAAATATCCCTATGACATATTACAAACACAGTTTTGTTCACGGAATTAAGTCAAAACAATACAGGGACTGAATTGGAAATTTATGTCCTTACAAATCTCCCCCTTTGACTATTCTGGGACAAAACTAAACCAGTGAAATGCCTAACCGGTCCGTCAAGCCGTATGACACCTAAATCCCATCCCATAAACCCAAAAAGAAAAATTACAGGACACGGACTAGAATATGTAGCACCAACAAGCATGAACTGTCTGAATGTGATGTAGACTTGAAATCTCTAATCGCTGAAGCATACCTACACACATGAAACAGACAAACAGATGCCCAGTGAAGTATGGAGGAATAAATGATACCAATTTATATTTCTAATAAGAACAAATCATTTGAAACATGTGAGCAATTATTTGATACAAAAATTGAAAAAAATATAATCAAACAATATGTAAACCCAGATATCAATAGTAGCGCTCAATAAATCTCCCCCTACATCATATACATCCCTCCCCCTTTTTATCTCGAATAGACAATCCGGTGAAAAGATAAACCAATTTGAAATATCTAGCATGAGAATATGATACCAAATTGAATCAAGCTGATACCAATTTTAAAAAATGAAAAATGCTAGCTAAACATGAAACAACTAGCTAAATAAGATCATGTAATGACAAATCAGTAGCTAGTAAACCAAGGAATCACACAAAGAATATCGCAAATTAATCAGGTGTGTTAAACGGACTCATATGCAAAATACCAATTTGGAACATAAAAGAACCTGCATATAAACCAAACAGTCCAGAAAAAACCTTCAGGAGTACCGAAAAATATACCAATTTGAACCAGAGGACTGCAAACCAATCAGAAGCTCCAAAAAAGCCTATCGTTCGAACAAGCCAGGGACTTCGCTCAAACGAGATGAGGAAGTCGCTTGAACGAAGTACAGATGTTGTTCGCGCGAGATGAGTTGTCGTTTGAATGACTTCGCACGACCTGCCAAAATTTCCCAGTATCCCAGAAATATTATAAAGTATTGCCCAGTAAAAACATTTCCACAAAAAAATTTCAGGAAGGGCCCGACAGATGCAAAACAGTGCAAAAACAGTAGGCTTTTAACACAGAACGCAAAACTCATAAAAAATTAAAATGCGAGTTACATGCAAACATGGTACCAATGTGCTCAAACATGGACATGGAATGAATGAGCGTGAATCTAAAACAAATGAGTCACAACTACAACACATCGAAACGATCAAGAAACTCTAATTGATAACAATAAATCATCAAACTTTATCATATCCATATGACAATTAAAGAGTGAGCTTAATGAACTAAACATACTACATGCACATAAATCACGAATTTTGACGATTCTACAAACAATAGCGTCAAATTGCAATGTTTCAACATTAAGATTAGTTGTGTAAACCCGTTTAAATTTTTAATCCATCCAAACTCCCTCAATAATATCATATTTTCTTTGGAATGAACTAAACAAATTTGGCCCTTTTCTTAGCATATTGCATTTTCTTTTTGGGCTCTTTTAAATGGTGGTTTTCACGACAAGTTAATTTTGAACTCTCGCAGCCCTTTCCCGTGAATCACTCATCATTTTTACGAATTTTAAATCCTCACGATATACGGTTATTACATGCGCACTTCTCCTTAAGTTTACTTACGCATAGATGACAAGATTGAGATAAGAACGCCTCACCAGATTCAAATATGCAAGAGAAGTCAAACATCCATATAAACTCGTGCATGTGTACGATGTTGGCATATATACAAAGTCGAATCAAAATGCATATCAACTTTGAAACAACCCCGTATAAACAATGGTTAAGATCATTCTAAGCATCGATAATAATGACCAAATGTCCTAGCTACATGTATATGAAACGATGGGGGGGATCCAAGCACACCAATATGCCACATCAAACATGTAAACTCAAAAACAAAAACTGAAAATCTTTTTGTCTTTTCAAACATATTTTGACTCAAAGAAAAGAAAAATCTTTTTGGATTTTCAAAAAATTTCTCAAAAACAAAATCCTTTTGTATTTTTCAAATAGGACTCAAATAAATGAAAACTAAAATACAAAATGATTCACATGTCATAATACTAGCAATAAATATATCATGAAGCAAACTAGCATATGACAAACATGGCAACACTATCATCCTTTAGATTTAGCATGGGAAGAATCAAGTGCACCTAAACGAGAATCATGAAGTTTAATTCCTAAAGCCACTAAATCCGATTTCCTAACCCAAGTAGGTGAAAAATGACGCATGGGGGTTTGGGTAATCGGGGCAACTTTATTCTTAAACTTCCTAGGAGCTTGTCTAAGGTCGTAACAATAATGCCTAAGGTGACCTTTCCTACCATAAAACGTGCAAGAGTAGCGGTGGTGGGAATGATTACCTTTATGTGGACCTTTTCTAACCATCCTAGTGTTTCTCACACGTGCGGGGGGGGATGGGAACAACTCTCTCACCAAAACCTATACCTCCCCTATCTTCCTTAATTTGGATGGTGCCTAAGATCTTATCTAACTTCTCCGACCTAGCCTCCAAATCAAACTTGACTCTAGACGAGTCTATCACTCTCTCCTCCAACTCGTGAATCCTAAACTCGAGCAAACTCTTTGACTACTCAAACACTAAAATCTCTTTTTTCAAGGACTCCATCAAACCACGGATATTATCTCTCTCTTTCTCCACAAACTCTAATTTCTCCCTAAACATTTTCTCTCGTGCCCTAAGATCCTCAATCAAACTATCATTATTTTCTATGGCACGCTTATTCAACTTAGCTTGCAATTTTGAGTTAGCCTTTTTCACCTTCACCGTTTCGGCATACAACTCATTAAACGCATTTTGTAACTCTTTCACATCTGCCTCCTCCTTGTCACTCTCTTCACCCTCACTAACATGGGATGCACTCAAAACATCCTCGGAAGTGTCATTCACATGAGTATTGTCATCTTCGCTTACATGACATACCAAAAACGCAACAAAGTTACACTCAATGGGGGAACTCTCTCCCTCTTCCGGTTCACTATCACATAAGGTGGCATTATAGACAATTGGTTGCTTTCACTCTTTATTAAGTCTAGTGGGACACTCTTTAACTTTGTGACCATACCCCTCACAACCAAAACACTTATCCGAATCATCTCTCTTAGGCTTATCAAACTTATCCTTAAAGGTGGGATCTACTTTGTTGTTCTTGAATTGTTCAAATTTCTTGGCATCTTTCGATTGCTTTTGAAACTTAATAATTTTTTAAAATTTCTTTGCCAACAAAGCAACATGCTCAAAATCGGAATTTGAAACTTAATTTCCTCCTTCCGGGTTTTCAAAGTAATACCCTTTTCTTTCTTAGGCACTTACTTGGAGGTAATCATGTCAATTTCATAGGTTTGTAAGTCACCTACAATCTCTTCTATTTTCGTTGACTCTAACCTACCGAAGGAGTTTTAAATGGTCACTTTCGCATCAAACCTACTAGGCAACGACCTAAGAATTTTCTTAATGACACGGTTGTCGGGAATTTCCTCACTTAGGTTAAATGACGAGTTGACAATATTGGACAACCTAGCATAAAACTCATCAAAGATCTCACTCTCGAACATCCTAATGGTCTCAAACTGTGTAGTGAGATTTTGAAGTTTTGACGCCCTAACCGTGCTAGTGCCCTCATGAGTGAATGCCAAAATATCCCAAACCTCTTTTGATGTTTCACAAGGCATAATTCCATTATATTCTTCCTGTGTGACATGTGGAGAAATAACCTGCAGACCTTAGAATTATATTGTGAAAGTCTTTATTCAGTTTTGGTCCATGACTTAACAAGCTTTAAACTAGTGACCTCACCTACAATAGTGACAAGGGGTGTCCAACCTTTCTCAACTGTAAGCCAAACATGCTCATCAATAGATTTTAAACCACATCTCATTCTCATCTTCCAATAGGTTTAATTAGTGCCTTCAAAAATAGGAGTTCGAGAAAATTCATTATATCCAGAATTCATCTTTGAAAACACACGGGATCACAAAACAAATAAAAATGTTTTCTAGCTCTGATACCAATTTGAAGAGTGGCCCGATATGTGTGTTTTAAACAAAACCAATTTTTCTCTGGAAAAGATCCAATTTTTAATTATGCGCCCAACCAGGTTGTGAAAAACCCAATTCTTACTTTAAACCAATTTTATCGTGATTAATCCTAAACATGCATCTAGTGATTAAAGCAAGTAAAGAAAATTAAAGAATACTCACAACTCCAAATGTACGAGGAAAAAACCCAAAATGGGAAAATAACCTCGGACGGCCCAAGTCAAACAATCACTATGAATAATGGTTTTACTAAAACAGATTAGCCTTACACTAAAACTCGATCCCCACGGGTCTTGACGCTCCTTTAGATCTTCAACCGTTCTTCAATAGTGCCGATGCAGAAATTCCATCTTCCATGATACCTGTCCACAACACACGCGTCCACATATGTCTCGGTGTCCACCGATTGGCTTTGATTCGTCTACGATGTCGAATAAGAAGTCCTTCTCTTTTCTTCACCGCAAAACCCTTTGTGTTCAATGTGTAGAACAAACAACTTTGGTCCAGTAAGATCACTTAAACATATAAGAATGATAACTCAGATATTTGCAAACTTTAAGGATGTGTTTAAGACTTTTAAACCTTAGAAAACATGTGCAAACAATGTTCTGGTTCATAAAACTGTTTTCCAGAAAGCACACTTCCGAAATTATGATGAAAGCACTGTTTAAATAGGATTTAAACGCCGCCTCAAAAAACATGTCGTTCGAACGACTTAAGGAACTTGTTCGAGCGACATCCCATCTTGTTCGATTGAGATTGGATGTCGTTTGAACGACAGCGAGAAAGTTTGACTTTTTGACTTTTTGTTTAAAACGTCTCTTCCAATGAGAGATCCAAAAATGTCAAACTCTTTTACGAGCTTATCATCAGAAAACGTAGTGTAGACCTTTAAAACACTTTTAAAACATTTAAAAACATTTTTCTTTATAAAAATTACATCCTTATCTTTTATAAAATAATTTCGAGCATCATTAATTATACGCATTCATACCTCAGTGATATCGGAATGAAATTAACTTTGAAGACGATTAAACTTGCACCAATTAAACTTCGGCATGATTAATTCTTTGAAGCTTTGCCACAACGTCTTCAATTTTTTCAATACGTCATAGACCGAGTGGGATCGTGACAAAATAAAAATCTCCCTATGGCATATTACAAACACAGTTTTGTTCACGGAATTAAGTCAAAACAATACAGGGACTCAATTGGAAATTTATGTCCTTACCTTAGGTGATTAATAAAGAAAATTATTTTTTGATAGTGATGATAAGAATGAACCAACCGGACACTTTGAGTTAATTTAGTAAAGGCCTGATCACCCGGTATTTAATTAGGCGCGGTGTCACAGGTGGTATCAGAGCATCAGGTTCTAGTGTCCTTAGGATATGTGTTGCTTATTATGCTTCCAGCGTTGCTTTGTTTTATATAGAGCCCTATAGTTAGGATTATAGACTTCTATGATGAGATTCCTTTATCCTGCTATAACGTATGTATATCAAGTGAATCTTATTTGTGTTTAGGCGTGTTCGAGCAATGAAGTATGGCAGGCAAGGGCCGTTGGGCGGACAACAGGAGGTAGGGCTTAGTTATGGTTATGGAGTATATTCGTGGATGATAACCGTAGTTAAGGTCACCCCTATTATGGAATGAGAAGCCAGGACTGTAAAGATAACTAGGGCACAACCTATGATTTACAAGTGATTCTATGGTCGAAAGTGGTGAAAAAGTAGACTCACCCAACGTGGTATGACTGGGAAAGAGTCGAATGAAGCTTGTAGGAGAACCGTCAGTGGAAATTCTAGAAACGCGGGGATTGTGTGTGTTAGCCAAAGGAGGTAAAATATCCAAAGGCTTGGACATATGACGGAGTGTGGCTAACTGAAAATGAAAATTTGGGGTAAAAAATTTTCTTAGGGCTCGTCAGGACGAAGTTATAATAGTGGGAGTCAGCCACCACTTTTAAAAGTGGAATGCTATGTCTATGGAAGGATCTTAGGTACAGTTTGACCACAGGTTCCTTCATCAGATGTTTAAGATAAGATGTGAACGTTGTTCTGAACCCATCAAAGGAGGGCCGGATAAAGGTCCATTTTTGAATATGAATCTAAACTGTTAGTGAATCTTGTATCGGAGGATGTAGAAACAAATAGAGGAGAGGATTTCAAGTGGGAGATCGACTCGTAAGAATAGTTAATAACATTTAAAGGGAATTGTGTCGGACGACCTATTCAGAGGATGGCAATGTCGTACTTTGTCAATGGAGATGATAATGCTTCTTTATGTGGGAAGCTAAAAGAATTAAAGAATTTAGTCGAGAATAAGACCGGATGAAATGGTGGTGGTGAAGCACCATAAGGGGGAGACCCGTCAAGGGATTCATTTAAATGATTCAGATAGCTAAAACTTTTACCAAGCGATGGTGAACTCAGTAAGGGCTATTTAAGCTAGAATCATGTTCCTTTAGGCCAATAAAGCTAAGGTAACAACGGGGGTAGCCTTAAATAATTGAGACTACTAAAGTCCGAGAGAAAAATAACCCTAAAATGGTTAGTATAACCAGTGGTAAGTGGATTATGCATAGAATTATCTTGTGAATAGTGAAACCATATTTGTAAACTTTTCCCGAAGCGAGTAAAGGGGACAAGAATATGATGTCTAGAAAAGGGCAACAATTAAAGTAGTTTTTATTTTGGTTTGGGCAGGCGTGTTACGTTTGTAAACCATTTGAACAGCCAAGGCAATTGGCAAGGTAGAAGTATGAATTTTATCCTCGGAGGATGAGGCGTGTTTTATGTGACACGAGTGAATCACTATATTTTGTTTATTGCTAGATTCGCATGTAAGACGAGTTTATTGCGTATATCTAACGTTATTATTATATGAATATTTTTCCCTAGTGTAGAGGGATTATCTTTAGTGTTATCCACGGAGGATGAATGGGTGTATTAATAGTGTTATATACTTCATTGAGATTACTCGTCTTAGTGATGCGTTATATGGGTATGATATTATCTGGATTATGGTTTTATAAGTAATGGTTAAAAGGACAGTGGGCAGTGATTGCAAGGCTATCGGGGTTGCTTCCCTAGTACAACATGTTTTATTATGGCGAGACCTCACCTACGAGAGGGTCGGGCTCGCACTTATATTATATTATAAAGACTTCGAAGGGTATAGTGGTCTTGAGATATTCGATCCCAGTGTGTGTAGGGATTTTGCTATTATAATTCAGTGTGTATTGGGTTTACCATTGAGCGAAAAGATTTCACTCATTATTATGTTTAGCGATCAGGACTTGGTGATAAGAAGAGCGCATTGTTATATATATGTTTTAGAGGGGTGGAAATTAAGACTTATATTCATATATTTGGGGAAAGGATTTCGAGAGTCCCGATTGGATGCGTACGAGGTTTATGGAATGTGATTGCCATTAATACTGAGCGTTAGTGCAATTAGCAAAAATTTCTTTGTCCATTTGTAATTGCGAATGTCAAGAAATGGGAAAATATGGGTACAATGTTTTGGATGGAGGGCCTAACGGATTTTGATAATCGAAAATGCTAGGTAGTAGTGTATCAGGGGGGTTCCTTATTTGGATTTTTCTTTGCAAGACATCCCACGCATGAAACTTAGCATAAGGTTGGAAGTAGGAAGATGTTTGGTCATTAGTCCATGAGTCCGGTACCTCGATCGTTATAAAAGCAAGTAGTTATAACCGTAAATATGGAAGTTAAAGTAGGATTTAAGGCTAGTGGAGCCGGTTGTGTGGTAAGGAAGCATTGAAAATTTTATTTTATCACCACGAATTGAAGGGGAAATGATGTTAAGGATGATTTAAAATTTCGATCTCTAGGGTTATTGAGAGTACCCAAGTGTTGTAGACAAGTTGTGAGCACAAGGGAAATAAAGAATTGGGTATTATGTGTGAAGCATAGGTGATACTTACACTAGTATGCACGACTTATAGGGTGTGTGGGCAACCTGGTTAGCTGATACTAGAATCGTTCGAGTCGAAGGGACATGGGAGTAGACGCTTGGAATATATGTTTATGAGAGTAATATAACAAAGTGAAAGTGGTAGAGTGGATTAAGCTTTGTGTGAAGGAAGATAATCCATATATACGTATGCAATCGGAGTAGCACACCCGAATTTGGTTGGAAGGCTGTGGGAAGCCATTTAAAAAGGGGGTACTCCTTGAGGAGGGTAAATTTTAACTATTGTGGAGAACACTTGGAGCAAAGTTATAACTAGTCAAATATTGAGAGCGACTTACGCATACAAATAATGATGATGCTAGTAAGGTATAAAAGGTTCAGCAGTGCACATCATGCAGAAAAGTACACATATCGGAACTTTCGGTATACAACGAGGAAAGAAGGGGAGTATTAAGTGTCACTTAATGTGAGACATTACATGTAGAAGTTGATGCTGAGTGGGACATAGCGAGTAGTCTACGTGGGCACCACTCATAGATAGAAATCAGTTGGAACAAGAGGATCAACTAGAGAATTTTGTAGCAAGTTGACGATCCCTACAATGGAAGAGGCCAGCAAAGTCGATAAAGTTTCTTTGATGGGTTGAAGACCTCAAGTTAAGATCAAGTGTTCCTTCGAACGTGTGGAACAAGTTGCCTAAGAATGAAGTGATTGACATTCCTTTGGGGTGATTTACAATATTAGCTAGTGTTCCCCAGTCTTCCTTTGAAAAGAAGAATCGCATCGGTACGTGGTCCTACACGGTATTTTTCTAAATTAGGATGAGATTTTTGAATCCCACCTTCAGTATGGAATTTCAAGAAGCAGTGGGGATAACGTTTCGTTTTGAGTAGGTTGTATCACCTATAGCCGGGGAGTAGGCGAACAGTGATTAACGATTAGTGGAGCCGCGTGAAAGTAATTCGGGATTCATGGTGATTATTTTATTTCCACAATGAATGTAGCTAGCAAATGAAGTATAGTGCGATAAAGTTTCGTAGAAGCACTCGTACCTGTTTATTATGGACAAACTGCTTATTGAAGTTTTGAGCGGAAAAACATTAATTTTTCTCCCTCGAGTTGTTTAGACCCGAGCGGATAATCCTAAGTTTGGATTAGTCGAGTCAGATCCGATGACTAAAGTGGAATAACCACATATAGTCTGAGGTGACCTTTTATCTGTCGTAAGAGTTATGTTGCCTTATTTTCTGAATTTCGGGACGAAATTCCGTTATTAGGGGGGAAGTATGTAATACCCCGAGTTTTTATGAAATTTAATTATGGGATTAATTAAATTAAATTGGGATAAATTAATTCAATATTAATCTGGATTTGAAAATAAGTATTTACTAGCGTGATGAGAGTTAGTAATTATTGGTAAGAATAATGTTTAATATTACTAGACGAGTATAGTAATATATGAGAAATTGTCAAGAGTGAATAATAAGATAATTATGGAAATTAAGTCGGGGCGCGCCTGTGTTGAATCGGGACTAAATTATTATTATAAAAAGTGAATAAATTATAAGTCACCTGTATGATCATTTCGAGTGATCCAATATGTTCGGAAGGGTCGAGATAGTCAGAATAGTTTACCTGGGGGTTTAGTTTGGGTCTCGAGACGTTTTTAGGCTTAACTAGTAACCCGGGAGGGCATTTTGGTAATTTCTATTTTTGGGATTTAATTACCTACAAAAATTAGAGAAGTATATCAGGTGTTAGAGATTGTCTTCTAAGGTTAGAACCTGATTATTTCATAGAGGCCATTAGAGGAGTAAGGTGAGGAACTTCCCAAGGCTAGATCCACCATAGTTGCATCATTTTCACAACAAATACTGCCAGAGTGTAGATCGGAGGAAGGATAACACAACCACATCATCAAATCTCATAAATTCAGACTCATATTCCGAGGCAAGTATTTATCTTGTTGTTCTTGAAGTTGAAATTCCATCCATGTTAGAATAGGAAATTAAACTATAAGTTTTATGGAGATAACTTGTGAATTGGAAGACTAGAACTCAAACAATGGAATAAAATCATGCTAGACTAATGCCCTCATCACATGTAGAAAATTTATCATAAACTTGAATGAGGAATATAGGAAGAAATCTGGAAATATTATATAGTTATTGAAAGAATATGGATAAATAGGGTTTGAGACAAATTCATGTAGCCACCCATTTAATGATGATTCCTTAACGACTTTCCCTAGATTTTACACTAGAAATTGTTCATACCTACTTCTATAACATTTATGATGTTTGGTTGGGAGTTTGGGACACTTTAATGGAGGTTTTGATAATTAAAATGGAAGAATCCCGTAGGTTTGAGATGCAGATTTTCTGGGTAAATAACTGCTCGATCGATCGGTCCTTTTTGTCGCTCGATCGACTCCTCCTAGATTTTTTACTTTTGTTCCTCCTATCGATTAATCCAACCCTAATCTATGAGAACCTTTGGGAATAACTTAAATACCATAATGGGACTTACGAAGAACCAGTAGGATTGTGGGAAAGGTTTGGGTGACGTGATATTTTTATATACGAGATGTAACCGTGGGGGTCATGAGGGTATAAAATAGGATAAGATCGTGGGTATGATAAATTAGGTCTTCTGATAATTAAAGAAGACTTAGACTAGTAGAGTAGTGAGGGTGCACCTACAGATTTTATGTTTATCGAGAGGATACACTTCGAGAGTCGAAAAGTACTTAAGGACTTGGAATAATTGAGAGAATAAAAAGAGTGATTTACTTATACGTAGAACGTGAGCGTTATATGTTATGCGTAGCTAGGAAGTGTTATAGGTTGTGGGCGTACCTAGCTGATTAATGTATATATATATATATATATATATATATATAATAATAATAATAAAGCAGAAGGATTTTTTTGTCTAGACCAACTGATGGCTGAGATCGAAAGTTGATAAGTTTGGTCTTTATCAACTAACGACTCAGATTTAATCAACTCACATATCAGGTTAAGTATTTGAGGATTTGTATCTGTATTTGAGGGTTTGTATCTAATAGTGAAATAAGGATCCAAGTGGGCTCTGAATATTCATACCTCGAGCCTCTCACACCTACCCCATTAGCTTTACCTCGAGCCTTTCAACATCTCTTTATTCAGACCTCGATCCTGTCAATATCTCACCCACCCACTACGGATACATGAGGCAAAGGAATTTTGATTTTTCTACATCTCTATCTCTCTCTGAAATACAATTCTCTTGTGACCTCGACGTCCTGCCTTTCTGCCTCTATCTACCTCTCCATCTCTCTTATATTTGGAAGACTTGTACCTCTCCACCTCTATCTACCTCTCCGCCTCAATCTTCCAAACCTTTGAGGAGCTTGGAAGCCATATCGCCACAGGTACTCATAGGTCCTCTCCCTCTCTCTCTTATAAACCGCCACAGATGATCAAGACATTCAGGATCTGATGAATAAAATCATTGGATTATAGGAGAATAGATCAAATTAACTTTTTTCAAATCTACCTTTTCTCCAATCTGATTGGAACCTTACGAGTGTTTCCGACCAACTGTACAGGAGCCACCGCCGATTTTCATTCCTTTCTCCCTCTCCATCCGATAGTGGGCACTTTTCTCACACTCACAGGTAATGCCTACTTTTTTTTATTTTTATTTTTAGTTTGTGGTTGTTTTTTTTTAGTTTTTTGGTTCGTCAAATCCTCACAAAAGTTGTTTCCTGGATCTGATTGGAACCTTGCGAGTTTTTTATTGTGTTTTCGACCAACTTTACAGGAGTCACCACCGAGATCCGTCCCTTATCCCTCTCCGTCCGACAGTGAGCACTTTTCTCACACTCACAGGTATTGCCTACTTTTTTTCTATTTTTATTTACAGTTTTTGGTTGACATTTTTAGTTTTTTGGTTCGTCAAATCCTCACAAAAGCCGTTAATAATCAACATAGGACAAAACATGCATATGATATCTTTGAATATGACAAGTCTCTAAAATGGATTATAATCCTGAGCTCTAAAAGCTAACATTTATTAGAATGGGTATGGGAATCTACTTGGATGGGAGTCTCCTAAATTTAAAGTGGGTTAGCTTCACAAATGAGAGTTGATTGACTTCATTAAATGGGTAATTTATTTTGACTCTTTTGTTCTGTTTTAATGGGGTTCTATAAAAATATTATTATTTATGATGATATTAGTTGGACTCATGTAGGTATTAAGTTTGACGCTTTATGGAAAGTGATTTATTAGTTTTTTTTACTTTGGCTTTATTATAAAATATTTATGAATTAAATTTTATTACTTTGGCTTTGGTCATAATAGGGTTTAGTGAGCCTTCAGTACATGTATAAGGGGTAAATTCTTAATACATGCTTTTGAAAATCTTTTATGGGACCATAGCCCCCCTTGAAACTTCAGAGGCAACATTCCATGAGTATCTCATCTTTTGTATGTCCTCTTACTGCAGCAATTAGCAATTATCAATTACCCCTTGCGAGTTTTTTAACTTTATTTTTCACTTTTGCTTTTGGGATGGATTCAGTTTTGATTTTATTTGCAGGTAGGAGTGATATTTAAGTGGAGTTTAATCGAACGTCCAATTGTTTTGACCAGCTGAAAATGATACGACTGGCATGTGTGATTGTTAGCAGCTTAATAGGTTTGTTGTCTCAATGTACATTTAGGTTACATTAAACATAACTATTGAAAAGTCCTGGATGGGAGATTGATAGAGATGGGATGTAATTAACTTTTGTTTTTGTAACCTCTATGATATTATGTACTTTATCCTTTTATTTTAAAAATTATTAATTGATATTTCAAAATAAATTTATGTTATCCTAATTTTCCCTTCTAGGTAATGTATAAGAAAATTTTCATTTCATAAAGGTTCAGTTGACAAAATATGTCTGAAGTACTCAACAAATGAATACCCCAAACTTATTGCATCGTCCACTATATTACTGGATCGTCCACAGTTTAATGAAAAATAAATTCTGTTTTGATGTCTATTCTTAAGCCATTTTACATTAGCTTTCTGAGACTAGAACACTAGCTTCAAATAGTTTTGACCTGTTCCCGCTGCAATACTCAATTCAAGAACCAGATCTTCCATGTCATTCACAGTTTGAAAAACATTCTTAAACGAATTAATATTCCATTGTTTTAAATCAAATTTCAGTCTTTCTAATTTTAAGGAAAAAGATTTTAAATTTCATCATCCTCCTTTAAATGTTTGTGACTGCACCTTTAAATTTGATCAGCTCCTTTAAATATTTGTGATTGCACCACATTTTTTAATCACCTCTTTTATTTGGATATGATTGCTTCCACAAGGAATTGCGCAATCCTCTATCTAACCTTTAAACATAACATCTGCTTTGTTCATTGTAGTGCATTTTTTTTTGTATTTGTGTATAGCAAAGTCAAACAAAGGTATTCAAGAAATAGGGAAGATCTGAGCCTGGGCCTTCATCTTTCTTCGAATGCAGAACCAGGAGCATTGGTTTGATGTATTCATTTTATTTTTATGAATTGAGTTAAATCGATGACGAGGTCTGACCCTCGGTATTGTTGCTGTTGTGGATAGTCTTATAAATAAAGAAATTTTGTACAAATTTTCCAAATTATTTATGCTTCAATACTTTAGAAAATTTATTTATGATTTAGACTTCGACACATTGTAAAAAAACCTTTAGAAATTTTTGTATTTACTTTAGACACATTGTAAAAAAACTTTAAGACTTAAATTATTTATGCTTCAATACTTTAGAAAATTTATCACATAGTATATCTTTAGCCTTTTAGAAAAATGTTTTGAATCTTAAATTCCTAACCATAAGATACATGATCTTTTAGGGAATTACATTGACGCTGGAAATACAATTATTTGTTGGACTATTTTTTATTTTTTAAAGAGGATGTATAGTCTTATAAACTATATATATTTTTTTAAAGAGGATGTGTATTCTTATAAACAAATGACACGAATTTGTACACGCAAATTAAAAGTATTTCATGACCTAACTGATGGCAAACCTAAATGCAATTCACTCCTAAATTTGTTAAAAATCATTTGATATAAAAATTTACAAAGGGTAATAAAATTTATTTTAATTAAGTATAATTAGTGTCTTTTAAACAATTTTTAAATTATCTAAACTAATGTTTTAGTGCCACAATTGATGAACAATTGTTTCTTTACTCTCCCTTTCACAAGTCGTAACATGCTATCGTGTGTATTATTTTGTTTGACTTATTTACTATTACGAAATTTCAGGAATGTTTTTACAATCGTGCCATCGGCACGGGTAAACCCTAGTATATATATAAGAGTGAATGTATATATATTATTTGATATATGTGTTTAATCATACACGCGCTACTTGCTATCACGGAGGTTTTCGCGCCAGGACATTTTATTTTGATGTGACCTTTATGGGGGGATATTGACTCGTACCCTAAAACATAGGATCCCTGGTACAAGCTATCTGAGAATGATAGTCAGATGGTCCTAAGAGACGTGAGGGTATGTACTAACCTCTTAGTGACTTGGAACTATGCTTCGCCTCCAATATGTGTATTTTGTGTTAATCGCGTTCGGGAGTGAATCCGAACTAGTATTTCCCCCATTTGTACGAGAGGTACAGGGACTTGATAGCATAGTATGTCAGCACCATAGATTTTATATGGGGTGCCGATTAGTATATATATATTGTATGAGTGATTAATATATATATATATATATATATATATATATGCATATACTGGGAATTCTTCTACTGTATGTGTAAGTAGATACATATTGAATAAACGCTCCTAAACATAGTAAATGTTTGAGATTTCATAGCAGTATTGAGATATACATAATTAACTTAAATAATTCTTAATGAAATGACATTTTTTTTAAATGAATAATAAACATACAGTCTCGTGAATCAGAATTTATGGGAGGAGAACTGGGTTAGACTTATGAGTCATTATAGCAGTACAATAGGCGTGCACACTAGATGAGTGGTGAGAATCCTCAAGAGAGTGTCGAGTACTAACGTGTATGTAATATCAACTGGTAAGCATTTTAAATACTTGCAAAACTATTTTAAAATTGTTTTACACTCGGGCTCTGACCCGTTTCCTGTCATATTTTCTCTCTATTGTATATATATATATATATGTATGTATTACATGTTCCCAACCACAAGGACGTCAGGCTTGGATCTTTGGACGGTTGACGTGTTGCAGCTAGTGTGGGAGTTGCAGGCCTTTGTAGTAGACGACTTCATCTTTGTCTTCTCAGTCTTTCATTTAGTTCTCCCTAGATAGGGCATGTGTCGCCCATTCCCAGTTTTTTCTAGTTCAGAGAGATTTCTACTTTGGATTTATTTTAGTATTCTGTTGTAGTTGGGTTTTCTTGTGATTATTACATTGTCATGTGATTTGGGGCATTTTATTTGGATTGATTTATCTAGCATGTTCTTTCATTGGATGGTTTGGTTTTAATAAAATCATTTGTATTCATAAAAATGGTTTCATAGCTTATGATAATAATCGGACTTAATGTATAAGATTAAAAGTTTTGACACTTAGCTTAATTATTTATCCAGGTGATTAATAAAGAAAATTGTTTTTCGACAGTGATGCTAAGAATGAACCAATCGGACACTTTGAGTTAATTTAATAAAGAACTGATACCCGGTATTTAATTAGGCGGCGTGTCACATGCACTACTTAGGTTGTTAGATATGTTTCTACACTACTGTTTTGTATATTTTGTGTAAAAATTAGTTTTGTCTGTGGATCCTTGCATATTTCTGGAAAATCTTTTATATTCACAGTATTTAGTTTTAGAACTACAAAAATAAGAAGAAAATACCTTTGCATGTTTTAGATTTGTTTCTAAAACTTGATTTTACATTTTGTGAAATCATAGTGTATATAAATAAGTTTTTAGACATGTGTTTTATAGATCTAAAAAATTAGATCTAAAACTTTCTTAAATATTACTATTTTTGAAGTTTTAAGAACAAATTTATAGTTACTCTTTGTAATTGATAAGGAAAGTTTGTAACAATATGTGTGAGTGTGTTTTGGTTCATATTTGCATATATATTTTAGACACACACATGTTACACCTATCACACACACCTTCACATATAAGGTGTGTTGTTGAAAGAGAGACTTATTAAACTAAGTTGACGTAAAGCTAAAAGAAGGAAAACTTCCAACTATTGGGGAGATCAAAACGGAAGAGTACAAGGAGGTGTAGCTCTGTAATTAGGTATATTTATTACCTTTTTCTTTGATCTTGTGATATAGTTTTACCTTGTAACCGTACTCTATTTTTAGTGGATTTTTTTGGTTTGTGGCATAGAGTTCACCGTGGATGTTTTCCCTAATTTGAGATTTTACCACGTAAAAAAAATGTGTTGCTTACTATTTTAAGTTCATAATTCTTGTGTGACAGTCTAGGGTAAAGGATTAATTAGGTTTACTTTGAAATTTGGTTTACTTAAAAATCTGGTTTACCAAGAATCTTAAACTTTTCACATCTTAATAAAGTTTACACATCTCGTTTCTTAATCAAAAGGAATTTCTTTAAAGAGTTTGGTCGTAAATCTTAACCCAATCTTTAACCTTGGTTAGTAACTTGGTTGGGTAATTTCAAGTGGTATCGGTGTGGGTTTATAAAATATCTTTTGATCCTAAAACTCCTAAAATTGATTTTGGAAAGTCTGTTCTAAAATGGATGAAAATTTTGAGAAACTTCGTAATATTTCCATACCACCCCTATTCGATGGACATAATTTTACTTATTGGAAGGTGAGGATGATTGTGTTCATTTAAGGAACCCTCGGTGATGAAGTCTAGGAAATTATTGGAAAAGGTTACACTCACCCTAATAAGCCTTTGACTAAAGCTAGTACCATAAGGATTAAGAAAAATCTCAGTGAGTTTACTAAGGAAGAAAAATAAATGTCAGTCAGTAATAATAAGGTAAAAAATGTGTTTTTATGTCTGTGAATGAACATAAATTCAATAGAAAATCTATATGTACCACTTCCAAAGAAGCTTGGGGCACCCTTGTCCTACTTATGATGGTGATGAGCGTGTTAAGGCTAGAAAGACCTAAATGCTTGTACAATAGTACAATACCTTTATGATGGATGATTATGAGTACATTGATGACTTCTACATAAAATTGAATGATATTATCATTAAATAGCATGCTAATGGGATAGTTTATGATAGAAAAGAAATTATGCTTAAAATATTGAGATCTCTGCCCGGTAAGTTTGATAATAAGAGATATGCTGTTAAGGAAATGGATGGCCCTAATCCAACTCCTGAATTATTAAGTAGTAAACTTAGAACTATTGAAATGGAGTAAGACTATAAGACACGACCTCGAATAGTGAAATGTCACTTGGATCTAATATACCTTTTTCATCGCAATTGACTGTCCCTAAAACATTCTGCCTGACTATGACCTAGGGTTAGATGAAGACCGTGACATAGAAAACATTGACAACTATATTTACCTAATGAGAAAGCACTTTAAGAAAATTACAAAGTTTATGAATGCTATGGATTCAAAATAAGGGAAATCTAGTTATCAAAGTTTTCAGCCTCCTAGACCCCATGGTAGGACAAATGATAGAAAAAATTCTGACAATACACATGGACCTAAGAAGACTTGAGCAATATACAGTGTCATAGCTGTGGAAATATGGGACACTATGCTAATAGATAAAAGTCTAAGGTCAAGAACACTACAAAGGACCATATGTGTAAGAGTTGGGATGACTCTAGTGACTCAGAAGATGATGAACTTGAATAATCCAATACAAATGAATTATGCATGTCTTTCTTTGTTAAAATTATGTATACTGATGACAAAGCATGACTGTCTATTGATAGTATTTCTACTTCTATGTCCCTGCTTGTGTGAATGAAGTGTTTGATGTTGTAGTGTTAAATTATTATGATACTTCTAGCATAAGTGTGAGTCAAAGTGAAAAATCTTATGACGAATTGAATGGGTGTGTCAGTTCCACTACATAAATTAAAGAGAGAGGGGACCAACCACACACATCACTTAGTCAGTCCGATGATGAATTACTCGATATAAAATAATTGTATTCGAAGACCCTTAAGAGAAGTGTGTGTTTCCCACTAGATAGAAACAAAAGAATATGTTTCCCAATTTTAAGAACTTTTTGAGAAAAACATTATTTTAGAAGAAAGATATAAAGCTATTATGGTAGAACCAGAAGAATCTAAATAAAAAATCTCGACTATTTTTAAAAAGTGCCTTCATTTTAAGACTAATGCTAAAGCTTATGACAAAATTATTAGTTCTATCAAACTTAATGCTGATGATAAAACTAGCCTTGGATTTGATAAAAATCTTGAAGCTAGAAAGACAAGTTCTCAATAATAAAAAATCGCCTTTGTTTCCTCTTGGAATTCACCTCTTAAACAAGTCCAAGCTTTTGATAAATATCAAAAAGGAATTTTGAACATAATCTCTCGTAAGAATCACATAGTGGGAGTATTCTTCCAAAGCCAAACTCTGACAATAAATCTAAGTATATTTTCCCCCCATCAGAGAATTTGGGCAAAGAACTAAACCTATTGCAGTTAAACCTCACGTCTCAAAATATCTAAGCCTATTATTATGGACTTAGAAGATAAAGTCAAGCCTGTCGCCCAACAATACTGTAGTTAGTTTTTTGTTTATTATCACTACATTACTAAGTGTTTTTGAAAACGTCTATATAAACTAGTATATCAAAACATTAACTATTTTAAGAAGAGTAAAAACACTCATTATCTCCCTAGGCATACCAACAAAAACTCTAACCATAAAAAGAAAAAGGGAGCTCCTCTCAGGAAAAAAATCATTCAAAAAGACCCCTCAAGCCTTTATAAATCAAAAGCCAAGAAAAAAAATTAAAATCAGGGCCATTTAGGTTGGAAAAGATGACCTTATGCCCCAACTTAGGTGCAATGTGGTTAAAACCGCGTTTAAAAATGAACATACCTCTGCTAGTTGGTACTTGGATTCTGGTGTTCTAAACACATGATCGGGGATGAAACTAAATTAACTAATAAGGCTGACTTCTCATGAGGAAATTTCCTCTTTAGTGACAGAGTCTCATACCTGATCATTGGTAAAGGAACACTTTGTGAAGGGTGCCTTCCTGTTCTAAATGATGTCTTGTTTGTAAAATGCCACAATGCCAATCTTTTTAGTATATCACAATTTCATGACTCTGGTCACACGGTTACCTTCTTTAAAACTGAGTGCAAGATTTTAAATAAGGAAGGTAACTGCATTCTTTCAGGAAAAAAAACTACGGATAATTGTTGCACAGTGATTCCATGTAATGAATCCTATAAGATATCAAGGTTAGATGACTATAATCTATGGTACAACAAATTAGATCATACTAATTTTGATAACCTACGCATATTGAGTTCCCAAGAGATACTTAGAGGTTTACCTAAGATAAAAAAAACCCTTCTAACATTGTTTGCAGTCCTTGCCAAGTGGGGAAAATAAGTAGGCCAAATCATAAGAAACTTAAAGATATCATGACTTCTAAACCTCTTGAACTAATCCACATGGAGCTTATAGGTCCCTCTAGAACTGTGAGCCTTTGTGGTAACAGTTATATCCTTGTTATGGCAGATGAATTTACACGATTTACTTGGGTCGTTTTTATAAAAAATAAGTCAATTAAATTTCGTGCATTTCATAAAATCCTTTCAAAAATTGAATATGGAAAGAATACCCAAGTATATCGTATAAGGAGTGTTAAAGGTGAAGAATTCAAAGCAACTGGTCTGGTACAATACTGTCTTGGTAATGGTTATCAGCATTAATTTAGTGAACCTAAGAAACATGAACAAAATGGTATTTCTGAGAGAAATAGTATAAAAATCCAAGAAATGGCTTGGGTCATGTTTCATGCCAAAGGATTGTCGAAATACTTTTGGGTTGAGGCAGTCCAGACAGCGTGTCACATCATTAATTGTGTCTACCATAAAAATAATACCAAAGACAAGTCCTATGAACTATGGTACAATAAAAAGCCCAACTTGAAATACTTTAGATTCTTTCGGAGCATTTTTTATATCTACAAAGACAAATAAAATATTTCCAAATTTGATACCCAAGGTGATAAAGCCATTTCTCTGGATATTCCCAAACAATTAGGGCCTGTAATGTTTATAGCTTACATACCAATAAGTTATGATGGAGTCCACAAATGTAATTATAAATGACACAAGTGTTGAGAATAGTGACAGTAGATCAGTTGTCTAAAAGTGTTTTTAGAATTGAATCTCATCATATAAGTGACCCACTGCCACCTAAGGTCCCTGCTGTACGAACCTGGGTCTCTTAAAATAATCCCCTAGATAAGGTTGTTAGTAACCTGTCGGAGCCTGTGTGAACTAGATCCCAACTCCAAAATATGGTAAATTTTTCATGTTTGTTTATATTATAAAACCAAAGAATGTAAATGATGGCCTTAATAACTCATACTAGATTAATGCCATGCAAGAATAATTAGTTCAGTTTAAGAGTCATGATATTTGATATCTCGTCCCCAGGCCTGAAGAAAAAAAGTTATCGACACCCGTTGGATTTTTCAAAAAAGAACTGATGAGTCTGGGGTAATCATAGAAATAAGGCTAGGATGGTAGCACAATGATATTCTCAAATAGAGGGAATAAACTTAGACGAGACTTTTTCTCCGATAATAAGGCTCGAGTTTGTTCGTCTTCTCTTAGCCATTGCTTGTCATTAGCAATTCAAACATTTCCAAATGGACATTAAGTCTACCTTTTTGAATGGTATTCTGTCAGAGGAAGTATACGTCGAATAACTTAAGGGCTTCGTTGACCGTTCTTACCCGAACCATGTCTATAGATTGAAAAAGGCATTGTTAGGATTAAAGCAAGCCCCTAAGGCATGATATACATGCCTCTCAACCTTTTTAGTCGATAAAGGGTTTGTGCATGGGGACAATAACCAGAAACTATTTATCTAAAAGACTGGTAATGAGGTCTTGATTGCGCAAATTTATATGGACGATATCATTTATGTTCCACTTCCCTTGATCAAGTAAAAAAAATTCTACTATCAGGCACGAAGAATTTTAGATGTTCCTTATGGGGTAGTTACAGTATTTTATGGGTTTACAAGTTAATCAATTAAGTGATGGTCTTTTTATATCTCAAACTAAATATGCTAGGGAGTTAGTTAAAAAGTTTGGTCTAAAGAATGCTAAAATTGCACAAACACCTATGGTCACTACAACTAAAATATATAAAGATGAACATAGGAAAGATATTGATCCAATACACTATATAAGTATGATATCAAGCCTTTTATATCTTACTGCATCTAGACCCGATATTTCATATGTTGTATGTGTGTGCACGATATCAATGTAAACCTTAGGAATGTCATTTGGCGTGTGTTAAAAGAAACATAAAATATGTTAAGGGAACACTTAATTATGTCATTTAGTACACAAAAGACACCACGAGCACTATAGATGGATACACAGACGCTGACTGGGCTGGTTTCTCGCATGATAGCAATAGTATTTCTAGTGTCTGTTATTATGTGGGAAATAATTTAGTTGGGCGGAGTAGTAAGAAACAAAATTCATATCCTTATCTACTGTTGAATCTGAGTATATCACGGTTGGTAGTCGTTGTGCTCAATTTCTTTGGATTAAACAAATGTTATGTGATTATGGCATTAAAGAAGACAAACTGACCTTATTTTGTGATAATAAAAGTGTCATAAACATTTATGAAAATCCTGTTCTGCACTCACGCACTAAGCATATCAAAATCAGACGTCACTTCATTCAAGAACTTGTAAAATCAAAAGAACTTGAAATTAAGTATCTAAACACAGAAAAATGGTGGCTAATTATTTTACAAAGCCATTAGATAAGACTCATTTTGAATGATTAAGGAAATCCATAGGGATGATAATCCTTAAATAAAAATTATGCCTATAATCGTATTCTCGGTTGTATATCTTTCTAATAATTGGTTTATGAGAATCTTGGGTATGGCTATTTAATAAATGATGAAAAAACACCTCCTTTATCTGTTTAATGTAGGAGACCCTTGATATGACCCTAGTTATGACTTGTATTGGTAAAATTATTATGATTTTAATATCTATCTTGTACATGCTTACCCATTGTCGATTTGAGACAAAATGGGGGATAAGGTTTGAGTCCATCTTAGGGCCTTACTTTAAATAATTTTCTTTGATTCAACTAATATGGCAACTCAAGTTTTCCTTTCTCAGGCATTCTCATATGGATCTTAAATCACATTATTCTATATCTTAGGACACTGATCTATATTTTAGTTGAGTTATGTATTTTTTTTCTTTCTTCTTATTTTTGGTTATAGGATAGGTTGGGTAAAATAGAACTTTGTATAGGATTATAGGATTTTTTTTGTGCCTACGAGGACCATGATGTACTCAAAGGAATTTTTCTCCAATATCCAAAGGGGGAGATTGAAATACACTAATGATTGACTTATTAGGAGTCTTCACCATATAGGAGTTTCAACTAGTTTGGATATTAAGACAAAATGATTTTTTAGATTGCTAAAAGCTCTCTTCGTCAAGGAACAACAAAGTTCAGCTTCAATTACAACAGCAAAAAGTCCAAGTAGAAATATTCTAATGACTACAAAAGGTATAAAATAATATATTATATGATACATTGCACTCATATTGCATTAGTGTGTTTAAATATAGTTTTAAGATTTTTTGGGAATTTTAAAACATTTTAAAATTAATTTTTTAAATTTAAAATTGATTTCTAAAAGTTTCTAGGTTTAATTAGAATTTTCAAATCTTATCCAATAGCCATTTCTCCAAAAACAAAACTACTACATAATTCTAGGGTAGAAAGTCTGGCTTATGAAAGTTCAAAAACACGCATTTAAAGTCTACTACGTGCTCGACTCTGTACACCACTGCTTAAATCTGATTGGCCAATATTGTATTTGTTTACTCTCGCTTACTTGAGGCACATAATCAACCATAGATGGGACTCAATCAACGAACGAGAATCAATCTTGTTTTAATCTATGTGTCACCTAATTAACCAATCATAACCAGCAACCTTTAGGTGGTTATAAACGGTTTAAACTCATTTAGGCGGTTTAATCTCAACCATAGGATTTACTCCAAACAGGCCAAATTAATCCTAGCCCTTGATTTTGATTAGCTCCTCCAAAACCTTCCTTATTCACTATAAAAGGGATGTCGTCTTAACATTTGGAGACTCTAACCATTAGAGAGAAGAAAAAAAAAGAGCTGTGAGAAGAGAGAGAAAAAGATTTTCTGAGAAAAATAGAAATTGAAAGTGCTTGAGAAAATCTTTTCATAAAAATCAGAAATGTAAGATATTTTTAAAAGTGAGAAAGAAGGATCTCCCTTCTTAAAGTTTTTTTAGAATGCTTTTAAGAAAACCTATTTTGTTGTATTCAAACTGTTAGGGTTTTCTGAAGTTTTTCAGAGTGAGATTTTGAGAGAATAAATGATATACCATCCATCTGATAACTTGTCTCTCTCCAAACAATCTCACAAGTTAGACACTTGATTTTCTTTTTAAAAAATTTGTAGATGACATTGTGATACATACATTGCACTATTTAGGTTGTTAAATCTGTTTCTACATTACTATTTTGTATCTTTTGTGTAGAAATTATTTTTGTCTATGGATCCTTGTGTATTTCTTGAAAATCTTTTAGATCCACAGTATTTGGTTTTAGAACTATAAAAATCAGAAGAAAATACCTTTGCATATTTTAGATTTGTTTCTAAAACATGATTTTACATTTTGTGAAATCTTGGTGTATATAAATAAGTTTTTAAACCTGTGTTTTCAAGATCTAAAAAATAAGATCTAAAACTTTCTTAAAAATATTGTTTCTAATTTTTGAAGTTCTAAGAACAAAACGCATATAGTTATTCTCTGTAATTAGTAAGAAAAAATTGTAACAATAAGTGTGAGTATGTTTTGGCTCATATTTGCATATATATTTTAGACACACACACGTTACACCTTTCACACACACATACACATAGAAAATGTGTTGTTGAAAGAGAGACTTATTAGACTGAGTCGACGTAAAGCTGAGGAGGAGTTCCAACTATTGGGGATATAAAAATGTAAGAGTACCTAGGAGGTGTAGCTGTGAATCAGGTATATTTCTTTCCTTTTTCTTTGATCTTATGATATAGTTGTAACTTGTAACCTTACTTCGTTTTTAGTGGATTTTTATATTTGTGGCATAAAGGTCACTATGGATGTTTCCCCTAATTTAGGGTTTTACCACGTAAACAATCATGTGTTCCTTACCGTTTTAAGTTCATAATTCTTATGTGACAGTCTAGAGTAAAGGCTTAATATGGTTTACTTTAAAATGTGGTTTATATTGAATCTTGAACTTTTCATAGTTTAATAATGTTTACACATCTTGTTTTCTTAATCAAAAGGAATTTCTTCGAAGAGTTTGTTTAGAAAAATTAACCAAATATATAATCTTGGTTAATAACTTGGATGGGTAATTTCAAAGATCCCTATGGTCGAGAACGCCCGACCCGATGCACTTTGCTCGACTTACATCAGCCACCAGGATAGAGTTGAGAAGAATGATTCTAGTAGAACTCCTCGTGCGTCGGGGTATTGACGAAAAGATTGCCAATATCATTGAATTGGAATTAATGCCATTATATGTGGATGTAATATGAAATTACCTAGAAAAAGGCATGGTGCCAACAGAGACTAAAGATTCCAGGAGAATTTGATATAAAGTAATAAGGTATATCCTTGAAAGGGGACTCTTATGAGAGGGTTCGTCATTTCATTACTCCGATGAGTCCATCCGACTAAGGTCGACAACGTAATAAAGGAGGTACATGAAGGTTCCTATAGAGCACACTCAGCTAGGAGATCATTATTCAAGCGAGTAACCACACAAGGCTATTACTGACCCACCCTGAAAGCTGATTGTACGGACTATGCAAGACAATGTGATAAGTGCTAGAAATATTCCATAATCCATAAAATAATGGGGGCTTCACTCACATTGATCACATATCCTTAGCCATTTTCCATGTGGAGTATTGACTTGGTCAACCCTCTACAAAAAAAGGATGGTTTAAATACTTAATCGTTGCACTTATATATTTTATGAAATGGGGGGAGGCTAAACCCATGGTAGAAATGTCGTATGAAAAGATCTTCCATTTTATTTGGAAGAACATTATTTTTCATCATGTAATGCCATATGCCTTCATCACCGATCACGGTGTGAATTTTGATAATCAATAATTTGAAGATTATTGTATTCAGTCCAAAATCTATAAACTACATTCTGCACCTAGTCATCCACATTGCAACGAGCAAAGAAAAGTAACGAACAAAACTTTGCTCAATGGAGTAAAGAAAAGGCTGGACGATGCCAAAGTAAACTAGATTAATAAGCACCAAAGAGTACTTTGGGAATACAGAACAACACTGAGAACAACTACCAATGAGACTCCTTACATATTAGCATTTGGAATGAAGGCAGTGGTCCCAACAGATATTGGTCTACGAATTCATTGTGTCCTTAATTTTGACTCTTCAAAGAGCGAATTCGTGAGAAGGTTAAATTTAGACTTATTGGAAGAGGTTAGAGAACACACAACTAGTGCTTAGGCTGGTATCATACTAATAGAAAATCACTCATGTTTATAGTACAAGAGTGAAGTAAAGAAACTTTAAGGAATGGTACTACGTGCCGAAAAAAGTAATTTAGAAAGAAAATAACTTGGAGCCATAATGGCATGGTCCATATCGAACTTTTGCTGTTGTCCGATTAGGAACTTACAAAATTGAAACACTAGAAGGGGAATAGTTCAAGAACCCTTAGAATGAAGAACACGTGAGGAAGCACTATTAATAATCAAAAGAAATGGTCTTTTTAACTCCACGCAACTCATTTTCATTGATCAATAAAGATTGTTAATTCCTAGTAGATATTATTGTTCCTTTTCAAGTTTTTTGGTCGGAGTGGGATATGTGCTAAAAATTCTATAGATGGGGGTCCAAGCCCAAACATGATTAATAAAAAAACACTGTACAAATGAAATATCAAAGATGGTTGATCATAGGTTACCAAGATATCTCGATGGATTTCCCACAAAGACCCAATCTATTGGAGGAATGTAGAAAGTGTACTTTGTAGTAGGGATAATGATGTAATTGTATTAAGTTTCACATGTAAAATACAAAGTTTACTTTGCAATGTTTATGAGGTTAATCAGTACCCTCGAGGGATCATGGCTGGTAGGGCATGGGAGAGCTCACATGCTCTATTGAGAAACCTCCACCTTAGGTATCTTGTAGGGATTTGGTGTGGATAATTGGGAGCAAGGAAACATTGGAAATACTAAGCCATTTAGAGTACTTAGGCAAAACCTTTGGTTTATACAAACAGCTGCTCGAGATACCATCTGATGGGGAACCTCCTCGAGGGACCTCAACCCTAAAACAGTTGTCCTAAAACTTAGTCTTTGTCCATCATGTACGCTTCACAAGTTTTTTGAGCAATCATCACCCGAGCACCCTTCCTTAGAACAACCATCTTTTCAGGTGATGTGACAACACACCTTTTACATACTACTATTACCAATTCTATGACATCATAGCGTCTGAAATTTAGGAACTCTATTAAATATCACTCAAGTAAGATTATTCCTAGGATGGTAAGTCTATGGTTAGCACATCCCATCCCATTTAATGTTGATATACCTCTAATAGGCTAACTAGCATTCCTGCCAAAATATCATATCATGTGCATTTAATGCAATATCTTTAGCATTTATCACAGTGCACTGTTGGCATTAGAATCACTCAAGTGCATTTACTATAAATAAAAAAGGTCACTCAAGTGACTTTTCCCCCATATAAATACATAAAAGTTATGTATTTTCTATCATCGCAACTCCAACCTAGAATTGCTGCTAAAATCTTCTTAAACACAAGAGTTTGCTGTGAGACCATTCATTGTGTGAACACCAACCCTTATTCCATTCATACCATTATTAAGCATTTATTTTGTTTAAGGCTACTGCCTTGCCTTTATTACAATAAGGGTGCTTGTCTCTTCTCCCTCCAATCAACTTAACTGTGGGATTCCTTCTATTTATTGCATTCTCAGATAATTTATGTTGTAAAGACTCATTCAACACATGAGTTTTAGATATTAAATGTGTTGTCCTATGACTTGTATTTATTACCTTTAGTAATTATTCTTTGACACTAATCTTCATCCTGATGAGGGGATACGCCTCATTTGATACTAATCGTATTCCAAGAAACCACATCTTACATTTGGCGACTCTGGTGGGTAGGTATTCTCTTTGGAGAGGTGACTAATAATAATGTGGTTAAGAACATTGACTTTGATGCTCTGCAATGGGAAAAAGAAGGCGACCTCGCCATTTTTTTAAACGAATAGCAAGCAGGATGTGCTGAGTCTAGCCTATCGTCTGCTCAGGTGGTGATCAACATAGGTCTGGTGCAAATGGAAGGGATGATGAGCCTTTTTGCAAAATTTATTAAGACTCTAGGTGCTCAAGAGGTGTTATGAATCATAGGGGACCGGGTCCTTTGTAACACCACCGGTGGTATTACAATCCCCCATTATCTTAAGGGGAGTTGCTCTAGAAACAACCAACAATACTGTTCCACCAACACCGCCATTACATCCTCCACCTTTTGTTGTGGGAGGAGCATCTCACAACAGGACTGTTGCACCTGCCATGGCTTCTATTACAAGTCTAGGGAGTGGCACACCAATCACGCTATCCATCACGGTGTCAACGGTGGTGGATCATATGCTATACAGTCCTCCTCCCCCTAGTATGGAGGAAATTAAGAAGGAGCTCTTGAAGATGATGACTTCTTCTAAAGCAGGAGGAGAAACTTCCTTGATATATGATTATTTTCTTACTCCATAACCAAAGGAGTAAAATAATGAACCATACCCACTGGGGTACATTCCACCTATCTTCGAAAAGTATAATAGAAAAGGGGGGAATCCCAAGGAGCATGTCAAAAGGTTTGTACCTGGGGGCCCACTGCAACATCAAGAAGCTAAAGTTGAGGGAGTGTTCAAAATCTCTAACTGAGAAGTCTTACTCGTGGTATTCCCATCTGGCGCTAGGCAGTGTGGTCACTTGGGATAAACTCCATGTACAGTTCGTATAGAAATTATTCTTGGCAAAATATGAATTTACACTAACACGACTCATGTAAGAAAACTAAAAACTCGATGAGGACCTTGTGACATACATCTGGAGGTTTCACGAGAACTCTATAGATGTGAGAGAGGAAACACGAGAAAATAAACTATTTCAAGTTTGTGCAGAGGGTTTGTTACCCGCATGTATATATGCCATTTAATAAATAAAACTTGAGAAGGCACATTCTCTACTTTCCTAAAGGCTGAGAAGAACATTGCGTTGGTTGTAAAACCACTACCAGCACCCTCAACTTTCTCAAGTTTGTTCCTAAAGCCAATAGGTTGCTCAAGAAGAGAACTACCCCCTCGGGTTAACTATAATGATGGTTAAAATAGAAGGTAGGGAGATGTAAATTGTAGAGGAAGAGAAAGAGATAGAGGTAATCATAGGAAGTTTGATGGAAAAGATGATCCCCCGGAAATACCATGCATAGCCGAGCAGGATGTTGAGACTTATGACCTCATGGTTCATGACAAAATGTGTTGGGCTGTTGAGGGTGAATCGGCACCTACCACGCGAGAAGACATGGAGAACCCAAAGTTCTCCATAATCTATAATGGGGTGGGGAACCCAACTAGAAAGTGCTTTGCACTGCAAAGGCTTATTAACAAGCACGTCAAGTTAGGAAACATCCAGTTGCCCCAAACATATGTAAATAACAACCCTTTTCCAGCACATGGGGAAAAAATGTCTTGCACCTTTGATGAGGAGGCAGAACGGTTAATAAAGCAAGATTTTCTGCGCAGGGGAGACTTTGAGGAGTACATGGAAGAATATCTATTCCTGTTGTCTCAATTGACTCTGGAAGATGCAACAGAAAGTGAATAGAGCCCAATTGATGACTTGAGAAAACAGATAGAGGCTTGCTCCCTAGAGGTAGTGAACGTTGTGATAAGGTATGAAAAGTACGCATAGAGGGATGTGGAAGTGGTTTATGAGCTAGAGGAAGAATGAGTAGATCCATGGTGGAATGTACCACTGTTACATGATCATAAAAGTTTAGTTCGTCCAATATAGATGACTAGTAAGGAAGATTAGTCGGGGCATCAGTAGAACATTTCTAAATAACTAATAATTAATAATTCAGCACCACGCTCATGTGTGTAAGGGCTTTATCACAACCATCCATCCAGATGATATGAGGTTTCTTATAAAACTGATACATTATGGTATTAACTTACTCAATCAATATTTTGATGGTAGACGACCGGTTCTTCATATTTTTTCTTGGTCGAATAGAGTCTTCTTAATTCACTCTTCCTCCACTGTTTATATAATCTTACCCAACTATTGAGAGGATTGACCCTTTCCCTTAGACTTCTTTATCTGTTATAACTCTTCCATCAGACGTGTATTATCTTGTTCCAGTAAGGAAACACCTTCATTATGGTCGACAGAAGCTAGATTCTTAAGGCCTTTAAGATCAATACGTAAAGAATTATTCTCTTTCTCGATCAACTTGGCGACCTCTTTGGCACTCTTCAATTTTCAATTAAGGACGACTATTTCTTAAAGTAGGAAGACGATAAAGAAAGCAACTAATGATCAAATTCTCCACTCTTTTGCAAGTCAGCTAATTTTTTTTCTCATAATTGGCATAAAGACGTGCTACTATTGCCTTATGGCTTTATTAAAGATTGAGAATCATTTCATGATAAGAAGTGTTTCTTGCCACTGTTTGGTGAAAAAGGCGATGCAGACTTATATATACTTTCTTAGCTTAATCACATACATCTTAACCAAGAAAATCCTTAAGCTCATCCTCATTCATATCTTCATAACCAATATTGAACGGTTGATTGAGCCTTTCTTGATGGTCATTCTGGATGGCGACCAAGTATGCTAGCCTGATGTTAAACTGACAAACAGGGGGTTGGATATAAGTATTTTTTGAAGAAAAGATATTTTCAATAATTTTACCAAGACATCAATATAGAGAATAGAACTTCATTGTATTAAAATAATGATGGGAGTTACATCAAAGTACTACATTGGAGGAAGAAAAAAAAAGAGATGAAGCATAAAAATCCTAAACTACAGGGATCCATCTCACGCCTTCCCTTTATCAACCTCAACATCATTCACTACTTTCTTGGTGACCACTAGCTGTAAACTCATAAGCCTCCTCCTCATTATCCATCTACTTATCAATTTGAGGAAGGGTTCTAGGATTGTGCAAGAGAAATATCCCTGAACCTTCAATAATGACGATCTTGGCAAGGGCGGTATCCTAACCATATTTAAAGGATGACTTCTTCAGATAATCAATTTTCCTAGAGGCATGAGAAAATGCCTTATCCCAGCCCCTGGTGAAACCACCTTCCATATCCTTGCTATCTTTGGACTTTGCCTCTACCACCTGGGTTCTGGCTGGTCAATAACCTTCTTGGCATCCTCAGTCTCATTATTAGAAGTGGTCATAGCTTGATCTGCCAAAAGTTTCTTCTGTTCCAATGACCTGACCTTATCTTCCAACTTATTTTTCTTGTCCTCGTGGGTGCGACCGATGGCTTCCAAAGAGTTATACATTCCATTGAAGTCCACCTCAACGTTAGAAGAAGACTTTTTTAGTTTATCATTCTTCCTCGAAAGTTGGTCATATTTAATCAAGAACTGCGAGAGAAACGTTCGAAAATAAAGCTACGAAAGAGAACTAAGAAAATGTGATAACAATTATATAATGGACAATTAACTTATTAGGGATAGATTGTGGTTTTCTTGATCAACCAGCCTTGAGTGAGGGAGAAAAATACGATCACTTCATCGGTTGGACCCTTCCTCAATCTCTTAAATAGAGGCTTATAGTCCTTGGTTGGGGATGTGTCTAAGATGATAGAATGACTGGAACCCTCAATTTTAAGCTTTTACTCGCTGGGGGAGGTGACCTATTTTCGATGAGGAGGTTGGGGATCTTTCTTTTCACAAAATCTGAAAAAGAATGCTTCTCGAAACTATAGAAATGTCTAGAGGATCAAACGATGAAGATGTTCTCTCTACTGAGAAATTATCCTCTACTCGATAAGAGAACTTAGAACTAGATAATGAGGTATTTGAGGAGGAGGCAGGGTTGTCCAAACTAATTAGAGCTAAGAGTAGCTGGTCAGTTGGTCTAGCTACAAAAGAGGAAGTAGTATATCGATAGTCGAGCAGTTATGAAGCCGACCTTGGATGGTCGTTAACACTAATTCTTTGCTGAGCTGACCAAATAACTTCCAAATCAGCAAAATTAACCTTTGAAGTGTAGGAAATTTTCGTCTTACTCTTCTCTATAAAATAGTAATAAGAGATACATCACCGGTTATAGAATAAGGAAGGAAATAGATGGAAAATGTTTGAAATGTGTGTGCATATGCATACCTATTCTTTCTCCTTCCCGAGGGCAGCTCGGGCCACTATACACAGCACCCTCAGAAAGATAGGAAAATTGCCAATTCCTTACAATTATACCATAATCCCAACAGACCTTATTGGAATCAGGTAGATTTACGACCAAAGGCCTATTGGACTACCTCGTCTTCAAGTAATAAATTTTTCCAATTGTAGTACCCCAATAGTAATAATACATTAATTCCTTAAGGCCTATGTGGGTTCCATATTACTCATTAATGCAGTAAACCCCATTAATGATCCTCTAAGTGTCTAGGGAAACTCTGGCAGGAACCACATTAAAGTACTGGAAAAACTCTAGAAATAAATGATTGGGGGGGAAAAACTATCCCCACACTTAGTAATAAAAACAATGGGTAACTAATGGCCCTCAGCTAAGGCACAGAGGTCATAACACCTAGTAATCAACTCAATTGTTACTACATAGGGATTCTATGTGTAATCGTAAAAAGCTTTAATGAACTCTTATCCGCCGTATAAATAATATTTTCAGCAAAGAATTAAAAAAGGGAAAGGAGAAGGAGTTCTAACAGCGAAAGGGAAGAACACGACTCTCCCAAATGGTAGAAAACACTTTGATAGGAAGAAAGAAATTTTTGTATTAAGGATGGAATGAACAGAGGGGGAAATGATACCTAATAAGCCAAATGACGTCTTTTGGTTGAACGGAGATGGGATGATTAAAAGTATATACTGTTTTATTTTGGAGGTTCATTACCCAACACACCTTATTATTGGAGTACCCCATGCACGCTTCGTTATTTTGTCTTTATTTATAAAGTTTCCATTGCATCAAGAACATAAATAATTTCCCATAAACTCCAACTTTCAGATATCGACTGCCGACGATAGCACCTTAACTAGAAAACGTCCCAACCAAAGGCTTGCGACCAAGTCTCCATGAAACCGATCAACACTTACCCGTTAATACTTCATCAATTCATTAAATGAGCCACTGCTCTCTCTAGTCATGAATAAAGTATTAGGGCCTTTTGTTGTATCATAAAACTATAATGGGATGTGGATCAATAAAATTATGAAACCTGTTATCATAAAGTGCTCATGGGACATTGTCAACTCATTGTCAGTTTAGTCGGCTATTGGGCTGACCACCAGTAATTAGTATACACGTGAATCTCAAGTGGGAATATGTAAAGTTATCTATTTACATCATTAGTTGACATCAAGAATGTAAAAAGGTGTAACTTTATGACTTATAAAGGCATTCCACCTCTTCCTCTTATCTCTCCCATTATAAATAACACCCCATATTACATAGCATGGACATGAAGAAAGCCGCAAACACAAAACCCAAGAGATATTCTTAAGAGCTTGTACCTAATACAAAATAACATTGTACTTGTGGATGTAGGAACCTCATTGGGATGAACCACGTTAATCTATGGTTTCATTGATTATCTCTCACATCTCTTAAGTTCAAACTATTTTCTTCGATATTCGTTATAGTTTATTATTGGTAATTCAAATCTAAGACTTAAAACATCCTATTACCGATTTTAGACAATAATAGTCGTGTCTTAATTCCTAATTCAAATTCGAATTAAATAGAACATAAACATATAATTAGTGGCATCTTCAGTCACAATTAGTATACATAGTTAATTTGATTAATTTTAATAATTTTCCAAAAAATACGGGTTATTACATTCCTCCCTTTAAAATAGTGAATTTTGTCCTCAAAATTCAAATTAATGATATTTCCTGGTAAAAAATATAAGAATATCTCACACGTAGCGTCCTCTCACTACTTATAAATGAATATGTCCACTATAACATAATACACATCTAGGTCTCTCTCGTCATAAATCGCATTTGGTCAAACTCTAAACCAACTAGTCTAATCATTAAAACACTGATTTGTTGCTCAAGGACCCCGTCCGTTCTATACCTGTGGAAAGAATCTTGAATGATAACGGTGATAAGGTGAGGTCAAATGGCATCAACCTCACCTTATCTAACCCTCTTGAAACTTATCATCTTGTTACCCTCTATAGGAACATGAACTTCAAAATTCACCATACCAGACAGATAATTAGCAACACATGACCTCCCTCTTAAACCCGTGAGTCAACATTTCACTCATACTCAATTTCCTTTAACTACTTTGGAAAATCTACATATGTTCTGCTATGGACACTATGTTCTTCAATGTGTCCCAATCCACAACCCCAAACAAATGTCTTACTAAACTCATAGATCTAATAAGGAAAAGTACACTTTGTTATATTATAGCTTTGTTTATATTGACTACGAGTTGCAACGACTGTAATGTTGTAACGAGAATAATGAATGGGTGTGAGGTCGAACGGTACTCGCGAGAGACCAGGCTTGGCAGGTCCTGGGAGAGCTTTCATGCTCTATCGAACAACCTCACCGTGGTAACTTTAGAGGGACTTGGTTTGGAGGATTGAGAAGTGGGGCACCGTTGGGGCTTGTCCTGACCATCTTAGATACACCTGGTAAAACACCGAAAGATCTTCACCGTGGAACCTAGAGCAAAGTAGCTTCGAGTTCCATCAGGAGCTTTGCTGTGAACCAAACAGCCCTCTACTTTATGTCCCATCTACTGTAGGTGATGTCACTAGCCAGCTAGACAACGTCAAGTCTGCACTTGAGTAAACCACCGTGGTATTTGGGGCTGTCAGACGGTTGGTAAGCAACCTCTGTGGCAACAGCCCCCTGACACACAGTGGTTAGACAAAAGGCATGTCTTGGCATTTAATGTTTATGACGTAAAGACAACTAGTGCATCAGGTATTTAATGCTGGTGACATAAGGTATGAGGGAGGTCTTTCACAGGCATTAATGACTTAGCTGCCTCGGGGGTGGTGTGGGGGCTATTTAAGGCCCCAAACACCTCCAAGGAAGGGAATCGATCAAAAAGTTCTAAAAAGAGTTCTTTTGGATATATTCTTCTAAGATTTTGAGAAATTATTACTAGAGAAAGAGTTATTGAAAAACCAGAGAGTTCTTCCACCCACCATTTGTCATTTATTAGGGAGCTTTAATAACTTGACAAAAATCCTTGAAGAAGACCTTTTCGGTGTGTGTGTTTTTTTACCTGCCTACTAAGGTGTATCTAGGATGCTTACTTCTCTCTCCCTCTAGCTAAGTTATTTCTGAGTTCTTTATTATATTGTGAGTTATACACGAGAGATTTTTGGGTTTAAGCTGGGTTTCATACGTTCCAAACTGTTCTTTGTGTCTTGTGGCTAAATCACTAGTGTTTACTGATTAACCTTGTCATCACCATACTCAAAGGGGGTTACGCCTCCATCTTATCTAAACCACCCTCTTACATTTGGCGACTCTGCTGGGGAGGCATTCTTCTAAGGAAGGAGTATGGCGCAAGATAATGTTAATCGAAGGCTCAACTTTGATGATATCCAACACAGTGAAGAGCAAGCAGCGGTAGAATTGGAGCCTTTAAAGAGCGGAGCTCCTCGAATAGAAGTGCCTCTAGTTCAGATAACAACAGGCGCTCAAGGAGTGACGCAGGCTTCCACGAGCGCTGGGCTGGGACCTGCCCAGATGACCCTCCTCATGAGCAAGTTCTATGAGTTTTTGCTAACTCCTGCAGCTTCAACGGTGATGGGAGGACTCGAAGCCAATTCCTTCGTAACACCAGGGGTAGCTCCAACGGTTCCACCAGGCGTAGGTACAACGGGAGCAGCCCCTGCAAGCATACCCTCCGTCGTGAATCCGGTGGTGGGAATCTTCGAAGTATCAACGGCGCCAGCTGTAACGATGGCTCCAACTGTAACGGTCATTCAGCCAACACCCCCATTGGTCGTTGCCCCATCGCCCATGAAGGAAATGAGGAGAGAAATGCAAAAGGAGATGTTGAAGTTCATGCAGGCTTCCTCACAGTCTATAGGCGAGGTAGCTTCAGTCTATGATGACTTTAGGACACCTTATCCTCAGGAATACAACGATGAGCCTTACCCGAGGGATTATATTCCCCCCATCTTTGAAAAATACACAGGGAAGGGTGGGAATCCGAAAGAGCACATTAAATGTTTTATTGAGCACTTGGGGGCGCATTGCAACAACAAGAAGCTCAGGTTGAGGGAGTTTTCCAAATCCCTAACCGATAAAGCATACACGTGGTATTCTCATTTGGCCCCTAAGAGTGTTTCCACGTGGGAAGAGATGAATGTGCTATTTGTCCAAAAGTTCTTTCTAGCAGAGGATGAATTCACTCTGACCCAACTAGGGAGAGAGAAGCAACGACCAGGAGAAGACATGGTGGCATCCGTTCGGAGGTTCAGGAAAAGGTCTCTGGGTGTGAGAGAGGAGGCCAAGGAGTCTAAACTATTACAAATCTGTACCGAAGGACTACTCCCGGAGTACATTTGCCATCTTATCAATGAGACGCGCGAGGGAACTTTTTCGGCATTCTTAAAATCTGCAAGGAACATCTCATTGGTCATACGACCAAACCCGGTGGCGGTGCCTATGATATTCAAGCAGCCAATACAACCTGGCAGGAGGAGTTAAATCAGGAAGAGGCAATTCGCACCCAGATTCACTTTCTGCCTCGACACCAGTCGTGGAACCTTGGTCAGCATGATCAGATTCTTCCGAAACAGCAGGTTCCTGACGAGGTGTGCCCATAAGTGAAAGAGATGGTGAGGAATCCTCCCAAGCAACCTGAGAAGAGATATAAAAAATAGTGAGATTATATAAAAATCTTAACAAATGTTTTCGTTGTTAAGTCACCGTTATAAGGTGGAGATTATATAAAAATCTTAACAAGCGTTTTCGTTGTTAAGTCACCGTTATAAGGTGGAGACTATATATAAAAATCTTAACAAGCGTTTTCGTTGTTAAGTCACCGTTATAAGGTGGAGATTATATAAAAATCTTAACATGCGTTTTCGTTGCTAAGTCACCGTTATAAGGTGCAGATTACATAAAAATCTTAACAAGCGTTTTCGTTGTTAAGTCACCGTTATAAGGTGGAGATTATATAAAAATCTTAACAAGCGTTTTTGTTGTTAAGTCACCGTTATAAGGTGGAGATTATATGAAAATCTTAACAAGCATTTTCGTTGTTAAGTCACCGTTATAAGGTGGAGATTATATAAAAATCTTAACAAACGTTTTCGTTGTTAAGTCACCGTTATAAGGTGGAGATTATACAGAAATCTTAACAAGCGTTTTCGTTGTTAAGTCACCGTTATAAGGCAGAGACTATATATAAAAATCTTAACAAGCGTTTTCGTTGTTAAGTCACCGTTATAAGGTGGAGATTATATAAAAATCTTAACAAACGTTTTCGTTGTTAAGTCACCGTTATAAGGTGGAGATTATATAAAAATCTTAACAAGCATTTTCGTTGTTAAGTCACCGTTATAAGGTGGAGACTATATATAAAAATCTTAACAATCGTTTTCGTTGTTAAGTCACCGTTATAAGATGGAGTTATGAAAAAAAAAACCTAACATACGGTGGAGTTTATGCAGAGAATTAAGAAAGTACCTGAGTCACAACAGGGGAAGGAATGGGAGTCACCACGGAGGTTAAAGGGGCAGGAACCGTTGGGAGGGGACTTGTTACCTCATCACCCTCAACGGGGTCTCTGGCCGCAGAAACCTCAACTATCGGTTAAGTTACCTCGTCCACATAAGGTACCAAAGCAAGCGTAGGAAAAAGCCACGATGTCCCCTCGTCAGAAGCTCAAACGTTGTTTAGTTATGACTCAGTTACATCGGGGAGAATTTTTCGCTTTTTCGAACATTACTGGGAGAATATTAGCAGGTCCTTCGGGAGAATTTCAGATATTCAAGCTAGAACGGTTGAGGCTCGACATTAGGAAAAAGTAGCAGGCCAGACAGAGAAGGTTCATCGGATTGAGAAATTTTCGTGGAGGCACTTCTTGTTCCCACAACAAATCCCTCCACGAAGGGGCAAATGTAGAGGGGGCCTGAAGGTAATCCTGGGATTAGGGATAATCCACCAATTAGCAACAGTGTTTTGAGGATAAGCTCAGCGTGGAAGCTTGGCGTGACAACTCGTACTTTAGATTATTGTTACTTTATCATATTATAGCTTTATTTATATTGACTACGAGTTGTAACGACTGTAATGTTGTAACGAGAATAATGAATGGGTGTGAGGTCGAACGGTACTCGCGAGAGACCAGGCTTGGCAGGGCCTGGGAGAGCTTTCATGCTCTATCGAACAACCTCACCGTGGGAACTTTAGAGGGACTTAGTTTGGAGGATTGAGAAGTGGGGCACCGTTGGGGCTTGTCCTGACCATCTTAGATACACCTGGTAAAACACCGAAAGATCTTCACCGTGGAACCTAGAGCAAAGTAGCTTCGAGTTCCATCGGGAGCTTTGCTGTGAACCAAACAACCCTCTATTTTATGTCCCATCTACTGTAGGTGATGTCACTAGCCAGCTAGACAACGTCAAGTTTGCACTTGAGTAAACCACCGTGGTATTTGGGGTTGTCAGACGGTTGGTAAGCAACCTCTGTGGCAACAGCCCCCTGACACACAGTGGTTAGGCAAAAGGCATGTCTTGGCATTTAATGTTTATGACGTAAAGACAACTAGTGCATCAGGTATTTAATGCTGGTGACATAAGGTATGAGGGAGGTCTTTCACAGGCATTAATGACTTAGCTGCCTCGGGGGTGGTGTGGGGGCTATTTAAGGCCCCAACCACCTCCAAGGAAGGGGATCGATCAAAAAGTTCTAAAAAGAGTTCTTTTGGAGATATTCTTCTAAGATTTTGAGAAATTATTACTAGAGAAAGTGTTATTGAAAAACCAGAGAGTTCTTCCACCCACCATTTGTCATTTATTAGGGAGCTTTAATAACTTGACAGAAATCCTTGAAGAAGACCTTTTCGGTGTGTGTGTTTTTTTACCTGCCTACTAAGGTGTATCTAGGATGCTTACTTCTCTCTCCCTCTAGCTAAGTTATTTCTGAGTTCTTTATTATATTGTGAGTTATACACGAGAGATTTGTGGGTTTAATCTGGGTTTCATACGTTCCAAACTGTTCTTTGTGTCTTGTGGCTAAATCACTAGTGTTTACTGATTAACCTTGTCATCACCATACTCAAAAGGGGTTACGCCTCCATTTTATCTAAACCACCCTCTTACAATGGTATACACATCCGATGAGTGAACATCCCTCTTTTAGAACTCTTTCAAAGTAATGTCATCATCAAATGCTTACCTGATTAAAAATTATGGTGTTTACTCCATGAACCTCAAATATCCTTAACAAAGTCAATGCCATATAATGTCCCTCACAACATATTTAATGGTAGTCCCAACTCGAAAGCAAAAAAAATCTTATGTAGGTGATAACTAAACACATGTACCACTAAAGACTAGAAGAACCTCAGACTATCGGTGACCCCTCTTTGTAGTCATAATCCCCTCTCATATACTCCCATTCATCATAAATGAGTGTGCCCGACCTACTTTTTAGCCTAAGCACAAATACCCCAATGTAAATCTCGTTTAAAAAAATGCACATAAAATCCTACACCCGATAGTTAATATAAGAGTAAAACATAGATATACAAAAAACATTACCAATAATGACGACATAAGGCATCTCCCTACCCGCTAGGTGTAACTAATGAGAAATCCTCGATGTCTAAGCTAGACTCATACGCACGAGCCATAAACTTACCCATAAGCATCCCTTGGAGGTACCCCAAATTGTTGGTTGCCACTAAGTCATCCAATAACTAGGTGATATTATTGTCCACGAGCATAATGCCTTCCTTAAAAGTAACCATCTAAATGGAGGCCTTGTCGGCCTTACTTATTTGGTCATTTCTGCTACAATTTGCATCATTTACCCTGCTCTCAAAGGTCATGGCCCCACTGTCCATAATTCCCCTAGCCCTGGTGGCCAAAACAAATCACTTCATCTACTTTTGAAAACCCACTAGGTTCTATTCCGCTACGTAATTCTTTCTATTATTGAGGTCTCCTTACTCGGGTCAACGCTATACCATCTCAACTTATTAGGCCCACTTTGGCCTCAGTCTTCAAAATCTTAGGGACTCTATCCCCATAACAATTATAATGCTCTTACTGTTGCAAGAGATTTATTTCAACCACTTGAGCGCTAGTGGTGAATCACGGGCTAGCTAGCAACGCATATTAAACCTTTCATGTAAGGTCTATTTCAATTCAAAAAGTCTTTCTTTTATTATATGATAACGTTAACATCCTTTCTTTTCATCTTTATCATTCTCCCCCAGTGCATAAAAAAATGTAGTTAAACTCCTCCTAATATTTTCCACCACACGGTTGTGCATGCTAGGTATTCGAGAACTTACTTCTAATGTCGTTATGGGTGGTGAGTGAAACATTTCCCCTTGAGCCATAAGCTAAACACTTGTTAAAGGTATCACGTCCAAATTCTCTTAAATCTTGACCGAAGTCAACCTTATGCATGGGACATCTCACAAGCGAAATCTAAACAAGGACCCCTACCAATACACTTAGTCCATCTGAGTCATTTGTCGGGAGATAATGGCACAAAACCTCCCAAATGGTCGTTGTTAGGGAATACAAACCCTAAACTATAAAGATCTAAAGTAGCCAAAGAACACGAAATGAAAAAATGGATGCACCCTGTAAAATCCGTTAATAGATTGATAAGGTCTAATATAAAAATCACGGGAATAAAAAACTTTTGGTAACATTTTTAGCATCAGAAATAACCAAAACCAATTGAACAATGAAAACATAATAAAATAGTAAATCAACACAAAACCAACTCTGATAACAATCACTACCAATACAACATAAGTCAAACTCTAAATATAAAATATGGTCATACAAAAGTCCAACTCTTAATATAATTATACAAGTACAACTAGGCTGAGAATAAAAGAATATAATAAAAAGAATAATCTACACTTGCTCGACTCCTACAGTCCTATGATTAATAAATGGGATGTTTCTATAAATGATCCTCCAATGAACCCAAGTGTAAAGGAACCATTGTAATAAGGACCTATAGAATATTTTTAAAATAAAATGTAAACAACAAGTCAATGTAAAATGATATTACAATTGAATCCGGGCCACACTCTAAATTCACATCTTCCTCTTGTATTTTAATATATTTTAAGTTATTAGTTACCTAACCCAACAACCTAAAATGACATGCGATTCTAAATCTTGAACCCATATGTAGCCCATGTGATTAAAGTCTTAAAACATCATTCTTTAATCTTTACCGTTAACTATACTATGTTAATCTCTTTTAATAGGAATCACATGATGTACTAAGGTATCAACCCTAAGGTACTTCTCATTAAATAACCATGATACCAATAATATTCTCATATCTAAAACCTATCCACATTTGACTATTACATATAAACATCTCCATTATAGGTAATACGAAATTTTGAAATATAAGTATGTAGGTGGGCATCCCTACTATAAGACATATACATAAACATGTACAACTATGTATGGTGTCACTACACAATAATCACATATGCTATGAAAAAGACTCTACTTATGTCTAATGTCGATACAAAGGTACATCCCCTAATCTGTACAAATAAATGGGCTGCTCTCACTCGTGCACAGAATGAAGGCCTATGCGAATAGCCTTCCGTGAACTCGTACCTAAAAGTATAGTCTTAGGTCATCCAAAACCTAAGCCCTCATCACGATAAAAGATAAATAAGTACGTTTACCCATCACTTATAAATCCTACCATACCTAAGACTTATGTAAGAAATATCCTCGTAAACGATCTTAGTCCTAAGTACCAAGATGTGTGGCCTATGGGTAAATATGACCAAGGAAGATCTCGTTTACTCACCAGGGTACAAGCGTGATCCACATCACATGTGCCCCATCATGGAATCCCTCCTTGTAATTATGCCAATGAGAACTCATACATGGTATGCATTGCACATAAAACACACAAGTAATCACAATCCTCACTATTGAGTTAAAGCAAACACACATAACCCTCATAATGGGTTAAGGTAAATTATATACACATACGAACCTGACGCTATCATCTCATACTAGCATCTCTATCATAAAAATACATAACACATCTATAACCTTATATTCATCCCATAATACATTAGCCATATCCTCTCGGGCTCCCAAATCAAGGCATAGTCTCACCCAATCAATAATTGATATTATATACATCAACTATATTCAATTTTAATAAGCCCTAGTCCAATCTCCTAAAGTATCGTGACTAGTTATCAATTCACGCCTAATTTATATAAAACTAGCGACAATGATAATCACCCTTCCCTAGGGTTTTTTAATAAAGTTCCTAAACCCACTTAGAGAATATAACCCAACATCACCATCACAATGTATCCCCTATATTTTGGTCAATAGCCCACTCCTCTTTAACTTATTAATTCCTAAAATTATTCTAATCTTGTCTTAGGTTTGTAAGCCAAGGTACTATACCTAGCATAATCCCATTTTAAAGAAACAATTTCACAATTATTCCAATAACCTCAAGGACCCATTGTCAAAATCTCACATCACTAGAATTCAAATCCATTGTATAAGTATTGGAAAAATTAAGGCCAAATAACCTAACCCTAAGTCCCAAAACCTAAAAATCCATCAAAATAAACAAAATCATAAACTAGACAAAACTTACTGTTGTCGATCGATCGATGACCAAGTTGTAACACCTAGTGTTTTTAATAGTTAATTAAATTAATTAATTGGGAAATTCAAGAAAAAATAAAATTTTGGATTTAAATATTCTTAGTAATTAAATATGTTGGTTTTTGTATATAAAAATAAGGTTTTAAGTGGAATTTAAATTGGGATTAAAATTTGGAAATTATAACTTTTTGTATAAAAATCGGGGAAGGATCCGAGTTAAGGAGGATAAAAATTATTATTTTTAAAATCCGATCGCCTGATCGAGATGAATTTTTCACAGAAGCTCCGTCTCGCCGTTCTCTATAACGTACTAAAATTTCTAGCCATTCTTACGATTCGATCGTCCGCAAGAATTTTTTGAGTGTTTGTTTTTGATAATGACTCAAATTCTTTTTGGTATATAAACAAAGTGGTGGGTTTAGGAATTTTAAAACACTTTCTTCTAAACCCTAAGAGCACCAATCTCCTCTTTTACATCTTCTTCCTCCGTAAAAACCTTAGCTCCATTGGAGAGCTATTTTCAATCCAAGTTTTGAAGATTTAAACTAGGTTTTCTCAAGATTGTTCAAGAATGTCTCTTTGCTAATTTTTTGAGAGGAATCCAACCGTGTAGTCAAAATTTATTCATCTTAATCTCAGGAATGAGTACTCTATTTCTTTCCTATTATACATTTTAAGTGTCACCTAAATCCTTAATCATGTGTTTTTGATTAAAATCAATTAGTAACTTAATTAAAGAAAGTGGACACTTAAATTTTGGGACTGTTTTTATGAAAATTTTAAATCTGATTTAATCTTTGAAACCCTGGGATGCGTAAGTTAGTTTTTTGGGTTTTGATGATTTTGGGTGTAGTTTCTCATGTTGAATTTTTATGGGATTATTTATATGGTTATTGGGACGCGCTCATACTTATAAAAAGTAGATGATTTATAAAAGAAAATGGTTATGTCTTATTGAAGATTATTGTATGTTAATTAATTAACATTATTGAATGGAATTAATCATGTTGAAATCAACATCGGTCTTGATTAAATTGCTATGTTGTGCATATTGAATTGTGCTTTGTGTGAATTGTTTTAGTCACATTTGCCATCGCCGGGATGAGGGGCTTTTGGGTAGTATTTTGCTCAACCCTATTTCGGGTGCTTACTAGGTATGGGACTAGTGGGTAGACCTTGGTTAAAATTTATACTTGCTAGCTATGGGACTAGTTAGTGTAAACTCGTGGGGATTTTATATTTCGGGGTGGGGTAGATTTTTCATTATATTGTCATTTCGTTAGCCTAAGCATGAGACTATGACGTGTTTCATATTGGTGATTCATCCTATGTAGGATAGGACGTATGTGTACTTGAGGACCCTTAAGTATGGGACTAACGGGTATTTTGAGGATCTCACATTGATTAAAAGGGTGGGGTAATTTATAAATTGTGAACTTGAAAAAATGAGAATTAATTCCTGAGATAAAAACAGGTATTAAAATTTGTGGCAACATAATGTGTCAGGGACTGACAGTTTAAGCGGGTCAGCGGGCGATTTGTGTCGTATCGTGTGTGGAACCTTGTCATGGGACGGGGTCGACAGTTTAAACGGATGAGAGGCCATTTGATAAGGGAAAGTGTAAAACTTTGGTGGAATACCACCCGTGGTGAGAGGACCGCTATAATTAAGATAAAAATTGAGGAATGATTAATTGGATTAATTTAATTAAATTAACATCGTGGGACTTGGGAATTTAAAATCATATTGGTGTGCTTTTTGGAATGGGAATTTCTAGGGTAGTTAGTGATTTATATTTATCGTGTTTAATTATCTCGTTTAATTAAAATACTCCATTGTGATATTTATTGCATATAATGCTAATGTCTGGATTCAAGGATCCTATTTGAGGGGAGTAGTGTGTATTCATGCTCGAGGCTCTGACCTCGTGTGTTGACTAAATTTTCAGAAAATGGTATTTGGAGAACTTGCATAGAATTATTTGAAGATTTGCTTGGAGGTGCAGTTGGAGTTGCTCTACCTTATGCGTATTAATTTAGTTTAGTTTTCCATCCCTTCATATTTAATTTGAGACACACCTTATGGATTTGATTGGGTCATTCGGTTACAAAGTTGTTATGGGTTTTATTCAGTTGTTTCACTAGATTTAGTTGGAGATTATCCAGTTTCATATTATTAGAGATTGGATTTGCTTTGAGTTTAGCATGGAGATGGATCTTTTATCGCCTAGTTGGATGGTTTATCTTTTGGGATTGATTATTATTTATCTTATGTATTAATTTTATATGTCTCATATTTATCTCATGCTAAGAATGGTATTTTATTTACTCACGCCCGACATAGTTTTAGTGGCGGCCGACGCCAGAATTTAGCGGGCTGTGACACAAGTGTGGATCAATCGTTCAACTGATAAGATCCATAATTCTCCTTTATTATAGGATTATTCATCTTCAAACCCAATTTTTATCTCTTCATCCTCCATTAATGAACATAAGAGCTTCCTCTAAGCACCTAGTCGACATCCAAATGAAAAAAGAATATTTAAATTACAACTGGAACCTAACTCTATCATCACAATCTGAGACTACACCAATATTCAAATAAAAACCCAAATCATAATCCAATAACCCTAGCTTGAATAAATTTGTCAATTAGTTAATGATTTCAAGGGATCAATTACTATAATCTATGGGATTTCAACCAATTTACAATAGAAAACATGTTATAATCATATTCTAATCACTTCAGTTCCAATGAATGATATTTGTAGGAGGGTACTTTAGATTATATATGGAGGCGTAACCCCTATTGAGTATGGTAATGACAAGTTAATTGGCCAAAGCTTTGGATTAATGATGGAACACATAAACATGAACCCAATGAAGATAGACTCAGCTTAAACTCACAAAGCTCTCGTGTCTAACTCAGGAAATAGTAATGAACTTTAGAAGTAATCTAGCTAGAGGGAGAGAGAAGTAAGCACCCTAGATACACCTTGGTAGGCAGGTAAAACCACACCAAATACCCTCAGGAATCTCTGTCGAATATTGAAAGCTTTATAATAAATGACAATGGTGAGTCAGTAAACTCTCTAGTTTGCAATAACTCTTTTCAACTCTCAAAAGGATCATCCTATCCTCAGAGGTGGTTGGGGTCCTTAAATAGCCCCCCACACCACCCCCGAGGCAACTCAGTCATTAAAGACTATGAAAAGACATCCCTCATACCTTATGTCACGACATTAAATGCCTGATGCACTAGTTGTCTCCACATCATAAACATTAAATGCCAAGACATGCCTTTTGCCTAACCACTGTGTGTCAGGGGGCTGTTGTCGCAGAGGTGGCTCACCAACTGCCTGACACCCCCAAATACCACGGTGGTTTACTCAATTGCATGTCTGACATTGTTTAGATGGCTAGTGACATCACCCACAGTAGATGTGACATTAAGTAGAGGGCTGTTTGGTCCATAACTCAATGCCCGATGGAACTCCAAGCTGCTCCGCTTGAGGTTCCACGGTCAGGGTCCTTCGGTGTTTTACCAGGTGTATCTAAGATGGTCAGGCCAAGCCCCAACGGTGCCTTACTTCTCAATCCTCCAAAGCAAGTCCCTCTAAAGTTCCCACGGTGAGGTCATTCGATAGAGCATGACAGCTCTCCCAGGCCCTGCCAAGCCTGGTCTCTCGCAAGTACCGTTTGACTTCACACTAAAACTCTTTATTATTCTCGTTACATCATTACAACCGTTATAGCTTACAGTAAATGTAACCAAAGATACAATTTTGACTAACACAAAAAGCTGAAGTATGAGTTGCCACGCTTGAGTTGCCACGCCAAACTGCCACGCTTGAGTTGCCTCTATTGTGTTAATCCTCAAACACTGTTGCTAATCAGGGAATTATCCCTAATCTCAGGATTACCTTCAAGCCCCCTCTACATTTTCCCCCTCGTGTAGGGATTGGTTGTGGGAACAAGAAATGCCTGCACGAAAATTCTCGAACTGATGGACCTTTCTTTGTTGTGAAAAGATTCAGGCCTTTTTCCTTTATGCAGAACCGTTGGGACATCTTCTTCGTTGGGGCTTTATTAGATAAGTCTGACAAGAAATTTTATTGGCGCCAAAACTCAAGCTTGTATAGGAAGGCAACGATTAGTGTTCCCCAGACGTCACTTCATTAATGATGTGGTGCAGTCCTCTCAACTGTCAAAGCACTTCCCAAGGTTCCACGTGTTCATTGGAAATGATTGTAGGCGGCCTTGCACGTGTGATGGTGGGAGACTGAAACGACAACCCCGAAATTCTCAAACAGCCATATTCAAAACACTTTGAACCTTCACCTTTGTTTTTTCTTACTCTGCTACTATCTTCTTCAGACAGGCGTTTCTTTTCTTACTCCATTGTTGCAAGAGCTTCATTCTTCACCTTCTATACCACCACTTGTGATCGTGTTTCTCGATTCTCGCTCTCAATCCCCTTTTTCTCGAAGCTTTCTCTGTTACGGTGTTATTATTTCCCATGGCTCCTTCAAGAAACCCCACCGTGTCTACCACCAGTGTTCCGTCTGCCACCACCACTGCTGCCTCCGCCCTGGGTGCTGCCCGCCAGGAACAGCTGAGGTTTTATCGTCGCTCTCCCATTTTTGGGGAGGGTGATGACTTTATTGTTGCTTGTAAGACTGTCTATTTTTCTTCTAAGTTTGACGCCCTACTATTGGGTGATGAGGACGAAGAATTGTCTAAGTGGGGATTTCTACCCCTAGAAGGAACTCTCAGATTTCGCTTGGAGCGAGGGGACTTTCTATGGTCCCACATTGATTTCGAAGCACCCGGGGGATCCCCTGCCCACTTTGCTGACTGGAAATCCCACATGCAGAGTTCCTACGCTGACATCCTCACCAAGATTGGGCTGCAATAAGCCAAGTGGTTTGGTGAGTTCACTCTCTCAAAGAATAATGCTGCCCTTCCTATCTTGGTCTCTCGCTGGAACGTGACTACTCACACGTTCATCACTGCGTGGGGCGAGTTCACTATAACTCTGGAGGACGTGTGCGAGCTCCTGGGCCTCGATGCAACAGGCCATAAGCCTTACACCGATGAGGCTCTTGATGCTCAAGAGACTGCAGATCGTTTGGAGTTGGATCGCATATGCCGAAGATGCATCGGTTCTTCTAACAAAGCTACTTTTTCTTCCTTGATCAATTATTTCTTCAAAAGTTCTGGTGAAGGCAGTTCCTCATCAACTTCCCCTGCCCCTGGTCAAGGTACGCCGTTGGAGCTTCCCTCTTACATTCTTGTGATTCTTTCCTGTTTCCTTTTGATGGAAAAACCCAACGACCATCCCCGAAGGGACCTTATCAACCTGTCCCTTCGCTTGGCTCGAGGCATAAAACTCCCACTGGCTGTAATTTCCTTGGGATCCCTCTACACCTGGATGGATAGGACTTTGTTTGACATGGAACGCTCTCTTGGCCGTTATAACTTGGCCAATTTTGCCAATAGCGTTCTTCTGACCAGCTTCCTTTACTTTTGCTTTCCTGTCATAGCGGCCAAGACCAACAGTCCTCCTTCGGGGGAAATAATTCTGCCTCCACGGTCTTTCATTTATCACAAGAGGCAAAGCCGAAAGGAGCTGATTTCTGTGATTGACCATTTTGAGAACTTCTTCATGAGGCCTTATTAGGAGGAGGTCTTCTTTCACACTTGTGATTTTTTCCATCATGAAGCCAGAGTGATACAGGACCCTTCTCCCGATATTGAGGATCCCTCGCTTGTCGTGGTCCTTCTATTTTCTCCAGGATATCTGCCTTCTTACACCGAGTGGGGGTATACCAGCGAGCACTATAATCCCAACCGATGTAGCCGCCAGTTTGGGTTTGACCAGGGGGCGCCACGTCCAGTGTTTCAATTGTCAAACCCCAAGGTCTCCTTTGGCGAGGCATGTTCCCTGTTTTCTTCGACCGTTGCGTGGGGGATATATTCAACAATGGATGGGCATGTCACCATTCCCAGTATTACTAGGCATGGGATGTGACCCCTTTGTTTGCCACCAAGTACTGGCCGAAACAACTAGCTGAAATTATTGAGTTCCTTGAGGGAGATCCGGTGTATCCTCCCGTTTCTTCATTTTCTGCCCTGGAGTTGGGGCTAAATGGCAAATCTGTACTTTGGATAGAATGCCCCCTAAGTTCAACCCACAAAGAACCTCCTACCGAGCTTCCCCCACTTTGTCCCATGGTCCCAGTTGCCACGCTAAAACCCAGGACTCCTGCTGCTCCAAAGAAGGCTGCCCCCTCTACTGTAGCTACTACCAACGAGGGGGCTTCTCAACCACCTGCCAATAAGGCAAAAACGGCCAAGAGTGGGACATCAAAATCGAAATCGATGTCCCAGAAGCCCCAAAATCCCATGACAGCTCTTCCCATAGCCTCCATTCCACCTCCCATGCCTGCTGAGATGGCTGAGCATGTAAGGAGGGAGGCCCAAGCAGAAATAGACCGAATAAATGTCGAGTATCAACGACATGCAGTCGTTGTTCCTTCTTCCGTTTCTTTTCCCACGGTGGTGGTTGATCCTGCAGAGCCAACGGTTAGGAGGAGAAAGAGCTCCAGGGTTCCTCAAGGGGTCAGTACTGGTGCAGCGGGATCGAGGAAGAAGACCCTGGGCACCAAGTCCCAAAAGAAACGAACTCCTGAGGTGCACCAAACCCCTGAGGTGCATTCCACTCCTGCCCCTTCTGTTGCTGTTACTCCTCCTTCTTCGCCCATGGTCGTGTCTTCTCGTTCTCCTTCTGAATCGGAGGTATGTATGGCTGATTTAGTTATTATCTCCTTTTGCTTAAGGACGACTGTCTTTACTTATATATATATTTTTCTTTTTTTTTTGACAACTGTGGTGCAGGGAGTTGAAATGGAAAGACTAGACCCCTCTAGTCCTCCCGTGATCCCTTTTGTGGGGGGACGCTTCGGTGCATCTCGTACCGATGTGACTCCTCCCCGTTCCCCCATGACGGGGCTTACCTATTCTCGCCGTGCAGGCAGTCAACGAGCAAGGGAAGTCGTTGTGGGAGGTGATTCCTCACCTGAAGTGGTAGCACAACCCGAAATAACACAATCCGAGATAACACCCTCGCTCCCCTCTGATTTACAGGCCTCACCTGAGGTTCCTCTCCCCATTGTTCTTGTTGAGGAGAGTGAGTCCGAGGTATGATTTCCTCTATAATTTATTTGTTATAGTCTTTTCGGTCCCACTCTTTTCTTATTTGGCTTGCTGAATTCTGATATGTTTTGGGTACCCCAGGTTGAAATATCCTCATTGTTGGCAAGCGTTCTTCTTCCGACGACGCTGATGAGACCCCTGACTGCCATTCCTCTCTTTAGCACCATAACTATGGTAAGTAACACGTAAAGATATTTCTTCATATTTTCTGTGCCCATTCTTCTTTTCTAACACTTGCCTTTGTGCCACAGTTTTCTCCTGATCTTGCACCAACACCTGCAGTCAGGGCCCAGGTTGGTGCTTGTAGCCAACATAGTGGTGTGTTTACACCCCATCGTGTTGTGCCTTTTTTTGGGAGCTCAGTGTCTTCGCCTGATGAACCCAGTATGCTGGCCCTGGTGCCCTATACAGGTGATAGAGTTTTGCGAAGCGTGGAGGCTTCTGCGTCCAGGGACCCCGTTATGGCTTCTGGGGTAATAATCTCGCCCCCAACGGTTCCTGTCCCTGCGGTTGCCCCATATGCTCCCGTTGTGACTGAGGTATTTTTGTTAACTTTTGTTAAGATTTTCCATAATCTCCATCTTATGATTTTTCATAAAAATTTTCTTAAACTTTACCTTATAACGATGACTTAACAACGATTTTCCATAAACTCCACCTTATAACGGTGACTTAACAATGAAAACACTTGTTCAGTTTTTTTTCATAAACTCCACCTTATAACGATGACTCAACAACGAAAACGCTTGTTAAGATTTTCCATAAACTCCACCTTATAACGGTGACTTAACAACGAAAACGCTTGTTAAGATTTTTCATAAACTCCACCTTATAACGATGACTTAACAACGAAAACGCTTGTTAAGATTTTCCATAAACTCCACCTTATAACGGTGACTTAACAACGAAAACACTTGTTAAGTTTTTTTCATAAACTCCACCTTATAACGGTGACTTAACAACGAAAACGCTTGTTAATACTTAACAACGAAAACGCCTGCGCTCCAATATTCACGTGATGAGTCACAAACTTCAAGGCATGGCGATCGTTGTTGCTGAAATTTCCAATACCCCTACTGCAAGTGTTACCAGATCCCTTCTTAACCAATTTCTGGGTTTTCTGAAGGAGTTGGGGCGTGATGGTTTCCATTTTGACTGGCTTATAACGTATCTGAAGACTTTGAAGAACCAACAACTGATCGGCCAGAGGGAAGTGTTACGAAAGTACCAAGAGGACCAGCAAGCTGAGGAAGCTAGGATGGTCACATTGGCACCCCTTTTGGAAGTAGTGGATCAAGAGGTAAAGGATGCCGAAGAAGCTTTGTGCCTGGTCAAACTGAAGTGAGAGAGACTCCTGATCGAACGTACACAAGTGCAAACGAGGATGGAGGTTTCTATTAACGCCCAACGGTTTTTCACAGCAGCTTCTTCGGGTTTTCCTGGAGATTTTTTCTCTTCCTCGGATTTATCGTTTCTTTTAGACTACTTGCCTCTTGTGTACAGATCCTCCATCTATGTAATTCTTAGGCGATATCTCCCAAAACAAATTTTTTTGTAATGCTCTATTGTTTATGAATGAAGAATATGTTCTTTTCAATCCCTTTGTGTGTTGTGATTGTTGTTGTATGCTAAAGAGTTTTGTATTTCTTCAATTCCTCCCTTATGCTAAAAAATGTCACCCAAAACTTGTATATTTATAACAATAGCTAGTCATAACATCAGTTCAAACTTGGTTGTTTACACATGATAAACCTTCAGCCACTTATTATTAATCTTAAATGACTTGTCTTCCTCTAACTTCGAAATTAAACAATAACCTGAGTCATGGGCTTCCTTGACAACAAAAGGTCCCTCCTAATTAGCTGTAAACTTTGGTAGAGGAAGCCCCCTGATGTGTTTCACTGCCGCTTTCAATACGAGGTCTCCCTTCACGAATTTCCTTGGTCTCACCAAGTTATCATACGCCCTTGAAAGTTTCTTCGTATATATTTGGAAGTTCTGCATCGAATTATCTCTGTGTTCATCCAACGCTTCCAACTGTACATGTCTACTTTGAGGAAACATGCTACTTCGCAAAGCATAACGAGCAGAGGGAACTCCCAATTCTACTGGGAGGATTACTTCGGCCCCATAAACAAGAGATAACGGCGTGTATCCCGTGGGTTTTCGCTTGGTCTTCGATAGGCCCACAAGACAGCTGGTATCTTGTCATCCCACGCCCCTAGAAAGTCTTCCATCATTTTGGCCAAAATGTTAACCAAGGTTTTGTTAGTTGCTTTGTCGTGACCATTTACCTTTGGGTATGCCACCGTTGAAGTGTGATTAATAATGGAGTACTTGTCTGTGAGCATTGTTACTTCGGAATTGACGAAGGGGGTCCCATTATCCGAGAGAATAACTTTTGGGATCCTAAAGCGATAGATGATGTATTCTCTGATGAAGTTGCTCACCACCCCAACCGTTGCCCATCTGAGTGGTATCGCCTCGGCCCATTTTGTGAAACATTCTGTTGCTACTAGTATCCATATCTTGCCTCTCGAAGAGGGGTGTATTGCCCCCACTAGGTCGAACGCCCAAGTATGAAATGGATAGGGTGTTGATAGAGAGTGCAAGTCTACCGATGGGGCGTGGATCATATTCCCAAGAAGTTGGCAAGCTTTGCATTTTCGAGCAAACTCCACAGAGTCTTTCTCTATCTTTGGCCAATAATACCCCAATGTCATCAACTGATCATACAACTTGGCTCCTCCTATATGTGCTGGATCGTGCGCTTGTTTGAGGACCTCCACTGCTTCTTCCTTCGTGACACATCGCAAGGGCCTGTTAAAGTACCCCTTTCGATAAAGCTGCCCCCCTGGACGTAGAACCTTGGATCCCTTCGCCTCAGACCCATTGCATCTATTTTTTCCGTTAGAACAACCCCCTCCTGAATGAAGTCGATGTAGGGCTTCCTCCAGTCCGTTTGAGCTTCAATGAAATGGCACTCAGCTACCTCAAAGAATAGCTGACACTTATTGCACTTTCGTTGTAGCTCTGTCGCATTTTGATTCATTCTAGGCCAGAAATACCCCTCCCTTTGAATTCTCCTATATAGAGGTGTCTCAGTCGTTTCGCAGTGTTCCTTATGTATTTTCCTCAATATTTGCTCGGCCTCCTCTGGGCTGATGCATCATGACAACCATCCTCCTGTATTTCTAAAATAGAGATTTCCCTGGCATGTAAAATATTGGGCCAACTCTTTTAGCCCCATCGGCCCCTCACCAGACTCCAGTTGCTTCTTAATATCTCTTCTCCATCCCACCTCTTCCTCCATCGATAGTATTGACTGTACTACAGAAGGAGCTGTTCTTCGTTGGATCACAACTGTAGTCTCATTAGTTTTCATTATCATCTTCTGGGCAATAGTGGCATAGGCGTCTGGATGGCGGTTCATCGTTCTGGGATGTCTCCTGATCTTGGTCCGATGGAACTGGTTGATGAGCCTTTGAATGATTGTTCTATAGGGTGCCAGGCTCATGTGTTTCAATGCATATTCTCCGTTTACCTGCTGAATTACTAAGTTCGAGTCACCCTTAATGCAGAGTGAACGAATTCCCCTCCGAAGAACCTCTAGAAGCCCTAGTACCAACGCCTCGTATTCTGCTTCGTTATTAGAGCAAGGGAAATCTAGTTTGTAGGAAAGGCAAATCTCTTCCATACCTTTTGAAAGAACGACCCCTGCTCCTCCCTTCTTTTCTGCCGAAGATCCATCGAACTGTATCGTCCATTCCTCCTCAGTTGCATCCAGATAATTGGCCTGCAAATCATCTCCTGGAATGTCTTCCCTAGGCAGCTAGAAGGTTCCTGAAGGGAAGGTGGCCAATAGGTCAGAATACGCCTGGCTTTTGATTGTCTGAGGGACCACACATTTTAAGTCATATTCAGAGAGAATAAGGAACCATCTAGCTACCCTGCCAATCAATATAGTCTTTGCGAGCAAATACCTAATTGGGTCGCATCTAGTTACAATATGAATGGTAAAAGACAGCATATAATGCCTAAGTTTTTGTGCTACAAATACCAAGGCTAAATAATGCCTTTATAAGCTACTATATCTAATTTCTGGCCCATGTATAATTCTGCTGAGGTAGTAAACCGGTCGTTCTTGCCCGTCCACTTCTTGTGCTAGCAGAGCTCCAACGGACCTCGTGGTGGATGTAAGGTATAGCTGCAACGGAGCTCCTGCCTGGGGAGGAACCATGATTTGTGATGATACGAGCAGCTTCTTCAACCCAACAAGGAACTTCTGGTGAACCTCTTCCCATCTGAATTGCGTGTTCCCTCGTAGCAGCTGCATCAGTGGGTGTGTTATTTCGGCCAATCCAGGCACAAATCTCCTAAGGTAGGAGACTTTACCGAGGAAAATTTTTAGCTACTTTACCGTTCTTGGACATGGCATCTCCAAGATTGCCCGCTGTTTATCCTGGTCCATCTGTACCCCTTATCGATTAACCACGAAGCTCAAAAACTTACCACTTGTTACTCCGAAGACACACTTTAACGGGTTCATCCTCAACTTGTATCTCCTGTACCGAGCAAACACATTCCTTAAATCGTTCAGATGGGACTCTTCCTTCTTCGATTTGATGACCAAGTCGTCTACGTAGAATTCCACAAATTTATGGAAGAAGTCATGCAAAATGGCCATCATCGTTCTTTGGTACGTAGCTCTGGCATTATTGAGTCTAAACGGCATTACTTTGTACATGAAGTTACCCAACGGAGTTTTGAATGTTGTTTTCTCTACATCAGAGGGGTCCATCTTGATATGGTTGTATCCCATATATCCATCCATGAAGCTATACATCTCATGACCATCCGTGGCATCTATCAAACTGTCGATGGAGGGTAGGCGAAACTCATCCTTGGGGCAAGCCCTATTCAAGTCTCTGAAGTCCATGCAGATCCTTATTTGGTTTTTATCTTTTTTTGCTACTGGCACAATGCTGGATAGCCAGAGGGGATGTTGTATTGGCTTGATAAATCCTGCTGTCAGTAAGCGTTGGATCTCTTCTTTAATCTTTAAATCTAGTTCAGGCATGTAAGTTCTTGTTGCCTGCTTCACCGGAATAGATGAAGGCTTCACGTTCAGCTTGTGGCAGCTCACTTCCTCATCCAGCCCTTTCATTTCAGTGTACTTCCATGCGAAGACATCTATGAATTCCTGAATCAGGTCAACTAAGGCTTCTCGTTTCTCCTTACCAAGATCTTTAGAGATAAAGATAGGCCTTGTATCTTCCCCTTCTATTTCCAGGTTTAGCTGCTCCAACTCTTGTGCCTGGGGCCTTGGTTGGTCTGCCATGTAGTCTGGTTCTTCGGCGACATCTTCTACGAACTCTTGTATGTTGGAGTTGTCTATCACCATACACTGCCCCTGTTGATCTACTAAAAAACACTCATATATCGGGTCAACCTCATTGTTAGTCTTTTCGGCCGCCCGCTCACACCATTATAAGCGGTACACCACTTTTCCCTCTTCAGTGACAATTTTCTTGCATTGCCTGCTGGTAGCTGTTGCCACGGCCTTTCTCTTCCTTTCTCTGGAAGCCTCAGCGATTCTTTCCCCTAAAAAATGACTCAACACACTTTGTCGTTGGGCCTCATGCTCCACTGGGTCTAGGCCTCATCTTCTCTTTGAGCCAGGACGAGATGTTTTGGGGTCGAAGGACCGCTTGATATGTTTCCTAGATCCTTCCCCTTCGCCATCCTCATTTAAAGGTCCCATTCTTTCTCTAATCGAGGGGACCCATGCTCCCCCCATTCTCCTCGTTAGAACTCGCACATCCTGTTCGAGCTCTGTATAAAAGGCTGCATCCACCAAGTGTGCTTCTTCGATAGCGAAAGGCCTCTTAGTTTCCCTAATAGTCACTTCTGTCCCCTTGATATTCGCCTTAGCACATTGATGGTAAGTTGAGGGAACTAACCCTTGGCTGTGCATCCATACTCTTCCTATTAACAAATGATAGGAAGTTGCGCTTTCTATTACATGGAACTTGATATGGGAACTCAGATTTCCCATCACTATCCCCACGTTCACATACCCGATGGATTTGGAAGATTGATTATCGTAGCCCGAGATTACCAAGGGCATGGGAACCAACCTTTCCTCCGGAATATTAGACGTGTGGAAGGATTTGATTGGCATAATGTTGATGGAAGCACCCCCATCCATAAGAGTCCTTGCAAAGCTAACCCCGTTAACACTAGAGGTTACATACAGAGGCCTATTATGGGGGAACCTTACATCTCTATCCGCATCGCTGAAAGTTACCTCTGATAGGAACTTCTTTACCAGCCTTGCCATGGGTCCCCTCCATCTTAGCGAGGGGACTGCATTTCTCCTTGCAATATCTAAGATCGCCTGAGTTATCTCCATTCTGCTCTCTTTTGGGATTCCCACTTGGTCGAAGAACCAAGTGAACTTTGGAGATTTTGAAACTGCGCTATATTCTACGACTGGGTCCGTTTCCTCACCCTCAACGCTGTAGGCGTCTTCTACGTCCCTAGCACTTGACTCATCATAAGCTAAAACTACATTAGCCATTCCCCTGGTGCAATGCGCCAGTGCCTCATCGAACTCCTTCATCGTTGACCTCCCCCTCTCCCTTTCTGCCTCCTTATCATAGGCTATCACCAGATTGGCCCCATGTGCTGGGAGTGGGTTATTGTTAATGTTCTACGGGGGGATTTGCAATGTCCCCACCTTCATGTACTTGTCGATGATCCTTCGCAGCGTGAAGCAGCTTTCTGTTGGATGCTGGACCTTTCGATGAACTTGACAATATTTGGGATCATCCCTAGTTATCGCGTCGGGCCTTCTGCCGGAACACCCTTTGGTTCGTAAACCATTCCTCCTTGGACCATTGCGTTATAGCAACTCACAGCCTCCTCCACCGTATAAGGTAACGGTGGCGGGTCTTCTATATCTCTTTCGAACTTTATTTTATTGTCCCTCCTCGGTGGCTTGCCCCCATCTTCTCTCTCGACATATCCCACCCGTGGGGTCTGAGGCCTTCCTCCCAGGGGTTGTATCGGCTGTCTGAACACCATGGGAGCCACTACCGAGCTAGGTCGTACCACCAAAGAGATATTTCTTGTGGATTTTAAGAATGCTAAAAATGTTCCCTCGCGTGTCTCATTGATTAGGTGGCAGATATACTCAGGAAGTAGTCCATCAGCACAAATCTGCAGTAACCTAGCCTTCTTAGCCTCTTCCCTTACATCGAGGGATCTTTCCCTAAATCTTCGAATATAGGCCACTACCTCTTCTCCTGGCCTCTGCCTCTCCCTGCCAAGTTGGGTTAGGGTGAACTCATCTTCGGCCAAGAAGAACTTTCGAACAAACAATACATGCATCTCCTCCCACGTAGAGACACTATTGGGAGGTAGATGAGAGTACCAAGTGTATGCCTTATCAGTCAGGGATTTGGAGAACTCCCTCAATCTAAGATTTTTGTCATTGAAGTGCACTCCTAAATGTTCAACGAAACGCTTAATGTGTTCCTTCGGGTTCCCACCCTTCCCTGAGTATTTTTCAAAGGTAGGGAGGGAATATAGTCCTTCGGGTAGGGCTCGTCGTTGTATTCCTGGGGGTAAGGTGTTCGGAAGTCATCGTAGACCGACGCCACCTCGCCCACAGCGTGCGAGGAAGCCTGCATGTACTTCAGCATTTCCCTCTACATCTCTTTTCTCATTTGTTCCATGGGCGAGGCCACTGGGGCCACCTACAGTGGGGCAGAGGGCTGAGCGCTCGTTGCAACCGAAACGAACGTTACCGATGGTGCTATTGAACCTCCTGAGGTGCCCACTGCCGGGTTCACCCCAGAAGATACACCCGCTGGGATCGTTCCTACAATGTTTGTCCCTAGTGGGACCGCTGGGGCTACTCCTGGTGTTACGAAAGTGTTAGCCTCTAACCCTCCCAGCACAGTTAAAGCCATCGGAGTTTGTAAGAACTCGTGAAACTTGCTCATGAGGAGGGCAATCTGAGCGGGTCCCAACCCCGTGATTGCGGGAGGTTGGGCCGCCCCTAGGATGCCTAACGTTGCTGGCGCCAGAGGTACCTCTACTTGAGGAGCCCCATCTCTTAGGGCCTCTTGCTATCTCACAGTCTGTTCTTCATTATGCTGAATGTCGTCGAAATTGAGTCTTTGAGTAGCATTATCTTGCGCCATACTCCTTATCTAGAAGGATGCCTCCCCAACAGAGTCGCCAAATGTAGGAGGGTACTTTAGATTATATATGGAGGCGTAACCCCTATTGAGTATGGTAATGACAAGTTAATTGGCCAAAGCTTTGGATTAATGATGGAACACATAAACATGAACCAAATGAAGATAGACTCAGCTTAAACTCACAAAGCTCCCGTGTCTAACTCAGGAAATAGTAATGAACTTTAGAAGTAACCTAGCTAGAGGGAGAGAGAAGTAAGCACCCTAGATACACCTTGGTAGGCAGGTAAAACCACACCAAATACCCTCAGGAATCTCTGTCGAATATTGAAAGCTTTATAATAAATGACAATGGTGAGTCAGTAAACTCTCTGGTTTGCAATAACTCTTTTCAACTCTCAAAAGGATCATCCTCTCCTCAGAGGTGGTTGGGGTCTTTAAATAGCCCCCCACATCACCCCCGAGGCAACTCAGTCATTAAAGACTATGAAAAGACATCCCTCATACCTTATGTCACGACATTAAATGCCTGATGCACTAGTTGTCTCCACATCATAAACATTAAATGCCAAGACATGCCTTTTGCCTAACCACTGTGTGTCAGGGGGCTGTTGTCGCAGAGGTGGCTCACCAACTGCCTGACATCCCCAAATACCACGGTAGTTTACTCAATTGCATGTCTGACATTGTTTAGATGGCTAGTGACATCACCCACAGTAGATGTGACATTAAGTAGAGGGTTGTTTGGTCCATAACTCAATGCCCGATGGAACTCCAAGCTGCTCCGCTTGAGGTTCCACGGTTAGGGTCCTTCGGTGTTTTACCAGGTGTATCTAATATGGTCAGGCCAAGCCCCAACGGTGCCTTACTTCTCAATCCTCCAAACCAAGTCCCTCTAAAGTTCCCACGGTGAGGTCATTCGATAGAGCATGACAGCTCTCCCAGGCCCTGCCAAGCCTAGTCTCTCGCAAGTACCGTTTGACTTCATACTAAAACTCTTTATTATTCTCGTTACATCATTACAACCGTTATAGCTTACAGTAAATGTAACCAAAGATACAATTATGACTAACACAACAAGCGGAAGTGTGAGTTGCCACGCTTGAGTTGCCAAGCCAAACTGCCACGCTTGAGTTGCCTCTATTGTGTTAATCCTCAAACACTGTTGCTAATCAGGGAATTATCCCTAATCTCAGGATTACCTTCAAGCCCCCTCTACAATATTAATCAAATTAGTAACGAAAAGTAGCCAATTACTATTTAAACTGGATTAATCTCAAAATTAATCATATTATCCATTCTAATCAGATTTAGGTCATGATTATATTAAGATTTCAATGAATAGATACAATATTAACACATATACAATCATAATCATATTCTTTATAAACTTGCCCCCTTGATTTGTGGAGAAAATCAAGTCAAATGTCCCAATTTCTACTCTTTTCTCAGTGATCCTTCTCTATTTAGATTTTAGGTGTTTCCCAAATGTTTTTTGTGATAAATGAGATCCCTAATAACACATCAAACCCTTTAATCAGGAAATTGGATTTTGGGTCCCAATTGGACCTCATCTAAAAGAGCCCCGAAACAACTCCAAATGGCTTAAAACCTTGCTCGAGCCTTGTACTAACCCAATAGGCCTCTTAACCAGCGTTTTAAACTAAAATGCACAATTTACGCATCCCAAAATCTAATTACAAAATATACCCAAAACAAATAACCAACAAGTCAGTTATTTAATAATTACCCGGTACGAGTCCAAATATAATTAATTTAATTAATTAATTATCATGTCTTAAATCCAAATTCAATTTCGAATTAAATATCACATAAATATATAATTAGTGACATCTCCAGTCATGATAAGCACAAGTAGTTATTTTCATACATTAAATTTAATAAATCATATAAAATTCATGGTATTACAACCCTAGAGAATATAAAACCTCCTCCGATAAGAATGACCACCATGATATAACCTCTGATAACGATAATTGGTTAGGGTCATCCAAGTCTATGGAACTATCAAATGATACACCAGATTGTATAGGCGCCCAAGTCCTAGAAATAGTGGTAGAATTCCCCACCTTCGCCTAGGACTCGAACATGGCCATACAGTGGATAAATGACTCCATTTATTTAACTACTGGAAAAACTCAAAATATGGCACTTAAGAGCACTAGCCCCTGTTCTGGATTGGACAAAAGTAATGTCCCAAAAGCCAACACTGCCTTTGGTGGCCCCACATCCTCGGCTGATCTTCTACTCCGTCAAGAAAAAGTTGAACATAAAGCCCTGGCAGAACCAACACTATCCCTAGACAAATAAGTCGACTTCCTCACTAGGTTAGGTCGACACTTCACTCCTCTGAACCCAATAGATAAGGAGAAAACCCCTTAATAGAGTTATCACACCACCTCCTGGGGAAAATAATAAGCTCCAGGACTAACTCCGATAGACATCAGCTAACATCACCATCTGGGAGTAGGTAGCTATGTCCCGAGAACACCGAGATGTAGTCATCCATATATTATACCAAGCTCATGGGCCTAAGGATCTAACTCCGACTGAGATGTCAGCCACCATCGGATCCATTACCATGCAGAACAACATCGACTAATCCGATGAATGACTCCCCACGAAAGGCCACAATCACTGATTCACACCACACATCACCATTAAGATCCGTAGACAGATTGTACCCATGGTACTAGTAGACAATAAGTCTATATCAATGCGTTCCTCCTCCCTACCATCGCCGGTCTATGACACACCACCTCTAAATTCACACCATCCTCTACGAACATTAGGGCCTATGATAACACTCACTAAAAGATCATGTGGGACATTTTGATCACCCTCATAATAGGTCCCATCAAATTGATGTGGAGTTTTAAGTACTCAACGTCCCATCTAGCTTCAACCTCTGACTTGGGAAAGCCTGGATACACCCCATGGAGGAATTACCATCATCATTGCGTATGAAATTCAGATTACCTTTAGATACAAAGGTCATTAAAATCCAGAACTAGTACCATTCCCATATTGGATACCCACCACGATAGTAGTGACATCTACATCAATGGATTATGAGTCATCCCACTTGCTCACAAGATAGAAGAAAAGGCAGTCATTCACAATATAGTTTCCCAAATCATACACAAAATGGGTTACATTTCAGGATTCGATCTTGTTAGGAACCAATAAGGATTCCTCGAAGATGTCACTTCCACGGGACATAAGGGATAGTTTGGTCTTGAGTATGCCTCTAACAGAAAAACTCCAGCCCCAGGTCCAAAAGACCCCCATCAAGAGTAGAATGGTATTTTTATCTCCAAGGAGAAGACTTTTCCTATCACGGACTCCCTGAACCATGGTGGGATAAAACCAATAAATCCTTGCAATTAGCGATATAAATCCTCTATGAAGCCACAAAGTTAGCCAGAACGATCTTATGGATCACTGAGGAAGGCAGAAAGAACTCCGGGCCTGAAGCAGGGTGGGGACTTCCTTCTCTATTTCCAGATAAAGTTGATATGATAGCAAAGTAGGGAACCTCAAAGTTAACTCTCGTAGAACACTTCCACGAATGGTACACCACCTCGTCCACCAGAGTTATTACTACTGAAAAGGTATGGTTATTTAGCATACCTAAACTCAATTTCTCCCTCCAAGTGCCGGACTCAACAACCCAAACCAATGAAACATTGCCTTTAGTTGAGCCTCATGATTCACCACTATAAGAAAAAAGTCATTTCCACGACACTTGATATGTGTGGTAAAACTATTTCCACGACACATTTTCATTAGTAATTGAAGTGGGGTGTCATAGAAAGTTTTTTGCTATGTCGACACCTTTGTGGTGTCGTAAAACCATTTCACGACATCTTTCCACTGTCGTTGAAACAAATAGCCACGACACCTAGTCACTAGTCGTAAATGTCATTACACAAAAAAAACCTTCCACGACTACTAATTATGTGTCGTGAATGATATTTTACGACTGAACTTTCATATCGTTAATATTATACACAACTAAATATAAGAGTCATAATTATCATTTTACGATATCTAAAACATGGCATTAAAGGCGTATAATTTTTTTGAAAAAATTAGCTTCTCAAATACTGATTGCTTATACTAACACTAACATAGCCACATACATGATTGTATCACAATTTGTAGTTCCACAATTATTGAAATTTAAAACAAACTTATATAATTAAGAGGAACTTATAATATGTACCCATAGCCATAATATCAAAATCATGCCCGAAATAGTAGAAGTGATATATATTGGGTGTTACAAGCCACATATAAACATGGGATTAAGATAAAATGATCATAGCTTAATAAGTTAAAATTCAATCCTCTTTTAAAAAACAACTAATAGCATCCTTAAAAAAGATTCCTCCCAAAATGTCTTCAACATCTTCCAAAAATGTGAACCTGTTCAGTAAACAATTTTAGTAAATACTCCCATAAATCAACAACATCTTTGTAATAAAAAATCAAAAATCAAAATATACCTTCAATCCAAAAAGCAACGAAGAAACACCATACCACTTGATTCTGTAAGTTTTCCTAAAATTGATAAAAGAGAGTATCAAAGGAAAATTCTTACAATAAAATTCAAGAATTATAAATATTCCACTCACATAATTAGTCAAAACAAATGTATCGGTGTGGCCATACCATGGTACTTTCTTTTGCATCATCAAATGTGGAAAATGCATCCAAGTACGGAAAAAATGGCACTTTGGGCACTAAAATTTCAACAACCCATACATTATAGTAATCAGGTCCAAGGATTTGGTGGTGCACTAGTAACTTCGGGTCTATAGAATCAAGTACTGTGTTTGCCACTTCTTCTTTAGTCCCCAACCAATGTAACAATTTGCAGGTAGAATTACTTTGTGGAGAACTTTATGCACATGCATTGTCTTGATTATACTAACAAATAGTACAAGAAAATAATTCAAAATAATTATTAATGAAACTAATAAAATAATATACACTTAGATAATTCATTAAACAATAACATGTGGAGTATGCGTGTGATTATGCATGGCGTCCCCACCACCCTCATGTTGACCCAATAGAAATTTCAAGTGAAGTAGATAAAAACAAAATAAGAGAAAAACTATACGTACTGAGCCATGTTTAATTTAAAAAAAATACCATATTTCGTTCATTTCCTTTTGTCATTCTACTTTCCATGTGCATCTTCCATTCCAAAAGTTGTTGAATTTGATTTTCAAGAGTCGTTACCATTGCATTGCTATGTAATTCAACATCTACCTTCGTAGGCTTCACCCAAAATCCAAGACTGCATCATCTCTTAACGATGTTGAGTCATGAGATGTAATTTTTTCCATCTTTTCGTAAAACAAATATAAGAATTCAACATATTAAAAAATATAATAAATACATTGTAGCTTCTAAAAAAAATAAAATGTAAAGTGTTTTGTAAGTGATTAAATCGTTATTATTGCTTCACCAACAACTTGATTAACCGGATCGTCATTTTCTCTCCCGTGTCCCCTTATCCAAACATCAACACGGCATATAGTTTTATTTAGGTCTTCAGCTTTCTACAAAATATTAACACATATAATTACTAAATAATGTAAGCTATTTGTGAAGTATACAACTTTAAAAGGAGAAACATACCATGTTTTTCTTAAGTCTTACATAGCCTATACGACTAGTTTTGTGTGGATGAATTTGCTTTCCTCTAGCCTCCTTATGCCTTTCACTTATTTCCTATTAAAATTAGAGAAAACATGTATAATTGCAATAACTGCAAGAATACTAAAAGGGAACTTTAGTCCATTGATAAAAATAAAAAATAAATAATCAAATTCACTTACATCAAATTCAGGTGACAAACGATATTTAGCAAAATCATCCCATTCATTTGACTTAATTCTAGGGGGCTTGAGTAATGTAAGATTACTCGTGGAATTTGGTCCTTTTGCTTCTTCTCATATCTGTGTTGATAAATTTGACTTATAATATTTCCAAGACCTTCCCGTCTGACCCAAAACAATAGCCTTTTAGCATTCTTCAAGGTTATATTTTTTATGCATCATACATAACAAATAAACTATATTAGTTACAATCTAATATGTGCAAAGTTAATTTTAAAAAATTATATAATAGTGCAAATGGTAGAGAAATAAAATACTCACAGTAACAAACTCCCATATTTGATCCTTGATGTCACTTGTCACATTATCCCATTCTCGTGATAAATTTCCAATCATAGAACTAAGCTGGATGGAATCGAGTCCAATTGGTTTTCCAAACTCATTAAATTCTACCTATTTACGGTTTTTTATTCGAGTTGCGATTACACTCAATTTTGATGGCTCCCGCTTCTTTTTTTGCCCTTACCAACAAAACCAATGTCGGGTACTTCATCCGCACAAATTTCTTCCGTCGCTTGTGAGTTAAGATTTCACATGATATTCTCGCACCTTCATTTTCCTTGCATGTAGTTCGTCTCGATCTCTTACCCCTAGCAACCTGTTTTGGATACACACAATATACATGGAATGTAGTGTAAAAAATATATACATGGAATGTAGTGTAAATTATATTCATTCCTTAGTTTTAAAATCTTAAACATAGGTCCATATTTTTTTTACACTATACACCGCAAAAAAATTCCAAAAAATTTTGGGTGCGACCGCACCCCTTCGGGATGTGGTGGGTCCGCCCCTGTCTACATGTGTACACGAGATCATATTAAACACACACAATTTCTCAAAATAAAAAAATAAATGTGCATATTTCCAAAACACGATCTCTATAAATATTTCTAGCCCTTGATCATACAAAGTCAAGATGAAAACATTTAAAGACAATTGAAAAAATTGTGCGATACAAAATAAATGAAAAATGCATACTATAAAGACAACTTTTTTGGGACCCAAGGCAAATTTTTAAAATGGGGTCCCTTGTAAATATATACTTTTGTTTATGAAGGGCTCCCACTTAAGATTAAATAAACTCTTGGGTAATTTATGTTTTTCTTTTTTCACTATCCCAAAACTAGAATAGGCATACGAAAATATTAGTTAAAGAGTGAACTCTCAAAGGATAGGGGTTATAACACCCGATAAGACACAGTATAAAATGAATGAGTTTGGTTCTAAGTCACTTCAACCGCTTCAGATGCTGAAATTTAATTAAATAGTTTATACCCATTAAACTTTCTGGGAAACACGATTATATTGGTGAACCCATAAATAGTTAAAAAAAAATCAACCACACCAAGATAATGAGCTTAAAAGAAAAAAGGAGTATAAACGTGTTATTATTTTAACTACCCCCAGATCTACACAGTGAAATGAAATCCAAAAAATAAATTTCTTCGGGAGATTGAATAAAAAAATTCTCTTGGCATGAACACAAATGTCCATATTAATAATTTTTAAAAATTTTTGTAAAAGCTTTTATATTAATTACAGAGTTAACAAAACTGAATAAAATATTTTATATTAACTAGTGTCATTCACATATTTTGGAACTAAAAGATTGAGTGTGTTTGAAATCAACAAATTGGAACAAGTTATAGACACAAACCCACATAGCAAACTATTTGAATGGAACCAAAGGCAAAAAAAACGTGAGACCAAAGTAAGTAAGAACAAGTCTTGACCCTGCTCGAATTCGGTATAGTTTCCTTAGTCTTTTTCTTACTTGGTATAGGAAAAGGCATGTATCGTTGTTATCCCATCTCCTAGAGTTCTTGGAGGATTTTTAGGTTCTTGGTCAGTCTTTTGGGCTTCGGCTCTTTGATTTATGTTTAGTATACTTCTTGTACACGGGTTTTCGTCCCCTTAGGCAGGTTTGTTTTAATGATTCATTTACTTAACAAAAAAAGGTAAGAACAAGTAGGAATAATATATCATAAAAAATATAAATGATAGTTACAAGATAATAATCTAATGGCCATGTTAGGATATTCAGATCTAGTGTAGGTTTTATTTTTTCTGTTGCTCATGAAGATAATTCATATTAACTTAGTATTGTGAAATGATTTTGGGAATGTGTTTTCTCTGCTTGCTAAATGCATCGACATAAGGAGAGAGAGTTGATCGCTGGACCTCTCTACTTACACACTATCAAAACACCAACTTGACTAGAGAGAGGATTTTAGGGACCTAGAAATCGCTCATTTTCTCGGGGGCTGAGGTGGACGCCTTGCTTGCCTTCCCCATGGGACGACCATGGTAAAAAAGACAACAAAAGATGGAGAAGCATTCGCTTAAAAAAATTCACATTTTACATGCTCCAAAGACCATTCATAATATGACATGAGCCATTTTGTGTGATATGATTGAGGTGCTCTAATTAAAATGGAAGAGGACACGTGATCTCATAGTCTGGGAAATGGTCGAGAAAGGGAACCATATAGAAAATATGTAATTTGAGCCGAGTTAATAGAACTCTCAGATTAAAATACAGAAATACACAACTTCAGGAATAAGAAGCATTGAACTTACAAGAAAATTGAGACGTATTTGCCTTTTCACATCATAAAATTATCAAGGTTTGGTCTTAGAATAGAATGTGGATCATTTGATATATAATACATGTGCGTGCGCATGCACAATATATAGTTTATTGCAAGATATAGGAATGATAGAAAAATACTTTGAACCTGCAAGTATATTGAAAGATAATGAAAGGAAAGGCAGTTCAATCAACCTGATAACTAGAAACTAAAGACGTATGGTGCACTACTATGTAACATATAAACGATCAACTTTCATGGACTATAGTGCTATCTGTTATGTAATGTATAGAACAATGTACCAACTGATTGATAGGTTATGGAGATTGTTGATACCAAATTTAGTCTCCTGACGTGGACCAATCATTTGAAGACACGTGTCAATCTACGTGGTAAATATAACACCTTTAGCGAGCAACATACTATCACCGAATTACTCCAGGCTTCCCGAGCAACTCAAGCGCCCCGAGAAACTTAGGCGTCTCGATCAACTTAGGCAGTCCGAGCAACTTAGCGTGCAGAGCATCTAAAACGAAAGAATTAAAAGACAGCTGCGCATTAAATGCACATTATTATCGTACAGATGTATATGTCTACTGGATAACGGCGCATTATCCTTTCATATGTACAACCTCAAGGCTATAAATACATTGTAACCTCCTCATTAAAAGGGGACTCTGGATCTCTTGGTAAACCACTTATTGACAATTCCAGGCAAACAACCAGCAATACAAAAACAGTGGATGTAGGCCATTCTCATAAGGCTGAACCACTTTAAAAATATATTGTCTTATTTATTTATTCATTTTTATTTGTGATTAAAATAATTTGATCGAATCTAGTTTTTTACATCAACAGATTGGCGCCGTCTGTGGAAAACGACTGTACTTTGCATTTTTCAAAAAAATAATTTATCATCAATGGATGATAATCCAGAATCCAGTAATCGAAACATCGGGAACCCTCCAAACCCTTGTATTCCCCCAAATGTTCAAGATTTGGCTGGCATAATGGCTAATTTAGCCCAAGGGCAAACGGCCATACAGGAAACTATGCGTCAACTTATACAAACTATTCAAGGTGGAGTGCCGGCCCAATCAGGATAACAAAGCGTTCAAAGAAATACTCGTCTACCCACTTCACGAATTAGGCGAATGCTATTCCCAGAGGAATCTCAATCTAGATGCACCGAATCATATCGGACTGAGAGATCTAATGATCCTTTTTATCAACCTGGTCGGACTTCATCAGTACGAGCTACAGATTCTCAATGAAACATCACTCTATCCCCAGAAAGGACTAGTGCTCTAGAAAGGTTGAGTAGAGTCTCTCCTTTTGATCGTTTGGGCCTAGGAGGAATAGAAGTCCTCCTAGGATTGCATCGAGGAACTATCAACGACCATCCAATCTAAGGGAAGGCTCTGCCCAATCGCGACCAATTGCTCGTAATGAAAGATACCAAGAGGCAAATTCAACTCGATCAGTTGATCGAACTAATAGGCCTGAGGAGGAAATGACGCATGGAAAGGCTCTATTCAAAGATTGGAGGACAGATTAGGAGAAATGGCTAAGGCCAAGAATCCTCTACAAAGAACTTTTATCTAAGGGACACCATTCGTACAGGCAATTGTGGATTTTCCCACACCATCAAAGTTCAAAGCTCCTGTGGTAACGCCTAAGTATGATGGAAAGACTGACCCTGTCCTTCATATAGAATAATACCAAGCTGTTATCGATATCTATGCAGTTCTAGGTGAGATGAGATGCAGGGCATTTTTAGGAACTCTCACCAGGTCAGCCCAGATGTGGTACAACAACCTTCCTCAGGGGAAGATCGCGACTTTCTTTCAACTGGCAGAGCTCTTTATTGGGCACTTCTATTTTAGAGCGAAACCAGTCAAATGAGTAGCACACTTGATGAGTGTTAGACAGAAGGCAGGTGAAAGCACCAAGGACTATATTACTCGTTTCAATAATGAGAAACTTAAAGTAATTGATTACGAGGAGAAAATAGCAATTACTGCTCCGATGAGTGGACTGTTGCCTGATAAATTGTACTACACTTTAGCCAAAGATCCGTCCAGAACCATAGCAGAAATTATGGCAAAAGCATCCAAAATCATGAATGCCGAAGAAGCTATGGCAGCGAAGAAGAATGTAGACAATAAAGAGACCAAGGTGGAAGATAGTAAAATCGAAAAGATGGATCAGAAGAACAATGGTGGCAACAGGCAGTCGAAAGGAAAGAAAACACTGGAGCAGATGAAGAAATTTGGAAATTATACTCCCTTGAAGGTAGATATAAATCACATTCTGGAGGAGATCAAGAACAGCGAGGAGCTAGCCTAGCCAGGGAAAATGAAGGCAGATCATAACAGAAGGGACAAGACCAAATATTGCGAATTCCACAAAGATCATGGTCATATGACCAAAAGTTTCATAGCTCTCCAGAATGAAATTGAAGCACTCATCAGACAAGGAAAATTGGCTAAGTATGTTGATCACCAAAATGGTTGAAAGACCAATGACCGAGGAAGGCAAAGGTCTAAGTCTCCTCATCGAGGGAAAGAAGACAAGAAGAGAAGTCACGAAGAAGATCCAGAAGATGACCAAGATGATCCCGATCTCCCCAAAAGACCAAGGCATCCAGATCGTGAGGTATTTTCAATCCATTTTAGATCATTTGAATGTAATGTTATTACAGGTGGAGATGATGGAGGTGGATATCTGACTGCGGAGAGGAAAGCTTACCTCAATGAGGCTCATGGTTGCTCGTACATTTAGTGAATAAATCTAGCTAAAGATGATCGCCCGAGGAAGGTTAATAAAGACAAATTGGTCATTGGTTTCTCTAAGAACGACTTGACATGTGTACTATATCCTCATGATGACCCATTGGTGATCAAGATGAGAATGAAGGAAGTAGTGATTTCATGAGTACTAGTGGATAATGGTAGCTCGACAAATATCATGTTCTATCCATGCTTTGACAGTTTGAATATGAAGCTAGCCCAGTTGGAGCCATATTATAGGCCCCTCCTTGGTTTTACTGGCGAGAAAGTTTTTCCACTTGGGATGATCAAATTGGATATGCTTATCGGTACATGGCCTGCTTGTCGAACAGAAAGAGTACACTTTTTCATAATGGATAAAAATGTCCAATCAGCTTACAATATCATCATGGGAAGGGTAGGATTGAAGAAGTTCGAGGTAGTACCATCTACTGTACATCAATGTTTAAAATTACCAACTAATTTTGGAGTGGGAGTTATGAAAGGAGACCAGAAAGTAGCTCGGGAGTACTACTATTCATCTACTGAACAGGAGGAACGTGAAGAATCCAGGAAGAAAACTACTACCTATCAAGTGGATGAAATAGAAGATGCAGAGACTGAAACATTAGATCCTAGAGACGAGTCACACATCATAAAGGGTAAGGTCATGGAGGCTACTGAAAATATCATTCTGGATGACGAGCATCCAGAACGAACAACTCAAATTGGTGCATCACTGGATGTATCGATAAAATAGGAACTGATAGCATTTCTAAGGCACAGAAAGCATACTTTTGCATGGAGTCATGAAGATATGTCAGGGATAGACCCGAGTTTCCTGTATCACGAGCTCAACGTGAATAAGGAAATTAAGCCAGTAAAACAACGAAGAAGAGTGTTCAGTCCTGAGAAGAACCAAGCTATACAGGAAGAATTAGAGAAGCTGCAAAAAGCCTTTTTTATTGAGGATGTCAAATATCCTGATTGGCTAGCAAATATGGTAATGGTGAAGAAGAAAAATTACAAGTGGAGGATGTGTGTAGACTTCACTGATCTTATTAAGGCATGCCCAAAGGATCATTTTCCTTTGCCCCGAACCGATCAACAGGTGGATGCTACCTCGGGGCATGAATTATTGAGTTTCATGGATGCTTATTCTGGTTACAACCAGATTAAAATAAAACTCGAAGAGAGGGAGAGTACCTCTTTCATCACCCTAAGGGGAACTTATTTTTATAATGTTATGCCTTTTGGACTAAAAAATGCAGGTGCAATATATCAGCGGCTGATGAACAAGGTGTTTGCGGAGCAAATCAGTCATAACATGGAGGTTTATGTTGAGATATGTTGACGAAGAGCAAGAAAGATGTTGATAATCTAATTGACCTAGGCTAGACCTTTGATCAACTAGAGAAATATCAAATGAAGTTAAATCCCACCAAGTGCATATTTGGGGTATGAGAAGGTATATTTTTCGGATACATTATTAACCAGTGAGATATTGAGGCAAACCCCAAAAAGATAAAGGCCCTACTGGAACTGCGATCTCTAACAACGAAGAAGGAAGTGCAAAGTCTTACAGGGCGAGTTGCAGCACTCAATAGATTTGTGTTATGAGCAACAGACAAATGCCTCCCATTCTTCAAAACACTCCGAAAAACTTTTGAGTGGAATGATGAATGCGAGAAGGCCTTCCAAGAGTTGAAGAAATATCTGGGGACTCCTCCATTATTTTCTAGACCAGTGATGGGAGAAAGACTATACTTGTATCTGGCAATTTTTGAGAATGCAGTTAGCTCGGCGTTGATAAGAGTGGAAGATGGATTCCAAAAATCGGTTTATTACACCAGCAAAGCTTTCCGAGGAGCGAAAATTAGATATCCAAGGTTGGAGAAGTTGGCACTAGCACTGATTGAAGCAAACAGAAGGATGAGGCCATACTTCCAAGCCCATACTATAGTGGTGTACACCGATATGCCCTTAAGACAAGATCTTCACACACCGAAGAAATCGGGAAGATTGATGTACTGGGCAGTAGAACTTGGTGAAAATGATATAGTTTATGAACCTAGATTGTCTCTAAAAGAGCAAGGAGTAGCGGATTTTATAGCAAATTTTACTCAGGAAGATGGTTCTGAAGAACAGGAGTTGAATACAGACTAACCTGTGGATGTTACAGGATCATCAAATTTAAACCCCGACCAACTTACGTCAATAGACGAGCAAGAGAAGATGATCAACAAAAATTGAGAAGTGCCGAAGGAGGACAAAAGGAAACATCAAATATTCCATCGAGGAACTCTATCTGATCAAAAATTTGATGATGAAGTACCTGTATGGAATTTATATGTGGATGGCTCTTCATGCACTACAGGCAGTGGAGCATGAATTATTTTAAACAGTTCAGATGAGATTGATGTGGAGTATGCCCTGCGCTTTCAATTTAAGACTTCTAATAATGAGGCCGAATATGAAGCAATGATTGTGGGTCTAAGTCTAGCCAAAACCTGAAGGGAGAGCAAGTCGTTGTATTCAGTGATTCCCAGTTAATCGTAAATCAAATTTTGGGGGTGTATGCAGTAAAAGGAGAATTAATGATCAAGTATCATACCAAAGCAATGGTGGTTGTATCGAGTTTTACTGCAGTTCAATTTATTAGAATACTAAGACTGGAGAATGCGAGAGCAGACGCCCTAGCTCGGTTAGCATCATCCACATGCACCGAGCTATGAAGAACAATTCCAATAGAAATCCTGGCTGGTCGGAGCATAGATAAAGATCTGATGATAAACTTCATTGCCCTCGACTTGGGACCATCTTGGATGGACCCCATCAGGGCCTATATTGAAGAGGGGGCTTTGCCAACTGATAAACTTGCAGCCAAAAAACTAAAGTTTAAAACTGCTTGTTATGTATTGACCAGTGGAATTTTATATAGACGAGGAGATATAGCAAGGCTACAAAGATGTGTCCATCATTCTGAAGTGAAAGATTTGATCGAAGAGGTTCACGAAGGGTCTTGTGGAGCCCATGTAGCAGGTCGGACGCTTTTGCAAAGAATAACAATGTAGGGGTATTACTGGATAATGATGAGAGCTGACTGCGTAGCTTATGCTAAGAAGTGCGATAAATGTCAATGCTTCTCTCCCGTATGAAGAAATCCCCAAGCCTTGTTAACACCCATCATGTCCCCTTGGCCATTTGCCATATAGGGGATTGACTTGGTCGGGCCACTTCCAACGACCAGGGGAAGATTCAAATACCTCATAGTTGTTGTGGATTATTTTACTAAATGGGTGGAAGCAGAGCCTCTCATTGATATGACATACGACAAAGTCTATCAATTCATTTGGAAAAATATTATTTGCAGATATGGTCTTCCACATGCATTCATTACTGACCATGGAACCCAGTTTGATAATGAGGAGTTTGCTGCATATTGTCATCAATCCAATGTATTAAAGATCCACTCTGCACCAGGCCATCCCCAGAGCAATGGGAAAACTGAAGTGACAAACAGAACGCTACTGAATGGTTTGAAAAAATGACTAGATGATGCAAAGGCAAATTGGATTAACGAGCTACACTCTGTGTTGTGGGCTTATCTCACCACACCACGAACAACAATGGGAGAGTCCTCATACATGCTGGCATTTGGGAGTGAGGCTGTCATACCTACTGAATTGGGTCAACCTACGCATAGGGTGCTTAATTTCAATTCTCCTATAAGTGACTTGATGAGAAGATTAGACCTGGATATGCTCGAAGAAGTTAGAGAAGAAGCAGCAATCGGGAATGCAACATATCAACAACGAACATCTTTGTTCTATAACAAAAGAGTGAAGAAGTGTGATTTGAAAGAAGGGGATTATGTGCTGAAGAAAGTGATCCAAAATCATAACAAACTGGAAGCCAATTGGCATGGACCCTACAGAGTAACAAAAGTTGTTTGTCCAGGGACATACAGGATTGAAACCTTGGAAGGAGAAGAACTTAAGAATGCATGGAATGCAGAGCATCTACGCAAGTATTATCAGTAACTGAAATTCCTATGTAATGCAGTTACTTCAATATGAATAAAGTGATGTTTCACCAAGTTCTATCTTTGTTGATTTTTTTTTCGAAATATTAGTGCTACACATTACACACCAAATTCAGAGCAATTACCACCAACTCCGGTTGGTCGAGAAATTAATTACCACCAATCCGGTTGGTCAAGAATCAAATACCACCAACTCCGGTTTGGTAGGCAATTTAAATACCACCAACTCCGGTTGGTCGAGAATCAAATACCACCAACTCCGATTGGTCGACAATTCAAATACCACCAACTCCAATTGGTCGGCAACTCATTACCACCAACTCCGGTTGGACGGGAATCAAATACCACCAACTTCGATTGGTCGGTAACTCATTACCACCAACTTCGGTTGGTCGGGAATCAAATACCACCAACTTCGGTTGGTCGGCAACTCAATTACCACCAACTCCGGTTGGTCGGGAATCAATTACCACCAACTCTGGTTGGTCGGCAAACTAGGCAAGAAGCTAGACGACCTCCCGGGGCATCCACTGTCTAGGCAACAAGGTAATTCACTCAAGATTACTATAACTAAATAGGAACATGGGATGCAAATCATTCCATTACTTAGTCCCAAAGAGTGAAAAGTCACTATAATCAAACAACAAATAGGATGAGTATAGTATATACATATATATATTTACCAACCAACAAGCAAAGACATTCCTCAAATTATTTAGAAGAAAATAAAATGGCAAAAGACTAAAAGTTTCTTCATTCAAATCAAGTAGAATTACATATGATGTGAAAAATATACTTCATTACATAAACAAAACTATTCTATTGGTTTTTTCCCTTCTTCCTTTGAAACAGGTTCTACCCCAGCAGGAGGATCATCTAACGCATAAGGAGAATTTATAAAATTTAGATCTCGCAGCATTCGAACATTCGTCACGGAGGGCCGATCAAGCAAGTGCTCTGGGCGAGATATCTCAAAGTTTGCATGAAGACTGTAATCGCCGAGATACTTGGAGATCAAGCATTGAGGAATTGCCCGAGCAGGATTCTAACTAATGTCAAGATTAAAAGGATGCATGGGAAAATTGAGCACTCCAGGGTCATAATAATCCCATAAGTAGTGGCCCTGCTCCAATTTTAGCACATACAGTGCATTCAACCACCCTTCCTTGTACCCCTCGTTATTTGACTACTGGATTCGAGCATCAAGATGGTAAAGGGATTCATTATACCCAGCCATCTAAAACTCTCTGGGTTATTTATAGAACTGATAAGTTAACCTCTCCAGTTGCTCGTGGAGACTCTTCACAAGAATTTCCTTATTTTCCAAAGTAGAACTCTGGGAAGAGAATTGGTCAGTAAAATTCAGAATCTTCTTTGACATTTTTGCCAAAGCTTGATTCTTCGCCATCAACTGAACTGCCTGATTCTCCAAGGCCGATTGAGTTCTAGCTTCTTCAATAGAAACCCGACCAGCCCTTGCTCTTCCACGAGAAGAAGATCTAGCTCGTCCACGAGTAGATGTGGAGGGTCCAGCTCTTTTCAAAGTTTCCAACTCATCTCGTAAGTTGGCATTTTTTACCTCCAAGAAAGAAAAACCTTCATCATTAACAGGGACCAAGGCTCGCGAAGAAGATGCGATAGATTTGAGTTATTTTATCTCTTCTTGCAAAGCAATGTTTTCCTGCTCCAACAACTTAGCGATATGCCTGTGCTCTTCAACTTTAAGCTTCATAACACTCTCTTTCTTCTCATGAGCAGAGATGAATTTATCATACCCTTTGTCAGCACTCAATTGCTGATATTTCTTCTCGTATCCTTGATGCAAAAGTGTGGAGGACTCTTTGTAGTGTTGCTGAAGTTCCTCGATCGTTCCTTGGAGATCTTTAATCATCTCATAGTAGGCCACATTATTGGCAACATCACGATCGAGCAAACATTTCAGGTATTGGCAAGCTTCAACTGCTCGGTCAGAAGCACCTGATCCGAGGATGTCAATTATCTGGGCCTCATTAAGATCTGCATGACCAGCTTTAAAATAGTCATTGCATTTCTTCATTAATTCTGTGTCATGAGCTGATAAGAGCTCCATCCTGGCCATAAACTAGCAAAGAGAAGAAATAAAAAGAATCAATAATGATGCAGACATAGCAAGTAAAAGAGAAATTCAAGACGAATAACCAAAGTTTGAATTTTTATTCATCATAAAAAGAGATACATAGTTCCAGGTTACATTCAAGAAAATAGCAAAATAAAAAACTCGAACAACTCTACATCTTCTCCTTGTTTCCTATGACTTCCTCAAAAGGTTTGGATGAAGGAGTTGGTTGCTCGAAAGGCAAGGGAAACTGTTTGGCAGAAGTGCTAGCTGGTTGGAGTTTCTCGAAACGCTAAACAATAGGAACAAAAGGGACTTGATCTTCAGTCATCATAGAAGATTCATTTGAAGCAACTTCATCCTCTTCTTCTTCTCCAGGAGAGGGAGGAGGGCCATGAGTGTGTTGCTAGAATAACTCAGAATTCTCGACAACCTTCAGCTCCTTTAAGGCTGCTACCCATCCATCTCTAAAATATTTAATACTGGCATACTCTATTTAGGAAGACATGATAGCCAAGCCCTTGTTCCATCCTTTATCCCAACCAGCACTAAAAGATTTTTTAACTGCATTTTTCCTTTTTGCCTTCTCCGAGGGGGTCCTTTCCCTAAGGAGATCCTCGGTAGCCTTCAACTTCTCTTCCACCTTCGTTTTTTGTCGCTCGACATCTTGAAGTTTAACAACTTCCCCTTCAGCAGACTTGAGCTTATCCTCAAGCTCCTTGTTGCTCTATTCAAACTCCTTCAATTTCTTCTCTAATTCCTTGGAGGCATTCACATCTTGATTTCTCTCTAGCTCAATGGACTTGAATTACTTCTCCCAAGCAACTTTATCTTCCTCATACTTTTGATGAGAATCTTTTAAAGATTGGGTCAACCCAACAAAACCTTCCTCTACTCCACCCGAGGAGCTTGAAGCCCTAATAGCTTCATCTTTCTTTAAAATAATGTTGAAACACGTCATTAGTTGAAAAAAGAAATAACTTTAAGTCAATACATGAACATAATATTAGAAAGTAAAAGACTCAGGCTAACAATACTTACTGAGGTAATGTGTTGAGCAGCCAGAGTTGTAATTCTCTCACTAGAAAGAGTATCTTCAATGCCTTCGACTTCTGGGACAGTCCAGGATCTTATCAAGCTCACAGTAGAGCTCGGAGCAACAAGAACAGGAACACTACGTTCAACATTTGAAGGTTAAGAGATAGGTTCAGCAGGTCTCTCAGAAAAATTTCTTTTTAATCTCCTCAGAGTAGTAGGACCATCCTCAACTATAGATGTTGTCTTTATTGGTGAAATAACAATAACATCACTTGAAGGAGAGACAACAACAGTCTTACTCGGAGCCACAGGGGGCTTCTTGCCAGCTTCCTGGGCAGCAAGAGGAGGGGGTACATCTATTTTCTTTGTCCCCTCATCTGGGACATCTTTTTTACTCTTCTTTGCCTCCACAGGGCCAAAGGTAGACTTGTCAAAAAATGTAGGACCTCTTATTTTCTTCATCAGATCAGTGATAGTAATATTCGATTCAGAAGAAGAACCTTCCACACTAGTCTCAGAGGTTGGTACTTGGTCAAGATCAACCACCACTGGACGAGGACGAGCAGTGAAAGATAAAGTGTAGCTTTTGTATTGCAGCAAGTAAGAAGCAAATATAATATGATCCTCAGCAACAGATTGGTGCAAGCTCTAGATAAGTTTTAAATGCTTTATATTAACCTCATTTTCCTTTGGAGGTCTCCTTTTACTATCAACTGTAACAAACAAAATCAGTTGTCAGTGATGCATTTTATCAAAAATCAAAGAAAATAAGATTTTAAAAATAAAAACAACCTATCCCATTGCCATAAAGTGGACACCTGGTACCTTGGTATACATCATCTCCATTTAATGGAGGGTGTTGCCAATTTTTCATCACCACCTCATGATTAAAATAATCCCTATTGGCATCGGGAAGATTTACAACTAATGCTTTATTCAAAAACCTAGTTTTTAAATAGAAAGTACTACCACTCGTAACCCATCTATAGCAATACATAATCTCTGAAATCCCTAAACGAGTTCCATGGAGTTGATTCAACCTATGTACGCCATTAACTATCCTCCATGTATTTGGAGCTATTTTTGCAGGTACAACATCAAAATATTGGCAAAACTCCAAACACATGGGATTTGGAGGGAAAGAAAAGCCACATTCGACTATAAAAAGGCTTGGGAACCAATGTCCCTCAGCCAAAGAAAAATAATCAGAAGGTTCAGAAAGTTCTTCTAAAATAACCCATGAAGGGATTGAAAATTCAGACCGAAATTTGTCCAGCGATTCAACAAGATAAACCATGATGAACAAAGTAAATATAGGAAAAGGAAGAAAATCTTACAGAAAAAGAGAGATCGGTTGACAAATGAAGGATGGAAAGAACAAAGGCACAAGATAGAGAGAAAATGAAGAGTTCAAAGATATAGATTTGAAAAGTGAAAGACGATATGATTTCTGCCGTGTTTAAATACTTCACCTCAAGAATAGAGAAAGGCAATGATTATAAGGGAAGACGTTTGCATTTTTGGCGGCCAAAAGAAGAAAAGGGAACAAATATCTAAGTGGTCATGAAAATTCAAAATATTTATGAAGCCTGATACTATGCACTCAAAAAGGAGTTATATACAACAAAAATTTTCCTAAAATCCACGAAGATCAATAATCCAAGCAGCTTTCAAGAAAAATGTTCCACACTCTCCTTCAACCTCAACTGTGAAACATTGGGGGCTTCTGTTAATACCAAATTTAATCTGCTGACGTGGACCAATAATTTGAAGACACGTGTCAATCTACGTGGAAAATACAACACCTTTAACGAGCAACATACTATCACCGAGATACTCCAGGCATCCCGAGAAACTTAGGCGTCCCGAGCAACTCAGGCGGTCCGAGCAACTTAGCGTCCAGAGCATCTGAATCGAGGGAATTAAAAGACAGTTGCGCATTAAATGCACATTATTATCGTACAGATGTATATGTCTACAGGATAATGGCGCATTATCCTTTCAAATCTACAGCCTCAAGGCTATAAATACATTGTAACCTCCTCATTAAAAGGGGACTCCGGATCTCTTGGTAAACCACTTATTGAGAATTCCAGGCAAACAGTCAGCAATACAAAAATAGTGGACGTAGTCCATTCTCATAAGGCTGAACCACTTTAAAAATCTATTATCTTATTTATTTATTCATTTTATCTGTGATTAAAATAATTAGATCGAATCTAGTTTTTTACATCAACAGAGATAACAAGAGTTGAACCCACAACCTTCAAAAGTTAGTTTGTTACCATGTCATGTTATCATCTAACGTAATCTCTCGATGATTATCCAAAGAAGTATGAAATGGTCATGAAATATTGAAACTAGGGAGAAGGACCTAAGTCCTCAATTATATGTACACTTTCGAAGACACGAAAATGAAGAACTAGAAGTGGAGGACGAAGAAGGCAAGTTCTGAGAGAATGAGAGAGAAGAGGAGGGGGTGGAGATGATGAGATTGATGGCCACGATCAAGTGAAGAGCTTTGTAAATTTAGGACATATTGTAATATGTATTCAGAAAATAGGACAATAAACATTTTGTTTTCATTTTTAGTTTCTATTTTTTAATAAAGTCGCTAGGGTAGATCCATATCCATAAAACATCAATCAATCACAGCATACCACATCAGTCAATAATTTAAAAATGGAAACAAAATGTTTGTTGTCAGAGGCGGATACAGGGGGGAAAGGGGTGGCCTTGCCCCCCCAAACTTCAAAGATGTTCAAATCTTAACCCTATGGTTTTAAAAAAAATTATATTTTTATAGTTTTGGCCCCTACAAAAATAGATATTTATTATTTGGCTCCCTCTGACTCACATTTCTGGATCCGCCACTGTTTGTTGTCCTATATCCATAACCAATATTATTTTAAGTCCTAAAATTGCATAATCTATAAAAAGGGAATGCTAAAGGAAGAAAATATGGATGGAGAGCCAGAAGCCACACCACGTGTTGGAGGGCTTTGAAGGAAGAAGTAAAGATATTGAAGGATTTTGTTGTGTCTACTGAGGTGAGAATAGGTTCAGCACAACGAATGCCCGAACTGATGTTCTCTTACGCCCAGTCTGCATGCGAGCGAGGCCTACAGCTTATCATTACTTGTGCTGGTGGTGCGACCCACTTGCCAGGCATGGTATCTGCAGTGACCCCTTTATACATTATTGGTGATCCTGTACGAGCTTCTGCACTGGATGGATTTAACACTCTCTTCTCAATTGTGCAGATGCTAAGGGGTGTTCTAGTTGCCATAGTTGCAATAAACAACGCCATAAATGCAGGTTTGTTGGCTGTAAGAATGTTAGGAATTGGCTACGCTGACTAGGGGTGACAATTCAGTTAGTCATGTTCGGGTCACATTAATTTTTATTTTAGTATAATTTTAGGGTACTCTTAAATCTATACAAACTAATAGGGTTAAGTTCGAGTCATTTTGGATTATTACCGTAAATGGATTATCGGGTAAAAAATTATCAACTCTAACGCTGACCTACGAGCGAGAATGGCTCAATACCAAGAAGACACAAAAGATGGTGTGTTGGTAAAAGCAGAGGGAAAAGGTGGTTGGTAAGACTACTTGAATTCTCAAGAAACCAATACTCGTTGTAGTTCGGACATGTTCCTCTCCTTTTTGCCAAGTATACAACTCTCAGGTTCAACCAAGTTTTGACAACCAACCGTAAAATTCATGGGCTTTAAATTTTGGCGAGCATGCGCGCAAGCAGCGCGTAATTGTAGCATTTGAATATCAGGAGCTTTAAATTTATAAGATATGCTCACAATTCTATTTCATGTTACTAGTTCTGTTTCACAGTTCAATATTCATAATAGTTATGGATGTATTGACCCCAATAAGAAACAATTGGTCCAACGAAACAGGTATGTTCTTGAGACCAATGTCCTATTCTACTATTATTATTATATACACACATGGGTAAAACTCAAAAAAAACCCATAAAAATACTCGTAAAATAGAAGCTGAAGTTCTTTATGGCCATAACCAAAGCAGCCTAATCAGGGGATGCATCCCTTAATTAATACTGTTTTGACAATCATAATACCGAATATAAACTATAATGTTACATCACGTTTAAAAACAGTTTTGGCATGAATCCATGATGTTTAATCTTCAAGCAATCATAAATTGTAATTTCTTTATAACTATAATCGAAACTAACCTTTGTCCATCGCAATTGATTAGAATAAGATGACTTAAATTCTCCCGTCAAAGCTTCTTTTGAATCCCTTCTTGAACAGCCAAGAATTACCCTCTTACGTGCCCAGAATTTGTGAGAAAATACGAATAATGAGATTTTCGGATTTCTCTCCCTCCTTGGAAACAGTGTGTATTGAGATGACTCTATAGATGGTTTAGAGGTCTCTATTTATAAAGGGAAGAGGGCCGAAATCCTAGTGGTGGTGGAACTCTTTTCAAGTCTCCCACTAATGCCACTAACCATCGTGTGACTAACGAATAAGGTTTACCCAATCTTTTAATATCTTTATTTATCACATTCCTAATTAATTATCTGACATTTATTAAAACCACATAAATGGGAAATTCAGAATTTAATACAATTGAAATTAAATAATTAATTTCGACACTTAACATTAATTTCCAACAGTCTCCCACTTGGTCTTAATAATTCGTATAATTAGATTAGGTATCATAAGGTGCACAATCATTGATAAATATCATTTGCTAAATCAAATGATTCACGGATGCGAGTCATGGAAGTTCCATGCTATTCAAGAGCGTGGTTCCTTCCATGTACCACAACACTAATGTTTCATTCAACTAGCCTTTAATATTTGGTATCATAATGGCCTCATAATGTCCTTTTGAATAAGGATTATTTCTGTAAATAATAATTTATAATTATATGCATGCATTCACAAAAGACACAAATAATAGAAATGAGAAACACTTTTATTGAATTCAAGTAATAGTGTCAAAAAACTAAGCCAAAATAGCAATCATAATCTAACTAATCGAGACCCATCTCTTTGACATGTTCCATAAAGGTCTTCGGAGATAGTCCTTTCGTAACAGGACCTGCTATGTTATCACGCGTACTAATGTGATCAATTGACGCTCTTTATTTCTGAACTTCTTTTTTAACTGATAGGTATTTCATCTCAATATGCTTAGCAGCCTTAGTATACCTATCATTCTTCGAGAAGAAGACTATTGCGACATTATCATAATAAATTTTCAGCGGCTTAGATATTGACCCCATAATTCTAAGTCCTGAAATAAAGTTTTGCAACCATAATCCATTATTTTTAGCTTCAAAGCAAGCAACGTATTCAGCCTCCATAGTAGATGATGCGATGACACTTTGCTTAGAACTTTTCCATGACACGGCTCCTCCATCCATAAGGAAGACATAACCTGAAGTGCTCTTCCTACTGTCAAGGCATCCCCCAAAATCTGAGTCTGAATAACCAATCACATCAAGGTGATCAGTCTTCCAATATGTGAGCATGTAATCCTTGGTCCCTTGTAGGTACCTCAGCACTTTCTTCGCAGCTTTCCAATGGTGAATCCCCAGATTGCTTTGATATCTGCCTATAATCCCAACGGCAAAACTGATATTCGGTCTACTGTAGACTTGTGCATATAACAAGCTCCCTACGAGCGAAGCATAAGGCATACCTTTTTTAAATTTTAGAAAGGTACTTCTTCGATCACTGCTGGAGATAAGTAAGTCATCAACATATAGTACTAAAAACACAAACTTACTCCCACTGATCTTCAGGTATATGCATCGATCAACAGTGTTTTCCTTAAACCTAAAGGATGTAATGGTATCGTTGAACTTAATGTACCATTGACGAGAAGCTTTCTTTAGACCATATATTGACTTTTTTAACATACAGACCATGTTTTCCTTTCCTTCCTTTATGAAGCCTTGTGGCTGTGCTATGTAGACTTCTTCTTCTAAACTCCCATTTAAAAAAGTTGTTTTTACGTCCATTTGGTACAACTCCAAATCATAATGAGCCACCAACGCTAATATGATTCTTAATGAGTCCTTCTTTGAAACTAGAGAGAAGGTCTCATTATAATCAATGCCTTCTTATTGATTAAAACCTTTGGCAACAAGTCTATCTTTATGTCTTTCGATATTGCCTTTTGAGTCAAGTTTGTTCCTAAAGATCCACTTGCACCCAACTCATTTTTGTCCTTCTGGAAATTCGACCAACTCCCAAACTTTATTATCATTCATTGATTTTATTTCTTCATTCATGGCTTCAATCCATTTATCAGAATCATCACTATTTATAGCTTTTTCATAAGAAACTGGATCATTAATATTCCCTATATTAAATTCGGTCTCTTGAAGGTATACCACATAATCATCCGGAATTGTTGATCTCCTTTCTCTTTGAGATCTTCTTAATGGAACTTCATGTGGTGCTTCAAAAGTTTCATCAATTATAGTCTCATTATGTGGTTGTTCAGTTGATTGATCATTCACTTATTGTTCATTGTTATTGATTGGGTCAATGATCAGTTCAATAACTATATTAGGAACAACAGGTATGTTATGAAATCTGGGTATAGGAATTTGTACCCTGACTTCTCGAATGACTACCTCCCTTTCTTTTATACTTCCACTTACTTCACCTTCTTCAATAAATTTAGCATTTCCAGTTTCTATGATTCTAGTTGTATGATTTGGACAGTAGAATCTATATCCCTTCGCTTTTTCTGGATACCCGATGAAATGAAAAGATAATGTCCTAGGATCCAATTTCTTTTCATGAGGGTTATAGATTCTAGCTTCCGCTGGGCAGCCCCACACACGTAAATACCTTAAATCGGGTTTTCATCCTTTCCAAAGTTCAAAAGGGGTTTTTGAAACATACTTACTAGGAACCCTATTTAAGATATGTACAATGGTTTTTAGTGCACGTGTCCATAAAAATGTAGGCAATTGGGTCCTACTTATCATACTTCTTACCATTTCTATAAGGGAACGATTACGCCTTTCAGCTACACCATTCTGACAAGGTGATCCTGGCATTATGTATTAGGCGTAAATACCTAATTTTTCAAGGAGTTTAGAAAATGGGCCAGGGCGTTGCCCTGACTCGTCATATCTACCGTAATATTCACCACCTCTATCAGATCTAATAATTTTCACCTTTTTGCCTAGTTACCTCTCAACCTCATTAATGTATATTTCAACGACGTTCACAGACTGAGATTTATCATGCAATATGTACAAAATGCAATAACGTGAAAAATCATCTATAAAGGCGATGAAGTATTTTTCTCCACCAATGGATGGAATATAAAAAGGTCCACATATATCTGTATGTATTATTTCAAGTAGGTGGGGGCTTCTTGTGGCTCCTTTCTTTGTATGTTTGGTTTGTTTTCCTTTGATACATTCCACACATACATCATAATTGGCCCAATCCAGGTTATGTAGTATTCCATCTTTAATGAGACTTTCAATTCTCGTCCTGGATATGTGCCCTAATCTTTTATGCCACAAATAATCAGATTTTTCATCATTAAGTGTACGTTTCGTACCAACATTAGGATGCAGGGTCACAACTCACAAGGGTTTCAGAAAAATTCTTTTCAAGACTCAATTGATATAAACCATCTAATAAAAATCCATAACCAACGTTATTAGAATTTTTAATCAAACCAAAACCATTGTACTTAAATTCAATCGCAAAATCGTCTAAGGAAAGTTTGGAAATAAAAATTAAATTCCTAGAAACTATAAGAACATAAAAAGTTTCTTGCAAATGTAAAAATAAATCCAGTGCTTAAAATCAGGCGAAAGACTCCAATAACTTCGATTTTAGCCTTCGCTTTATTGCCCATGTAGAGAAAATGATCATTTGGATTTGTTTTGCGGATCGAAGTGAAGCCCTACATCGAATTATAAACATGACACATAGAACCAGAATCAATCCACAAAGTGTTAGACGGAGCGTTGATAAGGTTTGATTCAAAACAAACATAAATAAAGGGCTTACCCTTTTTCTCGAACCAGGCCTTTTGTTTATGACAATCCCTATGGAAATGGCCCTTCTTTTTACAGAAGTGACACTTGTCGTTCTTTTCTTTCTTTACAGCAGCAGTTGATGGTTCAACTTGATGAGACGACCCAGGACCTTTCTTAATGCCCTTGCCGAACTTCTTCTTAAAACCATCTCCTTTGACTGTTAGATTTTGCCACATGTCCCTTAGTCACATGGCCATTCTGTTGCTTAAGCCTTCCTTCCTCCTGTACCAACATGCTTTACAAATAATTTACATTCCACTTATCTTTTATAGTGTTGTAATTGATTTGGAAAGGGCCATACTCAGGAGGTAGGGAGTTTAGGACGAATTGGACGAGAAAAGACTCATCCACTGTCCTGCTTAAAACTCTAAGTCTAGTAGCCAGATTGGTCATCTCTATAATGGGCTCATTCATGGTTTGAGTACCATCGAACCTCATAGTGGTCAGGTCAGCCATCAGTTTTTCAGTAAGGGATTTATCAGCAGTACGAAAGCGTTACTTAATGTTGTTCAAATACTCTTTCGCTTTCGTAGTTTCAGGTAGGGAGGTCTTAATGTTAGCAGCAATGTACAATCTCATAAACATAAGGGCCAACCTATTAGATCGAGACCATGGTTCATGAACAATAATTTCATCCTCACTACTAGCATCAGTAATAGCAGCGGGTTCATCGAACATAATTGCCATGTCCAAGTCGAGAACCCCTAGGTTGAACTCAATTTGCTCATTCCATTCAGAAAAATTAGTTCCATCAAATTTGGAATAGGACTGAGCTTGCGAATATAGGTTAAGGGGAACTTCAATTAATAACAATGTTCACAAATTATATTTTCACACACAACAAAAATTGCAAGGGTCGAATATTGAATTGTTGACTAAAAATTTTGGCATATTTCATTTACAATCTGAATATCATGGAATATGTGTTAATCATCACATAATGTTCAGATTATAAAGATATATTACCCTATAATTCAGTTATTATGATCCCATAATTTTGGCATCTGTGTTTGTTGCCTAAACATTTAATACCATGATTAATGGACTTAATGTCAACTATTATGTTTTCACAAAACCAACTCCAATGTTGTTCAATTCAGATATTAGCATGTGTTGCGCCTCAATCCAATTTTATAACTAACATTAGAATAAACCTTTAATGAATGTAAGCGTATTATTCGTACATGTTGTCTCAGCCTGTGTTTGGCCTTTGCTTAACTCAAATGAATAATTGTTTACATGTATTTATTTTAAATATAGATAATCATGCATTAAATATTAACTATAATACATAATCTATCAGTAATTACAAAGATACCAATAGTAGCTTAAATGCCTCAAAAACATAATTGCCGAGGTATAGTAAAAAAAAACATAATTCATGAATTTTGCCAAAAAATGGCAAAAATGAGTTTTCACCATAGAATTGAAGAAAAACATGCTAGAAATCAAAACTTTTTGCGGAACGTTAATATCAATTTTCTGTAAAGATTTATAAGCCCGAGAATATTTTCTAAAATGGCAAAAACGGGGTTTTGAGGGCCTTAACGGACTCGGAATGCCGAAAAACACATTACATCACAACCAAAGGCGATGAAATTCAATCCTTGGCCCGTTTCCAGTAAACATATAAACTTTCAAGTCAATCAGACACCCAAATTTTTGAAAAATACTATTCACTGCGCAAAAAAAAAATCTCTCGGAATTTGTTTTGCGCCTAATCACAATTTTCACTTAATTAATCTTAAAAATAGATTCGTTTTCTTATCATGATTAATAAACGTGTTTTCCATAATGCTTACACAACTTGAAACAATAAAATAATGCTAACGTCATATTAGGGTTCTAATAGCATGACAAGGGATTGAACAATAATGGGAGAGGTATCATAATATAATATAAGGACTGTATGCAGTAATTTCGTTCTTAATATCATACATAACACTAATTCGAATTACCATATGTATGATTACTAGATTGCATAAAAATTCCAGATTTCCAGAAAAACAAAATTTCCAGATTTCTAGATTTCCAGAAAACAAAATTTAATTTCTAGATTTTCAGATTTCCAGCAAAAACAAAATTTCCAGATTTCCAGATTTACCAAAAATTCTAGATTTCCAGATTTTCAAAAGGTCATAAATAAGAATTGTTATAAAGGAGTTTTCATTAACGGACAACATGAGATTATAAACCGAAAGGTCTGATACCACATGTTAATCAATATTGTTTTGACAATCATAATACCGGATATAAACTATAATGTTACATCACTTTTAAAAATAGCTTTGTCATGAATCCAGGATATTTAATCTTCATGCAATCACAAATCGTAATTTCTTTATACGAAACTAACATTTGTCCATCGCAATTTATTGAAATAAGATGACTTAAATGCTCCTGTCAAAGCTTCTTTTGAATCCCTTCTTGAACAACCCAGAATTACCCTCTTACGTGCCCAGAATATTTGTGAGAAAATACGAATAATGAGAATTTTGGATTTTCTCTCCCTTCTTAGAAACAGTGTGTCTTAAGATGACTCTAGATGGTGTAGAGGTCTTTATTTATACGGGGAAGAGGGTCGGAATCCTCGTGGTGGAACCATCATGTGATTAACGGATAAGGTTTATCCAATCTTTTAATATCTTTATTTATCACATTTCTAATTAATTATCTTACATTTATTAAAACCACATAAATGGGAAGTTCGAAATTTAATACAATTGAAATTAAATAATTAATTTGACACTTAACATTAATTTCCAATAGCATCTTGATATTGAATTTTTTCTGGGGTCTCCTCACCTTCAGGAAGTACAGTATGACATAGCAAGGCATTCAAAGAATTCCTACATAAACAAAAAAAGATGCAACAGTTGATTACAATGAAATATTATTGAATAAAGAAAATGTAGATTATAAAAGAAAGTCTAAACATTAATGAGAAGTTCAAAAAGAACTGAGTTTTCGATTTTTCATGGAACCCAATTCTTTCTCACTCCCCAAAATCGATTTTATGAAAAACGAAAAAAAAAATCAAGATAACACCACACTACTTGAGGATAAATAGGGGACTCACCATGTGATACCGGGAAGTACTATGCCAAACTTTGACATGATCCAATGATTTCAACCATTAATTTTTTTTTTAAATCCCTAGCAAATATGCCCTCCCAGATATCCCTGAAAATAGATAAAAGAATATCAGATGAGAAGGATAAAATGTCATCAAAACCAACTGATCTTTAGTAATTAAATGAGACTCATAAGACATAGTGTTATAAATTTTTTGTCATATTTTCCTTTACATTTTATAATGTTTCACTATTCATAGCTCACCAAATGTAGTGTATTTTCATTTGGAAAGTTGCAAAGCTAAACAATAATGTTATCAGGCCTCACTTAAGACTCACTTAGGGCCACCAAATGAGATACCATACAAGATCATCAAAATTATGAGTTAATTCGTGGATATTTGTTTCTCAAGAAAAAATGAGTTCCAAATCCCGCAGCAGGCAGTTTGGTCAACGCAGGATAATCCTCGTGCATCATTTTAACTAGTTTAGTAGAGCGTAATCAATTTTCATCCTCCATCCACAAAAAATGAACGCCTCACAAAAAACAAGGCAGTATATATATGCGTTGAACAAACCCTATTTACTGTACTTTAATTCTTGTTCTGTTTTGGCTCCTGAATTGAATTGAAATTCAATTGAAAATTGAATTTGGAGACGTTGGTCATTTTAGAGTATTTGGATTCAAGGGATGATGTTTTGCAAGAATATGAAGAAAAAAATAAGCACTATCTTTTGCCGACAAATGTAAAGGGCTATCTATTTGGAAAGCCATCTTGACAATTCGATTACTGTTATAAATATTTACTAAACAAACCAAACATACATTCATGTAGCAAAGTCACTATAAGTTATTGATACAAATAATGTTAAAACACACAAAATAGCATTCAAGAGGAAATATATATGCAGCACAAAAAAACATTCCCTGTTAATTATCCACGTTTGAATTTATCATAAACATACTAGCACTTATATTCATCAAACAAGCTTAATGTCAACATACTAAAATAAATAACAATAAAATAATAACGCCCTCACAATATATCCTCACATGAGGCTCATCAACATATCTCTCATTATTATCAAGTTTTGAAACATCAATCGACAAATATGATGTATAAGCACTCTCATCATACATCTTTAACCCATGAAAACCTCATGGCGGTGCCTTGATAACCACATACCAATTTTATGTTCCACTTTCTCTCGAATAAAATTCTTGTCTTGTTTGTGATGCTAGAATAAAATGATCTATTTTTAGCTGATTTTGTCCTTGGTGGAGGTTAACCAAAGTGAATCCATTGTTAAATTTAACACCATTGGAAATGTTGGCCCAATCACATTGAAATATAGGCATACAAAATTTGTGAAAGTCCAACAAAATTATATCATGAATAATCCCATAATATGAAACCTTAGGAATGATGTGTGTGGTCCCTTGAACTAGATTTACAAATAATCTCCGTCTTGAGAAAAACTCCACAATCTCGAGTGGACTTTTCAACTATTGATGTGTGAAATCCTTTGACATTTATTATGTAAGCCTGAATATTAAATAGCATAACGTCATGGCTCAACCCACTAGCCACTTTAGGATTGTTGACACTTCTGTCGTATTTACTTGAACCTTAATCTTTTTAAAAGATCATAAATGAAATTATATGAATTTTTATATACATAACATCATTAGACTCCTACAATGCACAATGTAAAAATTGGTCCACCTTGTTCACAAACAATGAAGCGGATGTCTTGATGTGTCTTTTTTGTACATTAGTCTCATCTTGGGATAAACTTCGATTGGAAGGCCTTAGCTCGCTCAAATGCATTATAATATGAATGTATAGGAATTTTAATAAAAAATTTAATGATAGCAAAAGTTAACAAATATATATATATATACACACACAAACACACACGTAAAGAAATTTTCCTATAAGGATTCCTTATGGTGCAGACCTCGGTACATATCATTTTTTTAAAATAGTAAAAAATGAATTTTTTTATGAAACTTCATGGATATGATAGAGATGAGGTGATATGCCAAAAATGGTATAAATATGCATTTTTGACTTTTGAAATTTTGGGTTTGTGCTAGCCAATTGATTGATTGAATTTTTTGATGAAATTTCATGGATATGGTCTTCTCACTTTCTAGATCATATCCATGAAGTTTCATAAAAAAATTCAATCAAAAAGTGGGTGAGATGACCGTCAAAATTTCAATGGTCGAAAATGTATATTTATATCTTTTTTTACATATCACCTCATCTCAATAGTTTTTTTATTGAATTTTTTGATGAAAAAAATTGGAGATGATCTTCTCACCATGAAAATCATATTCATTAAGTTTCATAAAAAAATACTTTTTTTGCTATTTAAAAAAATGGTATGTATCAGGGTCTGCGCCATAAGGAGTCCTTACCAGAGGGTCTCTCTCTCTCTCTCTCTCTCTCTCTCTATAAAAGCATCATTTTACTCAGTCAATATATGGCTCAACTTCTGGATCATTAAATAGCACATAATGATGGGCAATTTCTAACATGCCATCGGACAATGTTACTGACTTTCGCTTAGAAATAGGTCGGCCTCCTAGTATTTTCTCGTCTTCGAACTCTTCATTTCAATATTGTGGAACACTTATGTCTGCTATTTTTTATATACATGCTACAAATCCTTACACATTCTTTGGCCAAATAATTTTCTGTTACGCATCCTTTAGGCCGTTCACGATTCCTTATGTAACCCTTGAATACCTTCAAAAAACCTAATAACAAGCAATAGTAAAAGAATACAAATATAATATATATTTACTAGATATCTAAGTTGTTAAAAAGGAAAAAGTTAAAAACATCTAAATTACCTCTTAAATGGGTATATCTATCGAAATTGTACTAGCCCACATAATCGAGTTGCTCGTGTTAAGTGTACTGGAAAGTGAATCATAATGTTGAAAAAAGAAGGTGGGAAGTACCTCTCCAACATGCATATAATATGTACGATATATTCCTCTAATTTTTCAATTATACTTTTATCGATTACTTTTTGGCTTAACTCATTAAAAATGAAGTTAAACGAAAAATCACTCGTCTTAGTCGCTTTGGTAATAGCCCTCGTATAGCAACTGATAACAATTGTTTCATTAAAACATGATACTCATGGGATTTTAATCCCAATAAATTACATTCTTCCAATGAAACGCAATGATTAATTACGGGGCTATAACATCTGGTAACTTCAAATCATATAATCGTTGACAAAAAACTTTCTTTTCTTTTTTTAAGAGTGTGTAAGGTTCTACCGGCAGATAAAATTTATTTCCTTTTGGTTGAGAATGTAATTCCTTTCTAATGCCCAATTCTTACAAATATTTATGAGACTCGAGGCTATCTTTTGATTTTCTCTTTACATCTAACAATGTGGAAATGAGTCTCTCACTTATATTCTTCTCGATGTGCATCATGCCCAAATTATGACGTAAATGATGATGCTGGAAATAGCACCACCCTTCAAGGTGTTTGTGAGATCAATTCAACGTTAACAATGGCAGCATAAGGGTACATACACATATAGTAGAAGGAGGTGAGGAGAAGTGGATTCACACCAGAATATAAGTGGTTCAGCCAATTAGGCCTACATCCACTATGCAAGTGTATGATATGTATCACTGTATGAGGGCTCTAATGGCCATAGTTACAATCTCTCAAGCTTTCTCTCTCTACTGTGTGTTTAGACAGAGTTTCAGCTAGGGTTGCTAATTTTGTATCCTTTGCAAGGTAGAGGATAACCTCTATATATAGTAGGGGTGGCCATAGGCCCGAGGCCCGCCAAGCCCGCCCAATAAAAAAATAGGGCTTGGGTAAGGTAAATAGGCCCGCAAAGCGGGCTTGGCAAAATTTTATAGGCCCGATTTTTTTTCGAGCGGGCTTGGGCATGAGTTCTTAAGCCCGATGAGACCCGGCTCGTCCCGAGGCCCAAAAAATATATATATATATATATGTATGTATGTGTGTGTGTGTGTGTGTTGGGGAGGGGGGGACTTCTATAAATATAAGAACGTATACCTAGTCTTTTCATGTAAAGTTAAAAGCTTTATATATGGACTTTGTAATATATGGAGTTTAAAATAGATTTTTAATTAAAAAAATTGGTCTTTAAATAAAAAAAATAGGTATTTTAATTTTAAAAAAAATCTTTTAATTAACATAATAGGGCCCGATCGGGCGGGCCTGGGTAAAGAGCTTTCAAATCTGGGCGGGCTTGGGATTACATAATAAGGCCCGATCTAGGCCCGAGCGGGCTTGGGATAGCACTTAATTTTTCAAGCCCGGCCCGAGCTCGACCGGGCCTGCCCAGGCCCGGCCCACGGCCACCCCTCATATATAGTACCTGGGGGGTGTAATGTACCCCCATGCATGTAATGAGCATGTGTGTGTGTGTGATCTAGCCAATTTGAAGAAGACATCTGTCACTGTCACATGTAGAGAATGATGATGAAATATTCTCCCCACGTGTGGGGAATGATTTGTTATAACTGTCTTGTGTCCACGTGTCCTTATCCAAATGTCAATAGGTGCTCGGCCATCGTGCTTGGTCATGGCCTCGTTCTGGGAGAAGCCGAGGTTGATAAAGTCTAGTTGCTCGGGCAAATCGAGATGGGCCATGAAGGTCTCGGCTTAAGTTAAGCCGAGACAAGATTGAGGTCGGCCAAAGTCGAGGTTGAGCTGGATCCTGCCTGGAACATCGACTGATTTACTGATGAGGTCGACCTTGGTAGAGGTATGCCTCCCTGTTACCTCGGACTACCCATGGTCGAGGTTGTCATTCACAGGTGAGATGAAGAGCTGCTGACCCTTGTGATACGTGCATCTCCTTCTTGATGAGGTCTGTAATTGTGTCGGCCTGGGCTGACCCTTCAATGATCGAGGCTGCTGGTTATCGGTCAAGGCTCTTCCACTATCGGCCCTGTCCTCGGCCGAGGTTGGTGTCTCAGAGCCGAGGTGACACTTGGGACATATCAATCACCCCCCAGCCCTCATTTACATGCGAGAGTAGGTGATTGGGGGATCTCTACACCGTCGAGGCCTTTCTCCCATGTGCCAATGTTCATTTGACACTTGTCCATTGCTGAAGTGTGGCTTGCCTGGCATGCGCGTGTTATTAGCCATCCTTTGGGGCTCCCAAGGCAATGATGGGCCTTGGGTGATGTGCCCCCATATTTAAGGGTTTAAGCCTCCCTTTTCTCTTTATTCTCCAATCCCCTCATTTCTTGGCACAATTCATTTCTGCAGCTCTCTCTCTCTCTAGAAAACTTTGGTTCGAGGTGTTTTGGTTGGTGATTCCTCGTAGTTTCTTCATTCCCTCCTACTACTTCTTCCTCAGGTATCCTCTGCCATCCTTTTTCCTTCATTTTTCCCTATTTTCACCTTACTTTTGTGTTTTTCGATGAGTTTGAGGGTTTTCAGGCGAGGTTTCCATACTTTCAGGTGAACTGTTCTTGGTGTTCTCGATAGTAGGCCTTTGAATTTTTGTAGTTTGATCTTTAGGTGAATCATTCCATTAGCTAGTCTTGTTTGTAATTTAGAAGCTCCTTTAAGTGTATTGCCTGCTTCTGATGCTCAGACCCCCCTACCAACTTCTTGAGGAGTTCCCTTCTCTCAGAGAGAAGACTTTAGAAAAAATTAGGCAAATAGAAAGAGAACAAGAGGAGGCTCGTAGGTCACAAGAATTCCCTCTTAGACCCATATTTCCACCACCTCTAAAGGTGATATACCCTGATCCGTTGGAACCATTTAGCCAAGAAGAAGTCCCTCCTGAACCAGTACCAATGTCTGAGTCTGAGTCTTCCACCTCAGACCGTATGTCTGTGCATTCCTTCCAGGAGGCCATGGACTTCACAACTCGGCAAGATCAGGACCCTGATCAAGCCGAGGTCTCTAGCCGGGCCTCGTCCCATAATAATTCAAGAACCTCATCCTCTTCCTCAGAGGTTGAGGTTGTTGAGCCGAGTGTGGCTATTCCACCCATTCTTGATGCCATTACCCTGTCGGCCATGACCGGGGCTGAGTTCGCTCAGAGGTTCCCTAATAATCCGTCAACGTTTTCTCAGGCCGACGTTGAGTTAGATAATGATGATGATGTCGACGTTGAAAGTGATATCGACTTCTCTGAGGCGGCCGAGATCAAGAGTACCATTACTGAGGTAAACCTTCATTGCTTCAGATATTTGTACTCCATCAGCCCCTTCATAAAGCTTAGGCGACCTCTGAGGGAAAAGAGGGCCTACCATGGCCGAGATGGTGAGATCTTCTTATACGAGCATATATTCAAGTTGGGGTTTCATTTGCCCATTCACCCCATTATTAGGTCCATCCTTGCCTATATCAATTTGGCCCCTTCCCAATTATCCCCTAATGCTTGGAGGGTCATCATAGGGGCCATAGTCTTATGGAGGGTTGTCCACCACTCAAACCTTCCAGTTCAGGTCTTTGTTGGTTGCTACGTCCCCTCCTCTGCCAAAAATCATACGAGCTACTATCATTTTGTAGCTTGGAAGCCTGAGAAAAAGATGCTTCTGGTAACTCAGACTTCCAACCACAACTGGAAGCCTCGATACTTCTTCGCTTCAGGGCCATGGGAATTTGGTCCATATGTTCCCTCTTCCTTGATAGAGCCGAGGATGCCCCTAAGATGGGGTAAGGTAATGATGTCTGCGAAGGACGACCCTGGTCTGAGCCTACAAAACCTTCAGAAGGTGAAAGCCCTTCAAGATCAGGGGATGCATGGTCTTCTCGTTAAGTTCGAACACTTGATGACCCCCCACTATCTTTTTGAGACTGGTCTAGGTGGAAGTCCTCTTGCCGAGCTTGGTAAGCATTTTTTATTCCAAGTTAAACCTCTGAGTTTATATATGTCTGATCTTCTAACTCAGTCCTTTCAATTTTACAGAGCGTCCGAAGGATATCTCAGATGAGATTTGGGAGATGGCGGATCCAAGTTTAACAAAGCTCGTGAAGAAGGCAGGTTTGAATGCCCCTCCTCCTGCTCCCTCAACCACAAAGGCTCAGACCTCAAAGAAGAGGGGGCTACCGACAATACCCCTGAAGATCAGAGGCCGACTAAGAAAGGGGGGGACTCTGCCATCCCCATATCCTTTACAGACGTGCTGGCATCTCGTATAGAGAAATTAAAGATTCATGACAGCATCATAGGCCATAGTCTGCAGGCTCTGGATGCTATCGGCTCTTCCATGATCGTGGCAGACAAACATTTTTGCCATTCCGTGGACACACCCCTGCTGATTGAGTTCGGCCTCCATAGGTCCATTCAGGTATGACTTCATATCTCTTTGTAGTTTCCAAGTGTAACCTCTGATTTGATTTTAAACTTATTCACACGTCCACATGTTTTGCAGGGTCTAGCTGCAATGCATCATCTCTCTAACTGGACTCTGAGGAAGTTACCCCTCATCTAGAAGGGTCAAGAGGCTGAGAAGGTATAGAGCACTCTAAACGCTGAAATAGATCGCCTGAAGACTGAGTTGAAGGAGTCTGAGAAGAAGGTGCAGGGGTTGGAGAAGGAGAGCTCCAAACTTAAAAAGGATCATGCTCTGGCTCTGAAGGCTGAGGATAATGTCCTCTAGTAAAAAGTTAACTCAGCAGTGAAGGCATCTCTTGCAGATGCCTCTGAGGGGATATTAGCCGAATATAAAACCTCTGATGAATTCGTGAGCTTTAGCTTTGAGTACCTTGAAAGAGGTATCAAAGCCACTATCAAATGGGCGGCTGTCAAGGAAAATGAGGCTAGAAGTTTGAAGGCCTCTGATTTCGTAGGCCTCAGCTTTGCCAACCCTCAGTTTGCCTAGGACCTTCAAGAGGTTAAGGAGGAGGTTGCTACGCCTGTCGAGACTGCCACACTAGACGGCACGAAGATTGAAGGGACTGACGTCAGGGAGGATACTACCGAGGTGACCAAGGTTATCCAACAGGACCAGGCCGAAAACACAAGCATTCTCCCCTCCAACCCTTAAGTTCAATTGTGTGGCTTTATCTTGTAACGTGTGGATGTTTGTAATTTTTGAAGAACATGGTTGACTCTTTTTAATCTTAACTGTATTTTGACCTGTGAGGAGGATCTTTCACTTCATTTTTGTTGAATGCTTCTGTCTTTATGATGTTTTGACTCTGAAGTCTGGTTGCAATGATGTCTTGTTTAAACTCAATCAATAGTCTGACCTCAGACCTTATCACCACTGAGTGATGTTATAAGGGTCTGAGGTCATCACCTAAGATGTTATCCTTATAATTAATCTCACCAAATAAATGATGTTAAGGGTCTAAGGTCATCTAAGTATGGTGTCTGACCTCAGACCTTATCACCACTGAGTGATGTTATAAGGGTCTGAGGTCATCACCTAAGATGTTATCCTCACAATTAATCTCACCAAATAAATGATGTTAAGGGTCTAAGGTCATCTAAGTATGGTGTCTGACCTCAGACCTTGTCACCACTGAGTGATGTTATAAGGGTCTGAGGTCATCACCTAAGATGTTATCCTCACAATTAATCTCACCAAATTAATGATGTTAAGGGTCTGAGGTCATCCCATTATGGTGTCTGACCTCAGACCTTGTCACCACTTAGTGATGTTATAAGGGTCTGAGGTCATCACCTAAGATGTTATCCTCATAATTAAGCTCACCAAATAAATGATGTTAAGGGTCTGAGGTCATCCAAGTATGGTGTCTGACCTCAGACCTTATCACCATTGAGTGATGTTATAAGGGCCTGAGGTCATCACCTAAGATGTTATCCTCACAATTAATCTCACCAAATAAATGATGTTAAGGGTCTAAGGTTATCCAAGTATGGTGTCTGACCTCAGACCTTATCAGCACTGAGTGATGTTATAAGGGTCTGAGGTCATCACCTAAGATGTTATCCTCACAATTAATCTCACCAAATAAATGATGTTAAGGGTCTAAGGTCATCTAAGTATGGTGTCTGACCTCAGACCTTGTCACCACTGAGTGATGTTATAAGGGTCTGAGGTCATCACCTAAGATGTTATCCTCACAATTAATCTCACCAAATTAATGACGTTAAGGGTCTGAGGTCATCCCATTATGGTGTATGACCTCAGACCTTGTCACCACTTAGTGATGTTATAAGGGTCTGAGGTCATCACCTAAGATGTAATCCTCATAATTAATCTCACCAAATTAATGATGTTAAGGGTCTGAGGTCATCCCATTATGGTGTCTGATATCAGACCTTGTCACCACTGTGTGATGTTATAAGGGTCCGAGGTCATCACCTAAGATGTTATCCTCACAATTAAGCTCACCAAATAAATGATGTTAAGGGTCTGAGGTCATCCCATTATGGTGTTTGACCTCAGACCTTATCACCACTGAGTGATGTTATAAGGGTCTGAGGTCATCACCTAATATGTTATCCTCAAAATTAATCTCACCAAATTAATGATGTTAAGGGTCTGAGGTCATCCCATTATGGTGTCTAATCTCAGACCTTGTCACCACTGAGTGATGTTATAAGGGTTTGAGGTCATCACCTAAGATGTTATCCTCACAATTAAGCTCACTAAATAAATGATGTTAAGGGTCTGAGGTCATCTCATTATGGTGTCTGACCTTAGACCTTGTCACCACTGAGTGATGTTATAGGAATCTGAGGTCATCACCTAAGATGTTATCCTCATAATTAATCTCACCAAATTAATTATGTTAAGGGTCTGAGGTCATCTCATTATGGTGTCTGACCTCAGACCTTGTCACCACTTAGTGATGTTATAAGGGTCTGAGGTCATCACCTAAGATGTTATCCTCATAATTAAGCTCACCAAATAAATGATGTTAAGGGTCTGAGGTCATCCAAGTATGGTGTCTGACCTCAGACCTTATCACCATTGAGTGATGTTATAAGGGCCTGAGGTCATCACCTAAGATGTTATCCTCACAATTAATCTCACCAAATTAATGATGTTAAGGGTCTGAGGTCATCCAAGTATGGTGTCTGACGTCAGACCTTGTCACCACTGAGTGATGTTATAAGGGTCTGAGGTCGTCACTTAAGATGTTACCCTCACAATTTCTGACATTAGAGCATAATAAAGCAAGAGCCGTCATGGAAACTGACCTTTCATTAATAACCTCTTCATAATAAGATGATACATTTACATAAACTCTTTGCAACATCATATGTAATATTTCTTTAGGTGATCAGCATTCCATGGGTTAGCGAAAGGTTCCCCTTCTAGGTTTTCTATCCTGTACGTACCAGGCACAACCTCTTCTATCACTTTGTAGGGACCATGCCAGTTTGGGTGGAGTTTGTTTATTTTCTGTAAGGTCTTCTTCAGCACTAGGTCTCCCACAGCGATGGGTCTTGACTTCACCCTCTGATTGTAGAATTTTGTTGCTCTCTGATGGTAAGCTGCTTGTCTGACCTCTGCGTCTTCTCTTCTTTCTTCAATCAGATCTAAGTCTAGCCTCCTTTCCTCCCCATTTTTATCAGGGTCATAAGTCTGAACCCTGTGAGCAGGGAGTCCCACCTCTGTTGGTATGACGTCCTCTGAGCCATGTGCAACCATGAATGGGGTTTCTCCTGTAGGTGTCCTTGTCGTGGTTCTATAGGCCCATAACACAGCGTAGACCTCTTCAGTCCATCTTCCCTTCCCTTCTTCCAATCTCTTCTTGATTCCATCGAAGATTGTTCTGTTCATGACCTCGATCTGACCATTTGCCTGAGGTCAGCCAGGAGATGAGAAGAACTGCTTTATCCCAACTCTTACGCAATATTTCTCAAAAGAGGAGTTCTTGAACTGGGTCCCATTGTCCGAGATGAGAGTTTTTGGGAGGTCGTGTATGCATATGATGTTCCTCCAAATAAATTGGAAGGTCTTCTGCTTTGTGATCGTTATCATCGGCTCTGCCTCCACCCACTTTGAGAAGTAGTCAATGGCAACTATCAGGAATTGAAGTTAATCCCCCATACTGCAAATGGCCATGGAGAGGTGATTGACGTCATAGGTTGATGAGGTTGATGTGGAATAGTGGCGAATCTCTGACACTTATCACACCTCTTTACGTAAGCTGCAGCATCTTTGGCCAAGGTTGGCCACCAGTATCCCTGTGTAATGATTCTCTTGGACAAGGGTCTTCCTCCTATGTGACTGGAGAAAGAACCCTCATGAATTTCCTGTAAGACCCGGGGAACTTTGGTGGGATGCACACATCTGAGGAGAGGCAACATAAATCCCTTCTTGTACAGGACATCTCCTATCATTGAGAACTTGGCAGCCCTGTATCTTAATTTCCTCCTCTCTAACTTGGATTCGGGTAGCTCTCCCTCTCTAATATACCTGACAAGGGGGTCCATCCATGAGTCTCATATGCTTAGATTGAGACAAGGGTTACATACCTCTTCTTCCTCAATGGTCGCTTTTTCTAAGACCTCGACCGGAACGGTCCTTTTGACGTCTATCTTTGTCGCCGAGGCCAAACTTTCCAATGCATCTGCGTGGCTATTACTTTGTCGAGGTATTCTCTTCAATTTTGTCTCATCCCTCGGGTCCAATGTATCAATGATGTAGGTAGTGGTTGCCTTATTATAGGCCTCTCTCTCTTCGTCCGAGTTGAAGTAACATTCTCGCGCTATGATCTGGTCACCTTTGGCGGGAATTTTAGCATCTGATTGACCGTCGATGACACAGATTCAAACTCCTTAAGGGCCACTCTTCCTATGATGAGGTTATAGGCCGAGAAGACGTTCTCGTCCATCACGAAAAAAATTATCTTCCAGGTCAACCTCTTAGCCACTCATCACCCATCTGAACGTCCATCTCATACATGCCCAATGGGTGGACCTTTTCACCGCTGAAGCCCATCAAAGGATGATGATAGGGTACCATCCTAGCTCTGCTAAGACCTAGGCTCTTGAAGCAAGGCCAAAACATCACGTCTACCGAGCTCCCCCCGTTCATGAGGATCCTCTGCACCTCGCACCCATGCATCCTTGTTGTTATTACCAAAGGGTCATCATGGGGGGCAAAGATACCTTTAAAGTCGAGTCAGGAGAACTCAACTATAAGGGTGTCCATATCCACCTTCATCTCTTCTGCACTACGTCGAAAGACGTTAGATTGACGACCTCATGTTTGGACGCTAACTTGGCCTCTACCACATGAGCTTTCCTGTCAGCCACTTCAGAGCTAACTCCTGCAAGTCCTCCGCATATGGTGTCAACACCAAAGGAGATCATGCCAACCCTCTTCATTGGGGTGTTGTCATCTTTCGGCGAGAGGTCTGGATCGTCTTTGTCATCACCTTCTGAATCATCGTCTCTTCTAGCCGGGACATCGTCACGGCATCTTCCATGTCACGTCTTCGTAGGGTCATCTTTTCCCCCTTTAGGTGTCTTACCATCAACATACTTCCTTAATTTTTTGGATTTTAGCATTTTTTTCAATCTCGTCCTTCAAGGCGAAGCATCTGTCTGTGATATGGCCATGGTCCTGATGGAACTCACACCATAAGTTTTTGTTCCTCTTATGTGGCAGAGCCTTCAGCTTTTTTGGCCACTTAAGAGTCCTGTCATTCTTGATCTCGTTAAGGATATGCTCACAGCTCACATTGAGAGGAGTATAGTGAGTGAACTTGTCATCGACTGACCTCTTCTTTCCATCTTTCTTTCTTTGGGACTTCCCGCCACTACCGCAGTTCTCATCCTCATACTTGGTGGCCATTGCCTCTTCGACATTCATGCCCTTTCCTGCAGCTGCCAATAGCTCTGCCATAGACCTAGGAGGGTCTTCCGCGAGTTTCCACAATAGCTTCCCTTTCTGAAGACCTCCTATGAGGGCGGTCATGGCTATATTTTCTTCATAATATTCGACCTCCAGTTTCTCTTTGTTGAACCTGGCGATGTAGTCTCCTAGGCTCTCGTCCTTGCCCTGCTTGACATACAGCAGGTAAGTGGTCTTCTTTTGAGGTATCACCCTAAAGTAGAAGTTATGGATAAATCGTTCAGTCAAGCCTTTGAAGTTCTCAATCGAGTTCTTCAGAAGAGAAGTAAACCAAATGTGTGTTGCTTCTGTCAAGGTCCCAGAGAAGGCCCTACACTTTTTCTCATCAGGTATTGTGTATATGTATGCTACCGACTGATACATATGGATGTGATGTACAGGGTTAGTGCTACCATCATACTTGGGAGACACCACGGGAGTTTTGAACTTAGCGGGAGTCGAGAAGCTCACTATCCTAGCCACAAATGGAGAGCCCTCTGAGTAACCCCTTTGCAACGGGTCCCTACTTTTGATGAGGTCTCCTATCTTCTCCTCAAGGCATTGGATAGAGTCATTCCACGGTCTTCTGCCATCGGCTTAGCCGAGGTTATCCCCAGCCACCTCTAAGGAATGGACTGAGGGTTCCCCTGTCGCAGCACAACGTCGGCTGTTGACCTCTTCCTGGTCTCTACCTCTTCTTTCACTGGGTCAGCCTTGGTCAGGATGACCTTATCTGTCCCCTCTTTGCGAACCGGCAGCACTTCTTGACCTGGATAACCTCTGTCTTAGTTCATTCACTGGGTCTAACCTCTCAAAGGCTGACCCTCTGCTCAATCGATCAAAATCTGATCTTCACTGTTGGGCCTCTTCAGCTCTTCGGCCAGCACATCCTCGGCTCTGCTGAAGAGGACAAATCGTATTGTTCGAAACCTCATATGGCTCCTAACAATCTTTCGGGTCCTCTTCTGCCTCCAAATCGTCATACCTGTCATCCGGGCAAGGGTTTCCTTACCTCCCCAGGCATAAGCGCCTAGGGTTAGCAACATCCCTCCTTCGCTGGGGTGCAGGTTGGTCCTTCATTGGTGCCTGGGGTGGTCCCCTAGCATCAGGATGAGGCTGTACAGCCGTCGAAGTGATCATATCCGGTGAGATTCCAGGTGGCCTCATCATAGTTTGACTTAGCTGTGCAAACTGTTCCTGCATATCTTGTTACGTTGCAGCCAAAGACCTCAAAGTTGCGGCCACCTCCGCCATTTTGGACTGAGGCGGTGCCTGGATGGAACTGGGTCCTCCCCCGCAAGGTGATGGAAGAGGTGGGGGAAGTTCTGGTGCCATATGTAACACTAAAGAGTTTGAGTAGTAGGTGAGATTAATACCTTACAGGACCTCTTTTAATAGTGAAACAACTCCACGCAAGGGGTGGTGCCTAGTTCACCACCAGATTCTCCGGTGAGGTTGAGCGAATAAAGATGAAGAGATAACTTCTCTTCCCACAGACGGCACCAAAATGATGATGCTGGAAACAACACCACCCTTCAAGGTGTTTGTGAGCTCAATTCAACGTTAACAATGGCATGGCAGCACAAGGGTACATACACATATAGTAGAAGGAGGTGAGGAGAAGTGGATTCACACCAGAATATAAGTGGTTCAGCCAATTAAGCCTACATCCACTGTGAAAGTGTATGATATGTATCACTGTATGAGGACTCTAATGGCCATAGTTACAATCTCTCAAGCTTTCTCTCTCTACTGTGTGTTTAGACAGAGTTTCAGCTACGGTTGCTAATTTCGGATCCTTTGCAAGGTAGAGGACGACCTCTATATATAGTACCTGGGGGGTGTAATGTACCCCCCATGCATGTAATGAGCATGTGTGTGTGTGATCTAGCCAATATGAAGAAGACATCTATCACTGTCACATGTAGAGAATGATGATGAAATATTCTCCCCACGTGTGGGGAATGATTTGTTATAACTGACTTGTGTCCACGTGTCCTTATCCAAATGTCAATAGGTGCTCGACCATCGTGCTTAGTCATGAGCTCGGCCTGGGATAAGCCGAGGTTGATAAAGTCTAGTTGCTCGGGCAAACCGAGATGGGCCATGATGGTCTCGGCTTAAGTTAAGCCGAGATAAGATTGAGGTCGACCAAAGTCGAGGTTGAGCTGGATCCTGCTTGGAACATCGACTGATTTGCTGATGAGGTCGACCTTGGTAGAGGTATGCCACCCTGTTACCTCGGCCTACCCATGGTCGAGGTTGTCATTCCCAGGTGAGCTGAAGAGCTGTTGACCCTTGTGATACGTGCATCTCCTTCTTGATGAGGTCTGTAATTATGTCGGCCTGGGCCGACCCTTCAATGACGGAGGTTGCTGGTCATCGGTCAAGGCTCTTCCACTGTCGGCCCTGTCCTCGGCCGAGGTTGGTGTCTCGGAGCCTAGGTGACACTTGGGACATATCAGTAAATCTAATGCCTAGAGAAAAAAATAATGGATTATTAATATGAAAAATAAATGTCCAAAACTTTTAATATAATTGCATTAAGTTATTGTATTAGATTATGAGTTAAAATATACGTACATGTCAATACGGTAAATCAAAAAATATTGACTTCTTTTTCAAGAACACTTTTTTACTCTTACGCTTCTCCCCTTTACCAAAATCATTTTTAACACCCTTTAGAGCTTCTAAAATTTCCTATGCATTCAAAGGTTTTGATGGCCTCCTCAATTCTTTAAATCGGTCATACCAACTCTTTTTGGTAAACCTCCATGGATGGTTCATTGAAAGAAAACTCTTATGGCTCATATACACCGATTTCATACTCTTTGATAACCCCAGTGAGGATGTGTTAGGACCACAAACTGGACATGCGAATTTCCCTTTTGTGGTACATCCGACTAAATTACCATACGCGAGAAATTCATTCATTGTCCACATCAAAATAGCTTTCAACTTAAAAGTAAATTGACTAGATGCATCGCACATCTTTACCCCATTATTCCATAAATCGATTAAGTCATATATAAGTGGTTGTAGATATACATCTATGCCATTTCCTAGTTGGTTTATCGTCAGTATAAGCAAAGTCAACATTAAATTTACCTGCAATATACATAACCATGGGGAAGATTGTATGCAGTTAGAATTACGGACCAACAACTATAGCTTGAGCTAAGATTATTGAAGGGATTAAATCCATCCACTACAAGTCCAAGGCTAAGATTTCTTGGATCGGATGCAAAATAAGGCCACTTTTTTATAAATTGTGTCCCATGCTAATGAATCAACTGGAGGTTACATTTTTCCATCTTTGCTTATGTGAGTTGAGTGCCACTGCAACTAATATGCTTTATCTGATGATAAAAAAAACCTTCAAAATATTGGAATTGTTGAAAAATACCTCAATACTTTTGCGGATACTACTTTCCTAACCTTCTTTGTGAGTTTATCAACTTTCCACCACGAGGATCTACATTTAGGGCATGTATCCAAATGTTCATACTCTTTTCAAAATAAACAACAATCCTTAATAAATGCATCTATCTTCTCATATTCAAGATCAAATTTTTTAGAAACTTTTTCGTTGAATACAAAGACTTAGGAAAAACGTTATCCTCTGGCAAAATTTCATGTATAGACTCAAGAAGTTCATTAAATCCTTTATCACATAGTCTGTGTGTTGCTTTATGATTGTATAAAGATGTTATTTCTGACATCTTTGTATACTTTTTACGCTCGTGATATAAAGGAGTCTCAGCATCCTTCAACATTTGTTTGAAACTTCCATCCCCATTTTCAAAACTATCTTTGGTAACTCCTATATCTTGAACATCAGCATATCTATACATCATATGTACATCTAAAAATTCAATATCAATATCATCAGAGTGTAAAGAAGTCTAATGTTCCTCATCAAAGACCAACTTCTTGTACGTAGGATCGAAGCTATGAATGATAATGTGCTCAAATAGTTTTTCATCATCTTGTTGACTGATACGCCGCAAATATTACATATTTCACCTGTTAAACTACGCGTTATTATCCCCCTCGGGTATCTTAATCCCTATATTTATGCTCGTTAACCAGACAACCTTGTATTTCTATGATAACATGTTTTTCAGGGGTTAATTGAGCTTTTGTAGGTATTTGGATGCTAAGTATGAAGTTCAGACGCATTCCGATAAAGTTCCGTACACAATCGTACGCGCAAGGGCATTTTAGTCTTTTCACAGCTTGGGTACCTGGCCCGACATCTCACGAAAGTTGTATCCCTCCTCCCTAGCTTCGCGTGGCCGCGAACAGTGCGCGATTCCGATTCATAACGAAGAAGTTACGGCGATTTCAGCGGAGGAAAAACAAGGAAAGCAAAAGAGGAGAAGGAGAAGAAGAAAAGAGGAATGCAGTAGGCTGCTGCATTCTGCCCTACTTGATCGATTGATCGACCCATTTGGTCGATCGATCGACCATTCTGATTCGTCGAATTTTTTCCTAGGTCGATCGATCGACCAAAGGGGTCGATCGATCGATGCTCTGTGTTGATGTAAAAAACTAGATTACTCTAATTATTCAATCACAGATAAATAAAGAAGACAACAATTTTTAAAGTGGTTCGGCTAGGAATAAAGCCTATGTCCACTGTTATGTTATTGCTGAGTGTTTACATAATTCTTGATTACAAGTTCTCTCAAGAAATTCCGGTCCCCTTGAATGGGGTTGATACAAGGTATTTATAGCCTTGAGGCTGTACATGAAAGGTTCGATACATTAAATGGTATACATGTGAAAGGGTAATACATTTAATGCTGCGTGCGCGTCAAGAATATAAGCATTCAATGAATATTTAAACTATTGATTATCTGGCAATTAATGATACGACCGAGGTGCAGTTCGGACCGCCATAGTTGCTCGTTGGTCAGGAGTTCCTCGGAGCGATAGAGTACCTCGGAGCGCTAGAGTTCCTCGGTGCACTAGAGTTCCTCGGTGTATCCTCGTTGCTCGGCAAGAATCATGGTTGGTCTGGAAATGAACTTCTTCGCTGCTATTGTGCCACGTAGATTGACACGTGTCTTCGTATTATTCGTCCACATCAGCATATTAATTTTGGTATCAACAGAAGCCCCCAATGTTTCATATTTCGAACTTTGAGGAGTATGGGACATTCTTTCTCGGTATATGGTGATATTAAATGATTTTCCTGGGTTTCAGGAACATTGTATTCAAATTTCCTTCTTATTTCGCAGCTTCCGCCTTTATTTTGAATTTTTTTTATAAGCGCTTCGATCTCCGTGCAGTTTTTGTCCTTTTAGCCGCCGGAAGTTCAATAGTTTCTTTTTGGTAATCATTTCTTTCGCAGCTTCCCAATGCAGAGTATTTAAACTTCTTTGGTAACCATACCGTCTTCTACTTTTCCCAATTTTCTGCTTTCAAGCTTTCTATTCTCTCTTTCAGTCTTGTGCGTTCGTCCTTGTTTTCGTTCGTTGTTGACAGCTCTCCTTTCTTCCTGTAAGCGTTTTCTTCCTTCTTCTTTTACTCATCATGGTTTATGTTATTGAATCTGTTGAAAAATTCCGCTCTGATTTTTCCATCCCATCTTGGGTAATTTTGGAAGAGTTTTCTGGAGCTCAAGATTACTTTCATTTGGATGAGGGACATTGGTTCCCCAGTCTTTTTATTGCTGAATGTGGTTTTTCCTTTCCACCGAACCCATTGAGTCTCGAATTTTGTCAATATTTTGATCTTGTCCCTGCAAGAGTAGCCCCCAATTCATGGAGGATAATTAATAGGGTGTACAAATTAAATTTAACTCATGGGACTCGTATAGGGATCCCTGAAATTATGTACTGCTATAAGTGGGCCACTTTAGATAATATTTATTATTTAAAAACTAGGTTTCTGAATAGGGCTCTTGTAGTTAACCTCCCTGACTCAAATAGAGATTATTTTGAGCATGGGTTGATCATAAATAATTGGCAACATGCCCCTTTAGCTGGAGATGGTGTTTACAACGGTCCCAGATGCCCTCCATATGGCAATGGGATATGTTTATTTTTATTTCTTTTACTTATGAAATTATGCTTTCATCATGTTTGACAAAATGTATAATTGATATCTCGTTATGTATCTATTTGCAGTTGATAGCAAAAGAAGAACTCCAAAAGAATCAGAGGTTAATATCAAGCATCTGAAACTTATCTGGGGTTTGCACAAGAACGTTGCAGACGAACACATCAGGTCTGCCTCATATCTGCTACAGTATAAGAGTTACACAACCTCTTATACTGCTCGCCCTGTTGAACCAGCTTCCACTCCAGAAGGTTCATCTTCAGATTCTCATCTTCCTTTAAGTCAAAGGATGGGTAAGAAAAGAGCTCCTCCTGCTCTCTTTGATGATGTTACTTCTGTTGCTGGGGCCAAGAAAAGCAAAGATGATGTCCCAGAGGGGACTAAAAAGGTGGATGCTGGGTCTTCTAAAGCTACCGAGAAGCCCCCAGTGGTTCCAAGTAAGAAAAGTGCTCCTGTAGATGTAATTACAATCTCTCCGACCAAGACTTCTTTGGTTGAAGGTTCTGAGCTCCCGTTGAGGAGATTGAGGAAATCATCCTCAGTTACTCCGGCTGAAACTGCCTCCTCTCTACCTGCTGGTGGTACTGATGTTCCAAACATCATTCTTCCAAGTTCTGCAATGAGCTCGGTCGTACCCGAGGTCCATGGTATTGATGAAAAAATTCCTAGGGATATGCTGACATCCTTAGCTGCTCGTCACCTTGCTTCAGTAAATTTCTTATACTTCTGGTTTTTCTTTCTTTCTCTGAATACTTGCATTTTGTATTGACTTTACTATTTCTCTCATCTTTCAGCTGGTGAACTGTTTCAATAATATTGTGAAAAAGGATGAGGCTATTAAAGCTTCAAGCTCCTTGTCAGGTGTAGAGGATGGTCTGTTGGGTTTGACCCAATCTTTAAAGGAATCTCGTCAACAGTATGTTGAGGAAAAAGCTGTTTGGGAGAAAAAGTTGGCTGCGGCTGAAGCTGAGAAGGTGAAGACAGCTGAAACCTCCAAGAATTTGGAGAATAAAATGAAAGGCTTAGAAGTCAAACATCAAAAATGTGACGACAAGATGAAGAAGGCAGAGGAAGAGTTATCTACCCTGCGAGATATCAAGATCCAAAAAGAAAAATTGGATGTAAAACTCTCCTCGGAGAAAATGAAGAGAAAGGTTGCCGTTAAAAAATCTTTCAGCGCTGGCTGGGAGAAAGGATGGGATAAAGGGATTGCTTCTATGACATCCCAAGTCCAATATGGGAAGTTGAAATACTTCCATGATGGCTGGGTTTCTTCTCTGCAAGAGTTGAAGGTCAAAGACGATTCTGATCTATTCCAACGACACCTCCCTGGTCCTCCTCCAGCAATTGTGGAAGAAGAAGAAGATGAACCCGTCTCAGATGAATCTTCTATGGCTATGGGTGACCCAGTCTCTGCTTCTCAACCCCCTGTCATCGAGGACATTTCTTCTATGCCTCCTCCTGCCGAGAAGATTCCTGCTGATCAAACCGTTGTTACCACCGAGCAACCGAGCTCCTCGTCCCAGCCTCCCGAGAAAGTCTTGGGGGACAAGGAAAAGGTGTGAAGTTGTTCGGTATTGTTTCTATATTTCAATTCTTGTAATTGAACAATGTAACCTTTTGATGATCTAATAAAATACATCTTCGTTCCTCTTCATTATTGATACTCTGTCTGCTTTTATTTATTAACTCCTGCTTCCTCTTCTTTACTAGTTTTTGGCCAGAATGGAATTGATATCTGCTCCTGATACTGAGTTGATGCGACAATGCAATGGTTATTATAAAGCTGGTCATACAGACCTAAGTGTATCAGAGATTGTCGACATCCTTGGTCACGATGCCTCAGAACAAGCAGTTGAGGCTTACCGGTACCTGAAGGATTTACTTGATAGATCTGTGGCCAATAAGGTGGCATACTACGAATTGATCGAGGAACTTCATGGTTCCATAGAGGACCTTCAAAATTAACATAATGCGTCAATGGCTTCGTTGCACAAGGATTATGAAAATAGATATCAGCAGCTTTCTTCTGAAACAGGCCATAAGAAGATCATTGCTGGATATGATATTAGGGAAAGGACCCTAAAAGGTGAAGTTGAAGCATGCAGGCAGATTGCCGAGATCCTGGAACAAGAAAATAATAATTTACAGAAAAAGTTGGCTCAATATGAATCTGCTGCATCATCTTCCACTGCATTAGTACCAGTTACTGATGAAGGTTTCTCATTCTTAGAGGTCGAAAATGCCAAATTAAGGCAAGAACTTGATGACTTAAGAAGATCTGCTATTTCTGGGACTGCTCGGGGACGAGGAAGAGGTTCTCGGGGGCGAGGAAGAATTGTCGAGGAGCGAAGTTCTCCAGTCGCTTCTCGGAGCCGATCAAGAGTTCTTAGTCGCAATATCGAAGAGGCTCGTACCCAATCTACTTTGGAAATTCAAGCATTCCAATTAAACGTCAAAGATCGGGCTCTATCAGAAATGTTCAAGAAAAATCTATCCTTGGAAGATCAACTTACGACAACGAAGTCTGCTCTACATTCTAAGGATCTTTTTGCAAAAAACCTTCTCGAACGATTGGATAGATTAACCTTTCAATTTCATAAGCAACCCAGAGAATTCTGGATGGCAGGATATAATGAAGCCCTTGTTCATTTGGATGCTCGTATTGAACATGCCAACAATGAAGGTTACAAGCAGGGGTGGTTGAACGCACTGGGTGTGTTAAAATTGGAGCAAGGGCATTTCGTATGGGATTATCATGCTCCTGGGCTACTAGACTTGCCTGTACCACCTTTCAAATTGGACATGGCATGGATCCCAGCTCGTTCCATTCCTCGTAGCTTAATTTCAAAATACCTCGGTGATTATAGCCTTCATTCCCAGGTTGAATTATCTCGTCCTGAGCATCTTTTGGATACACCTTCTGTGATGAACGTTAGAATGCTCAGAGATGTTAATTTCATTAATTCTCCTCTTTGCCTAGAGGATCCTCCTGCTGGCGAGGAGCCTGTTTCAAAAAATAAAGGAAAGAAACCAATAGAATAGGTTTTCAATGTAACAGTTAGTACATTCATGTAACTTGTAATTTATTCTGGATTTTTAATGAAAAGACTTTCATTTTCTGTTTGTAGATCTATATTGCTATTGGCTTGTAAATATCAAATAATTTACATTTGTGCATATGTATCTATGTATCTGTTAAAAAGATAACAATATTGTGTTGTCCATCAACCGACTTAGTAATAAAAAGTTACAAGTATTAAGGTTGTTCAATCACTTAATAATAAAGTAATGAGTATAAATTGTTCAAACTGTTTCCAACCAACCAAGGTGGATAAATAATGTTTGTCGACCAACTAGAGTTGATGGGTTTTTATCCCCGACCAGCCATACTTGGTTCAATTTCAAATGTGTCCGACCAACTAAGGTCAATAATTTGTCCTCGTCGACCAACTACAGTTAGTGGGTCTTTATCCCCGACCAACTATACTTGGTGTATTTTGGGATATTTTGTTCTTTAAAGAACTTTTTGTAATAATTTTACCTCCCGGCCAACATAAGTTGTAATGTGAGAGTATATTTTTATCTTACCAACCGTAGTTGATCATGCTGGTGTACACCTCCTAACCAAAGGAGTAGTAGTGGTTCTTCCGAACTTTTTGGCTCATACGAGCTGTCCACTAGATATCTTACCAACCGTAGTTGGCCACACTAGTGTCGCCTCCTAACCAAAGGAGTATTTTTTGGCTCCTTAGAGCTTTTGGCTCCTTAGAGAACTTTTTGGCTCCTTAGAGCTCCTCCTAACCAAAGGAGTATTTGGATCCTTAGAGCTTTTGGCTCCTTAGAGCTCCTCCTAACCAAAGGAGTATTTGGCTCCTTAGAGCACTTTTTGGCTCCTTAGAGCACTTTTTGGCTCCTTAGAGCTCTTGGCTCCTTAGAGCACTTTTTGGCTCCTTAGAGCACTTTTTGGCTCCTTAGAGCTCCTCCTAACCAAAGGAGTATTTGTTGTGCGTAGTGTATTACACTAGTATTCCACGAAAAACTTTCAACCAGAAGGAAAATGGCGAAACATCCTCATTTTATTCATAATGAAGGAAATGCTTTACATTTTACATTACTGATAATACTTGCGCAGGTGTTCAGCATTCCATGCATTCTTAAATTCTTCTCCCTCTAGAGTTGCTATTCTGTAAGTTCCTGGACGAACAACCTCTGTAACTCGGTAAGGTCCATGCCAGTTTGCCTCCAACTTATTTTGCTTCTGAATGACTTTCTTTAGCACATAATCCCCTTCTTTTAAGTCACATTTCTTCACCCTTTTGTTGTAGAACAGAGCTGTACGTTGTTGGTAAGCTGCATTCCTAATGGCTGGCTCCTCTCTAACCTCCTCGAGCATATCCAAATCCAATCTTCTCATCAAATCGCTGGCAGGGGAATTGAAATTCAGCACTCTATGAGTTGGGAGACCCAACTCGGCAGGTATCACAGCCTCACTTCCAAATGCTAACATATATGGTGATTCTCCAGTTGCTGCTCGGGGAGTTGTTCGGTAAGCCCATAGTACTGATTGGAGTTCATTAATCCAATTTGCTTTAGCTTCACTTAACCTCTTCTTCAAACCATTTAGTAATGTTCTGTTTGTCACCTCCGTCTGTCCATTGCTTTGAGGGTGGCCCGGTGCTGAATGAAGCTTCAAAATGTTCGACTGATGACAATAGGCAGCAAATTCTTCATTATCGAATTGTGTTCCATGGTCTGTAATGAAAGCATGGGGGAGACCATATCGACAAATGATGTTCTTCCAAATGAACTGATATACCTTCTCGTACGTCATATCAATTAGTGGATCAGCTTCTACCCACTTAGTAAAATAATCTACTGCCACGACGAGATACTTGAACCTTCCTCGGGTCGTCGACAGTGGTCCAACCAGATCAACCCCCCACATGGCAAATGGCCAAGGTGAAGTTATGGGTGTCAACAATGCTTGTGGAGTTCTTCGGATGGAAGAAAAACGTTGGCACTTGTCACACTTCTTAGCATAGGCTATACAATCAGCCCTCATCGTCAGCCAGTAATATCCCTGTGTCATTACCCTTTGCAAAAGTGTCCGACCTGCTACATGAGCTCCACAAGATCCTTCATGGATTTCTTCAATCAATTCTTTGACTTCTGATGGATGCACACATCTCTGCAAACCTTCCATAATTCCTCGTTTATACAAAACACCATTAGTTAACACATACCGAGCAACTTTATATTTCAATTTCTTGGCAGCTAGTTTGTCCTCCGGTAATTCTCCTTCTTCAATGTATGCCCTGATAGGATCCATCCAAGATGGTCCTAAATCAAGGGTAATAATCTTCACCGTCAGGTCTTCTTCTATGCTCCGACTTTCTAATACTTCAATTGGTATCGTTCTTCGCAGCTCGGTGCGCGTAGCTGACGCTAATCGGGCCAATGCGTCTGCTCTAGCATTCTCCATCCTCGGTATCCTCACCAACTGAATAGCATCAAATTCTGTCAATAACTCCATCACCTTTGCATGGTACTTCACCATTAACTCTCCCTTAACTGCATATATTCCCATCATTTGATTCACAATTAATTGGGAATCACTGAAAACAATTACTTGCTGTGCTTCCACGACTTTCGCCAAATGAAAACCTGCTATCATAGCCTCATACTCAGCCTCATTATTGGAAGCTTTGAATTGGAATCTCAAGGCATACTCCATGTCAATATCATCTGGGGTGTTTAAAACAATCCCTGCTCCACAACCAGTTGTGCAAGATGATCCATCTACATATAATCTCCATGTAGGTACCTCGTCTTCAAATTTCTTATCTGTCAGAGTTCCTCGATAAAATATCTGCTGTTTTGTTTCATCATTCCCTGGTATCTTTCGCTCCTCGTCGGTCATCTTTTCGCACCCTTTTACCAACCTTAGTTGGTCTGGGTTTGAATATGATGATTTTTCTACATCCACGAGTCCTTTTACCAACCTTGGTTGGTCTGGACCTGTTTCTGTTGATCCTGTATCGTCCACAGGTAGGTCAGCAAGCACCTTTTGCTCCTCGGGGGTATCAGGGTATGTGAACTCTGCTATAAAATCTGCTACAGCTTGCCCTTTCAATGATGATCTGGGTTCATACACAATGTCATATTCACCGAGTTCTATTGCCCAATACATCAATCTTCCTGATTTTTCTGGCTTGTGAAGGGCTTGTCTTAATGGCATGTCGGTATACACAATGATGGTATGGGCCTGGAAGTATGGCCTCATTCTTCTACTTGCTTCAATTAATGCCAATGCCAATTTTTCTAGCTTTGGGTACCGGATTTCTGCACCTCGGAAGGCCTTACTTGTGTAATAAATTGGCTTCTGGACTCCATTCTCCAATCTGATCAACGCAGAGCTAACTGTATTCTCTGATACTGCCAAATACAAGTACAACTTCTCTCCAGTTATTGGCCTGGACAACAATGGTGGTGCTCCCAAATACTTCTTCAAATCTTGAAAGGCCTTCTCTCAAAACTTTTTCACAGTGTTTTGAAGAATGGGAGGCATTTATCAGTTGCTCGGGATACAAATCTGTTGAGCGCTGCAACTCGTCCTGTAAGACTCTGTACTTCTTTCCTCGTCGTTGGGGATCGTAGCCCTAAAAGAGCTTTGATCTTTTTTGGATTTGCCTCAATACCTCGTTGGTTGACGATGTATCCGAGGAACATTCCTTCTCGTACTCCAAAGGTACACTTCGTCGGGTTGAGCTTCATTTGGTATTTATCCAGTTGATCAAAGGTCTGGCCTAAGTCAACTAGATGATCAATAGCTCTCTTGCTTTTGGTGAGCATGTCGTCGACATACACCTCCATGTTGCAACTGATTTGTTCGGCAAAAACCTTGTTCATCAGCCGCTGATATGTTGCACCTGCATTTTTTAAACCAAAAGGCATAACATTATAATAATAAGTTCCCCTTGGGGTAATAAAAGAAGTACTTTCCCTGTCTCCAGGCTTCATTTTGATCTGATTGTAGCCAGAATATGCATCCATGAAGCTGAGTAGCTCATGTCCCGAGGTAGCATCCACTAGCTGATCGATTCTGGGCAATGGAAAATGATCTTTTGGGCATGCCTTGTTAAGATTAGTGAAATCGACACACATTCTCCATTTGTTGTTGTTCTTCTTTACCATCACCACATTTGCCAACCAATCTGGATATTTTACATCTTCAATGAATTGGGCTTTCTGGAGCTTCTCGACCTCCTCTTGTATGGCCTGATTCTTCTCGGGACTAAACACTCTTCTTCTCTGCTTCACAGGCTTGATCTCCTTATTCACATTGAGTTCATGACATAAGAAGTTTGGATCTATTCCTGGCATGTCTTCATAACTCCAAGCAAAAGTATTCTTCCTGTTTCTCAAGAAAGTTATCAACTCCTGTTTTATTGAAACATCCAACGACGATCCTATCTGGGTTACTCGTTCAGGATGCTCGTCGTCCAGAATAACACTTTCTGTAGATTCCACTACCTGTCCTTTTACAAGTTGAGATTCATCCCTAGGGTCAAGAGTTTCAATTTCTGTACCCTCCTCCACTTGGTAAGTAGTAGTCTTTTTCCTTGATTCTTCACGTTCCTCTTGCTCGGCAGACGAATAATAGCATTCCCGAGCTACTTTTTGATCACCCTTCACAATTCCGACTCCAAAATTTGTTGGGAATTTCAAACACTGATGCACTATAGATGGAACTTCTTCGAACTTCTTCAATCCAACTCTTCCCATGATGATGTTTTAAGCTGACTGCACATTCTTATCCATCACAAAGAAGCGTATTCTTTCTGTTCGACAAGTAGGCCAAGTTCCAATGAGTATATCCAACTTGATCGTCCCAAGTGGAAAAACTTTCTCGCCAGCAAAACCCAGAAGGGGTCTGTGATAAGGTTCCAATTGAGATAATTTCAAATTCAAGCTATCAAAGCATGAATAGTACATGATGTCTGCCGAACTACCGTTGTCTACTAACACCCTTAAAATGCCACATCCTTCATCCTCATTTTGATTACCAAAGGATCATCATGAGGGTAAAGAACACCTGCCAGGTCATTTTTTGAAAAACCAATCACTAGCTTCTCTTTGTTTACCTTCCTCGGACGATCATCCTCGGCCAGGTTTATTCGCTGAATATATGAACAAGCTTGAGCCTCTCCGAGGTAAGCTTTTCTTTTTGCAGTAAGGTCTCCTCCTCCTGCATCTCCTCCTGTAATAACATTACAATCAAATGACCCAAAACGTATGGAAAATACCTCTCGTTCAGGCTGCCTTGGCTTCTTGGGAAGATCAGGGTCATCATCTGGATCATCTTCATGGTCCCTCTTCTTTTTATCCTCTGCACGACGAGGAGATATAGATCTCTCTCTAGTTCTGTCATCATTCTTCCTTTCACCTCTGCGATCTACATACTTTGACAACTTTCCTCTTCGGATGAGTGTTTCAATCTCATTCTGAAGGGCTATGCAATTTTTGGTCATATGGCCATGATCTTTGTGAAACTCGCAATATTTGGCCTTATTCCTTAGATCGGGATTTGTCTTCAATTTCTCTGGCCACTTGATTTCCTCGCTATTCTTGATTTCTTCCAAAACATGATTAATACCCATTTTCAATGGAGTATAATTATCGTACTTCTTTAGGACTTCCAATGTCGTCCTATTATTCCTGGAATACTTGTCACCACCATTACCTTTCTGATCTTTCTTCTTAGACTTGTCGACCTCCACTTTAACTTCTTTATCCATATTCTTCTTCGCAGCCATAGCCTCCTCGGCATTCATAATTTTGGCCGCTTTTGCCATCAACTCGGACATAGTTTTAGGTGGATCTTTGGCCAAGGTGTAATACAGCTTATTAGGCAGCAAACCACTCATCAAAGCAGTGATTGCTGTCTTTTCTTCGTAATCTATGACTTCCAACTTCTCATTATTAAAACGAGTTATGTAATCTCTAGTACTTTCACCTGATTTTTGTCTAACACTTAGCAAATGTGCTACTCGCTTTACCGACTTCGCCCCAAAACAAAAATTGCCAATGAACAACTCGGCTAATTGAATAAAAGTTGAAATCTTACCCCGAGGGAGATTGTTATACCATATCTGCGCAGATCCGGTAAGAGTTCCCGAGAATGCTCTACACCTCATCTCGTCGGGGATGGCATAGATGTCTGCAGCAGCTTGGTATTGTTCTATATGAAGTACAGGATCTGTCTTTCCATCGTACTTAGGGGTCACTACAGGTGCTTTGAATTTCGATGGTGTAGGAAAATCCACAATGGCTTGCACAAAAGGTGTTCCTTGAACAAAAGTTCTCTGTAAGGGGTTCCTCGCCTTAGCCATTTCTCCCAATCTATCCTCCAACCGCTGAATAGAACCTTTCCATGCTTCATTTCCTTCCTCATGCCGCTTAGTCTGAGCAATTGATCGCTCTGACGTAGCTTCCTGAGATTTATCTCGACGAGTAGATGGTCGTGATTGTGCTGATCCTTCTCTCAAACGTGATGGTGGTCGACACCTTGTCGATGGGGCTCTAGGTGGACTCATGTTTCTCCTTGGTCCTAACCGACTGAAAGGAGATACCCGGCTTAATCTTTCCAAGACACTGGTTTTCTCCGGAGAGAGAGATATAGGTTGATCTGTATCTGTAGCCCGTATTGATGAAGTTTGCCCAGGTTGATAAGAAGAATCATTAGATTCTCCATCGCGATATGACCCAGTACGTCTGGATCGCGATTGCCCACGATCGCTCCTTTGCCTTGAATAAGTAGGTGCACCGCCTTGAAGAGTTTGAATGAGTTGCCTCATAGATTCTTGCATGGCAGTTTGTCCTTGAGCCAGATTCGTTACAATTCCGGCCAGATCTGGAGGTGCAGATGGATTCGGAAGATTTCCAGTATTTCCAGCATTTCGATTACTGGATTCTGGATTATCTGCCATTGATGATGAATGATTTTTATGAAAAACGATAGTAACAGTCGTTTCCCACAGACGACGCCAATCTGTTGATGTAAAAAACTAGATTACTCTAATTATTCAATCACAGATAAATAAAGAAGACAACAATTTTTAAAGTGGTTCGGCTAGGAATAAAGCCTACGTCCACTGTTATGTTATTGCTGGGTGTTTACAGAATTCTTGATTACAAGTTCTCTCAAGAAATTCCGGTCCCCTTGAATGGGGTTGATACAAGGTATTTATAGCCTTGAGGCTGTACATGAAAGGTTCGATACATTAAATGGTATACATGTGAAAGGGTAATACATTTAATGCTGCGTGCGCGTCAAGAATATAAGCATTCAATGAATATTTGAACTGTTGATTATCTGGAAATTAATGATACGACCGAGGTGCAGTTCGGACCGCCATAGTTGCTCGTTGGTCAGGAGTTCCTCGGAGCGATAGAGTACCTCGAAGCGCTAGAGTTCCTCGGTGCGCTAGAGTTCCTCGGTGTATCCTCGTTGCTCGGAAAGAATCATGGTTGGTCTGGAAATGAACTTCTTCGCTGCTATTGTGCCACGTAGATTGACACGTGTCTTCGTATTATTCGTCCACATCAGCATATTAATTTTGGTATCCACACTCTGTTTTCTGCAGATATTTTCCTTTCTTTTCTTTCTTCTTTATTTTTATTCCAACTTACTATATAAGCCAATTTTGTTGTAATAAGACCATATATCAGTTTAGGAACGTTTTTAGGTTAGAATAGTTAGGGTTTTGAGGGTTTTGGATGGTTCTTCTTCATTTCTCTTTGGATTGACAATCTAATTGGTTTGTAAGTTGACTATTCATCTCCTCTACCATTAATATAGCTTGTTTTCCATTAATTCTTGGTTTCTAGTGTAATTTTCATGCTTTCATCATTAGGTTTACATGCTTTAATTCTTTCTTTCTTAGTTTAATTAGTTTAATTTGTTTAATTCATCATGTATTTTCCTTAGATAAATAGGGTCGGGATTTCGTTTACGCCATTTACGGGTTTGGACCTCGAAAGTTAGGGTTTCGTGCAAAATTGCATTTAATTGAAACCGCGCGTATTAAAGTCGAATTATTATGCGTTTAACTTTCTTTGTCATGCAACGTTAGTGTTTATAGCGATAATCTGAATTTAATCCGCGTGTGACCATTTTTGATTAAATGTTTAATCTCGCAACTTTGACTTAAATTCCTTATTGTGTGATGTTTATGCTTAATTGTAAATGCTCGATTAAATTGCTTTCGAACCAAAATTCTAATTAGTAGTTGTTTAGCCCGTGAATGTTTGTATGCGATCCCGATCCTCACTTTCCTTTTGTTTAGCGTTAACTTCACTTTTCTTTCGTCACCATAACCACCCATCACCTTTTCTTATTTCTTTTACACCATTTTTATTCTTGAAGTTTTAAAACAATTAACATCTAAAATTTAATCACTCCCTGTGGATTTCTTATGATACCCGACTTACCGCTGTGCTTGCTTGTCAAGTGTAGTAGTAGCTTAGGTTTTATCTTTTTTATCGCGGCGGCGAAACACACAACGATTGTGTCCTCACACGAACACACTTTTTCCGCCCGGTCACAAAATGTGTAGGATATTCTATCCATTTCATGTGAAGTCCATTGATTTGCTCACATTTAGTTACTAAGCATGCTTTTTATTAAAAATTAAAAATTATCAAAAAGATTTTCTTTCTTTTTTCTCCTTTGTTGGGCATTTTTCCTTATTTTCGATGATAAATTTCAATAATTGCCCGATCTAATAGACAACTCAATGATGCATGTTCTCGATTTTAGAAGTTATTGGACTTTAGTCCTCAAATCATTGATATTGTGAATAACTTCATGAATTAAACTTTATCCCATGGGCATATGCACTTTCCTTGTTATATGGATTTGGTTTAAAAATTTTATAACTCGGTAATCTTTTCTTGCATTGTATATACTTACACCGAGTAAGCTTTGTACCTTTTGTCATTTGTGAGTGTTATACACTATTCTTTTCTCTTTGAAAACGTTGAATTCTTTGGTAATCTCACTATTCTTTCATTTTACCGTTCATACTTGAAATGTGTTACTTGAGCATGATTTTCATATATTATTTTGACTTGAGAATTGCGTAAACTTTTGGAAATGATCATAGGCCCTCTTTGTTATATTACCCACATTATCCTTGACCTCACCTTATATGTTTCCCTAGTCAACCCCTTTGAGACAAAATATAGACTTTCGTTTCATAACCCCATTCCCATAACCAACTCCACATTTGAGTTTTAAGCCATACATACACCTTACATACCTTTGTTTGGAATGATACTTGGGATTGAATGATGTTATTGTAGTGTGGTTGCAATTTAAGCATATGAGAGTTTGAAAAGTAAAGAAAAGTGATGTGAAAAAAAAGTGAAGAAAAAGAGAAAGCAAAAAGCAAAAGATAACAAAAGAGAAAATGAGAAAATGAAGAAAAGAAAAAGAAAGAGAAAGTTTGTATATGTTGTATATAGTTCAATAAGCTTTGATTACTTTCCCCGATGATATATCTAATGCCGTTTTGGAACTTGTTTTCCAATTTTGATATTGCCCGCATTATCCCATTATCCCGAGTTTTCATTCCGAACACTTTGAATTCGTACATATATTCCTTTCATTTCATACCCTAGCCATACCTACATCATAACCCTATTAAAGTCCTATGTGATCTTTGGTTGATGTAATTTAAAAGTTTAAATAGTTTTGATAATCTGTAAAAATGCATTTCGCCTCTTTTAGTGTGCGGTATCCTTTCATTGAGATTACAATTTTTCATTTTATATATAGCGTTCTTCATTTGTGACATGTGTGCGGCCTAGTTTCCATTGACATTTACTCTTTAGCTTGCATGTCCTGTGTGTTAACTCCCTGTTTTGAGTGAATTCGCTTGATGAGTGTAATGCTCGTGAGGATTGAATATATGCATGGCTTTATGTTTATCCGGTTTATTTAAGTTTTTACCAAATCATATTGTGCATTTTCTCTCCCCCTCCCACTTTTAAAGTTTCAATTCTATGAGATGCATTCAACTTGTTAATAACAACGGACTTTACGTTGAATTCGTTCAATGTGCTAATAACATGTTTGAAATCTTTTTCGTTGTTGTTGAGTTTGTCGCATGTTGGGTTGGGCATATTTTGAGTAACCATATGATGTTTGTGGGTTTCATCCCTGAAAACCCTCACGAGACGACACTCGTCCAATAGGGTAACCTAGGGGTTTAACGGCTTATTTTATACGCTAAATGCAATCGAATCGCCCGTGAAAGTGGCCTTATGCTTTTATACCATACTTTTGTACTTCTCCTGCTTTTGGTTTTCTTGTAGTTCTTGTTGTTTCCTATTTCATTGCTAGGGACTAGCAATGTGTAAGTTAGGGGGTGTGATATGACGTAAATATTGCGTATTTCACCCGTTAACCTACGCGTTATTAGCCCCCTCGGGTATCTTAATCCCTATATTTATGCTCGTTAACCAGACAACCTCGGATTTCTATGTTAACATGTTTTGCAGGGGTTAATTGAGCTTTTGTAGGTATTTGGATGCCAAGTATGAAGTTCGGACGCATTCCGGTGAAGTTCCGTACACAATCGCACGCGCAAGGGCATTTTAGTCTTTTCACAGCTTGGGTACCTAGCCCGACATCTCACGAAAGTTTTATCCCTCCTCGCTAGCTTCGCGTGACCGCGAACGGTGCGCGATTCCGATTCATAACGAAGAAGTTACGGTAATTTCAGCGGAGGAAAAACAAGGAAAGCAAAAGAGGAGAAGGAGAAGAAGAAAAGAGGAATGCAGTAGGCTGCTGCATTCTGCCCTGGTTGGTCGATCGATCGACCAAATGGGTCGATCGATCGACCATTCTGATTTGCCGAATTTTTGCCTAGGTCGATCGATCGATCAAAGGGGTCAATCGATCGATGCTCTGTTTTCTGCAGATATTTTCCTTTCTTTTCTTTCTTCTTTATTTTTATTCCAACTTACTATATAAGCCAATTTTGTTGTAATAAGACCATATATCAGTTTAGGAACGTTTTTAGGTTAGAATAGTTAGGGTTTTGAGGGTTTTGGATGGTTCTTCTTCATTTCTCTTTGGATTGACGGTCTAATTGGTTTGTAAGTTGACTATTCATCTCCTCTACCATTAATATAGCTTGTTTTCCATTACTTCTTGCTTTCTAGTGTAATTTTCATGCTTTCATAATTAGGTTTACATTTTTTAATTCTTGCTTTCTTAGTTTAATTAGTTTAATTTAGTTTAATTCATCATGTATTTCCCTTTGATAAATAGGGTCGGGATTTCGTTTATGCCATTTACGGGTTTGGACCTCGAAAGTTAGGGTTTCGTGCAAAATTGCATTTAATTGAAACCGCGCGTATTAAAGTCGGATTATTATGCGTTTAACTTTCTTTGTCACGCAACGTTAGTGTTTATAGAGATAATCCGAATTTAATCCGTGTGTGACCATTTTTGATTAAATGTTTAATCTCGCAACTTTGGCTTAAATTCCTTATTGTGTGATGTTTATGCTTAATTGTAAATGCTCGATTAAATTTCATTCGAACCGAAATTCTAATTAGTAGTTGTTTAGCCCATTAATGTGTGTATGCGATCCCAATCCTCGCTTTCCTTTTGTTTAGCGTTAACTTCTCTTTTCTTTCGTCACGATAACCACCCATCACCTTTTCTTATTTCTTTTACACCATTTTTATTCTTGAAGTTTTAAAACAATTAACATCTAAAATTTAATCACTCCCTGTGGATTTCTTACGATACCCGCCTTAGCGCTGTGCTTGCTTGTCTAGTGTAGTAGTAGCTTAGGTTTTATCTTTTGTATCGCGGCGGCGAAACACACAACGATTGTGTCCTCACACGAACACACTTTTTCCGCCCGGTCATTGACAATGATAACGATAATGTGACTTAACAATGAAAACACTTGTTAAGATTTTGTAAAACTCCACCAATAACGGTGACACCCATAACGGCGACTTAACAATGAAAACACTTGTTAAGATTTTTGTAAAACTCCACTAATAACGGTGACACCCATAACGGTGACTTAACAATGATAATCACTTGATAAGATTTTTCATAAAACTCCACCAATAACGGTGACTTAACAATGAAAACACTTGTTAAGATTTTTTGTAAACTCATTCTTTTGTATCACTTTTTTACGACGGGATCCCATACCTGCCGAATGACAAATCGAGCGTGGTCCTTCGTCTGTTTGCATCAATGCCCAACCTCTCCGGACGAATCATGTCACAACGACCGTGGTTCAACCACTTACCAATTTTACAATACTCACAAAGCTCTTGTAATATAATGTCATATCTGAAGGATGACTGACTTTGTCAATTTCTGAGTGATAACCAATTAGCCCGTTTGAACTCTTTGCGAAAGAAATTGAAGAAGCTTTTGTAATGACTTGCTTGGATGTTACTATACTCTGAAGGTTCATCAATCTAACCTTGTCGCGGAGGATGTCGAAAAAGCTTTACACTTCAAGCTATGTTACATCATAATATCCATTTGCCCCCTTCATTTTATTTTATCTTAAGATAAAATAAAATAAATTACATATACCATTTACAATGCCCACCCGAAAATAAAAATAAAAGCAACCTAATCATTAGATTTCATGGGGTATATCGCAAACTATTATATCTTTGATCAATGGCCTGATATTAGCGTCGCTCAATATCTTCTCATTCAAAAAGCCTCTGCAAAATATTATTTTTCTGACACAATAACATAATATTGCAAATGGTTAGTATAACTCAGGAAATATCAAGTACAATTCACATCATGCCCCCTTTATTTTATTTTATTTTATTTGATATAATAAAACTTAAATAAAGTTCGGGACTATTTATGTAATGAATCGTAACCACCCATACCCGTAGGTGTATCGTGCACAATTTAATGTCGTTTAAACACATATCCTATCGAACTCAAGAGTATGTAAAATGGCAAGGTGATATAGAAGTTGGAGATTACATTGTTAAGTCATTGTTATGGGTGTCACCGTTATAGGTGGAGTTATACAGTCCAATCTGATATTTTTGTTCTAATGCTGTTATTTTTGGCAGCACACTTAGATATGTTGACCGTATCTCATGCACAGAAAAATAAATGAAATGAAGAATAAAATGTCATTTTATTAATTTCAATAGTTCTGGAAACATAAATAAAATGACTAATAAGCTATTGATAAATTTTCCTAAGATGCTCTGAGTTCCAAGGGTTCTTGTACTGTGTGCCCTCCAAAGTTTCAATTCGTTAAGTTCCTGGCCTCATGACGCTAGTTACCCTGTATGGCCCATGACAATTGGGTTCTAGCTTTTTGTTCTTTTGTATTACTTTCTTGAGGATGTAGTCCCCTTCTTTCAATATGCTTTTCTTCACCCGATAGTTATAGTAGTGTGCATTGCTTTGCTGGTAGACAGCCACAGGCTACACTGCATGCTCTCTGACCTCTTCCACTAGATAAAGGTCCAGTATTCTGGACAAATTACTTATTGGGGAATCGAAGTTGAGGACTCTGTGGCTAGGGATCCCTATATCCGTAGGGACAATCGCTTCTGCGCCGAAGTTCAGCATATAATGTGTTTCTCCAGTGGTTGTACCTGTGGTGGTTCCGGATGTCCAGAGAATACTATGAAGTTCATTGATCTAATTCCCCATTGCATTATCAAGTCTCTTTTTTGATCCCATATAAGATCATCCTATTGGTGACCTCAGTTTGGCCATTGCACTATGGGTGCCCTGGTGCGGAGTGTAGTTTTCGGATCGTGGACCTAGTGTAGTAGTCTTTGAAATCTTGGTTGTCAAACAACATGCCGTGATCAGTGATCAATGCGAAGGTCATGAGGTAGCGGCATATGATTATTTTCTAGTTTAATTAGAATACCCTTTCATAAGGCATCTTTACTAAGGGCTCGGCGTCCATACACTTTGTAAAGTAGTCCACTGCCACTACGAGGTACTTATACCGTCATTTCATCCTCAGTAATGGGCAGACCAGGTCTATTCCCCATATAACAAATGACCAGGCTGACACAATTAGAGTTAATGGGAACCCTGAGGAATGGGGGATCTTTACAAACCTCTGGCACTTATCACATTTTCTCGCATAATCAACCTTCATGGTCGGCCAATTATATCCTTGGGTCTCTATTCGCTTTACCAACGATTTTTTGACAGAATGTGCTCCACAACAACCCCCGTGTACTTTCTTAATGAGTTTGTTGACTTCTTTTAAGTTAACACACTTTAGCAGCGAGATGGTGTATCCTTGCCTGTATAGTAATCCCGCTTCCATAACATACTGGGCTACCATGTAGTGCAACTTTCTGACTTCATTTGAGTCTGCAGTCATCTTACCATCCTTGATATATGCACGTATGGGGTCCATCAAGGAGGGTGCCAGGTTTACCTTCATTAATTTTTGTGGATCTTCCTCAATCCTCCTCTGCCCAAGCACTTGATATTGTCTCTTTTAAAGATGTTCTCCTCGTCGAGGACATTTTGGCTAGGATGCAAGGACATTATTTTTCATTGTCCGTTACCTTTAAATTATATCCTATAGCGCTACAAATGTCGAAGAATAATTCAAGATCATTTAAGCGTCAAGACGGATCCGAATACCAAAGTTCTTCAACATTCAAGCCTCCATAGGCTTAACTTTGGTAAGGTTGTGTTTAACTCCCTTAACGGTTCATATAAATGTATTGAGATATTTTTACAAAATATTTTCTAAGTGTTGGAGCGGAGTTTTTCGTCAAAAATATTTTTTAAGTGATGAGGCGGACTATTTTCTGATGAAACAAAAAATATTATTTTTTTAACTTTTCATTTGCGCGACATACCTACTCGTTCGAGCAACATCCTTATGTCGCGCGAATCTCGTTCAAGCGACGCATGTCCTCGCTCGAGAGAGATTAATTTCTCGTTCGAGAGATGCATCGCCTTAGATTTTTTATAAATTGTTTTTTCCAGTTTTGTTTTTGTTCAGAAGAACTGAGATTACTGTTTTAACAAAAAATGCTACAGTAGAAAAGTTCCTCTTCTCTTTTAGGGCTGTAATCCCTTTTGTTTTTCAATTCACAAGATCCCAGTAGTTTGTGTGAATTGTTTTCGAACCCAAGAACACATCTTGTATCAAGTTTCTCTTGTAGAGAAGATATCTATAGCTGATCTTGAGGGGAGTACTGGGCTGAAGACGACTGCGTGTCATATAGAGTGTTTATGGGTAATCTCGGGCTGAATTGGAGCTACGTTCTGGTTGACTCTAGGATGCGGTCTATGTGATTGTTTTGGGGAATGATCATTGCGAATTTCATTGTAATTGTAAGTATTATAGTGAAATAAAAGTTTTACCCAAAAGGGGTTTTTCCTGAAATCTGCGAGTTAGTAATTTTGTTTGTGATGGTTTGACACACACACACGTAGTTGTATGTTTTAGGGGCTGATTTAATTTGATTTCAAAATTGACCCTAATTAAATAAGTTAATACTAGAAATTTGTGAATTTATTTGAATAGGTATCACGCACGGAACACTCTTACAAATTAGTATCAGAGTGGGTTTCACTAATTTATTGTGAATTCTAATTTTTTGCAAAATCTATGTGATATCGATTTTTTTAAATCATATTTTTTTAAAAAAAATCGCATTGTTTTCGAATGAAAACTTATATAATCGGTTGCCAATTTTTAACAAGTCTAATTATTCTTACTGGAAAACCCGCGTGAAATCTTATTTAAAAGCAATCGATGAAAGAGTTTGGGTAATTTGTGAAATAAGTTAGATTCCTCCCACTGTCATCGCAAATAATTCCACGAATTTAAAACCTGTGTCAGACTGGATTGAGGATGAGTTTAGGTAGATCACTTTTAATTCAAGGGGGCTTAGTGCAATTTTTGAACAAGTCACCCAGATGAGTTCTGACGTATTATGACATGAATCACGTCTAAAGAAGCGTAGGATGTTTTACAACTCACCCACGAAGGCACTAACGCGGTCAAAGAGTCTAAAATTTAAATTTTAACTACTCAATTTGAAACGACAACCATGCTTGAGAGTGAGTGCTTTTATGACTTTTATGAACATTTGTCTGACCACTAGTTTCAATCTTGGTGAGCCTATACCTGATGCATGAGTGGTTAAAAAAATTTTAAGATCCCTGATCCCTAAAGTGACTGTTTTAAATACCTTAGGTAATTTGAATCGTCTGAAATTAGAAGAGATGGTAAGAGACCTCCAGACATATGAGATTGACATGTTTCCTGACACTGTCAAGCCTAAGGATAGAGGGATAGCACTTAAAGCCCAGTCTAAGAAGAAAAGGGAAGTGATTTTTGTGAGTCCGAGTCTGAGGACGAGTCTAATTTTGATATGGACATGCTTGTGAAATATTTTAAAAAGTTTTCCATGTTTTCAAAACAAAATTCTTCCAATAAAATATTTTTTGAGAAAAATAAAAATGAGGTCCAAGAGAGTGGTGAGAAATAAGGTGAGGAAGAGGAAGAGGAGAAGTGTTTTGAGTGTGAGGGGAGAGTCCATATAGCTTTTGAGTGTCCCACTAGGCTAAAGAGAAAGGGCAAAAAGATTATCATGCAAGCCACTCTTAACGATAGTGAGGAAGATGTGAAAGATACTGGGGATGAGTCATCACATGGGAAGTTTTTTGCTTTTTATGCTAGTCTTTGTCCCGAGATGATGAGGATATTTGTGTGCGTTAGACACCCGAGGATGATTTGAGTGTTTCTAGCGAGTCTGAGAGTGAGTGCACTAGTAATGGTGATAGTGAGCTCCAGATCGCATTTAGATATTTGTATGCCAAGACCTTAAATACTAAAAAATTGAATAAGGAGTTAAGTCTTAGGGTGAGAAATTTGGGAGAGAGTTAGAGGTTTTTAGGGAGTTTTAGGTTAGTAAGTCAACTCTAGAAGGTGAAGGTTTCTTTGAGTGAACAGTTGATAGCTTTAGGCCGAGAAAAGAGTGATTTGACCCACACGGTGTCCAGTCTAACGACACATGTATCCTAACTCGAGAGTGATCTCGAACGTACCCAAGAGGTCAAAATCCCATTAGAGAACACGTCTAAGAAGGTAGGAAATATGGTACTCAATCCCATTTTGGGTAGAGGTGAGATTTTAGTAATAATTCATGACGATGCATCCACTTCACATGTTACACCCGATCCAGTTCCTGAGTTTGTGATAGATCCACATGACTCTCAACCCAACCCACCTAGGCATCCCGTACCAAATAGGAGAGCGCATAGGAGATGTTTTAAGAGAGGTGTCCCTAGGCCTGTTTATGTTTGCACACATTTCAAGAAGAGAGGACACCTTAGGGAATTTTATTTCAAGTTGGGTCATGTGTCACGTTTTGCTACTACACGTGTTCACACACATGCACCCACACCTGACACTCCGGATGATTATACGAGAGAGTTTGCCCATATTAGGGATCAGGTAAAGTTTTTGGTCAAGACTTCACATGATTTGATAGAGGTTTTTCATAGGATGTCACTACCTTTGAAAAACTCCACCGTACCTAACGATTGAGGTTTAGACTTATTTGCTAGCATAGGTTGATTTGCATGATGATATTGTTTGCCTATTTCTAGTGTGTATTTTTTTGTATTAGAATTTTTGTTTTTGAAAATTTTGAAAAAGCCAAAAATATTTTATTTTGATAAAACTTTTGGAAAAAGACAAAGAGTTTTGTATTTTGTTTTACATCGTTTGTGGATGGACATATAGGATGACCGAGTCACAATTTCATTCTATATCCACGTGACGATTTGATAGTGTTTTGACATGCGTCATCATTTCATTTTTGTGCTTTACAATGTTTGGAGTCATTGAGATGTGATTAGTTGTTACTACCTACATGTTTGACTCATAAGTTCCTTTAATGCACACTTGCACGAGTTTATTTGATTATTGTACTTGTTTATCACATATTGGTCGAAGTGTTGTCATCTCAATTCTATCTTTAAAACAAACCATATGCTATAAAACTTGACAATGAAAGTAATGTATGTAAAACCGTTTACCAAGAGGAATTTGATTGCAACAAAATATAATGAGTAAATCACGGGAAAGGATGTTAAAAGAGCCCGAAAAAAATTAAAGGAAATAAAAAGATAGATATGTCAAAAACGGGCCACCATAAAAGAAAAAATATAATGATTATTATATATGAGGAAGTTTTGATGGAAAGAAATGAAAAATGGGTTTGCACATCCTGACAACGTCATGAAAAAGAATTCATAGTTTTAGACATTATTGGTGTGGGAATCATTCTTGACTTTGATGTGTTGATGGATTAAGTCGATGTCATTTAAATTCAACACTTTCAACACCTAAGGATGATTTTGAGATTCATTCGTTAGGAGTACACATATTCATGGTGCACATATATTATGTTTGATTGATTTGATTTGCCTATCGAATACATTCACCCCCATTCATTTTGTACCCATGATTTTGTTGTCTTAGTGTAAATTCATGGTGTGTGATTTTTTTTTGAAAAATTATTTTTGTACAAAAAAATGAAAAAATCAAAAATAGTTTGTGGAAGCTTTTGAGTTACTCTTGGCATGAGCGTAGTTTGATTCATACTTGATATGCATCTTTATCGTGATAACTCCATGTTTGTTTTATTTATTCGTTTCCATGTGCATTTCAGACAAAATGTCAATTTTTTTTGCAAAATACTTTCCGAGAATTTAACCGCTAATTTTTGCATTATGAGGGAGATTTGATTATTGATTGATTTTTTATTTATTCTTATATCATATCAAACTTGATGCGTCATGAAGGTATTTGATTTGTCTCATGTGCGTAGGTACAAAAATTGAAGATCATTATTTTGCACATCCTAATGAGAAAAGCTTAAGGATTTGAAGATTTTTTATGTTGAAGATTTTTTAAGAAAAGTTTTAGACCTACATGTTTAGTACCTTTTTAGTTTTAGGATCATGGGAGGGTATTAGATTTGTATAGGAATTTTGATTTGATAATTCGGATGTTTTTATTTTGTACTAGCATAAATATAGGGGGAGATTTGTAAGGACATTATTTTTCATTGTCTGTTACCTTTAAAGTATGTCGTATACTGCAACAAACGTCGAAGAATAATTCAAGATCATTTAAGTGTCAAGGCGGATCTAAATATCAAAGTTCTTCAACATTCAAGCCTTCATAAGTTTAACTTTGGTAAGGTTGTGTTTAAGTCCCTTAAAGATTCATATAAATGTGTTGGGATATTTTTACAAAATATTTTCTAGTGTTGGAAATGAGTTTTTCGTCAAAAATATTTTTCTAAGTGTTGAGGCGGACTATTTTTTGACCAAGCAAAAAAAATTATATTTTTAATTTTTCATTCGAGTGACATACCTAATCGTTCAAGCGACGTCCTTATATCGCGTGAAGCTCATTTAGGCGGCGCGTGTCCTCATTCGAGCGAGATAGCTTTTTTGTTCGAGCGACGCACCGCCTTAGATTTTCTATAAATAATTTTTTCAGTTTCATTTTTGTTCAGAAGACTTAAGATTATTGTTTTATGAAAACTGCTACTACGGAATATCGTTTGTGTTCCATTTTAGGGCTTTAATCCCTTTTGTTTTTCAATTCACAAGATCCCAGTAGTTTGTGTGAATTTTTTTAGAACCCAAGAACACATCTTGTGTCAATTTTCTATTGTAGAGAAGATCTCTACTACTGATCTAGGTTCTTTTTAGTGGAGTACTGGGCTAAAGACGACTGGGTGTCATATGGAGTGCTTGTGGGTATTCCTGGGTTGAATTGGAGTTGCGATTCAGGCTGACTCTAGGTTGCGATCTATATTATTGTTCTGCAGAGTGATCATTGTAAATTTCATTGTAATTGTAAGTATTATAGTGAAATAAAAGTTTTACCCAAAAGGGTTATTTTCCTAAATCTGTAAGTTAGTAATTTTGTTTGTGACGGTTTGACACAAACATACACATAGTTGCATGTTTTAGGGGTTGATTTAATTTGATTTAAAAATTGACTCTAATTAAATAAGTTTATATTGGAATTTGTGAATTTATTTGAATCGATATCACGCACGGCACACTCTTACACAGGGTGTCTTCTCGGACATTATCCAGTCTAGGGATTCTTAGTATTTTTGCTTTCGCAAATTCTTCCAACCTTTACCGAACGATGGCCAAGTACTTCTCCATAGACTCCTCCCTAGCTTCATAAACTCCCAATATCTGGTTAACAACTAGTTGGGAATCACTATGTGTTGTAATGTCTTTGGCGCCCATGGATGAGGCTAGGCCGAGCCCAGTGATAAGGGCCTCGTATTTTTCCTCGTTATTGGATGCTTCAAAGTGAAAATGCAGGGCGTATGCCACATATATGTCGTCAGGCATGGAAATTATAATGCTGGTGCCACTTCCCATCGAACAGGATGATCCATCAACATATAATTTCTAGATTGCACAATCTTGGATGAAGTGTGCTTATTCCATTTTACCGAACTTGAAAAGTTGGCGATGGGACTCTTTATGCTGTCCCCTATCTTCTTTGAGGGAGCTCTCTCCCTGATAAGTCTGCTTGGTGTTGTCTAGGCTCATGGCCTCCTCTAGATGTGGCAGTTCACTGCTGAGGATTAAGCTCTATCCATGAGGAGTTTTTTCAGATGGTTTCTCATTGTAAGTGAACTCTGTAATGAAGTCCATTAATACATGTCCTTGTATTGCAGTCCTAGGTTCATATTGTATATCGTAAGTGCCCAGTTCCATGGACCAAGCCATAAGTAGACCAGACTTTTCTAGTTTATGTAAAATTTGTCGGAGAGGTAGGTCAATATTGATAACGATAGTGTGGGCTTGGAAGTATGGTTTCATCCTTCGCGAAGCTTCTCTCAGTGCTACTATTAATTCTTCCATTCGCAGATATCGAATCTTGTCCCTTAGTAGGCTCTGCTGGTATAATAAACTGATTTTTGGAACTAACGGCTGATTCGGACACTGCAAGATATAAGTAAAGTTTTTCGCATGCAACTGGCCATGATAAGAGAGGTGGGGATCCCATGTAATGCTTTAGTTTTACGAATGCGTTATCTCATTCCTCATTCCATTCGAATAACTTTCGTAACACCTTGAAGAAGGGAAAGAACTTATTAGTGGCTCTGGAAATGATCCTGTTCGGCGTAGCTACTCGCCCAGTTAGTCTCTTAACTTCTTTCTTCGTCGTCGGAGACTTCATGTTAAGTAGAGCCTGGATCTTGTAGGTATTATCTTCCATGCCTCGATGATTTATGATAAAAACCAAGGAATATTCCCTCATTCACCCCGAAGACGCACTTGGCGAGATTCAGCTTCATCGGTTACTTCTCCAATTTATCGAAGGTTTGGTCGAGGCCCTTAATATGGTCGGTGACCACCTTGATTTTTGTGAGGATTTCATTTATAAAAACATCCATGTTAACCCTGATCTGGTCCTCAAAAACTTTGTTCACCAGCCTCTGGTAGGTGGCTCCTGCATTTTTAAGACCAAACAACATAACATTATAATAGTAGGTACCTCATTGAGTTATAAAATACGTTTTTTTCTCTGTTGGAGGGATTCATATTGATCTGGTTGTAACCGAAATATGCGTCCATGAATCTAAGGAGCTCATAGCCCACCATGGCGTCGGGTAGATGGTCAATCCGTGGTAGTGGAAAATAATCTTTCAGGCAAGCTTTATTCAAGTTGGTAAAATTGATGCACATCCTTCACTTGTCATTTTTCTTACGTACCATGACCACGTTAGCCAACCATTTTGGGTACATGACTTCGTCAATGAAGTTAGCTTTCTACAATTTGAGAACTTCTTCCTGAACAGCGAGGTTCTTGTCGGCATCAAAAACTCTCGATTTCTGCTTGATTAGTTTTGCCCCCACATCACATTCAACTCATGGCACATGAAGTCGGGATCTATTCCCGACATGTCATGTGGCTCCATGCGAACTACTTTTTGTGATGTTGCAAAAATTTTATAAGATCTTTTGTTAGAATAGGATCTAAAGATGACCCGATCAATACTGTTTTCTCTGGATGGATGACGTCAAATGGGACTGTCTCAATTTCATCAGCGAGCTGCCCATTGACCAGTCTTGCTTCATCTCGAGGATCGATGGTCTCAATATGATAGGTGGTTGTTAGCTTCTTCCATTCTTCCTGGTCTAGTGAAATGAAATATCATATGTGCACTACCTTTTGATTACCTTTGACAATGACTACTTTGAAATGAGTTAGAAACTTCAAGCACTGGTGTACAGTAGATGGGACGGCTTCTAATTTTTTAGTCCGATCCTGCCAAGGATCATATTATAGGATAAAAGAACATTATTATCAAAGATAAATAATCGTATTTTCTCTGTTCGGATGATCAGTCAGGTGTCGACCACGACTTCTAGTTCTACCATTCCCAAAGGGTACACCCTTTCTCCTAAAAACCTGATCAGAGGTTAATGGTAAGGTGTGAGATCTATGTCCTCAAGATTCAACCTTTTATAACAATTTTAGAACTTCATGTCTACTGAGATTTCATTTTCCACTAGGATCTTGGCCACCCGACCTTCTTAGATGACCATTGTGACGACCAGAGGGTCGTCGTGGGGGTATAATACCCGAGACAGGTTATCTTTTAATAAGTCAGTGATTAACTTATCCTTTTTCACCTTGTGTGTCCATGTATCTGAACCCATCGTTAGGTTTATCTATGCTTGCTTGTAAGATTAGGCCTCATTGAGATAGGCCTTCCTTTCTATGAGATCTTTTCCCCCACTGGCTCCACCTCCGGTGATGAAATGATAGTCAAAGGCTATCATGTTGACATTGTGTATCGATTTTTTGGGATTTTTAGGAAGATTCAAATTATTATATGAGTCTTTATCCCTCGCCCTTTTCTTATCGGTTGTCCTCCGGCAGGGAGATTCTGACCATCTCCTGTCTTTTCCTTCTTCAGGATTTTAGCGATTGCTACCATCCACTTACTTGGACAGCTTGTCCCTCCTGATTAAGCCTTCGATCTCATTTTTTAGAGCTATACAACGAACTATATTATGGCCATGGTCCTTGTAGAATCTGCAATACTTTCTTATGTCCCTCTAATTAGCTGACATTTTTATCTTTCTCGGCTATCGGGGTCATTGCTTTCTCGAGTTTCCTCCAGGATATGGTGGACGCCAGTCGTGAGGGGCGTGTACTCGTTGTACTTTCTTATCTAATGGAACTTTTTATCTTTTCGCTCCTTCTTGTCATTGTTCTTACCCGCTGATGGCTTTGAGCCGTTTGATTCTTTGGCCGCCATGGCTTCTTTGGCATTCATGATTTTTCCTTCTTTGGCTAGTAGTTCGATTATGGCCTTGGGCAGCTCCTTGGCTAATGCCCAGAATAGATTTCCTGAACACAATACACTCATTAGGAATGTGATGGAGGTTGACTCATTGTAATCTACCACCTTCATCCTTTAAGTATCCAATTAGGTAATATAGTCACAGATGCTCTCGTTTGCCCTTTGGCGAACTTCGAGGAAATGGGTAACTTGCTTCCCTGGCTTAGCGCCAAAGTAGAAATTTCTGACAAATTGGTCGGCTAGTTGCTAAAAAATTTTGATATGCCGCCTAGGAAGAATGTTGAACCAAATTTGGGCAGAGCTAGTTATGGTGCTGGAGAATGCTTGGCACCTCATTTCATCCGAAATGGAGTAAATGTCTGCAGCAGCTTGGTATTGTTGGATATAGAAAATGGGATCTATCTTCCTATCGTATTTTGGTGTGATAATTGGCATATTGAACTTCATCGGAGTGGGATACGCCACGACTGAGGAGACAAAGGGGGATCCTTTTGTGAAATCCCGCTAAAGAGGGTTCCTTGATTTAGCCATCTCTCTAAGGAAGATTTCTAGGTATTGGATAGAGCCTTTCCATGGCTGGTTATTGCCTTGGGTACCGCCTTTAACTGGATTTTCTACTCATCCTCGGATTTTAGTCGATCTCTCTTCTTAAGAAGTCTGCTTGGCTTCGACCCGACACGCTCCTCCTGGAGTAATCGCATGAAGATGCTAGTACTTTTCAGTGGTTGCAACGTGGGCCTAATCGATCAAACTTTGACCCTCTACTTAGTATCTTAAGCATGCTGTGGAGCTCCTCTAAATATGATTAATCATCAAAGTGGTTGGGTGACTGAATGGAGGAGGTTTCTCTAAGGCGGTACGTTCGGTCTCGTTGAGACCCAGTTCATCGGGAGGAACTGGCACTTCCACAAGATCCAAAATTTAGCCTCTCGAGATTCTCCATTGCTTGCATATAGTATTCTTTCTATCATTCCTTTTGAGAGGTGCTGGAGGAAGTCTCTTGTCGCTGATCCTAGATATCTCGGGTACGGGAGTCTTATTGGGATTGAGTTGCACTGTCTTCGTCTAAAGGGTTTGTGTCAACTATCTGACACTTTCTTGCATCGCTTCTTGCCCTTTGATGAGGCTCATTAGTATGCTATGTAGGGTGCCTGCCCCGGTAGGGGTAGGTGGTGTCTGAACTCCAGTCATAAAATTTCTCTCGGGGTTATTTACAATTCTAAATTGTCTCTGTTAAGAAGTTGAATAAGTGGTTTTGGGTAGGAACTGCAATGGCTTGTTACGACTTTCCCATAGACGATGCTAATTTATTAACGTCCAAAAGCAGAAGCAACAAATGATAAAAGAGATAATCTGAGAGAAATAATAATGGTATAGAATGGGGATGAGAGACAATGAAAACACAATGAGTTTTAAGTGGTTCATCCCTTTAAGGAAACATATGTCCACGGTGTTGCTGATTTGATATTGCACTTATTGACAAAGTTACAATTAGAGTTTTTTATACCACTTTAGGATTCAGAAGGTATCAGTGGAGTCCCTTTGTTTTGTGGGCTCATTCCCTATTTATATGTCATTTGTGGATATTTATAAGTGGAAAGGTGGATTTCCCTTATAAGTTGGGCAGTTATACCTTGATACAAGTTTATCACAATAAACATGCATGCCTTGAAGTATGGAATGTCTTCAATAATAAGCTCCCAGATAACTATGAGGTAACAGATATGCAGTTATAGTCCCACGTGGTAAATAAGGTATGTCTTGCATGTATGCGCTTACAGGAATATAGACATGTCCAATCTTATTTAAAACATATCGGCCGAGCAGACCAACACTGAGACGACCTCCCTTAGAGGTGAAGCCGAGCACATTTGCGAATTGCTTTGGACCATTAAGAACGTATCCTCTATTTGTATTATATGGGTATAACAACAACCAATCAACGTAAACAATTCTATGTACCCCCAATATTAGCTTCAAGCGCTAAATAACAACACCCGATCAATTATTATTACTCAATTTATTTTAAAACTAAACAACACCAACCAATTAATATATCTAATGTCAAATTAGTTTCAAGCTTTAAACAGCAACACTTAATCAATATTTACAATTCCAAATCAATAGTAACAATACGTAATTAATTTCAGGTCCTAACTAACAACACTCAATCAACATTAACAAATATTAGTACCAAAAATTTGAAGCCCGAAAATAATAATACCCAATCAATATTTATAATGTTCAATTAATTTTAAGTCCTAAAATGTTTTTTCAAAATTCCTAAAATATTTTTAAATATAAAATGAAAACACTTGAACTTAACCTTCTGTAAACAAACATAACTACAAATAAATAAATAAAATAATAAATGGTAAAACATACCAACAGTAGGTCATATAAAACACGTAGAGAATATTTTAAACTTGAGAGGAGAGAAGGAAATTTTCAAAAGTTGGAGTAGAACTGGGTTGATATTTTGAACTTGAGACATAAAAGGTAAAAGAGGTGGCATATGGTTTATAAGATTTTTACAACTTCTTACGTTTTTTTGCCCTTTACTTGAGAAAACATTGATTCTTTGCTCCTAAACTTCAAACCTTTTCACTTAGCTCCCATAAACAAATTTTCTGTGCAATTTTTGAAAAAATCTTTGTGTGTGTGTGGAGGGGAGGGGGGGGGGGGGGATCAACCCTTAATAGATCAGCACCACTACAACAAAAGTGTTGTTATGATTTATGAACCCCCCAAATCATATGAAAACTGATCCAATTAATTAAAAATAGAAAAATCAAAGAAACCAAAATTTGATTCACCATGTATATATGTGAATATCTATATATACCAAATGAAAAAAGTGAAAGGAACCCTTAAATCAGCATAGAACAATCCTTGTAAAAATGAATCAAATCTTTTATAGAGCTATGAGAATAACGGATTTGATGAATGAGAATAATGTATTGGTGGATTAATTTCTAGTGTAGAAATTGATTTGATTAAATAAAATCATTGATAGACTTATGAGAATAAGGTATAGGTTTATGAAAATTAATCAAATATCGTTGACACGGCTGATAGAGTCGTGAGAGAAATGGTCAAATGTCAATGGAGAATAGAGATAAAGTACCTTACATGAATGGCCAAATATCAATGGAGAATTTATTGCATGAGAGTTTGCATGAGAACTTCCAATAGGTTTGAGGCTGCTCAATCTCTGGTCATGTTATTTTTTTCCTTTTTTGATATAGTGCAAAAAATTTAGGCGGAAAAATCCGGGCCTATGAATTTTTTTCTGCGACACTTATTTTCAAAAAGTCGTTACATTAACTATGACACGTGTGAAAATGTCTTCTTCCATAATAACATGACATATTTATTTTATATGTCGTCCTCTTTCCTATAACCGAATTGTTTATAACATGATAGGTGAATAAGTCATCATTAAGTATTATCTACGATGCATTTTGATGAAGTGTCATTAACACTAAGTCATGGAAAGTATTTTTTCTTGTAGTGCACTTTTCAACCTTCTTGGGACTATCAGTGCAATAAACAAAATCCACCATCTTGTAATGCAAATCCTCTCCAAGGAACTCCCATACATTGACCCTATGGTCGACCTAACAAAAGATCTCGCTACCAACTCTAAGGAAAAAATAGTCTGACTCAAGGAACACCACCTTCCCCAGCTCGTGGTCTATTCCAAGGTCCTAGAGCCCCTAAAAATCACTCCAAAGGTTTCCAGGAATAATCCACCCCACCTCATCACCATCATCACGGGAGATAGAGTACTCAATAACTGGACTTACCTTAAAAGAATCCCAGCACTTATCATCTAAAGCCCCTTCGAGTATGTCATGTTATTCGAAGATCCCCCCCCCCCCCCCCCCCATATCCCCATTCCTAATGTATCCCTCTAAAAGCAGACTTTTTGCTATTATCAATATTGTCCTACCTCCCATTTATGGTGTAATAAAAAGTGATTTCTAGTATATTCCTGCAAGTGTTTCATGTGATGATTATAAATCCAGCGATGGATTATAACTCACACCTAATAATGATAAGTCAATGAACTTAAAATACTTAAAACACTTACTTGACTAAAGTAAAAATAGATGTATATCTCCCGATGAGGATGACACAATAACCATAGACTTCGGCACTCAAGAAAACCCTAAATAGTCACAAATAAGGTCCTCACTAAATGAGAATGAATAAAGGGATCTCACATATCTTCTCGTAGATTTATTAGCTTTGTCTTATGCCGACATGCCCGTAATCTACTCGACCATCGTCATGCATGAGATAACCACTCTCCTAAGGCAAAACCTATAAACCAAAGGCTCTATAAACTAAGATACCCGAATGGTCGTTCAAAGTAAAGGAGGAAGTAAAGAAGAAAATCAGGGTAATTTAGCATCCAAACTTGTCTAGATAATATCTTACCAATACCTAAAGTCAACAGAAAAGTCTGAATGTGCATATACTACATGGTTCTTAATTGGTCCTTCCTTAAAGACAATTTCCTTCTATTTCAAATCGACTTATTGGTATATAATACAACTAGTAGTGCACTCAAGTCCTTCGTAGATAGTTTCACAAGAAATAGTCAAATAAAAATGCACCCTAACCAACAAAAAAAATCATCACCTCCTAGGGAACATACTATTATACAGTCATGCCGTAAAGACTCAAGAATCTAAGTGCAACTTACCAAAGAGGGGACATAACCATATTACACAATATCATAAATAACAAAGTAGAGGTCTACGTAGATAATATGATCATCAAATTAAAAGACCAAGAAGGACGCGTCGAGAAACTACGAAAAAATTTCCAAAGGATATGCCTCTTTACAATGAGGCTAAATGCACAAAACACATGTCTTTAGAGTCACTAAAAGGAAAATGTGAGGCTTCATTTTTATCAAGGATGGAAGCTATATAGACCCCGCTAAGGTCAAAGTTGTATGGGAAATGCCACCATAAAAAATAGGAAAAAATATCAGAGGGTTCCTAAGCCAAATGCACTTCATAAGGCGGTTCATTAACCAAATTACTACTATTTATGAACCCATACTCCAAATACTTAAGAACGATTCACCCAAATAATGGAATTCTCAATGATAAGAAGCATTTGAGAATATACAAGAGTACCTCACTCACCCACTAATGCTAGTACCTCCCCAATCGAGACGACCTATCCTGCTCTACATGACCATAATTGATACCGCTGTCGGAGCCATGTGGCCTAATACATAGAGAGTTCTCGAAAGGAATGTGAAATTAAAATGTTAGAAAAAATCTACTCTCTTATGATCTCTAATGCACTCCCTTGGAAAAGTAATGTATATCCCTCGTATGGATCCCCCACGAACTATGACACTATATGATGTCCTTCAATATATATCTCATCTATAGGATGGATCCCTTGAAATACCTCTTAGAGAAACCCAATTATTTATCCAAATGGCCAGATAGATATTGATGATATTCGAGATTGAAATCACGTATGTCACACAGAAAGACACTAAAGAGCGATCCATCTCTAATTTTCTTGAAAGACAACCCTTGTTAGATGAAGTAGACTAAAACGAGATAGAATTCCCAAAAGAGTATCTCTTCGCCTAAATAATAGAGAAACTTGGGAACTCTACTTTAATGGGCCTCCAAAAAAGGTATTCAGCGTTAAAATGATCATATTATCTCCTAACTCATGACGACGCCCCACGACCATTAAATTCACCTAAGAATGCACAGGTAATATAGTCGAGTATGAGGATTGTGTCATGAGTCTCAAAATCACCATGGAAATGGGAATCACTAACCTAAAAGACTATAGAAACTCCAAACTAATCATTAGTCAAATATTGGGCAAATAAAAAATCTGAGATGAAAAACTGCATCCATACCATGCCTGATTAGAAGAGGTAGCTTCGCAATTCGAGCATCTCAAATTTGACTTCCTCCCAAGGGCTCTAATAAATTTTCCAGATGCACTTTCCACCCTATCCTCCATAATAAAAATTCCAGATGAAAATACAAACATCATATTTACCATGACAATTCGACGCACCCTATCCTATTGCTTTGTGGCCGATTCCATCAATGAGATAACATTAGGACATACAATTTGGTACTACGACACATGGAACTTTCTCCACAAGAACCACCACTCACCTAAAGCTTCCTAAAATGATCGCTTGACCCTAAGATAATTGGTATCCCAATTCATCATTTGTAGGGGCTAACTTTACAAAATAGGTTTTGATGGAAGACACTTACGGTGCATCATCGTCGAAGATGAGACCTTCGAGATCATAGGCAAAACCCATAGCGATGAGTGCAACCCTCATATAATTGCGCAAACCCTCTCCCATAAAATCTCATACAATCATATTACTAAACTGGAATGAAAAGGGATTCCACAGAGTAGGTAACAAGATGCCTCAAATGTGAATTATACACCCCACAGAGCACTTACATCCTCGAGAACTCTACTAAATGACCTCATTATGACCTATCTCCACTTAGGGGATAGACATCATATGGAAGGTAACTCCCAAATCCTCTAGTGGGCATGAATTTATCCTGGTTTCCATCAATTATTTCTTGAAATAGGTCAGATGAATCTTATATGGTGAAAAATTCTAAGAAGGTTGCCAAATTCATACATCGAAACATCATCTACCCCTTGGTGTACCCCACGAGATGGTATCAAGAAATGGGTCTCAATTAGAGAAAGATGTCTCAAACCTACTACATGAATATATTATTAGGGATAAGTCATCTCTATGATGATCACAAACCAATGGAGCCATTGAAGCCGTAAATAAGAATATCAAAAGCATCATCAGCAAGAAGATTGAGACTTACATTGACTCGTAAAATAAAATCCCATATGTTGTCTAAGACATATGTATTTCAAAGAGAAACTCAATTGGGGACACCCATACTCTTTAGTTTAGGGAATGGAGGCATTTCTAACCACGGAACATGAAGTACCATCCTTAAGAGTGATTCTCGAAAGAAAAGTGACTGAAACCAACTGGGTTCAGTCTCATTGTGATGAACTAGATCTCCTCGATAAGAGGAGACTGAAGGTTGCTTATCAAAATCAGGGCTACTAGCAACATATCACCTAAGCCTTCAATAAGAAGGTAAAGAAGCGAAACATGCAAGAAAGAGACCTAGGCCAGAAAAAGAGAATCTCAAAGCTTTCTAAACTTTAGGACATAAATATGCACCTAACTAGGGAGGACTCTACCTCATCACCAAAATAAACTCCAGTAGGGAGACTACAATGGCTAATATTGAGGGAGTCACATTTTACCAAACCTTCAATCTCGACTGATTGGAGAAATTATTTACTTAAACCCGCTAGTGGTGAAAAGGAAAATATCGATTTAAACACCAAAAATAATCGATCATAATGGGGAGGGAAGAGTATGCTAGCCCATACACATTCCCAGCCCGACATTAAAAATTCCACTTGTGCCACCAACCTTGCGGTTGAAGTCAACTAAAAACATTTTAAACTCCCACTATATCACCTAGAGAGAACTACGTAGACCAGATTCTGTGCCATATTTTTATTGTAGACATTCAATACATACATATAGTTTTCCTTGAATTGGAGATACATACGAAACCTGAGATATCACTTCAGTCCTGATCTAAATAAGCACTAAAATCGTAATTTATGGAAAAACTCTACTTATGGTCATTATTCCTGTGGGAGCAAAAAATATGCCTACATAATAGCATGACACGTGGCGAGCACCCCGGTCAAAATGGCAAGCAACAGACGCTCCAACAAGATAGGAATGGCCAGAGTCCTTGATAAACTGGAAGACTAAGGAGAAGTATCAGATTCAAATCAAACTCCATAAAGATAGGACGCATCCATTTTTCTAACCCTAATGTAACCCCTAACTCTATATAAAGGGGACACCCCCCATTGTGAAAGGGGGCTTAGAAGATAGAGAAACACTCTCATGTAAAACTCTCTCATGATTCTAATGGAACACAACAGTAGCCCCGTGGACGTAGGCCATTCATGGTCGAACCACGTAAATCTTTGTCTCTCTCATATTTATTTTTATACATTCATCATGGTGAATGGGCACCCCCCTACGGGTTGATTTTTGGATACCATAATTGGCGCCATCTGTGGGAAATGATACAAAAAGTCTTTCCTCCTTCTTGACGAGATAAAGATTTACGTTACGATGCAATGGCTTACACGCACAAAGCCTCGTCAAGAGCTAAGTTTTTTCTTTTTATGCATATGAATAATTGTATTTTATGCACGCACCTTTTCCTGCAATCGTGATTCTCATATGTTTATATTCATATACTTGTGTTGAATTTTCATTCACGAATCTACATAAATCAAGAGTTTCGTAATCATGATTTTTTTAGGAGTCCTTAGAGATATGAACTTTCTCGAGACTTTTCTGGGCAAACACAGTTATTTTCTGGGTTACATAATAATGTTGATTCCCATATCCCATATTCTTCGACTGGGACAAAACGTCTAAAATATTTCTATCTCATCAAGAGGCATGTGGACCACATCTTTACAAACATATCGAAGGAAATTATCTCAAGAGATATGTTTTCACAAAGGTATATAGATTTTGGGCACACGATCAAGCCATCAATTCATGTTTTCATGAGGAAACTGATGGGCATCCAGTCATCTCCCTGGAAAGGACGAAAATCTAGTCAAACATAATATGAAATTGCAATCTGAAATCTGATTTTTTGCCCAAAAACATTCTGCAGCAACGAGGATTTCCCTATAGGTTTTTCTTCGATCACGCTTGCCAGTTCCTTCTCCTCTCCGACCAATGGTGGAAAGCGAGATTTCTATAATACGAAAATCGGTCGAGGACCCATTGATATACCTATATATACCCTCGACTAGGCTGAGGGAGACCTCCAATATAGGCGTGCCCAAGATGGTCTCTTGACCCCTAATCCTGATCCAAACGACCCTTCAAGGGGCCGACCCCTCATCAGGCCCCTCATCCTGATCCAGATGACCCTTCAAGGGGTCGACCCCTCATCAGGCCCAGACGACCCTCCAAGGGTCGACCCCTCATCAGGCCCAGACGACCCTTCAAGGGTCCGACCCCTCATTAGGCCCGGATGACCCTTCAAGGGGTCGACCCCTCATTAGTCCCGGACGACCCTTCAAGGGGACGACCCTCCATCGGGCCCAGACGACCCTTCAAAGGGCCGAACCTCCACCAGGCTCAGACGACCCTTCAAGGAGTCGACCCCTCACCAGGCTCGGACGACCCTCCGAGGGTACGACAGTACGAGGCCTAAATTAGGTCAGACTCACTACCAAAAGGAACTTTTCCCTCTACCTCATATCATAGGCCGAGGGTGACATCATCACAGCGCGTGGTTTGGGAGACGCGTGGAACAGTGCACGTGAGGCTCACATGGAATATTGAAGACCGTTATAACAATATCACCCCCTCACATGAGGGAATATTATGTCATCATTTGGCATCTACAGGTGTCAACAGGAGATTGGCTAGATCCTCATTCACATGCACCATGCATACTTGGGGGGTACACTACACCCCCCAAGACCTATATATACTTGTCACCTACAACCCTATAGGGGGGATCAAAAATTGTAACCCTAGTAAAAACTCTGCTTGTACACACAGTAGAGAGAGAAAGCGAGCTTATGTGCATTGCATCCAAGGCCATTAGTGCCCATACTTAGTGGATCACACACTCACAGTAGATGTAGGCTTGATTGGGTGAACCACTATACATCATTATCTTATTCCTCTTATACTCACCTCCTTATATACATATACATATACATCTCTATGGCTGCCATGGTTACTACTGTTTGAGCTCATCATCACTTACCTGGTGGTGCTAGATTTCAGCATCATCAGTTTGGCGTCGTCTGTTGGAACGAGAAGACATCTCTTCCTCTGTACAGCTTGACCTCACTGGGCACTCTGGTGGAGAACCAATTCTCCCCCTGTGAGGAGGTGTTTCGCCATTGAAAGAGACCCATTGAGGTTCTCGAGCTCACCAGTCCTTTTTCCAGTTCAGCTTTTCATAGCTCAAACACATGGCACAGGAGATACCATCACCACCACTCGCTCCACTGGATAGTGGAGTGGGACCCAATTCTAGTCATCCACCACCTCAGTCTGAGATGACTAATGTGGAGGCAGCCTTAAAGTCTCTGGCAGCAAGCCAGCGGATCATGCAAGAGTAGTTCACAACTCTAAACCAGAACATACTAAGACCACCAGGGGTCTCACCTGAGATGATTACTCCGGTAGCGGCTCCAGGGCAACATGAGGCCAGGGGACCACCCCAGGCACCACGCAAAGACCTGCCACCCCCTCAGTGGCATAGGGATATTGTTGACCCCCGGCGTCTACGCCTAGGGAGGCAAGGAAACCCTTTCCCCGAGGATAGGTATGACGATCTGGAGGGAGAGGAGGCCCCCATAGAATGCTGGGAACCATATGAGGTCTCCAACAATACTGTACGACCTCTCTAGGAGAGTAAAGGGAAGTGCGGGAGACCAAATCCTGATGATCGCCCAAGAGGCTCTGCTTTTGATCACTTGAGCAGGGGGTCGGCCTTTGAGAGGCTGGGCCTAGTAAATGACCTGCGAGAAAAATTATCCAGATCAAGGAGCGCTGCGAGGTCCAGAAGGGAGGCAGCAGATGGCCGATCCCATGGGGGCCGACCCCTAGGATGAGACGATGGTCAGGGGGAAGTAAATATCCGACACAGGCCTGTCGCCGCAGAACCCTCCGTCCACCTTAAAGAGGCGGCGGGGGATAACATCGGCTAGGCTGACCCCACGAGGCCCTGGAATGACTCAATCCAGCGACTGGAGGACAAGATTGGTGATATTCTGAAAAGACAAGACCCTCTTCATAGAGGATACTCCATAGGATCTCCCTTTGTGGCGAAGATAGTCAACTTTCCTATGCCATCAAAGTTTAATCCACCTATGGTCACCCCACGGTATGACGGGAGTACTAATCCTGTCCATCATATTGAGATGTATCAATTAGCGACAGACCTATACTCTATCTCAGATGAGATGAGGTGTCGTGCCTTTTCTGGCACTCTGACGGGTGCTGCACATGTCTGGTATATGTCTCTTCTAAAAAATTCCATTGAAAGCTTTAAGCATTTGGCAGACCGATATATCCACAACTTTTGCTTTGGGGTGAGGCCACAGAAGAAGACCACCCACCTGCTCTATGTTAAGCAGGGGATAAATGAGAGTCTAAGAGACTACATATCCAGATTCAACAAAAAAAAGTTAGAGGTGGAAGACTATGAGGAGAGCATAGCTATGACAGCCCTGGTTGGAGGACTCCAAAAGGGGAAGTTTTTGTGGAAGCTTGCTGAAGACCCTCTGAGGACGATGGATGAACTGCTGTCAACAGCAGGAAAGGTGATGAACGCCGAAGAGGTGATGGCTGCAAAATACGAAGATAAAAAAGGAGGCACCAGTGGGGGTAAGTACAATAAGAAGAGCAAAGAGGGGAAGAAAAGGTCTATGGACGATAAGTTCGCTGGTTACTCCCCTCTACGGGTCAGCTATGAACATATTCTCAATGAGATAAAGAGTGACCGATCCCTGAAGTGGCCTGAGAAGTTGAGGGCAGCCCCCAACAAGAGGAACAAAAACCTGTGGTGTGAATTTCACCAAGACTATGGCCACGTGACAGACAAATGCTTTGCTCTGAAATATGGGATCGAGAAGATACTGAAAGAAGGGAAGCTTGGGAAGTATGTTGACAAAGGTGCCTTCAATAGGGGCCGAGGGGACGACCCCAGAAAAAAGCGAGGCGATGCATGTAGAGAAGGTCCTAAAAAAAAAGGGGGACGACCGTGCTGACGATGAGGATGACCCTGACCTCCCGCCAAGAGACGACCAAGGCCTTGTCAAGAGGCTTAATATGATCTCACTCTGAGTGGGAATGATCTTCAGGGGTCTAGCAGGAGGAGGGTCAGAGGTCGCATACAGGAAGGCCCATGAAGCTGAAGCCAAGGCAGTGACAAAAACTGTGCACTCAACCTCTTTGGAGGCAAAGTCAGAAAAGAGGAAGAAGGTCGATATGGATACGCTGATAGTGGGATTCTCAAGAATGGACTTCAAAGGCCTCTTAGCCCCATATGATGACCCTCTCATCATCACTACCAGGGTGCACGGATGCGAGGTGCTGAGGATCCTGGTAGATGAAGGCTCATCAGCAGACGTGATGTTTTGGCCATGCTTCAAAGCTTTAGGTCTCAGCCGTGCTAGACTCATCCCAATGATTGGGTTTAGTGGAGAAAAGGTTCATCCCCTTGGAGTGTATGAGGCCGATATCATGATGGGGGACGAGTGGTCGAGATGGCTTACCAAGAAGGTCATCTTCTTTGTGATGGATGAACATGTGTTTTCGTCCTACAATATTATACTGGGATGGGTAGCCCTTAAGGGGTTCGAAGCTGTGCCGTCTACGGTCCATCAGATGATTAAATTTCCAACCCCTTACGGGGTGGGGGAAGTTCAGGGAGACCAGACAACAGCACGAGAATGTTATTACAACTCCGCTGAAGAAATAGAGGCACACAAGAAGGCTACGACCACTTATAATATTGATACCCTAGACCCCAGAGACGAGACGAAGATGAAGAAAGGAGAGGCTGCAGAAGAGGTAGAATCCATCATCCTCAATGAGGATAACCCGGAAAATACTGTCCAAGTCGGCAAGTCTCTGAAGCCAAATATCAAGGAAGACCTCATTAAACTGTTGAGGAGAAGACAAAGCGTCTTTGCATAGAGTCATGCAGATATGCCGAGGATCGACCCTGAAATCATGTGCCACAAGCTCAACGTGGTAGAGGGTGCGAAGCCGGTGAAGCAGAAGGGGAGAATTTACTCTAGAAAGAAGTATGAGGTCATAAGGGATGAGGTTAAAAAATTAGAAGATACGGAGTTTATGAGATAGGTCGTCTACCCTGAATGGCTGTCCAACACTGTCATTGTTCCAAAGGCCAACGGGAAGTGGAGAATGTGTGTGGATTTCACCAACCTCAACAAGCATTATCCCAAAGACAGCTTCCCTCTCCCCCACATTGACCAGATGGTAGACGCTACCGCAGGCCATGAGCGCATGAGCTTCATGGATGCCTATTCAGGGTACAACCAGATCTTTATGGACCCTGAAGACTCGGAGAAAATAGCCTTCATCACCGACAAGGGGACATACTATTATAGGGTCATGCCCTTTGGCCTGAAGAATGCAGGGGCAACATATCAGTGCCTTGTAAATAAAATGTTTGATGACCAAATTGGGAAATCTATAGAAGTCTATGTAGATAACATGCTGACTAAGATCTTGAAGGCAGAGGATCATGTGGCTGACCTGGAGAGGACCTTTAATATGATGGACAAGTACCAAATGAAGCTCAACCCGGACAAGTGTGTCTTGAGGGTCGGATCAGGGAAATTCTTGGGGTTCATTGTCAACCAAAGAGGCATCGAGGCCAACCCTGAGAAAATAAAGGCCCTCCTGGAATTGAAGACCCCCAAGACCATCAAAGACGTTCAAAGGATCACGGGGCGAGTGGCTGCTTTGAATAGGTTCGTATCTAGAGCCACAGACAAGTGTTTTCCATTCTTCAAGATCCTCAGGAAGGCCTTCGAATGGAGTAAAGAGTGTGATGAGGCTTTCAGGGAGCTAAAGTCATACCTAGGGTCTCCCTTGCTGTTGTCACGACCAGTGCAGGGTGAAAAACTTTATATGTATCTAGCTGTCTCTGAGTCAACCATTAGCGCATCAATCGTCAGAGATGAAGACGGGGTACATAGGCCAGTGTATTTCAACAGTAAGGCACTTCAGGGGGCAGAGCAAAGATACCCGAGGATGGAGAAGTTAGCCTATGCCTTGATCCATGCCTTAAGGAAAGTGAAGCCATACTTCCAGTCCCATATAATGGTCATCCTCACTGACTCTCTTCTTAGGCAAGTCCTACATAAGCCAAAAAAATCAGGCAGGTTAATGGTCTGGGCCATAGAGCTGGGGGAGTTTGACATTTTATATCAGCCTAGGACGGCCATTTAGGGGCAAGCACTGGTGGATTTTGTGGCCGAGTATACTTGGGAAGATGATGAAGCCGAGGGTTAGAGCCTCGGGAATACAAATACCCAATAATACAGGCTCACCGACACACCTGCAGATAAGGTTGAGACAAGCACCGCTAGAAGGAAAGTGGCTAAAAACGAAGAAGGAAGATACCTCTTTAGAGAGGGATCCCTCATCGAGGGAAACTTCTTAGAGGAAAAGACTTTGTGGAGCCTCTTCATTGGTGGGTCCTCCTGTGAGAGCAGAAGTGGAGCTGGACTGATAGTATCAGCACCCGATGGCACAGACATTGAGTACGCCCTGAGGTTCAACTTCAAAGCCTCCAATAACGAGTCCGAATATGAGGCCTTGGTAGCAGGCCTCTACTTGTCCAAGTCTCTTAGTGTCAACCAGATTCTTGTCCATAGTGATTCGAGGCTAGTAGTGAATCAGATACTAGGAGCCTAAGAGGCCAAGGATGAGAGGATGGCCAAGTACCTTGAGAAAGTAATGTCTTACTGAAGAGCTTCAGAGAAGTGGAATTGAAGAGGATACCTAGGCATGGCAATGGCCGAGCCGATGCACTTGCCAAGATGTCCTCAATAACTAGGACAAACATCAGGAGGACAGTCCCAGTGGAAATTTCACTTCGACTAACTATTAAAGATACTGAGGGAACACTTAACAATTGCCTGAATGTTTCTCAGGAAGCTTCATGGATGGACCCTCTGATCAGATACATTAAAGAGGGAGAGATGCCAGAAGCAAGGCAAGAAAGGAAGAAGCTGAGATACAGGGCTGCAAAATTCACCGTCATCGGAGACACCTTGTACAAAAAGGGGTTTCTGCTCCCCTTACTCAGGTGTGTACACCCATCTGAAGTTCCACGCATTTTACGAGACATGCATGAGGAGTCGTGTTCAAGCCACATTGGGAGAAGGTCTCTGGCGAAGAGGGTGATCACCCAGGGGTACTGGTGGCCGACCTTGGGGAAAGATGTCGCGGCGTATGTAAAAAAGTGCGATAAATGTCAGATTTTCCACCGTCCCACACCAGCCCCATCAGCCTCTTACCTCCATTACGTCCTCGTGGCCATTTGTAGTGTGGGGGATCGAACTAGTAGGCCCTTTGCCTAGAGCCATCAATAACTATCGGTTCCTCATCGTGGCAATTGACTATTTTTTCAAAATGGGTGGAGGCAGAGCCGATGGTCGCGATTAATGAACAGAAGACCTTCTAGTTCATCTGGAAAAATATTATATGCAGATATGGTCTCCCCAACACCCTCATCTCGGATAACGGGACTCAATTAAAGAATACATCTCTAGAGAAGTACTGTGAAAGGGTGAGTATCAAATAATTTTTCTCTACCCTAGGTCGACCTCAGGCTAATGGGAAAACAGAAGTTACAAACAGGACGATCCTTGACGGGATCAAAAAGAGACTTGAAGAGGCAAAAGGAAGATGGGTTGAGGAGCTATATGATGTGCGTGGGCCTACTGGACGACGATAAAGAACTCTACCGGGGAAACCCCGTTCATGTTGGCTTATGGCTCAGAAGTCGTCATCCCCACTGAGATTGGGTTTCCTACTCATATGGTCCAAATGTACGACCCCCAGAGGAATATGGAAGAGAGGAGACTTGACTTAGACCTAATTGAGGAAAAGAGGGAAGACACCGAGATAAGACAAGCAGCCTACTAGCAGAGGACTGTAAGGTTTTATAATCAGAGGGTGAAGCAGAGACCAATTTTAGTGGGGGACTTAGTCCTCAAAAAGACCTGGTAAAAACCCAACAAGCTCCACCCGAATTGGCATGGCCTGTATAGGGTCATCGATGAAGTTGTCTCTGGGACCTATAGACTAGAAAACCTAGAAGGGGAACCCTTTTCCAACCCCTGGAATGCAGATCATTTGAAGAAATACTATCAGTAGTGTTGTAATGTCCTGACGGACCATAGCTTTAATGGGTGTTGCTCCAACAGAACACTTGGAATGTTAATGAGAAATATCAGTGTTCCCTATCATCTTGTGTTTGTCACTTCTAGTATGTCTGGGATCATCTTTGGGGAACCACCCTCGGCTATAATGAGGGTCAATGTTGGGGACAACACCTCATTCACCCTCAAGAAAAACGAGGGAGGGCTTAATTAGAAACTATTAATTTGGTAATATCAACCCTCTGCTATAATGAGGGTCAATGGTGGGGACGACCCCACCTTTGCCCTCAAGAAACACGAGGGAGGACTTAATTAGAAACCATTAATTGGGTAAAATCAACCCTCGTCTATAATGAGGGTCAATGGTGGGGACAACCCCACCTTTGCCCTCAAGAAAGACGAGGGAGGACTTAATTAGAAACCATTAATTTGGTAAAATCAACCCTCGGCTATAATGAGGGTCAATGGTGGGGACAACCCCACCTTTGCCCTCAAGAAAGAAGAGGGAGAACTTAATTAGAAACCATTAATTTGGCAAAATCAACCCTCGGCTATAATGAGGGTCAATGGTGGGGACGACCCCACCTTTTCCCTCAAGAAAGATGAGGGAGGACTTGATTACAAACCATTAATTTGGTAAAATCAACCCTCGGCTATAATGAGGGTCAACGGTGGGGACGACTCCACCTTTGCCCCCAAGAAAGACAAGGGAGGACTTAATTAGAAACCATTAATTTGGTAAAATCAACCCTCGGCTATAATGAGGGTCAATGGTGGGGATGACCCCACCTTAGCCCTTAAGAAAGACGAGGGCGGACTTGATTAGAAACCATTAATTTGGTAAAATCAACCCTCAGCTATAATGAGGGTCAATGGTGGGGATGACCCCACCTTTGCCCTCAAGAAAGATGAGGGAGGACTTAATTAGAAACCATTAATTTGGTAAAATCAACCCTCGGCTATAATGAGGGTCAATGGTGGGGACGACCCCACCTTTGCCCTCAAGAAAGACGAGGGAGGACTTGATTAGAAACCATTAATTTGGTAAAATCAACCCTCGGCTATAATGAGAGTCAACGGTGGGGACGACTCCACCTTTACCCTCAAGAAAGACGAGGGGAGACTTAATTAGAAACCAATAATTTGGTAAAATCAACCCTCGGCTATAATGATGGGGACGACCACCTTTGCCCTCAAGAAAGACAAGGGAGGACTTGATTAGAAACCATTAATTTGGTAAAATCAACCCTCGGATATAATGAGGGTCAATGGTGGGGACGACCCCACCTTTGCCCTTAAGAAAGACGAGGGAGGACTTAATTAGAAACCATTAATTTGGTAAAAACAACCCTCGGCTATAATGAGGGTCAACGGTGGGGACGACTCCACCTTTGCCCTCAAGAAAGACGAGGGGGGACTTTATTAAACATCAATTAAAATTGGTGGAAACCATCCTCGGCTATAATGAGGGTCAATGTTGGGGACGACCCCTCATTCACCCTCAAGAAAGACGAGGGAGGGGTTAGTGATGTTAATATAAAAATTCATAATACAAATCATGCAAGAGACGAATATGGAAGACAACAAGAGAGATGATATTATAAATGAAATATTACAAGTGTTCTTCAAAAATAAAGTATAGTCAGGGCGTACATAAAGAGGGTATCGGCTACAAGCAGCCACCCTATTGAGCAGCATCAGAGGGAAGGGCCTCAACGCCGATAAGAGAAGTCTCCTCAACGACCACGACTGGCTGATCCTCAGATGTGCCAACACCCTCGACGTGCACCTGGGACTCCATGTGGGATAAAGCCTCAGCAATCAATGGGTCGTCCAATTGAACTGTCTCCAGAGAGGGACGGACTGAAAAGACGACATCACCGAACTTGAGGACGACCCACCGACAGGCCGTCCTGATCCCTCTCTCCGAGTATTCGAGACCAAAGCCTTGAAACTCATCTGAGAGTTTATAGGCCTCCACAGCATCAGCCTTGGCTTTCTTCAAAGCCTCCTCCAGATCAGCCTTGACTGGACCCCCAAGTTCGTCAAGGCCTCGTCTTTCTCCTTTATAAGTGCGTTCTTGGCCTACAAGTCCGCATCGTGCTACCTCGTCATCTCATCCAAGGCCCTGTCATGTTCGGTCCTGGAACTCTCCAGTTCAGCCCTCGCAGTCTCCAGATCCGTCTGAAGATCAGCCTCGTGCTGAATGGCCCTCTCTGCCTCGTGAAATTTTTGTTGATTTTCCGCCATCCACTTGGTGGCCGAAGTAAAGGCACAGACAGACTCCACCGAAAAATGATAAATAGTTGTTAAGAGGCCGAGGAAATAGTTAGTAAAAAATTCAATTAAGAAAAAGTATGAACAAGTACCTGGGCCAGAGTGTGCAGACCATAGTCATACACTTTCGCTGGGGGCATCTTAGACAAGAACTCATAGTCGGCAGCCGAGGGGGCAGAAAACATAGACGCCTTGGCTGCCCTCAGGTTAGCAATCAGAGAAGACGGCTCGGCCTTCAAAAATGCCAAGTTCTGGGACCAGAAGGTCCCCATACTAGAAGAAGAGGCGGTCCCCTCAAAAGCCTCCACCCTTGCCCTCGTCCTAGAATCTGGCCGAGGGTCAACGGGGACTTCAGGCTCTTTCCTCTTTTGTCGGTCGGAGGTCGACTTAACATTCGTCAGCCCCATGGTCTTCGTCTTCCTTGGATCCTGCTGAGGCTCCTTTCCCTTCTTCTTGCCCAAGACAGATAGCAAACTTGGGGCAGTCATTTCCCAGAGTTGGTCAAATATACCTGCAGGACGACCTGAAAAGAAGACGACACATCAAAAAAATGCAGAGGCAAAGATAAAACACTTCGAAAAAGCAAAGATTGAGCAAAAAATAATATAACTCACATAGCTCTGTCAGTGGGCCGACCCTCAGACCAACTTCTTTGAGGAATCGAGGGGTCATCAGATCTTAAAACTTTGCAAGGTCACACCCTCTCCCTCATTCTCTCAGGTACTCAACTATATCTTTCTCATCCAGACTAAGTCTGGGATCTGACCTGGCCTTCATCGAGGGGTTAGACCATATTCTTGGAACCCTCGGACCATCGTCCAAATATTGAGCCTCGACGACAAATTCCCATTCTCCAGAAATGAAGAAAAATCTCTTCTTCCAATCGTGGTTGGAGGTTTGTGCCACCTGGAGAAGTTTTTTATCAGACCTCCTCACCCCCAGGTGATAGTACCCAGGCTGTTTGGACGAGGAGGTGATGTTATAACAGGCCAAAAACATGTCGGAGGTAGGTTCGTCGGTGAAGGCATTCTTCCACAAGTAGATTTAGCTGAGGATCGTCCTCCAAGAGTTGGGAGGAAGCTGAGAGGGGGAAACACCGGGGGAGGACAGTATATTAACAATGGCAGGATGCAGAGGGAACCTAACGCCGACCTTAAGCATCTATTCGTACACCGCTACCTCTCCCTCTTCACCCTCAAAGACCCTCTCAGACTCAGAGGGAACCTTCATACTTATGTTGGGGGGCACACCACATGCATGCCTCCTCAGCAGGAGGTCACGATCCCTGACTGTGGAAATATAGGACGAGGCATGAGATGTGTTAACTGGGTCAGCATATGAGTCCCCATCATCATCCTCAGTCCCCTCTCCCTCGGCCTCATCGCCTGTCAGAGGCCCATGAGAAAAAGCATCTGGAAAGAGTGGGGGGATAAATTTGTCATAGGGATAGCTTCGGAAGGGACCACACCCTCAGCCTGACGGCTCAGGCTTAGATCAGATGTCTTTCCCCTCCCAGAGGGCCCAGCACCAATTGGTGATGATGCTCTATCATCCATCTCACCTGAATGACTCTCAGCTGGACGACCGGACGACTCAAAAGACTCAAACAATTTTATAGTGGCTAGAGGAATGGGAAAATGGGTCATACCCAATTAGGGTCGGCCCCTCATCTTCTCTCCTCCTCTTACTCTATTCTCCTAATCTCTACGAGGAACTTCTCTCTCAGGGATGGAAACTCCTCGGCTAAACTGTAAAGCCTCCTAAGCATTAAGGGGAAGACCCTACACTTAGAGGAATTTGGCTAAGCCAACTACAAACAATCTCATAGTTGACCAGGTTGGACTTTTCAATCAAAACTAAAGAGTTAAAAGGGTGTTTATCAAGAACATTCAAGAACAGACCATCGGAGAAGACGCCGAAAAAGTTATGAAACAGCCTAAAGGAAACCCAACTCTACTAAGCCTAAAACAAGAAAGCAAACAAAAATGAAGATAAAGAGGTCACTAGGGCAAAGGGATTACCTGATAAGAAATAGCAGGACTGCCAAACTCGAAATGTCAAAATTACAGAAATGGATAGAAAGCTGGTGAGAATCTAGAGAGAGAGAGTTCGGGCGCGAAGAAAGAAAAAGAAGAAGGGAAATAAAACTTTAAAAATATATTTAAATACCTTGCTAATCAGTGGGCCCACTAACCAATGCAGAGCACAGCCCACGAGGAGGGCATCATTAGGGCATAAAGCCCCAAGGAGTGTGCAGCCGCCACGCCTTCGAAATAGAAACAACAATGAGTACCTTCCTAGATGTCACGAAAGCTTGACATGTGTCACTCATCAAACATACCATACACTTGTCTCAAAAGTAACATTATCCCTCAGCCATCCCGGCATCATCTATGGATAAGGGTTGGGGGTGATTGATATACCCATATATACCCTCGGCTAGGCCGAGGGCGCCCTCCAACATAGGCATTCCCAAGATGGTCTTGTGACCCCTCATCCTGATCCAGATGACCCTTCAAGGGGCCGACCCCTCATCAGGCCCAGACGACCCTCCAATGGTCGACCCCTCATCAGGCCCAGACGACCCTTCAAGGGGCCGACCCCTCATTAGGCCCGGATGACCCTTCAAGGGGTCGACCCCTCATTAGTCCCGGACGACCCTTCAAGGGGCCGACCCTCCATCGGGCCCAGACGACCCTTCAAGGGGCCGACCCTCCACCAGGCTCAGACGACCCTTCAAAGGGTCGACCCCTCACCAGGCTCGGATGACCCTCCGAGGGTATGACAGTACGAGGCCTAAATTAGGCCAGACTCACTACCAGAAGGAACTTTACCCTCGGCCTCATATCATAGGCCGAGGGTGACATCATCACAGTGCGTGGTTTGGGAGACGCGTGGAACAGTGCACGTGAGGCTCACATGGCACGTGGAAGACCATTATAATAATATCACCCCCTCATGTGAGGGAATATTATGTCATCATTTGGCATCTACAGGTGTCAACAGGAGATTTGCTAGATCCTTATTCACATGCACCATGCATACTTGGGGGGTACACTACACCCCCCAAGACCTATATATACTTGTCACCTACAACCTTATAGGGGGGGTCAAAAATTGTAACCCTAGTAAAAACTCTGCTTATACACATAGTAGAGAGAGAAAGTGAGCTTATGTGCATTGTATCCAGGGCCATTAGTGACCATACTTAGTGGATCACACACTCATAGTGGATGTAGGACTAATGGGATGAACCACTATACATTATTGTCTTATTCCTCTTATACTCACCTCCTTCTATACATATACATATACATCTCTATGGCTACCATGGTTACTACTGTTTGAGCTCATCATCACTTACCTGGTGGTGCTAGATTTCAGCATCATCACCCATCATCCACATCATCAGAGGTCGACGACCATTATACAAATTGTCTTACACCTCGATGGTATCATCGGCTCCACCCTTGCTCTACTGATACACTCCTATGTGATGAACAGGAACAAACCGAGTTATCGGCGACCACGGCTTCACCAGACCACCCCTGATGGTCGGTAGCTACTGTTCGATGATCAAGAGGTCAGAGGAAAGATCGCCACCATCTGGTAATTTTGGGTCGAAGGCAAATCTTGGAAGACATCAATAGTACTAAGAAGTGGTTTTCTTTTATACAGATTGAACGAGTTTCCAACCATTCTTACTTCAGAAAAATCAACATTTGACTTTTTTACAAAACTTTACTGTGGAAACATATTTTTGAAACCAACTTAATTGAATTTATGATTGGAATTCAAATAATTTTTGCAAAAATTCTGAATTTAATCCCATCTCTTACTTCTGGAATACATTTGACCAATTTTTACATTGCTCGGTTCTCTTTGAAAAATTTTTGAGGGACCACGTGACCTTATTACAAATATTACGATGATTCTAAATGACACTTTTTATGTGACCTTCTTATAATTATTTTGTTCGCATAAATAGTGGGGCGCACTTGTAGAGCACTCATGCCTTTTATTCGATTATTTAATTTTCAAGATTGTCATCTAGCTACACCAATTTAATCTCGCCAGAAGGAGATTATTGGTTATTTAACGCAGCCCCGACGGATGCCCGGGCATGGTTATCTCGGAAAGATTTTTTGGATCATTCATTACATTCATTCAATACTATGAATTGTTTCCTTGGAAAATGGTCGAGCAACTTATTCCCTTCCACAGGTACAAGATTCAGTCCCAACGGATGATCGGCCACAATCTTAAGCTCTTACAAACCTTATTAATGTTCCGACAGATACTCGAGCAAAGATTGCTCAATATATCTACTCGATACTGAAAAATTTTCCTCGACGGACTTGCCAAGCAACACCTATTTTATTAATGCTCCGTCGGGCAGTCGAGCATACTACAACACTTTAGACCCAAAACAATCTTGGGCAAAATTATTACTACTTCGACTTATGCTTGGGCTCCATGATGATCAGGCATATTCAAGGTTCATCTCGGCTAATGATGGGCAAAATATTTCTATATATTTAGTCACGAAGATATTTTCCACACATGTCGCACTTTATCCCCAATGGATGGTTGGTCAGGATAATTCTTATATTTAGCACAACCCCAATTGATGGATACGCACATTTATTTTTGCATTATTCTTTTCTCTCTCATAATATTTTATTTCCTCACAAATTATGCTCACGATTTTTATCATCATAAATTTGTTAGCATGGGGCTATATATATATATACACACTTTATACTTCACAATTTTCTGTGGAAAATATTGTTAATACACAATTTTCTGTGAAAATAATTTTTTGAAACCAACTTACAATTGAGCATTTGCTTAGATCTATTTGCAGAAATTCCAAATTAACTCATATGTCTTACATCCGGATATATTTGACAAATTTTGCAACTTTTATTCGACTTTATTACAATTATTTTGTTCGCATAAATAGTGGGGCACGCTTGTATAGCCCTCACGACATTTATTCGATCATTTAATTTTCAATATTGTCGTCTAGCTATTATTGGTTATACCAATGGATGGTCGGTATAATATTTTTACTAGTAATTAGCGGAGTCCTGACGGATGATCGGGCACGACCATCCCCATGAGATTTTGTTTAATGATGAATTCTATTTTATTTAGCCTCGACAAATGGTCGAGCAACTTATTAACTTCCACAGGTACAAGATTCTATCCCGACGAATGTTCAGCCACAATCTTAAGCTCTTGGAAATCTTATTAATGCACCGTTAGATGCTCGAGCACGGAACGCTCTCTATATCTACTTGACACTGTAATGGGTTGTCTCGATGGACTAGCCGGGTGCTATTTATCTTTTTATTGCTACGGCAGATGATCGAGCACGCTACAATACTATTAAGACCTGACAACTGGTTGGGCGAGATTATATGTTATAACCGACGAATGCTCGGGTGATGATATTTCTTTAACATTCAGTATTAATTATCTGGCTCTATGGATGGTCGCGCATAGTCAAGATTCATCTCGCCAAATGATCGGCAAAATATTTCTATAGATTTAGTCCCGAAGATATTTGCCACACATGTCAAATTTGATCCCCAACAAATGGTTGGTCAGGATAATTCTTATATTCAGTCCCGACAGATGGTTGTCACAGTCGATTAATGATCGACATTACATTTATTAATGTTATTCAACCCTAATAAATGATTTGCAAATTTAGTTTTCACTAACACTGCAGGATCATTCGTAATATCTGCTCGGTCCTTTTTGCCTCGACAGATGCCGAGCACGGATCACTCACAATATCTACCAGATCCTCTAAAAAAATTTCCTGGACAGCCATAATTTATTTAATCTGGAAATATACTTTTCTCAAACATTATAATATCATTAGTAATATCTTCTCGGTCCTTGATAATCTTGCCTCGACGGATGCTCAGGAATCATTTATCTTGCCAATGATCCGATAGATCCTCGAGCATGGATCGTTCGCAACATTTACTAGATCCTTTATAATTTTGCCTTGACAGACCCTTAGCTTCGATGGATTATCGACATTATGTGATCATGTCTCAGGCTTTAATGGACAATTGGGCAATGCAACTCTTATTCGATTCAACCTCGGCGAATGGGAAATTGGGCAACCTGTGTAACAAAGGTCCAATAACATGTAAAGTAGTATGGAATGCAACGATCAATTATATTTATCAACAAGAATGAATCTAGCATATAGGAAGTCATGTATCCAACAGAGTCACAATCAACCGTAGTTCTTAAGGATTGAATTCGAGCATCATCGAACTTCTCTTTATCCTCTCCATCCAGCGATCTTAGGGCTTATGGACGACTCACATATCATCTCCACCAACTCGCTTCATGGTCTGCTGACTTAAGAATTTTTGGCCCACCGACCTGTGAACTAAGGCTATCACAACCAAGCGCCCAAACATTGTTTCTAATCCTATGTCCAATCATCATCAACCTATGTCAGGGTCTACCCCTACTGTCGACGTTCTTTCACGTGCGACGAATAGAATGTGTTGACAGAAACACTAGACCACCCTGAATGTATCAGCAACATCGTCAGACAATCCATGGTGATCAGTAATCACTAGGCAACAAATTAACATGTCATCAACACTAAAATATCCACTCCAAAGGAACAGCGTTTCTTGAACACCACATCAAATCAATGCATTTCTGCACGAAGATGCTTTGAACTCATATCAATTTCTTTAGATGCACAAGCTGTATGGAGTCTTCCACGGCCTCCTAGAACCACCATTCTTGGTCGGCGAACAAGTGTGACCCGAGGAATGATACATTACATAGAGCTATATGAGCAAGATAATCCTTAAATATATCCATCTCGGCAAACGATCAATGCGATACCCTTCAACAAAATAAAGCCCCGAGGAATGGTCGATCACACTTATCATCTCGGTTATAAAGATTAAATAACTCTATGGACGGTTGTGCAGTCTTCTTTTCACAGCCCGATTGGGTGCTCCATGGCAACGATGACACGTGAACAGATTCACCGCAACATTTAAATCAAGTAGAAGAGGTCACCTCAGGATGGCTGCCACCATGGTTAACATTGACATTAGTCTTTCAAACGACGATCAGGATTAAGTTTGATTTAATTACAACAACTATCTTGCTTGTTTTAATTAAATTAAGAAAGTCCTCAGGCCTTTGTCATCTCTAAATACAAATGGCCTCACGAGTTGCCCCGATAATAATAAAATCCCTACAGGGGATCCCTAGGAAAAAAGCTAACTCAGGTTGGTCACCAACTATGTTGGTCGGTTAAAATCCTAAATAGGTGGATGGCCCTTAAACCAGGTGCATTTTTTCCATCATCTTTTAGGCCTAAGGAAGTGTGACGACACAACCTAAAAGGTAAAACAGACGGATATTTACATGCAAGGCATTACAAAATGGAAAAATGTGAACAAAATTGGTATTGCATTGACTTGTGGGAAAGGACTAAGTACAATAAGCGTACTGATTACATATCAAATATGAAAAACCTAATGCAGGGTCTTACCCCGATTAGGTACACGCTCGAGTAAGGCTCAACACATAGGCCTTTGGCCGGCCTCTCTAATTAGACGATATAAAAAACCTAATGTAGGGTCTTACCCCTATTAGGTACATGCTCGAGCAAGGCTCTACACATAGGCCTGTGGCCGGCCTCTCCAATTGGACCATATGAAAAACCTAATGGATGTCTTACCACCATAATCTTGTGGCGGTGGTGTAGGCTGAGACCCTAAACGGTCTGGATACTTGGAAGGAGGGTTGTTCTGACATTCTGAGGGGGAGCCCGGTAATGTTGTTCATATGGCTTGTAGAGAGGTTTCGTCTGTCATCCCCTCTTGATTATCCCATGGTAAGTGTGCCAAATTTCTTTGTTCCGCTTTTTTTCAGTTTTTGCCCATTTATAAAGAACTAGGTCAACTATTTTGTGGAGCATGGAGCCTGATGTCTTCATTGGTTGGTACCATGGTGGGGAGACTTGAATCCTATTTTGCAAATATGGGAGTACTGGTATGTGCAGTTGGTTTGCCTTCGGCAGACTTCTTTTTATTTCCCCTGGAGGCTTCTACTCCAAGTGGGATGGGGCCAAATTATGCCCCCTCGATTCCATTGATATCAGGAAAAGGAAAAACAAGATCAGGTGAAGAGACTTGGATGGGCAGGGTCAGGTTAAATCTACGCAGGTTGAAGTAGTATGGCATTCTAGTTGAGGAAAGGCATGTCAGCATCTTTGATTTGAGTGAACGGGTCTAATGGCACGGTATCTAAGCGGATCTTACAGAAACTCATCCATAGTGTCAACACGTCAAACGAGTCTTTAAAATCACTTTCCTCGCAATCCTCAATGACTATCACAACTTTTTTATGAGGTCTTGCACTTCATGTTTATAGTCTTCGGCCCTAGAGTTACTCTCTTGAAAAAAGATTTCTAGCCCTGGTTTTATCTTCCTGTCAACATGGTCGTACCACAATCAGGAATGCCACGGAAGGCAAAGTTTTCTCCCTCCTTAACAAATCTTCCATTCAAAGAATATCTTGAAATAGTCTTTTCATTATCTGAGCTTCTTTTTTATCTTGCTCGATGAAGTGCTTTGTGCTCCTTCAGTGAAGGTTGGTAACCCAGGCCATATGGAGGAAAGGCCTCCTTCATTATTATGGGCTCAAGCATCCTTTGTCAGCGTTGCCCTAACCTTATTCAGGGCATGAAGTGCATGTTCTTGGACACCTGAATCGTATTTCCATTGCCATGAGGGTTGTGTTCTAGATAGGCTCAATATTTGAAGTTATCTCCTTCTTTAGGGGGAAGTGTATTAACTCTAAAACAAGAGAGAAACATTCCATTCATCCTATGATGGATTTTTAATACTGGATTGCTAGTTCTGGCATTGTATGTACTATCTTCATCCTCAAAAATGGTGATAACCTGACCCTTAGAACCAAACTTTAGTTTTTGATTAAGATAAGAAGTTCCCCTCGAATATTGTGAAGCCATGGACGGCTAAGGAGTAGATTAAAGCATACAAGTTTGTCAATGACTTGGAACTCAGTGACAAGATTGATAGGGAAATCCCCTAGTTTGAGTTTTATGGACCCAATTACTTCTCGGTGGGTATTTTTATAAGCACACACGATGGTGGAAGTGGGAGTGAGATCACTAACTTTCACTCTTAAATAATTGAATGTTATAATCGGACAAAGATTAAGAGAAGATCCATTGTCAATAAGTTAAAGTGGGACTTTCTTTCCTAAAACTTCAACGGATATATTGAGGGCATAATTATGATCAGGGCCAAACTTTAGTATCTCTTATTCGAAAAAGGAGAGGAGTCTAGAAGATGTCAAGGACCTAACCATATTTACAGCTTCTTCAGGAGTAATGGAAGGAGGAACTGTGGGTTCGGAGTGAAGCTTTATCAAGGAAATCGGATGAAACTGAGGGGACACGAAAAATCCCCTATAGGGTAATGTTGTCTTAGGTCTTCTTCAGTTGATAAGGGACTTTACTCTCTTAGATGGTCATTTCTGGCATGGGAAGTTCTTCGGCACCTCCATTTCCTTTATTCTTAACACTGTCTCCCAGACCTGGTTATGTAATTAACTAAGGTAAAGAATAACAAGTATCGTGTGATTTCATCAACCTTAGGCTGAATATACACCTTATTAATTTCTCCTAACAGATCTTCGAAGGATATCATTCTACATAGGCTGGCTACTAGGATGAATTTTCCTGACTTGGTTCGTTATTTGATTCATCAAAATAACATACCCATCCGGTGGCGACTATGTCTTCTTGCCAAGATTAATCAATGCAATCAACAACCTCAGCAACTTCATCATACAAATCTTCCCACTAAGCGGGGAGGTGAAAGAGTTAAGGTACCAAACGTCCCTGAAGCTTCAAAGAGGTGAGTAACTCAAAATGCTATAGATTTTACTTGTCTGTCAAAGCATATCGGCCATGGTCTGTACCATATTATCTAGATTGGCTTCTTAAATAAGTACCACCCATTCATATGATTTCTGAGCCCATTTCTAGGCTTCTATGAATAAGCTACTGAATTTCTGACAATCAATAGTCATCTCACGCGAGAAATTTTAGCTCAAACTCTAAGAGTTCCTTTAACATAGCTGGTAACTACATGTATCTCCCCTCATATCAGGTGTAGACAGTTATGCATGCCCTCTTAAGGAGAGACAATGCTTCATCGGTGAAGCAAGTAGGGTGTAGGAGAAAATAATAGCAAACCTTGAGAGGTTTAAGTGAGATTATAAGGATGATGGGTGCTTTGTTGGGCATGATTTGAGTTGATGGGTCAAATTTTCGGTCACTCTCTATAAATATGGCATTTGTATGTTCTAGAAGTGGGTTATGAGTGGTATTAGGTTTAGGATTAGATGGTGGGGCAATGATACCCTGATAAATTAGGCCTTGGACCACATTTCTAAGGTAGAAGTATTGGTCGATGGTATAACCTACGAATTGGTGGAAATCATAACGGGCATCGAGTTTGAATTTTCTAGGGAGTGGATTTGGTAATAGATGGAGGTCAAAGGATTTGATGATATTTCATTTTAACAGGGCCAGTTAGACTTTGGACAAGGGAGCATATAGATCCGTGTATTCTTTCGTGGTAGGATTACGACGACTTTCTAGAGCCCACAAGGTAGCAAGTTGTGAAATGTTGTTGATGGTTGAGACTGTAGAATTGGTGGGATTCTCATATTTTTGGGGAGTGAACTGTCCGATCACTTTCTTTGGTTCACGTTCAACTTTGATAATTCCTTCCTCAATTTCTACTCCAGCCTCTCAAAGGGCTCCAAAGGGTGGGTAATATTGTCCTCCTATGGATGCTCGGATATGAGGAAAGAAGTTCTTTTACACAATACTAACTTATTTTTCCTCGGTGGGTCTAATAGTCATGGTAGCATCTTTTTTTCTCCACCTCCCTATGAAGCTACAGACTATTTCCCTAGGATTTTGCTTAAGAATCTCTAGCTCCTCATTATACTTTTACTGAGACATAAATTCCAAGGCAACATCCTTCCAACTACGGCTCCTATATTCTTCAAGGGATAGAGACCATCAGAAGGCACTATTTTTTAAGGTCTACTGAAATATCTAGGCCATTATCTCTTCAGAAGAACCAAGAAGGGTCATGGCTAGGTGATAGCTTCGAAGGTGAATAATTGGGGGTTCACTTACCTCTAACTTCTCTATGTCTGACATCTTGAACTTCTATGGAAGTCTATCTTTATGATAGGGAGACATATGGGTGTAGTCCATGTAGTTCCCGGATATCTTGACTTGGTAAAACTTCTTTGATAGCAATTTGAGGTCTTCCTTGACCTTATTTAGTTCCTCCTCTTTGGGATCCATAGGTATTAGTAGGTTAGTCCCTGGTTGGGCAAGGTTCGGAATAGGGAGTTGAATTGGTGATGGCCCATTAGTTTGTAGGTCACATAGAGCATGATGGTACTCTTTTGGGACCCAAAATAGGCTTAGAAGCGGGTGGTTCCATGGCACGAGGAAACAGAACCTCGGGTTCTTTGAGAATCTGGGCACAATGATGCTACATTTTATAGATCTCAATTTGAAGGATGTAAATCCTAGCACTGAGTTGGGATAAAACGATCATCAAATTGGGTTGCACATTCGTTGCTTGGTCAGTTCTCTCCATGAATAACTTATGAAGGTACATCCAAGAATCAGATGCAGTAGAAAAAGAGTTGGTAGAGCTTCGAAGTGGTTTGATGGAAGACCGAAGCCAATAGGGTGACAGGACAAAATCGTGTATGCGATCGAACTGAGAGGGAAAATGGTCCGAATTTATTTTTTAAAGAAGGAGGGAGAATTTTTTTTGGTATTTCAGAAGGAGGAGGAATTTTTTGGGGGGTATGTTTGGTTTTTTTTTAAGGAGGTAAAAAGGAGAGGAACCTCAGCATGATTACGAATATTATTATTATTATTATTATTATTATTATTATTATTATTATTATTATTATTATTATTATTATTATTATTATTATTATTATTATTATTATTATTATTAGGTTTTGACTTGTATTAGGTTCGCTTAAATGCAGAAAAAGTGTCGAACAAGACCCTAGCCTTGAAAAATAGGGTTTAAAAATATATAAGACACAGTTTGACTTGTTTCCAGGCTCACGGATGGGGTCCCATTTTGAAAAAAGGCAAAAATTCGAGCGGTTTATCAACCAGAAATTTCGGTAGAGTTTCGCATGGTAATCGATAACTAAATATGAGTGCCCTAGGTTTGACACCTATATGAGGTTTAAGAAATTGTTGGGATAGTGGAAGGGTTCCCCCCTTTTGCATGACTTTCACAATATACCTTTTTCCTATAAGGGCAATCATTCATCGGTACATGTGGACAATTCATTTGGTATACCTGAATGTACGTGAACTGCCTCACTATATACCTTATGGGGACAGTACGTGTAAGAGAGAATTCATTATACTTGACCTACATAAATGAGTTCCCTGCTATATACCTCCCATCGCGAGTTCGACCAAGCAGTACAACATAAGAGGAACCATTCCATATACGTCGAAGGTACGAGGGCAATGGAAGATAAGAGTTATATTTATTAGCTTAACTGGACCTCGCGGGACCAATACCCATCACAAAGTGACCCTCGAGTACGGGAAAAATTTTGGTCAATATTGCCATGATTTTGGTGATGTAGTGTGCAAAAATGCATGAGTCTTAATTAGCATATTATGGTGCGAGAGTTTTTTTTTGCATGATGAGTGAAGGGAGTACTATGCTAACGAAGGAGTGTATACAAGTATTATGAAAAGTAAATCTAGCATGGATACTATACTAAGCATGGATATATGTGAGTGAGTAAATGACATGGGAATATATGCAAGTGAGTGTGTATGGTAGTGAGCCTATACATGGATCGACTAAAACTAGTGTGTGATATGTGTAAGTGTGAATGAATATATACAAGTGTCAAAAGTGTCGGTGTGTGCTTGTGAAGCCTAAGCATGGATATTTTAAGTGGTGTGTGAAGCATGTGAGTCAAAGTGAAGTTAAGTGTAAGTGTGTGATGTGTATATGGAGAGTATATACAAATGTGTGAAGTGTATAAGTGAGTGGAAAGTGATATATACATGAGGCAGATATATACAAAAAGTAAATAGGGGAGAAAAATGAATATACAGGTAGGTGCATACATAAACATGCAGAAAGAATAACACCCATGCTGAAAATATATTCTAGTCCTCTTAAAAAATGTCACCAGCGGAGTAGCCACTATGGTCATACCGAGGGGGCCTGAGGAGGGCTTACCTCCTTTTTCTATGCGTATGTGCAGGATTGATCCCTTTATTGGGGCACTCGGCCTTCGTTGATGTAGGGTAGTATGTAGAGATAGAGTCGTCAGCCTATTTTGCACAAAAAAGGTAAAAGAAATGTTGTCGCCTCGAGAGAACGACATCAAGGACAATACTGACACTTGCAAAACCAAGTAGTTCAAGGGTACATGGACTATGTTATGGAATGGGAAGGTTTTAGGCACCCATCTCGGCCTTGCGGTCTCTCATGGTAATGTGTTAATCTTCTCATGTTAGACTCAATGAAGTGTGTGCTAATATGTATAATATAAATAGAGAATAGAACCTCTCAACCCGCGTCATGGAAAAGATCAGAGTGAGGTCATCTTGAGGAGTGTTCCCACAATAATAATTCAAAATATAATGTAAGTGTTTGCTGAGTCACAAGTCATTATAGAAAAAACGAATTTATACATCGGACAAGACACAAGCATGCAACAAGCATATAAAATTCATTAAGGCAACAAATGTGCATAAGGGAGGACTCGAGTCTAGGGATTTACACAAGATGCCTAGGTATCCCGGGGGCATCAAAGTCTACGTAGTTAAAAGATAACATAGGGTCGGGTTTAACCCATAAATACAAATGGGGAATTTATCTTATATGCATGTACGTAGATAAACGTGCTTTAAGTGTGAAAATGTGTAGTGAGAATCCATTATTTGGAATTTATAGGTAAACCCTCTTTTTCTTATTTTTGAGTTTTTTGTAAAAAAAAATAAAGTATGTGCAAATACTAATAATAAAGGTTTGAGATTAAGGTACGTGATGTAATAAAATAAAGCGTTAAAGTAGAAATAAGGCAACTGATGCTAAAATAAGAGAATTTAAAAACAAGGGTGGAGAATTGAACCTCCTTAGGAAGACTTGAATTGAATCTTGGTTGTAGATGCATTGATCTTGTGACAAAATGATGGTGGAATGAGGAGATGGGGATAATTTATTAAATCAAGTATGAAAAGAATGGAAAGGATGGAAAGAATGCGGGAGATGGGATTTTTAGGAGGGAATAACTCTAAATTCGAGAGAATGTTCTCTAAATTATTGAAAGGGATGTTTAGGGGGGATTCAAAATTAGGTCATGGCTTCTATTTATAAGGTCAAGGCAGGTACTGATCAGTAAGGTTCTTGACCTTCCTATCAGTATAGAATCCAAGACACAGTACCGATAGGCAGGGTCCTCGGGGTGCCATTTGGCAGTTTGAGATAGATTTTTTAGAAAAATGGTCGTAAAATGCGAACCATTTAGCACGGGGTAGACCATTGGAAATGGAATTCATAGCCCTTTAAGAATCTATTGAACCACTGCTGAGTCCGTGAGTTGATCGAGGTGAAATGGGGCCCGAACACGCCTGTTGGTCACTAGATCGAATTTTTTTTAAGGAAAACGGATCGTTCATTGGAACCGTAAGGCTGATTTATGCATGGGATGGACCGTTGGAAATAGAATTCAGAGCTCTTCATAATTTCATTCATCTTCGTTTAGTTCGAAGAGTTGACCAAGGTCAAATGGGGCTTAAAAGCGTTCAGTGAACCTTTGGAGTAAAATGGCTCGTTAATATGTACCGTAAGGCTGATTCGCACACAGGGCGGACTTTTGGAAAGATAATTCAAAGATCTTGGAATATTCATTGAGATTCATTCAAGATGAGAATTTACCGGGGTCAAACGTGTCTCGGGAGTGACCAATGGCCTCTAGATCATTTTTTAAAGTAAAATGGACCATCCATCCGAACCGTTAGGTCGATTCATGCACGGGGTAAACCTTTGGAGAGAGGATTTAGATCCTTTCAAATATTGATTGAGCTTCATATCATTTTAGGAAGTTGAATGAACTTAAATGGGGACTAGGGTTGCCCGATGGCCTCCAAATAAGTTTTTGATAGCAAAACAGATCGTTCGTCCAAAATGTAAGGCCAATTATTATACGGGGTGGACCATTAGAAAGGGGATTCATAGTCCTTTGAAGATTCATTGAGATATTTATCTGGCGGGGAAGTTGACCAGAGTTAAATGGGTCCTGGGAGTACCCGGTGACCCCTAGATCAATAATCAGGGTATGACCTAGGGTTTGTGGTAAACGAGTGAGTGCTATAGACCTAAGGAGGTGCAAAGGGGGGGTCATAAGATGGAATGTTTACTCAACCAAATTATGAACCTTGAATTATCTGTCCACCTATTTGAAAATATAATTCTCCATTGAGATGTTGGAAGAATAAGTATATTTATAGTTGTTAACACTCTCATGATTAAGCAGTCCATTATTTATGTAAGGCTCATACCTTACATAATTAGGACTTACCTGAAGTGTGAGTGTAACGGTTGAAACAACTGTGATCTTAAAATTTCAAGCTTATATATTTCAAAGATGGAAAACCATTAGGCCTCACCCATCATACAAAATAAATGAGATACCAAACTACATCAACCTGTGGCTTCCTACACAAACCTATAAAAACACTCAAATTCATATATAAAATTGAACTACATTGGCTTTAGTCCCGAGTCTCCTTGTGTACGTAGGCATAATATCGAGTCCTTTTCGTAATCACGATCCTTGATAATATATTTTATGATAATTTTTCATAAGAGAGATGCATCCATCTCTCATATTACATTTCTATCTTTTCTTAACATTGAAAGAGATGTCAAACTATCTCACATTTGATATTTAGCACAAACTTACATACATATTAATGGCCACACATTATACGTAAGCACGGAGTCATAGACAAGAACCCTTTTGTTCCTACACCGGATAAAGTGATGTTCTTAAAGCTCTCACCAATACTATCTTCCTACCTAAAGAATCTTTCTACGTTTAAGGGATTCTAAACCTAAGGTCTTTAAACAGTCCTAAAATAACTAAAAAAGAATCAATTAATGTTAAGAGCGATAATAAACATTTAATTGAGGAATCATAAATAACATGTGGGTTGCCTAATACCTTCCCCAATCATAACCCGATTCCCAAACCCACATAATAAGCATCCCTAGACCAACCGTAGATTAGAACTTTCCTTAGGATTTGCCCGAAAGGGCTCACTCGAATATTTGCTTGCTTTTGTATAAAATAAACTAGTGACTATGAACGAACCAAACACCCCCCTTATCACATGGACCACATGTAGTCCTTGAACCAATGTTGTATGATTCAAAATGGTCATGACATCAAACATCTTTTAGGGGTAAGTGATCATGTCTAACCTTTAATCGATAACTCGACCGTGGGAGAAAGTGGCGAACCGAGAGATAAAAACACCCACTTCCCCATGAAATTTTCCCCTAGGCATGCCAAATGCCGCACAGGGCCTACAAAGCCACACTATTCCATGTAGACGTGTGCATGGATATAAAATTAATATGTGAGTAAGCAAAACTTATAGTTCACCTAAACAATATTTACAAGGCAATAATTTTCAAAACACATTTTCACTTGATCAACATAAAAATTATTTTAAAAAATATGAATATGTAAGTATGTGATAGACATGGGCGATTCAATCAAAATTGCCTTAAAAGGATATAATTCTTAAAATATCCAATTTTAGCATGCAGAAGCTTCAACCTAGATAGGTCATATGATCTTTAATTCAATGTCAATAGATTCTAAAGAAATATACTCTCTCTACTCTATCATCTCATCTATGCATCAAGATGTTTGGATTAATTTTTTGAATGACTCAAATGATTTGATGTGGAATTAAGTTAACTAAACTATATATACAAAATGTTTATATATTTAATCTCCCCATTTGGCTATTCTATGAAAAATCCCCCAAATCCAAAATATCTTAATTATAATAACTAAAATCACCCCACATCAGTGATATAATGAGAGTAGTATTTTAATACACATGAAATCCATAAGACAACCGAAAAATCAAAAGCCAAGCGCAAAACTTGGGATTGAGTCGCATCATCATAACAATGGCTGAAGTAATTGAATCAAAGACAAAAAATCATGCAAGTATGAAATGCACAAAGAGAAACTCCCTTGTTTTGGAAATCCTCCGATAAAATAAAATATGAGATATAAATACTAGAATTTGCATAAAATCACATGCAATAAATAAATCCCTCTAAATCATATCAATCTCAACAAGTATATGCTCTTTTTGCACAAACATCTCTCCCCAAATTATGTTTCTCCTCTATAAATGTGTCTCTCCTAATAAACAAGTTTAAAAGATATCTCCTCACATTTTAGATGTTTTATTCCCCCTTTTGACTTGGAAAATCTAAAGAGAGGTAGAAATTACAAAGACATTAAGTATAGGATTGTATTGAACACAAACTCAAGAAACTAGTAAAGTGAAAGCTAGATAAAGCATGTAATACTACCAATGCGAATATAAAGGTACTCAGTGGGAAACATCATGAGTATGAGAAACATAAGCCATAAAATATTATAACATGAAACACAACATGTGAATATGATAACTATATGATGTATAGTGAGTGAATCTCAAAACAGGTAGTAGATAAGATATATATAATTATGTAAGCATGTGAAGCAGAATAAAGGATATCAACCAATTGATGTATAAAATATCACAAGAATAGAGCAATAAAAACATATAGCAATTATGAAGCTCTCATGAACTAATAAAATAAAATAAATATAACCATCAAATGTATCTAACATCCATAAAGACAGAGTGCTTCACAATGTAATTGGATTAAAACAGAATAAGTAAAAAATTACCAAATTTAGTAAGCAAAAAAATTACATTGACACCATTAATAAAAAGACAATAGAGATACATAAAAAGATCTAGTACTCATTAGAAAAATCCTCATCAATCTCATCGTCATCAACATCACCACCGTCGGTATAGTGAACCTCGGCAGGTGTATGTACTGAACCTGGAGTCAATCCTTGGAAATCCATCCATCGTCTCTCAATCATAGCAATCCATTACCAAATCTAATTTGTAGACTAATCAAGATGGGTGAAGTGATAGTTGAAATAGTCATTTATGGGCATCATCCAAATATACAACCGATTAAAAGCCTCCCTCATATAGGCAGATTGTCTATCGAGATACTCTCGAGTAAGATGATGAGCTCATGGACTGACAGGTGCAGGTACTCTCCCTCGAGCAATGTCATTGGCATCTAGATTAATAACAAGTGTGGGAGGCCACATAGATGTCTAACTAACAAAACGAGTGGTGATTATACTCGTGATAAGTCTATGTAGGGCAGCAAACTAGTCTGCATAAAGGCAATGTACACTTAATGAGTAAAGATAACCCATGACCATGCATGCATAGGGAAACACATTCTAGGAAAATTCAGAAAAAGTAAGGTGCATGACCTCAGGGACAAGTCATAGAAAGTCAATATAATGATGCATAGAAAGGGTGTGAGTTAAAAAAACTATAGAATATGGAAAATCCAATGAGCGTCTGCGAGGCATGAGGTTATAGGTAACCATAAACTTAAATATCGAGTACTTATGCCTCAAAGAAACCTGAAGAAAGAGATTGCCAACCCATTCCATCTATTTCCCAGCTAAAATTGTTGCAAGCACATGATGAGTGAAATGTTTCTCCGTATATGGAGTATAATGAGAACTATTCTCTCATGGAAAACATAGGTTAAAATCTAATACATCCTCAGTTAAAATGATATTACCTCTCTGTATAAAGGACGTAAGGATCAATAAATCATTCAAAGCGATTATAATATTCGCATAGAAGTTATGAATAAGAGCTGTAATAGTCGACGAGTGTGAGAAAATAAACCCTCCTTTGTCCTAATAAGATGTGAAAGGTTAACATATCTCTTGACTCTCACATCACGACTCTCAAATCCTCTTCGTCTAGGTGTACCATACCTAGTAGACCAAATAGACGATGAATCATAGGTCATTTATATGACTGTTATAGAAGCTTTTCAGGATTAAGTGTGTGGTTGTGAAGTGCACGATGCACTAGGAGGTGATGAAGGGTTCGCTCTAAAATATGTGGATCATTTGGGGGTCAAGAGATCACTATCTTGCGTGGATGAATAAAGATAGAAAATACACATAATAAGAAATGGAAATAAATCCAAAGCGATTAATAGGCGAAATATGGAAATCAATATACAAAGACCAAATTCAACCTCAAAACAAAAAATAAACATCTAGTAAGGGAGGATGATCATTGAATAACTCTAAAACGATTCAACTCCAGTGAAATATTATAAAAATTAACAATTAATTAAGTTTGATCTAAGTAAAAAACCAATAAAAGCTGAAAAATAAGGGTTTGCACTCTCAATCCAAAAAAAATCTCCAAATATGAGTACAAAACTCGCGTGAAAGATAAAAATCACCTCGTTATCTAAAAACCAACTAGGGCTAGCTTAGGAAATTAGGAGATTTGAAGTAATTTGAAAAATGAGCCCTAATTTCTCTTTAAAAACTCGTTTTTGGACATCTGCGAAGTCCGTGCACATGGTTAAAACTCTACCGTACGAATGGGTTCAATATGTTTATCAAGTGTTTGGGTTTTTTTAAATTATTTTAAAATGACTTTATTCTTTGTAATAATTTTTAGAAGAAAATTATTTTTTTTCGCATGGTCGTTAGAATGACATTGGTATTTTTCGAACAAGATACCCTATCTCATTAGACAAAGTTTCCAACAAACTTCGAACGAGCTATTTTTAGCCTTATCTGGAATCTCTTCGGAAGTTTCGTTAGAAGCCGGTTCGAATGAGATGAATTACTTCATTCAAACAAGGTGTACCTCGTTCAAACAAGTGCAATTTTTTTTGATAATTTAGAGATTTTCCAAATTATTTTTCATCCTTATCTCGAGTTTGGAAAGCCTCCAATAAATAGGAGTGCGGAACAACTATTTTCTTATAGACAAAAACTTATGTTTTGAGCTCCCAAACTCTATCAAAAAGCTCTCCAAACCCCCATTTTACACGCAAGTTGTTTTGGATCCAAGTGTTCACCTTAATATGCTTTGGAGATCCTCTTTTCGGCACCAAAGGTTTAATTTTCACATTCATTGAGAATTGTTTCATTGTAGTGGACTCTGATCATTTGATGATGTGTTTGCACATGATGGACTTCGTGGGTAACGATTGCTGAGTTGAGTCGGTGGATACTGAGACATGTGTGGACTCACACGTTGTGACAGTGCTCGAGTGGACCCTTTTGTGACACTAGCACTACACCAAAATAGTCAATTAGTAACACTACTGTAGTGTTACTAATATAATTACTAACACTAAAAAATGTTAGAAAAAAAAGCGTGGGGAAGCAAATTAGTAACACTTTTTTTACCGTTACTAAATTCCGTGTTACTAGCACTATTTTACCGTTACTAAATTATGTGTTACTAACATTTTTTACCGTTACCAACATTTCTTAACCGAGAAAGAAATTCAAATACAAAGAAAAGGCTCCTAAAACCCAGGAAGGTCATTTAATATTGCCATATACTAAGAAAGAATGTTCCATACTCCTCAAAGTTCAAAATATGAAACATTGGGGGCTTCTGTTGATACCAAAATTAGTATGCTGATATAGACGAATAATAAGAAGACACGTGTCAATCTACGTGGCACAATAGCAACGAGGAAGATCATTCCCCCGACCAACATACTCACTCCGAGCAACATGTGTACTCCGAGGAACACCAGTCTTCCGAGGAACACCAGCCCTCCGAGGAACTCTTGTCCTCCGAGGAACTCCAGTGCTCCGAGGAACTCTTGAACGATGAGCAACTAAGGCGGTTCGAGCTGCATCTCGACCACAACATTGATTGCCAGATAATCAACAGTTCAACTATTCATTGAATGCTTATCATCTTGACGCACACGCTTGAAGAGCATTAAATGAGTTACCCTTTCATATGTATATCATTTAATGTATCACCCTTTCATGTACAGCCTAAGGGCTATAAATACCTTGTATCACCCTCATTCAAAGGGACCGGAATTTCTTGATAGCACTTGTAATCGAGAATTCCCAAACACTCAGCAATAACATAACAGTGGATGTAGGCCATTCAAATAAGGCTGAACCACTTTAAAATCTTTTGTCTCATTTATTTATCTGTGATTGAATAATTAGAGTAATCTAATTTTTTACATCAACAGATTGGCGCTGTCTGTGGGAACGATTGTTATTATCATTTTTCACCAAAAATCATTCATCATCAATGGCGGATAATCCAGAATCTAGCAATCGAAACGCTGGAAATGCTGGAAATCTCCAAATCCCTCTGCACCTCCAGATCTGGCTGGAATTATGACGAATCTGGCTCAAGGACAAACCGCCATGCAAGAAACAATGCGTCAACTCATACAAACCCTTCATGGCAGTGCACCTGTGCATTCAGGACAGCGAAGTGGTCAGAGGCAAACCTATTTACTTTCTTCACGATCCAGGCGTACTGAGTCATATCGTAATGAGGAATCTAATGATTTCTCTTATCAACCTGGGCGAACTTCGTCAATAAGGGCTACAGATACTGATCAACGTATCACTCTCTCTCCAGAAAGACCCAGTGCCTTGGAAAGACTGAGTAGGGTGTCTCCATTCAGTCGATTAGGCCCTAGGAGGAATAGGAGTCCACCTAAGACCATGTCGAGGAGTTTTCGACGACCATCAGATCTAAGAGAAGGATCAGCACAATCACGACCAGTTGCTCGTCAAGATAGATCTCAAGAGGCCACATCAGAACAATCAATTGCTCGAACTAATAAGCCCGAGGAAGGAAACGATGTGTGGAAGGGTTCCATTCAGCGCTTGGAGGATAGATTGGGAGAAATGGCTAAGGCGAAGAATCCCTTACAACGAACTTTTGTTCAAGGGACACCTTTTGTCCAAGCCATTGTGGGTTTTCCTACCCCGTCAAAGTTTAAAGCACCAGTGGTGACCCCCAAATATGATGGAAAGACAGATCCTGTTCTGCACATAGAGCAGTATCAAGCTGCTGCCGACATCTATGCTGTCCCCGACGAGATGAGATGCAGAGAATTCTCAGGAACTCTTACTGGATCTGCACAGATATGGTATAACAATCTTCCTCGGGGTAAGATTTCCACTTTCTTTCAATTAGCCGAGTTGTTCATCGGTAATTTCTGTTTTGGAGCAAAGCCAGTAAAAAGAATAGCACACTTGTTAAGTGTTAGACAAAAATCTGGTGAGAGTACTAGAGATTACATAACTCGTTTCAATAACGAGAAGCTAGAAGTCATAGATTATGAAGAAAAGACAGCTATCACCGCCTTGATGAGTGGGTTGTTGCCTAACAAGTTGTATTACACTTTGGCCAAAGATCCACCTACAACTATGTCAGAGTTAATGGCAAAAGCGGCCAAAATCATGAATGCCGAGGAGGCTATGGCCGCGAAGAAGAATATGGATAAAGAAACCAAGGTGGAAGACGACAAACCCAAGAAGAAAGAGCATAAGGGCAATGGCGGTGACAAGCATTCCAAGAATAATAAATCGTCATGGGAAGTCCTGAAGAAATTCGATAATTATACTCCTTTGAAAATGGGTATAAATCATGTCTTGGAAGAAATCAAGAATAGCGAGGAGGTAAAGTGGCCGAAGAAACTGAGGTCAGACCCTGATATGAGGAATAGGGAGAAATATTGCAAGTTCCATAAGGATCACGGCCATATGACCAAAAATTGCATAGCTCTTCAGAACGAGATTAAAACACTCATCCGAAGAGGGAAGCTAGCAAAGTATGTTGATCGGGGAGGCGAAAGAAGAAATAATGACCGAACTAGAGAGAGGTCTAGATCTCCTCGTCGAGCAGAGGAGAAAAAGAAAAGGGATCATGAAGATGATACAGAAGATGACCCCGATCTTCCCAAGAAACCAAGGCAGCCAGAACGAGAGGTATTTTCAATACGCTTTGGGTCATTTGATTATAATGTCATTACAGGAGGAGATGCAGGAGGAGGAGACCTTACTGCAGAAAGAAAAGCTTACCTCGGTGAGGCTCAGGCTTGCTCATACATTCAACGGATAAATTTGGCAGAAGAGGATCGCCCGAGGAAGGTAAACAAAGAGAAGATGGTCATTGGGTTTTCAAAAAATGACCTTGCAGGTGTTCTTTACCCTCACGACGACCTTTTGGTGATCAAAATGAGGATGAAAGAAGTACTAATTTCAAGGGTTTTGGTAGATAATGGTAGTTCGGCGGACATCATGTACTACTCATGCTTTGACAGTTTAAATTTGAAATTATCTCAATTGGAACCTTATCACAGACCTCTCCTGGGTTTTGCTGGAGAGAAAGTTTTTCCACTTGGGACGATCAAGTTGGATATATTCATTGGAACTTGGCCTGCTTGTCGAACAGAGAGAATACGCTTCTTTGTGATGGATAAGAATGTGCAGTCAGCTTACAACATCATCATGGGAAGAGTTGGTTTGAAGAAGTTCGAAGCAGTCCCATCCACAGTACATCAGTGCTTAAAATTCCCAACAAATTTTGGAGTATGAGTTGTGAAAGGTGATCAAAAAGTAGCTCGGGAATGCTATTATTCATCTGCCGAGCAAGAGGAGCTTGAAGAGTCGAGGAAAAAGACTACTACCTACCAGGTGGAGGAAGGAACAGAAATTGAAAAACTTGATCCCAGAGATGAATCCCAACTTGTAAAAGGACAGGTGGTGGAATCTACAGAAAATGTTATTCTGGACGACGAGTACCCTGAACGAGTAACCCAGATAGGTTCGTCGTTGGATGCCTCAATAAAACAGGAGTTGATAACTTTCTTGCAAAATAGGAAGAAAACTTTCGCATGGAGTCATGAAGACATGCCAGGAATAGATCCCAACTTCTTATGTCATGAGCTCAATGTGAATAAGGAGATCAAGCCTGTAAAGCAGAGAAGAAGAGTATTTAGTCCCGAGAAGAATCAAGCTATACAAGAGGAGGTCGACAAGCTCCAGAAAGCTCAATTCATTGAAGATGTGAAATATCCAGACTAGATAGCCAATGTGGTGATGGTAAAGAAGAAGAACAATAAATGGAGAATGTGTGTTGATTTCACCGATCTCAACAAGGCATGCCCAAAGGATCATTTTCCATTGCCCAGAATTGATCAACTAGTGGACGCCACCTCGGGACACGAGCTGCTCAGCTTCATGGATGCTTACTCTGGTTACAACCAGATCAAAATGAAACCTGAAGACAGGCAAAGTACTTCTTTTATTACCCCTAGGGGAACTTATTGTTATAATGTTATGCCTTTTGGTTTGAAAAATGCAGGAGCGACATACCAGTGGCGGATGAACAAGGTTTTTGCCGAATAAATCAGTTACAATATGGAAGTCTATGTCGATGATATGCTGACAAAAAGCAAGAAAGCTGTTGATCATCTAGTTGACTTAGGTCAGACCTTTGATCAACTGGATAAATAACAGATGAAGCTCAGCCCGACGAAATGCACATTTGGAGTACGAGAAGGAATGTTCCTCGGGTACATTGTCAACCAGGGAGGCATTGAAGCAAATCCAGAAAAGTTCAAAGCTCTTTTAGGGCTGCGATCTCCAACGAAGAAGAAAGAAGTGCAGAGTCTTACAAGACGAGTTGCAGCGCTCAACAGATTTGTATCCCGAGCAACTAATCGATGCCTTCCATTCTTCAAAACACTTCGAAAAACTTTCGAATGGAATGATGAATGTGAAAAAGCCTTTCAAGACTTAAAGAAATATTTAGGAACACCGCCACTATTGTCCAGGCCAGTAATGGGAGAAAAGTTGTACTTATACCTGGCAGTATCAGAGAATGCGGTCAGCTCGGCATTAATCAGAATAGAAAATAGAATCCAGAAGCCAATTTATTACACAAGTAAGGCTTTCCGAGGCGCAGAGATCAGGTACCCAAAGCTGGAAAAGTTGGCATTGGCATTGATAGAAGCAAGTAGAAGAATGAGGCCATATTTCCAAGCCCATACCATCATCGTGTATATCGATATGCCATTAAGACAAGCCCTTCATAAGCTAGAAAAATCAGGGAGACTGATGTACTGGGCAATAGAGCTCGGTGAATATGATATTGTGTATGAACCCAGATCATCACTAAAAGGACAAGTTGTAGCAGATTTTATAGCAGAGTTTACATATCCTGATACTCCCGAGGAACAAAAGTTGCTCGCTGATCAACTTGTGGATGTTACAGGATCATCAGACACAAGCCCAGATCAACTCCGGTTGGTAAAAGGTCTTGTGGATACTGAAGGATCATCAAATTCAAGCTCAGACCAACTACGGTTGGTAAAAGGGAGAGAAGAGATGATCGACGAGGAGCAAAAAATATCAGGGAAGGATGAAAGAAAACAACAAATATTTCACCGAGGAATCTTGTCAGAAAAGAAATTTGAAGACGAGTTACCTATATGGAGATTATATGTAGATGGGTCATCTTGCACAATAGGTTGTGGAGCAGGGATTGTTTTAAACACCCCAGACGAGATTGACATGGAATACGCCCTGCGATTCCAATTCAAAATTTCCAATAATGAGGCGGAGTATGAGGCCATGATAGCAGGTCTTAAATTAGCAAAGAACATGGAAGCGCAACAAGTAATGGTATTCAGTGATTCTCAATTAATTATGAATCAAATGATGGGAACATATGCAGTTAAAGGAGAATTAATGGTCAAGTATCATGCAAAGGCGATAGAGTTGTTGGCAGAATTTGATGCCATTCAGTTGATCAGAATACCAAGAATGGAGAATGCACGAGCAGACGCACTGGCTCGACTAGCATCAGCTACTCGTACCGAACTGTGAAGAACGATACCAATTGAAGTATTAGAAAGTCGGAGCATAGATGAAGACTTGACGATGAATGTTATTACCCTTGATTTAGGACCATCTTGGATGGATCCCATCAGGGTATATATTGAGGAGGGAGAATTGCCAGAGGATAAGCTTGCTGCAAAGAAATTAAAGTTTAAAGTTGCTCGGTATGTACTAACTAATGGTGTTTTGTATAGACGAGGAATTATGGTGGGTTTGCAGAGATGTGTACATCCCCCCGAGGTGAAGGAATTGATTGAAGAGATTCATGAAGGATCTTGTGGAGCACATGTAGCAGGTCGGACACTTTTACAAAGAGTGATGATGCAAGGGTACTACTGGCCAACGATGAGGGCTGATTGTATAACCTATGCCAAAAGATGTGATAAATGCCAACGTTTTTCCTCCATTCGACGAACTCCACAAGCATTGTTGACACCCATAACTTCCCCTTGGCCATTTGCCATGTGGGGAATTGATTTGGTTGGACCACTGCCAACGACCCGAGGAAGATTCAAGTACCTCGTCGTCGCAGTAGATTATTTTACTAAGTGGGTCGAAGCTGAGCCTCTGATTGATATGACATACGAGAAGGTGTACCAATTCATTTGGAAGAAGATCATCTGCCGATATGGTCTCCCTCATGCCTTCATCACAGACCATGGAACACAATTCGATAACGAGGAGTTTGCTGCCTATTGTCGACAATCAAACATTTTGAAGACTCATTCAGCACCAGGCCATCCTCAAAGCAATGGACAGACTGAAGTGACGAACAGAACATTACTCAATGGTTTGAAGAAGAGGCTAACTGAAGCTAAAGCTAATTGGATTAATGAGCTACAGTCAGTATTGTGGGCTTATCGAACAACTCCCCGAGCAGCAACTGGAGAATCACCATATATGCTGGCTTTTGGAAGTGAAGCTGTAATACCCGCCGAGTTGGGTCTTCCAACACATAGAGTGCTGAATTTCAATTCCCCAGTCAGCGACTTAATGAGAAGATTGGATTTGGATATGCTCGAGGAGGTTAGAGAAGAGGCAGCCATTAGGAATGCTGCTTATCAACAGCGAACAACCCTGTTCTACAACAAGAGGGTGAAGAAATGCGACTTAAAAGAAGGAGATTACGTGCTAAAGAAGGTCATTCAGAAGCACAATAAGTTGGAAGCAAACTGGCATGGACCTTACCGAGTTACTGCAGTTGTCCGACCAGGAACTTACCGAATAGCGACTTTAGAAGGAGAGGAATTTAAAAATGCATGGAATGCTGAACACCTACGCAAGTATTATCAGTGATGTAAAATGTAAAGCAGTTCCATCAATATGAATAAAACGATGATATTTCACAATCTTCTCTCCTTTTATTGAAAGTTTTTCGGGGAATACTAGTGTTTAACACTACGCTGCTCGGCACACAATGCTGCTCGGCAGAAAAAAAGAAGACGATAGTTCAAACCCACGACCAACTCCGGTTGGTAAAAGGGCGAGAACAAATTATACTCCTTTGGTTAGGAGGCGTACACTAGCGTGACCAACTCAGGTTGGTAAAAGAGCTAGTGGACATGATAGTGCAAACCCACGACCAACTCCGGTTGGTAAAAGGGCGAGAACAAATTATACTCCTTTGGTTAGGAGGCGTACACTAGCGTGACCAACTCAGGTTGGTAAAAGAGCTAGTGGACATGATAGTTCGAACCCACGACCAACTCCGGTTGGTAAAAGGGCGAGAACAAATTATAATCCTTTGGTTAGGAGGCGTATACTAGCGTGACCAACTCAGGCTGGTAAAAGATCTAGAGGACATGATAGTTCGAACTCAGACCAACTCCGGTTGGTAAAAGAGCGAGAACATGAGACTCCTAAAAAGGCCAATCTCGGTTGGTTAGGAAACAATATATGCCCTCAAATACCAACTTATGTTGGTCGGGAGGTAAGATTATTACAAAAAGTTCCTCGAAGAACAAAAATATTCCAAACTGAACCAAGTATAGCTGGTCGGGGATAAAAACCCACTAACTGTAGTTGGTCGACAAGCATAATTTAACAACCTTGGTTGGTTGGAAACATTTTAAACATTTTTATACTCATTACTTTATTATTAAGTGATCGAGCAACATTACTGATACTTGTAACTTTTTATTACTAAGTTAGTCGATGAACAATACAATATTGTTATCTTTTTAACAGATACATATGCATAAATATAAAGTGTTTAACAAGCACAAGACAATAGCAATACAGATTTGCAAACAGAAAATGAAAGTCTTTCATTAAAATTCAAAACGAATTACAAATTACATATGTGTACTAACTATTACATTGAGATCCCTACTCTATTGGTTTCTTTCCCTTAGCTTTTGAAACAAGCTCCTCGCCAGCAAGAGGATCTTCCAGGCAAAGAGGAGAATTAATGAAGTTAATATCTCGGAGCATTCTAACATTCATTACTGAAGGAGTGTCCAATAGATGCTCGGGACGAGATACTTCGATCTGAGATAGAAGATTATAGTCGCCAAGGTATTTTGCAATTAAGCTCCGAGGAATGGCACGAGCTGGGATCCATTCCATGTCCAAGTTATACGGTGGCATTGGCAAGTCAAGAACCCCGGGATCATAATAATCCCACAGGTAGTGCCCCTGTTCGAGCTTCAGCACGCCCAAGGCATTCAGCCAACCTTGCTTGTAACCCTCGTTATTGGCATTCTGGATACGATCATCTAAGTGGAATAACGCTTCATTGTATCCAGTCATCCAGAACTCCCTGGGCTGTTTATTAAATTGAAATGTCAACTTTTCAAGCTTCTCATTAAGGTTTCTGGCAAGAACATCCTTATTATCCAGAGCAGACTTTGTCGATGCAAGTTGATCCTCCAGAGTTTGGATTTTCTTGGACATTTCAGACAAAGCCCGATCTTTTGCATTCAATTGGAACGCTTAAGTTTCCAATGTTGACTGAGTACGAGCTTCTTCAACAGAACGACGAAGAGTTCTTCCTCGTCCCCGAGTAGGTGGAGTACTCTGTTCCTCGGCAATATCCTGAGCAACTCTTCCTCGTCCACGAGAACCTCTTCCTCGTCCCTGAGTAGCAGTAGAAGTACCCGACCTTCTCAAGGTATCCAACTCTTGCCTTAATTTGGCATTCTCAACCTCTAAGAATGAGAATCCTTCATCGGTGACCGGTACCAAGGCAGTGGAAGATGAAGCTGCAGACTTATACTGTGCCAACTCTTTTTGCAAATTGTTGTTCTCTTGCTCCAGCAGCTCGACGATCTGTCTGCATGCTTCAACTTCACCCTTTAGAGTTCTCTCTCTCACATCATAGCCAGCAAGCATCTTGTCATAACCTGTTTCAGCACTAAGTTGTTTAAGTTTCTTCTCATACCCTTCGTGCAAAAGAACTGAAGACTCTTTATACTGCTGCTGAAGTTCATCGAGAGTACCTTGCAAGTCTTCAATCATCTCGTAGTACGCCACATTATTGGCTACAGCTCGGTTAAGTAAACATTTTAAGTACTGATAAGCTTCCACCTCCTGCTCTGAAGCACCATGACCAAGGATGTCGATAACTTCTGATGCACTTAATTCAGTATGACCAGCCTTATAATATTCATGGCATTGCTGCATCAACTTAGTGTCATTAGCAGATATCATATCCATCCTGGCTAGAAACTAGCAAAGAAAGAAAAAGTGATCATCAAAAAGAAGATCAAGACAGAGTATAGTAGAGAAGGCAAGAGTTAATAAAAAAGCAGACAGAGCATCAACAATGTAGAGGAACAAAAAAGGTAATTTTATTACATCATCAAAAGGAGTACAACGTTCAGAATACAGAGTACAAGTAAAAGAAAAACAGAAAGAGAATACCGAATAACTTCACACCTTTTCCTTGTCTCCCAAGACTTTCTCGGGAGGCTGGGACGAGGAGCTTGGTTGCTCGGTGGGAACAATGAGTTGATTGGCAGAAGTTGAGACTTGTGCAGGAGGAGCAGGCAAAGACGAGATCTCCTCGGTGGCTGTCTAATTGGGTTGTGGAGCAAAGACTTGATCACCTACTATTATTGAAGACTCCTCAGAAGCAGCTTCGTCTTCTTCCTCATCTTCAAGCACAGGAGGGGGGCCAGGAAGATGTTGCTGGAATAGTTCAGAGTCCTCGCTAACCTTCAGTTCCTGCAGGGCAACAACCCAACCATCTCGGAAGTATTTCAAACTCCCATACTTGACCTGGGTCATCATTGCCGCTACCCCCTATCCCATCCTTTATCCCAACCGGTGCGGAAAGATTTTTTCACAGCCACCTTTCTTTTCATTTTCTCCGAGGAGAGCTTCTCGGATAGAAGATCCTCGGAGGCTTTCAACTTGGCCTCCACCTCCTCCTTCTGGCGATTTACTTCTCGCAGAAGGGTCAGCTCTTCCTCGGCCGATTTCAACTTATTTTCAAGCTCCCCAAAGCTTGTGAGCTTCTCAGCATATTTTTTATTCTCCCTTTCCAAGTCTCTCACCTTATTTCCCAATTGTACTTTCTCTGCTTCAGACGCAGCCAACTTCTTCTCCCATTCACCCCTATCCTCGTCGTATTTTTGACGGGATTCCTTCAAAGATTGGGCCAAGCCCTGGAAAGAATCCTCTACTCCAGACGAGGAGCTGGAAGCCTTAGTTGCTTCATCTTTCTTCACTATGGTGTTAAAGCAACTCACTAGCTGAAAAAGAAAATAATGATAAGTCAGTGCCGAGATACATATATTGACTAGAATAAAGAAAAATTCAGGATAAGAGAAACTTACTGAAGCAATGTGACGAGTAGCTAGGGATGTCAGCATATCCCTAGACATGTTTTCTTCAATTCCTTGGACTTCAAGAATAGTCCAAGTCTTTACCCAGCTCATTGCAGAACTCGGGGGAATAATGGTTGGGACACCAGCTCCACTAGCTTGGAGCTGGGGAATGGTTTCAGTCAAAGTGACCGAGGAGGATTTCTTCAATCTCCTCAGTGGCACTTCAGCAGTTTCAACCAAAGAACTTTTGGTGGTAGAGATGGTGACCACTTCCACAGGTGCATTTTTCTTGCTCGGAGCCACTGGGGGCTTCTCGGCAACCTTCTGAGGAGTAACAGAAGAGGCACCATCTAATTTCTTTGTCCCCTTTGGGACTTCAGCCTTGTTTCTTTTTCCATCTCCAACATAGGAAGTCTCCTCAAAGATAGAAGGAACTCTTCTCTTGCCCATCTTCTGACTTAGAGGAATGTGAGATTCTGGTGAAGATTCCTCAGAAGCTGGCAATGGCTCACTAATGCTGACCACAGGACGAGCAGTAAAGGATGATGTGTAGCTCCTGTACTGCAACAAATATGAAGCAGACCTGATGTGCTCGTCTGCAACTCTTCGATGCAAATTCCAGATATGTTTCAAATGTTTAATATTTACTTCTGATTCTTTTGGAGTTTTTCTCTTATTGTCAACTGCAAACAAATACATTGTGAAATATCAGTCATACATTTTGTCAAACACAATGAAATCGTAATTTCAAAAATAAAATAAGATGAAAATAACCTATCCCATTGCCATATGGGGGGCATCTGGGACCTTCATATACTTCATCTCCAACCAAAGGGGTATGTTGCCAATTTTTGATAACTACCCCGTGTTCAAAATAATCCCTGTTTGCATCAGGGAGGTTGACTACTAAGGCCCTATTCAAAAACCTAGTTTTTAAATAAAAAACATTGTCTAAAATAACCCATCTATAACAATACATAATCTCAGGAATTCCTATACGAGTTCCATGAGTTTGATTTAACCTATACACCCCGTTAACTATCCTCCATGTGTTGGGGGCTATTTTTGCAGGGACAACATTAAAATACTGACAGAACTCTAAACACAAAGGGTTTGGTGGAAAAGAAAATCCACATTCAGCAATAAAAAGGCTAGGGAACCAATGTCCCTCAGCCAAATTAAAATAATTTGAAGGCTCAGAAAGACTCTCCAAAGTTACCCAAGAAGGAATAGAAAAGTCAGAATGGAATTTCTCAAGAGATTCGATAATATAAACCATGGTGAATAAAAAGAAATGAAGAAGAAGGAAGAAAATCTTACAGGAAAAAGGAGATCTGTTGACAAAAAAACGAAGAAAGGGATGAACGCACAGGAGAGAGAAAAGCTATAGAAAACTCGAAAGCAGAAATTGAAAAGGTAGAAGACGATGGGATTGCCTCTGAAGCTTAAATACTTTGCCTTGGGAAACGGCGAAAGAAATGATTACAAAAAGGAAACTGTTACGCTACCGGCGGCTAAAAGGACAAAAAGTGCACGAAGATCGAAACGCTTATAAAAATGCAAAAAGGCGGATTCTGCGAATTTGGAAGGAAATTCAAATACAAAGAAAAGGCTCCTAAAACCCAGGAAGGTCATTTAATATTGCCATATACCGAGAAAGAATGTTCCATACTCCTCAAAGTTCGAAATATGAAACATTGGGGGCTTCTGTTGATACCAAAATTAGTATGCTAATGTGGACGAATAATAAGAAGACACGTGTCAATCTACGTGGCACAATAGCAACGAGGAAGATCATTCCCCCGACCAACATTGAGAATGTGTGTGCTCGCGTTCAAATGATCAAGTTATATATTAAATACCTTTTAACACAAACAGACCCTAAACATGCAGTAGTATGTGATTGAATAAATTGATAATCTACGCAAGAATATTCAAACACATGCAATTAAGGAAAAATCCCCCACAGGGGCAAAACCATTTATTTTCACTATAATTTGTAAGAAAACGGCTTACAATCGGATTACAATGAAAATACAAGTTGACTAAGAATTACCCTCGGGTATCGAATTCTGTAGTCGCGGCTGGAATTATCCCTTTCTAGTAGGGCTGCAATGAAGAAGAAGAAGAACGGTCTCCTCCACAAGGGTTGAACAAACCAAAGTTGTGTTCTTGGGTTGCAAAAGGATTCACAAAGGTTTGGCAAGGATGTGTGAATCAAAACATGAGTCTTGGGACTCAAAAATATGAAGACTAGATGTATTTGGACTCTCAAATTCGTCTCCTAAAGTCTTGCAAAACAACTCCCCGAAGTTGGTATTTATAGGAAAAAATATGAAGAGTCCCACGTTCTTAAAACTCTAAAATTCTATCCAGCGTACAAAAAAAACAGCATTCTTTAAGGAATTTTTTCTATCTTCAAAAGGTCATAACTCCTTCACCGTAGCTCGGATTGAGGTGCCATTTTTTTCCAGTATCTTCGTTGTGGCGAGCTCTTCAACTTTCTAGTTGACCAGACCTCCGAAATATGGATGTGAAATTACGAAAATGCCCTTGAACTCTCCTATTGTGCCTTTTTTTCACTGTTTTGACTTCCCTTGCGTACCACTTGCATTAAGTCCCTAAAATCTTGGAACGTGAAGTCATTGAGGCAGATGTGGGACATATTAGTGGAGATAATGCATGCTTGATTCTCGAAATTCGGATAGAGGCCGTCATGTGAGATCGTGAGGAGACGTGCCAAATGTAGCGGCGTACGACATAAATAAATGAAACATTTCGGACATGTGAAAAATGTCCTTACAAATCTCACCTTATGTCTATGCCGGTACATACATAAAAAATCCGAATTATCAAATATGAAATTGCCTATACAAATCTACCCTCCCATGAACCCAAAACTGGAAAAGGTACAAATGAATAGTCTTCGTCGTTTGTTCTTTAATTCTTCAGGAATCTCAAAACTTTTCTCATCAGGGTGTGCAACATATAGATCTGCAATCTTCATACCTACACACATGAGACAAAGCAAATACCACGTGACATATCGAGTTTGAAATGAGATAACATGGATATCAATATATGATAAAAACATAAGCAACATCTCAAAAACTCCCCCAGAATTCAAACTCTCCCATAATATGATAATTCGTTCTCCCCCTTTTTATGATGTCCCCAAATGGACAAATTAGAGAAATAAATCAAATAAGCAAGTGCGGGGTGTCACTAGGATAAAAACACACCATGAATAAACAGAAAGCAACCAAGTCAATGATAGCGTAAATGAAGTGGTGTGATCAAATTCGATAGGAAAATCAATGCATACAAACATGACATATGTGCACGATGAATATTGGATATTCCTAGCGAATGAACTCAAATGCTTCCTTTGGTGTAAAAGAGTGACAGTATAAGATATTGACTCAATCAAATCAACAAATCAAAGCTCAAAATGATTTTCACACCAATAACGTCCAAAATGATTTTATGCTTTTTCAGGACTTTCAAGGAAGTGCAAACCCGCTTAGATTCTCCAACCAAACTCCCTCAGATATTGTATTGAATAGAGGCATTCTAAATTCTCAAACTTTGGAGAATTGATGGTGAAACCTAAGTGGCCCATATTTGGCATGAATTGCTTTTTATTGCCTTTAAATTTTTTCGGGCTCTTTTAACCTCTTTGGACCTCGGATATTAAAATTCCTCCATTTTTAGGTCCTTTTTAACGATGGCTTTTGCGCAAAGGATAGATGATTACCTTTCGCAGCCCCTCCCCGTTATACAAAAACACACAGTCTCACCAAAACGGTTTTTACATGCATTCCAAGCTTGTCAAGTTTTATTGCATATTGTACATTGTATAGACAGGATTGAGATGAAAACACGCAAGCCAACATGAGATAGACAAGTGCAATAATCAAATATAGCCGTGCATGTGTGCAATAAAGGATATAGGAGTCAAACATGTAGGAAGATATCACTAATTACATCTCAAAGACTCCAATCAATGTAAAGCACATGGATGAAATGATGTAGCCTCTCAAATCTCTATCAAACAGTCACATGGATAAATGGAATGAAGTTGTGACTTGGCTATCTTACATGCTCATCCATAAAAGAAGCAAAATACAAAAATCTTTTTGGATGTTTTCAAAAATTTGGAAAAAAATAAAATCTTTTTGTGCTTTTCTCAAAATTTTTCTTAAAGGAAAATCTTTTTGTATTTTTTTGTTTTTCAAAAGAAATATAAAAAGCAAAAGGAATAAAACAAAGCTGTACAACAAAGTAATGGTACATATAAAACAGACTAGCAATAGGAAGCATATGATATGAACATGAAGAAGCATCTTATTCTAGACATAGACCAACCCCTCAGTCAACTGTGCAAATCCCCAAAGACTTCCTAAGACTCTCAAATCTAAGGGCATCTAAAGGTTTCGTGAAAATATCGGCTAACTGACGGTCGGTAGGAACAAAACTCAGGGATACAACTTTCTCTTCAACTAACTGACGTATAAAGTGCTCACGTATCCTGATGTGTTTTGTGCGCGAATGCTGAACTGAATTGTGGGATATGTGTATCGCGCTCGTGTTATCACAGGAAATGATCATGGTGTCCTGTGATATCCCATAATCCTCCAGCATTTGCTTCATCCACAAGAGTTGTGTGCAACAACTCCCTGCGGCTATGTACTCAGCCTCCGCAGTGGACAAAGAGATGGAATTTTGTTTCTTGCTCAGCCAGGAGACAAGAGCAGAACCAAAATAGAAACACCCACCAGAAGTTCTCCTACAACCATCTACATCCCCGGCCCAATCGGCATCCGAATAGGCGAACAAACGGTCATCGGTATCAAAGGAATACCAAATACCGTATGAGAGAGTCCCACTCACGTATTTGATGATACGTTTTAGAGCAAGTAAATGTGACTCTTTCGGAGACGCCTGATATCGCGCACAGACTCCAACACTAAAGGCTATGTCGGGACGACTGGCAGTCAAGTAGAGAAGACTACCTATCATACTCCGATACAAGGTTTGCTCTACGTCCTTGCCTGTAGTGTCCTTACTAAGCTTGGTAGTGGTACTCATAGGTGTACGTGCATGCTTAGCGGAGTCTAAACCAAATTTCTTCACTAGGTCTCTAGCATACTTGGATTGGGAGATGAACATCCCATCCTCTAGCTGACGAACCTGGAAACCAAGGAAGAAAGTAAGCTCACCAACCATGCTTATCTCAAACTCACTTTTCATCTCCTCCTCAAAGTGGTGAGCATGCTGGGAGCATGTGGATCCAAAGACTATGTCGTCCACATAGACCTGGGCAACCAAAATAGCACCGTCATCTCTCCTGACGAACAACGTCATATCTACTCCCCCTCTCTTGAAGCCACGAGCTAAGAGATAGGAAGTAAGCCTCTCATACCAAGAACGGGGTGCTTGCTTCAAACCATACAAGGCTTTCCTCAGATAGTAGACATGCTCAGGGTGCTGAGGGTCTTCAAACCCTTTTGGTTGTTCCACATAAACCTCCTCCTGTAGAATGCCATTCAAAAAGGCACTCTTGACATCCATCTGATACACCTTGAAGCGCAGATGACATGCGATGGCGAGCAGAAGACGGACGGACTCAAGCCTCGCAACAGGAGCAAATGTCTCCCCAAAGCCTACACCCTCTATCTGTGTGTAGCCTTGAGCGACCAACCTAGCCTTATTTCTGATTATGGTACCATATTCATCCATTTTGTTCTTGAAAATCCACCGTGTACCTATCACATTAGTCTCACTAGGTCGAGGGACTAATTCCCAGACATTATTCTTTTTAAACTGAAGAAACTCATCCTGCATAGCAGATATCCAGTGTTCATCCTTGAGTGCTTCTTTATGGTTCTTGGGCTCGACTTTGGACGTGTAGCAAAGATGGCTAACAACGTTCTCTAGCTGAGCACGAGTCTTGACCCCTAGAGTGGGATCACCAACAATGGCGGAAGGGTCATGACTCTTGCGAACCCAAGTAGGTGTGTCCCCTAACACAGGAGTAGGGTCCACAGAGTGTGAGAGAGGAACAGGTAAATCACTGTCAGAACAATCCTCATCCTCACACTGAAGGTTAGGATCAATAACCGTCGAAGGTTCGTCATCTTGCACGGTAACGTTTATTGATTCCATAACCCTAGAGCTCTTCAGGTTAAATACCCGGTACGCTCTACTATTCGATGAATATCCTAGAAATATTCCCTCGTCGCTCCGGGAGTCAAACTTTCCTAATTGCTCTTTATCCCGTAGGATGTAGCATTTACTCCCAAAAATACGGAAATACGCCAGGTTGGGCTTCTTGCCGGTCCACAACTCATAAGGTGTCTGTAGTGTGTGTGGGCGCAAATAAACCCTATTCACCGTGTGGCATGCAGTAGACACTGCCTCTGCCCAAAATCTCCTAGAAACTTTACGACCTAGAAGCATAGATCTAGCCATCTCTTGGATCGTTCTATTCTTTCTCTCAACAATCCCATTTTGCTGAGGAGTTCTCACAGAAGAAAACTCATGTTTGATCCCAAGGCTATCACAGTACAAATCCACCTTTGCTTCCTTGAATTCAGTGCCGTTGTCACTACGTATTCTGTTAATAGTGACACCGTGTTGATTTTGCAGGACACGGCACTTGGTCGTTAAAAATTCTACAGCATCGGATTTCTCTCTCAGAAAACCTACAATGGAGTACCTGGAGAAATCATCTACCATCACGAGGATGTACCTCTTACCACCTAGACTCTCAGTACGAGTGGGACCCATAAGATCCATGTGAATCAACTCCAGAACACGAGAGGTGGTAATGGAATGTAACTTCCTATGAGGACTACGAATTTGTTTTCCCAACTGACAGGGTCCACAAACGGTCGAAGTTGACTTTCCAAGAGATGGTAAGCCACGTACTAGGTCCTTTTTAGCTAAACGAGTCAAATCTCTAACGTTCACGTGACCTAGACGTTGATGCCACAAATCCATAGGAGTGATCGTGGCGCTATTGCAGACAAGTGAGGATGTGGGCTCAGTCCCATAGCAATTATCCTCAGTCCTCACCCCTTGCATCAAAAGTTTACCGGCTTGATTGTAGACATTACACGCGTCCCGGTCAAACTTTACTGCAAAGTCAGTGTCGCACAGCTGGCTAATGCTGAGAAGGTTCACTTTTAAACCTTTGACGTACAACACATTTTCTAGCTTAGGAAATCCTAGTAACTCTACAGTACCTCGTCCTAGAATGCTAGACTTGCTCCCATCTCCAAAGGTGACTCTGCCATCCTGATAATCCTCAAGAGATGTAAAAATTGAGGCATCACCTGTCATATGTCTGGAGCACCCACTGTCAAAATACCACTGTGAGGTATTATGTGCTTTGAGAGCAACATGAACAACAAAAGCCTTTTTATCTTTCTTCGGTACCCAAGCAGTGGTAACCTTTTGTTTGCCTTTGTTGTTGTTGGTTTTAGCTGGAATGTGAGAAGCATTCACTAACGGCAAAGACATCCGTCTGAATTCTTCCATCAAACTCTGAGAAGTGGCAGCTAAGAACTCAACTCGCTCTCTCAGACTAGAAAACTCATCAGTATGACGTGGTGGAGCAGTAGTACGTCATGTCCGACCCATGCTATAGCAAAACTCCATAAGGTGTCCTTTTCTTTTGCAATAGGTACAAAAGAGTGCAGTCAAAGGTGGACCTTGGTTTGCTTTTCTTGGTCGAACTCTCCTACGAGGTTTTTGACGGTGACCATAAGGGGTTGTAGTAAACTCAGGAACTGGTCCAGGTGCAATTTGGGATGTGGAGGCACCATCATAACCAATTCCTTGTCGATCACCAAAACCTAAAGCGGGGCCGAGGAGCATCTTTCCCATCTTCCCAGATCTGTCCTCGATTTGTACCTTGACTTCCCGTGCTTTCTCAAGATCATGAGTCAGTTGGGCAACAAGGGCTTCAAGTTTCTTCCGAGTCTCCACGGAGGAATGGAGCTGACTCGTAAGACTAGCCACTTGTTTAGTCAAGTCCCCTCTCTCTTTCTCTAAAACACTCTCTCTCTCTCTAAATAAATTCTCATTCTCGACACAGGTAGATTCTCTCTCTCTCAGGGCGGTGCAGGTGGAGAACTCTCTTTCTCTCGCTTTCCTTAAATCTTACTCTAGGCAAGTGATCTTAAGAACTAACGCTTTGTTACGCTTTTTAGTTTTAAAAGACTCAGAATATAACTCAGCGTAGGCGCGTTGTATATCACTCTCGCTCTCACTTGTGTCATCCTCCCCCTCACTCATATCGATCTCACTGTCGAGGTGTCCCTGTGAAGCATCATCCTCATCATCGTGAGGAGAACTAGGAGTGCTCACTTGGCTGACCATGAATGCGGTGAAGTTACACTCATGCGGTGACTCATCTCCAGAATCCACCGTCTCGACCTCACTGTCGTCACTAAGGGTAGCATTAAGGACAGCTTTCCCTTTCTCTCTATTCAAACGATTGGCACACTCAAAAGCTCTATGACCCCTACCATCACACTCAAAACATCTCTCACTTTCTTTCAGAGAAGGATTTTTGGAAACTTTTTCATTTTTCTTTTCAAACTTATTTTTCTCAAATTTCTTTTTATCTTTAAAATTTCCATTTTTCTTAAATTTGAGCATCCTCTTGAATTTTTTTGCGAAAAGAGCCAAATCATCTAAGTCAAAATCGCACTTAGAATCTGACGTGTCAGTCTCTCTCTTTCTAGATGACTCTACCCTCTTTCTAGCTGACCCCTCACTCCTTATCTCTTGGGCTTTAAGAGCAATTCCCTTATCTTTAGATTTAGAATTTTTAGGGAACATATCAATTTCATAAGTTTGCAAATCTCCTCCAAGTTCTTCCAATTTTAGCGTATTTAAATTACCCATAGAATTTAGCACAGTGACTTTAGGGATAAAACGCTTAGGCAAAGAACGAAGAATCTTTTTAACAACTCTAGCATTCGGAATATGTTCACCAAGATTAAAACTAGTATTCACAATGTCAGAAAGTCTAGCATAAAATTCATCAAAGCATTCAGAATCATGCATGGTGATTGTTTCAAATTGAGTTGTCAAGTTTTGCAACTTAGACTCTTTCACAGCATTAGTTCCTTCATGGGTGAGTTGTAAAACATCCCATGCCTCTTTTGAGGTGGTACACGTCATTATGCGTTTGAACTCATCAGGTGTGATAGACCCAGAAATAGCACTTAGACCCTTAGAATTAAAAGATGACCATTTAATTTCTTCATCAGACCAAGAAATGTCAGGTTTCAAGTTGGTCACATTATCAACAGACATGGTGGGAGGAGTCCACCCTCGTTCAACCAAAATCCAGACATGTTCATCAATGGCTTTTAAAGCCGACCTCATACGGGCTTTCCAATAAGCATAATTTGTCCCGTCAAAAATAGGCATTTTATAATATGACTTCTCCATTTGAACACGCACTTTTTCAAAAATCAATTTTTTCAGAAAATTGATATCTTAGAAAAATTTTGCGGGAAAAAAAAGGAATACGCGATAGATTAGCGTAACCTGCTCTGATACCAATTTGAGAACGTGTGTGCTCGCGTTCAAATGATCAAGTTATATATTAAATACCTTTTAACACAAACAGACCCTAAACATGCAGCAGTATGTGATTGAATAAATTGATAATCTACGCAAGAATATTCAAACACATGCAATTAAGGAAAAATCCCCCACAGGGGCAAAACCATTTATTTTCACTATAATTTGTAAGAAAACGGCTTACAATTAGATTACAATGAAAATACAAGTTGACTAAGAATTACCCTCGGGTATCGGATTCTGTAGTCGCGGCTGGAATTATCCCTTTCTAGTAGGGCTGCAATGAAGAAGAAGAAGAACGGTCTCCTCCACAAGGGTTGAACAAACCAAAGTTGTGTTCTTGGGTTGCAAAAGGATTCACAAAGGTTTGGCAAGGATGTGTGAATCAAAACATGAGTCTTGGGACTCAAAAATATAAAGACTAGATGTATTTGGACTCTCAAATTCGTCTCATAAAGTCTTTCAAAACAACTCCCCCGAAGTTGGTATTTATAGGAAAAAATATGAAGAGTCCCACGTTCTTAAAACTCTAAAATTCTATCCAGCGTACAAAAAAAAATCATTCTTTAAGGATTTTTTTTTATCTTCAAAAGGTCATAACTCCTTCACCGTAGCTCGGATTGAGGTGCCATTTTTTTCCAGTATCTTCGTTGCGGCGAGCTCTTCAACTTTATAGTTGACCAGACCTCCGAAATATGGATGTGAAATTACAAAAATGCCCTTGAACTCTCCTATTGTGCCTTTTTTTTCACTGTTTTGACTTCCCTTGCGTACCACTTGCATTAAGTCCCTAAAATCTTGGAACGTGAAGTCATTGAGGCAGATGTGGGACATATTAGTGGAGATAATGCATGCTTGATTCTCGAAATTCGGATAGAGGCCGTCATGTGAGATCGTGAGGAGACGTGCCAAATGTAGCGGCGTACGACATAAATAAATGAAACATTTCGGACATGTGAAAAATGTCCTTACAAACATACTCACTCTGAGCAACAGGTGTACTCCGAGGAACACCAGCCCTCCGAGGAACTCTTGTCCTCCGAGGAATTCCAGTGCTCCGAGGAACTCTTGGACGATGAGCAACTAAGGCGGTTCGAGCTGCATCTCGACCACAACATTGATTGCCAGATAATCAACAGTTCAACTATTCATTGAATGCTTATCATCTTGATGCACACGCTTGAAGAGCATTAAATGAGTTACCCTTTCATATGTATATCATTTAATGTATCACCCTTTCATGTACAGCCTAAGGGCTATAAATACCTTGTATCACCCTCATTCAAAGGGACTGGAATTTCTTGATAGCACTTGTAATCGAGAATTCCCAAACACTCAGCAATAACATAACAGTGGATGTAGGCCATTCAAATAAGGCTAAACCACTTTAAAATCTTTGGTCTCATTTATTTATCTGTGATTCAATAATTAGAGTAATCTAATTTTTTACATCAACACCCGGAGATGAAGATTCTGATGTTATGAACGCTAAGAGAGTCGTAGAAATCGCTAGAAGATTCCTATGTAAAAATTGCTTCTTCGTTAAGGATATCGCTAGAAGATCTCAAATCGCAGGTCACCTGCACCCAAAAGAAATCACAGGATGCAGAAGATTCAAATAAGAAATCGCTAGATGAAATTGGCATGAAATCACTAGAAGAAGTCGCATTCACGATTTGGATAGAGGTGGGAGAAAGGAGAAAACATATTGGCTTTTCATTCGGAGGGAAGTCTCCCGCTCATATTTTGTGAGGTGAATTATTAAAATTTATTTTCACTTCATTATTTGACATGGTAAAGCTCATTAGTAACACATATCTTAATTTACTAACGGTAAATTACTATTAGTAATTTTAACGGTCTAATAGTGTTAGTAATCAATAAATTTGTGTGCTACTAAAATTGCGTTTTGGTGTAGTGTAAGCAAAAGTTGAAGAAACGAAAAGCATCAAGGCTTGCGAGCCTGTCAACTTTGTGTTGTAAGTCTTATGTCATGTCCTTTGTAATTCTATACTTAGTGGAATTTGTGTAGGTGGGTCATCCGAAGTTTTTTTCATTTGGGTTTTCCTCGTACATCGGGCGTTGGGGTTGATTTACTTATTTTATACTGCAGTCACATGGATGCATGTTTTAAAGTTAAGATAAAATTTGTTAATCATTTAACACAGCAATCATTTTAAAATTGGAGCTTAGTTTATTAAGTGAATTATTATTTTTATTTAAAATTTTAGTTTTATGACCATACTCACTATATTAGCTCTTTCAAATTGGTATTTGATCAGGTGTCTATAAGTTGTTCCGGCATGAATTCGGGAGGTTTTATATGAAAGGTCATTCGATTTCTTATCCACCGATGTTTGATCGTTCTAATTACGCATACTGGAAAATGCGTATGCAATTAGCACTTAAGGTGATAGATGAGTAGGTATGATAGGAGGTTACTAGAGGGTGGACTCCACCCATGACTTTAGTTGGTGAATTTTATGTACCTAAACCCGTAGAATTGTGGAATGAGGATGAGTGTAAATTAGCAAATTATAATTCACTTTGTTTAAATGATTTATTTTGTGTGGTCATACAAGAGGACTTCCATCGTACTATGACATGTGAACATCAAAAGAGGCTTCGTACATACTTCAATGCACCCATGAAGGTACTATTGTTGTTAAGGCTTCCAAAGTCCAAAACCTCACCGCTCAGCTTGAAACCATTAAGATGGAGGAGAGCGAACCTGTAATGAGTTTTATGCTAAATTATCTGATATTGTTAACTCATTGTTTAACTTGGGTGAGAATATACCCGAAAATCATATACTTAAAAAAATCTTAAGGTCCTTCTCTGAAAGATTCAATTTAAAAGTGAATGTTTTGAATTATGTGGGTACTTTGCACACTAAGAAACTCGAAGAGCTTGTGGGTGATCTTTAAACATACGAGCTTGACATGTTTTCTTTCAAAATGATGAACAAATATAATGGCATGGCTTTGAAATCTCGAAATGAGGAAACACGAGTTTTGAATGATGAGTCTGACTTCAATTACGACAATATGGCCATGTTTGATTCAATTGACTTGAGAATCATCAATATTTTCTATTCTAGTGTACATTGTGCTTGTTTGTCCATTGATAGGTTCACTTTATCATTCAATATGAGGCTAAATCTTTGTTGATAATGTTAATGTAGCCAAATAAAACTCCTTGGACATTTTTGAGTGATTTTGCCATGATTCTTTCTTATCAAATTCATGCCCATTCATTCAGTTTTGCGATGTTTATACCTACTGCATTTAATCCATGATGCCATTAGATTCATTTATATTCAAATTAGTATGATATACAATCACCTATCTTTTATTGATTTGATTGGTATCCTTCTCTTTCTTGTGTATTAAAGTTGGTATCATATTTTGCATAAAAATTGATATTGTTTGGTCATTATTTGTATAAGTGGTGATTTCCTACAGTTTGAGTATTCAATGCACATAAGTATAAACAAAATAAAATGTTGAATGAGAAGAGTCCAAGAACACACACGACACAAGATGTACGTGGTTCAAAAAATTGCTTATGTTCACGGGGTTTTGGTTGTTTCGGTATTTACTTTGGAAGGATGGTCGCCATAGTTATATTACTTATCGACAATACAAATTTCGATTCCCTTCCCCCCTTGGGGCGGGTTTAAATTTATAGAGGATCCTAGGAGAGTCCCTGCTTAATTGACAACTATCCCAAAAATTTCAAACCTATCCTTTATCTAAGTTAACAACCTTTTTGGTGCACACTGATGAGACATCATCATAGATTGGACTTTTAAACGATCTTGATCATGTGGGCCAGTGTTAATCACGTGCGGGCCATGAGAATTTGCTAATTATGGTCCCCCATAATTTCCCCTAAAGCTCGGGTCCACTTTGAGGTCATTGGGCTTTGCTTATGACTTGGTCAGCTAAATAGCTTGGTCGACAAGCAACCCCAGCAAGTTGGTGTGCCAAAGTTTTTGCCTTTTGAATCGAATAGAAGTTTTGTAAATATGAGACAATTTGAAAACTAAACGTCCCAGGCGTATTCTAGTAATAAATCATATATAGTAGTGAACTGTCATTTAATGAAATGCCACATACTTTAATCATTATTAGTTTTGGGGAACCGTGAAGACGCTTTTCAACTTATAAGGTGACGGTTCTCACCTTTTTGTTCACATTAACTCTTATTAAAAAAAATCTTCCTTCATCTCAAAGATTTTCAACCATGTACGGGCTTGTCACTTACTTTTCCTCACTTTAAGTATTCTTTTATAAACTCAATTTACTTCATTCTTATCTTCTTTCCTTGTTTAATTCCTTTTTTAGATTTTTAACAAATGGTGTATGTTGTTGATTGAAAAGACTTACGACTGTGTGATAATTGATTAACTTTGCAAATTTCTAATTTGACACACTTATTTAATTTCATTCCCTAATCATGCATCTAAAGTGCAAGAGTCAACCCATAAACAAATAAAGCAAGCGACACAAAATTAAGGAAAAATCCCCGAAGGGTAAAACCTTTTATTTCTAGAACTTTGAAAAATTTACAAAACCATTGACTTACATACAACCTGATAATCGCCCACAAGTGTAACTCACGACTTCTTCGTCATACCTTCAAAGAAACGACTAGAAACTGTGTCGGCTGGAATCTCCCGCAGGAACTCCAGGTGGTCAGCAATGAAGAAGAGAGACGGCTTCTCCACAAGGGTTGAATAAACCAAAGTTGTGTTCTTGGTTTACAAAAGATTCAAAAAGGTATGAAAAGTTCTGTGAATCAAAACATGAGTCTTGGGACTCAAAAAGGTGAAGACTTAGAGTATTTAGGACTTTTAAAATCGTATATGAAAGTCTTACAAAACAAACCCCCAAAGTTGGTTTAAATAAGAAAACCTGGGCTGAAAAAATCTCAACACAATCTGTTCGATTTTATCTCAGGCGGATAGATCCGCTTCTGATGCCGGACCTATCCGATAGCGGATCGGTTCTTTTTTTAACAGGGCCTCTTCGATTTGCAATCGATCTGGGGTATACTGGTTTGAAGCAATAGCAGATCGATCTAACTTGAGGCGGACCGGTCCGAAGGCGGATCGATTCTTTTTTTAAATGGGCAGATCGGTCCGGTTTACCAGAAATGATATTCCATGATGAAGATGATTTGATATTCGGATGCGATCTTGAATTTCTTCAACAGTGTAATGACTTACGACATTCAAATTAATAATGGACAATAATATCCTTACAAATCGACCCCTATGTCTATGCCGGTACATACATAAAAACAATCTGAATTATCAAATAACAAATCACCTACACAAATCTACCCTTCCATGAACCCAAAACTGAAAAGGTACAAATGAATAAGTCTTCAACGTTTGCTCTTCAATTCTTCAAAACATTTCTCAAAACTTTTTCTCATCAGGGTGTGCAAATCAATGATCATCAATGTAGTACCTACACACATGAGATAAATCAAAATTCCAAGTGACATATCGAGTTTGAAATGAGATAAACATAGATACCAATTTATGATAAAAGCATAAGTCAAATCTCAAAAACTCAAAACTCCCCCTTAATATGATAATTCTTTATCCCCCTTTTTATGATGTTCCCAAATAGACAAATGAGAAGAATAAATCAAACAAGTAAAGACAGGGTGTCACTGTATTCAAACCAAGGCATCAATCAAATGGAAAACGTGCTCTTGCAAGGAGATGCTAAAAAAAAATCTTCACAAACTATTTTTTATTTTTAAAATTTTTCATAAAAAATAGATACCATTTGAAAAAAAAATATTCTACAAAAAACACACCATGGATGTAGACTCAAACAACAAAGTCATGGAAATGGAATGAATGGGTGTGAACACATTTGATAGGTAAATAAACTCAATCAATCATATGTGCACGATGCATATGTGTACCCCTAACGAATGAGCATCAAAAGTATCCATAGGTGAAAAATTTGTTGAATTTAGATGACATTGACTTATGCAAATCAACAAATCAAAGTCAAAGATATTGCCACACCAATAACATCCAAAACTATATAGCGCATTTTTGAGCATGTCAAGGACGTGCAAACTCGTTTGAAATTCTCCAACCAAACTCCCTCGTATATATTTTCCTTTTATAGGTGTATAAACTAAATTCTCAAACTTTGGGGAATTAGTGCAAAAACCCAAATGGCCCCTTTTTGGCATGAATATCTTTTTATTGCCTTTCGATTTTTTTCGAGCTCTTTTAACCTCTTTGGACCCCGGATAATAAAATTCCTCCATTTTTTAGGTCCATTTTAACGGTGGCTTAGTATTCGCAAAGGCAAAATGAACCTTTCGCAGCCCTTCTCCATTTTAAAACAAAGCACACAAACTCACAAAACGGTTCTTATATGCATAATTTCCTTATCAAAATCTATCGCGCTTGGTTCGTTTTAAGGACAGGATTGAAGTGAAAACACCCAACCAACATGTGATAAGACAAGCACAATAATCAAACAAATTCATGCACGTGTGCAATAAAGGAAATCATGAGTCAAACATGTAGGAAGTAACACTTAATTACATCTTAATGACTCCAAACATTATAAAGCACAAGGATGATTTGACCTATTATCTCAAAACACTATCAAATAGTCACATGAAAATAATGAAATGATGTTGTGACTTGGTCATCCAAAGTGTCCATCCATAAACAGTGCAAAAAAAATCTTTTTGGATTTTTCAAAATATTTTCAAAAAAATAAAACATACAAAAAGAACACATGTCATAACACTAGCAAACAAATATAAATCCTGAAACCACAACTAGTGTATGACAAACATGCAAACACAATCATGTATATGATATGGCAAGAGAAGAATCATGTGAAAGCAAACGGGAATCGACTTGTCTAAAATCTAGTGTCTCTAAAAGTGATTTCCTAACCCAAATAGATGTGAAACGTCATGTGGGGGATTTAGGAACCAAGGGAACACTGGACATAAATTTCCTAGGACATTTTCTAAGATCAAAACAAAAACGCCTAAGGTGACCTTTCCTACCACAATATGAACATGTGTAAACGGGAGGACCGACACCTATGGATTGACCTTTTCTAACATCCTTGGAATTAGTTGGCCCTCTAAAACAAATAATGGTTTTGGCTTTAGCATTAGAAGCATGAGAACAGGATGAGCTATTACCATCACTATGAAACCTACTTGAGTCTATCAAATCATTTTTTAACTTCAAAATTTTTGACTCAAGTAAAGAATTAGACTCTTCCAAATTAAGGGACGCCTTTTTCAAATTTTCAATAATTCCAAAAAGTGTATCTCTCTCTCCCTCAATTAAAGCAAACTTTTTCCTAAGAGTCTTTTCACGTGCCACAAACTCATTGACTAAAATATTTTTATCCTCTTTGGCACAAACACAAACCATCAAATTTTTAAGGTCCTCCAATTGTTTCTCTAAAAATAGGACCCTATCATCACTCTCCTTCTTGGACAATTTTAAAGAAATAAAGTCATGGTCCAAGGAAACAAATTTTTCACGATAAAAATTTAGTTGATTTTGAACTGTTTGCAAAAGATCCATCGCGGATTTAAAACGAGAATTTTCTTTTTGCAAATGTCAAATTCAAATGATTTATATCATCAAAACTTTGACTCGGGTCATCAAAGGAGGGCATCCGATTAGATAAGTGCTCCATCGAAAAAATTGCGATTTTCAAAAAACTAATTTTTCAAAAAAATCAATATCACACAAATTTTGCAAAAAATGGGAATACGCAATAAATTAGCGCAACCTGCTCTGATACCAATTTGACGATGTGAGAAGTCAAATTGTATTAAAAAAATCCTTGAAAAATCAGGATCACGCGATAAATTAGCGTAACCCGCTCTGATACCAATTTGAAAAGACTTATGACTGTGTGATAATTGATTAACTTTGGACATTTCTAATTTGACACACTTATATAATTTCATCCCCTAATCATGCATCTAAAGTACAAGAGTCAACCCATTAACAAATAAAGAAAGCGACACAAAATTAAGGAAAAATCCCCGAAGGGCAAAACCTTTTATTTCTAGAACTTTGAAAAATTTACAAGACTATTGAATTACATACAACCTGATAATCGCCCACAAGTATAACGCACGGTGTCTTCGTCAAACCTTCAAATTAACGACTAAAAACAGTGTCGGCTGGAATCTCTCGCAGGAACTCCAGGTGGTCAGCAATAAAGAAGAGAGACGACTTCTCCACAAGGGTTGAACAAATCAAAGTTGTGTTCTTGGGTTGCAAAAGATTCACAGAGGTATGAAAAGTTGTGTGAATCAAAACATGAGTCTTGGGACTCAAAAAGGTGAAGACTTAGAGTATTTAGGACTCTTAAAATCGTCTATGAAAGTCTTACAAAACAAACCCCCGTAGTTGGTTTAAATAAGAAAACTTGGGCTGAAAAAATCTCAACACGATCTGTTCGATTTTATCTCAGACGGATCGGTCTGCTTCTGATGCCGGACTAGTCCGATAGCGGATCAGTTATTTTTTAACAGGGCCTCTTCAATTTGTAATCGATCCGGGGTATACTGGTTTGAAGCAATAGCGGATCGGTCTGACTTGAGGCAGACCGGTCCGGAGGCGGATCGGTTCTTTTTTGAAATGGGCGGACCGGTCCGGTTTACCAGAAATGATATTCCATGATGAAGATTCTTTGATATTCGGATGCGATCTTGAATTTGTTCGACAGTGTAACAGCTTACGACATACAAATTGATAATGGACAAAAATGTCCTTACATTGATGAAAATTCGTTAGAGGAATTTAGGACCAAAGATTAAATCCCTACATATTTAATAAAAGAGATGTTTGATGTTCCCTATGACCTTTGTGCTCTTACTGAGGGTCACTAGTTATCCTCGGATTTCATAGTAAAGTGTGGGGTCTCCTTTCCCCCAAATCACATATTCTTGGATTTTTTTTTTTAATATTTTGACCTGGTTCCAGCCCAAGTTTCCCCGAATACTTGGAGGATTGTTAATGAGGTACACTGTATTAACGAATTGTATGGGACCCATCTCAATATCATCGAGGTGATCTAATCCTATCACTGGGTTATAACCACCGACAATATTAACTATATGAAGACGAGATTCTCTAATAGATCCCTAATTATGAGTCTTTCTTATTCCAATAAAGACGAATGGGACCACAGCCTCATATTAAAGGATTGGCAATATGCCTCTAACTAAGGGCATTTCGTATAAGTGGCCAAGATGCCCTCAGGAGGGCCAGGGAATAGGTTAAAAGATATTTTTTATCTTTCTTATTTTTTGATCGGTACTAATTGTCTGCCCTAACCTTTGTTTTACAGTGAAGAACAACCAAATCTTCTTTGTAATGATGACATCAACGTTATCGACATAAAAACCGTTTGATCCATTCAACAACGAGTGGGGACTGATGAACATTCAAAGTCAACCACGTTTCTGGTCAGCTACAAGAGCACTACAACTTCTTTTATTGCAAGACCTATTGAAGGGAGGCCTGTCATCCCAATTTTATTGGACGATCCGAAGGCCTCAACATCTAGTTCAGAGTCCTCTCCTTTAGATTACTTAAAAGGATATGACTTTATAGAGGAAATCACTTTATCGTCCTTTGAACCTTTAGACATGTCTTTGGTTTCTTCTAGTATTTTTTCGAGTAACATGGCAAAGTGTAAGATCACCAACCTCATCCCTACACATGTTGGCCCGAGATCACTCCATCCTCTTAGCTAGAGAGAAAGAAACCAGAAGATGGGAGTTCCACCAATTCGCTTGACCTAGATAACTACCTTGGGAGGGAGAATGAACCCCTCTCCAAGAGGGAGAGGAAAGACCCACCTCCTCAAATGGATTATGGGGAAGAAAACTAATGACAAAGACAAGGGTGTTTCCCAATCTGTGGCTGCTTTCCCAGACCTTGATTGAGTCCTAATCAAGTCTGGGGTCCTTTCTACTAATAGAGAAGATGCTAGCCTCGTCTCTCCCTTATTCAAGGTTGCTGGAGCGCGCAAATCATATAATCTTTCCCTCAAAAGTTGGTCACTTTATAATTTTTTATACATCATTTTCTTCATGTATTATTTTAATGTCTTCTTTATTTATTTATCTTGGAGTTACTAGTTGATAATGAACAACTTTCGAAAAGGAGTGACATGATGAGGGAGTCATACAATGATGATAACGTTGCTTTCAGCTAGCTGTGAAAGTCCCTAAATATAGCGCATCGTGCCAATGAATCCCAAATGGATGAGAAAAAGAGGCTAGATGAGAGGATCCATAGATGGAACAAGATGGATGCATCGATTAATGCTGTAGCTACAATTGAGAAGTCTAAGAAGGAGGCTGAGGTAAAAAAAATAGTGGACGAACTGGACAAAATGCAAGTGACTGTGGCAAAGGTCAAAGTTGAGGAGGCCTTGGATTTAGTTTCTAAAGATAAAGAGGATGCCTACACCCGAGATTAAGATAACTCCTTTGGCAATGCCTCCATGAAGATCGAGTATTTGAATAAGCTATTCCTATATATGGTTGGTACGAGACCCTTACTAAGGCTGGTGAGTTTCGAACTCTTCAACCAACACCTTTCTAGTTCTCCTCTCAAATTAAGGAGGAAGTTGATGATGAAGAAGAGGTCGGAACTGAAGGACAGGCCCCCGATCAAGCATTGTCTATTGCTTAGCCAACTAAAGGGCCACTAAGGAGAAGGTGTAGAAATAGGCCCTTTCAGTCATGTTAGGGGTGCTCATCTTTTACTTTTTCATTTTCTTGGTCATTTTTATTTTCATAAATATAAAGGGCATGCCCCATTGTAAACTTTTATTAATAAAATGAAATTTATATTCCATTCATTTCTATTCCATTTAATTTTTTTGAAAATTTCATGAAAGTTTTCCATTTATCAAACTCATATGTGTGATGACATTTTTATGAAGTTTAACACAAGGTTGAAAGCCTTGGTAATTATTCAAAGTGAGTTCCAGTAGAGGCATAGTAAGTTATTCGTTGTCGATCTCGATAACTCCGATGAAGATAAACTTGAGGATTTTCTTGGCATTGACGTGTCTTGACTTGCTAAAGAGGCATACTTAAACTTATGTCATCTTTTTCAACAGGAAATTGTAGATAAAGTTGATTATCAAAAATATTTTTTGCAGCTCAAAAGGATCACAAGGAATTATTAGTGAATCTTTAAGCCGATCATGAAAGGAAATTAGTCTATCTACAAAAAGTAGTGGTTTTGACCAAAAATAACTGGCTCTAACCTCCACTTATTCAATGAAGGAGTTCTTCCTTCATGCTGATGTGGTCGGTTCTAGGGAGGTCGCCACAATGCTTGAGAGGGAGAATAATTCCCTAAGGATAGAGTTGTAAAGACTTAAAAATCCTAAATCGACCGAACAATATGAGGGGTGCTTCCTTTCTAGAATAGGATAATGCCCATTTGAGGGAAGCATTGTAGAATAATAAAATAGGCTATGGGTCGAACCTCTTCCTAGAAACAAAGGGGAATCCTTGAGTCTGACGAGGAGGAAAGTACCAAGAAAAACTTGCTCGACCAAGAAGCAAACATCAAGAACTAGTTGTAAACCATTAAGATATTGAAATAGAAAGTTGATCTCCTTACTTACTAGTTCCACAAATAACCTCGCAAAGTTTAGATGGATGATTACGATGAGGCTCTCACTCATATGGATGCAGTGTTGAATTGTGGGTACCCGGAATTGGCATTACAGGCCTGGACGAGTAGCCCAATTAAAACAGCCCAAAGTCCAAGCCCTTAGCACCTTAACATTAATTCAGTTATAACTTAGTCTTCTCCCATTAACTCAAATAGAGATATTCTAGGAGAAGATGGTAAACGTGGGGGAGTCCAACACCCCCACTCCCCGAAGACAGATATGTATATAATAAACCCTAGGTCTGGGGCAAAAGACACGCACTGTATTCTCTGTAAACACTCCCCGAAGTACATAAAAATAATACTGACTACAACACCGTGGACGTAGGCATTCTTGCTGAACCACGTACATCTCCTGTTGTGTGATTGGCATTTTATGTTTCTTATTTTACTTGGTGATTGCGCTTTTCTCATCTATTTGTGTTTTAAATAACTGTCACCATAATTGGCGCCGTCTGTGGGAAGCGTTTATCTTCCCTGAGAAATCCCACACCAATAAAGAGGTTTGAAATGTCTGGTCACCATAGTAATGCTCCTCAGGCAGGAGATATCCAAGAACAACCTGCTCCTCGTAGGATCAGATCTGAAGTTCGGCGTTTAGATCAGAGGGCTCGCCTAGAGAGGCCAGCCTCAGAAGAAAGCTAGGGACCAGCGAGGTCCACACAATTATCCAAGTTGATTGATGCCTAGGAGGCGAGGCTCCGAGAGAAGAGGGAGTCTTCTCGTAAGCGTGAAGCTGAGAATGCTCAGCTCAAAATAAGGTTAGAAATAATGGAGATAGAGCTCCATCGTGGCACCAGGAGACGTCTGTACCGCACTCCTAGCCCTCAGGCTAGCAAGTCTCGCAGCTGAGGAAGGAGCCCTAGACGCAGGTCACAAAAAGTTGAGGGAAACGAGTCAGAGGATGGCCTGCTCAAGCAACTGCGACTAGATCACAATCACAGGAGCCCAGCTCGTAGCAACGAGAACATACGAAGTCTGGTCCGAAGGGAGATGGATGCGTATAACGATACCAGATTGACCCGAGAGCTCGCTAGGCGAGCTCTCGAAACTCAAATAAAATCACCTTTCTCAAGGGAAATAGAAGAAGAGGAAGCACCCAAGAAATTTGCTATTCTAAGTTTTAAGATTTATGATGGTAAAACTGATCCCATTGATCACGTCAGGCAGTAAAGACAAGCCATGACCCTCTGGAACCATCGAGACGCACTGATTTGCCAAATTTTTCCCTCGAGCCTGCATGATGTGGCACAGAAATGGTTTGAAAGGCTCACCCATAGGTCCATCAAAAGCTTCAAGTCCCTGGTCGAGCTCTTTACGGCCCGCTTCATTACTAGTAGCTCCCATCCCAAAAGGATGGATGCTTTGCTAACAATAAAAAAGATACCTCAAGAGACCCTCCGAGACTACGCGAAGAGGTATTGGGAGTTATTCAATGAGGTCGAGGACTGCTCAGAGCAAGTGGCAGTGGCCTCTTTCAAAATTGGGCTACCCATCTCTTCCCTTCTGTACCAGTCCCTGACAAAGAAAGAGGCCATGACCATCGACGACCTGATGGCTTGCATCGAGAAATATGCCAAGGTGGAGGATGTGACCCGCCTCAGCACAGGGGAAAACGGTCGAACTAAGCTCGCTGCCAAAGGCAGTGACAAAACTAAGAACCAGAAGAAAGGAGGAAAGAATGGGGGCAAGAATGGCTCCAAGAACAGAGGCAGCAATGATGTGGCAAAAGCATTTCAGGCTATCAACACCGTCTTCAGAGAACCAATTTATAAAATTCTCGCAAAAATCAAAGACGAGCCATTTATTAAGTGGCCCAGGAAGATGGGATGAGATCCCTCAAAGAGAAACAACGCGTTGAGATGCGCTTTTCACAAAGAATGAGGGCATAAGACTGAGCATTGCAAGGATCTTAAGTCCCAACTCGAAGAGCTGGCCCAGTCCGGGCATCTGAATAAATTCGTGGAAAAAAAGGCAGAGAAAGTTACTGCCCATAGAGAAGCAAGGCCTGACAACGTACTCGAAGATGATGCCGACCATAAATTCACAGTAATTCATGGGGCATCTGACGTAAAGCAAATTTAAGGAAATTCAGCTCGAATGGAGGTAAAAAAAACTTACAGCGGTGATGCAAGCTTTTCAGATCAACCCAGCAAAGACACAATCCGGAAAGCATCGGCGAGCAGATGACGTCGACTATATTAAACATATCGTATTCACAGGTGAAGATCTGGTGGAAGTAAGAACCCCACATCACGATGCTTTGATCATTACTCTCAGGATAGCTAACTATGACATCGACAAGTTGCTCGTCGACCAAGGAAGTTCGTCCGAGGTAATGTATCTCGACCTGTTCAGAAAATTGAAGTTAAGCATCGCCAACCTAAAAGAAGCTACTGTCCCTTTAGTTGGCTTCACTGGAAAAGTGACTATGCCCTTGGGAAAGATCGTGCTGCTGTAACAACCCGCGTAATTTTTGGGGTATTTTCGAAATTAAGAGGAAAAAATAAATTTTGAGATAAAATTATTTTTATTACTCAAGTATGTTGGTTATTATTTTTAAAGACGAGAATTTCAAACGGTTTAGAAATCGGAATTCAAATGGAGTTTTATTTGAATATTTATTATATAGAAGAGTCCTCAAAACATAAAACTCTCTAGAAAAAAAATACTTAAAAATATTGAACGGTCTGATCGAGCTGAATTTTTTTCTGTAGCTTCCTCTCATCTTCAACTAATTCTCTGTAAAATTTCATCCAATTCCAACGGTCCGGTCATCCGGAATAAATTTTTTAGCGTTTGTATCTGATTAGAACTTTTTTCTTAATCAAACTCTTAATCCTTTATACATCAACAAATTCGTGGCTTGGCTTTTCAAATCACTTTTTCTCAAACTTTTCAACCAGAAGATCTCTTTAAAATTACTCCCTTTCATATACAAACCATAGCCCCAAACTTATTCAAGATTTCAACCTTAGATTAGAAGGCTTATTTGGTGTTTTCTCGAATTTGGGCTAGAACAAGATTTGATTATTTTCGTGAGAAGAACGTGATGGTGTGATTAGAGTTTGAGGATGAAATTATGTGATGATTCATGTTGGTTATTTTGGTAGTTTAAGGTATGGGATTTTACACAATATGCTCCTTAATCTCGCGAGTATTATTCTCGTTGTTTTCTTGTGATTATTGACTCATATTTGAATTGATAAAGTCATTTGGAAATCTGGAAATATTTGTTGGAATCTAATTTCGATTCATGTGATATTATATTTGGTGTTGAGCATGTTGTCATGAGATTTTAATATGGCACTGAGGTTGGGCACCCGCCAATATTCCTTTTTACGGATATGCTAAAAAAATGCATAGGCGCGGTACGGTGGTGAGGCCTGGTGACCCGGTTAATGTGTTGTTGAGAAATTATACTGATATAAATGCTATTGAGATTCGCATTTGATTTGAATATTCGTATTCGTATTGTTAAGTTTTATTCACCACTAATATTTGTTGAGCATCTTTCCTGTCGTATTGTGTACTTCCCCATATTTTCTTTTAGTGGAAGGTTAGCGCGGATTTTTGGGCGCTTTGCATTTATTTTGGAGATGGATTTTAGCGTGGATTATTATTGGGAAGGATTTTTAATACAAGATGAGAAGACTTGTACATATTTTGATGTATAGAGCATTGGAGATTTATTTTATTTCGAGTTAGATGTCGTATTTATTCTAGAGAATTGTTCTCTTTATTTGAAGAGATTTGAGATTAGTGGGTTCTTTTTTATTCTGGGTTTTAGAGGATCTATACCTTGTTATATTGTGGATTAGTTTAGTTTTATCGATAGTAGCGCTCCGTTCGCTCTCCCCGGGCGGGCGGGGTGTTACAGTTGCCAGTAAGGTCAGGAAATGTCTCTAAAATGATTGAGTTTCTGGTAGTCGACATTGACTCACCATACCAGGCTATCCTCGGCAGAGGATGGTTGCACGCAATGAAGGCAGTCTCCTCGACCTACCATCAGAAACTCAAATATGTGACCGAGCGAGGAGTAATGGAGATCCATGGTGATCAAGCGATGGTAAGAAGGTGCTTCATAGCGGCCATCTGCTCAAGACCAGAGAGGAAGGCCGACAGGCCCAGCGAGAAAGTTGAGGAATAAGAAGGTCTAACACCTTCGAAATAGCAGTTAAAGTACGGAAGACCCGGAGTAGAGGAGACTAATATCCTCCCCACTGAACGGGTCATCGAAACCTGGAAGAGGTTACAGCTATAGGTAGCGACGATGACAGGGTTTTCTTGATTGGAGCTTCTCTCACAGATCAGGAACAGAAGGAGCTGACGATTCTGCTGAGAAGAAATGTAGACGTTTTCGCATGGGAACCATACGAGCTATTTGGGATTGATCCTAGTGTGGTTTGTAGCAGCTACATGTCGATCCCACATTCAAACCAATCACGCAGAAAGCACGGTGAACTGCGCTCGAGAAGGCAAAGGTTGTGGAAAAAGAAGTTGAAAAACTGCTGGATGCAGGATCCATTCGGGAAGTCGAATTACCTAAATGGTTGTCCAACCCAGTAGTAGTCTCAAGAATAATGGAAAATGGAGAGTCTGCATCGACTTCAGTGACCTTAACAGGGCATGCCCTAAGGACAATTTCCCTCTCCCAAAAATCGATCAGTTAGTGGATGCCACAGTAGCTCACAAAAGGATGAGTTTTCTGGACACATACTCGGGGTATCATCAGATCCCTCTGTATGCTCCAGACCAGGACAAAACAACATTCATCACCACCATTGGATTATACTATTACAAGGTCATGCCCTTCGGGCTCAAAAACGCAGGGACAACCTACCAGTGGCTGGTTACTAAGATGTTCAAAGATCAAATGGGAGACACTATGGAATTTTACATCGATGATATGCTCGTCAAAAGCAGGAAGAAAGAAGACCACCTCTCAGACCTATCAAGAACCTTCAAAATCCTCAAGAAGTACTGAATGAAACTTAACGCGAGCAAGTGTTCTTTCGGTGTCCAGTCAAGAAAATTTTTTGGGTACTTGGTCAGTAAGAGAGGAATCGAGACTAATCCAGACCAGATCGATGCAGTAAACAGGGTACAACCTCCTCGCATAATCCGTGACGTATAGAAGCTCACCGACATGCTCGCTGCCTTGAACCATTTTACTTCAAAGTCCTCTGAGAAGTGCAAACCGTTCTTCCAGCTCCTAAAGGGAAACAAAATAGTAGAATGGAATCAAGATTTCTCGCGGGCATTGGACGAACTCAAGGCTTACCTTAGCTCCCCACCACTGCTCGTCATACCATAGAAAACAGATTCCTTGTACTTATACCTCACCGTTTCCAACCACACTATTAGTTCTGCATTAATGTTGGAAAAATCAGGAATCCAGCACCCCATTTACTACGCGAGCAAGACCTTATTAGAGGCCGTGCAGCGGTACCTACCACTAGACAAGCTCGCCTTTGCACTTGTGGTGGCTTCGAGGAAGTTAAAGCACTACTTTTAAGCTCGCACTATTGTCGTCCTTACATCGCACCCCCTTTAAGCAGTCCTGAGGAAAGCAGATTTATCGGGCAGACAATCTAAATGGTCAGTCGAGCTCGGGCAATTTGACATCCAATTTTAACTAAGGAAGGCAATCAAAGGGCAAGTCCTTGCTGATTTCATAGCCGAATTCGCAAGCGAGCAACCTCTCGACCAACTTCAACCCATGAAGCAAACGAAGAATCAAACGACAGGGGAAATCTGGAAATTATTTGTTGATGGAGCCTCGAATCCAAAGGGGAAGAAGTAGGCATCGTGCTTATCGCTCCGAAAAATGCAATCCTCGAACAGGGAATTAGGCTTGGATTTGAAGCCTCCAACAATGAAGCAGAATATGAGGCCTTGATAGTCGGCCTCCAGAAGGCACACACTTTGGAGGAAAAGCAGTTGCAGGTGTTCGGCGATTCACAATTAGTCTCCAATTAGATAAATGGAGACTACAATGCGAAAGATGAAAGAATGTCATCCTACCTCGCATTGGCAAAAAGTCTAATGGCCAGCTTTGAGGAGGTCCGCGTCCAGTAGTTTCCCAAAGGACAGAACAGCCATGCTGATGCCCTAGCAGCCCTGAGTTCAGCAATCAATTTTGACTTAAAAAGAGCAATCCCCATCGATTTCCTCGCTCATCCAAGCATTAATCGTAACAATGACCTACCAAGAGTGGAGCAGGTGCTCCAAATCGAGTCAGCACCCAGTTGGATGGACCCTCTAAGGGACTATTTGAAGGATGGCGCACTTCCAGATGATAAGAAGACCGCTCACCAGATAAGATTCAAAATTCCTCGCTTTCACTTATCTCTTGAGGGCAACCTATATAAGAGATCGTTTCCTAGTCCCTACCTTCAATGTGTTCACCCGAGGGATGTCAAATAAATCCTACATGAACTCCATGAAGGAATCTGTGGAGGCCATATCGGTGGAAGGTCATTGACTTTCCTAGCAATGAAGGAAGGCTATTGGTGGCCATATATGCAAATAGACTTTACAATGTATGTTCGCAAATGCGAGAAATGCCAATTTCACGCTCCCATAGTCCATCAACCCGCCAGTGACCTAAAATCACTTTCCAGTCCATGGCCCTTCGCCCAATGGGGAATGGACATCGTAGGACCTCTTCCCACCACTGCCGATAATCGCAAGTATCTGTTGGTCGCAACTGACTACTTCACCAAATGGATAGAGGAAGAGCCACTGGCGAACATCCGAGACCCGAATATGATAAGATTCATATGGAAAAATGTAATCAACCATTTTGGGATCCCTAGGACCATCATCACTGACAATGGAACGCAGTTCGAGAGCGGTTCCTTTCAGAATTTCTATAATGACCACGGAATCAGACACCATTTCAGCTCGGTGGCCTATCCTTAGAGTAATGGCCAAGTCGAGGCTTCTAACAAAATGATGATCGATGGGCTAAAGAAACGATTAGAACAAGCCAAAAGCGCATGGGTGAATGAACTACCGCATATTCTGTGGGCCTACCGTACTACCCTACGTCGAGCAATAGGGGAAACCCCATTCTCACTGATATATGGAATGGAAGCAGTCATCCCATTGGAAGCAGGCTTACCCACAATGAGGTTCACCCTTGTCGACCAAGGCCATAATGATGCTGCATTGCTCGCTGAGCTTGACCTAGTTGACGAACGCCGAGAGCTTGCTGTAATACCCCGTATTTTTATGACTTTTAATTTTAGGGATTTATTAAATTTAATTGGAGATGTAAATTTAATATTAACCCAAAAAAACATTTAAATACTTACTAGTGTGATGAGAGTTAGTAATTATTGAAATTTTGTTGTAAGTTACTTTATGGGTAAAGTAAGTGGTGTAATTGAATTTAGTAAAATTATCACGAGAATCTAATTTGATAATTGTGGAAATTTATCGGGACGCGCTTGTGTCGTGCCGGGATTAAATTCGAATTATTAAAAGTGAATAAATTATAAGTCACCCGTATGGTCATTTTGAGTGCGTCAATGTGTTCGGAAGGGTCAGATAGTCAAGATAATGTACCCGAGGGTTTAGTTTGGGTCTCGGGGTGTTTTTAGGCCTAATTAATATCCCAGGAGGGCGTTTTAGACCTTTTACATTTTTGGGTATGGAAACCCACGAAATTTCTAAGAGTATATCAGATAATAGTAGTCAACTTCTAGGGTTAGAATAACCATAAACTGAAGACATCCATTGGAGAGGAAGAGGAGAAGCTTTCCACGAGGTTCTAGGCCAAAAACTCCACCGCTTGCACCGCCGTCGCCGCCAAACTTTAGATCGCGCAACGAGGATCACAACCACACCAATTTTTCCACAAATCTGAGCCAATAATCCCCAGACAAGTATCTATCTTGCTCTATTTCAGTTAGTGCTTCAATGATATTAGTCTAGGGTTGATTAGGACTAGTTTTTGTGAAAGAAAAACCTATTTTGGAGACTCGAATTTGCATGATATATAGGTAAAAGACGTATTCTGGAAATAAAATTCACATGTAGAGGTTGAACCATGAAATTTCATTAAATTAGGAGTATAAAAAACTGGGAAAGAATGGGAAGAAACTAAACAAAGAAAATATTAGGCTTCTTGATATTTTTATGGATTGTGGCCCTTTTAATTCGTTAAACTTGATGAAAATTCGAATGTCTTACGTAGAATATCAATTGTTTGGGGATATAACAACTGTAGTATAAATTGTTGGGAGTTTGGAAGTCAAATATGTTGGTTTGGATGATTTTGGAGGAAAATTCCCGTAACTGATAATTCTGCAGTTTTGCCATAACTGCTTGATCGATCGATCGACCTTAGAGCATCGACCGAGATCGATCGATCGAGCCCCTGCCATAGATTGATCGACCCCTCCTGGAAGGCTCATACTTCCCTTTTTAAATGGTTGATTTCAATTTAAATGAGTAGTAATCTTTGGACATTCTTATTAAAACATTTTGGGAGATAAAGAGGACCAGTAGGCTTGATAAAAATGGAGCATTTCAAATAAGACTAAATTAGGGTTAACAGGGAGTAAATTACACTTAAGAAAGAGTGGGAACGTGTGTTTAAAGGGTGAGACTCGTAAGGGAGTTACGTCGTTAAAATAAAAGAGTACCTACTGAAATTAAACTTATGAAGATAGGATTTCACGAGTGTTATGAAATAAGTCGGAATAATCCCATAAATAAGAATAAAAGAGACGAACCATTATACGGGATAATCTAGTAATGTGCAATAAGAATAAATATCATAAGTATGGGTCGTGGGTGTACCTAAATTTGAAATGGGAATGGTAGTATACATATATGACTGTGTTTATGCATATACTATATAGGTGTAAAAATCATGCCCGTGCTACTTGCTATCACTGAGGTTACCGCGCTGGGACAGTCTTATCTCGATGGGACCTTTATGGGGGATATTGACTTGTACCCTAGAACATAGGAATCCTTGGTACAGGCTATCGGATCGATAGTCAGACGGTCCTAAGAGACGTGAGGGTATGTGCTGACCTCTTAGTGACTTGGAACTATGCTTCACCTCAATTTGTATGTGTTTTGTGTTATTACAGTTCGAGAGTGGTTCCGAACTAGTATTTCCCTTAGTACGAGTGATGCGGGGACTTGATAGCAGAGTATGCCCGCACCATAAATTTTATGTTGGGTGCCGATAGTATAAACTTGAAATTTGGGAACTACCTACTGTGACTAAAGGTAGGTAAATAATGAATAATTATTTCAACTTGGATATACGTGTTTGAAAAGTTTGAGGCAATAATGAGAAACTTTATAATCAAATGAGGCTTATGTGAGGACTTTGCTTTTAAATAAAATTAATTTTCTTAACACTAGAAATTGTCGGCATGAAATCTTGTGAGTAACTTAAGATAAGCTAAACTGTTGGGGGTAGTAGTGCGGTAAGTGTGCACATTAGAAGAGAGGTGAGAATTTCTCAAGAGAGTGTCACACTAATATGATTGTTGCATTAGCCAGTAAGCATTTTAAATACTTGCTAAACTAATTTTAAACTGTTTTACAATCGGGCTCTGACCCGTTTCCTATTTTCTCTTCTCTCTTGTATATATATATGTATATATTACAGGTGCCCAGTCACAGGGGCGTCTTGCATAGGATCCTTTGGAAGGAACGTGCTGCAGCTTAGGTGGGAGTTGTAGGCCTCTTGCTTAGACGATCTCATTATTGATTCCACTTCTAGTTTTATTTTATCCAGTTGGGCATGTGTCGCCCTTTTCCATTATTCAGTTGGTTTTATCAAAACTTTTGACTCATTTATTTCCAGTATTTATACTTTGGGATTGTTACTATCAGGATGTTTTTCCTTTTGATGTTTTAAAGTTGGAATTAATTAGTTGGATGCTTAAATTGCTTGGATTATATATACCAGTATAGTTGTTGGGTGATTCTTAAACTATGGATTATGAAAGGTTTTAAATGTTGGTTTTTAAATTAAATTTGGAAATTGATGTCTTAAAATGGTTTTGTCACTTAGCCTAATTATTTAGGGTGTTTAATAGGAAAAGTTATTTTTGCAAAAGTGATGCTAAGAATGAACCAACCGTTCACCTTGGTTATAATTTAATAAAGGACTGATCATCCGGTATTTAATTAGGCGAGGTGTCATAGGTGGTATCAGAGCATCAGGTTCTAGTGTCCTTTAGGATCTGTACGGCTTACTTCGCTTTCAGCTTAGCGTTCTTTCTATAGAGCCCTATTTTTAGGATTGTTGTATTCTTGCTTTTACGCTTACGTCTTCATCTATTTGAGATTTGATATTAACTGTAGACTAATAAAATTTCTTTATGTTTCAGATGCCTCCGAGACGCGTACCCAAGGATAGGCGTGCCCAAGCTGAGCAGCCAGCAACTCCGGCTCAAGGAACGATGAACGCAACCGAGGTAGCCGCTATCGTTGCTCAGGCGGTGAATGCCATGCTAGAGGTAGTGCAGTAGGATCCACCCCAGGTTCAGGCAGTGGCACCAATACCATCACAGCTTCCATCTGCATGGGAGCGAGTTAGGGATGCCTTCCATAAGGCGCATCCCCCATAGTTTGCGGGTAGTTCGGATATCATTGTAGCCAGCCAATGGAAGAAGGATATCCAGAGGCATCTGCGCATGTACGAGTGCACGGACGTGCAGAAATAGCTGTTGACTTCCTTCAATCTAGTGGGAGCAGCTTTGCATTGGTGGGAATCCACCACCACCTTAGAGGCGAGGGATATTATCACTATTCAGTCATTCGGGGAGCGATTTGACAGCAAATACTTTCCATCAGCCGTGCAGACTGAGATGAGGCAGAAATTACTGAATCTGAAATAGGAGAATACAACTATTGTTGAGTATGAGGAGGAGTTCACTAGACTTCTCTCTATAGTGCCAGATGAGGCACCCTCTAAGGGAAATAAGATACTGTTGTTTGTGGACGGGTTGGCCTGGAGGATCTGTCAACACCTCATAGGCAATCTGTCACTAAGTACCTACATGGATGTACTCAATGCTGCTTTGTTACACTACCAGGATTACCGCTTCCATATGCAGGGAAGAAAGCGAGCAGGAGAGTCCATCCAGCAGGGTCGGACATGGGGTAGTGGTACTAGTGGAGCACCGACATCCCAGGGGCAGACTCATCAGTATGAGCAGAGTTACCATCAGGGGAACCCTGCCAAGCGGTTCCGATTAGGTGACTCTAGACAGGGATTTGAGGGATTTAGACAGGGCCAGCAAGGTCAGTCTAATCAGCAGGGCCAACATCGTCAGCCGTAGGGTCAGCAGTAGGGCCATCAAGGCCAACACCGTTTTTAGTAGAGCCAGCAGGGCCTTAATCAGCAGGGACAGAGAGGAGCAAATTTCAGGGGCCGATACTTCAAGTGTGGTAAAAATGGCCATAGGCGCCATGATTGTCCAGAGGGAGATAGGGCCCGACAGCAGCAGGGTGCCCTTAATGAGCCACAGAGGCCACTTTTTCCAGCCTCCTTCCCAGCACCAGCTTAGGCACCAGCCCTACCAGCCATCCTAGTAGCTCCAGTGCAGCAGGGGCAGTTACAGTACGAACGTGTCTATAACGTCCACCGGGCAGCAGCTCTACAGGTGCCACCCGCGATTGAGGGTACATTTTCTATCCATGGTACTATGGGTGGGGTTTTATTTGATACTGGGGCGACACGCTATTTTATAGCTACTCATTTTTCTAAGGCTTTATGGTTATTAGCCACAGCAGAGAGCACTATGACATGCGTAAGCTCTCCACTAGGAAATGGATCATTAATTTTCTTTATATGTCAAGGTGTGGGAGTAGATACTGGTAGCTTAATCTTACCAGTAGACATGTTCGTCTTAGATATGCATGAGCACGACATTATTATTGGTATGGATTGGCTCGCAGCGTACAGAGCCATGATAGATTGTTACGGTGGGAGTATTGTCTTTGCCATTCTGGGGAAGGAGATGTTTGTAGTGACGATGCCTCGCCCAGAGGGAGGCTCTACCACTCATTTGTATTACATAGATGAGGATACCTCTAAGGAGGTTGTGATTCCCTTAGACTCGATCCCAGTCATTTGTGAGTATTCTGATGTATTTCAGGAGATACCAGGCCTACCCACCAATCAAGAGATAGATTTTGTCATAGATTTGTTACCAGACACTCGACCGATAGCACGTGCTCCATACCGTATGGCTCTAGCAGAAATGCGAGAGTTACGAGATCAAATAAAGTAGCTGTTAGGCCAGGACTTCCTTCGTAGGAGTACCTCACCTTGGGGTGCTCCAGTGTTGTTCGTGAAAAAGAGAGATGGTTCACTGAGGTTGTGTGTGGACTACCGGGAGCTGAACAAGATCACGATACGGAACAAATATCCATTGCCTTGAATCGATGATCTGTTTGACTAGCTGAGGGGAGCAACCTTCTTTTCGAAGATAGATTTGAGTTCAGGATACCATCAGCTACGTATTAGGGAGAAGGATGTTTCGAAGACTGCTTGCTTGACGAGATATGGGTCCTACGAGTTCAAAGTGATTCCATTTGGACTCACAATGCTCCAACCGTATTCATGGACTTGATGAACCGAGTATTCAGAGAGTTCTTGGATCATTTTGTTATCGTCTTCATAGATGACATCCTGATGTATTCACACATTGAGTAAGAGCATGTTGAGCACTTGAGACAGGTTCTTCAGACTCTACGAGAGCATCAGCTGTATGCTAAGTACGAGAAGTGCGGATTCTGGTTACGGGAAGTGAAATTCTTGGGACATATTATTTCTGAACTGGGGATAGCGGTTGACCCGAGTAAAGTGTCAGCAGTGAGGGAGTAGGGAGAGCCCACGACACCGACAGAAGGGCGTAGTTTCTTGGGGTTAGACGGGTACTACAGGAGATTCATTCGAGGGTTCTCCAAGATAGCGGGTCCAATGACGAACCTGACTCACAAGGGGGTACCATATGTTTGGGATGATACTTGTCCATTGGATTTTGATGAGCTGAAAGACAAGCTGACTTCGGCACCAGTCCTTGCTTTACCCAAGCCAGGAGTGGAATATCTGGTTTACACCGACACCTCCTTACGGGGACTCGGGGGAGTACTTCAGTAGGAAGAGAAGGCTATAGCTTTTGCCTCCCACAAGCTTAAGATGCACGAGAGGAATTACCCCACTCACGACCTAGAGTTATCATCGGTCGTCTTTGCATTAAGGATATGGAGACACTATTTATTAGGGGAGAAATTCCGGTTGTTCACAAACCACAAGTCCCTGCAGTACATGTTCACTCAGCGAGAACTGAATATGCGTCAGCGAAGGTGGTTAGAGTTTATAAAAGACTATCAGTTCGACATACAGTACCATCCGGGGAAGGACAACGTAGTTGCTGATGCGTTGAGTCATAGATCGGTAGACGATGTAGCGAACGTCTGGAAAGTAAAATGGAAAGAGTTGGGTCACCAGGATGCGGTAGCCCATTCCTTTATATCTATCATGACAGTGACACCCGAGATTATTACGAGGGTAATACAGGCACAGACAGCATACTCATTTTACCAGGAGCAAATTGTATAACTTTTAACTGAGGGTGCTGAGTCTTATTCAATTAGTTCTGATGGAGATTTGAGGTTTAACGTCATGCAGTGATGACCCAGTCTCACGGATCTCGATTTGTGGTGCATCCCGGGGGAGATAAGATGTACCAGGATATGAGACGATAATACTGGTGGAGTGGGATGAAGAAGGACATTTCTGAGTTCGTGTCCAAGTTTTTTACTTGCCAGATGGTAAAGGTGGACCACCAGAAACCGTCAGGGTTGCTTCAGCCATTGGAAATACCCATGTGGAAGTGGGAGAGTATTTCCATGGATTTTATTACTGGGTTGCCTACATCACAGCGGGGCCACGACTCCATCTGGGTGATTGTGGACCGTTTGACCAAGGTGGCTCATTTTCTGCCAGTATGGACAGACTATACCACGGGCCAGTATGCTCAGTTGTTCATTGCTGAGATTGTTAGATTACATGGGGTGCCCCTGGATATTGTGTCAGATAGAGACAAGATTTTCGTGTCGCATTTCTGGGAGAGTTTTCAAGAGGCTATGGGTACAGAGTTGAGGTTGAGTTCATCTTATCACCCACAGACAGATGGACAAATAGAGAGTACCAACTAGATGTTGTAAGATATGCTACGCGTGTGTGTCCTTGATTTTGGGGGAGGTTGGGAGCCACATCTCCCGCTAGTAGAGTTTGCTTATAATAACTCTTATCAGTTCACGATTGGCATGGCTCCATTTGAGGCATTATATGGAAGGCCTTGTCGTTCTCCCACTTGTTGGTTAGAGGTGGGGGACAACAAATTTCTCGAACCAGAGGTAATTCAGGAAACCTCCGCTAGGATTGAGATTATCAGGAGTCGCATTCGGGTAGCCCAGGACAGGCAGAAAAGCTACGCCAATGCAAAACGGTTCTTTTGATAATTTAATGTGGGGGATCAAGTATTACTACGTGGATCTCCTATGAAAGGAGTGATGAGGTTTGGGAAGAAAGGGAAACTGGCCGCGAGGTACGTGGGATTATTTCCCGTTATCGAGAGGATTGGGCCGGGAGCATACCGATTGGGACTGCCAGAACATTTACACCACATTCACGATGTATTCCACATCTCGTCATTGAGACGATACCTTCGGGATGACATGGACCATTGTGACACCCCGACTAATCAAATATCGAGTAGCTACTCCTTTATTCAAATTAATACAAAATGCCAAGTTGGTTCAGTTCATAGCATCACTGTCGAAAACATTTTAATAATTACTAGCCACCTAATATTTAAAAAGTGAGTTGTCAATTTTAATTTAATCCGATTAACATAACATCCATATAAATTATGAATACTGATACCATAGCCACATCACAATTGCGAATAAATAACGATGTAATAAACTAAATCTGGAGGAATACACCTCACAATAATCCAAATACTGAAATGAACAAATACAAGCCTGAATCATTAGTTTAATTACAACCCAAAATATAAAATAAAGACTGAGTAAATATGATGTCTCTGAAAGGAAAGGGGCGACATGCCCTACAGATGAATGGATCTGAAATAGAGTCAAGATATAAAGTGGAGTCGTCTACTATTGAGGTCCTGTAACTTTCACAGCAGTTACAGCACGTCGCGGGAATAGAACTCCTATGCTTGGTGTCCTTGTGGCTGGGCACTTAAAAAGGTTTTTACAAAAATAGATTTGAAAGCAAACGGGTCAGATCCCGATTGTGAAAATAGTTTAAAATACAGCAAGTGGTTTAATATAATTAAACAGTGAATATAAAGTACATGATAGTGCGTGCACTCACATGAGTTCCTCACCTCTCAACTAATTGTGCACTCCTATCGTACCCGTACCCATTCTAGATATTTCCATACCTAACTAGTCCAATACACAATCTAACATTACTATAAGATTCACGATTTAAGTCCCGACCTCTTAATTATAAACAGAGAATTTTACTTTTCTTCTTAGTTCCCATATTAGTCATGCCAATCACTAGAGGTTTTCCATTTTTAACTCTACTGAAAATGTTGCTATTATTCACACTTACATTTACTCATGACAGTTCATTTCAATTAGCAGTATATTATTCTCATCATAAATATACAATACTGGCACCCCGAGACTAAGCTGCGGTGCACTCATACTCTGCTATCCAATCCCGGTACATCACGTACATAAGGACCACGTATTCCGAATCTCTCAGGAATCGTTTTCAATATACAACAATCACATATAATGGAGGTGAACATAGTTCACATCACATGGGTCACGCACATACCTACGTTCCCATGATCAGCACACTTATTAACTTCTCAATAAGTTCTTCTCTGACCTATGTCCTCGAGGTACCAATCTAAATCCCCCCATAGGCACACAAAGACTAGATGGCCCTGATTGAATGCCGACCTCCCGTGATAGCAAGTATGGTAGGTAAGTTATACACAACTAACTACATATACCAAGAATTCACACATCTTCGGTATCCCAGTAATATTAATAGAGGTATATTTCTCATTCCTATACAGTCATTTCATGTTACATGTTTACAAGTTCCCCGATTTATATACATTAAAGTTATCAACTCTCCTCACGTCGAAGTTTTTAGACACTAATGTCATAACCCATAAACATCATCCGGTTTACTACAAAACTCTACACTAATGTCATAACCCATAAACATCATCTGGTTTACTACAAAACTCTAAGTTTTAATCCTTGACGTACTTCTAATCTCACAACTGTACCCACAAATCAACAAGGGAAGGATTACACTCAATTATATAAGTCTTCTGGAAGTTTTAAATAAAATCAGGTCTAGCAAGGCATTCTGTCAACTCGTTAGAAATCTCGTTCGAACGAGGTCGTTTGAACGAATGGCTTCGAACGAAATACCAACTCGTTAGAAGGGGTACTGTCATCTCGTTAGAAGTCTCGTTCGAACGAGGTCGTTCGAATGACCTGGGCAGGTCTTCTAACGAGATGGCAGTTTGCGCCCAGAAATTCTTCACTTTGTTTTTCTTCATTTTTTTCTCTTCTCTAAATTCATCCTAAGATCATCCCAATAGCATTTTAATGTTCTTAAACTTCTCTAAATCCTCTTAGGTCATTTCTTAACATATTTTTGGGGTCAAAGCCTCCTAAACAACATGTAATTATCAATAATCTCCAAATTTTACCCCAAACCCTATGAACATGAACCCAGAATTTTATTGTGTCCAATTACTCATTATAAATCCGTTTTTAAATCATCATATTTAAGTCTTCGAATACTAAATTCGTCCATAGTCATTCTACATGCAAATCCTATCCCAATTTTAGAGTTTCTCCAACAATTTCATTAGTTTTCCTCAAAACTTTCAAGAGAAAATAGTTCCTATACTAAACATGGAGGAAACATTCAATGCACTTAAAAATATCAAATCACTTGCCTTAGGTTTGGTCTTCTTCTTTGTTGTTGATGATCAAGGTTGATTCTCTTTTCTTTTCCAGTCATAATTATCTCTCGAAATGGTGGTGGTGGGTGGTTTTTGGTTTGGAACCCTATGGTAACTTCTCTCTAAATCCCGTAGCCCACTCCCTTGATTTTTGGCTGATAATGGCCTTAATGGTCTATCTAATAATATATAATTAAACTCTAAAATTCGTGGGTCTAAACTCCTCGATTTTTAAAATTACTAAAATACCCTTTTGGGTTGCCGGTTTGGCCTAAAATTGCCCTGGGACCCAAAATAAACCCCCGGCTAGTGTTTTCTGACTATCTCGACCCTTCCGAACACGTTGGCGCACTAAAAATGACCATCCGATTGATAAAATTATACTTTACTTTATAATCTAATTAAATTCATTCCTGACGCGACTGACACGCGCGTCCCAACTTAATTACCGAAATTGTCGTATTTTCAACTCCCTCAATTTTAATAAAATTGATGATCACATACTACCATAATCACTCAGTAATATTCCACAACATAATAATACCAAATACTAACTCTCGTCCCGCTATAATTTTAAATCCGAATTAATATTCCAATTAATTATCCCAAATTAATTTAACAAATCCCATAATTAAGAGTAATTCCATTTAATTGACCTCATAATTAAAAGCCTAACCTCATAATTAAAAACCATAAAAATACGGGGTATTACATACTTTCCCCCTAATAACGGAATTTCGTTCCGAAATTCGAAAAGTAAGGCATACCTGGAAAAATTTAGTTTCCTCCAGTACTCGAAACAAAAATAGAAAGAAAGGCCCAATCACTAAAGTCCTCGCTTCACAACAAGCTTGTTTAACAGACTTGATACTTTATCTGTTATTGGGTTACACTTCAATGAATGCACTTCACATTGTGCACTTACTAAACAACTTTCGAATGATAAAATAATAGCCTATACATCAATGGTCGCATTATTTCAATATTATTGTGAGTTCGCACCTCACTACGCATTAACTCCCGCGTTTATCAAAAAACCAAGCTCTTACTCTGGAAGAAATCAATAAAACATCTGACTACTTTTGCCCATTCGTTAAATCTATGTTCTCGGTGTTGTGACCTTTACACAAGGGAAAACCACTTCAACCGGTTGGTGTTACACAAAACATTTGTAAGCACCTAATCCACTATAAATAGATACGGGTGCTTTCCCCCAATTCTACCATTAGTTAATATCTTCTCCCCATTACAAAAATATACCTCACTTACTACTTATACCCGATTTGGAAATGAAAAGATCGCAATGAATGCAAAATTTCTTTCATACAATCCACCAGTCGTTAATCACCATGCGCCTACACCTCGGGCTATAGGTGATACAACCTTCTCCGAACGAAACGTAATCCCACAACTTCTTGTTACCCCATGTTGAAGGTGGCTTTCGGGGATTTCCTCTTAGTATTTAATAATACTGTGTAGGACCACTTGCCGACGTGTCCACTATCTCATAGTGTAAATCACCCAAATATATACAATTTCTCTCCCTCTGGACAACCTGTCCCACATATTTGAAGCAACTCGATACTTATCTATAAGTTGGCAACCCCTTTAGAAAATTTACCAACTTGACTCTTCCATCCCTGGATTCGTCGGCTTGATACAAAATTATCTGGTTGATCATCTTGCCCCAACCGATCTACTACTTACTATACCCCTTTTAATGCCGACTTTCACGTATAATACTTCCCGTTAAGTGGTACTTAATGTTATCCTCTCGACGTATACCAAAAGTTTCGACCCTTGCAATCTACACCACGTTGTGCACATCCTCATTCTATTTACTCTTGAGTCACCCTCAACATTCGATTGGTCGGAACTCTACTCCAAATTGTCCATAATAATTAAATATTTGCCTTCTCAAGAGATACCCCTTATTAAATGGCTTTCCACTGCCTTTCACCAAATTCGGACTTGTTACACTGGTTGCACATGATATTCATTAACACATTCACTTGAGACATTTAATCTCATCTATATCCCTTGTCCAAGGGGTTCTAGGCCAAGAAATCCACAGTTTGCACCGTCATCGCCGCCAAACTTTAGATCTCGCAACGAGGATCACAACCACACCAATTTTTCCACAAATCTGAGCCAAGAATCCCCAGTCAAGTATCTATCTTGCTCTATTTCAGTTAATGCTTAATGATATTAGTCTAGGGTTGATTAGGACTAGTTTTTGTGAAAGAAAAATCTATTTTGGAGACTCGGACATGCATGATGTATAGGTAAAAGACGTATTCTGGAAATCAAATTCACATGTAGAGGTTGAACCACGAAATTTCATTAAATTAGGAGTATAAAAATCTGGGAAAGAATGGGAAGAAACTAAACAAAGAAAATATTAGGGTTCTTGATATTTTTATGGATTGTGGCCCTTTTAATTCGTTAAACTTGATGAAAATTCGCATGTCTTACGTAGAATATCAATTGTTTTAGGATATAACAACTGTAGTATAAATTGTTGGGAGTTTGGAATGTTGGTTTGGATGAATTTGGAGGAAGTTTCCCATAACTGATAATTCTGCAGTTTCGCCATAACCACTTGATCGATCGATCGACCTTAGAGCATCGATCGAGCCCCTGCCATAGATCGATCGACCCCTCTTGGCAGGCTCATACTTACCTTTTTAAATGGTTGATTTCAATTTAAAGGAGTAGTAATCTTTGGACATTCTTATTAAAACATTTGAGAAGATAAAGAGGACCAGTAGGACTTGATAAAAATGGAGCATTTCAAGTAAGACTGAATTAGGGTTAACGGGGAGTAAATTACACTTAAGAAATAGTGGGAACGTGTGTTTAAAGGGTGAGACTCGTAAGGGAGTTACGCCATTAAAATAAAAGAGTACCTACTGAAATTACATTTATGAAGATAGGATTTCACGAGTGTTACGAAATAAGTCAGAATAATCCCATAAATAAGAATAAAAGAGACGAACCATTATACGGGATAATCTAGTAATGTGCAATAAGAGTAAATATCATATAAATGGGTCGTGGGTGTACCTAAATTTGAAATGGGAATGGTAGTATACATATATGACTGTTTTTATGCATATACTATATACGTGTAAAAATCATGCCCGCGCTACTTGCTATCACTGAGGTTACCGCACTGGGACAGTCTTATCTCGATGGGACCTTTATGGGGGATATTGACTTGTACCCTAGAACATAGGAATCCTTGGTACAGGCTATCAGATCGATAGTCAGACGGTCCTAAGAGACGTGAGGGTATGTGATGACCTCTTAGTGACTTGGAACTATGCTTCGCCTCAATTTGTATGTGTTTTGTGTTAACACGGTTCGAGATTGATTCCGAACTAGTATTTCCCTTAGTACATGTGATACGGGGACTTGATAGTAGAGTATGCCCGCACCATAAATTTTATGTGGGGTGCCGATAGTATATATATATATATATATATATATATATATATATATATATATATATATATATATATATATATATATATATATATATATATATATATATATATATATATATATATATAACTTGAAATTTGGGAACTACCTACTGTGACTAAAGGTAGTTAAATAATGAATAATTATTTCAACTTGGATATAAGTGTTTGAAAAGTTTGAGGCCATACTGAGAAACTTTATAATCAAATGAGGCTTATGTGAGGACTTTGCTTTTAAATAAAATTAATTTTCTTAACACTAGAAATTGTCGGCAAGAAATCTTGTGAGTAACTTAAGATAAGATAAACTGTTGGGGGTAGTTGTGCGGTAGATGTGCACATTAGAAGAGAGGTGAGAATTTCTCAATAGAGTGTCGCACTAATATGATTGTTGTATTAGCCGGTAAGCATTTTAAATACTTGCTAAACTAATTTTAAACTGTTTTACAATCGGGCTCTGACCCTTTTCCTATTTTCTCTTCTCTCTTGTATATATATATGTATATATTACAGGTGCCCAGCCACAGGGGCGTCTTGCATAGGATCCTTTGGAAGGAACGTGCTGCAGCTTAGGTGGGAGTTGTAGGCCTCTTGCTTAGACGATCTCATTATTGATTCCACTTCTAGTTTTATTTTATCCAGTTGGGCATGTGTCGCCCTTTTCCATTATTCTGTTGGTTTTATCAGAGCTTGTGACTCATTTATTTCTAGTATTTATACTTTGGGATTGTTACTGTCAGGATGTTTTTCCTTTGAAATTTTAAAGTTGGATGCTTAAATTGCTTGGATTATATGTACCAGTATAGTTGTTGGGTGATTCTTAAACTATGGATTATGAAAGGTTTTAAATGTTGGTTTTTAAATTAAATTTGGAAATTTATGTCTTAAAATGGTTTGTCACTTAGCTTAATTATTTAGGGTGTTTAATTGGAAAAGTTATTTTTGCGACAGTGATGTTGAGAATGAACCAACCGTTCACCTTGGTTATAATTTAATAAAGGACTGATCACCCGGTATTTAATTAGGCGGGGTGTCACACTTGCCTTGGTGAAACTAGTGAGCTATCACCAACAGCTCGCAAAGCACTATAACAAGAAGGTCAATCCAAAGGCATTCCGAGTTGGGCACTATGTCCTAAGGAAAGTCTTAGGCAATGCAGTAAAACCATCAGATGGCAAGTTAGTGCCAAACTGGGAAGGACCATTCAAGATAACAAGAGATGATCTGCGAGGAGCCTATCACTTAGAAACGCTGGAAGGAAGAGAGATACCTCGAGCATGGAATGCAGCCAATCTTAAGAAGTTATATTTCTAGATTCTTCTTTTGCTTTGTACTGGAAGCTCATTTCCTTATCATTAATAAAATTTGTTTAGCAGTTGCATTCTACGAAGTGTCAGTTAACTAGTATATGAACTTTATAACTCACACACCCTTTCCAAGTGACAGGCACATTAATCATTATGCTATAGCAGGGAAATCACCCTCCTCAGGTTTTCGTTATGAAACACAAAAAACCTCTTAGCATTGCCCCTGGCAATATATGAAGCCCTACAGGAGATCCTTAGGCAATATGGCCAGTTCAAAATTGGTTGCCAAATAATTTTTGGTTAATAAAATCCTGATCGGATTGAGCATCCAACACCAGGTGTGTCCTCGCTAATTGCCTCTCTTAGGCCTAAGGGAGTATGACGACACAACCTAGAAGGTAAAGTGGGGCAGAATGGTATCTCATAAGCATACTGGACTGGAGGGACACTTACTTGACAATGCAAATTTATAAATCTAGTCAGCCAGGAGAGGCCCAAGGTTATTGAGCAAAGTCTAAAGGATGTGGAAAATATAAAACACTTGTTTAGTCGGAAAATTCGCCCAAAACATAACTTTTATATTACTTCATTACATTTACAACAAATACAACCCGTGTTTAGTGGGCAAGCTCGCCCAAAACATCAACATTACATTATAACATATGAATACAGAGTTACTACTGGTAAAATCTTAATGAGGTCAAGGCCTCTGAATAAGATAATCATCCACTTGAGCTCTTCGACCATCATCGGGATGGGGAACTAGCTCCTCCTCGACTTCATTCGCATTCGACTCCAATAGCTGCCGAGGGATGGCATCGATAGGGATCCACTGATCATCTCTCCGGAAGGGGTTAGGCATTAGAGTAGAATGAGAGATATCATAACGATACCAGAGCATTGAGTTCCTTAGGACTTGCAGCTCCTTCAGGGCACTCAACCATCCCCTGATAAAGGTGAGCTCTTCAAACTCTATTAGCCTCGTCGGAGAATCTAGCCAACCTTGGTCATAACCATCGGCCCATACTTGCCGAGGTCCTCTCTTAAATAGATGCCTCAGCCGAGTGACGTCCCTTTAAAGCCCAGTAGCAATCACATATGCTCGTTGGACATCACCTCAGAGCTCTTCCATTTCCCTAGCTGAACTTCTTTCATTTGTACCAGCTCGTGAAACAGTCGGCGGGGTGGAGCCTCACAGCATTAGAGGAACATCACTCGGACCAGCTCCAGCTCGCGACGAGGAGGACCTCGCAATACCGCAGGAGCGATGCTGGGCGCATGCTCCTTGAGTCGCGAGACTTCCCTCCTTAAAGCCTCATTCTGTTGCTGAAGAATTTCTCCAACCTGGTTGATCTCAGAATCATCTAGAAGCCTTGCTCTCAAAGCATTCACCTCTTCTTGGACTGAGGCACCAACTTCTTCCATCTCTTGGAGCCTGTCTTTCAGTTTAACGACGAGCTCAGTCTGCTCTATGAAACGCTTATTCCTCAATCGTAGAGATTTGCAAATCCTCACAAAGGTATGACAAACTTTAGAGCTTACATCAGGACCAAGCATTCTTCCCAATTAAGAAATTGATGGTATGTAATCATCAACACCAATCAACTACAAGAAGTAAAAGAGCAATGAAAGATAGAATTATTCAGTACACTAGAGGAAAAAGTCTACTCATTTCATTCATACGAAAAAGATCAGAGTACATTGGAGAAACATAAAGGAAAATTACAAACAAAAACACAAGTGTAACCCTAAGGGTAAATTAGCAAGCGACCTCAGGCTGCCCAGAAGAAGCTGGCTACTTCCCCTTGTCAGCAGTAGTAGAAGCACCTCCCTCAGTGGGGATAACCTCTGTCGCCTGAGCAGGGAGGGCATCAGCAGGAACTGTCTTGGAGGCAGGGTCAACACCTTCAATGGTTGGGGCAGGGGCTTCATCCATAATTGTCTTTGGGCCTGGGTTATGCTCATCGAATAGAGGAGAAGCAACATCCACACCAGCAGCTAAAAGGGCCTTGTTCCAGCCCTTCTTGAAGTTCAGACGGCTGATGTAGCCTATCTGAACCTCAGCATCTTCATACGCAGCAGCCCACTTGGAGTTATATGAGTCCTCCTTAACAGTGGCTACCTGAGACTCTTTCTCCTTCAGCTACTCGATCAACACGTTATTCTCCTCCACAATAGCCAGCTTGCTCGAGCATACCAGATCGTAGGCTTATCGCAATTCATTCAGTTCTTTAACTGCTGCCTCCTGCTCATGATTGGATTTAGCAAGAGTAAGATCAGAAGATATCCGAGCAGCATCATTGGACTTTAAACTAGCCTCGAGCTCTGTACCCTTCACCTTCAAAGTAACATTCTACTTATCCAGTTCGTCATTTTTATTGATCAGCTCAACGCGAGAGAGATAGAGCACGGTAAAATTAGTCACAAACTGTAAAGTAAAAGGAGACATTGGAAGAAAGAAACAGACAGAAATTGGGAAGCATTTGAGAAGAGAAATAGACTTACCAACGCTAGCCTCTGGCTCGCTTGCAGAGCTAACTATTCAGTCCCCATCGCCCTGTGGCGGTCAGCAGGAAGGACTGCTCGCTTGAGTAGTGCAGGGCCCAACTGGGAAGAAGTGGCAACTGAGGCACCCTCTGGCAACGTAGACACGGGAACCAAGTCCTGCCCAGCCTTCTTCCTCGCTTCTATTTTCCTCCTCTCCTCCTCCTTTTCCGTCTCCCTCTCTATTTTCCTCTTCTCTTCCATCCTCTTCCTCTCTTCAACCTTCTTTATTTCTTCTTCCCTCTTCCTCTCTCTCTCTTTGACCTGCTCTTCTTCCTTTCTCTTCTTCTCCTGCTCCTGAGCAACAGATCGAGAACCAGTAGCAACATCCCCAGTGATGGACTTCTACTTCTTCGACCTCTGAGCGAGAAGCACATGATCATCATGATCATCATCATCTCGAATAAAATTTTTCCTTAGAGGAACCATTTCCTCACTAGAGCTGCTGCACGTGCTCGAAGGTTCTTGGGCTTCAGAAACCTCTTCCGAATTAGAAGAATTGTCACTACTGGAGCTCCCCTCGCCAAAATTTCCTTCAGCACCGCCACTGATATCACTCTCAGAACTGCTCTCCTCCTCGTCCAACTGAATGAGATCAGCAACAACTTCTTCAGAGGTATCAAATTGAGCAACACTATCCACAGGCCTCGCGATAAAGCTAGACCCAATATTCTTGTACTCGAGCAGTAAAGCGGCAGACCGGGGATGTTCACCGTCAGCTAAGGGCTCCCTAATATTCCAAGCTTTAACCAACTCTGAAAGCCGAACCTCGCTGAGGGCAGGCTCTAAGTTCTTCGACCTCGCTGAAGAAAAAATAGGAAAGAGTCAGAAAGATTACACATTAATAAAGAAATTGAAAGGACAGAGCAAAGACTACCTATATACTCTTCCCCATAAAAGGGAACGGTAAATCTATCAGACCTCGACCCCTCAGTCTGGGGGGAGAACTGCCAATTTCTAGCAAGAAAGCCATCTTGCCAGTAATCCTTCTGGGAATCAGGTAGGTTTACTACCAACACCCTGTCAGGACTCCTGGCCTTAAGATAAAGAACACCAGAGCTAGTTCGAGAAAAGGAATAGCAAAGGCAGACTTCGGCGAGCCCTAATTTGGTTCCATATAGTTCATTTATTCTATGAATGCCATTGATTATCTTCCATACATTGGGCGAACACTGTGCAGGAACAATGTTGAAATAACCAAAGAAATGCAAGAATAAATCATTTAGAGGAAAAGTGAGCCCCCCTTAAGAAAGTAACAAGACGTGAATCCAATGGGCACCCTCTATCTCTCTAACATTTCTAGGAAGAGAGGTGCACTCAATCTCTACCCACTCTGGGATATTGTAAAACTTCCTAAACTCGGACAATGATCTATTACCTATCTTTGCCATTTGTAAACCCTAAACTACAAATTCAAAGAAAACACAGAGAGAAAGCAAGGGAGACTTACGAGATGGAAATTTGGCTTTGGCAGTGCAAGGTCACAAGACCAAATGACGAGGTAGAGCGAAAGCGAAGAAAATGAAGAGCTAGAGAAGAGGGCACAAATTGCTAAAACTCGCAGAAGATGGAAGAACACTAAGAAACTTGAAACACCAACTATGAAATGCTGCTCAAAATGACTTTTAAATGATACTAATCATCGCGCACATGACACGAAGCGACTGCCGCCTAAATCAGCTCTCAAACTTTGGGAAGAGTTATGTGATATGCAATAGAGCCATTATGACAAATCATTTAAATTTATTGAGCCCAAATTATGGCCCAAAAAATTTAGGGGCAATTGTGGGTACCCGAAATTGGCATTATAGGCCTGGATGAGTAGCCCAATTAAAACGGCCCAAAGTCCAAGTCCTTCGTACCTTAACATTAATTCAATTGTAACTTAGTCTTCTCCCATGTTCTCAAATAGAGATATTCCAGGATAAGATAGTAAACGTGGGGGAGTCCAACACCCCCACTCCCCGAAGATAGATATGTATATAATAAACCCTAGGTCTGAGGTAAAAGACACGCACTGTATTCTTTGTAAACACTCCTCGGAGTACATAGAAATAATAATGACTGCAACACCGTGGACGTAGGCATTCTTGTTGAACCACGTACATCTCCTGTTGTGTGATTGGCATTTTATGTTTCATATTTTACTTGGTGATTGCGCTTTTCTCATCTATTTGTGTTGCAAATAATTATCACCACATGAATAATGCCCACAATATTGCTTACAAGTACGGGTTTCTTAATGCCCTTGTTGTGGAAAAGGTTCCCAAGGATGTTGATTTGTGTTACTGGCATAACCCAGGTTGTTTGGAACATTCCAAGCCTCCCTTTAAGTTTGATGCTTCGTGGATCCCTCTAGATGTCACACCAGTGAGTCTGATGAGAAAATACTTTGGTGATCATGGCCTTCATGGGGATGATGAACTCCATCGATATAAAATTCAGTGGATGCGATGAGTTCTAGTGGTCCATTAAGGCTCAAGGACCTTAAGGCAACCTTTTCCCCATATGCATTGGATGTTTCTCCTGCTGGATTTGGGAGCTCGATAAGCAAGTGTCCTCATTCGCATGATTAATCTCTTGTAAATTGTGTTTTCTTATGATCCCACTATAATAACTTTTATGAAAATTAATAAAAATTTATATTTTTGCCTTCCCTTGTGATTATGTTGGTTTTTGGTCTTACCTTTTAGGTTATGTCATCACATCTAACCTTAGGCCTAGAGCCAAAAAATAAAAATGCACTTGTTTATGGTGTCATTCCCCGATGAGGATTTTTTTGATGACCTAATTGGTATGCCTAACTTTTCCCAGTAGGCCTTTCATCAGCAGTATGCCATTGCATATGTTTTATTGTTCACTAAAACTTTTTTCTCATTGGCCTACTTGTCCATATTGATTGGTCTTTATAGAAGACCCTCTAAAGAGAAGAGATCAATTTAAGTATCAATAATAAGTCATTCAAACAACTGTTCTTGTTTATTAAGTATGAGAAGTTGTAAATAACTTTTTAAAGAAACACTAAATTGAATGAAGAGCTATAAATGATGGAATTAAGAAAATACTGAAAAGTCTAAGTGGTAAAAGACACAAACATTAAAAATAAAATTTCTTGAGGTTGGATTCATTCCATGCTTTGGGAATCTCTTCGTCTTGCATTATCTCCACGTGGTAAGCCCCCCATTGGGTCATCACAAATAATATTGAAGGGACCTTCCCAGTTGGGTCCAAGTTTCCTGTCTGGGGGATTTTTAGCACTACCCACAATCTTCTAGAGAACGTAGTCACCACCCTTGAATCCTCTTTCCTGGAACCCCTTGTTGTACTACTTGTCCAACTGCTTCTACTAGGACGTAAGCTTTACAAGAGTTAGTTCCCTTATTTCATCAACAGATCCATCTCGACTTTGATTACTTTATTGTTGAGGTCTTGATCGAAAGTGGATTTTATGGTAGATAAACCTATTTTCTCCACTATTTTTTTATGTTCAATCTTTCATTCTATAACTCCAAACTCCTAAACGAATATCCCCAGTAATATATTAATCCATATACATGATTTCTAATATTTATATTTATCGAATCATCGAAAACTTAAATTAAATTGGATTAAATTATGGTTGTTCTCTAAAACATTATTTTACCATTTATCAATAAGAACACATATAAAACCCATATTTCTCCCAATTTTTATTGTTAGAATTTCATCAATATTCATCTTCTAACATAAGAACTATATACTACTATCAATTCTCCCTGAAATATAATTTTCAATTCCTCAATTAATCATAACCTTTCATGAATTCCAAAATAGTAAACATCCTATTCTAACATGAATATGACATTCAACTAAAATTCAGCAAGATAAACACTTGTCTTTTAATATAGGTCTAATCCATTGAAGAAGAAATATATGGTCGTGGTCCCCTCTCTCTGATTTTCACTTTGATGATGATATTGAGACACCTATAAGAATTTGTAAGGACACAAATTTCCAGTTGAGTCCTATGTAGTTTTGGCTCAATTCTGGACAAAAACACTTTGAGTCATAGGATAGAGTTCATGTGTATCCATCCAAGCCTATGACGTGTTTGTTGAAGACGTAGCGGCCAGAATTATAAAGCTTCATCATTGTCGAGTTTCTAGTGCCACATTTCTATGTCATCAACTTGAAGATTCCATAGTCTCCAAAAGCTATGCATGCATTTTTTTATATATAGGGAGACTTGGTATATTTTTCTTGGGTGTAATTTTATTTTAAAATGAATTTTATTTTCATAAGGTTACTTTAGAACTTTGAATAAAAAGTTTGTGGGATTAAATTGAAAAATGACCATTCTAACATTTCGTTCGAAATTGTTGTTCGAACGAGAATTTTATTCGAACGAGTTTTCCCATTTTGGCCACTAGAACATCGTTAGATGGTCGTTCGAATGAGATATCGTTCGAACGAGATTTTTGGTGGGAAGTTTTTTTGGCAGTTATTCGCAGTTTTCTCCACTTTCTCGCTTTTGTTCCCACTAAATTTTTCGCAGATTTTATATGTGCGGGAACCAGCCTTTTTCAGATAACTTTTGACACACTTTGAAAGTGAAATATTGAGAGAGAATTTCCAAAAATCAAAAGTTCATGTTTTTGTGTTTTCAAGCCTTCGTGAATTAATTTCTACCAAAACACATACACCCATCAGTTTATGTTTATTCCAAGCTATTAAATATATATAACTTGCTTGGAGTTTGTTTGGCATCGGGTTCTACTTTATCGTTTGAAGAGTAGTTTGGGTTTACTTCTACATCCCACAAAGTAGAAGAGTTTGTTTGCTGCAGCGTTCCCACTCAGAGAAAAGCTTCGGGTGCGGGTTGACGGTTGTCCAAAAGGCCTCATTAGTGGATTCCAAGGTTCCGGTGGAGTTCGGGATTGTCGACTAGGTGTAGGTAGTTACAAGAAGACGCATCATGGGCTTGCACAGAGTCAAGTTGAGTTGTTTAAGTCATTTGTCTTGTAATCATAAAACCATAATTAGTGGACTTAAGGCTAGGTCTGTCCGAGGTTTTCCCCATTTGGAGTTTCCTCGTACATCGCGGCGTAGTGGTTGTGAATTTATTTTATCTTGAAAAATTCACCTTAGATGCATGCTTAGGTAAAAAGATAAAATTTGGTTTAATTCCCTTCTCTTGTTTAAAATGGTGCCTGTTTAATTATTTGGGTAAAGTTTATTTTAAGTTAATTTAATTCAAGTTGGCACTAAATTAATTGGATTATATTCTTACCTAAATTGTTTAAACTTGATAATTAAAGTAATTTGGTTTGAGTGAATTTAAAGCGTGTGTGTGTTTATCTTAATTCACTTTGCAGAGTTTAATTTTAATTTTTTTTAAGAAATTAAAATTTGTGTTCACTATAATTTTCCATCCTTTAAAGAAAAGAAAATTAAACGCATTTTGGAAAATTAAATTTTGTTAGTAACCATCGTTATCTCGATCTTATAGGAAATTAAATGTAACAACCCTCGATTCTGGGAGGCTCATTTTATACTAATTTTACCGCATAAGGTGATTATATAAAATGTGGGAACTGGAGTAAATATTAATTGAATGAGATAGAAGTTAATATTTACTAGGATGTTGTATATTTACCGATTATGTAGGTAAATATCTTCATGTGGTATGAATTATAATGTCATGTATTTTAAATGGCATTTTGGTTTAAATGATATTGGAACTTGAAATGGTTTATAAAATTACCAGATGACATTTTAGAGGGCGTAGTTAGTCCCGGAATGTGCGAGACAGTCAAGATAAGTGCCATATTGTATTTTGGTATTTTGGGCACTTTTACCTGGTTTTAGCTGAAACGCGTATTTGCGAGTTATATTAATGTGGTATTAACCACTTAAGTTGGGAGACTTATGTTAAGCCCCGATTTAAGCCTTCTAAATTCCCTTAATTCCCTATTTTGTGTCTTAAACATAGAGAGAAAAGAGAGAGGAAGAAAGCTTGGGAGAAAGAAGAGAAAAATGAAGATTGAAGATGGATTGTTGCTACTACTCAAAGAAATCTGATATTTCTACATCAAGGCAAGTTTTTTACTTGCTAATATGTGATTTAAGATGAATAATTTGTATGATATTTATGTATATTCATTTGGAGATCAAAAAATGGAATTTATGGGAATTAAACCCTAATCTTAGTTCTGATGATAAAATTGTGAAATAATAATGGTTATAAATCGTGTAGAATAAATTTTGGGTAGATAAATGTTGTTGGTTGTGGGTAAAATGGAAGAGATTTGAGGTTTGGGAGAATTAGGGTTCATAACCCTTATGGCAAAATTAGGCAAATCTGCAGAACTGAATCGATTCGGCCTGGCCGAATCAATTCGCCTTGAGGCAGTTTCCAGGTCTGGGTCGACCGAATCGATTCGGATGGTCCAAATCGATTTGGAAATTATGCAGAAGTTAGGATTTCCTGACTGAATCGATTCGGATGGTCCGAATCGATTCTCTTTCTTGAACCCAAATCGATTCGGCTAGGCCGAATCGATTCGGAAGCCTTGCATTTTTGAGTGATTTTCTTACTTAGTTCCAATTCATTTTTCTTTAAGTCTAGGGACTAGGAACCTTCTTTAATGAAGTAAACTAAGTGTCCTAGAGTTTTAATTGAGTTAGTTACTTCCCCTACACTAGGAATGGGTAATGTGGGGCCTTTTTTGGGGTTATGTCTATTGATGTTAGGGAATTCTTTTCTTCTAGTCCATTTTTATAAAACTAAGAGTTATAGTATTATATTTGGGAGACTTTAGGAGCTCATTCGAGCTATATTTGTCCTGATGGTTTATAATAACACCATAAAGTGTGTGGGAGAATAAATTGAAAGTTCATTCACTGCTTTGAGGTTACAGTAACGATATAATTTATCGTATGGCTCCGGATAATAAGTTGTATTATTTACAAAAAGTAAATGGTAATGGTTTCGGATAAAATGAAACATATACATGGAAATGAAATGAAATGGAAATGGTAATGATGATGGTAAATGATAATTTACTTAATCATGAATATGGTAAATGCTAATTTACTTGATACACACCTCTCTAAATGACATCATAAGGGAAGTTCGCGCGCTTGGTGATGCCCCCTGGCTAATGAATATAGGGTGGATATAGTCCATAGGCCATATGAGCGATATGTTATGTTTTCTGCGCTGGTGAGGAGATTCCGGGTGTGGTCTTGACTCTTCCGCAGGCATATGGCCGCTTCCCGATGTATTTCGTTATAGGTGCCCAGGTTGTCTTGTATAGATAGGCCCTGGAAGATGATGGGCGGTCTTAGAGACGTTATATGTATATAAATATAACTATTCATAATCAAGTGGGACTTGATGTATGAGATATGTCATAAAGAGCATGATTAAGTGCCATAAAGAGTACAATAAAATGCCACAAAGAGCATTTGTTGATAATTATATTCCTGCTAAGGAATGGTAATTCCAGGAGGGGCATGAAATTGAAATAAAAGCCATAAAGAGCCTATAAGTATAGTTATTTTTCCTGTTAAGGAATAAACTATGAAATGAATTGGTATTCATGATGGAAGTTTTTTAAATTATGTTAATCTTTCCTCTTATCATGCAGAATTAAATTTAATTCATGCTTTTCTTTAAATTTCCTTAGCTTATACCTTAAACTGTGTAGATAAGTTTTATCATTTCTAGCATGATCTTATTCATAACTGTCATACTTTTTGCTCATCTGGTAATCATATAGAACCGTGCCCTGACCTGTTTACATTTCTTGTTGCATATGCATCTTGTCACCGCTCAGGTACTCCGTCGCAAGGATGCCTGATTTGAATTCCTATTCCGATGTCCTCAGCGAGCCATGATGCATTGCGGGTATTACGAGACACATTTGGTATAGACGTTTTCATTTCTGTATTATAGCTATGATCGGGTCTCTTTACTCGGGCGAGAGGCCCAAGCTTTTGTAAATGTCTAATGAAATGTAATATATAAATTAATGAGTTTGTTTAAATGTTGTTATAAAGTTTGTTAACCGGTAACACATTCGGTCTTTTTATTGTATTCTTGTTATTATTATTTATATATGTCTTGTGGTTTCCCCTATCTTTTCTGGATTTGGGTTGTTTAAATTCTCTCTTTTATTTTAAAACAAAATTTTTGGCAACCCATTTTCTGAAATATTGGGTGGTTATCCTGGATACTCTATATTTTTATTGTGATGCTGAGAATGATTCCATCTATGATTCCTGTTATATTGGAGTATTGGGCTGGCCACCCCTTATTTTGGTGAGCGGGTTGTCACATTAAAGTGAAAGTTTTTGAAATTGGGGGTCCTATTAGGTTTTTCAAATTGGTATCAGAGTCGGAGAGCTAATTTATTGCGTCTGGTCTTTTTAAATATTTTTGGTTAAAAATGGATTTTCCCCATTTTCTAAATTTTCTATTTTTGATGGTTCTAATTACACGTATTGGAAAGCGTGTATGAAATCGACAGTAAGTCTATCGATGAGAGGGTTTGGTTGTCAGTTGTTAACAGGCGGTCCCCACCCATATATTTGGTAGAAAAGCGTGTCCCCAAACCCCCAGATTGATGGAGTGAGAATGAATTTAAACTTGCAAATTTTAATTGCCGAGGTTTAAATGCCTTGTTTATAGCGGTCATAATGGATGAATTCCGACGTATCATGACGTGTGAAGCCTCTAAGGAAGCTTTGGATATACTACAACTCACTCACGAGAGAACGAGTGTCGTAAAAGCTTCTAAACTCCAAAACCTCACCACTCAATTTGAAACCATCAAAATGGATGAAAAAGAAACATTCGATGAGTTTTATGCTAGACTCTCCGATATAGTAAATTCTTCATTTAATTTAGGAGAGAAAATACCCGACGATCGAGTTGTAAAGAAAATCCATAGGTCCCTACCCGATAGATTTATTCCTAAGGTGACCGTGTTAAATTATTTACCCAGCTTACACTCTACCAAACTTCAGGAACTAGTAGGTGATTTTCAAACCTATGAGGTAGATATGTTCCCCTCTAAAAAATGAAAAGAAAATTGATAAAGGCATTGCTTTGAAAGCCCGTAAGGAGGAAAAATAAGTTGTGGATGATGAGTGTGATAGTGACTCGGAATATATGGCTATGTTTGCTAGGAAGTTTCATAAATTTCTTAAATTTAACAAAGACAAATTTAAAAATGATTTTAAGAAATTTGAAAAATCTAAGCACGACAAAGCCGCAACAATCCCTAAAACTTTTAATGAAAGACTTAATAGGGACGAGTCAAATAGGTGTTATGGTTGTGAGGGTTATGGCCATAGGGATTTTGAGTGCTCCACTAAACTAAGGAGAGAGGGTAAGCAACCAATTTCCTACAATGCAACCCTTAGTGATAGTGATAAGGAAGAGGGACCCAATTCCCCCATTGAGCACAACTTTACCGCGTTCATTGCTAGTTATGTAAGTGATAGTGAGAAATCATCCAATGATGACATCTTAATACATAACACTTTTGAGGCCTTTGTTAGTGAAGCTCTAAAAGATGATAGTAGTGAGAGTGGAGAATAGAGAGAGAATGAAAATGTAAATGAAGTTGATGTGAGTGAACTTCAATTTGCATTTCAAGAATTTTATGCCGAATCTATAAAATTGAAAAAGGAAAATTTGAAGTTAGAAGAAGGTTTGAAGGAACGTGTCATGGTCGTTGATGAGAGTGCCTTAATGGAAGACCTTGGGACTCGTAAGAGATCTCTTTGAGAGTATGTAGAAGGTGAGAGAGATAGCCTTAGAGGGTTAATGGAATCCATGAAAAATGAGCTTCTTATGTTTGAAGAGATAATTGGTTTGCTTAAGTCTTAAATTGTAGAGGTCTAGAAGAATGTGAGAGACTCAAGTAGAGTCTAATTTTATTTGGAGAGTCGTTCGGAGATATTAGATAAAATATTAGGAACGGTCCAAATTAAAAATGACACATGTGGTTTAGGCTTCAATACTTGTAATGAATCAACTCATAAAACCAAACCAATGTTTTAGGATAATCCTCTAGGAACAATGTTAAAGATCATTTCCTAGGTAAATCTTTTCGTCGAGTCTTTAAGTGTTCACATTTTGGTCGAAAAGGTCATCTTAGGAAGTTTTACTTTGATCTTAAATGAGGTCCTAGAAAATCCCAACGTAAGGCAACCGAGGTAGCCAAGATTCCTATATCCCGAGATCGTCATTCATCATTAGTTTGGGTTAGGAGATCCGACTTGGTAGCTTTACAAGATAGGATTTTTTATTCTCATTTACTTTCGCAAGATACCTCCCTTGCTAAATCCGAAGGTTGAATGTGTTAGTTGTTTGCATACTCTAGCTTTTTGTGCTTCATATCATATATCATTGCTAGGTGTATGCATGTTTAGTCATTTTCTAGCCATTACTTTATTTCATATTACATGCTAGAAATTATGACTTTTTTCTGTTGTATTATATTTATTTTAGTTTGCATTAAATGAAAAATACAAAAAGATTTTTGTTTGTCATTTGTGTTTTATTTTATGAGTTATTTAGGCTTATTGAAAATACAAATGGTTTTTGTTTATTTTTTGAGTAAATATTTGTGTTTAGTTAAAAATTTTAAAAAACTCAAAAAGATTTTTGTTTTGTGTGTATTTTAGTTTGACACACTTTATGTGGCATATAATTATGTTTGAATCCCTTCTTTTTCGCTTCCATGTGTCTAGAACTTTTGGTTAAGATTGTAATCCTTAAAATGTTGTTTTCCATGCCTACATGGAGTAGTTGGATTTTGCGTTGCTTAATTGATTCTATTTGTATATACCTCTTTTCACACATGCACGAGCTCATTTAAAATTTAAATGCCACATGTATATTTGAGCTTTGTGAGGTGTTCTCCTACCAATCTAGTCATCTACATATTTTATGACCTAGGAGGACTTGTGCATGATAAATCCGTTGCCCGTGAGATTTGTGAGATATACAAAATTGTTATATGAATGTGCATGGGGAAGGACTCCAAAAGGAAATTTATCCTTTGTGAGTAAGCCACCGTTTATTATGGAACTAAAAGAAATACGTGGTCCAAAGGCCTAAAAGAAAAATATGGCATTAGAAGAAAAATAATTTGCCAAGGCCTATTTTGTTTAGTTGATATAGTCATTCCATAATTAATATGCTTATTTTGAGGGAGTTTGGATGGTTTATCAGCGGTTTTGCACAATGTCCATTCATCCTAGTTGCGTTCTTAGTGTCATGACTCTCTTGGTTTGTAGAATCATCAAAATTCTAAGCTTATGTGCATAATGTATATTTGTTCATTGAGTTCAATTTATATTGTCATGTGAGGCTATATCTAAATTTGATAAAATTTTGCAATCAAATGAGAACTTTGTGAACATGTTGTAAGTGATTCGGTCAAAATTTAATTGTTACTAGTTCACACCCCTACACTTTCGTTTACCACATGTATTTGGACACATTTTTGCCATACGAGTGTGAAAAGCTTAATGTATTTTGTGTCATGTGTGGTGTTTATTCCTATATATATATATATATATATATATATATATATATATATATATATATATATATATATATATATATATGTGTGTGTGTGTGTGTGTGTGTGTGTGTGTGTGTGTGTGTGTGTGTGTGTGTGTGCGTTAGTGATATTCTTTATGTCTACATATATATAGTAATTTTTTTTAGGCTTTTCCATTTTAGCTAGTCCACCTATGCTTTAATTCATAATTGGTATCTAACTGGTTGCAAAATGTTTGTTTGATATCACATGCTTAGTCTCTTATGTTTCAAATTGATATCTTTTTGTTCGCATCATAATTAACATCCATTATTATTATATGGATTCGTTATGATTTTGTTGTCCATATGCTTTCGTGCTTTTTTTCACCTTATGCTTCATCGCGTTTACTTGTTTCCCCATACTTATATCCCTTGTGTAGTTTTTAGGGGGGAATTCATGTACTTAATTTTATTGGGAGAGAAATGGGTATTTTATTAAGTCTATCACCTTTGTCTATTCCTGAACAAAAAGGGGGAGAATGATAAAGGGAGAAATGGTATTTAATCCTATTGTAATCGTATTTTAGTTTAGGATACTTAACTTAGGGGGAGAGAGTTATCTTCTTAGGTTGATCATAGTTGATAAAGGAGAATTAATTTAGGGGGAGTATTTATTTTACATGTATTTAATATTCTTGATATTCCCTATGAGTTTGATAGTTTGCAGGAATTTTTCTAAGTGACAACTTTCATCGGCAAAACTATTTATCCTAATTGGTTTTGAGTCAAGCATTTTTAAAATTGGGTGGGAAGTTTTTGAGTCTAGTAGAGCTTGACGTCCCTTTAGGATTTTTGTTTGATTTTTGTCCCGGAATAACCAAAGGGGGAGATTTGTAACGACACAAATTTTCAATTGAGTCCTTTGTAGTTTTGGCTCAATTCCAGACAAAAACACGTGAATCATAGGATAGAGTTCATGTGTATCCACCCAAGCCTATGATGTATTTATTGAAGACGTGGCGACTAGATTTGTAAAGCTTCATCATTGTCGAGTTTCTAGAGCCTCGTTTCTATGTCATCAACTTGAAGATTCCATAGTATCCGAAAGGAAAGAATGCATTTATATATATAGGGAGACTTGGAATATTTTTCATGGGTGTAATTTTATTTTCAGAAGGTTACTTTAGAACTTTGAATAAAAAGTTTTGGGATTTTATTGAAAAATGACCATTCTGACATTTCATTCAAAATTGTCATTCGAACGAGAATTTCGTTCGAACAAGTTTGCCAACGAGTTTTCCCATTTTGGCCACTGGAACATCGTTAGATGGTAGTTCGAACGAGACTTCGTTTGAACAAAAATCTTGTTCGAACGAGATTTCTGGCGGGAGCAGTTTTTCACAGTTTTCTCCACTTTCCCACTTTTGTTCCCACCAACTTTTTTGTAGATTTTTTATGTGCGGGAACCAACATTTTTCAGGTAACTTTTGACACACTCTGAAAGTGAAATATTGAGAGAAAATTTCCAAAAATCAAAAGTTCATGTTTTTGTATTTTCAAGCCTTCATGAATTAATTTCTACCAAAACACATACACCCATCAATTTATGTTTATTCCGAGCTCCTAAATATATATAACTTGCTTGGAGTTTGTTTGGCACCGGGTTCTACTCTACCGTTTGAAGAGTTATTTGGGTTTACTTTTACATCCCACAAAGGAGAAGAGTTTGTTTGCTGCAGCGTTCCCACTTAGAGAAAAGCTTTGGGTGCGGGTTGACGTTTGTCCAAAAGGCCTCATTGGTTGATTCCAAGGTCCTGATGAAGTCCGAGATTATAGACTAGGAGGAAGTAGTCACACGAAGACGCGTCAGGGGCTTGGATGGAGTCAAGTCGAGTTGTGTAAGTCATTTGTCTTGTAATCATAAAACCATGCATTTACTCCAAAACTGTGCACTTCCTAGGACCTTTTTTCGTCTCTTAGAGTTCTTAACAACCTATCTATGTGTAAACCACTCTATGTATTCGACTAGGTAAGAATCCTCTTCCCCTCTAAAATTTGTGCGGTTCTCCTTTGTTAAAGGATACCTCTCGCATTTGATTCCAACGTCTTTCGACTCAACTCGATTGTGGGAGTTTTCTCATGACATACACACAATCAGACTACCTCATTTCCTCGAATGCAGTTTAGCCTCTCCTACATTTACACTTATTTTTCTAACTATCCCACAGAAATATTTACAACATATTTCTAAGATCCCTTATCATAGATGATACTAAAAGTTAAATTGACCAGGGCGCCCATACACCCTATATCATGTGCATAACTGCACAATCATTTCTACGTTACACATATAACATACTTATCTCATATTTGACACCGCAATATCAGTGTGACATTATGCTATGGCTAAAATCAATTATTTTATTAAAATGATTTAATTCCACTCAATACTGCCCCACCCATCTACTAGTGGTGCAAAAAGTTTTTCCCCGGTGATCCCCACACACAACATTACTCAATTCACCGGTATTATATCATAAACTAACTCTCAGGTAATGCTTCACCCACATACACGTGTAATAATTTAAATTAATAAACTCATGCCCTAGTGACCAATACACCTCTTGACTCCCGACATTCGCTTGGATTCAGGTGTGGGACGTCTCGCAAGCGAAATCCAAATAAGGAACTCCCCCCCCCCTCCCCCGATACACTACTACCTAGCATTGTAATCATCGAGATCCGTAGGTCCTACACACACATGATCATAACATCCAAAATTCGAGAACTAGATGTACAAGTCTAACCATACACTCCCACATCACTAAAGGAGTTATATAACACGGTTCCCTCACTATCACTAGTTTTCCCGTGCGAGGTCGATAACGAGCTAAATTTCTCAGCTCAACAATTAACTGAATATCCCCAAATCAGATTAGTACATTCCCAACACACTGGGATCAAATATAACGAGACAATTATAACTTCTGAAGTCACCTCCATGATATAATATAAATGCAAGATCAACTTTCTTCTAGTTGACACATTGCTAATCAACATATCCTGCCCTGGAATAGTGAACACGATAGTCTTGCTGTAACATCCCACCATCGCTCATCCCATCGCTAACCAACACATACCCAGAATAACATCATACTCGAATATCATCTCCCGAAACGAGTTAACCCACTAAAATATATCATCTCTACGATTATACTCACTTTCCAACAAGTGGGACCAAAAGACTTGTATTAAATAGTATGAAAATAGGCACACAATAGTAATACTAACAATACACCCACTAAACTCGTCCCACACGCGAATTTAGTGCTAACGAAATATTGTGACTAGCTCATGTCACAAAAACATACCCCATTTACCCTAGGATATAACTCACACTTTTATTTGTCAATAGCATTGGTGGTTCAAATGATTTCTGAACATAACACTCTCATCCGTACCGATCCCAAAAACTTTCACAACTATTGCCTTGTTAAACATCCCACTCATGTCTCCTAACTTGTTGCGGAAAAGGTCGATACATGTGGCCATACACTCCACACATAGGATGCCTCTTGGTGCCATTTCCCCATCTCTATCCCAACTGGCCATTTCACGATTGCCCTTCTCTCGGACCTAGTAGTTTTGGCCCTGATTTCTACCCTCGTTGCTCATTTGACTTTGTTGGCCCTATGGAACACACTATTTTTCTTGGCGGCCCTAATTGAATCCATCGTCACTCCATAGAATTTACATTGATCTACATCATTTAAATGGATTCCATATTGTGCATCCCTCTCAGGTGCATTTTTATCACCAATTACCTTTAGTCTTGCCCTTTAGTCATTCCCATGGAAGCGTTAATATAAATTTGTAAATGTGAATCATAGATACTATGTTTATAAGTTGTCCAAGATTGGCTTCCCATAAATACTAGGGACTCCTACTCGTAAGTCCATCATTACTTTTCAGAACCTTCCTCTCCAATATCTATCTCCCCAGGTACGAAGTTCATTCACATAAATAAATTTTTCATCACAATCAACCTCTGTTTGTCCCTCTCGCAAAAAGTCCATACACTTCCTTTGCACCTCCATCTGAGCAGCAAATGAAAGAACTTGTGGTTATATCAGCCCCAAAATTTCTCAATTAATTCCTTATCTACTTCCTTATACGTGGTGACTATATCCTATTATGGCCACCCTGCTCCTACGAGCAAAAATTTACACCAAAATTTAAACCTTGGGTACCTCTGCACCTCACTATATGCAACTGCCTTTAAGTTATCTCCTTCCCTTGGCCCATTGCACTTCCTCTTTTACTCGAATCCTTGCAGGGGCTCTTAGAGAGATCTCCTCCAGCTTCCCTCTGTCGACTGCACTGGGTGAGTCTAAATTTGCACTACTGTTATATACTATAGTACTTAGGGACGCTACTTCCCTCGAGTGGCTATCCCCTCTTCATCCACCTGAGCAATAATCATGGTGACTTCTATTACCATCACCATTTTTGGTATATTCTATGGCTTTCGCTAAGTCTCTACTCATGCAGTCCTTCTAACGGCCCTCGCTGGTCTTCCTATATTGTTCGGTTTATGAAACCCAACTGATCTCGCATATGATTCGTATCAATTATACTTAGTAAAAGGAGAACGTAGACGTGCATACGAAGAGGAATACAACAATCCAATAGGTCTCTATATCAAAGAACGCTACCTTTAAATGCTACAAGCCGCACAGATCCTAAAAATACTAGAACCTGATGCTCTGATACCATCTTTGACAACCCGCTTAATTAAATATCGGGTGATCATGTCTTTATTAAATTAAAACATAACATCCAGATTAGTTTGTTCTTAGCATCAGTGTCGAAAAACTTTTTAAGATTTACTAACCACCTAGTATTTGAAAAGCTGGTGTCAAAATTTATTTTTATTTTTTATTTTTTTGCCAAGATTTTAAACAATTAAGTATCACATTGCCCATACTAAATAAATCAACATCACAAATAATGAAGTACTGAATCAGATAAGATATAACGGGAGTAAACACCCCAGTCTGAAATTCCAATACAATAATCTATATAACAACTAAATCCACAAGTGAATAATAAAAGAAATACAATGTCTCTGGACACAACTGCCAATAGAAGAAAGGGTGACATGCCCGACTAAGATAATATCGGAGTTGAAAAAAAATGGCGGCATCTACTAATTAAATCATGCAATCGACCACAGCAATAGAAAATGATAGTGAACTCCTAGGATGGCCCTCCCTGTGACTGGGCACCTAAAATGGTTTTAAAAAAGAAAAGAGATTTGGAAAAAATGCGTCAGAGCCCGAGTAAAACAGTTTTAAAAATTTTAGCAAGTGTTTAAATGCAAGAATTTGCAAATATAATATTCATGTTAGGTTTACATGCTCACTTGAATTTCTCACAACTCATCTAGTGTGCGTTCCTAACGTATCTAACTAACCCATACTAGTTGTTGTATTCCACATAAATAGTCACCCCAAATCTATTATAACGTATTTCCTATTCATTCGTCAAATATAAATTTCTCATTTCATATTTAAATAATCGCATATTTAGTGTTACCTTAACTATTATTTCTTTCTCTTCTACTAGGCACCCACAGTAGAATAAGCCATCAGCACAGAAATATATATATTTATCTCTATAAATATATAATACTATTGCGCCCTGAGGCTGAGACCTCCTGACGTATGCATACTCTACTATCATGTCCCAGTACCTCACATACTAAATAAAGGACTATTGGTTCAGTATCTCAGTTGAACCTTAAATTCAATACACACATAATGGAGACGAACATAGTCCCCAACCAAATAGATCACGCACATACCTACACTCCCATTCAACTGTCAAAACTATCATATCTCAGATAGCACGTGTCCAAGTTCCTATGTTCTGGGTACGAGTCTAAAATCCCCTGAGTGGGCTCATCAGGATAAGACCTTTCATGACGCGAGACCCCTCCCCTCCCCCCCCCCCCCCCCCCCCCCACTCCCACGATAGAAGTAGCATAGGTATGTCATACACATAATATCACAATCAACATAATATATGCATACACTCATCCTATACATACATAGAGTATATTTCAAGTTTATCCCATAAACTAATAATTCACATTTTATTCACATTTTCCATTACTCCTAACATCTCTTGTAAACCGAAAGGATATAAATAATTTAATTATTTATTTCAATAGCTACCTTCAACCCATACTTATTGGTCCAAAACTCAGATTCTTTATAATAACCCCAGATTATATTTTAATTCCCAATAATACTTTTTCTCGATAAAGTTACATTCTTCCCAGAAATATAAAATTACAATTTGAGGCTTTTCGGATTCGATTTTGAAAAAACTTAAAACTACAAAGTAGTGTAGAACATGATTTTATACCAGAACAAGTGTGCACACTACCAATTTCCCCTTAAAATAGTCCTAAAATTATCATACAATGAACGTCCTTTTTCTAAAATAATTTTTCATGTTTTCTGCACTTTTTTTATGTTCAATCTTTCATTCTACAACTCCAAAGTCACAAACGAATATCCCCAGTAATATATTAATCTATATACTTGATTTCTAATATTTTATATTCATCAAACCATCAAAACTCAACTTAAATTGGATTAATTCATGGTTGTTCTCTATAACATTATTTTACCATTTATCATCAAGAACACATGTAAAACCCATATTTCTCCGAATTTTATTATTAGAATTTCATTAATATTCGTCTTTTAACATAAGAATTATATACTACCCTCAATTCTACCAAAAATATAATTTTCAATTTGTCAATTAATCATAACCTTTCATGAATTCCAAAATAGTAAACATCATATTCTAACACGAATATGACATTTAACTGAAATTCAACAATATAAACGCTTACCTTTTAATGTAGGTCTGATCCGTTGAAGAAGAAATATATGGTTATGGTAACCTCTATTTGATTTACACTTTGATGATGATATTGAGACTCGTCTAAGAATTTTCTTCCTAAATCTTCACTCCAAGTATGTTATTACACAAATTCTTCAAATTTTCCCTTAAACTCTTGAAATTCCTTCTCAATTCTCTTCATTTTCTCCCCAACTCTTTGTATAACTTTCCTAACCTTTGGTTTTGTGAAAATGACTCTTCCCTTAGCCCAAACCTTTCATTTTATAAGTGTAATCCCGTTTTTGACTTTTCAATTACCATTAAGAAGCTCAAAAGTCACCTAAATAAGTCCCGATTAATCTCAAAAGCTCCCGAGACCTGAACATAACCCCTGGGTACTCAATTTTGACTATTTTGATCCATTCGGACCCACTTCTACACTCAAAATGACCATATGAATTACCAAAAATGAAAATATATTTTATTTATTAATTTAATTCCCGACACGACTAACATATGTGTCCCGACTAAATTTATCATAACTGTCATATTTTTCCCTCACGACATTTTTAATAATCTCTGTAAGGACATTTTTCTCTGTCCAACATGTTACATTTATGTATGTCGTACGCCGCTACATTTGGCACGTCACCTCACGAACTCACATGACGGCCTCTATCCGAATTCCGGGAATCAAGCATTCAACATCTCCATTAATATGTCCCACATCTACCTCAACGACTTCACGGTCCACGATTTTAGGGACTTAATGCAAGTGGTACGCAATGGAAGTCAAAACAGTGAAAAAAGGCACGATAGGAGTGTTCAAGGGCATTTTTGTAATTTCACATCCATAGTTCGGAGGTCTGGTCAACTGTAAAGTTTAAGAGCTCGCCGCAATGAAGATACTGGAAAAAACGACACCTCAATCCGAGCTACGGTGAAGGAGTTATGACCTTTTGAAGATAGAGAAAATTCCTTAAAGAATGCTGTTTTTTTTTTTTTGTACGCTGGATATAATTTTAGAGTTTTAAGAACATGGGACTCTTCATATTTTTTCCTATAAATACCAACTTCGGGGGAGTTGTTTTACAAGACTTTAGAAGACGTTTTTGAGAGTCCAAATTACTCTAGTCTTCATATTTTTGAGTCCCAAGACTCATGTTTTGATTCACACAATTGCCAATCCTTTGTGAATCTTTTTGGTAACCCAAGAACACAACTTTTTAGTTTGTTCAAACCTTTGTGGAGAGATCTTTGCAACCGAGGGCTGCGTGTCATTGCTGAGGGAGTCTCTACAAAGTTTTATGACTGCGTGTCATTGAGGAGTGCTGCGGTTCTTTCTTTGTTGATTGGACTGAGGTTCATGTGGGTTCGCTGCGTGTGGATTCATTGCTGATGACACCGACCGACGCCTGCGGGTATTCGTGTGTCACTGTATTTCATTGTAATCCGTGTAAGTTGCGATTTACTTATTATAGTGAAATAAAAGGTTTTGCCCTGCGGGGATTTTTCCTTAAACTTGTTTCGCATACTTTATTTGTTTATGGGTTGACACACACACCGTAGATGGATGGTTAGGGGCTGAATTTATTTGATTTAAAAGTAGACTCTAATTAAATAAGGGTTACTTGAAAACTTGCAAAATTTAATTTAAATCAGTATTACACGACGTTTTCAAATTGGTATCAGAGCAGGTTGCGCTAATTTATTGCGTATTCCTATTTTTCGCAAAATCGTGTGATATTGATTTTTTTTTAAATCAATTTTGTGAAAATCGCAATTTTTCAATGGAACGCCTGTTTAATGAGGAGCCTATTTTTGAAAAAGTTCACGACCATGCTGAAAATTTAAAAAGTTTAAATTTGAAACTTTGCAAAAGAATTAAAGTTTTGGAAAAAGAAAATTCTCTCTTTAAAAGTAAGATTGAATATTTGCAAGCGTTTCAAACTCAAAGTGATATTTGTCGTGAGCACTTTGGTAATTTGTGTACTGATTTTGATTCTTTGAAAATTGCCAAAAAGGAGAGTGATGATAGGGTCATATTTTTAGAAAAGGAATTGGAGGACCTTAAAAATTCAATGGTTTGTGTTTGTGCCAAAGAGGAGAAAAATATTTTAGTCAATAACTTTGTGGCACGTGAAAATATTCTTAGAAAAAAGTTTTCTTTAATTGAGGGAGAGAGAGATATGCTTTTAGGAATTATTGAAAACTTGAAAAAGGTGTCCCTTAATTTGAAAGAGTCTAATTCTTTGCTTGAGTCAAAAATTTTGAAGTTAAAAAATGATTTGACAGACTCAAGTAGGTGTGATAGTGATGGTAATGGCTCATCGTGTTCTCATGCTTCTAATGCTAAAGCCAAAACCATTATTTGTTTTAAAGGGTCAACTAATTCCAAGGACGCTAGAAAAGATCACACTTTCGGTGTCATCCCACCCGTTTACACATGCTCATATTGTGGTAGGAATGGTCACCTTAGGCGATTTTGTTTTGATCTTGGAAGAGGTCCTAGGAATTCGAAGTCTAGTATTTTGTTGGTTCCCAAAACCCCTTGTCGACGTGTTTCATCCATTTGGGTTAGGAAATCACTTTTGGAGGAACTAGATTTTAGACAAGTTGATTCCCGTTTGCTTGCACATGATTCTTCTCTTGCCATATCATATAGATGATTGTGTTTGCTGTTTGTCATACGCTAGTTATACTTTTTGATTTATTTTTGCTAGCGTTGTGACATGTACTTTTTGTATATATTTTTTTGAAATATTTTGAAAAATACAAAAAGATTTTATTTTGATAAAATTTTGAGAAAATCCAAAAAGATTTTTGTATTTTGTTTGCATCGTTTATGGATGAACACTTTGGATGACCGAGTCACAACTTCATTCCATTATTTTCATGTGACTATTTGATAGTGTTTTGAGACAATAGGTCAATTCATCCATGTGCTTTATAATGTTTGGAGTCATTAAGATGCATTTAAGTGTTACTTCCTACATGTTTGACTCATAATTTCCTTTATTGCACACATGCACGAATTTTTTTGATTATTGTGCTTGTCTTATCACATGTTGGTTGGGTGTTTTCACTTCAATCCTGTCCTTAAAACGAACCAAGCGTGATAAATTTTTGATAAGGAAACTGTGCATATAAAAACCATTTTGTGAGATTGTGTGCTTTGTTTAAGAACGGGGAGGGGCTGCGAATGGTAATTATCTCTTCTTTGCGCAAAAGCCACCGTTCCAAAGGACCTAAAAAATGGAGGAATCTTATTATCCGGGGTCCAAAGAGGTTAAAAGAGCCCGAAAAAATTAAAAGGCAATAAAAAGAAATTCATGCCAATTATGGGTCATTTAGGTTTTTGAACCAATTCTCCAAAGTTTGAGAATTTAGATTACCTCTAAAAGAAAATATATATGAGGGAGTTTGGTTGGAGAATTTAAAACGGGTTTGCACGTCCTTGAAATGCTTGAAAATGCGCTACATAGTTTTGGACGTTATTGGTGTGGAAATCACTTTGACTTTGATTTGTTGATTTGCATAAGACGATGTCATTTAAATTCAACAAATTTTTACACCTAAGGATACTTTTGATGATCATTCGTTAGGGGTACACATATGCATCGTGCACATATGATTGATTGAGTTGATTTACCTATCGAATGTGTTCACACCCATTCATTCCGTTTCCATGACTTGGTTGTTTGAGTTTAAATCCATGGTGTGATTTTTGTAGCATTTTTTTTTCAAATGGTATCTATTTTTTTATTTTGTATGAAAATTTTGAAAAATCAAAAATAGTTTGCGAAGATTTTTTTAGCATCTCCTTGCAAGAGCACGTTTGTCATTTGATTGATGCCTTGATTTGTATACCGTGACGCCCCGATTTTGCTTGCTTGTTTGATTCATTCTTCTTATTTGTCTATTTGGGGACATCATAAAAAGGGGGAGAAAGAATTATCTTATTTGGGGGGAGTTTGAATTTTGGGGGAGTTTTTGAGATTTGACTTATGCTTATCATATATTGGTATCTATGTTTATCTCATTTCAAACTCGATACGTCACTTGGTATTTTTTTTATCTCATGTGTGTAGGTACTACATTGATGATCTCTGAATTGCACACCCTGATGAGAAAAGATTTGAGATTCCTGAAGATTTGAGGAACAAACGATGAAGACTATTCATTTGTACCTTTTCCAGTTTTGGGTTCATGGGAGGGTAGATTTGTATAGGCAATTTCGTATTTGATAATTCGGATTTTTTATGTATGTACCGTCATAGACATAGGGGGAGATTTGTAAGGACATTTTTCTCATGTCCAACATGTTACATTTATGTATGTCGTACGCTGCTACATTTGGCACGTCACCTCACGAACTCACATGACGGCCTCTATCCGAATTCCGGGAATCAAGCATTCAACATCTCCATTAATATGTCCCACATCTGCCTCAACGACTTCACGGTCCACGATTTTAGGGACTTAATGCAAATGGTACGCAAGGGAAGTCAAAACAGTGAAAAAAGGCACGATAGGAGTGTTCAAGGGCATTTTCGTAATTTCACATCCATAGTTCGGAGGTCTGGTCAACTGTAAAGTTGAAGAGCTCGCCGCAATGAAGATACTGGAAAAAACAGCGATCTCTGAATTGCACATCCTGATGAGAAAAGATTTGAGATTCCTGAAGATTTGAGGAACAAACGATGAAGACTATTCATTTGTACCTTTTCCAGTTTTGGGTTCATGGGAGGGTAGATTTGTATAGGCAATTTCGTATTTGATAATTCGGATTTTTTATGTATGTACCGGCATAGACATAGGGGGAGATTTGTAAGGACATTTTTCTCATGTCCAACATGTTACATTTATGTATGTCGTACGCCGCTACATTTGGCACGTCACCTCACGAACTCACATGACGGCCTCTATCCAAATTCCGAGAATCAAGCATTCAACATCTCCATTAATATGTCCCACATCTGCCTCAACGACTTCACGGTCCACGATTTTAGGGACTTAATGCAAGTGGTACGCAAGGGAAGTCAAAACAGTGAAAAAAGGCACGATAGGAGTGTTCAAGGACATTTTCGTAATTTCACATCCATAGTTCGGAGGTCTGGTCAACTGTAAAGTTGAAGAGCTCGCCGCAATGAAGATACTGGAAAAAACGGCACCTCAATCCGAGCTACGGTGAAGGAGTTATGACCTTTTGAAGATAGAGAAAATTCCTTAAAGAATGTTGTTTTTTTTGTACGCTGGATAGAATTTTAGAGTTTTAAGAACATGGGACTCTTCATATTTTTTCCTATAAATACCAACTTCGGGGGAGTTGTTTTGCAATACTTTAGAAGACGTTTTTGAGAGTCCAAATTACTCTAGTCTTCATATTTTTGAGTCCCAAGACTCATGTTTTGATTCACACAATTGCCAATCCTTTGTGAATCTTTTTGGTAACCCAAGAACACAACTTTTTAGTTTGTTCAAACCTTTGTGGAGAGATCTTTGCAACCGAGGGTTGCGTGTCATTGCTGAGGGAGTCTCTACAAAGTTTTATGACTGCGTGTCATTGAGGAGTGCTGCGGTTCTTTCTTTGTTGATTGGACTGAGGTTCATGTGGGTTCGTTGCGTGTGGATTCATTGTTCATGACACCGACCGACGCCTGCGGGTATTCGTGTGTCACTGTATTTCATTGTAATCCATGTAAGTTGCGATTTACTTATTATAGTGAAATAAAAGGTTTTGCCCTGCGGGGATTTTTCCTTAAACTTGTTTCGCATACTTTATTTGTTTATGGGTTGACACACACACCGTAGATGGATGGTTAGGGGCTGAATTTATTTGATTTAAAAGTAGACTCTAATTAAATAAGGGTTACTTGAAAACTTGCAAAATTTAATTTAAATCAGTATTACACGACGTTTTCAATCTCATATCATTATTATACTCATTCACTAAGTAATATTCAATATAAATAAATATTAACCCTTATATCGCTAATTAATATTTATTTAAATCTGAATTAATCTCCATTTAAATTATCCCATTATTTAAATTAATCCAAATAATTAATTAAATTAATCCCATATTTAAAATAATTAAAATTACGGGGTATTACAAAAACATGACCGTTATTCCACGATAGGATGAGTGCTGATTGTCCCTTATGGGAACTCAAAGTCCACCACCACATCCGCAATCCACTTTTCTTTCATGATGCACCAGTGATTCAGTGACGCGGGAGCTTTCTGAGTGGATTGGCCAATGGATCCAGCTAGAGTATTCCTAGTCTCTGGTGGGACATCTGAAGTCCGAGTAGTTGCCGCTGTAGTCACTACAATAGGATGGTTGTTTCTAGAGTTTGTATCTTCCTCCATTATTTCTACAGCCTCCTTACGATCCCTATAATTGGAAGATTCTATGGAGTCAGATTCTATTATGATGCAGTTGGGGCATTCCTTAAGTTGGCAGGGTCCACTAGCCTTCAAAGGCTTTATAAAGGGTATTTTGGGAGGATCTACACCAAAGTTTTTTCCCAAAAGTCCTCTAGATACTCCGAAGGGTTCCAATTTATAGAACCGCAACAATACCCAAAAAGTATAAGGACTTTGCAATTAGGTGCCGCAACCACTATGATTATAAAAGCCTGGTAAAGGTCATGGCAAAGCAAGCAATATAATAAGAAGATGTAGAATAATATGGAGTTACAAGGTCCAGCCATCTAACCCAAAAATAAGCTTCAAGGAAAATTTTAAACAAGGAAAAGTAAAGGTTGCATCCAATGAATCCCAGAACTAAAGACTACAGTGAGGGGTGGGTTTACGAGGATAGAAGGAATGCCATGGGAATATGGCATCATTATGCTACTAAGTTGTGGCCAGAGGTAAAAACAGATAAATAGTTTGAATTAATAACCTTTAAAGATAAAAAAAAAAAAAAAAAAAAAAAAAAAAACTATGGTTTTGTCCAAGAACGTAATCTTGATGTTCTTGGCCAAAAAATGAAATCCAAAATGGGCTTTAAATATAGATTAAGCCCCAAAACACCAAATCCTAACCCAAAAAGTACCTAAACCCATTCAGAAATCTTGAATTCAATCCAAACACTAAAGATTCATTCAAAAGAAATCCCAAATCTCATTAACCCTAATTGCCCAGAATTTCAACAACCAAAAACCCTAATTTCTACAAAATTACAAAAAGCAAAGGTATAGATTGATTTACAAAGGGATTTTCAGAGTATAGATTTATAAAAACGTGACTTACAAGAAGAAAATGTAATGGAAGTACAAATTGAAGAGATTAAAAGGATGATTACCTGGAAGATGGTGAGAATATGGGAGATGGATGGTTGCTTAGCCTTGAACCACCACTAACCCCCTTGGAACTACCGCTTGAAGATCACCAAAAAATGCAAAGGAAAAAAGGGTAAGGATTTTCTCTCAATCTGAGCTTTAGCTAAGGTAATGAAGGCCATAACCTAATCCCATTTATATAAGAGGACACTGAAAGATGAAGCGTCACTTTACATTGGCCACGATAACTGTTCGCGTCCCTTTCAGGACTTGCGAGACATAAACAATGACACCGCAATAAGGGCATATGACACAGCCACAACACCAAATCGCCACCTCTTGGCACTACGGCTTGGGGGCTTATTGATATTCCTAATACTGGCCACTACCTGGAGTAGACAAGACAAAATCTATTCCCTCTTAACTCAAAAGACTGTCACCTAGATCAAACGGATCATGGTCAACACCAGTTTCTTCCTGGGGACAAATAGGTTGCGACACTCATCCAAGCATGTGTTATTTCCTGGGTTCAAACAGGCCTACCGCGACACTTACTCACCTACCGATCACTTGATAGTTCCTGCTTCTAGAAGGATTCCTTGCTCATCCAACTTATCCACGTATCACGTTCTCCATGCACATGACACCACCTTTGTGACTTCTATAAATAGAAGTTTTCACCCCCCTATTAGGGGGAGGAAACACTTGGCAAAGCCCTGCCAAACTCTCAGCTCTCTCTCTTTCTCTAAAGATCACCACATCTAGGGGATCACCCCCTTTCGTAACTACATTGGGTCAACCTTTACAGGCCACATCCCGAGCTGCCTAGCTTGGCTAAATTAATGCACTCTCCTCTCTTCTCTCTTTTATATGCCTCTAATGGAATCACAATCTTACACTATACAATGTATATAATGAGATTAGTGCACCAAAGTGGATGTAGGCTCATTTTTATAGTCGAACCAGTCTACATTTTATGTCTATCTCCTTTTACTTGCTTTATTTCTACTTTACACTTGTTATAATGGTTGAGAAGGATGTATGTCCAATTTCTCATATCATTAGACAATGTTGATCAACAGGTACTTCTTACTATAAGACGAGAAGGGAAACAGGTCAACGATGTCAACTCCCCATTGGGTGAACAGAAGTGGGCTTGTGAAAGACTTGAGGTCACTGGTCAGCTGGTGTACCAATGGTAAAAAAATTTGATAGGTCTTTCACCTATTAACATAGGAAACTATCTCATTCTGCATGTACAGACAATATTATCCTTCTTTTACCACCCCGAATGCCAGCAATCTGTCGCTATGTGGCTATCGAAAATGCCTTCTTAAAGCTCAAAAAGGATCTTCCGGACATCGTTAGGATTCATGCATTAGAGATACAATCCAAAAAGGAATGGTGGCAAATATTTTTATCCTCCTCCAAGTGTAACTAGGAAGACTTAACTCGCATCTTATGTGCCTATTTTCTATTGGCTGGTAGAACATCCTCCATCAGGTAAAGCATGATCGAATCCATCTAGTTAGGCATTGTATTGATGAGTATAACATATTCTACCATTTTATTTGTACTAATACTGGGTTGGTCAACATATTATACTTCAATCTTTCATTTTAGATCTCCTTCTACGATTGTAGTGAGTGTGTCTAGGGCACCAACATGGCTGTTATTTCCTCTTGGAAGTCGCTGCACTTAAACATGTACAAACTAGGCGACCAACTGCCAACCTTATTCAAGGTATGCTTCCATGAACACATATACAGTGTTTTAGTCTCCTAATATCTAATTTAATAACAACCTTGAGTCATAGAATACTGCAACTTGGTGGGCCCCCAAAGCAAGTGCTTTTCGTCGAGCAGAGCTTCATACTTAGCCTTATTGTTGGAAGCATCAAATCCCAAGAAAATTACATGTTCAAGCACAATTTTCTCCGAGGATAAAAGTAGTATCCCGACTCCCCCCCCCCCCCCCCCCCCCCCCCGGGAATTTGATGCTCCATCAACTTACAACACCTATTTTTCTGTCATCAACTTTGGGGTGAAATCCATCCCTTATCTCCAGTTTCAAGTGGTTCCTGATCATTGAAAAACTCATCAATGAAGTCCGTTATCACCTTCCCTTTATTGAGTTCGTCGGTTGGAATTATATGTCAAACCTCCCTAGTTCCATCGACCATTTGGACATTCTTCCTCTTAGTTCATCCTTCCTGAGTATGGCTTTCAGTGAGTAGGAGATTAGGACGACATTAGTTCCTGCCTCAAAATATTGCTTCAGCTTCCAAGATCACACATTTAGTGAATATACGAACTTTTCTAGTGGTAGGTATCTTTTTTCTTCGTCGAGTAAAATCTTGATCGCATAGTAAACTGGAACTTGCCCCCTGTCTTTCTCACAAACCAAGGTTGAGCTCACAACGCTAGTAAAAACTGCTAAGTACAAGTATAGAGGTCCTTAGTCATCAAGGATGGTCAGTAGTGGGTTTTAACCGATATACAATTTGATTTCATCAAGTGACCCTATACATTCGTTATTCCAAAGTTCTTTCCTTTCCTTACTAAGTACTTGGAAGAAAGGTCGGCACTTCTCTAATGATCAGGAGATAAAATGATTTAGAGCGACCAGCATGCCGATAAACTTTTGTACTTCACAAACTGTCTTGGGTGGATGCACTCTTCTAATGGCTTCAATATGGTCGGGTTTTGCTTCAATACTTCTTTGAATAACTAAGAACCCAAGGAACTTCCCCGACTGAACTCCTAAGGAGCATTTTGCAGCATTCAATTTCATCATATAATGCTGAAGTGGTTCTAACCAGGTCATTAAGGTGATTTTCCTTCTTTTTTCTCTTTATGAGCATGTAATCGATGTATACCTCCACTGTGTCCCCTAAATTCTAGTTAAACATCCTTGTCACAAGTCTCTGGTAGGTCAACCTTGAATTCTTTAGTCTGAATATCATCACCCTGTAATGGTAAAGCCCTAGGGTGGTGATGAATGAGGTCTTTTGTTGGTCAGGATTCAAAAGAAGGATTTGGTGGTACCTCGAATAAGCAGCAAGGAAACTCATGCTCTTATGTTTGGCCATGTCGTCGGCCAGCTAATCAATCCTTGGTAGGGGAAAATAATTTTTTGGAAATGTTCGATTCAAGTCTGTAAAGTCTATGTAGACTCTCCACTTCTCGTTGCTCTTCCTCACAACAATAGGATTTGACATCCACTTAGGGAATTGAACTTCTTTTATGGACTTCGGCTATAGAAGTTTCACCGCTTCCTCCTCAATTTCTTTATCTTTCTCTAGCAGAGTTCATCATGACTTTTGAGCCACAAAAGGATGCAATGGATCCATGTGTAGTTTATGGCACATCACCACTGGATCTATCCATGGCATATCGTAAGGCCTTGATGCAAACACATCTAGATTTCCTATAGGAAGGAAACCAACTCTATCTTTTTCTCTTATGTGAGTGAGATGATGATCAGGAACTTCTTCTCAGGCAAAATATCATTAAATTCTACCTCATTCATGGGTTCCAATGCGCAATCAACAGGAGCAATCCTGGTTTCAGTCGTACTTTTGTTACTATTTTAAAGACATTGAGCCCTGAGATGGATTTTTTGCCATTTTTTCTTATTTGCTTGCCTGGGTCGAATGGATGTTATAAAACACTTTTTGTCCAGGACTTGATTCCAATGTGTCTTAATTCTTTTATCGGTAATGCACTTTATCTTTTGGTGGGAGGTGGAAGAGATAACCATCATGGCATATAGCCGCCATCTATCAAGGATAGAATTGTAAGGTGAGTCAATGTCCACCATAAGGAATTCAATGAGCTTTGATATCCCTCCTGTCCAAACAGGGAGTACTACCTTCCTTAAGGGAAAAGTCACTATTTATGGAAATATGACCAAGAGAATAGGAGCTTCTTACAAACCTTGCATACGTAGAATTGGCTGGTGGAACATGCTCAGGTACATGATCTCCGAGGAACTCCCCTGGTCCACCATGATCCCTTCTACATCCCAATTCACAATTTTAAGAGTAGTGATAAGAGCATCGTAGTGGGGGGTCCTCACTTCGATCAAATCATCATCAGTAAACACGATGTGCTTCGTATAGTCAATGTTTTCTGATTGTCGATGTTTTTTTCTAATGGATTTGTTGGGTCTGAAATCCTTCCATGATTGTCCTTATCTTTTTTACCTCTATTCTGAGTGCATTCCCATTGATTTAGCTCTGGCTTGATGCCCTATGGATCATCCTAAACTTGTATTCCATGTCGTTCTCCAAGACATTATTTGGCCGTTGATCACGTACGGGTTGTGACGGGTTCTCCTTCTTTTTAATGAAATCATTTAGGTTTCCAACCTGAACCAGCTCCTCGAGTTGAGACTTCAGGCCCTTACAATTTTTTATCTTGTGATCGTGGTCCTTATGGTATGCACATTTCAGTGGTGAATTCCATTTTTAATGGTCGTTGAACAACGTTTTTATCCATCTAAAGTATGGTAACCTTTTGATCTTGTAAAAGACTTTGTAAATTGGTTTAGTAAAAACTATTTTGACTGCCTTAAAGGACATCTCTGGGTCCTTTTTCTTGGCTCCCTTTTGCGTCTTATTTTCTTCATGCCTGGCTTTTTGCTCGCCCTTTCTTTATCTTCGTTCGTAGGTCATTTCTATCATTATCCATCTTCACCAAACTTGGTCATAGTATCTTCAACCTTGGCATACTTTTCAATTCTAGCCATTGGGTCATCGATATTGATGGTTTTTTCCTTATTGAAGGACTGGTAGTGTAATGAACTTCTAGACAAGACGATCTTGAAGGATTATATCATGATGCACCCGATATAATCCTTTACATCATCTTACACCTCCTAATACCTTACAGTATACTCGCGGAGCGTCTTCTGGGGCTTCTTCATTATCATTAGGAGTGAGTCCATCCTTTTAAAATGGACACTACTGGTACTGAATCTCATCATAAAGGTCTGGGCCAGCTGCTTGAAAGAACCTATTAATCGATGAGGAAGCTTCTGAAACCACTCATGTACAACATCTCCCCGGATGGAAGGAAAAATACGACATATCAGACCTTCATTGGTGTTCCACAAAGTCATTGCCTAGCGGTACTTCCTAATGTTATCTGTGGGATTAGTTTTTCCATCGTAAATCTTCAATCTAGGAGGAGTGAACTTCTTAGGAGGTTCAAATTCATCTATAGATCAGTTGAATGGTGACTTCATCTGAAAAATGAGCACCCTTTTAGTATGCTCCTTAGTCATCCGATCTCCTTGGTGGGATAGAGGCCATTCCATTTCTCTCCTGATAAAATCACAGAGTTCTCTTTCCACTCATCAAACGTTGGTGGTTATTTTCATTTTGGAGACATTTTTTGAGGAGAATATCCCAGTTGTGGTTGAGTGCTCCTTTCTCGGCTGTGAGCTCTGATTTTCAGAGTGCTAGGAGTTCGTGAGTTGTGGTCGCGCTTGAATTTTTCCTTATGGGCCTCCCTTTCTTTCCTCTTTAAATGCCTCTGAAGCTTGGTGTTTTATTCCTATTGGAGTTGGTTAGCGGCCTTTTTCTCTTAGAGATGCTTCTCATAATTCTTATGATCTTTGATATCTGCTAGGATCTCTCACGCTCATCGTTGTTTACCATCATATCCTTCAAAGGGAGATAACAAGCATCTGAGGATTGGTAGTACTTAATTTCATACCTAACCCTCTATAAGGAGGTGTAAATTGGAAGCCCTCCTAGTCATCATAATCATCATGATTTAGAGGATATCCCACTAGATCTTAGTAAAAAAAATGATATTGACGACCCTCATGTCCATTGACATTCACGTGGTTTTGATTAGGTGAATGATACATTTCAGGAGTTTAACTTGGTGATAAATAATTTAAGTTGATTCCCACAGACGAGGCCAATTATAGGTGGTGATTTCCTATAGTTTGAGTATTCAATGAACATAAGTATAAAAAAATAAAATGGTCAATGAGAAGAGTCAAAGAACACACATGACATAAGATGTATATGGTTCGGAAAACTGCCTACGTCCATGGGGTTTTGGGTTTCTCTTTATTAACTTTAAAAGGATGGTCGATCGAATTATGTTACTGCTCGATGATACAGTTTTTTATACACCTTCCTCATTGGGGCGGGTTTATATTTATAGATAATCCTCATAGAGTCCTACCTCAATTGATAGATATCCCAAAGATTTCAAACCTATCATTTATATAAGATAACCTCCTTGTGGTGTGCGCTGATTAGACTTCTTCATAGCTTGGACTTTCAAACGATCTTAATCCTTTGGGCCCGTGTTGATCATGTGTGGGCCATGTAACTTTATTAATTCTAGTCCCCAGAGTTTGGGTTATTTGTACCTGTGTTGCTGAGTTATTTTTTGTGGCATGTCACACTTTTCACCATTGCATGATATACTTATTTTTTCTATATTCTTACCCATGTTTCATTTTGGGGGAGAATTGTTTATATTAGGGAGAAGTGGTTTTACTATGATCATTTATTCTTTGTTTATTCATGAACAAAAAGAGGGAGGAATAGTATCTCAATATTCATAGTTCGGGGGAGATTTTTTCTTTAGGGGGAGACGTCCTAACTTGAGCAAAAATTGTTAGACAAAGGGGGGGTTATTCCTATGCAGTTTTATATTGTTATATTTAAGTTTCATTTGAAGGTGTGTTTAAGTTTGCATGTTTGCAACATGTATAAAAGTTTACCAACGTGAAAAGCTACTCAAGTTTATGAGTTTGTCAAGTTCTAAACATGAAATAATCCAAAACACACAAATTGACTCTAGCCAAGTAGAGTCAATTTGTATGTTTTGACTTATTCCACGTTTAGAAAAAACTGTTTAAGTCATAGGTTAGGACTTGAGCATGTTGACCTTTCAAGCGTATGACCTGTTTAGTTAAAGATGTAGTGGCCACGTTAGAAGATCTACATCATCATGACGTGTTTTTTTCTCGTCTTTGTCTTTAGAATCCAAGGATCTCTCAGGGTGTGAATGCGTATTTATATTGAGCATTGGATATTTATTTTTTGGGTATCGGGATTTTATAATATTATTTTTAAAATGATTTTATCCTTTTTAATAATTTCTAGAAGAAAATTATTTATTTCGCATGGTCGTTGGAACGAGATACCCTATCTCTTTAGAATATGATTCCAACAAACTTCAAACAAGATATTTTTAGTCTTCTCTGGAATATCGTTAGAAGTTTCGTTATAAGCCAATTCGAACGAGATAAGGTACTTCGTTCGATCGAGATGTACCTTGTTCAAACGAGTGTGCGCATTTTTGATAATTTTAAGATTCTCCAAAAAAATTAATCCTTATTTCGATTTTGGAAAACCTCCCATAAATATCAATTTTCTTATAGACAAAAACTTATGTTTTAAGTTCCTAAACTCTAGCAAAAAGGTCTCCAAAACCCTAGTTTATATCGAAGTTATTTAGGATCTAAGTGTTCATATTAATATGCTCTGAAGATCCTTCTTGGGGCACCAAATGTTTATTCTCTACATCTATTGAGAATTATTTAGTTGTGGTGGACTCTTTTCATTTCTTGATATGTTTGCACACAATGTACTTTGAGTGTAGCGATTGTTGATCCGGGTTAGTGGATACTGATATGTACACACATTATGGCAGAGCGAGTGGGCTCTTACGTGAAACTAGGCAGATGTTGAAGGAACTTAGAGTGTCAAGGTTTTTGAGGGCGTCGAGTCCGTGTTATAAGTTTTTTGGCATCTCCTTTGTAATTCCATACTTAGTGGACTTTGTATGGCTGGGTCATATGTGGTTTTTCCCATTTGGGGTTTCCTCATACAGTGGATGTTGTGATTAATTTACTTATTTTATCATGCACTCACCTAGATGCATTTTTTAGGTTGCGATAAAATTCGTTAATCGTTTAACACAAAAATCATTTTAAAATTGTTGCTTAGTTTATTGGGTTAGCTAAATTGTTTAATTTGAAAAGTTAAAAAATTAGTTTGTGTTTTCTAACCATCCTTAGTATATTAGCACTTTCAGAATCCGAAATCCCAAACACTACAAAATAACATGTATGGATGTATAGATATGCATGATAAAACATTTGTTTTAACATTTTAAGCATAATTTTGAGATAAGTGCACAAATCCAGGAACTCATATGCACATATATACAAATGACACTCAAATATGAAATGTGTGTCTATGAATAGGCAATAAGTGATAAACATGAGTCAATGCACAAATTTCCTTTGGATCTTTCTTAATGTCATTGTTTGTGAACTCACTCAAAATGAACATTAACCACTCGATAACATATATAAAATTCCAATAGAATCAAATCAAGTAATTTTTGTATCTTAATCATAACATGATCGTGAGCATATATGAGTCACGAAATCAAAAGAGTGTACAGAATAAATTTATCATTCAGTTAATATCATTTCAAAAGCTCATTAATGGTAGTTTCTAATCGTATATCCATCTATGATGCTTAGCACTGAAGTATAAAATTAAAGTTTACACAAGAAAATGAAATCCCTAGCATGTTTTCATGCCAATTATTTTTTAGCACTTAACTTTGGCTATTTTCATCGTATTTTTGGATTTTTCTATGCTGGATTTCACACACACCTTTGTAGAAACCTATTACCTATATTTAAATTCAAGTCAACTTTATCTCACCAATGGTAGCCCTTTTTCGTTTATAAAATGTCTCAGCAATCAACCCCATCGAACAAAGTGTATATCATATAACTCTCAAATGGACTATAGAAACATTTTAAATCACCAACATAAGATTTTGGGATTTAATGAAGATTCAAAATCAATAACTAAGTTCAATACACATAACAATAATCATATGAAGAAAGTGATATACATGTGCATGTATAAAGTAAAATCACAACCAACGATTTCAGCAAAATTTTACTGTCATGATTTGTGAATTATAATATTGCATTGACATAATAAACATTTGAACCAAATAGTTATGAATTCATTCTTTAATCATCATTCAAGTTAAGTGCAACCGTTAGATTAGTAAACGCAAAGAATTAATCATATATCACAAAAATAATAAAATTAAAATATTTTGGGCATTTTGAAATATGAAAAACTATCCAAATATAGCAATTGTATCTCTCGCCCAAATTAATTGATCCCATATGAATTAAGAATTACGTTGTAAAGGGTCATATAACGCAAAGACCCTAGGTATCCTAAGTAAACTACCACATAGGTAGCTAGTGGTGAGGCCTCTCCCGGATACTTAGGAGGAATAAATACGACATCCTTCTTGGCATACTTTCTTCGAGGGACATACATTTTAATCTCCCTTCTTTGCATACCTCCCACATTCATTAGTATCCATCTTTTATTCCTCATAGTATTGTTATGCATATTCCTTGGAAATTGAGTAAAGTTCTGGGTCTAGGAAACTCTCTATTATCCTCACCACTCCCTTTGACTATGAAGTTAACTCTTCTTATTAACTTTACTATATATCCCCTAATCTCACTAATAGGATCTCTTTTCACAACCTTACTCATATTATGAATGAACCTCACATTTGTCTTTCTAATACTTACAAGTTTGGTTCGAATGACTATATAACCTACAATAGGTATAAAAAGTCACATATCTCCTATACTTAGGTTGTGGTTCATGAGATTTTTTATCAAATTTCTCAAGATTCCTTCTTTTAAAGAAAAATGGGAATTTTGATTATTTTTCCACAAAATTCGCATCCAATAGGCTTTTGGACTAGATGTAGAGTTAGGGACAACTTCCCACTTCTTCAATTTAGGAATTTGTTCCTTGGTCTTCTTTTCCTACAAATAGAAATCTCAACAGTCGATTTTGAAAACTTTTACTTTCATTGATTTATCATAGCCAATACTATGTATGTCATTATTAACTTGACCATGGTTCATTAAAATTGTATTAAGAACATTTATTCTATCAATCGTATCAATCTTTAAGTCATTGGCATGTCGCGAAACAATTTTTAATTTTTTTAAAATAAACTTTCAAAATTTCTCTCTAGAGCTCAACATCTTCTTTTCCTTTCAAAAGGATTTCATTTTTTTCTTTTCAAAGAATCATTCTTATCAATCAAAGCATCAACCTTATCCCTAAGCTTCAAGCATTCAAATTTAACATTTTCATCTTGAAAATTTGCATTGTATATAGAATCTTGAAGTCTGATTTCTTCAATTTCAAGGATTCCTGACAAAGTTATTTAAAGGCTTCATTTATGTTATTAAACTCATCATCAGTCTCATTTAGTGACCTGTGATATGATGTGTTTGGACCCTTTTACTACATGACATGGAATTACTAAGTAATCTACAACTAGACCCTTTGGTCTTACTTCTTTTAACCACACTATCAAATGACATATTATCATCACATACCTTATCACCTTCTTCCAACCTAGCCAGAAAAGCTATTTCATTTCCACCCTACTTTGTTTAGGTACTTTAATCAGAATCTCTATTCGAATCACTTAAACTTATTTTGTATATTTTCTTCATCTTACCTACATCATTTATATTCTCTTTCTTCTTCATGTGAGTTTGACAAACATTTATGTGATGTTCTAGTCCACCATAACCATATCAGTGATCTTCATATCTGTCGTTGACTCTCTTGGGAACACTCATATCATGACTTCCATTAGACGGATGTCTAGTTGATTTGGAAGGTTTAGGTTCAAACTTCTTTTCATTAAAAAAAATTGTGTTTTTTATAAAACTTGCTAAACCTTTTTACAAATAGTTCCATATTTCCTTCATAATTTTCTTTTTGTCTCTCGTTACTATTTCTAAACATATCTTTATCACTAGATTTGGCCATAAATTCTAAATCCTTTTTTGTCTTTGACACACTCAAATGCTCTTCTTGATCAATTATTTGAAGTGATCCTACTAACTCTTCAGGGTGCATGTGTCAATGTATTTAATGTCATTAAGAATAGACACTTTGTTTTGAATCTTTAATATAGGAATCACAATAAATTTTTGATAACATTGTTCAAAAGATCTTCTCATCAATATTAAATGAGGCATTGATTGCCTCAGTTAACCTAGTGTGGTAGTCACTAAATCCTTTCTCCTCATTCGTTTATGTTGTCTTAAGTATAGTCATTGTTGATACCAAAAATTATCCTGCTACGTGGACCATTCATATATGAACACGTGTTATCCATCTAGGCATTAATCCAGGTCAGCAAGGGCGAGTCACCGAACAACTGAAGGAATGTCGACCAACAGGTTAAAGAAGCCCGACCAACACCAGGAAGCCGACCAGCAGTGATAGTAAATCGCGAATAGTTGTATATATTATTAACATTGTAAAGATGTAAATTCCTATGTTATATCCTTTAATATTCCGTCTCTTGTATACTTTCAAGGAATAATAAATACATTGTAAACCCTACATCCATGGGACATGAAAAAAGAGACAAAAAGCAATTGAACAAGCCCAAGGCAATACACAACAGTGGACGTAGGCTTTTCCTTTAGTCAAACCACTTTAAAAATCCTTTGCCTCTTTTTCTTATATTTATCTGTGATCAATTAATTAGATCAATCTAATTTTTTACATCAATAGATTGACGACGTCTGTGGGAATGTATTTTTAATCGTTCTCATTCATTCAAACACTTAAATGGCTAATATTCCTAAATCAAGTCTCAGGAACGATGGCCTTTCACCTATCCCTTCTGGCCCACCAGCAATGAATGAATTAACTAGAATTCTAGCAAGCCAAGAGGCTATGCAGGATGCTATTAGGAAACTTGCGCAAACTCTTCAAGTAGGAGATCTTGCTCTATCTTCCAGTGAAAATATGCTACCACCACCACTAAGAGGTGGCTGGCGAACAAAGACTATAGGGGATGCTTCCTATCGTCCAGGGTCAAATTCATTACTCAGGGGGTCATAATCCTTCAATACACAGCCCTACTCTCCAGAGAGGCTTAATTCTTTAGAAAGTCTAAGTCGTGCTTCTTCCTTTGATCGTTTGGGACCCAGGGGGGACAGAAATGTTCTTAAGGAAATGTCAGGAAACACTCGATGACCATCTGATCGAAGGGAAGGATCTACCCAGTCTAGATCGGATGCCCGACATACTGGTCAGGCCGAGAAATAATCATAAGAAGAAAGTTCAGCGAACAACAGAGAAGCAATGCATAGGTCTGATGCGGGTAACAATGCTTGGAAAGGTTTTATGCAGAGATTGGAGGACAGGCTGGAGAGATGGCTAAGGCCAAAAACCCACTACAAAGAAGCTTTGTAAAAGGATTTCCCTTCGTACAAGCAATTATGAGTTTACGCACTCCAACAAAGTTCAAAGCTCCAGTGGTTACACCCATATACGATGGGAAGACTGACCCAGTCCTCCATATAGAACAACATCAAGCAGTCGTCAATATTCAGTTCCCGATGAAATGAGGTGTACATTCTCTAGAACAATTACGGGATCTGCCCAAATCTGGTACAATAGCCTTCCTCGGGGACAGATTTCTAGCTTCAACCAGTTGGCCGACCTATTTATTAGTAACTTTTATTTTGGAGCCAAGCTTATAAAAAAGGTATCACATTTTCTCAGTGTATGATAGAAGGAATGAGAGAGCACTAGGGACTACATCGCTCATTTCAACAACGAGAAGATAGAGGTTGTGGATTATGAGGAGAAAATTGCTATAACAGCCCTTATGAGTGGATTGCTTCCCGAGAAGATCTATTATACACTTGATAAGGACCCCTCAAAGACCATGGCAGAATTGATGGCCAAAGCATCCAAAATCATGAACGTCGAGGAAGCAATGGCAGACAAGCGGAGCTCGGGAGTAAAAGATAAAGGTAAAAATGACAAGAAAAATGGAAAAGATTACAAGGAGCACAAGGAGTCAAAACATAAAGTAATTATAGAAAGGCTTAAGAAGTATACCAGCTACACTCCACTAACCATGGTCATTCATCATGTCTTGAAGGAGATCAAATACAATAAAGATGTGCGTTGTCCTATCAAATTGAGGAGTTCCCCTACCAAGAGGGATAAAACTAAGTACTCTGAGTTCCATAGAGATCGTGGCCACACGATGGATCATTGCATTTCCCTTCAAATGAGACTAAAACTCTCATCTGAAGAGAAAAATTAAATCAGTTTTTTGATCGACAGAATAACGAAGGAGCTCGGCACAGATCAAAATTTCCTTAAAGACCTAGAGATGAGAAGAAGGGGGCTCATGAAGATGACTAGGATAATGATTTCGACTTACCCAAAAAAAACTCTATAATCGGAATGAGAGGTATTCACACTCAATTTTGTTTCTTTTTCTTGACAAATGATTACAGGTGGAGATGCAAGAGGAGTAGATCATACTGCAGAGAGAAAAGATTACCTCAATAAGGCTCAAGCTTGCTCATATATACAGAGGATTATTCTTACTAAGGAAGATAGACCAAAGAAGGTTAATAAATACATGATGGTAATAGGCTTCTCTAAAAATAATCTCTCAGGAGTACTGTATCCCCATGACGATCCTCTGGTAATTAAAATCAGAAAGGATAATGTCATTGTTTCCAGGGTGTTAGTAGATAATTGCAGCTCGGCAGATATAATGTTTTATCCTTATTTAAGCAGTTTGGACTTTAAGCTCGGGCAGTTAGAGCCCTATTATCGAACACTAATAGGTTTTGCATGTGATAAAGTCTTCCCTTTGGGAACCATTAAGATGGAAGTGATGATTCGCACATGGCCAGTCGGCCGAACAGAGAAAATTTATTTCTTTTTAATGGATAAAAACATCTATTTAGCTTACAATGTAATTATGGGAAGAGTTAGGCTTAAGAAGTTTGAGGCTATGCCCTCTACTGTTCATCAATGCTTGAAATTCCCAACCAACATTATCGTAGGAGTTGTAAGGGTGACCAAAAAGTAGCTCGAGAATGCTACTATTCATCTATCGAGCGTGAAGATCTAGAAGAAAGAAAAAGAAAAACCACCACTTACCAAGTTGATAAATCTCAATCAAGTGAAGAATATGAGGTTAAAACCTTAGATCCAAGGGAGGAAACAGAGTTGGTTAAAGGCCAGATTGTGGAGGCAATAGAAAGTATTATGTTAGATGACGACAAACTAGAGTGCACCACTCAAATTGGAACAACGTTGGATCTTGTTCTTAAACGGGTTTTAGTGAGCTTCCTTCGACAGAGAAAACATGTGTTTGCCTGGAGTCATGAAGATATGCCACGAATTGATCCTAGATTCCTTTGCCATGAGCTCAATGTTATTAAAGAATTCAAGCTAGTAAAGTAGAGGAGAAGAGTATTCATCCCCAAAAAGAACCAAGATATACAATAAGAGGTTGAAAAGCTTCAAAAATCCACCTTCATTAATAAGGTGAAATATCCAGATTGGTTGGCCAATGTGGTTATGGTCAAGAAGAAAAATAATAAGTGGAGGATGTGCGTAGATTTCACAGATCTTAACAAATTATGTCCAAAGAAACACTTGTCTTTGCCTCGAATAGATCAGCTTGTGGATTCTACCTCAGGATATGAGTTACTCAGTTTTATGGATGCTTATTCTGGTTATAACCAGATCAAAATGAAGCCTGAAGACTGGGAGAGCACTTCTTTCATCATTCCCCGAGGAGCTTACTGTTATAATGTTATTCATTTTAGTTTAAAAAATGCAGGTGCTACAAATCAAAGGTTGGTGAATAAAGTATTTGAGGAGAAAATAGGCAAAAACATCGAAGTTTATGTGGATGATATGATGACAAAGGGCAAAAAAGCATCTGATCATATTGCCAACCTTATCCAGACTTTTGACCTACTAGAAAAACACTAAATGAGACTAAACCCGACCAAGTGCGTGTTTGGACTGCAGGAAGGAATGTTCCTCGGGTACATAGTAAATCAAAGGGGAATTAAAGAAAACCTAGACAAGATCAAGGCATTGATTGAGGTGCAATCCCTTACTTGCAAAAAGGATGTATAAAGGCTAACTGGACGAGTACTAGCTCTAAATATATTTGTATCCCAAGCTACAGATAGGTGCCTACCATTCTTTAAAGTACTTAGAAATAATTTCAAATGGAGCGATGAGTGCGAACAAGATTTTCTAGAGTTAACCAATTATAGGGGAAAATTATACCTATACTTGGCTATTTCTGAATTATCTATGATCTCTGCTTTGATCAGAGAGGATAATGGAGTTTAAAAGCCTGTTTACTACAGCAGTAAAGCTTTTTAAGGAGGAAAAATCAGGTACCCTTGCCTAGAAAAGTTGACATTATCATTGATTGAAGCGTCTAGATGCATGAAGCCTTATTTTCAAGCCCATACGATAGTAGTGTACACCGATATGCCACTAAGGCAGGCTTTGCACAAGCTAGAGAAGTTTGGCAGATTAATGTGTTGGTCAATGGAATTGGGGGAGTATGATATTATTTACGAACCAAGTTCTTCTTTAAAAGTCCAAGTAGTAGTAGATTTCATAGCTAAATTCACTTAACCCAAGGTTCTCGAGCAACAAATCAATAGGCCGAGCAAGGATTTAGAGAAAATAAAGTGAAAGAAGTTATTAACGGTCAAGCTCCAGAGGAACTTTTACCAGAAGAAGCCATTGCCGACCTACCATATTCTTCTTCCCAAATGCAGGATATGTCTAAAAAGTATGAGAAAGAAAGGAAAAAAACATTCCACTATGGGATTTTGATAGACCAAGCGTTTAACGACGATCTCCCAATATGGAACTTATACGCTGATGGGTCATCTTGTGCATTAGGCAGTGGAGCAGATATAATACTTAACACTCTTAATAATATTGATATTGAATATGCCCTGCGATTTCAATTCCAAGCCTAAAATAACGAAGCTGAATACGAAGCTCTCATTGTGGGCTCAAGTCTAGCTCAATCACTGAATGTTGAGCAAGTAGACAGATACCTATCCAAAGAAATAGAGGTAATAGAAAAATTACCAGCTGTTCGGATGAATAGAATCCCAAGTGTGGAAAATGCCCGAGCAGATGCTCTTGCTCGGCTAGCTTCAGCTACCAGAGTTGAACACTGACAAACTATTCCTATTAATATTTTGGCCAATAGGAGTATAGACGAGGATTTGATGATTAATTTTATCACTATATATATAGGGCCATCTTGGATGGATCCCATCAGAGCATATATTGAAGAACGAACTTTACCAACAGATATAGTTCAAGCCAAAAAGTTGAAGTATAAAGCTACCAGATATGTGCTAGATAAAGGAGTTTTGTATATAAGAGGATTGACAGTTAATTTGCAGTGCTGCGTTCATCCATCAGAAGTTCCAGACATAATTCAAGAAGTACATGAAGGATCTTGTGGAGCTCACATAATAGGAAGAACACTTCTGTAGCGAATAAGTGTGCGAGGATACTACTGGCCAGTGATGCGAGCGGATTGTGCAGCTTTTGCTAAAAAGTGTGATAAGTGCCAAAGGTATTACAACATTCGCAAGACTCCACAGGCTTCTATTACCCCAATCATTTCACCTTGGCCATTTAACATGTGGGGCATAGACTTAGTCGGGCCACTGCCAATCACCCGAGGAAGATTCAAGTACTTGGTTGTTACTGTGGACTACTTTACAAAATGGATTGAGGCATTTATAGACATTCCTTATGAGAAGGTCTATCAATTCATTTGGAAGAATATCATTTGTAGATATGGGCTGCCCTATGCCTTCATCACTGACCATAGAACATAATTTGACAATGATGAATTTGTTGTCTATTATGCTCAGTCCAAAATCCAAAAATTATATTATGCTCCAAGTCATCCTCAAAGTAATGGGAAAACTGAAGTTACAAATAGAACTCTGCTAAATGGGTTAAAGAAAAGGATTTATGATGTAAAAGGAAACAAGATCAACAAGCTACACTCTATTTTATGGGCGTAACGAACAACCCCGAGGACTGCAACTAGAGAATCCCCATATATGTTAGCATTTGGAACTGAAGACGTCATACCTGCTGAGTTGGGTCTCCCATCCCAAAGATTTTTTTATTTTAACGCTACTGTAAGTGATCTAATATGAAGATTGGATTTGGATATGTTGGAAGAAATTAGAGAAAAAGTTGCTTTGAGAAATGCAGGTTACCATCAGCAAATATCTCAGTTTTATAATAAATAAATGAAGCCGACCAACTTTAAGTAAGGAGATTATGTGCTGAAGAACGTTCTCTAAAAAAAGCTATAAACTTGAGGCTAATTGGCATGGGCCCTATCGTGTTTCAACGGTCATCCGACTTGGAACTTACCGGATTGAGACTTTGGAGGGGGAAAATTCAAGAATCCGTGGAATGCTGAGCATCTTAGAAAATATTACTAGTGATGTAATCAGTTCAATATCAATTTTTAGTATCAATAAAATGATCTTTCCTCCAATTTCTATTTTTAAAAATGAAAATTTTGGGAGTACTAGTGTTATGCACTACACTACCTATTCTTAATCTACCTATACTTGATTTATATACTTGATCTTGAATAGTGATGAAGCTTGAAAGTTTCCAGAAAAACTTCAAAATATTGCTCGGTAGAAGAATCTTCTTCAAAATGTTGCTCGGTGTAAGCAATAAGTTTCTCGCATAAGAAAAACTTAATCGGCAGCATACCAAACAGGATATTACGACCTCAAGATGGTCAACAAGTATAAGGATAAAATAGGATCTTTATCCTACTAGGCTAAGTGATGGAAGAACGTTGTGAAGATTCCCCAAGAGGAATGTAGGCCCATATTCCACATACGCCTGGTCAAACCACTGGTAACTTATACAGAAAACCTAAACACTTGGGTGTGTTAGTAAAACCTTTAGAGACACATGGGTAACTAGCTCCAAATTTAGATTTTAATCTAAGTATGATGGTAGAACCTATGTATTCTTTGGTAATTGATACTGAATTTATATTTTAATCTAAGTGTGTCAATAGAACTAATGAAAAATAAGAAATCATTCGCATTAAAAAAACAGTTAGATCCAATGATTAACAAGATAAGTTGATCAAGTGCACTTCATTTCATCTTTCATTACCAAACTGTGTTTACAAAATAAATACAAGACATTTTTCTAAAGGGTGTTTCCCCTCATCTTTGGAAACTGGATCCATGCGAGCTGGAGGATCATTCAAGGTGTAAGGAGAATTGATGAAATTGAAGTCTTAAAGCATTATTCTATATTGTTGCTTGGCCAATCTACCATATGAGGAGGTCGGATGATTTCCAGCTCGTCGTGCATCCCATAGTCTCCCAAATATTTATAAATCAGGCTCTGGGGAATTGTATTGATGGGAATCCAATTAACCTCCAACTTAAAGGGAGGATCTTCAAGGTCTAACAACCCAGGATCATACCATTTCTATAAAGGACTATTTTATTCTACCTCCAGTACTGTCAGACAATTGGTCTAACCTTATTTATAACCTTCATTCTGGCTTGTTCAAACCGCTCATCAAAATGCCCTAAAGCTTCATTATACCCCTCCATCCAAATTTCCCTAGGTTGCTTGTGGAATTAAAAGGTCAACCTATCAACTTGGTGTTGCAACTTCTTCAGCACCCCATCTTTGGCTTGTAACTGAGAAGAGTGAGTAACAAGTTGCTCGGATTGTGTTTGAATCTTCTGGGACATCTCTGTAAGGGCTTGGTTTTTGGCCTTCAACTACGCAGCTTGGTTAGCAAGGGTTTGTTGACTTCTAGCCTAATCTGTAGTACCTCGACCAGGTTTATTTTTTTCTCGAGAAGAAGATGCAGGCTTGGTCTTTTTCAGTGCTTCCAATTCGTCCCTTAACCCGGCATTTTCAGCCTCTAAGAAAGAATGTCCTTCGTCGGTAGTAGCAGCATCACTAGAAGAAGACTTCAAGGTATTTATCTCATCTCTTAAATTATTATTCTCCTCCTCCAATAGTTTGGAAATGACTCTGTCTTCCTCCACTTCATGGTTGAGCAAAAATTCCTATCTTTGAAAATAAGAAGAAATTTTTCCCAACTTCTGTTCAAAGCCCCAACCTTCACTCAAGGCCTTGTACTGCTCCTCATAGTCAGCATACAAAAGATCCTTGTCCTCTTTATGGTCCTCCCGCAGCACTTCAATTATTTCATAGTAGGCAATATTATTGGCCACTGCCCGATCAAAAAGTCATTTAAGATGAAGGTAGGCTTCCTTAGCTTGCTCAGACACACCTTCCTCGAGCAACTACAGTAGCTCTTCCTAGGTCAGAGATAGATGACCTACTTTAAAATTTTCATTGCATATCTTGAGTAGCTCAAAGTCAGTAGAGGAGAAGTATTCCAGTTTATCCATGAACTATTAAGAGCAAGAATAATATCCAATCAACAACAATGTGCAAAGTATAGAGAAAAATAACAAGCAAAAGAGGAAGAATATTTCTTTTCATTGATAAATTGTTAAATACAAATACATCAGCAAAAAAAATTACAATTGCAGAAGAAAAGAAAAAAGACTGCTCAGACAGATCTACACCTTCTTTATATCTGGAGTACACTCAGCAGAAGTAAAGGCAGGAGCAGGCAGAGATGGATGTCTATCAGTTGGAGGAGCAGAGTAGTCAATATCTTGGTGTTGGTAAAAAAAATCCAACACTATAAGGGATTCACTTGAACCCCCATCATCTTCAATCTCCTCATCCATGTTAGGAGGACCTCTTGGGTCATGTCTGAGGAAGAGTTCAGCATCCTTAAGGGTGCCGACCTCCACCAGGGTTGCCAACCAACCATCCTTGAAGCATTTCTTCTTTATAAATTCAATTTGCAAAGAAGAAGCCCCAATGGCTTTATCGCATCCCTTGTTGAAGACAACCTACCCGTCCTTAGCTCTTTTGGCCCTCTCTATAATGACTAGGGCCTTCTCGATATCCAAATCCGTCTGCAGCTTGGTAATCTTAGCCCTCTCTGTAGTGACTAAGGATTTTTTAGCATCCAAGTCTTTTTGCAGAATAATAATTAGGCCCCGAGAAGCCACTGCATCTTCTTCTGTAAGTTTTATTTTCTCCTCCCATTTTTTTCTCATTGGCCAGTGCCTATTGGGAGTCAAGCATTCACTTCTTAAGCTCATCAAAAGCTTCTTTAACCTCATGAGAAGAAGAACACAAGGCATCGTCCCTCTCCAACATGTTGTTTAAGCCAACAAGAAACTGTAAAAAGAAAACAAGGCAAGTTAATATTAAGAATATCAAATAAAGAAATAAAAAAGGCAAAGGAAATTACCAGAGCTAGGCTTTGAGCAGCCCTACAACTCTTTTATCGGGGTAGTGCAGCTGCAGTACCCCTATGGTTCGACAATGTACCAAAATTTATTAATTGTCTGGCCAAACCAGGGCCAAGAGCCTCTGGTAAGCCAGAAGTAGATAAATTAAACAATTGTTGTTGGTCGGTGTTGACTGAAGACCCTTCGGCCATCTTAGAAGGGAGACCTTTTTTCAGCCTCTTGAGATGGCTTTCATAATTTTTCTTAGCTGGGAACTTCTTCCTAGCATCCTCCTTATTAGCTGGGGGCTTCTTCCCAGCATCCTCTTTATTTTTGGCTCCATCAGAAGCTTGTTGGAGGAACCAATAGCAGCAATATCACCTAAAATGTTGGTAATTTTCCTCTTCCCCATGGTAGCGATAAGCGATAAATATGAATCTAAGGAAGAGGGGGAAACAAAAGCAGGTTCACCAGTGCCAGATGTAGTGGCAGAGGATGTGTAGATGGGGTCTTGGTCAAGGTCGATTAAAGGAGAGGGTGCAACAACAGTGGGGTAAGCAACGAAAGAAGTGATAGTATTCCGGTACTGCAACAAATATGAGGCTAATCTGGTATGCTCCTCCCCAACTTTATGGTGAATGCCCCAGATGAATTTTAACTCTCTAAGGTTTATATCACTCCCTTTGGAATACTTTTTTTCGATCAACTGCAACTAATAAATTATAGAGCAAGAATTAGTATTATCCTTCGCAAAAAAATATGCAAGGCAAAATATTTAATAAAAAATGACCTATCCCATTGCCAGAAGGTGGGAACTTAGGCCCCTGGTACTCACCAATCCTAGTCAGAGGAGCATAGTGCCAATTTTTAACAATTACCCCATGCTCGAAGTAATCTCTATTGGAGTCAGGAAGATCAACTATTAATGCTTTGTTCACAAACCTAGTTTTCAAATAGAAAGTGGTATCACTAGTTACCCACTAATAGCAAAACATAATTTCTGGGATCCCTAGATGAGTCCCATAGAGTTGGTTTAATCTATATACCCCATTAACTACTCTCCATGTATTGGGTATTGGGGGCTACCCTAGTTGTAACGACATCAAAATATTGGCAAAATATAAGACAAAATAGGTTTGGGGGAAAGGTAAACCCACATTCAAAAATAAAAATGGAGGGAAACCAATGACCCTATACTAATGAAAAAAGATCAGCAGACAAACTGGGATGTTCTAGTTCTACCCATGAAGGGATATTCCATTCATTTCTAAATTCATCAAGAGAAGTAACAGGGTAAACCATGATTGGTGAAGAATAAAAGGATAAGGGGAAATATTCTTACAGAATTTAAGGATTCAGCAAGAACTGAATAACAGAGAACAATCGTACAATACAGAGAGAGAGCCTGAAGACACAACGGTAGAAAGAACTCAGAAAGTTTGAGGTAAGAGACCATCATGGTTTTTCCCGCCTTTATAGGTTGCCTCAAAAATAAGAAAGGTAATGATTAAAAGGAAACGTCGATTGAACTGTTAGCGGCTAATGACAGAAAAGACATATTTGCCTAAAAACGATTCGCTAATGTTGTGTGTAATTATAAAAATACCATACACATTATGTGCCGATAGTTAAAGTCGTTAAATTTACAATTATGGGAAGTCGGTAACCGATCAAGCCTTAAAATTATTGCCCGGGCAACTTTAAGAGCTAAATATTCCATACTCTTGTAAAAACCTCAATCATGAAACATTGGGGGCTTCTGCTAATACCAAAAATTATCCTGCTACGTGGACAATTCATATATGAACATGTCTTATCCATCTGGGCATTAATCCAGGTTAGTAAGAACGAGTCACTGACCAAATGAAGGAATGCTGACCAAAAGGTTAAAGAAGCCCGACCAACAATGACAGTAAATCGCCAATAGTTGTATACATCATTAACATTGTACAAATGTAAATGCCTATGTTATAAAGGCATTGCATCCTTTAATATTCCGACTCTTGTATACCCTCAAAGGGCTATAAATACATTATAAACCCTACATTTAAGGGACATGAAAAATGAGACAAAAAGCAATTGAACAAGCCCAAGGCAATACACAACAGTGGACATAGACTTTTCCTTTAGGAGAACCACTTTAAAAATCCCTTGTCTCTTTTTCTTATATTTATTTTTGATGAATTAATTAGATAAATCTAGTTTTTTGCATCAACAGTCACAATATTTTTAAAAAAATAGATCTCTTAACCCTAGAGGTCCCTTCATGTGTCAATCTTAAAATTTCACAGGCTTCCTTCGTCATTTCATAATTAAGTATACGATTATAGTATTATGTACTTGCATATGAAAATAACGCATTAAGTTTTACATACAATATAGAAACTCAACATCCGACCACGAAACCTTTGGTTTCTTCATTCTTACTCCATCTTCCTCAATCATAGTATAACTCCATCCATCCTTAACACCCATCCATACTCTCCCTTGTTTTGATCTCAAGTGTGTACACATTTTCACTTTCCAATACCCATAATTTAACCTATCAAAATATGATGAACGATTTGTTGAGCTACTATTGCGATATTGATCCATTCTCAACTCAAAATCTAAATAAAAACCAAACTAGATTTAGCAGTAACGAACACAGCAAGAAACACACAAACAAGAAAGATCTACTTCAACACGTGTGTGCTTAAAGGAGTAATAGCTCTTATAGCAATGAAGGATAGTGTGTTCTACACAATGTGATCGACTCGAATAAATCAAGAGGGGTGAATAAGTTTGAATGAGAATTTATACCAATTTTTTAAATAATCTCGGTCAATTTATGAATCCACCTAATTAACATGCATTTAGGTGTCAAATATAATAAGTCTAATCAAATTAAATAAATTAGATTCTAATCAAAGTTAAGTATGTTTATTAACTAAATGATAACCCTAAATCAATTTTACAGTGGATCATTTTGGATCCAAACTTAGATAAGTGTGTGTGTGTGTGTGTGTGTGTGTGTGTGAAATCAAATGTGTATACAACTAATAATCAATCACACAATAAGGCATACGAAAAGGTTTATGAGGAAAAAACCCTACCTAAGGGTAAAAATCCTGGGTGCATCCTAGTCTATCATTAAATTTTAAAGTACTTTCAAAAAATTCAAGAGGGCACCTCTTTCTTGTACACCACATATTTTATCTAAAATATCCACGGAAATTAATGAATTTCATTAAGAAATAATAGAGTTGTGATAGTTAGAGCACAACAAGGTCCAAAGAAGACAACATAAATAACACAACATATTTAACCATTCTTCATCAATATTTCTCACCTTCAATGCATGTAACAATAGTATAACACATATAGTCATAAATAAACATCATATACATAAATTTCATATCCTTAAAATTACCTAAAAAGAATATTAAATTCTAGGTTTTAATCTCCTCTTTTCTCACTATGGAATAAGCTTCTCAATGAAGTGTAAGAATTTTTTTTGTCAAGTCATGAGTAACATGTGTAGAGATAAACCCCCCCCAACAATGTGATCTCTTATCTAATTTACCTCTCATCTAGTTTGAAACCCTTGTCATGCTTGAAGTGTCTAGGCAATGGCATATCTAGCCTCTTAAGCATAACTTTAATTAAACATAACCTCCTTAATTAAACATAACTTTAATTTATTACATGGTAATCCCCCTATCTTTTAGTTATTTTAACACTTAAGCAAAACATGTCTTTTTTTTTTATCAACTTTACACATATAACTTTAATTAAACATAACCTCCTTATATATAATTATATATTTCAAGTGAAAAACTCGTCATCATTTCATATTTATATTTCCCTCCGCATCATTTCTTTTATCTATTATATTATAATAGGCTATACAACTTTAGATCTTTTATGGTTATTCTTCATAAAATGTTAACCGCATCTTCTTTTGTCATATTCATTCTCATATGAAAATATATATAATAATGTTTATTCATTTAATTATACTGATGAATCAATAAATCTCCTTAATATAGGTAAAGTAGGTTTGGGATGTAACAATTCTCCCCTAGTTAAAAAATGTCGTCCCTAAAATTTAAGCACTCTAGAAAATTGATATAAATGCATTAATATTCATTTTGTTACAATTCTTCATAATCAAATCATCATACATAACACTCTTTTGTTTAATATGTTTGATTAAGACTATAATATGTTTCATAATACAAATGACTCATCTCCCACACATGGTATTTAAATTTACAAATCTTGTTTTTCTTCTTGAGTGTATCACTTCATACTATCTTATACTGGCATCATGTGATTCTCAAACCTATGTACATACCATAAACCACCTCTCTCTCTCTCTCTCTCTCTCTCTCTCTTACAATATATATATATATATATATATATATATATATATATATATATATATATATATATATATATATATATATATATATATATATATATTGTAACAACCTGTATTTTTTATTATTTGAAATTGAATAAATTGGGTTAATTTTAAATAACATGTTTGACGAAACTTAAGGGAATAAAATATTATGTGTTGATTAAATTATTAATCGAAGAGAAAATGATTAATGTTTGTTAAATAAAATTACTAAGTGAATAGTGATTTAGTATTTTACGTCATATCGAGTGATAGTGACGTGACAGGGGTACATCTCAACAGGGGGTCATGTGTAGAATATATTAGGTCAAGATAGAATATTATTTTAGAGTGACTCGGATGATGATTTTTAGGTCATGGTTGATTCCGAAAGGGTGGATATAGTTATATTAGTATACCCGGGCGTATTGACTGGGTTTCGGGGTGATTTTAGACCAAACCGACACCACGAGAGGGCATTTTTGTCATTCGAGAGTTTGTTGTAGAGAGAAATACGAAAATTCAAGGGGTATATTAGCCCAAGGGAGTGTAGGCTAGGGTTACATTAATCTTGAGAGAAAGGAGACGAGAGGGGAGTAAGAGAAGAGGGTTCTTAGAGGTGTAACACCTTTTCTCTCCACTAAGTCGCTGAAAATTGTGATCGAAAGGAAATGGAGGCATTCTCATCATTCACAACACGAAATCAGACCTACCACTGACAAGGTAAGTGTTTATCTTGCATGTTTTAATGAGTTATAATACCCATGTAGTGTAGGGTTAATAATTCAATGAAAATAAATGATATTCTTAGGATTTAATGAATAGAACTCATAATTTTGGGTAGGATTGCATATAGAATGAATCCATTTGTGCAGATAAAATGAAATCAGAAGTTATGGAAATATGAACATGAAATAAATTAGGGTTTTTGAAGAACTTGTGTGAGGAACACTAAATCTAGGGTTTTAATGATTACTGGATTTTAATCTGATCTTCGATGGAATTTGTATGGATTTAATACATGATTTACGTTAGAATTTATCCCTACACATATATTGGATGGTTGGTAGTTTGGTACTATTACATGGAGGTTTGGTGTTTTGGATTTGAAGAACCCCATAACTGTTAAACAAAGAAGACAAACTGTGGCATTTCGAATCGATTCGACTCAAGGAGCGAATCAATTTGGCCTCTTCACTGATCGATTCGGTTACCCAAATTTCACCACTTTCTTTTATTTATTCCCAAAATTTATGAATAATTAATCGAGAGACTTTTAAATTATTCTTAAACTATAGTGAGGGATATAGTGAAATTTAGTAAACCTATGATAAAGTTTAGGCCTAGCTGAAATGGGCGAACTAAGGCTAGAACCTATCGGGCAAAACGTTAAACTTAATACATTTGCGAGACCTAGAATGGATCACAGATAGATAAGTGAACCTATGATTTAGATCATTAGCGTATGAGTGTATTAGATACTAATATTTTTAAGGGGTACCTAGGACCTTTCGAGTAGCGAGGGATACTTGGGATTATATGAAAAGAGGTTATAATTAGTACATTGAGTATTCAAGAATTATATACTATGTAGAGGTTATTATGCTAGGTTGTGTGTATACCTACTGAATAATATGCATATGTAGGTTGTGTGAATACCTATGATTGTTATCTGATTATGTGTGTGAACATACCTACGTTGCCGGGTATCTAGAGATTTCCGCGCAGAGGGCGATCCCACCTTAATGATTCTAGTGAGGTCTGGATGTGTGCCCGGATCATAGAACTTAGGGTGGCTCACTATGTGAAGTGTATTAGTAGGATCGACGTGTCATTTGGGTATGTTAGGTATGTGCATATCCCAAAGTCTTATAATCATGTTCACCTCCATTGTGTGTTGATTGATTTTGGGTTCGAGGAGACATTCCTAACCAATATCCCTTACGAGAGGTACATGGAATTGATAGCCGAGTATGCCAACATCACAAGGGGATGTTATAGTTTTATATATTATATGTGTCTTACATATATACAAATGCGATATATCTACTTATGTATGATAGTAGAACTGATCGATTGTGTATAGCTAAAAGGAAGATAAGTGGAGAAACTTAAATAAATAACTCCATAATAATATGTGGGTAATATATTATTGATGTTGTGGAGCACGTCGTATGGGTAATAAGAAATTGCTAGACCTATTGAGGTTATTAAGATACATTATCTAGTTGGGATGGGTAGCTTAGCTTGATAGGGTACATTAGGTGTGCATGTTAGTTGAGAGGTGAGGATCTCAAGGGAGTGTACGATGAATCAACATGTGTATCTAATAACTGATTTAAACTATGATTTAAACACTTGAAAAATATTTTCAAATTATTTTTCATGGGATTTTACCCATGTCAAAATATTTTCAAAACCTTTTAGGTACCCAGCCACAGGGACGCCAAGCTTGAGAATTCTATCCAGGGATGCGTAGTTACAGCACTTCTGGATGCTTGAAAGAGTTGCTTTAGACGCTTTAGTTCATTCATTTCTTAATACGAGATTATTCAGTATTTCATTTGGGCATGTTTCTCAATTAGACTTTTTAGTTTTTCAGTTTTTTCATTAGGCTTTATTCAGATTCAGTTTTATATATTCCAGATTGTAGTTGGATCATTTATTTTGGGAATCGATGGTTTATTCGGTCTTATTTATTTATATTTGTCATGTGATTGTTCGGACTATTATTATGTGGATGGTTTGGTTAATTTAATTTATTTTCGCATTTTGTTATTATAATAAAAAGATAAATTTTGACAGAGGCTTAAATTGGCATATGCAAATAATAATTAAAAAAATCGACAGTGATGTTAAGAATGAACCAAATGAGATTCCTCGTTATTTTGATAAGGACGATCACCCATAATTAAAATAGGCAAGATGTCATAGATGGTATCAGAGCATCAGGTTCTAGTGTCCATAGGATCTGTACGGCTTACTACGATTTCAGCATAGCATTCTTTGATATAGAAACCTATTATTAGGACTGTTGCATTTGTATCTACACATTTGAGATTACGTTCTTTTGCTTATTATAATTGTACTAACTGTGATCTCATAAAATAATTTGACGTGGTTCCATATGTCGCCTAGGAGGTAACGACAGGGTAGGATCGTTGGAAGATGTATTGCTAGACAAGATCAATAGGTACCTCAAGTACCACAGGGTATAGTGAAGCTAGAGAGGTGGATGGTATTGTAGAATGAGAAGTTACTGTCGCATTGTTTCACTACTGAGAACACTATTTCCCACTGATAGAAAGCAAAAGAGCAAGGGAATTTAGTCAGTTAAACTGGTCAGGAAGCAACAGTAGTAGTGGAACGCCGAAGCAGCAGCAGCGGGTTACTCGAGATCGTCGGGGCCAAAAGAGAAATAGAAATGGTAGACAGAGACAAGTCCACCAGGATCAACAGGTCCAGAAGCAGGGAGACTTCAAAAGGATATGTTTTAAATGTGGAAATAATGACCACGGGCATCGACTTTGTCTGTAGCAAGCTAAGCAGAAGCCTCGATCTGATCAGTAGGGTCTAAGGCAGAAGGACTTCAATGGTAGTTATTTTATTTATGATGAGATGGGTCACTGAAAGAAACATTTCTCAAAGCAGTGCAGGGAGTCTAGAAGGGGCAACAAGCGCAGTTAACCCTTGCAACATCAACTCCACCAGCCCCAGAGTGACGGAGGAAATTATAGTACGAACATACCTATAATGTCCGGTATGAAGTCATGCCACGGGCACTACAAGCGCCACCAACTTTTGCAGTTACATTTCCTATTTACCGTCTTGAGGGTAGTATTATTTTTTATACAGGGGGCATCACACTCTTTCATAGAAACTAAATTTGCACGAGCTTCCGGTTACTAAAGACATCTCGTAGTCTCCTTATGTGTGAGGTGTCACCGTTGGGTAATGGGTCGCTTATACACTCAATTTTTAGCGGTGTGGGTATCAATATAGGTAGATTATGTTTAGCCGCCGACCATCTTGTGTTATATATGGAGGGGTATGATGTTATTTTAGGTATGGATTGGTTAGATGGATACCGAACGATGATTGATTATTTAGGGAGGACTATTGCATTCTCAATTCCATGACAGGAAATGTTCTTGGTGGCAATGTCTCTTTCGGAGGGAGGGTCAAACACACATTTTTATTATATTGAGGAGGATACCTCACAAGAGTTATTTGTTTCACTAGAATCGATTCCAGTGGAGAGGGAGTTTGAGGATGTATTCTAAGAGATACCCGAGCTTTCGTCGAGACAAGAAATTGTGTTTGTTATCGACCTAGCACTGGTTACGAGGCCTATAGCCCGAGATCCATATTGCATGGACCCATCCGAGATGAGGGAGTTGAGGGAGCGGATTTAACAGCTCCTGGGACAGGATTTCATCAGATGGAGTACATCACCGTGGGCTGCACCGATGTTGTTAGTCAAGAAGAGGGATGGATTATTTTGATTGTGTATCAACTACAGGGAGTTTAACAAGGTCACGATTCAAAATAAGTATCCACTACCTCAGATAGATGATCAGTTCGACTAGCTGAGGGGAGAAACTTACTTTTCCAATATAGTCCTAAGGTATGATTATCATCAGTTGCGCGTTAGAGAGGAGAATGTTCCTAAGACTACTTTTCTGACACAGTATGGGTCATACGAGTTTAGGGTGATTCCATTTGGGATCCCCAATGTGCCAGTAGTATTCATGGATTTGATGAACTAGGAGAGAATTACTTGACCAGTTTGTGATTGTGTTCATCGATGATATTCTTGTTTACTCTCACTTTGAGGATGACCATGTCGAGCATTTACGGATGGTTTTATAGACACTACTAAATCACCAATTGTATGCCAATTTTGAGAAACGTGGGTTTAGGGTTTGGGAGATGTAATTTTTAGGATACATTGTTTCTGACATGGGTATAGTAGTTGATTCGAGTAAGGTATCGGCAATGAGGGAGTGGGGATAGTCCATGACACCGATCGAGGTTCACATTTTTTTGGGTTGGACGGATACTATAAATAATTCATTCAGGGTTTCTCAAAGATTGCGGGTCTGCTGACGAATAAGACTCACAAGGGGAACCATATGTTTGGGATAGCCATTGTCAGTTAGCCTTTGATGAGTTAAAGGACAAATTGACCTCAGCACCTATACTTTCACTGTCTAGGGAAGGAATAAAGTACCGTGTCTACACTGATGCATCCTTGTAGGGACTTGGGGATGTATTACAGTAGGAGGAGAGGGCTATAGCTTATTCATCTCCCAAGCTTAAGCCCCATGAGAAGAACTACCCCACGCATGACTTGGCGTTAGCCGCGGTTGTTTTTGCCTTGAGGATATGGAGGCACTATCTGTTAGGAGAGCAGTTTACCTTACTCATGGACCATAAATCTCTTCAGTATATTTTCACGTAGAAGGATCTAAACATATGGCAGAGGAGATGGTTGGAGTTCATGAAGGATTACTAGTTTGATATTCAGTATTATCCTGGGAAGGCTAACGGGGTGGCAAAAGCGTTGATCTGAGGACCTACTGAGGAGATAGAGAACGTTTGGAAGGAAAAATAGAGAGAGCTTCAACATGATGATGAGATTGATAGGGCTTGCATGTTAGTATTAGCTGTCATGCCCGAGATTATGATGAGGGTGGTGAAAGTAAAGGCAGTGGATTAATATTTTGAGGACAGGGTTCGCCAGTTATTAGCAGACGGGGCTGAGTCGTAATCGATCAGTTCAGAGGGTGGTTTACATTTTAATAGGAGACTCGTGGTTCCAGAGGATGAGGATTTTAGATATGCAGTGATATCAGAGTTTCACGGGTCTAGATTTATAGTAAATCCTAGTGGGGATAAAATATACCAGGATGTGCGCAGGCAGTATTGGTGGTCAGGGATGAAGGCGGACATAACGGATAATGTCTCAAAGTGTGCTACCTGCCAACTAGTGAACGTAGACCACCAGAGACCAACAGGGTTATTGAAGCCACTGGAGATTCTTGTGTGGTAGTGGAAGAGTATCTCTATGTATTCCATTATTGGGATACTGACATCGCAGTGGGGTTACGACTCTATATGGGTGATATTGGATCGGTTAACCAAGGCGACCCATTTCCTTCTAGTTCGCATGGGTTTTTAGATAAGACGGTAAGAACAGTTGTTCATTACTGAGATAGTATAGCTACACGGGGTTTCAATTAATATTGTGTCTGGTCGGGATGAGATCTTTGTGTCCTATTTATGGCAGAGCTTTCAGGAGTCCATGGGCACAAATTTATAGTTGAGTACAGCGTATCACCCATAGACAAATGGAAAGACGTAGAGATTTAATCAAATGCTTGAGGATATGTTGCGAATGTTGATACTTGATTTCGGGGGAGGATAGGAGCAGTATCTTCCTTCAATGGAGTTTGTGTATAATAACTCCTATCAGTTCACCATCGATATGGCACCATTTGAGGCGTTGTATGGATGGCCATGTCGTTCACCTGCTTGCTCGTTAGAGGTGGGGGGCAACAAGTTATTGGGGCCAAAGATGATTCAGGACAACACTGCAAAGATTGAGTTGATTCGAGGGTGCATCCGTATATCTCAAGACAAGTAGAAGAGTTATGCCGATGCAGACAGGAGGCACATAGGGCTTGAGGTTGGTGACCAGGTGTTAGTTAGGGTGTTTCCTATAAAGGGGGTGACTAGGTTCGACAAGAAGGGGAAGATAGCGCCGAGATATGTGGGACCGTTCCCAATTATTAAGAGGATGGGACCAGTAGCATATAGGATGGGACTACAAGAGCACCTATAGCGGATCCACGATGCGTTCCATGTGTCATTGTTGAAGAGATACCAGAGGAGTGAGAGGGCTTTCTGGCATGTTCCATTAGAGGAGATAATCTTATAGCCAAATATCTCGTATGAGGGGAGACCGGTGGCGAAAATTAATCGTTGTGAGCATAAGTTGAGGTCTAAGGTGGTACTCTTGATTAGAGTTCAGTGGGGGTACCAAAATGTTGATGAATCAACGTGGGAACGGGAGGATGACATGCATGAGCAGTATCCAAAGTTATTCACCACAGATACGTCCCAATTTTGAGGGCGAAATTCCTTTATAAGGGGGAAGTATGTAACACCTCGTATTTCTGAGTATTTAAAATTGAATTAATTGGGTTGATTTTAAATTACAAGTGTGACGTAATTTAATGGAATAAAATATTATGTGTTGATTAAATTATTATTCAGAGAGAAAATTATTAATGTTTATTAAATAAAACTACTACATGAATAGTGATTTAGTAATTTTATTTAATAAACATTAATCATTTTCTCTCTGAATCACTATTCATGTATTTATGTAGTAGTTTTATTTCCTAGATGAATAGTGATTTAGTATTCAGAGAGAATAATAATTTAATCACTATTCATGTAGTAGTTTTATTTAATATTCAGAGAGAATAATAATTTAATCATTATTCACTATTCATGTAGAGTGACTTAGATGATAATTTTGAGGTCAAGGTTGATTTCAAAAGGGTCAAAATATTAGAATAGTATACCTGGGTGTATAGATTGGGTTCCGGGGCAATTTTAGACCAAATCGACACTACGAGAGGGCGTTCGATCATTCGGTGATTTGTGTGGAGAGAACTCTAAAAATCGAAGGCGTATATTAGCCCAATGGAGTGTAGGGATAGGGTTACATCAATCTTGAGAGAAAGGAGGCTACAAAGGGAGGAAGATAATAGAGTTATTGGAGGTGCAACACCTTTTCTCTCCAACAAGTTGCTAAAAATTATGATCAGAATGAATGGGAGGCATTCTCATCATTCACAACAAGAAATTAGACCTACAACTGATAAGCAAAGTTCTTATCTTTCATGTTTTAATGAGTTATAATACCCATGTAGTGTAGGGTTTACAATTTGATGAAAATTAATGATGTTCTTAGGATTTAATGAATACAACTCATAATTCTAAGTAGGATTGCATGTAGAATGAATCCATTTGTGAAGATAAAATGAAACCAAAAGTTATGGAAATAAGAACATGAAAGAAATATGGGTTTTTGATGAACTTGTGTGAAGAACACTAAATCTAGGGTTTTAATGATTAATGGAGTTTTAATATGTTCTTGGATGGAATTTGTATGGATTTAATACATGATTTACGCTAGAATTTGTCCCTACACATATATTTGATGGTTGGTTCTGTTGGTTGGGAGTTTGGGACTGTTTTATGGAGGTTTGGTGAATTGGATTTGAAGAAACTTGTAACTGTTAAACAAAGAAAACAAACGATGGCATTTCGAATAGATTTGGCCCAAAAAGAGAATCGATTCAGTAAGTGAACTGATTCTGCCTCTTCACTAAATCGATTTGGTTACCCAGATTTCACTAATTTCTTTTATTTATGCCCGAAATTTACGAATAATTAATAGCGAGACTTTTAAATTATTCTTACACTATAATGAGGGATATAGTGAAATTAAGTAAACCTACAATGAAGTTTAGGCTTAGTCAAAATCGGAGAACTAACGCTAGAACCTGTCGGGCGAACCGTGAAACTTAATACATTTCCAAGACCTAAAACGGATCACGGAGAGATAAGTTGACCTATGATTTAGACCAATAGCGTATGAGTGTATTAGATACTAATATTTTTAAGGGGTAACTAGGACCCTTCGAGTAGCGAGTGATACTCGAAATTTTATGAAAAGAGGTAATAATTATTATGTTGCGTATTCGAGAGTTATATACTATGTACGGGTTATTATGATGGGTTGTGTGTATACCTATTGAACAATATGCATATGTAGGTTGTGCGAATACATATTATGTGATTTAATTATATCTGTGAACATACCTTCATTACCTTATATCTAGAGGTTTTCGCGTTGAGGGTGATCACACCTTGACGATTCTAGTGAGGTCTGGATGTGTGCCCCAGATCATGGAACTTAGGGCGTCTCACTATGTGCAGTGTATTAGTGGGACCGGCGTATCATTTTGGTACGTTAGGTATGTGCGTATCCCAAAGTCTTAGAACCATGTTCGCCTCCATTGTGTGTTGATTGATTTTGGGTTCGAGGAGACATTCCAAACCAATAGTCCTTCATTTAGTACGAGAGGTACATGGACTTGATAGCAGAGTATGCCAGCATCACGAGGGGCTATTTTAGGGATGCTATAGTTGTATATATTATATGTGTCTTATATATACAAGTGTGATATATCTACTTATGTGTGATAGTAGAACTAATAGATTGTGTATGGCTAAAAGTAAGATAAGTGGAAAAACTTAAATAAATAACTCAATAATATTATGTGAGTAATATATGTTATGGAGCACGTCGTATGGGTAATAAGGGAGAGATATACCTATTGGGGTTATTGAGATACGTTATCTAGTTGAGACAGGTAGCATAGCTAGATAGGGTACTTTAGGTGTTCATATGAGTTGAGAGGTGAGGATGTCAATGGAGTGTACAATGAACTAACTGATTTAAACAGTGATATAAATACTTGAAAAATATTTTCAAACTATTTTTCTTGGGCTATGACCCGTGTAAAAATATTTTCAAAACCTTTTGGGTGTCCATCCACAGGGACGCCAAGCTTGAGGATTCTATCGAGGGATGCGTAGCTGCAACACTTGTGAAGGCTTGTAGGATTTTCTTTAGACACTTCAGTTCATTCATTTCTAGATAGGAGATTCTTCAGTATTTCATTTGTGCATGTTGGCCCCTCAGATAGTTTAGTTTTTCAGTTTACTCATCAGGATTTATTTTAGATTCAGTTTTATGTATTCCAGATTGTAGGTGGATTATTTTCCTTAAGAACCGATGGTTGATTTGGTCTTATCTATTTATATATGTCATGTGATTGTTCGAACTATTATTGTGCGGATGGTTTCGTTAATTAAATTTATTTCCACGTGTTGTTACTATAAGATAAAGAAAAAAATTTAAATCGTCTTAAATTGACATAGGTGATTAGTAATTAAAAAAAATTGACAGTGATGCTAAGTATGAACTAAATGAGAATCACGGTTATTTTGATAAAGGACTGATCACTCATGATTAAAATAGGAGGGGTGTCATAAATGGTATCAGAGCATCGGGTTCTAGTGTCCGTGTGATCTGTACGGCTTACTACGATTTCAACGTAGCGTTTCTTGATATGGAGCCCTATTATTAGGATTGTTGCATTCATATTTACGCATTTGAGATTATATTCTTCTGCCTATTATAAATGTACTTACTGTGAACTCATAAAAGAATTCTACGTAGTTCCAGATGTCGCCTATGAGTGAACAACAAGGTAGGATTGTCGAAAGATGTATTGCTAGACAAGGTCAATAGGTACCTCAAGTACCACATGGTATAGTAACAGCTACAGAGATGGCTGGTATTGTAGCACAAGAAGTTACTGCCCCATTATTGCACTATTAAGAACACCATTTCCAGTTGGTAGTGAGCAAAAGAGCCAGGGATCTAGTCAGTCAAATGATCAGGAAGCAACAGTAGTTGTGGAATGTTGAATCAGTAGTGGCGGGTTACTCGAGACCGTCAGGGCCAAAAAGGAAATGGAAATGGTCAGCAGAGTCAAGGCCACCAGTATCGACAGGGCCAAAAGTAGGGAGACTTTAAAAGGAGAAGTTTTAAATGTGGAAAGCATGACCACGGTCATCAACTTTGTCCACATCAAGCTAAGGAGAAGTCTCGATTTGATCAGCAGGGTCTAAGGCAGAAGGACTTCGATGGTAGTTGTTTTATTTATGGGGAGATGGGTCACCGAAAAAAATATTGCTCAAAGCAGGGCAGATTTCTGCAATAAGGATTCCAGCAGGGGCAACGATCAGAGTTAACCCTTGCAACATCAACTCCACCAGGCCTACAGCAACAGGGGCAACTATAGTACATACATTCCTGTAACGTCCGATATGAAGTCATGACATGGGCACCGCAGGTGTCACCAACTTTTGGAGGTACATCTCCTATTCACCTACTTGAGGGTAGGATTCTTTTTTATATAGGGGCATCCCACTCTTTCATAGAAACCAAATTTGCATGAGCTGCTAGTCTATCAGAGATAGCTGGAAGTCTCCTTATATGTGAGGAGTCACTGTTGGGTAGTGGGTCACTTATACACTCGATCTACATGGGTGTGGGTATCGATGTAGGTAGATTATGTTTAGCTGCCAACCTTATTGTGTTAGATATAGAGGGGTATGACATTATTTTGGATATGGATTGGTTATCCGGATACCGGGTGGTGATGAATTGTTTTAGGAGGACTATTGTGTTCTCAGTTCTAGGACAAGAGATGTTATTGGTGGCAATGCCCGTTTTGGAGGGAGGGTCAAGCACATATTTGTATTATATTAAGGAGGAGACCTTACAAGAGGTGGTTGTTTCTCTATATTTGATTCCAGTGATGAGGGAGTTTGAGGATGTATTCCAGGAGATACCCGGGATTTCCTCGATCCGAGAAATTGAGTTGGTTATTGAACTAGCACCGAGTACAAGGCCTATAGCCCGAGCACCATATTCCATGGCCCCATTCGAGATTAAGGAGTTGAGGGATTAGATTCAATAGCTCCTAGGAGAGGGTTTCATCAGACGAAGTACATTATCGTGGGGTGCATTGGTGTTATTCATCGAGAAGAGGTAAGAATCATTTTGATTGTGTATCTATTACAGGGAGTTGAACAAGGTCACGATTCGAAATAAGTATCCACTGCCTAGAATCCATGATCTATTCGACCAACTGAGGGGAGCATCTTACTTTTCCAAAATTGACCCGAGGTCCAGTTATCATCAGTTGCACGTTAGAGAGGAGGATGGTCCTAAAAATACTTTTCTGACACGTTATGGGTCATACGAGTTTAGGGTGATTACATTCGGACTCCCCAATATGCCAGTTGTATTCATAGATTCGATGAACGAGGTTTTTAGAGAGTTCCTTGACTGGTTTGTGCTTGTGTTCATCGATAATATTTTGGTTTACTCTTGCTCTGAGGATGATCATGCCAAACATCTGCGGATGGTTTTACAGACACTATAAGATCACCAATTGTATGACAAATTTGATAAATGCGGGTTTTGGCTTCAAGAGATGTAATTTTTGGACCACATTATGTCTCACAGGAGTAGAGCAGTTGATCCGAGTAAGGTATCGACGATGAGGGAGTGGGGACAGCCCACACCGAGGTTCGTAGTTTTTTGAGTTGGTGGGATACTATAGACAATTCATTCGGGATTTATCAAAGATTACGGGTCCGCTGAAGAATCTGACTCGCAAGGGGTTACCTTTTGCTTGGGATGACCATTATCAAATAGCTTTTTATGAGATAAAGGACAAATTGACCTCAACACCTGTACTTTCACTACCTAGGGGAGGAGTGGAGTACCATGTCTACACTGATGCATCCCTGCAGGGACTTGGGGTGTATTACAGCAGGAGAAAAAGGCTATAAGTTATGCATCTCGCAAGCTTAAGCCCCATGAGAAGAACTACCCCACGTATGACTTCGAGTTAGCCGTGATTATTTTTTCCTTGAGGATCTATTGGGAGAGCATTTTACCTTATTCATGGACCATAAATCTATTTAGTATCTTTTCACGCAGAAGGATCCGAACATGAGGCATAGGAGATGGTTGGAGTTTGTGAAGGATTACTAGTTTGATATTCATTATCATCCTTGGAAGGCTAATGTGGTGGCAGATGCGTTGGGCCGATGACTTATTAGGGAGATAGAGGACGTTTGGAAGGAAAAGTGGAGAGAGTTTCGACACGATGATGAGATTGATAGGGCTTGTATCTCTGTATTAGCTCTCACACCCGAGATGGTGATAAGGATGGTGAAAGCATAGGCAGGTGATTAATATTTTCAAGACAGTGTTCTCTAGTTGTTATCTGGCGGGGAAGAGTCGTACTCGATCAATTCAGAGGGTGGTTTGCGTTTCAATGGGAGATTCGTGGTTCCTGGGGATGAGGATTTGAGACTTGCAGTGATGCCAGAGTCTCACGGATCCAGATTTGTAATACATCTCGGTGGGGATAGGATGTACCAGGATATGTGTAGGCAGTATTGGTGGTTGGAGATGAGCGGTACATAAAGTATTTTTTCTCGAAGTGTGCTACCTGCCAGCTAGTGAAGATATACCACTAGAGATCGATAGGGATGTTGCAGCCACTCGAGATTCTCGTGTGGAAATGGGAGAGTATCTCCATGGATTCCATTATCGGGCCACCGACATCGCAGCTGGGTCACGACTCCATATAAGTGATAGTGGATTGATTGACATAGGTGGCCCATTTTCTTCCTATTCGTATGGATTTTGAGACAAAAAAGTATGCACAGTTGTTCATTATTGAGATAATACGGCTACACGGGGTTTCGATTAATATTGTGTCCGATTGGAACATGATTTTGTGTCCTATTTCTGGCAGAGCTTTCAGGAGTCCATAGGCACAGATTTATAATTGAGTACAGCGTATCACCCACACAAAGATGGGAAGATGGAGAGAGTTAATCAGATGCTTGAAGATATGTTGCGGATATACATACTTGATTTCGAGGGAGGATGGGAGAAGTGTCTTACTTTAGTGGAGTTTGCATATAATAACTCCTACTAGTTCACCATCGGCATGACACCATTTGAGGCGTTGTATGGTCGGCCTTGTCATTTTCTCGCTTACTGGTTAGAGGTGGGGGACAAAAAGTTATTGGGTCTAGAGATGATTCAAGACACCATTGCAAAGATTGAGCTAATTCGAGGGCGCATCCATATAGCTCAAAATAGGCAGAAGAGTTATGTCGATGTAAATAGCAAGCATATAGAGCTTGATTTTTATGACCAGGTGGTTGTGTGGGTGTCTCATATGAAGTGGGTAATGTGGTTCGGTAAGAAGGGGAAGATAGATATATGGGGGACCATTGCCGACTATCAAGAGGGTGGGACCAGTAGAATATAGGTTGGGACTACTGAAGAACCTACGGAGGATCCACGATGTGTTCCATGTGTCATCACTAAAGAGACATCAAAGGAGTGAAAGGGCTTTCTGGCATGTTCCATTATAGGAGATCGACTTACAGCCAGATATCTCGTACGAGGAGAGACCGGTAACGATACTTAATCGTAGTGAGCACAAGCTGCGATCTAAGGTGGTACCCTTTGTTATAGTTCAGTGGGGGCACCACAATGTTGATGAGTTGACATGGGAGCAGAAGGATGACATGCATGAGCAGTATCCATAGTTAATCACCATAGTTACGTCCCAATTTTGAGGGAAAAATTCCTTTGTACAGGGGGAAGTATGTAACACCCCATATTTTTTAGTATTCAAAATTGAATTAATTGGGTCTCCTTATTAACAAAGAAAAAAAAAATTATTGTCCCATCTCACTCTCATATTTGCAGAAGGAATACTATTCAGTAGGTAACAGGTTTTTCTCAAAAAATTCTACCATTTAAATATCTGGGCGTCCCAATTTATTCTAGCCGGCAATCCACCACACTTTTTGACAATATTGTGGATAACATTTCTCACAAAATTCATTGTTGGGAGGGGAAATTTCTGTCAACAGCTGGCCGATCTATTCTTATACAAAACGTTATCGGTTATTCTATTTTTAGCACCTTAACTGTTTTACAATCCCCACGCACTGTTATAGCCAACATTGAGAAAAAAAATTGTAACTTTTTTGGGTAGGTACACCTCATTCTAGCAGGAGGAATTGGATTAAATGGGATAATTTATGTTTCCCTAGAAAAGAAGGAGGGCTCGGCTTCCATCATATCCAAGACAGCTGTGATTCCATGGCTTGCAAAATATGGTGGAATTTTTACACCTCTAATAGCTTGTGGGATTCTTTTCTTAAAGCTAAATATTCAATGCTTGCTCAATCAAATTATCATGGCCTCTCTTCTCGCCCATCTCATACATGGAAACAGATGAAAAAGGTTTGGTCCATCATGAACGTGAATCTTCATTTTGGTGATACTGTGATTTGGAAACCATTTCCTAGCGGTTTTTCTATTAAATCATCATAGAATTTGGTCTGACAATCAGCATGCACTCAAATATCCTTTTCTTCCATATGGAATATCAGAATTCTTCCTAAAATTTCAACTTTCATGTGGAAATTACTTCTGCAAGCTATTTCAATAGATGAGTATATCAAAAAACTTCATTTTAGTTTGCCATCTATGTGTAGGTGTTGCTCCAATCCAAATGAAGAAACTCGTGACCACTTATTCTTCAATAGCGATTTTGCTAAAAAAAATTGGTCGCATTTAAAATTTGTAATGAGCCTCTCTTTTCAAGCTTCCACACTGAAAGGAAACTTAATGTTATGGTGGCTTCATGCTAGAGGCTCCTCCATACGTAGTTTACTTTGTATAATCACTCCTTCTCTCATTTTTTAGCATATTTGGAAGGCTAGAAATTCAAATTTCTTTTAAGGGATACCTGTCAACACTCATCTTACCATCAACAATATAAAAGATGAGATTTATTTGGCTTTCCATGTCAAGCCTTATAAAGGATCGACTAGCACGATCTTTCTTTCATTTATTTCAGATTTTAATGTAACGTGCACATGACTTTGTATTGGCCACCTTAAGAGGACTCTTCTCTCATCGATATAATAAAATTTAGTGTTCCCAAAAAAAAAAGAATTAATTGGGTTGATTTTAAATTACACATGTGACGTAATTTTATGGAATAAAATATTATGTGCTGATTAAATTTTTAATCGGAGAGAAAATGATTAATGTTTATTGAATAAAATTGCCATGTTGATATAGTATTTTACGTCATTACGAGTGATAGTGATGTGGCAGTGGTACATCTCAATCGGGGGTTGTGTGTAGACTATATGAGGTCGAGAAAAAAAATTATTTTAGAGTGACTCGGATGATGATTTTGAGCTCACGGTTGATTCTGAAAGGGTCAAAATAGACGAAATTGTTTACCCGAGCGTATAGATTGGGTCCCGAGGAGATTTTAGACCAAATCGACACCATGAGAGGGTGTTTTGGTCATTTGGCAGTTTGTGGTGATAGAAATCCGAAAATTGAAGGGTTATATCATCCCAATGGAGTGTAGGTCTAGGGTTACATCAATCTTGAGAGAAAGGAGGCCACAAGGGAGAAAGAGAAGAGAGTTCTTGGAGGTGCAACACCTTTTCTCTCCACCAAGTTATCGAAAATTGTGATTGGAAGGAAAGGGAGGCATTCTCATCATTCACAACACAAAATCAGACCTACCACTAATAAGGTAATTGTTTATCTGGCATATTTTAATGAGTTATAATACCCATGTAGTGTAGGGTTTACGATTTGATGAAAATTAATGATATTCTTGGGGTTTAAGGTATACAACTCATAATCCTGGGTAGGATTGAATGTAAAATGAATCCATTTGTGTATATAAAATGAAATCATAAGTTATGAAAATAAGAATATGAAAGAAATATGGGTTTTTAATGAACTTATGTGAAGAACACTAAATCTAGGGTTTTAATGATTAATGGAGTTTTAATCTGATCTTGGATGGAATTTATATGGATTTAATATATGATTTACGTTAGAATTTGTCCCTACACATATATTTGATGGTTGGTTATGTAAATTGGGAGGTTGGGACTGTTTCATGGAGGTTTGGTGAATTGGATTTAAAGAAATTTGTAAATGTTAAACAAAGAAGACAAACTGTGGCATTTCGAATCGATTTGGCTCAAGGAGCGAATCGATTCGATAAGCAAATAGATTCGTCCTTTCCACCAAATTGATTCGGTAACCCAAATTTCACCAATTTCATTTATTTATGCCCGAAATTACGAATAATTAATCGAGAGACATTTAAACTATTCTTAAACTATAGTGAGGTATATAGTGAAATTTAGTAAACCTATGATGAAGTTTAGGCTTAGCCTAAATGAGAGAACTAAGGCTAGAACCTATCGGGCGGAACGTAAAAATACATTTGCAAGACCTAGAACGGATAACGGATAGATAAGTGAACCTATGATTTAGACCACTAGCGTATGTGTGTATTAGCTACTGATATTTTTAAGGGTTAACTAGGACCCTTCGAGCAGGGAGTGATACCTGGGATTATATGAAAAGAGGTTATGTGGGTACCCTGAATTTAGCATTATAGGCCTGGACGAGTAGCCTCGCCTTAAGGGCCCAAAGCCCAGGCCCATCACCTTTTGTATTGATCCGATTACTCCACGATCCCATGAAGAGAAGTTGTGGGGAAGCGCGATCCCATGTAAGAAAGTTACAGGGGAGATGGCTAATAAGGAGGAACCCATCACCCCCACTAACCAACATATACATGTATAAATTAAACCCTAAGTCCGGGGCAAAGGACAAGTTGTATTCTCTGTACTTATTCTTCAGAACATAGAGAAATAACACTGACTGAACCACCGTGGACGTAGGCACATCTTTGCTGAACCACGTATACCCGTTGTTGTGTGATTGACATTTTATTTACCTTTTCTTGGTTGTTACCTCTTTCATATTTATTTGTGTTGCATAAGAATTGTCACCACAATTGGCGCCGTCTGTGGGAAACGTTCATCTTTCCCTGAGAAGAGCCCACGCCAGGAAAAAATCTAAGATATCTGGTCACAGCAGCAACGCTCCTCAAGCAGGAGATATTCAGGAGCCACCCGCTCCTCGCAGGATTAGGTCTGAAGTCCGACGTTCAGATCAAGAGGCTCGCTTAGAAAGGCCAGCCTCAGAAGAAAGTCAAGGACCAGCAAGGTCCACACAGATATCCAGATTGATCGATGCATATGAGGCAAGGCTCCACGAGCAGAGGGAGTCTTCTCGCAGATATGAGGCTGAGAATGCTCGTTTGAAAAGAAGACTGGAAAAACTGGAGAAGGAACTACGTCCTGATACCAGGAGACGCCCCTATCTCACTCATAGCCCTCAGGCGAGCAAATCTCGCAGCCGAGTAAGGAGCCCTAGGCGGCAATATCAAGGGTACGAAGGTGGCGACTCAGACGACGACTTCCGCGAACAACTGAGAAAAGCTCGCCGCTACCAGAGCCCTGCTCGCAGCAACGACAACATACGAAACCTAGTCCGCAGAGAAATGGACCAACATCCAGCTCACCGCGGCACCAGGTCGACCAGAGAACTCGCCAGGAGAGCCCTCAAGACCCAGATGAAATCTCCCTTCACGAGGGAAATTGAAGAAGAAGAGACTCCCAAAAGGTTTGCCATTCCAAGGTTCAAGATTTACGACGGGAAGACTGATCCCATTGATCATGTCAGGCAGTACCGGCAGGCTATGACCCTCTGGAATCACCGAGATGCACTGATGTGCCGTATTTTTCCCTCGAGCCTTCATGACGTGGCCCAGAAATGGTTCGAGAAACTCCCTCATCGATCCATCAGAAATTTCAAATCCCTGGCCGAGCTCTTTACGGCCCGGTTCATCACCAGCAGCTCCCATCCCAAAAGGATGGATGCTCTATTAACAATGAAGAAAACGCCTCAGGAGACAATTCGAGACTACGTGAAGAGGTACTGGGAGTTATTCAACGAAGTCGAGGACTGCGCGGAAGAAGTGGCAGTGGCTTCATTCAAAATTGGGCTACCTAGCTCTTCCCTCCTTTACCAGTCCTTGACAAAGAAGGAAGCTACAACCATTGATGACCTGATGGCCCGGATTGAGAAATACGCAAAGGTGGAAGATGTCACCCGCCTTAACGTAGGAGAAAACGGTCGAGATAATCTCACTACCAAGGGAAGTGAGAAAGCTGATAACCAGAAAAAAGGAGGAAAGAGTGGGGGCAAGAATGGCTCCAAAAACGGAGGGAACCCTGACGTTACAAAATCATTCCAGGCGGTCAACACTGTCTTCAAAGAACCAATTTACAAAATTCTCGCGAAGATCAAGGATGAGCCGTTCATCAAATGGCCCCGGAAAATGGGAGGAGACCCCTCGAAAAGAAACAATGCACTGAGATGCACTTTCCATAAAGAGGGAGGGCATAAGACCGAGCACTGCAAGGCTCTTAAGTCCCACCTCGAGGAGTTGGCCCAATCCGGACATTTGAATGACTTTGTGGAAAAGAAGGTAGAGAGAGTGACTGTCCACAAGGAGGCAAAACCCGACAACGTATTGGAAGACGACGCCCGACACGAATTCGCAGTAATCCACGGAGTATCCGATGTTAAGCAAATCCAGGGTAACTCAGCTCGAATGGAAGTAAAGAAGCTGACAGCAGTGATGCAAGCTTTTCAGATTGATCCAGCAAAATCACAGGCAAGAAAACGTCGGCGAGCAGAGGACATCAACTACAACAAGCATATTGTTTTCACGGATGAAGATCTTGTGGGAGTAAGGACCCCACATCACGATGCCTTAGTCATTACACTCAGGATAGCCAACTTTGATATCGACAGGCTGCTCGTCGATCAAGGGAGCTCATCTGAAGTAATGTACATCGACCTGTTCAGGAAATTGAAGTTGAACATCGCCGACCTAAAGGAAACCACTGTCCCTCTGGTCGGCTTCGCTGGGAAGATGACCATGCCTCTGGGCAAGATAGTACTGCCAGTGCTCGCTGGAAATGTTTCCAAAATGATCGAATTCTTGGTGGTCGACATCGATTCACCGTATCAAGCCATCCTCGGCAGGGGATGGCTTCATGCAATGAAGGCAGTCTCCTCGACCTACCACCAGAAACTCAAATATGTCACCGAGTGGGGATGATGGAGATACATGGCGACCAGGCGATGGCGAGAAAGTGCTTCATAGCGGCCATCCGACCAAAGCCAGAGAAAAGAGCCGTTCAAACCAGCGAGAAAGTGGAGGAAGGTGCAATCCCTTCCAAATAGTAATTAAAATATGGAAGGCCCGGAGTGGAAGAGACCAGGCTCCTCCCCTCCGAGCGTGTTGTAGAGGACCTGGTAGAAGTGATTGCTAAAGAAGGCGACAACAGCAGAGTATTCCTGATCGGGACCTCACTCACTGACCAAGAGCAAAAGGATTTGTTAACCTTACTCAGAAGCAACATAGATGTTTTCGCTTGGGAACCCTATGAGCTGCCAGGAATCGATCCCAGTATGGTCTGCCATCGGTTGCACGTCAATCCCACATTCAAGCCGATAGCGCATAAGGCATGACGAACTGCTCCCGAGAAGGCCAAAGCAATAGAAAAAGAAGTCGAAAAACTGTTGGATGCAGGGTCCATACGGGAAGTGCAATTCCCCAAATGGTTATCCAACCCAGTGGTAGTTCCAAAAAGCAACGGGAAGTGGAGAGTTTGCATAGACTTCACTGACCTCAACAAAGCCTGCCCCAAGGATAACTTCCCTCTTCCGAAAATAGACCAACTAGTGGACGCCACCGCAGCTCACGAACGAATGAGTTTCCTGGACGCATACTCGGGATATCACCAGATTCCCCTGTATGCCCCAGATCAGGAAAAAACGGCGTTTATCACGACGGTTGGTTTATACTGTTACAAGGTCATGCCTTTTGGGCTAAAAAATGCAGGGGCAACCTATCAGCGGCTAGTTACCAAAATGTTCAGAAATCAAATGGGAAACACAATGGAGGTCTACATCGACGACATGCTCGTCAAGAGCAAGGAGAAGGAAAATCACCTCTCGGACCTATCAAGTACCTTCGAAATCCTTAGGAAGTACCGAATGAAACTCAACGCGAGCAAGTGTTCCTTCGGTGTCCAGTCAGGAAATTTTCTTGGGTATTTGGTCAGCAAGCGAGGCATAGAGGCTAATTCGGACCAGATTGATGCAATCAAAAGAGTGCAACCTCCTCGCACAGTCCGAGATGTACAGAAACTCACTGGAATGCTCGCTGCTCTAAATCATTTCATTTATAAATCCTTCGATAGATGCAAGCCCTTCTTCCAACTCTTAAAAGGCAGCAAAACAGTAGAATGGACCCCAGGTTGCACACGAGCGTTAGACGAGCTCAAGTCCTACCTAAGCTCCCCACCGCTGCTTGTCATACCACAGCAAATGGACTCTTTGTACCTCTACCTCTCTATGTCCAGCCATACTATCAGCTCAGCGCTAATGTGTGAAGTTACAGGGATCCAACATCCAGTCTATTACGCGAGAAAAACCTTACTAGATGCCGAGCAGCGCTACCTACCATTGGAAAAGCTCGCATTCTCCCTAGTAATGTCCTCGAGGAAACTGAAGCACTACTTCGAAGCTCATGCGATCATCGTCCTTACATCACACCCCCTCAAGGCTGTCCTAAGGAAGGCGGATTTATCGGGCAGACTGTCTAAATGGTCAGTCGAGCTCGGCCGATTTGACATCCAATTTCAACCAAGGACAGCTATCAAGGGTCAAATCCTTGCTGATTTTATAGCTGAATTCATAGGCGAAGAACGCATCGACCAGCCTAAGCCAACAGAACAAAACAACCAGGCTACAGGGGGAAGCTGGAAACTATTCGTTGATGGAGCCTCCAACTCAAAGGGGGCAGGAGTAGGAATTGTTCTCATCACTCTAGAGAATACAGTCCTCGAGCAAGGAATCAGGCTGGGATTTACAGCCTCCAACAACGAAGCAGAATACGAAGCCTTAATAGCAGGTCTCCAAAGGGCGCAAACTCTGGGAGCAAAGAATTTACAGGTATTCGAAGATTCGCAACTAGTTTCCAATCAGATAAGTGGAGACTATAACGTGAAGGATGAGAGGATGGCAGCCTACCTCTCCTTGGTAAAAAACTTAATGACGAACTTTGAAAAAATCAACATCCAACAGTTTCCCAGGGGGCAAAACAACCACGCTGATGCCTTAGCAGCCCTGAGCTCGGTAGTTGATTCCAGCCTTAAAAGGATCATCCCTATCGATTTCCTCAGCTGCCCAAGCATTTACCCCAACCGCGAGCTGACCAAAGCGAAACCAATACTCCAATTGGAATCAGCCCCCAGCTGGATGGATCCCTTGAGAGACTATTTAAAGAACGGAACGCTCCCAGAGGATAAAAGAACTGCTCACCAAATAAGAGTCAAAGTTGCTCGCTTTCACTTATCCACAGGAGGCGACTTGTATAAAAGATCTTTCTCCGGCCCCTACCTTAGATGCGTCCACCCAGGCGATGTCAAGACAGTGCTTCACGAGCTTCAAGAAGGAATCTGTGGAAGTCACGTCGGAGGAAGGTCTCTAGCCTTCTGAGCAATGAAGGAAGGTTACTGGTGGCCATACATACAAAAGGACTCCTCAGTATATGTCCGCAAATGCCTAAAATGCCAACTTCACGCTCCCATGGTCCACCAGCCCGCCAGCGAATTAAAATCCCTGACCAGTCCCTGGCCCTTCGCCCAGTGGGGAATGGACATCGTGGGACCACTGCCCACCGCTGTCGGCAATCGTAAATACCAGTTGGTGGCAACTGATTACTTTACCAAGTGGATCGAGGCAGAACCACTGGCGAACATCCGAGATGCTGACATGATGAGGTTCATATGGAGAAATATAATCACTCGATTCGGGATCCCCAGAACCATCATCACTGACAATGGAACACAGTTCGAGAGTGGCCCTTTTCAGGACTTCTGCGACAAACACGGGATCAGGCACCACTTCAGCTCGGTGGCCTACCCTCAAAGCAACGGACAAGCTGAGGCTTCCAACAAGACAGTGATCGCTGGATTGAAGAAGCGGTTAGAGCGAGCAAAAGGCGCATGGACAACCGAGCTACCGCATATCCTATGGGCGTACAGAACGACTCCTAGGCGAGCCACAGGGGAAACGCCATTCTCACTAGCATATGGTATGGAAGCGGTCATTCCACTAGAAGCAGGATTGCCTACAATGAGATCCGACTTTGTCGAGCAGAGTCAGAACAATCAGGCTTTGCTCGCTGAACTCGACTTGGCCGACGAGCGTAGGGAACTTGCCCTAGTAAAACTAGCGAGCTATCAGCAACAGCTCGCGAAGCACTACAGTAAAAGGGTCAATCCGAGGAAATTCGAAGTTGGGGACTATGTTCTAAGAAAGGTCCTGGGCAACACAGTGAAGCCATCAGACGGTAAACTGGGCCCGAACTGGGAAGGACCTTATAAGATAATTAGAGACGACCTGCAAGGTGCCTATCATTTGAAAACGATGGAGGGCAGAGAGATACCACGAGCATGGAACGCAGCTAATCTCAAGAAATTCTATTTTTAGGAGTTCTATTGTTAGATCTTTTATTGTATTCATTATGTGAAAGGACAGTTCATTTCTCAATTCACCAATGAAAATCTCTCAGTTGATCACTCTCTAATTAGTAACAGTTATATCTTATTACACATCCTTTCCAAATTACAGGCATAATGGTCGACATAGCAGGGGAACACCCCTCTTCAGGTCATCGTCATGAAGCACGACAGACCTCTTAGCATTGCCCATGGCAATATATGAAGCCCTATAGAGTATTCTTAGGCATCAAACCTACTTTGGTTAAACAAAATCCTGACCGGATGAAGACATCCAATACCAGGTGTGTCCTCGCCAATTGCCCTACTTAGGCCTAAGGGAGTGTGACGACACGACCTAAAAGGTAAAGGGAGGGCACAATGGTATTCTTATACTGGACTGGGCGGACACTCACATGACAAAATAAAAAGGATTGTGAAGCTGCAAAAATATAAAAGGATTGGATGAACACGTTTAGTCGGCAAAATTGCCCAAAACTCGAACTTCTCATTAATCTTTTATATTTACAAACAATGATAGTGCACGTTTAGTCGGCGAAGCTCGCCCAAAGCATTTACAATAAATAAAAACAAAATTTCAAGAGGGTGGAAGCCTCCGAGCAAGATAATCAGCAACTTTAGCTCTCCTTCCATCATCAGGAGCAGGGGCGAGCTCCTCCATGACCTCATTTGCGTCCAATTCCAATAATCGCCGGGGAATAGCATCAATGGGTATCCATCGATCATCTCGCCTAAATGGGTTGGGCATCAGAGTAGAGGAATACATCTCGTGTCGATACCACAGCATCGAGTTCCTCGGGACCTGCAGCTCTTTGAGGGCACTCAACCACCCCCTGATGAAGGATAACTCTTCAAACTCTGATAGTCTCGTCGGAGCTTCCAGCCAGCCTTGATCATATCCATCGGACCACACTTATCGAGGGCCGTTCTTGAACAAATGCCAGAGACGGGTGACGTCCCTCTGGAGCCCAGCAGCAGTCACATAAGCTCGCCGAACATCACCGCGCAGCTCCTCCATTTCCCTCTCACGCTGTTTCTCGACTTCCCTATTCCTACCCCTGGCACTCCTACCAGCACGCGGGAGGGGAGGCCGAGCAGCTCGCAACGAAGAAGAGCCTTGTAGGACTGCCAAAACGGTGCTCGGTGAATGCTCCTTAAGCTTCGAGACCTCCCGCATCAGGTCTTTATTCTCCCGCTGCATAAACTCCCCAACTTGGTTGATCTCGGTGGCCTCCAGAAACTTCGCTCTCAGCTCGCTAACTTCTTCTTGCACTGAAGCACCGATCTCTTCCATTTCCTGGAGCCTGTCCTTCAACTTGGCCACTAGCTCGGACTGATCCTTATATTTCTGGTTCCTTGACTTAGCAAACCTGCAAAGCCTAGCAAAGGCCTGGCGAACTGCAGGGCTTGCATTAGGACCAAGAGTCCTACCTAGTTGGGAGGTAACAGGAATATAGTCATCCACATCAACCAACTACAAGTAAAAAAAAAAGAGAAAAGAAAGAGATTAGCATAAACAAAAATGAAGTCTTTTCATTGATAATGAGCGAGGTTACATCAGATCAAAAAAGAAAAAATTACAAAGAAGCCCTATCAATTAGCAACCTCAGATGGCCCAGAGGTGGATGGACCCTTGTCCTTATCAGCATCAGCAGGGGCATTACCCTCTGCAGGGGTGTCCACTGCCCTCTCGACCAAAGGAGCATCAGTAGAAGTCGCCTGAGAGACAGGATTGGTGCCTTCAGCAGTTGGGGCTGGGTCCTCATCCACGACTGGCTTTGGCCCTGGATCATGCTCGTCAAAGAGTGGGGATGCAACGTCCACCCCAGCAGCCACGAGAGCCTTATTCCACCTTTTCTTGAAGTTCAGACGGCTGATATAGCCTATCTGAACCTCGGCGTCCTCATACGCAGTAGCCCAGCCAGAGTTGTACGAGTCTTCCTTAAGAGTGGCTGCCTGGGCTTTCTCCGCCTCCAGTTGCTCGGCCAGAACCCTGTTCTTCTCTGCAAGGTCTAGCTTGCTCGAGCACACCAGGTCATATGTCTTCCTCACCTCCCCAAGCTCCCTGACCGCATCTTCTCTCTCGCGAGCAGAATTGACAAGAGCCAAGTCAGATGAAGCTCGAGCTGTGTCAACAGCCTTCAGATCGGCCTCCAGCTGAGACCCCCTGGCTACCAGGACAGATTTTTACTGCTCCAGCTCGCCATTCCTTCTAATCAGCTCATCGCGAGAGCGATAAAGCACAGCAAAGTCGGTCACAAACTGCAAAGAACAAGGAAGGAATCAAGAAGAAGAAACCATCAAAATTTTTTAAAAGAAATTGAGAATTAAAAGGGAACCTTAACAAGGCAAGCCTCTGGCTAGATTGCAAAGCCAGTTGATCGGACCCCAACGCCCTCTCACGATCTACAGGGAGGACTTCTCTCTCGAGCAGCGCAGGGGCAAGCTGAGGAGAGGTGGCCACCGAAGCCCCCTCAGGTAAGGCAGACACTGGGACCAGGGCTTGACCAGTTTTGGTCCTCAGTTCCATCTTCCTCCTCTCCTCCTCTTTTTCTCTCTCCCTTCTCTTTCTCTCCTCCACCTTCTTCTTCTCTTCCACCTTCTTCCTCTCCTCCTCCTTTTTCTTCCCTCTCTCTCTCGCCTGCTCCTCCTCTCTCTTCTTCTTCTCTTGCCCCTGAGAAGAAGGCCGAGAACCAGTAGCTATGGCCCCGGAGGCAGTCTTCGATTTCTTGGACCTCTGTGCAAGAAGCACATCATCATCATCATCATCATCCCTGATCAAATTCTTCCTAGGAGGCATCTCTTCACCAGAACTGCTGGTAGTGCTCGACGAGTCTCGAGCCTCGAAATCCCCTTCAGAAGAACTGCTACTGTCAGCACTGCCTGCACCCAAATTACTCACAACACCTGCAGGCTCACTCTCCGAGCTGCTCTCTTCTTTGTCCAAATGGATGGGCTCAGCCGAAATATCTTCGGAAGAGTCAAAGTCTGGAACACTATCCACAAGTCGGGCTATGAAGCTGGAGTCTGTGTTCTTGTATTCAAGCAGAAAAGCAGCAGACCTAGGATGCTCGCCGTCACCCAAAGGTTCCCTGATGTTCCAAGCTTTCACCAGTTCCGAGATACGAACCTCGCTGAGAGCAGGCTCCAAGTTCTTTGTCCTCGCTGTGAAAGAAAAAGCAAGGAGAGGTTAGAAAAATCACAAGTTAGCAAAGGTTGAAATAATAATCTGACATCTACCTATATATTCTTCCCCATAAAAGGGAACAGTGAACCTCTCAGACCTCGACCCTTCAAATTGGGGGGAAAGTTGCCAATTCCTAACAAGAAAACCTTCTTGCCAGTAGTCCTTATAGGAATCAGGTAAATTTACTACCAATACCCTATCAGGGCTCCTAGCCTTAAGGTACAGAACACCTGAACTCGTTCGAGAAAAGGAGTAACAAAAGCAGACCTCGGCAAGCCCTAACCTTGTGCCATACAATTGATTTATCCTATGCGCGCCGTTCACTATTTTCCATACGTTGGGCGAACATTGTGCAGGCACAATACTAAAATAGCTAAAGAAGTGCAGAAACAGATCATTAGGGGGAAAGGTAAGTCCCCCTTGGGAGAGCAACAGGACGTGAATCCAATGTGCATCCTCTATATCCCTAACGTTCCTAGGAGGCGAGGCACAACACTCAATCTCTACCCACTCAGGAATACTGTAGAATTTTCTAAACTCAGTTACTGACCTATTTCCAATCTTCGCCATTGGAAAAATACAAGAAAAACTGCAAACCAAAGAGAAAATGCAAAGAGCACGAGGGACTTACAAGACAGAAGATCAGGTCAAATGGCGAAGAAGCAACGAAAGTAGAGATCGAAAACAGAAGGTACAAAGCGTAAGAGTTCTCAGAAGATAGAAGATTGCTGGAAAAGCTAAAGCGATGAAAAGAAATGTGCCTTATTCCAACAAGCCTTCAACTCTAATCATAGCGCACGGATAGCGAAGCGGGTGCCGCCAAAGCAACGTCACAGTTTTCGAAGAAATCAACCATAATAGCTGATCGTTTAAATTCATTGGACCCATATAAATGGCCCAACAAATTTAGGGGCAATTGTGGGTACCCTGAATTTAGCATTATAGGCCTAGACGAGTAGCCTCGCCTTAGGGGCCCAAAGCCCAGGCCCATCACCTTTTGTATTGATCCGATTACTCCACGATCCCATGAAGAGAAGTTGTGGGGAAGCGCGATCCCATGTAAGAAAGTTACAGGGGAGATGGCTAATAAGGAGGAACCCATCACCTCCACTAACCAACATATACATGAATAAATTAAACCCTAAGTCCGGGGCAAAGGACAAGTTGTATTCTCTGTACTTATTCTTCAGAACATAGAGAAATAACACTGACTGAACCACCGTGGACGTCGGCACATCTTTGCTGAACCACGTATACCCGTTGTTGTGTGATTGGCATTTTATTTACCTTTTCTTAGTTGTTACCTATTTCATATTTATTTGTGTTGCATAATAATTGTCACCAAAGGTTATAATTAGTACGTTGAGTATTCGAGAGTTATATACTACGTATAAGTTATTATGATGGGTTGTGTGTATACCTACTGAATAATATGCATATATAGGTTGTGTGAATACCTATGGTTGTTATTTGATTATGTATGTGAACATACATACGTTACCTGTTATCCTGAGGCTTTTGTGCAGAAGGCGATCCCAGCTTGACAATTTTAGTGAGGTCTGGATGTGTGCCCCACATCATGGAACTCAGGGAGGCTCACTATGTGCAGTGTATTAGTGGGACCGGTATGTCATTTGGGTACGTTAGGTATGTGCGTATCCCAAAGTCTAAGAACCATGCTTTCCTCTATTGTGTGTTGATTGATTTTGGGTTCGAGGAGACATTCAGAACCAATAGTCCTTGATTTAGTACAAGAGGTACATGGACTTGATAGAAGAGTATGCCAACTTCATGAGGGGACATTCCAGGGATGCAATAGTTGTATATATTATACGTGTCTTAAATATGCACATGTGCTATATATCTACTTATGTGTGATAGTAGAACTGATAGATTGTGTACAGCTAAAAGTACGATAAGTGGAGAAACTTAAATAAATGACTCAATAATAATATGTGGGTAATATATTATTAATGTTGTGGAGCACGTTATATAGGTAATACGGGAGAGTTAAACCAATTGAGGTTATTGAGATGTGTTATCTAGTTGGGATGGGTAGCATAGCTAGATAGGGTTCATTAGGCGTGCATATTAGTTGAGAGGTCAGGATCTCAAGGGAGTGTATGATGAACTAACATGTGTATCTAATAAATGATTTAAAATGTCATTTAAATACTTGCAAAATATTTTCAAACTGTTTTTCTTGGGCTCTGACCCGTGTCAAAATATTTTTAAAACCTTTTAGGAGGTGTCCAACCATAGGGACGCCAAGCTTGAGGATTCTATCCTGGAATTCGTAGTTGCAGTACTTGTGGAGGCTTACAGGAGTTGCTTTAGACACTTCAGTTAATTCATTTCTAGATAGGAGATTCTTAAGTATTTCATTTGGGCATCTTGCCCCCTCACACTGTTTAGTTTCTTAGTTTTTTCATCTGACTTTATTCAGATTTAGTTTAATTTATTCTATATTGTAGTTGGATTATTTGTTTTGGGGACCGATGATTTATTCGGTCTTATTTATTTATAATTGTCATGTGATTGTTCGGACTATTATTGTGTGGATGGTTTGGTTAATTTATTTTATTTCTGCATGTTGTTATTATAATAAAAAAAATTGACACTGGGTTAAATTGACGTAGGTGATTAGTAATTAAAAAAAAGTTCAACAGTGATACTAAGAATGAACCAAACGAGATTCCTGGTTATTTCGATAAAGGACTGATCACCCGTGATTAAACTAGGTGGGGTGTCACACACACACACACACACACACACACACACACACACACACATATATATATATATATATATATATATATATATATATATATATAGCATGCTTCCAAACATATCTTATGCATTTTCTCGGAAAGAATACAAAATACTCATTACATTACAACATTTCCGATACACTAATTTACCAATTTAGTCACCTGGATTATACATTTAACCCCACAATCCACTATCTTAATTATGCTTACCAACTCAGCAATATTTATTTGACTTTATATATTACATTTCTTTCCATTTTCTTATACAAATATCTTGATATATCTTTAACCACACTATAATGAATCTCTATCCACATGTTTTGTTGTCATATAACTTAGATCATATTTATTATACCTTATATTGTTACTTTATATCCACCCAAATCAATTTCTGATTTATAAACCCCACTAACACCTAGCCCATACAACATAAATTATTCATGCTTCATCGTTACTTTAAATTTTAAAATCTCAATTGTTTATTAACTATGAGAAGACATCTAATTTGACATCAAATACGCATTAACATAAAGTTATTACATCCATTCATACTTCATTTATATTTTACCATAAGTGACTCCCCTTAGGTTTTGTAGATATTTTATAGACTTAAACATTTAACAATGTTTTTCTTATTTAATAGCTCTTATTATATTGTCATGTGAACATATCAATAATCTACCACACTTCATTCCTAAATACATCATTAACATATATATATATATAATAAGGAGTAATGGTATTGACACTATTCAATAAAGAGATAACTTAATTAAGGGTCCAGATTTAGCCACCACAACGCACCAATTGGAGGGTAAGATCAAACTTGAGAAAAGTAAAGGGGATGAGGTTGTGTGGCTGAAAATCGTTGGGTAGGGCCTTCCACCACATTTTTACTTTAATTTGAAAATTCAGATACCTACCCTCTGCGACACTCATCAAATCTTCCCATCCATCTCTCCAATCTCACCAAACCCATTATAACACTCCACCCCAAATATCTTAAATTCTGAGCAACTCAATTACCCTCTAAACTTTGTAAATCCTCTCTAACACATATTTTCACTCTCCTCATCATCTCCATGGCCGGAACAAATGGTGTCCATAGAAAAAGTGACAATGGTATTTTCTTCAGTTAATGACAAAGTTCAGAGAAAATTATGGTATCCTCAAATCATTCAAATACGGTGTTAAAGGATCAAGGTTCAAAATAATGGTCCATGAGTTTTCTTTATTTGTTTGTTAGTTTTGTCTCAGGTTTTTTATTCCAATTATATGTTTCCAGATCCAACTTTTGTTTAGGTATGTATCATATTTTTATGGATGTAAGAAATATAGGGTGAGATAAGTTAAAGATGAGATGATCTTTTACGATAACAGTACTTACTAATCTTCTAAGCTCGAATTTTCTTTGAGCATATCTTTCTATATCATGTCCCATTTTTACTAGCATCACTCTCACTCACTTTAGTTTTTAGATTTTGGTTTCAAAATAAGAGGTCACACCCTTGATTCATAATCTGGGATTTTGGAAAAGGATCTTCAAAATATGTTTGTGTTTTAAAAATAATGACTTTGTATCACACTCAGTTCATGGATTTGGGTTCTTATATTCGATATTTTAAATTGTTTATTATTCTTTGGTGTTTTAATTATTTTTTTCCTTACAGATCTAACATGATTTTTTTAATTCGGTAAAACATTTGTATCTTGATATTGGGATACATATTGCCTCAGTACTATTTTAGTTGTGTTTTTCTCTTTCTATTTTTTCCCTTTTCACTCATATATTGACATTTGTGGAATCAACTCTGAACAAAATGGCCTTTACAGCTTAAGAGTCCATGTTCGGGAAACACATATCGAGATTGTTTATTTCTTTGGTTTTTGTTGTTCTGGAAACAAAATGGTAAGTTTATTTCTTTGATTTTTGCTATTATGGAAACACAAATCGAGGTTGTTCTTAAATTACAAATCTTAGTTCAAAACCATGTATACCCATCTCTCTCTAATTTGTAACAAAGTTTCACAATGGGTTTTGGGTTCAAATTTTGGGTGTCTAAAGGAGTTTCCAAATAATCAAACCGGGCATACCCATTTCATTAGTAGTTTTAACTTTATGTGTATTCTGAAATTCTCATAATTTTTGTTAGGATGATTTTATTTGGTTAATTATTTCAATAAATATGACTAATTTTGTCTTATTTTCTCAGTGGCTAATAGGTGTCCCTATTAAGCAGAACAATTACGGTATCTTCATTTTCCCCCTTTCTTTAGTTTCCCTCTGGAAATTTTTTATGTGGATTATTATTTTTTTGGGGTTCTTGATTTAAAAAAAAATCCATTTTGTTATTTACTCTCTTTGGGATCTTATTGCTACTGTGATTGTCTTCCATGACAAGATGAATGGCGTAAAGGTAATTGCAATGCTAATGGCTATTTGGGGGTTAGCCACTTATAATTATCAGAACTATCTTGATGAATTAAAGGTAAAGCAATTAGAGAATTTTGCTAATGATGCTCATAATCATTCTGAATGTTGACGACTGTGTCAAGAATGCACAGAAACTTACTGTTTAGCATTATCAATAATTTTTTTACCTTTGTTTTTTTTAAGGGAAATGCTGTGTCCCAAATAATTTTTTTAAATCCTCTCTTAAATAGCATTAAGTGTTATATTTTATGATATAGGTTCCGTCAAGACACAATCCATTAATGCTATTTGAGGGAGATTTGGGAGATTTGTTTGGTATTCATAACACCACTCTTTTTTAAATTGATTTAGATATTCCCTATATAACCGTAGTGTACAGATTTTTGACAGTTGAATTAATTGCTTTTTGTAAAAAGAAATACTTTATTTGGGACCTACTAAATATTATCTTTTCTTTTTCCCTAATATTCTTAATTGTGTAATAGAAGAATATTTTTAAGGGATATTTAAGTAGAGTTTTAAAAATAATTTTGAAATGTTTCGATTATAAAACCTGATGTTCTGGGGAGCTTGATTTTCTTTTTTCTGAAATGTAGGATTTTGCAAAAAAAAAAGAGTGTCCGAGGCGTGCTGGAGGGGAGTGTGATGTTTTAGTGTTTCTTTTGTATATTGATGATATATGTCGTAAGCAAGTGTTTGTATATTGATGATATATGTGTTGAATTCAGGTGATGATAAAGGTAGTGTTGGTATGAATATGATAATTATTCTTTTCATTAATCAGATTCAATGATGGGTTTAAATTTAGGGACATTCTAATATGGAGACACTCCAAATTTTAAGACATTGACAAAAATATCCTTTTGATGTGTATGTTATTGTTTTAACAATTCATTATTTAAAAATAAAAGATATTACAAAGATCTAATTCTTTTTTTCATATGTAATTAGAATATTTAATACTCATTAAGCAACAAAATATAAATTACTTCCTTACAACAAAATATAAATTACTTCCTTAAATTTGAATCCATTTTTTTTATCAAACACAAGCACGATCTAATTAAAACGCGATATGACATAATATGAACACGAGCCGAATAAAAGTGATACGTCATAACATAAAATATTATTTTTTTAATAAATATGAACATGACCAAAGTCAAAAAGAAACATAATAATTTATGTTATTTTTTAATCAAACATGAACCTGATCGAAATAAAAATGACACGTCACACTTCAAAATTTTGTTTTTGCCTAAAATGAAACACGAGTTCTATAAAAGTAATATAACACAACATGAAATCTCATTTTTTATCAAATACAAACACAATCTACTTAAAACGCAACATGACAATTGGGTCGTGTTCGTGTTTGGTAAAAACGTTGCTACAGTTATTTTTTTCTGTAATCATGAATCATATAAAACGTGACATGACAATAAATCGTATTTTTTTTCTAACATGAGTACATACCAATTAAAACGCTACTAATAGAAAAAGATTTTTTGTTAACTTAACAAGAATACGTGCAAATATATTGCGACATGACTTGAATCAAGAACGCTACACGATGCGAAATCTTTTTTTTATATAACATGAATACGTTTTAATTAAATTGCAATTTTGCATTTTTTTTCTTTTAAAATTCAAGAATCATATATTTATTTTTTAAAACAAAAAAATGCCTTGGTGAAGTGTTTTTTTTAAATCTTTTTTATCTAAGCACAATCCAGTTAAAATGCGACATGATATAAAATTACACGAAATTTTATTTTTTTATCTATCAAAAACACAATTCAAGTAAAAGAGACACGAGGTGACACAAAATATTATTTTATTTTTTTAACAAAAATACAAACACGATCAAATTAAAATGCGACACAATACGGATTTTTTTTACGAAATAAAAAATATGACAAAGTAAAAGCGACGCAACATGATTTTTTTTCAAACACAAATAATAATTTTTTTTACCAAATACGAACACAATTTTTTTTACCGAGCACAAACACAAACACGATTGAAGTAAAACATAAACACCACACCCTCATTAGATCGTGTTTTTGTTTGGTAAAAAATAAAAAAAATGATGTTGTGTTGCTTTTACTTTGCCATATTGATAAAAAAAAGATTCCGTATTCTGTCGCATTTTAATTGTGTTTGTATTTGGTAAAAAAATTACCAAAATATTATTATTTGTGTTTGAAAAAAAATCCAGTTGTATCGCTTTTACTTGGCCATATTTGTGTTTTGTGAAAAAAAATATTTCGTATTGTATCGCATTTTTATTCGGCCGTGTTTCTATTTTTGTAAATAAATTAAAATAATATTTCGTGTCTCTTTTACTTGGATTGTGTTCATGTTAGGTTAAAAAAATATTTTGTGTTCGTTTAAGATAAAAAAAAAATTGTATTTTGTCACTTTTATTTGAGTTGTGTTTTTGTTGGAAAGAAAATAAGATTTCGTGTTGTGTCGCATTTTAACTGAATCGTGTCATATTTAGTAAAAAAAATAAGTAAGTACTAAAGTATAAATCAATTAATGATTAAGTTGTTAATAATTGTTATTTAAAGTTAAAAAAATTATTTGCTTAAATTGTATTTAATTATTAAATGGGATTGGATGTAAGGTAAAAAAATAAAGGATAAAAGGTTAAGGGTAATATTGTCCATTGATAAAAAATTAAAGTGTGTGAAGAATTTTTAGAGTGTTTTTAGTTGTACCCAAAATTGATTGTCAATTCAAAACGGCATAAAACATGGGCACATGGTTCGATGATACTTTTCCGATCATATAATTTGGATGACCTAATGTAAAGTTTGTACTATTGCTTTGTAAATACATGCATATCGGACATACATCATATCAAATCTATGACTACATCATCGCTCTAACTTATTACATTAAGTCCCATCAGACCCATTTCCATAACACCTACCCCTCACACACCACCAAAAGAACCCATTTTACCTGCTCTTGAAAAACGTGGGCTACAACAAAAATACAAGGGGGATGCATTAAGTAAAAACCTCCAAATAATTAAGCTGTTATATACTTACTCTTTATATGATTTTCTTTCCACTCCTGATTAGTCGTATCTATTAATGCAACATGAGCACGATCCAAATAAAAGTGGCACGATACCATAGGACATGAAATAATATTTTTTTACCTATCTCGAATCACCCATGTAAAAGAGACAAAACAAAAAAAAATTACAAAAAATGAACGCGATCAAAATAAAAATGACATTACATGAAATATATATTTTTACCTATTTCGAACACGATCCAAGTAAAATCGCACATCACAAAATATTTTTTAAATAAAAAACGAATCCGATGATAGAACACGACATGACTTGAAATAGTTTTTTTGCCGAACACTAAAAATACCTAAGTAAAAGGGGAAGAACACTATATGTTTTTTCCAAAACTGAAAGTGAACCCGATGAAAGTAACAATGATAGGAAACGACATGAAATTTTATTTTTTTTACCGATGAGGAAAACTACTTGAGTAAAAACGACATATAATATAATTCTTTTAAACCAAAAATGAATATAACCAAAATAAAAATGACACGACGTGACATCAAATATTTGTTTTTTTACTAACCACTAATACTACCCAAGTGAAAGTGGCAACCTACAATGTTTTCATAATGGAAAATGATCCCGACCAAAGTAAAAATGGCGCGATACGACATGAAATATTTTTTTTATCTATAACGAACGCTATCCAAGTAAAAGTGACACAATGCAAAAAAAAAAAATTAGATGAATTTTGGCATTTGAATATTGTTGGATTGGTTATTGCCCCTTAAGCAGAGTGGATAGTCCAATAAACAAAGAAAATTATGTCTATTTTTTTTTCAAATTGACACTTTGTTTATTTGAGGTACAATGTGAATTCGATTGATGAATATTGTATATTGCATGTTATATGTGAATTTATTTGATGAATTTAAACTATTTGAATGTTGTTGGACTGTTTATTATTTGTTAAGCAGGGTGGATAGTTCTATAAATTAAGGATATTAAGGCGAATTTTTTGCAATTACGCTTTGTTTTGTTGGGGAACGAAATGTTTGCTGTTGTGGAGTTACATATTTAGGAAACTTTTGTCATTTCGCGATCACGTATTTTGGAAATTTCCATCGTGCCTTCAGGCACGGGCATTCCGCTAGTATATATATATAATAAGGTATAAAACTTATGTATGTCGTAAGCTTTAAGTATGATGTCATCCATTGTAATTCTACCTACACTTTGTATTTTGCCCTTTATTTTTTGTTTTCCCCCTCTTTTAACACACTTCAATTTATTCTCCTTCTATAACAAAATTCAAAATTGAGGGTAAGTTCGTAATCTAATCTTAACAGATCGTATGGCTCGAGACACTCAATATTTCTCCTCTCTTAGAAACCCAGCAAATCTGTTTGTTTGTAACATAACCCCTCTCTCTCTTTGAGAACCTCACCACCATTTCTCCCACTCTTCCCCTCGGCCTTCCTCCCCCTCCGAGCTCCATAGCTATCCACCCCCATCCACTTCGGCCTTCCTCACAGATGTTCACATGTCCGCCTCCATAAAAGGTAGAGTAATTATTTGGGATTTCTATGCTTGATTTTTAGATCTTGAATTTTTGAGATATTAAATTTCCCTCACACTCTCTGATTTGTGTTTAATTTTTTTTAGATCTACATATATCTGTGTAATGTGGTTCAGGAATGTTTGTCGTTAACCACTCAAGGAAGCATGGAAGAAGCTTTGCACTTTTTTTTAGATCACACTTTTGTATGTGGTCTGCTTCCCATGCTAAAATTTTTTCAGCGAGTTTATTCTACTTTATCTTGCTCTTTGTCTTACAGTAACTAATGGCGGACGAAAAATGCAAGACTGTCCCGTACATTTGCGTGGCTCGAGAAAGATGGGAAATGATACTTTAATTTGAGGAGCCTATTTGATGTGCACACGTCTCAAAACATCTTGACACCACTTGCACATATGTCACTCTTTACCCATGTCTCTCTTCCTTTCATTTCTTTCTTTTGTTCAGATCTGTTAAGATATTAATGTCGCAGTGATGCTTTTTTTCTCTTCAGGTATAGGTTTGGATTACTCTAAAGAGGGAAGAAGCACCAGGACCCTTATGTTCTCCAATTTTCTCTCTCCTACCCTCTTACAGGTTTATTTCAATTTTTCATTTGGTTTGTTTACAAAGCATGGGCAAACACACCTACACTTACTGACTTTTTAATTTTTTGGGTCTCCTCTTCACTCTTTGAGCTCGCGGGTGGTACGAAACCATCGTCACTGTCATGGAAACCATCGTCACTGTTTGGAGTGGTACGAAACCATTCTATCTCTTCTCCTCATTTGGTACGAAACCATCGTCAATGCGATGGAGCTCGCGGACTGCTCCGGTCGGTTTAGCCGCCAGCAAAAAGATTGGGGTTTTACTCTGCACTGCCAGGTGTATTTTTTTTTAATTTATGAAGCTCTTGAGATTCTAATATATGTTTTTTTTCTTTGCCTTTTCAAAGGTAAATGTTCTAAATGTGATATGGGTTTGGAAATCTGGGTTTCGAGATTGAGTTTTTGGGTTTGGTTCGAGATCTGGGTTTGGATTTTTTTTTAAATTTCTTAGGGAGTAAATGATTTAAAAGTAAAAAAATTCTTATAAGATATGTTTTTTTTATTTTCCTTTTTGTTTATTCTTTAAAGGTAAATTGATTTCGTCTCTTTTATTACTAAAATTTTAAAAGTTTCTTTATTATTAAAATTTTAAAATGTTTTTTTATTTTTTTTATTTCCTTTTAAAATTTTAAAATGTGAATTTTTGTAGGTAATGTACCTGGTAGCTTTGAACTGTTTTGGTATGAGTTACTGCTAGGACAACTATCCATGTTGTTTCTTAAGTGAGAGAAAAATGGGCAACTATCCGTGTCCACTTAGCTGTAAAGCGAAAATGTTTAACTGATAAAGGGAGCCAGCTAAGCTATAATCCAAACAGATGGTGAAAAATGTAATGTTGGACAAATAAGGGAGAGGCATCGTTTTGGTATAAGTGAACAAAACCATTTTCGGTTTTGTTAAAAACCGTGGGCTTTAAACAGAAGGTGGATTAAAGACTAAGGCTGGACGACGTCGTTTAAAAACCAAACAAACTTTGAAAAAAAAAAACCGTGTGTTGATTTTTGTGTAAAACAAGGGGCGGTCAAATCAGCCCAAGAGATTTACACGCCAACAGCTATGGTATATATTAATTATATTAAAACAACAGGACACGCATGAATATTTCATTTATTAGGCATGCACGTATGCAATTATATATAATATAAAGAGATGAGTGATTATCCAAAAAAACAACAACTCTTGGTTTTGGTCAATGACCTGCTAGGGTCAAATCTTCCTTTTGAGGAACACACGCCTGCATCTAAGACCTATATGGACTTAGACCTGCTAAGGTCAAATCTACAAGACAATCTATATAATGTGTTTATAAACTAACATATTAAAAAATGTTAATAACATTAAAAAAATGTTAATAACATTAAACAGTAAAAAATGTGTTTATATAACTAAAAATGTGTTAATATATTAACATATTAAACAAATTTTTTTTTTGCATTTGGTTTTGTTATACAAAAACAGTTTTTTGAATGGCGAAAAAACATTAAAAAAATTATTTTTTATATATTAGAAATATATATTAACATTTAATTTTAAAAAAATCAGTTTAAAGAAACATTTAAAATATATTTTTACATTTTTTATTTATAAAAAAACTGTTAATATATAAAAAATGTTTATATATGAAAAATAGTTTAACGAAACACGTTTTTTAACTTTTCAAAAAAAATAGTACATATTTAAAACATTTTTAATAGTTTATGTAGAAAATTATTTTTTAAGTTTTTTATTTAAAAAACAGTTTTAAATACATTTAAACATTTTTGTAATATTTTATATATAAAAATTATTATTAAAGAAAAAATCTTATAGTATAAAAATGTTATTCTTTTTTTTTATATATAAATGGTGTAAACTATTTTATTCCCTATTAAATGAAGCAAGAGAACATCACTTGAAAATGATATAATGAACCATTAAATGAAGTGAGAGAAGACTTATTAAAAAATCATGTGATTAGAGCACATCGAAACTTGATGTCATTGAGCACATCAAAAAAAATTTCATGTAATAGCGTGCACTGTCTATTGTCAAAACTCAATAATTATTTAAAGAACTCTACTTTAATTTGAAAAACCCACTCTACTTTATGTAAAGCACTCTACTTTAATTTGAAAAACCCACTTTGAATCGTCAAAATCACCCCACTCCCTCTTCTCTCTCTATCTTGGCAACCACAACCAAGAATAATCTTTTTCTCTCTCTCAATTATATGTATGGATTTTTATGCTTATATTGATTTCTTTATTTTTTTTATTCTGTAGGTGCTCAGATTTGAAGAAAAAAGAAGACAGCCATCTTAAAGACTTTCTATGTCATTCAGCCTATAGAGATTTTCAGGAAGGCGCTATTCATTATTTTGATATCTTTGGGGTCACTATAGTGGTAAGGTACCATTCAATACTTAGAAGTAGACCAACATTTTGGTAAATTAATTTGTTATTACTTTTCAGGTGTTGGAATGAATCAGGAGCAACCAAGACCACCACGATGAAGGGGTGTGGCAGGGCACCTCCCATATCTGGGATATACAATGTTGAGTTGTTTTTTGTATATCACACACAGTTATTTTAGTTTTGTTTGATGACTTTGGACTATTTGAATATTGTTGGATTGATTGTTATCCCCCACAAAGGGTGGATAGTCCAATAAATGAAGGAGATAATGTTCATTTTTTTAAAATTGACACTTTATTTTTTCATGACATAATGTGAATTTGGTTGATGAATATTATATATTTCATGTTATATGTAAATTTGTTTGATGAATTTAGACTATGTGAATGATGTTGGACTATTTGTTATTTGTTAGAACATGTGGACAATCCTACAAATTGAGATTATGGCCCTTTTTTTTTAAATTATTCTTTGTTTTGTGGGGAACGAAATTTTTGTCGTTTTGTAGTCACGCAGTTTGAATTTTTTTTCGTTTTGCGATCGCGTACTTTGGAAAAAAAATCATTTTTTTATCATTTATTTATATTGTGTAATTAAGAAATTTTGGTGAAATTTATAATATTGAAGAGTCTTCAAATTAGGTATGTATATGGAATAGTTATCATGTTATAAAGTGGAACACTCATGTATTCATCAAATTAGGTATGTATATAAATAAGGAAGATTTTGACCAATTTTAAAAATCACACTTTGTTTTGTTGGGGAACGAAATTTTTGTCATTTTGCAATTACATAGTTTAAAATTTTTTGTCGTTTTACTCCTACCTTAAAGAACGAATGATTATTTCACCATTAAATCTTCATCTTTGGGAAATAATTTCATATATTTTAAGTTCCACTGTTTCGGTGGGGAACAAAATTTTTGCCGTTTTATAATTATGCACTTTGAAATTTTTTAATTGTTTTGCGATTACATACTTTGATAAATTTTCACCGTTTTGCGATTATGTATTTTGAAATTTTTTTGTTGTGCCTTCAGGTATGGACATAATACTCTGGTAGTACATATATATGAGCCATCTCTTTCCGTTAAATGAGCCATTTATCGAAATCGACTGGAACAGCTTGATGTATTAGTGATGTAGGAGTGTTTTTATTTCTTAAGTAGGATGGATACTACTATAAACAAATGAAACTCTCACTAAATTTTATTTATTGATTGATGCAATTTTTGTATATCGACAAGTTGAGTTACATTGATTGATTATGATATTTGTATGAGGTTCAAGATAGACTATTACTATTGTTGTTGTAATTTTTTAAATAGGACCAACAGTAAAATAAACAAAGGTAATCCTGTCAAAATGTTCTAAATTGTATACACATGCATTGTAAATAAATTGTATGACTTAAATCTATACTTTCAAAATTTACACTTCTAACATATAAAATATTTATTATTAACATCATACACGACTTTATAATTTTCAAAATTATCATCGTGCCTTCAGGCACGGGCATACCCTAGTGTGTGTGTATATATATATATATATATATATATATATATATATATATATATATATATATATATATATATATATATATATATATATATATTGTGACACCCCGACTAATTAAATACCGGGTAGCTACTCCTTTATTAAATTAATTCAAAATGCCAAGTTGGTTCAGTTAATAGCATCACTGTCGAAAACATTTTAATAATTACTAACCACCTAGTATTTAAAAAGTAAGTGCCAAATTTTAAGTTAAGTCTGATTAACATACAGTAAAAGAAGAATGAAAGAATAACAACCATTCACTATAATGAAGTAATGAATAACCAACAACATAAATATAAATCCGAAGGAAAACTCCTCACAACAATCCCACAACTGAAAAATAATACTACAAGTCTGAATCCTGAATAATTACATGCCAGAAGTCTCAATAACTGAAATAAATGAAAAGTCTCTAAAAGAAATGGGCGACATGCCCTACAACTGATAACTGAAGAATATCGAGTCAAGATAGATGGAGCGTCTACAAGAAAGGTCCTGTAACTTCCACAAACAACTACAGCTCGTCACCTGAATGAGAATCCTAAACTTGGTGTCCTTGTGGCTGGGCACCTAAAATGGTTTTTACAAAAATAGATTTGAAAGCAAATGGGTCAGAGCCCGAAAGTGGAAATCATTTTAAAAACAGCAAGTGTTTTAATAACATTAAAACATTAAATGCAAAATACATGTTAGGACGTGCACTCACATGAAATTCTCACCTCTCGACTACATGTGCACTCCTAACGTACATTACCCATCTAAATGACACATATATCTAACCAAAACGTAATAAGTTCTACCTCTTACTACTCGATTCCCATATTACATTCTAACGTTATCAAATAAATAGAGGGCTTTACTTAAACTCAGATTCTCAATATGTAATACATTTCACTATCGGTTAACCCGTTATGTTTTCTCAAAACAATACCATAATTTTTCAGAATATTAACATGAAAGTTCCCATTAATAAATGTATATTATTCCCGTCATAAATATACAATAGAATAAAAGCACCCCGAGAACTAGCTGCGGTGCACACATACTCTGCTATCCATCCCGGTACATCACGTACATAAGGATTACGCATTCCGAATCTCTCAGGAATCGTTCAGATAACAACATCACAAATAATGGAGGCGAACACAGTCACATCACATGGGTCACGCACATACCTGCGATCCCACGATCAGCAGACTTATTGACATCCCAATAAGTCCTTCTCTGACCTATGTTCATCGAGGTAACCAGTCTAAATCCGGGCAACATAAGGATTAGAGGGCCCTAAGCGAACGCGAACCTCCCGTGATAGCAAGTATGGTAGGTATGTCATACACATAAAATCAAGACATATACTAAGTATTCACGCATCTTAGTAATCACTAAAATATATTGGTGGTACGCTACTCATTCTCGTACCGACATATAATACTACACAATTTATATGTCCCCGATTAATATAATAAATTAGGCCGTCAATAGTTCTCGCAACGTAATATACACTCACGTCTCACTTCACATTTTCCCTTAGGTTCAAACTACACTTCTAGGTTTGACTCCTCATTATATCCCAAACATCCCAAATGTAACAATAAATCATCAAGGGAAGGTTATCTCTACGTGTACACAAGGTTACGGGACTCTCGGGATCAAAACAGGCTAAAAAGCCTAAACTGTCAACTCGTTCGAAGTCTCGTTCGAACGAGGCTGTTCGAACGAGGCTGTTCGAACGAGAGTTCGTTCGAACGAACTGGGCCTTCTAACGATATCTTGTTAGAACGAAAGTCTTCGAACGAACATCCCTCTCGTTAGAACCCAAACTGTCAACTCGTTAGAAGCTCGTTCGAACGACCTGGGTAGGTCTTCTAACGAGTGGCCAGATTCAAGCCCAGAAATTTCTTACTCATTTTTCCCAATTTTCTTCACTCCTAATCTCACATAAAAATCGACCCAACATCATTTTAAGGTTCATAATTCGTACTAAACACTCATAGGTCATAATCAAACGTTTATATTGGGCTAACTCATCTTAAACATCATCAAATCTTCAAATCTCTTTATGTATTCCCAATTTATATGAACATGAACCCTAACATTTATACATCATAATTGAACCTACTATAATCCGTTTTTGTTTCATCCAAGATATTATTAACATCAGAATAATCGCCTACCTATAATTCTACATGCAATTCCTCATCAATATGTAAGATTCTATTTCCAATTTAATGGGTTTTTCATTAACTCCCAAGAATAAATCAGATTTTTATCAATTCCTACACATGGAAGAAACATTCTCTATAAAAATGAAATTAAATCACTTGCCTTATTTGAATCTCTGAATTTGATGACGAATCTATGAAGTGTTCTCTCTCTCTCTGCAGAATTCCTTCTCTCTCTCTCAACAAGCTTTTCTTCTCAAGGTGTTAATGGAGGTGAGGTTGGTTTTGCCAAGTTATAACTTCTCCCGTAGCCCACTTCCTAAATTGGGGTTGGAAATGGCTTAGTGGGTTAATACTAAGTCAGATTTTAACTCTAATTTTCGTGGGTTTTAATTACCCAATTTCTGAAATTACCAAAATGCCCTTATAAGTTACCGGTATGGCCTAATAATGCCCCGGGACCCAAACTTAACCCCCGGCTAGTGTTTTCTTACTATTTTGACCCTTCCGGACGCGTTGGCGCACTCAAAATGACCATACGGTTAATAGAACTAAAATTCACTTTTTAATTAAAATAAATATTTCCCTAACGCGACTGTCACACGCGTCTCAATAAAATTTTCCAACTTGCCGTATTTCAATCTCACGACAAATTTCATACTTCAATATTCATGTATAATCATATATGCACATTATATTCAAATACCAACTCGCATCTCGCTAGTATTTTAATCCGGATTAATTTCCAATTAATACGCATTTAATATAATTAATCCCATAAATAAATATCACAAAAATACGGGGTATTACATACTTCCCCCCTAATAACTGAATTTCGTCCCGAAATACGGAACTAGAAAGTACCTGGTATGAACAACTCTAGATAACGTTCGCGCATCTCATCCTCGCGCTCCCATGTGGAGTCCTCAACATTATGATGTCGCCACTGAACACGCACTAACGGGACTATCTTTGACCGCAGTTTCCGCTCACTTTGGTCCAAAATAGTAATCGGCCCCTCCTCGTATGAGCTATCAGGCTGGAGATCGATGTCCTCCAAGGCAATGTGAGAATGAGCCAAATCGTCTCTAAGATATTTCCTTAGCGAGGAAATATGAAACACATCGTGAATCCGATGCAAATGCTCCGATAACCCAAGCCTATACGCAACCTGTCCAATCCGCTCAATAATAGGAAATGGTCCCACATATCTCGGTACCAACTTCCCTTTCTTCCCGAAACGCATAATCCCCTTCATAGGAGATACTCTGAGCAAAACCTGGTCCCCCACTTGGAACTCCCTGAAGAACCTCTTCGCATCAGCATAGCTCTTCTGCCTGTCCTGAGCTACCCGAATGCGACTCCGAATCAATTCTATCCTTGCCGAAGTATCCTGAATCACTTTCGACCCTAATAGTTTGTTGCCCCCTACCTCCAACCAACATGCTGGGCAACGACAAGGTCTACCGTACAACGCCTCAAATGGAGCCATGCCAATGGTGAACTGGTAGGAGTTGTTGTAAGCAAACTCTACCAGTGGAAGATACTGCTCCCATCCACCCCCAAAATCAATGATACTCATACGTAGCATGTCCTCTAACATCTGGTTTGTACGCTCGGTCTGCCCATCGGTCTGCGGGTGATACGCCGTACTCAACCGCAATTCCGTGCCCATGGCCTCCTGAAAACTCTCCCAAAACCGTGAAACAAATATCTTATCTCGGTCAGACACGATATTTAAGGGCACACCGTGAAGTCTCACTATCTCTGAAATAAAGAGCTGGGCATACTGTCCCGTAGTGTAGTCTGTCCTTACGGGTAGAAAATGAGCGACTTTAGTCAACCTGTCCACAATTACCCAAATGGAGTCGTGACCTCTCTGTGACGTAGGCAACCCCGTGATAAAGTCCATGGATATGCTCTCCCACATCCACATCGGGACCTCCAACGGCTGTAGCAGTCCTGTCGGTCTATGATGATCCACTTTTACTAGCTGACAAGTGGCGCATTAAGAAATAAACTCGGCAATATCTCTCTTCATCCCGCTCTACCAATAATGTCGTCTCATGTCTTGGTACATTTTGTCCCCACCGAGATGTACCGCGAACCGTGAGCCGTGCGACTCGGCCATCACCTCGTGCCGCAATTTCTCCCCTTCTGGAACTACTAATCTCCCATTGAAGCGTAATCCCCCGTCTGAGCTAACGGTATAGGATTCATCTCCCTCTGCTAGTAATCAAACTATCAGCTCCTGACAGAACGAGTCATCTGCTTGTGCCTTTACCACTCTCGTGACAATCTGCGGCGTAATAGTCATTACCGACATGAATGATCGGGCCACTGCATCCTGGTGTCCCAATTCCTTCCATTTGGCCTTCCACACCCCTGCCACTTCATCTGCTGGCCTACAGCTCAATGTGTCTGCTACCACGTTAGCCTTCCCCGAGTGATAGTGGATATCGAACTGATAATCCTTCACGAACTCAAGCCACCTTCGCTGCCACATATTCAACTCCTTCTGCGTGAATAGGTACTGTAGGGACTTGTGGTCTGTGAACAATCGAAACTTCTCCCCCAAAAGATAATGTCTCCATATCCGAAGGGCAAATATAACTGCCACCAACTCCAAGCCATGAGTGGGGTAATTCTTCTCATGAGGCTTTAGCTTACGGGAAGCATAAGCTATGGCCTGACTCTCCTGCTGCAATACACCTCCAAGTCCTTGTAAGGATGCATCGATGTATACTAGATACTCAACTCCCGGTCTCGGCAATGCTAACACAGGTGCTGAGGTCAACTTATCCTTCAATTCATCGAATGCCAACTGACAGGCATCACTCCAGATGAATGGCACACCCTTACGAGTCAGATGTGTCAAAGGACCTGCTATCTTCGAGAATCCCCGAATGAACCTCCTGTAGTATCCTGCTAGGCCCAAGAAACTACGAATCTCTGTCGGTGTCGTGGGCTGTCCCCACTCCCTCACCGCGGATACCTTAACCGGATCAATAGATATTCCCCGATCGGAAATAATATGTCCCAAAAACTGGACCTCCTTCAGCCAAAACCCGCATTTCTCATATTTTGCATACAACTCGTTCTGACGTAGTGTCTGCAAAACTTGCCTCAAATGCTCGCCGTGCTCCTCCTCTGTCTGGGAGTAATCCAGAATATCATCGATGAAGACTATGACAAACTGATCTAGGAAATACCTGAACACTCTATTCATCAAGTCCATAAACACGGCTGGAGCATTGGTCAAACCAAAAGGCATAACCCGAAACTCGTAAGAACCATATCTCGACAAGAACGCAGTCTTCGAGACATCCTCCTCCCTGATTCGCAACTGATGGTATCCCGATCTCAAATCAATCTTTGAGAAGAAAGAAGCTCCTCTCAACTGGTCGAATAAGTCATCGATTCGAGGCAATGGATACTTATTCCTTATCGTGACCTTATTCAACTCTCAGTAGTACACACACAATCTCAGTGAACCATCTCTCTTCTTCACGAACAACACAGGGGCACCCCACGGAGAAGTACTCCTCCGTATAAACCCCTGACCCAATAACTACTCAATCTGATCCCGTAACTCCCTCATCTCAGATGGAGCCATACGGTATGGTGCGCGTGCTATAGGCCTCGTATCTGGTAATACGTCTATGAAAAAGTCTATCTCTCGACTGGGGGGTAATCCAGGTATATCCTGAAATACATCGGCAAACTCTCTAACAACCGGAATCGAATCAAGTGGTATCACCACCTCCTTAGAGGTCGCCTCCTCTATATAGTACAAATGAGTGGACGATCCTCCCTCGGAACGAGGCATCGCCACCAAAAACATCTCCTTCCCGGGAATGGCAAAGATAATACTCCTACTGAAACAGTCAATCATGGCTCGATACGCGACAAGCCAATCCATACCAATAATGGCATCATAATCGGTCATCTCTAATACTAACATATCTGCAGGTAATACCAGACTACCAATCTCTACCCCCACTCCCAGGCATATAAAGAAAATAAGTGACCCACTCCCTAATGGTAAGTCTACACACGTCACTGTGCTCTCTGCTGTGGCTAACAACCCTAAGGATTTCGCAACATGTGTAGCTATAAAACAGTGTGTTGCCCCCGTATCAAACAAAACCCGACCCATAGTACCATGGATAGGAAACATACCCTCAATCGCGAGTGATGCCTGCGGAGCTGCTGCCTGGTGGACGTTATAGACACGTCCATATTGTAACTGTCCCTGCTGCACAGAAACTGCTGGAATGGCTGGAAGAGCTGGCACCTGGGCTGGAGCTAGGAGGGCTGGTGGAAAAAGTGGCCTCTGTGGCTCATGTCGAGCACCCTGCTGCTGCTGCGGGGCCCTGCCCCTATTAGGACAGTCCTGGCGTTTATGGCCAGTCTTGCCACAAACGAAACACTTCCCCGAAAAGTTTCCCCCTCTCTGTCCCTGCTTCCCCCGGCCTTGGTGGCCGTTACCGTTCCTCCACTGGCCCTGCTGAAACTACTGTTGACCATTCTGACCCTGTTGGTGCTGATGGCCGTTCGGACCCTGATGGCCCTGCCGGAAACCTCCCTGTCCGTGCCTAAAATTTCCTGACCTGAACCTCTTGTGATCCCCCTGCTGGGTACCCTGATCACCCTGTCTCTGCCCCTGAACAGATTGTGCCCCACTGGCACCATTTCCTCCAGTCCTGCCCTGATGGCTAGACTCTCCCGATCGCTTGCCCTCAACCATGTGAAAGTGGTGATCCTGGCAATGGAGCAATGCAGCGTTAACCACATCAGAATATGTGGCTAACGAGAGGTTCCCTAACAAGTGCTGACGAATCCTCCATGTCAACCCGTCCATAAATTTTTGTATCTTCTTCTCCTCCGTCGGTATCTCATCCGGAACAATGTTCAGAAGATCAGTGAATTCGGCCACAGTCTTACCCTCCTGCTTGAGGCTCATCAACTTCCTCCTCATCTCTGTGTGAACATCCGATGGAAAGTACTTGCGGTCAAACCGCACCCAAAACTCCTGAATAGTGAGAGTATCCCTCTCCTCTACGGTGGTAATAGACTCCCACCACTGCAGTGCAGATCCTACTAGCTTAAAGGTAGCTAGTATCTGCTTCTGGACATCTGTGCACTCATACATCCTCAGGTGTCGCTGGATGTCCTTCCTCTACTGACTCGAAACTACCACATCGGAGCTACCTGCGAACTCCGGAGGGTGTGCTTTCTGAAAAGCATCACGTACACGTTCCCAAGCAGACGGGAATGCATGAGCCTGAACTAGCGCGGCTATCGGCGCCTGAGGTGGTGCCTGCTGGACTACAGCTAGTGCGGCATTTTCCGCCTGGGCCACAATGGCTGCAACCTCGGCGGCATTCATCGTGCTCTGAACTGGTGCGGGCTGTGGTTCTGGCGTTGCATCCCTGGGAACCCGTTGTGCACGTCGTGCAGGCATCTGAAATAAGAATGAAGTTTATAAGTTCGCAGTTATAAACTTAAAATAGCTGAAGAACGTAGCATATACAAAAGAATACAACAGTCCTAAAATATAGGGCTCTACATCAAAGAAAGCTCAGTGGAAACATAATAAGCCGTACAGATCCTAATGGACACTAGAACCTGATGCTCTGATGCAACCTGTGACACCCCGACTAATTAAATACCGGGTAGCTACTCCTTTATTAAATTAATTCAAAATGCCAAGTTGGTTCAGTTAACAGCATCACTGTCGAAAACATTTTAATAATTACTAACCACCTAGTATTTAAAAAGTAAGTGCCAAATTTTAAGTTAAGTCTGATTAACATGCAGTAAAAGAAGAATGAAAGAATAACAACCATTCACTATAATGAAGTAATGAATAACCAACAACATAAATATAAATCCGGAGGAAAACTCCTCACAACAACCCCACAACTGAAAAATAATACTACAAGTCTGAATCCTGAATAATTACATGCCAGAAGTCTCAATAACTGAAATAAATGAAAAGTCTCTAAAAGAAATGGGCGATATGCCCTACAACTGATAACTGAAGAATATCGAGTCAAGATAGATGGAGCGTCTACAAGCAAGGTCCTGTAACTTCCACAAACAGCTACAGCTCGTCACCTGAATGAGAATCCTAAGCATGGTGTCCTTGTGGGTGGGCACCTAAAATGGTTTTTACAAAAATAGATTTGAAAGCAAATGGGTCAGAGCCCGAAAGTGGAAATCATTTTAAAAACATCAAGTGTTTTAATAACATTAAAACATTAAATGCAAAATACATGTTAGGACGTGCACTCACATGAAATTCTCACCTCTCGACTACATGTGCACTCCTAACGTACATTACCCATCTAAATGACACATATATCTAACCAAAACGTAATAAGTTCTTCCTCTTACTACTCGATTCCCATATTGCATTCTAACGTTATCAAATAAATAGAGGGCTTTACTTAAACTCAGATTCTCAATATGTAATACATTTCACTATCGGTTAACCCGTTATGTTTTCTCAAAACAATACCATAATTTTTCACAATATTAACATGAAAGTTACCATTAATAAATGTATATTATTCCCGTCATAAATATACAATAGAATACAAGCACCCCGAGAACTAGCTGCGGTGCACACATAATCTGCTATCCATCCCGGTACATCACGTACATAAAGATTACGTATTCCGAATCTCTCAGGAATCGTTCAGATAACAACATCACAAATAATGGAGGCGAACACAGTCACATCACATGGGTCACGCACATACCTGCGTTCCCACGATCAGCAGACTTATTAACATCCCAATAAGTCCTTCTCTGACCTATGTTCATCGAGGTAACCAGTCTAAATCTGGGCAACACAAGGATTAGAGGGCCCTAAGCGAACGCGAACCTCCCGTGATAGCAAGTATGGTAGGTATGTCATACACATAAAATCAAGACATATACTAAGTATTCACGCATCTTAGTAATCACCAAAATATATTGGTGGTACGCTACTCATTCTCGTACCGACATATAATACTACACAATTTATATGTCCCCGGTTAATATAATAAATTAGGCCGTCAATAGTTCTCGCAACGTAATATACACTCACGTCTTACTTCACATTTTCCCTTAGGTTCAAACTACACTTCTAGGTTTGACTCCTCATTATATCCCAAACATCCCAAATGTAACAATAAATCATCAAGGGAAGGTTATCTCTACGTGTACACAAGGTTACGGGACTCTCGGGATCAACTCGTTCGAAGTCTCGTTCGAACGAGGCTGTTCAAACGAGAGTTCGTTCGAACGAACTGGGCCTTCTAACGAGATCTCGTTCGAACGAAAGTCTTCGAATGAACATCCCTCTCATTAGAACCCAAACTGTCAACTCGTTAGAAGCTCGTTCGAACGAGCTCGTTCGAACGACCTGGGTAGGTCTTCTAACGAGTGGCCAGATTCAAGCCCATAAATTTCTTACTCGTTTTTCCCAATTTTCTTCACTCCTAATCTCACATAAAAATCGACCCAACATCATTTTAAGGTTCATAATTCGTACTAAACACTCATAGGTCATAATCAAACGTTTATATAGGGCTAACTCATCTTAAACATCATCAAATCTTCAAATCTCTTTATGTATTCCCAATTTATATGAACATGAACCCTAACATTTATACATCATAATTGAACCTACTATAATCCATTTTTGTTTCATCCAAGATGTTATTAACATCAGAATAATCGTCTACCTATAATTCTACATGTAATTCCTCATCAATATGTAAGATTCTATTTCCAATTTAATGGGTTTTTCATTAACTCCCAAGAACAAATCAGATTTTTATCAATTCCTACACATGGAAGAAACATTCTCTATAAAAACGAAATTAAATCACTTGCCTTATTTGAATCTCTGAAGTGTTCTCTCTCTCTCTGCAGAATTCCTTCTCTCTCTCTCAACAAGCTTTTCTTCTCAAGGTGTTAATGGAGGTGAGGTTGGTTTTGCCAAGTTATAACTTCTTCCGTAGACCACTTCCTAAATTGGGGTTGGAAATGGCTTAGTGGGTTAATACTAAGTCAGATTTTAACTCTAATTTTCGTGGGTTTTAATTACCCAATTTCTGAAATTACCAAAATGCCCTTATAAGTTACCGGTATGGCCCAATAATGCCCCGGGACCCAAACTTAATCCCCGGCTAGTGTTTTCTGACTATTTCGACCCTTCCGGATGCGTTGGGGCACTCAAAACGACCATACGGTTAATATAACTAAAATTCACTTTTTAATTAAAATAAATATTTCCCTGACGTGACTGTCACACGTGTCTCAATAAAATTTTCCAACTTGCCGTATTTCAATCTCATGACAAATTTCATACTTCAATATTCATGTATAATCATATATGCACATTATATTCAAATACCAACTCGCATCTCGCTAGTATTTTAATCCGGATTAATTTCCAATTAATACGCATTTAATATAATTAATCCCATAAATAAATATCACAAAAATACGGGGTATTACATATATATATATATATATATAACTTTTACCTTCTATAAAATAAGAAACTCGTTGTCATTATACACAACACAAACTCTTAACAGGACTCCTCAATTTTTCAAAATCCCAACTCTTTGAGTCATATGCTCAAATTCATTATTCATATCATCTTCACAAAACACCACAAGAGTAGTATCCCCTACATGTACTCATAATATTAAAGATTTACATTTTACCTCCCTTTACTCTTTTCTTCCACTCAGCATAATTCATTATGAACTCATATCGTGATAAATTACGAGATAATGACTAGAAATTTAAAATTCATTTCTATATGTGACCATTTCATATAAGCATAAACATCTACAACAACTAGTAATCTTCTCATCTCGCCTTTATTATAGATCTTAACCTCTTTTATCTGTCAACCATTATAAAACATTATAATACATCAATTCCCATAAAAGATCGTATTATATCCCTTCACCAAAGTATCCCTTAACTCAATTTTTGTGAATTGTCTTCAAACTTACATGCGTTTAAATATTTACAATTGTACCCAATGTTTGATTCCTAGAAAAAATATTATAATTGTTCCCATTATACCTTTATTAAGGAATTAATAGTCCACATTTTTAAAAGAAGATAACACTCAATCTCTTACTCACACCCCACAATATTTTGTTATTTTCAGTTCCAATCATCTAACTTTTGGACAACTTTAGCCCGGTAAATTCACTTTTCTTTTACGTTGATATTCTTCTTTGAATATAACTAATAAGATTTAAAAATATTTACTTATGTTTCATAACTTACTAACGCAATTGTAAACATCATCATTAAGTAATATTTTCACAACACCGTTAAAATTAGGCATATAAATCATGTGAATCTTCATTGTATTTACCATTTTTCACTATTAAGAACAATAATCATCAAATACTGTTAAGTCAAATATAGTTTTCATTCTTATTTTCCATGGACGCTCAAGAGTGGAATAATTTTAGATCTCTACAGTTTAACACAATAAGATATCACACTATAATATTCTATGTCTCGTCATAATCACATTATATTAATTTTCTTCACCTTTTGTCCTCTATTGGAATATGTGTAACACCCCGTAGATTATTAAACCAGTATTAATTTAAAATCATTTGAAATTTGAAAAAATAAATTTTTTGATTTAATTATTTTTAGCAATTAAATATGTTGGATTTCATTTCGAAAAATAGGATTTTAATCGGAATTGAAATCGGAGGAGAAATCGGGATTTTATTTAACTTATGTAAAAACTGGACATTTTGGGTCACATGACCGGATTGAATCGGTTCAGCCTGGAGGGCGAATCAATTCGGCATGGTCAGTTTCGGTAGTATTGTGGTTTTAGTAGAATTCTACTAATTATTAAACTCTAATCTTCGCCCACATTAAAATAACTCGGGGTTGGACTTTTCTAAACACTTTTTCACAAACTTTTCAAACAAAAGACTCCTATATCTTTATCACCTTTCATCTGCAAGCCTTGACCCCAAATTTTATCAAGATTCAACTCAAGTTTTGAAGGCATAATTGGTGTTTTCTAAAGATTGTTCAAGAACAAGTCTTTCTTAATTTTTTTAGAGGATTGTGTGACACCCCGACTAATTAAACACCGGGTAGCTACTCCTTTATAAAATTAATTCAAAATGCCAAGTTGGCTCAGTTAATAGCATCACTGTCGAAAATGTTTTATTATTACTAACCACCTAGTATTTAAAAAGTAAGTGCCAAATTTTATTAAATCTGATTAACATGCAACAAGAGTAATGAATAACTAAATAACACCATTCACCATACTGAAGTCAAAATGAATAACCATCACAAAATGTAAATAAACTCTGGAGGAAAAACTCCTCAATACAAATCCCACAACTGATAAGTAAACTGAAATAAATAACTAAAACTGAATACTGAGCAATACATTCTAGAGTCTGAAAAATGAAATGTAAATAAATATCTAATAAAATTGGGCAACATGCCCTACAACTGATAGATGCTGAGACTGGAATCAAAATGAGAGAGGCGTCTAAAAGCAAGTCCCTGTAGCTTCCACAAACAGCTACAGCTCGTCACCTGAATGAGAATCCTATGCTTGGTGTCCTTGTGGCTGGGCACCTAAAATGGTTTTACAAGAAAATATATTTGAAAGCAAATGGGTCAGAGCCCGAAAGTGGAAATCATTTTAAAAACCTGCAAGTGCTTTAAAAACATTTAAAACATTAAATGCAAAGTAGATGTTAGGACGTGCACTCACATTAAATTCTCACCTCTCGACTAACTGTGCACTCCTAACGTAAGTACCCATCTATAACTACCCTTTCCACTAGCTAAGTGACAACGTAACTAGCTAGACTACCAAAGGTTCTACCCATCTTACTCGGTTAATTTAACATAACAACGCTCGTAATTAAATAGAGGTTTAACGTAAACTCAGTTACTAACTATGCCATTGATATAACTATCAGTTAACTCATTATATATTTCGAAACAATACCGTAATATTTTTACAACATTAACATGAGGATTTCCATTAATTTAATGTATATTTTTCACATCATAAATATACGATACAAGCACCCCGCAATCTAAGCTATGGTGCACACATACTCTGCTATCCATCCCGGTACATCACGTACATAAGGATTACATATTCCGAATCTCTCAGGAATAGTTTACCGATAACAACATCACAAATAATGGAGGCGAACACAGTCACCATCACATGGGTCACGCACATACCTACGCTCCCATGATCAGCGGACTTATTAATATCACAATAAGTCTTTCAATGACCTATGTTCATCAAGGTACCAGTCTATATCCCCCCCGTAGGCACACAAGGATTAGAGGGTCCTAAGCGAACGCAAACCTCCCCCGTGATAGCAAGTATGGTAGGTATGTCATACACATAGATTATATACTAAGCATTCACACATCTTAGATATCACCATTTTAATAAGGTATAAGCTACATCATAATACCATTATTCCAAACTTATGTATTTCAAGTCTCCCGTTAATATAAGGTTAAATTACCAACACGTCTCACGTCGTAGTTCCTTAAACTTAAAACCTATCTCGAATAGACTACTAAGTTCCCATAATATCTTTATACCTAAGGGCTTTACTTCTGCCCCAAACCTTATTTCATCAACTTATTCAAATTTGTACTATTAACCCAAATATTAACTCACATAACGAATTTCATTTATATAGAATAATTCCTCAATTTTCATTCTGATTAAAGTCCCACTTCTTAATCATGCCTACTGGTCTTCCTTAAAGTTAAGGGTATTCATAAGTTCTCCAAACATATTCTCCGAGGGTTTCCACCATTAAAATCAAATTAAGGAAAATTTTTACTCATTCTGGGAAGGTCGATCGATCGACCTATGAATATCGATCGATCGATCCAGTCGATCGATCGACTGATGAATGTCGATCGATCGATCGAACAGGTATGGCTACGGACTGCTTCGTTCTGCAGATTGTAAAAACGTCCCAAAACTTATTTCTAACGTGTGATTCTCAAATATAACGTTATAGTAATGTCATATAACAATCCTACAATATTACTATCGTCCATAAATCAATATTTCAACAACTATAGGCTACATATGGATCAATCTTCATCAAACCTAGTTTCCAGATTTTATCTCAAGAACATTCATAAACTTCATCTTCAATCCGTTTTTGGTATAACAAAAGTCGATAATTCTCTTAATATAATCTCCCAGTAACATTCTACATGCAACCTATATCCCAAAATTTAAACTAATGACTCCAATCTTATGGGTTTTTCATTATCTTCTAAGAACATACAAAATTTATGAATAATCTAACATGGAAGAAGCATTCTCTGAAATTTAAATGGAATAAATCACTTGCCTTGATTGTTTCTGAATCTGGTGTTGGATTTGTAATCTCTTTCTGCAGATTTTCTGCAGAATTCCTCCTCTCTCTCTCCTTCTCCAAGCTTTCTTCTTCCAAAGATGGCTATGGTGGCTAGGGTTTTCTTTGGGAGAGTTGGAAGACTAAATGATAACCTACGTAGCTTATGGGGTTAATAAAGGGTTGGTTGGGTCAATCCCTTATCAGATTACAACTCTCAATTTTCGTCACTTTTAATTACCCAAAAATACCAAATTACTAAAATACCCTTTAAGTTACCGGTATGGCCTAAAAATACCCCGGGACCCAAACTATACCCTCGGCTAGTGTTTTCTGACTATCTCGACCCTTCCGGACGCGTTGACGCACTCAAAACGACCATACGGATTATAGATTTTAAATTCACTTTTAATAATAAAATAATATACCGTGACGCGGCGGTCCCACGCGTCTCAACGAAATTTCTAAAATGCCGTATATAAATCCCACGACAAATTTTATAGTACCAGATACATATATAATCATATATGCACATAATCAAATACCAATTCGCATCTCATTAGTATTTATAACCCGGATTAATTTCCAATTAATACGCATTTTAATTAATTAATCCCAAAAATAATTATAGTCAAAAGTACGGGGTATTACATACTTCCCCCCTAATAACTGAATTTCGTCCCGAAATTCGAAACTAGAAGGTACCTGCTAAAAACAGCTCTGGACAACGCTCGCGCATCTCATCCTCGCACTCCCATGTGGACTCCTCGACATTGTGATGTCGCCACTGAACACGCACTAACGGGACTATCTTTGACCGCAGTTTCCTCTCGCTTCGGTCCAAAATAGCAATTGGCCCCTCCTCGTAAGAGCTATCCGGCTGGAGATCGATGTCCTCCACAGCAATGTGAGAATGAGCCAAATTGTCCCTAAGGTATTTCCTCAGCGAGGAAATATGGAACACGTCGTGAATCCTATGCAAGTGCTCCGGTAGTCCAAGTCTATATGCAACCGGTCCTATCCGCTCAATAATAGGAAACGGCCCCACATACCTCGGTGCCAACTTCCCCTTCTTCCCGAATCGCATAATCCCCTTCATCGGAGATACCCTGAGCAAAACCTGGTCCCCCACTTGGAACTCCCTGAAAAATCTCTTCGCATCAGCATAACTCTTCTGCCTGTCTTGAGCTACCCGAATGCGACTCCGAATCAACTCAATCCTTGCCGAAGTATCCTGAATCACTTCCGGCCCAAGTAGTTTGTTGTCCCCCACCTCCAACCAACATGCTGGGGAACGACAAGGCCTACCGTACAATGCCTCAAACGGAGCCATGCCAATAGTGAACTGATAGGAGTTGTTGTAAGCAAACTCCACCAGTGGAAGGTACTGCTCCCATCCACCCCCAAAGTCAATAATACACATGCGTAGCATGTCCTCCAACATCTGGTTGGTGCGCTCTGTCTGCCCATCGGTCTGCGGGTGATAAGCCGTACTCAACCGCAATTCCGTGCCCATGGCCTCCTGGAAACTCTCCCAAAACCTCGAAACAAATATCTTGTCTCTGTCAGACACGATATTCAGGGGCACACCGTGAAGTCTCACAATCTCTGAAATGAAAAGCTGGGCATACTGTCCCGTAGTGTAGTCAGTCCTTACGGGTATGAAGTGAGCGACCTTGGACAACCTGTCCACAATTACCCAAACGGAGTCGTGACCCCTCTGCGACGTAGGCAACCCCGTGACAAAGTCCATGGATATGCTCTCCCACATCCACACCGGAACCTCCAACGGCTGTAGCAATCCGGCTGGTTTCTGATGATCCACTTTTACAAGCTGACAAGTGGTGCATTTCGAGACGAACTCAGCGATATCTCTCTTCATACCGCTCCACCAATATTGCCGTCTCATGTCTTGGTACATTTTTTCCCCTCCGAGATGTACCGCGAACCGTGAGCCGTGCGACTCAGCCATAACATCGTGCCGCACTTCCTCTCCTTCCGGAACTACCAATCTCCCATTGAAGCGCAAACCCCCGTCTGAGCTAACGGTATAGGACTCGGCACCCTCTGCAAGTAATCGAACTATCTGCTCCTGACAGAACGAGTCATTAGCCTGTGTCCGTACTACCTTCGTGACAATCTGCGGTGTAACGGTCATCACAGACATGAAAGATCGGGCCACTGCATCCTGGTGTCCCAATTCATTCCACTTAGCCTTCCACACCTCTGCCACCTCATCTGCTGGCCTACGGCTCAACGCGTCTGCTACTACGTTAGCCTTACCCGGGTGGTACTGGATGTCGAACTGGTAGTCCTTCACAAATTCAAGCCACCTACGCTGCCGCATATTCAATTCCTTTTGCGTGAACAGGTACTGTAGTGACTTGTGGTCCGTGAACAGCTGAAACTTCTCCCCCAAAAGATAGTGCCTCCAAATCCGTAAGGCAAATACCACTGCCGCCAACTCCAAATCATGTGTGGGGTAATTCTTCTCATGAGGCTTAAGCTTACGGGAAGCATAAGCTATGGCCTGTCTCTCCTGCTGCAAAACACCTCCAAGCCCTTGCAAAGACGCATCGGTGTAAACCAAATACTCAACTCCCGGTCTCGGCAATGCTAACACAGGTGCTGAGGTCAATTTGTCCTTCAACTCATCGAATGCCAACTGACAGGCATCACTCCAGATATATGGCACACCCTTACGAGTAAGATGTGTCAAAGGACCTGCTATCTCCGAGAAACCCCGAATAAACCTCATGTAGTATCCTGCTAGACCCAAGAAACTACGAATCTCCGTTGGTGTCGTGGGCTGCCCCCACTCCCTCACCGCTGACACCTTCCCCGGATCGACAGATATTCCCTGGTCGGAAATAATGTGACCCAAGAACTGGACCTCCTTCAGCCAAAACCCGCACTTCTCATATTTTGCATACAACTTGTTCTGACGAAGTGTCTGCAAAACCTGCCTCAAATGCTCGGCGTGCTCCTCCTCTGTCTGAGAGTAAACCAGAATGTCATCAATGAAGACAATGACAAACTGATCTAGGAAATCTCTGAACACCCTGTTCATCAAGTCCATAAACACTGCTGGAGCGTTGGTCAAGCCGAAAGGCATAACCCGAAACTCATAAGAACCATATCTCGACAAGAACGCAGTCTTCGAGACATCCTCCTCCCTGATACGCAACTGATGGTATCCCGATCTCAAATCAATCTTCGAGAAGAAAGAAGCTCCTCTCAACTGGTCGAATAAGTCATCGATTCGAGGCAACGGATACTTATTCCGTATCGTGACCTTATTCAACTCTCGGTAGTCCACACACAATCTCAGTGAACCGTCCCTCTTCTTAACAAACAAAACTAGAGCGCCCCAAGGTGAGGTACTCCTACGAATAAAGCCCTGCCCTAACAGCTGCTCTATCTGATCCCGTAACTCTCGCATTTCAGCCGGAGCCATACGGTACGGTGCACGTGCTATAGGTCTCGTACCAGGTAGCAAATCAATAACGAAGTCTATCTCCCGACTGGGTGGTAAGCCTGGTATCTCCTGAAACACATCTGAATACTCCCTGACAACCGGGATTGAATCCAAAGGAATCACAACTTCCCTAGAGGTATCCTCCTCAATGTAATACAGATGAGCGGTCGATCCTCCCTCTGGGCGAGGCATCGCCACTACAAACATCTCCTGCCCCGGAATGGCAAAAACAATGCTCCCGCTGAAGCAATCAATCATGGCCCTATATGCTACGAGCCAATCCATACCGATGATCACATCGTGAACATGCATGTCTAACACTAACATGTCCGTAGGTAATACCAAACCACCAACCTCTACCCCTACTCCCCGGCATATAAAGAAAATAAGTGACCCACTCCCTAATGGTGAGTCGACACACGTCACTGTGCTCTCTGCCGTAGCTAACAATCCTAAAGCTTTCGCGAAGTGTGAAGCAATAAAACAGTGTGTAGCACCCGTATCAAATAACACCCGACCCATAGTGCCATGGATAGGAAACGTACCCTCGATCGCGGGCGGTGCCTGTGGAACTGCAGCCTGGTGAACGTTGTAGACACGTCCATACTGTAGCTGCCCCTGCTGAGCTGGGACTGCTGGAATGGGTGGCAATGCTGCCATCTGTGGCGGTGCAGGAAGAGTGGCGGGAAACATAGGTCTCTGTGGCTCCTGGCGAGCACCCTGCTGCTGCTGCTGTGGGGCCCTGCCCCTATCAGGACAATCCTGCTTCTTATGGCCAGTCTTGCCACAAGTAAAGCACTTCCCTGGGAAGTTCCCTCCCCTCTGCCCCTGCTGTCCCCGGCCCTGGTGGCCGTTACCATTCCTCCCTTGGCCCTGCTGGCCCTGATGGAACTGCTGCCCATTCTGCCCCTGTTGACCCTGCTGGCCGTTTGGACCCTGATGGCCCTGACGGAAACCTCCCTGTCCCTGCCTGTAGTTCCCTGACCGGAACCTCTTATTGTCCCCCTGCTGGGTACCCTGCTCAGTCTGTCTCTGCCCCTGACCGGTCTGTGCCCCGCTGGCACCATGTCCTCCAGTCCTGCCCTGATGGCTAGACTCCCCTGACCGCTTGCCCTCGGCCATATGAAATCGGTGGTCCTGGCAGTGCAATAGTGCAGCGTTAACCACATCAGAATACGTGGCCAACGATAGGTTCCCTAGCAGATGCTGACGGATCCTCCAATTCAACCCGTCGGTGAACTTCTCTATCTTCTTCTTCTCTGTTGGAATCTCGTCTGGAACGATATTCAACAGGTTAGTGAACTCGGCCTCATACTCGGCCACTGTCTTGCCCTCCTGCTTCAAACTCATCAGCTTCCTCCTCATCTCTGTATGAACTGCGGATGGAAAGTACTTGCGGTCGAACCGCACCCAGAACTCCTGTATCGTGAGGGTATCCCTCTCCTCCGCAGTGGTGATAGACTCCCACCACTGTAGCGCAGATCCCACTAGCTTGAAAGTAGCTAGCACCTGTTTCTGAACGTCAGTGAACTCATGCATCCTCAAATGCCTCTGCATGTCCTTCCTCCATTGGCTCGAGACTACCACGTCTGAGCTACCTGCAAACTCTGGCGGATGCGCTTTCTGAAAAGCGTCGCGTACACGTTCCCAAGCAGACGGGAATGCATTAACCTGGACGGGCGCGGCAACCGGCGCCTGAGGTGGTGCCTGCTGAATCACGGCAATCGCGGCATTCACCGCTTGAGCTACTATAGCTGCAACCTCAGTGGCGTTCAACATGCCCTGAACTGGAGCGGGCTGGGGTTCGGGCACTGCATTCCTGGGAACTCGTCGTGCACGTCGTGGAGGCATCTGAAATAAGAACAAAGTTTATAAGTCTACAGTTATAAACTTTAAAATAGCTGAAGAACGAAGCGTACACACAAAGAGTACAACAGTCCTAAAATATAGGGCTCTATATCAAAGAAAACGTAGCGGAAACATAATAGCCGTACAGATTCTAAAGGACACTAGAACCTGATGCTCTGATACCACCTGTGACACCCCGACTAATTAAACACCGGGTAGCTACTCCTTTATAAAATTAATTCAAAATGCCAAGTTGGCTCAGTTAATAGCATCACTGTCGAAAATGTTTTATTATTACTAACCACCTAGTATTTAAAAAGTAAGTGCCAAATTTTATTAAATCTGATTAACATGCAACAAGAGTAATGAATAACTAAATAACACCATTCACCATACTGAAGTCAAAACGAATAACCATCACAAAATGTAAATAAACTCTGGAGGAAAAACTCCTCAATACAAATCCCACAACTGATAAGTAAACTGAAATAAATAACTAAAACTGAATACTGAGCAATACATGCTAGAGTCTGAAAACTGAAATGTAAAAAAATATCTAATAGAATTGGGCAACATGCCCTACAACTGATAGATGCTGAGATTGGAATCAAAATGAGAGAGGCGTCTAAAAGCAAGTCCCTGTAGCTTCCACAAACAGCTACAGCTCGTCACCTGAATGAGAATCCTATGCTTGGTGTCCTTGTGGCTGGGCACCTAAAATGGTTTTACAAGAAAATATATTTGAAAGCAAATGGGTCAGAGCCCGAAAGTGGAAATCATTTTAAAAACCTGCAAGTGCTTTAAAAACATTTAAAACATTAAATGCAAAGTACATGTTAGGACGTGCACTCACATTAAATTCTCACCTCTCGACTAACTGTGCACTCCTAACGTAAGTACCCATCTATAACTACCCTTTCCACTAGCTAAGTGACAACGTAACTAGCTAGACTACCAAAGGTTCTACCCATCTTACTCGGTTAATTTAACATAACAACGCTCGTAATTAAATAGAGGTTTAACGTAAACTCAGTTACTAACTATGCCATTGATATAACTATCAGTTAACTCATTATATATTTCGAAACAATACCGTAATATTTTTACAACATTAACATGAGGATTTCCATTAATTTAATGTATATTTTTCACATCATAAATATACGATACAAGCACCCCGCGATCTAAGCTATGGTGCACACATACTCTGCTATCCATCCCGGTACATCACGTACATAAGGATTACATATTCCGAATCTCTCAGGAATAGTTTACCGATAACAACATCACAAATAATGGAGGCGAACACAGTCACCATCACATGGGTCACGCACATACCTATGCTCCCATGATCAGCGGACTTATTAATATCACAATAAGTCTTTCAATGACCTATGTTCATCAAGGTACCAGTCTATATCCCCCCCGTAGGCACACAAGGATTAGAGGGTCCTAAGCGAACGCAAACCTCCCCCGTGATAGCAAGTATGGTAGGTATGTCATACACATAGATTATATACTAAGCATTCACACATCTTAGATATCACCATTTTAATAAGGTATAAGCTACATCATAATACCATTATCCCAAACTTATGTATTTCAAGTCTCCCGTTAATATAAGGTTAAATTACCAACACGTCTCACGTCGTAGTTCCTTAAACTTAAAACCTATCTCGAATAGACTACTAAGTTCCCATAATATCTTTATACCTAAGGTCTTTACTTCTGCCCCAAACCTTATTTCATCAACTTATTCAAATTTGTACTATTAACCCAAATATTAACTCACATAACGAATTTCATTCATATAGAATAATTCCTCAATTTTCATTCTGATTAAAGTCCCACTTCTTAATCATGCCTACTGGTCTTCCTTAAAGTTAAGGGTATTCATAAGTTCTCCAAACATATTCTCCGAGGGTTTTCACCATTAAAATCAAATTAAGGAAAATTTTTACTCATTCTGGGAAGGTCGATCGATCGACCTATGAATATCGATCGATCGATCCAGTCGATCGATCGACTGATGAATGTCGATCGATCGATCGAACAGGTATGGCTACGGACTGCTTCGTTCTGCAGATTGTAAAAACGTCCCAAAACTTATTTCTAACGTGTGATTCTCAAATATAACGTTATAGTAATGTCATATAACAATCCTACAATATTACTATCGTCCATAAATCAATATTTCAACAACTATAGGCTACATATGGATCAATCTTCATCAAAACCTAGTTTCCAGATTTTATCTCAAGGACATTCATAAACTTCATCTTCAATCCATTTTTGGTATACAAAAGTCGATAATTCTCTTAATATAATCTCCCAGTAACATTCTACATGCAACCTATATCCCAAAATTTAAACTAATGACTCCAATCTTATGGGTTTTTCATTATCTTCTAAGAACATACAAAATTTATGAATAATCTAACATGGAAGAAGCATTCTCTAAAATTTAAATGGAATAAATCACTTGCCTTGATTGTTTCTGAATCTGGTGTTGGATTTGTAATCTCTTTCTGCAGATTTTCTGCAGAATTCCTCCTCTCTCTCTCCTTCTCCAAGCTTTCTTCTTCCAAAGATGGCTATGGTGGCTAGGGTTTTCTTTGGGAGAGTTGGAAGACTAAATGATAACCTACGTAGCTTATGGGGTTAATAAAGGGTTGGTTGGGTCAATCCCTTATCAGATTACAACTCTCAATTTTCGTCACTTTTAATTACCCAAAAATACCAAATTACTAAAATACCCTTTAAGTTACCGGTATGGCCTAAAAATACCCCGGGACCCAAACTATACCCCCGGCTAGTGTTTTCTGACTATCTCGACCCTTCCGGACTCGTTGACGCACTCAAAACGACCATACGGATTATAGATTTTAAATTCACTTTTAATAATAAAATAATATACCGTGACGCGGCGGTCCCACGCGTCTCAACGAAATTTCTAAAATGCCGTATATAAATCCCACGACAAATTTTATAGTACCAGATACATATATAATCATATATGCACATAATCAAATACCAATTCGCATCTCATTAGTATTTATAACCCGGATTAATTTCCAATTAATACGCATTTTAATTAATTAATCCCAAAAATAATTATAGTCAAAAGTACGGGGTATTACAGATTGCAACCATCTAATTAGAATTTTCAACCGACTATTCATTAGGCATGAATACTTCTATTATTTATCTTTCTTATTATGACTATTAAATATCGTATAACTTAAATTTACACATTTTTCTTTAAATAAATTAGCAACCTTAAATAGGAAAAGTGAAATCTAATTTGGGACTGTTTTTATGAAAAATCTTATGATGAATTTGTGTAGTCATGCTCTTAACTTAATTTTAGGAATACTTGCTAGGTATGGGACTAGTGGGTATGCATTAGTTACGGTGAACACTTTTTAGGTTTGGGACTAGTTAGTGCAGATTTTTGCTAATAGGATATTCTAGGATGGGGCTGATTTTGGTGTCGTTCCGTTGATTTGGATAGCCTAGGCGTGAGACTATGAAGAGATAAATGATAGAAATTCATCCTATAACATAGGGTAGGACGTGTTTGTATTTTGGAGACCTAGGTTTGAGGATTTATACTATATAATAAGGTGGGGCTAATTTTATAATGATGAGAAATTGAGAAATAATGCCTAAGATAATAAACAGGTGTTAAAATGAATTGGCGTCGTTAATAAGCGCAACACTGACAGAATATGGGTTGGCTGGCTACTACAACGTGTGGGTGTGTGGCATCGTAATAAGTGCAGGGATGACAAAATACGGGTTGACTGGCTATTCTGACATGTCGTGCATGGAAACTCGTCAATAAGTGCAGGGTCGACAAAATACGGGTTAGTTGACTATACGCGGGTAATGTGTGTGGTGTAAAATTTTAGATGATCCCGAATAAGTGTAGGACATACAGTAGGATCGATTGGTTATGAAGGCACCGCTATAATAAAGATAATAATAATTTGATTAATCAATTTAAATAAAGATGGTGAATTTAGTGTAATTACCGGATTGTGATAACATAAGTTGGACTTAAACTTTGGGGTGACATAATTACGTTATTAGGTGTTCGTAGTTTATTGTATTCGCATGTTATTAATTATAGCGTTTAATTTAAAATATTCTATTATGGTCTTTATTATGTATAATGCTACTGTTTGAGTTCACGGACCCTAATTGGGAAGAGTAACTTGTATTCATATGGTGGAATATGACCCACTGCGTTGATTAACATTTAAGGTATAGCGCTGGAGTAGCTACATAGGAGTATTGGAGATATTTTGGAGGTTCAACTAGAGTTTGTTTTACTTTCTTAATAGTTTAGATTTATTTTCCTTTCCTTCGCATATTTTATTATGAGACTCTATTTATAGATTTGATGGGCCAATCGGTTCCACAGTTATTTATGATTTTATTTGGAGCATTTATTCGGATTTATATTATTTAGGGTTGGTTTTAATTTGAAGATTAGCATGGTGATGGATCTTAATCTTTCATGAATGGTTATATTTGTCGGATCAATTTAATTATTATCTTATGGAATGAAATTTTTATATGTCTCATATATGTCACATGCTAAGAATGGTATTTGATTTAGTAACGCCCGGCGTAGTTTGACAGTGGATGTTGGGCACCTCGCTTGCCAAATTGTGTGGGGTGTTACAATATGGAATTCAATACATCACTCTTCCTTGTAAATGAGGCGTGCACCCATCCACAGCTCAATAAGTGATAGGACTAAAGTCCACATATATCAATATAAAATGAGATCACTTCCAATACTTCTCAATTTTTTGTAACACCTTTAATCTTTAAAAAATTCCCTTCAATAACATCATCGTCCACAACAACATATAAACACTACCAAAATTCACATTAAAAATAGTTGTAATCACTGCCATCCTCAATTCTTCTCAATATCATATTTCTTTTCCTACAAAATCCATACAATATATATCCGCACAATAATATATTTATATAACTATCAAATGTTAGTCAACTCAAAGCTTAATAACAAACAGTTTATATCCCTATCACTAAAATCCAACATTTACTTCGAATTGGAATCCTTCAAAAACCAATAATTATAACTGAAAATAACTTATATGTCCATTGCCAAATCTAGGTGCTTCTAACTTTAGAACCTCTAAAGCCTAGGCTCGAATACTAAACCGTCACACCCTTTTCCCCACTAGCATAACAATAACTATATAAATCTCAAAACACATCCATTTTTTCATCAAATTGATACAAATTAAGGTAACCTCAAAGTTTAGGCCAGGATTATGAAAACCCAACAGTCTTTAATGGGACATAACATTAACAAACTCCAAAACAAACTAAATATGATTACGACTATTTCATTATTTCAAAACTTGCAAAACCTTATTACCCAAAAACACCCTAGACTTAGCAGTGGCAGATCCAAAATCTGAAAATGTAAACATATGAAAAGTGAGTTCAATTGCTTAGTGAATGTTCTACATCTCTATGTATTAAAATACTATAACAATATCTTAAATGTATAATCATATCCATATTTTTACCAAATAAGGCTATATACATATCCGAAGTTTAATAAACCGCACATCTTTATCTCGTAGCCAATAAACATAAACATGAGTTTCAATAACCCAACCTCTCTTGAGTTGCATAGCAACCCAATATATCTTGACTTTTTATAAGGCAATAAAACCCAACATATTTTAACTTTTTTATAAATCCATCATAACCCAATATATATTGACTTATTATAAAGCCATAATAACCCAACATATCTTGATTTTTATAAAGCTATAACATCTCCATATAATATATATATATATATATATATATATATATATATATATATATATACACACATATCATATCGAAAATTAACTCAATGAGTACACGCACCTCTCTTGTAAAAATCACTTATCATTTTTGTAATCACGCTAAAGTTGCTGAAATTTCCTCTACACGTATCAATCTAATACAATTTACCATGCGCAAGATATTAAATAGGCATACCAATCTCTATTCATTACACAAAACTATTCTGATATATACTACATTCATTCTTTACCAATTTTATATTTATATCATTATCCACATATCTTAACGACAATTAATTATGCATATATTCACTTCATAACAATTTACTCAAATCTGAACATATCTCACAAATAAAAAATAATCATGTTTTGTTTACTTAACTACATAATTGTACATAATCTTCGTGTATACTCAACCCATTTAAACAATGCACATTTTGCAGATCAAAATTATACACATGACATCTTATATTCATATTATCTACATTTAATTATCTATTAAAATTATCAAATAATGCATATAAATAATTATCACACTCTTATATATTCATTTATTACTACTTGCATCATTCTTATCATAATCATAAGATTTAACATCTAGATATGAATGAAAATTGAGTTTCTTATAAGTTCTCTCAACTAATTATGTTAATAATCATGTTAATGTATTGAAATATATAAATTAGTAACTAGATAGCTTCTCTACCATATATTTTTGTAAATCCCTTAAATATAGTTTCCAACACATTTTTCAGTGCATCATCTTGATTTTTCTAGAGAGAGTTATGGTCATTTTACTATAACATGTATAAAACTACATTAGCGAAGCTCCAACTTTAAAATGTCACCTAAATCAAGCTAAATTGTATTTTCTCCTAATTTTGGAATATCTCATCTCCACATATGTTATATAAAATCTCTCACTATAATTAATGAATTTCACTAAGAAATGATATAGTTGTGATAGTTAGATCACATCAAGGTCTAAAGAAGATAACACAAATAACACAATATATTTAACCATACTTCCTCTATATTTCTCAACGCCAATGCATTGAACAATACTATAACACATATAGTCATAAAAAACATCATATACATAAATTTAAAATCCTTAAACTCACCTAAAATGAAGATTAAGCTTTAGATTTTAAGCTCTAATTGACTCACTCTAGCATAAGCTTCTCAATGAAGTGTAATAATTTGTTTTTGTCAAGCAAGAAGTAACTTGTGTAGAGATAATCTCGTCAATAACATGATCTCCTATTTAATATCAAATTCATCTAGTTTCAAATCCTTGTCATGCTTGAAGTCTTTAGGAAATGACGCATTTTGCCTCTTAAAATTATTTATATGATAACCCCCTCATGGTTTATTCACTTTTACACTCAAGCACTACATATTTTTTTTATTAACTTTACATGTATCACTTTAGTAAGACATAACCTCCACGTATATAATTTTATCTTTCAAGTGAACCCCTCATTATCTTTTCATATTTATATTCACCTCCACATCCTCACAATTAAATTTTATTTTATATTAATGCATACAAAATTTATATATTTTATTGTTATTTTTCATCAGTGTTAACCATACCTTCTTTTGTTATATTCATTCCCACATGAAAACATATATAATGACTCGTTTATACATATATTTATACTTAGCCATCAATAAATCGACTTAATCAGGGTAAGTAAGGTTTAGCATGTCACAACGGGTATAAAACCCATCCGTTCACACGTTTGTAGGAAAAACTTATAGTTCACCTAAAAAAGATTTGCAAGTCAATGATTTTCAAAATACATTTTCACTAGATTAAAATAAAAACCATTTTGCAAAAATATCAACGTGTAAATGTGTGATATCCATACACAATTGATCAAAACTACCTCAAAAGGATACGATTCTTGAAATATTCAGTTGTGGCATGTTAAAGATTTGATGTAGAAAGGTTGTATGATGTTTAATTTAATGTCCATAGTTATTAATGAACATTACTCTCTCTAATCTATCGTTTCAACTATGCATTATGATTTTTGGATTTATTTTGTATATTACTCAAATGCTTTAACACGTAATTAAGCCAACTAAACTATATATACAAATGATTAGATTCTCAATACTTATGAAAAATGTTGATAATAAATGCATAATTTATGTGTCTTTTAGATTGCATGATATGTGACTTTTACTCCATGCATTTATTTATTATTAAATCGACGTGAGTGGTTATATATGATATTTCTCATAAAATAATTAAGGGATTATGTTATTTTACATTATAGGATATATTTGTTTTGGATCGGGTTCCAAGGATTGTTCAAAGTCCAAAAAATGTACTTTTAAAATGTTAAATTGAGCCTCGGGTATGCTACACCTTTGTATAAGTTTCAGGTCAGTTCGGGCAGTATATTGTGCCCTTTGGGGGTCCAAAGTCGGGATTTTTAAGGACCTGCAGGATTAGGGATTTATAAGTGATTTTATCCTCTCTAAGCATTACCTAAACCTAATTTCACAAATCACTCGACAATAAAGAGATTTGGTAGAAACAAAGAAAAATTCTTTGGGAAGAACTAAGGAGATCCAGTCGTTGACCATTAACCTCTAGTAAAAGGCAAGAAGTAATTTAGTTTATCACCCTTTTAACATGGTTTTTATTTATGATTTGATTGCTGAAATTGATTCCATTGGGATTAGAATCATGAGGACATGATCTCTTATTCATTATTTAGCCATTATGAGTTATTAATGATTGAAAGACTTTGGTTAAATGAATATATCTTAAATTAAATTCAAGAATTTTGTCAATCAATGTAATTCGATGTTAAATCAGTGAAAAACATTTAAGTAATTCGTAGTGATGAACCTTTTGATTCAGTAGATGATTTATATTGAAAAACACTTAATAAAGGTGAAACTGGAACATGTTTAAAGTAAATCTATTGAAATTTATTTTTAGACTCTATTTGGGTGAGATCAGATTATAAAATGACCCTATATCGTTTGACTTTTCTTTATGATTCTTTATAATAAATTTAGGACTTATTCTAGGCTATTTCCACTAACGGAGGATTTTAGAGTTTAATTTATGAGATTGGAGGTTAGGGATGACCTAACAATCAAAACTACATCACCCTAAGGGAGTGCGATGGGGAGTTATTCTTGTGCCTAGGGAGACCGCGATCACTCCAGTTTAGGCCTCTCTCAAGGGCTTGTCCAGGAGTGTCATGAATTGGACTGGTGAATAGGGGTTTTGGTTGGGTTTTAATTGGAATTATGGGTTAAGGTTATTTAGGGGTTGAACGTAGGGAGACTTTTAGGTATTTTTTGGGATTCAGTTTATAAACCTACTTATACGTATTGGGGTGTTGATTTGGGTATTAATATGGTATGGATTACACGAGTATATTATAGTAGTCCAGTTGTATGATTTAAATATATATATATATGTGTGTGTCTTATTTATTTTTATGGAAACATACCAATAAGGTCCACTCATGGATAATCAATCGATAGGGGTATGTGATGTTATTGGATTGAGGGACCCAATACTGTACCCTGGATGATGTAACAAGTTACGTGGAGGTCGATTTAGTACCTTTATTCAACGTAAAGGAATTGATCTGGTATGTGACTACCCATTGGTGTGATTGCATAATGATAACCCCATTTGTTTGTATTTCCATGTTTTAATCTGTTAGGTTCCTATAATTTTACCAATAGAGGCATGAGAACATCCCCGGAGGTCGGTGCCTCCATGTGGTTCATAATGGTATTAATATTGTATATAGTGCAAGGAACATACTTATATGCTATATAATGTCACGTTCTATATTTTATTGATATGGAATAAATCTATCTAATTATGTGACACTTGGTATATAGGAGGGATTGCATCCTTAGAGTTTGGTTAGGGGGGGCATATTATAAATCTAAGATAGTTTACCTTCTTTTTAAGTTGCAACTTATGAATTGGTGTTGTTGATTAGTTATGGGCACTTGAATTATATTACATTTACTCGTGTTTAGGGGTGAGATATACTATGATGAGAGTGTTGGCAAGATTAACATAATTACATGAATAAAGTTCATATTATTCATGTCAATATTGTATGCTATTTCTTGCATATTTCGGGATGTCACCCTTTTATTCCAAAACTATTTACAGGTTTTCCTATGTAGGATCAGGAGCAATAAGGTTGAGTGTTCAAACTTGCCTTCATTCGAGATTATCGTCTCCAATTCCTAGTATAGGTTGCTATTTCCATTTCAGTTTATTTGAGTATTTATATAGTTATGATTTAGAGATTTATTTATTGACCATGTTGGTCCGAGATTTATTTATATTATAATTTAAGACAATTTTTTAGATGGAGATGATGTCGATTCATTTTACTATACCTATGGAGACAATTTTGGATTATCTCAGTATTAATGTTATCATTGTGTGTCGTGGATGTTTTAAATTATTAAAATCGTTCATTATTATTATTATTATTATTATTATTATTATTATTATTATTATTATTATTATTATTATTGTTGTTGTTGTTGTTATTGTTGTTGTTGTTGTTGTTGCTGTTGTTGTTGTTGTTGTTGTTGTTGTTATTATTATTATTATTATTATTATTATTATTATTATTATTATTATTATTATTATTATTATTATTATTATTATTATTATTATTATTATTATTATTATTATTATTATTATTATTATTATTATAGTCATGATGCTGAAAATGATATAGATTGATTTAACACGCCCTCTATTTGGCGTATCAGATTGGCCAATCGATGCGTGAAAAAAAAGGGTGTTGCATGTGACCTTGTATGAACTAGGACAATTGTAAAAGTTGCAGAAAATAATTAAAAATATCTTTCTTAATTATTTAAACAAATTCATGTCCGGTCACTTCCTGGAAATAGACTTAATATTGATGTACGACGTTTAGATCAACGACAAATCAACTACACGACCTTTTTACATCCTACACACTTCAACACATACCTCATGATGTACATAGGATACAAGATAATATATAAAATGATAGGAATTGAAAAATTCAATACATGAACTAAACTATTGCCCCATAACATATACTCCTCCAGAATCCTAAAATTTCTTTCCTATTTTGTCTCGATTGGATAAATAATGAAACAAAAAATGTAAATATCACCGATCAATCCAACTAAGAAAGTTAGAATCATCAATTATAGCATATGCTCAATGACATAAGTGACATTAACTCATGGAAATACGAACATGTTCAAACATAGAGAAATTTATAACATCATCTCCATATCTCAATGTGACCTAAAGGAAATATAAATAAACAAAAAAAAACACAATTGAATTAACAAGTGCACAATAATATCAAATGTATGAAAACCCACACAAGCTATCTAACAAGAATATGAATAAAATCGAAACCTAAAAAGTTAGGTAGACCCCAGTTATGTTATGCGTGGACCCTTTAATGTAACCCATAGTTGAAAAAAATTTATAATATTGTTCATAGGTTCATGTCAATTAAGACCTAAAATAAATCGCTTAAGTTAACAATTTAATAAGTCCAAAAGAAAATCACATACTAGACGGAAATGTTCAAACCCATTGATCATCAACTTCTAACTGTCTCAAGCATGTGCTTTTTATATTGATTTTTCAGACTATGCATTTGTATAGATATTTTATTTTCTCTTTCTCCCATTATTACATATACATTAATATATTTCCACTGGTTGCTAACACCCCTTTTCGGCAGCACTTACCAAATATGCTCTCATCATTTACAACTAACCTCATAAGAAATGGATTTCGTGCATGTCCCATAAATCTTGCGAAGAAAATATGGCCTAATAGAGTGAAAATAACGTGCCGAAAACTTTTATGGATCAAAATAAAAAATATACCCTAAATATCTCGTGTATGTGTGTAGTATGGAAATAACCACAATATAGTCAACATGAGTTATTCTCAGAGAACTCTATAAGAATGAGTAAGTAAAACATTCATAGGTTTGCACTAACTTCCTAAGAATCTAATGCAAGAATAAGGAAATATATAGCAAGATATGTTCCACTAATCCTCAATAATCTCAACATTAACTATCCCCAAAAATCATAAAACACAAAATCTTTTGGTAGTTTCTTATTAAAAATATTTTCTGTTTTTCTTAATGACTCAAAAGAAATCAAAATAATTTTTTACTTACCATTTATAAAACCAAAACAAATAAAATATAAAAAACTTACAATTAGTACAAATCTAATTAAGTATATAAATTATTATGCATGAAAAACAATCCAAGAATAGAATAAAACTCTCAACAATACTAGGAACATGATCAATAATAATCACGTCTATTCTATGGAGAGAAGAAAATAAATCACATGTGAGGAGAAAAATCTTTACCTACTAGAGTTTCAAGACGATATGTATCCAAAAGAACATGGTGAGAAACATCAAGTATGTCAACTAATCATGCAACCAAATCATATTTCCTAATCCAAATAGATCTAACAATAGGAATATGGGATATGGTAATTGGTTTGGTTCTAGCTCTATAAGGTGACTTAACCTTTGTATTAGGACTTATAATAATCAGGGCGTTAGTCACATCATCAACTTTTCTAATGGGGTTCTATATACCTTTCAAAATTTTCCTTTGAATAATACCATTTTTTGTAATCATTGATAGTATGACCTTGCATAATTTATTCATGTTATTTTTTCCTCTCATTAGCACATATGAAAAAAATTCTTGCCAAAGGGGTTATCACCCCTTGTGGTAGATATTAATATTTGTCCCCTTATCATTTTTTTAAAAAAACTTATAATAAATTGTTATGTATGCACATCATAAAAATATAGCGAAGAAATGATGACTCCTGTTGATGCCGATAAGATAACATAGATGTTATTTCTAGTCTGAAAATGAAGGTATGAAGATGGTGATTGAAGATGAAATGGTGATCATATCAAACACATAAGAGACAAGGATTTTTAGAGTGGTTCGGCTATGAATAAGGCCTACGTCCACTGTTATTTTATTCCCAGGGGTGTACAATAGCACAATATGTTGTAGAGAGAGAGAGATGTGTATTTTGTGTATGGTGTCTCTTAGTTATTCGATCCTTTTGGCTTAGGGGATACATGTATTTATAGTGATGGGAGTTAAAGAGATACAATGTGTTTATACATTCAGACATTTATATCTATATACAATGAATATAACTGTTGGCCTTCTATGGGGGTTGGTCTTCCTTGAGTTGCTTGGTATGCTATGTGTTGGTTGGTATGCCGACCAACTCTCCTCGGGTGCCGACTAACTCTCCTCGGGTGCCGACCAACTCTCCTCGGGTGCCGAATAAGTATTAATACTTCCACGTAGAATGACATGTGTCCTTTTCTGATTGGTCCTCATAGATGGAGAATTTTTGTGTCAACAGACGCCCCCAATGCTCCATGCTTGATGGATCACTAAAAGGATGGAGTATTTATTCTGCTGTGTTGCTCGGTGCTTGTGAAATTCTTGATATGTCTTCTTGATATGTTTAACATAAAGAGCATTATCTCCTGGACGACATATGATGCAGGTTGATCGATGGTTGCTAATATTTCTTTTGAGGAACTCCGTGTGCTATGTATCACCCCTAGGAATTTGGATGCAGCCATGCCATAGTATGCAGCTTGTAGCTTGTCATTATCTTCAAGTATGTTGATTGGTTTGCTAGCCGACCAACTGCCTCCTGTACCGAGAAACTGAGTGCTAACTTCACGTGCTTGATTTTTCTGATTTATGCTCTTCTGAATACTTTGTCGAGTAACATTCTAGCTTTTGAACCCAATTCTTCAATGTTGTTAGTACTAAGCTAGTGGTGGACTTCGAAACATTTTCATATAACTTTTTCTTTATTATTGGTCGGGACAGTAGTAGTAAAGATCTCAGCGCTGTAGATGCTGAATTTGACTCCTGAACTTCAATAGCATGTGCATAATAACTCCTGAATATGTCTCCTGGACTTCTGAATATGCCTCCTGAACTTCAATATGCCTCCTGAACTTCAATATAAAAACTAATTCCTGAGCAAGAAAAACAACTTTTGAATGATAATTAGTAGGGGCCCCGACTATGTAAGTTTGTGGAGTTGAATTTGATGCTCGGTTGTATGATGTTATGAGAATGTGCCACCGAATGAACAACTGAATTTGTAATAAAAGCCCCCAAGTGTTGAATATGAATTTTGAATGCTTTCTCGGCCTTGAAGTATGTTATTTGACAAATTTTCTTATTTTGCATAGACAATAAGATTTGCTCCACCTGCTATCTACTGTCCGACTAACCGGAGTTGTTATTTGCTGATTGATCGACCAATCGGAATTGGTGGTGATAGATGATCGACCAACCGTAGTTGGTGGTAATAGATGCCCGACCAAGCAGAGTTGACGGTACCGACCAACCGTAGTTGGTGGTAATAAATGCCCGACCAACCGGAGTTGGCGGTACCGACCAATCGGAGTTGGTGGTAATAATTGCCCAACCAACTGGAGTTGGCAGTACTGACCAACCGGAGTTGGTGGTAATAATTTGCCCAACCAACCATAGTTGGAGGTACCGACCAATCGTAGTTGGTGGTAATAGATAATAAATGCTAGAGACTTCCTCGGAGCTGACCAACAGATTGTTGGGAATAAGATATAATAAATGCTGGAGACTTCCTCAACAGATTGTTAGGAATAAGATAATATAAATGCTGGAGACCTCCTTGGAGATGAATATATGATTATAAATATTTTGTCGAGCTCCATGTTGAGATAAATATAGAATATGCATCCAAATAGATATAAAGAATGATTCAGAATAATAATAAAGTGTCACGTTGATCTGTCGAGGCGAAATTGTATAATGCCGAACAACAATAATATTTTCCAGAACATGAGAAAATGGCCGAGTACTTTGTCGGGCCTGAATATAAATAAGAACTACCCCGACCAACTATCCATTGGGGGTGAAATATAACAAATGTTGTAGTTCTCCTCGGAGATGAATAAGTATCTTGTCGAGGAAAATTTTTACATAATGCCGAATAAGAATAATATTTTCCAGAACATAAGAATATGGCCAAGAACATTGTCGGGCCTGAATATAAATAAGAATGACCCCGACCAACTATCCGTTGGGGGTGAAATATAATAAATGTTATAGTTCTCCTCGGAGATGAATATGATAAGAAGTATCTCGCCGAGTTCCATGTTGAGATGAATATAGAATATGAATCCCAAGGGATATATAGAATAATTTTTGCTTGAGCCGATATCTGGGCCTGAATATAAATAAGAATTGCCCCGACCAATTATCTGTTGTGGGTGAAATATAATAATTGTTGTAGCTTTTCCTCGGAGATGAATATGATAATAAGTATTTCGTCGAGCTCCATGATAAGACGAATATAGAATATGAATCCTAATGGATATATAGAATAATTCGTGCTTGACCATAAATCAGAGAAATAATAAAATATATAGTTCCACGTTGAGGTAAAATTTCATAATACTGAGCAATGATAATAGTTTCCAGAAGTTTAAGATTGTTTCCGAGCATTCATCGGCGTTGAATCTTGTACCTGTAAAAATTAATAACTTGCTCTACCATATGTGTAGGATGAATTGATTAGTCATGAGATTAATTTACTCATCCAATCAATATATGATATATATATGCTTGAGAAATAAAAATATTAATTTCAAAAAATGAAATAATATATGTTGGCTAATATGTCGAGGCAAAATTTCCTGATGTCGAGCAATAATAGTTTCCAGAGGTTTAAGATTGTGGCTGAGCTTTCATTGGTATTGAATCTCATCCCTATGTAATTTTAATAAGCTGTCGGAGCACCTGTCGAGATCGCAAGTTGAACTCGTGTTTAAAGAAATATCAGGGGTGCTCCGCATTTTTTAATACCCCAAGATTCTACTGCTGCCGACCAACGGCATGGGTGTTGCCAACCAGCATTTGGGGATGTCTCGGGTTATAAAATATATAGTGCCGACCAAGAAGCAAATGGTCCCAGACCAACAGAGCGATTTCGCCGATCAAAAAAAATGGTGCATTGATATTGCAGACCAGTTGTTGGATGGTCACCGAACAACATCAGATGTCGCCGACCAAGAAGTGGATGGTTGAATAGTTGCCGACCAGTAAATTGAACCAACCGAACAAGACTGAGATGTCGTCGATCAAGAAGTAGATGATCGTTGACCTGCAATTGGTTCCACCGAGCTACAATATGAGTCTCCGAACAACAATAAGATACCTCGTAGTTGGATAAAATGATTTCAACGTTGCTGATGGATCTTCACATCTTATCTCCGACAAACAAAAATGGTCTGGTTAAGCTTCCCTTTAATAAAAGATGGCCCGAGATGATGCCGACCAACAATATGTATGGCTGACTAGAAATAGGGGCTGTAAGTGGACGATTCCGAACAGCCATATGAGCCACGGTGATGAATTTTTCATGAGATTGCTATGTCCCAAAATATCTCGAACCAATAGATCAGAAAAATAACATTCGATATAAAATCCAAGCATTAAGATTGCTAATTAAATTATCCATTCTCTAATCCACTATATCGTGTGATTCCGACAAAGAAACCCTGTGATGTGATGAACGAGGAGCCAACATCTCAAATTTGTGCCCAAAGTCTTGATATGGTCATGATTGTTTAATTGATCCTCTTTTACAAGAGGTGGGTAATGGTTTTTCAGGTGAGAGAAAATTATTTTTTATATTGATCCCTTCCTATTCCCTATTTGGAGAGATAAAAATATGCTGAATAATCGAAGTTATTACCAAATTTATATCAAAAATCAATCAATGAGACTTTATTGACATAGATGGAAGATGAACCAAATTAAGTATATAGTTCATAAAAATTAATGCAAAGAGACTCAAACTTGAAGAGAGAGAAAGTAGATCTGGGTCATGATTTCCATGAAAAAACTTTTTATTGTCTTTAACCTTTTCCCATTCTGTGATTAAAAATATAATGGGAATTTGAATAGTCATCAAAGATCTTTCAAAAATTATTTCAAAATCAACAATGAAAATTATCAAATCTTATTAACGTCATATATATTGGTACATGTAATCATTTAAAATATTTATTCCATGATATAAAATTGAAACTTGAGAATCAAGCAAAAAGTTATGATTTATTAAATCCACTATTTTTCAGATTTCTAAATAGGAATGAATCTAATAGTTATGATTTAAAAATAATGATATGCAACATTTTGCAGATAAAAATTGGACAATTAATTTATGTATATAAACATAAAAATCATGATTGAATCAAAAGATGTATGTATAATTGATTGTACGTAGAGAAAATAAAAACTTAGCTTTTGATGGAGAACAATGCTTGTAACACGTTCCCACAAATGGCGTCAATCTGTTGATGACTAGAAATAGCATCTATGTTATCTTATCGGCATCAACAATAGATAAAAATGAAGGTATGAAGATGATGATTGAAGATGAAATGGTGATCATATCAAACACATAAGAGACAAGGATTTTTAGAGTGGTTCGGCTATGAATAAGGCCTACGTCCACTATTATTTTATTCCCAGGGGTGTACAATAGCACAATATGTTGTAGAGAGAGAGATGTGTATTTTGTGTATGGCGTCTCTTAGTTATTCGATCATTTTGGCTAAGGGGATACATGTATTTATAGTGTTGGGAGTTAAAGAGATACAATGTCTTTATACATTCAGACAATTATATCTATATACAATGAATATAACTGTTAACCTTCTATGGTGGTTGGTCTTCCTTGAGTTGCTTGGTATGCTATGTGTTGGTTGGTATGCCGACCAACTCTCCTCGGGTGCCGACTAACTCTCCTCGGGTGCCGAATAAGTATAAATATTGCCACGTAGAATGACATGTGTCCTTTTCTGATTGGTCCTCGTAGATGGAGAATTTTTGCGTCAACAACTCCATTGAGTGAAAGTAAGTGTATTCAAACTTTACAGAACGAAATAAAAAATAAACCCTAGTTCAATTTGTGTTCGTATGTTGATGTGGTAAAGAATAAAATATAGTCAACATGATTTGTTCTTGAATAACGTTTTAGTAATAATTAAGCCATACATTTATAGGTCTGCACTGCCTTTCTATGTTTTCAATCCAATAATAAGGAAATAGATAGCAATATATGTTTTACAAATTTCAGTCGTCTCAACATTAGGTATCTACAAAAGTCACAAATAAAAATAAAATCATTTTGTATTTTCTAAAAAAAAATAATAAAAATGTAACGTTTGTATTATATTTAAGCTTGTTATCTCTCGTGACAAAATAGTTAAGTTATGCACAATGTCGAGCCCAAAATTAGTACACTTAGATGAGTGAGAGTGTATTTGTCCATTACTTATGGAGACTTCGGATTTGAAGGCATGAAGGCATCTCAAGGTTTTAAGCCTTCTGTTGCTACTATTGAAGAATATTCATTTGCTATATTGGTACACTTTTGGTTATTGCAGGCACCAATGTATTTTAAAAAGAAAGAGTTTATTACTTAAAAACTAGTTTTTAAAAGATCCCTTTTAGTGGTGTACTTGGTTGTGAAAGGGTTAAATATAAAGTTTTCCAAAAAGTTGTTTAAAAATGCTATAAATTTGGGTGAGAGGTCATTTTAAGTCACTTTCATAATAAGTGCAATTTGTGGAAAAATTATGCGCACGGATGTGATTTGCCCCATGCGCATGACCCGGTATCATTTTTTATTAGGGCATACTTTCCAAAATTTTGTGCATGGAAAAACTCAGTCATGCGGATAGCAGTGCTGAAAATTTAAATTTTGCTATAAATATGACTTGATTCCCTCCAAATCTTTTAAGAATTTTCCCTCGCTTCTAACTATATCTTCTGGGGAGTTTCACATATAAGAGAGCAGTATTGTCTCTCTCTAATTCAAATTGAGTGTTATTTTGAGAGTTTGGGACATTTTTCTAAATCTACTTTCAGTTGAGAAATGAATTGAGAGGTTTTTATCCCCATATGTCCTGATTTACATCTCAATTTCATTTAAACCATATTATTTACACTCCAAGATCTAGAATGAGGTGATCAAGCTATTGATAGTTAGATCATGTTGTGGATTTAGGATAACGAGTGGAATTTCGTACCCAGGAGATGAAGCTTCAGTCGGATTTTTCATTCGAACAGGGCAGAGTCATAATATCCTTAGGTAATTTCTTGCGAGTGCATGGAAGTGAATTGCCTTCATGTATTGTGAAAAATGGACTTTTTAAATCTAATGAGATGTTAGGTCACACCGAGGATTTTTATCGATAGGTTGGGGATTTTCCTCTTATACAACCGGTACTGTGTGTTTTTGCGTGATTGCTTTTCATTCTATATTGCTTAGTTGTGTATGTGTACTTGCACTTCACCTTAATCACATTGTAATTTGAAGAATGTCTTAGGTCGATATCTTGCTTGAAATCATAATTTAAAATTGGGAAAATTTGATTAGATAACCTCTTCACTTCCCTCTATGTTATTTTAGTCTTCACACACTTATGTTTTCAAATAAAAATCTTTTTTTTTTCTCAAATTACTCAAAGAAGGAAAAAAAATTGTATTATTTCAATGCAAAAAATAAAAACAAGGAACTTTCCAAAAATTTAAATTAACAAAAATATTTTTAAGTTTTTTTAAAATATATGAAAAATAAACTGACAAGGATCAAATCAAGGATAGAATTCATGCATTAAAAAATAATTCAAGACTAAAATCAAACAAACATCAAGACTAAAGAAAGAATAAATTATAGGCAGACCTACTCTGTGGAGAGGTCAAAACTATTCATCTTTGATCAGAACCCTCTCTGCCTGTAAGTGGTTTTGAGCTATGTAGGTATGTGTTTCGGATGGATAGGATCAGAATAGGGGTGTTCGGAAAAAAATTCAAAATTTTTGTAATTTTAAAATCCTTTCCAAATTCAAAAAAAATCATTTTTTTTTTCAATTCGGAAGATTCAGGATATTCAAAAATTTTGGAAATTTATTATTCGGAAAAGTTTCGAAAAAATTGGATTTATCAGCTTATCTTTTTCAATAATATCAAAATTATCATTTTTGATGTTTGATAATATGAGTTAGAAATGAGTGTTTATTTCTGGACTGATTAGGGAACATTATTTATCAAAAAGGCCTACCGGCTTCTAGCTCTCAAGGTACACATAATCACCTCTTTGTGTGTTTTTGTTATTATTATTCTTATATATTATTATGGTTTCAATTGTCTATTTCTACACTGATTAGGAATCATTATGATGGTGTGGAAATTGTGTTGTTTATTTCTATATTGTTTCGTGCATTCCAGATTTTCCATCAAATCATTACCATCTTTAAGACTGAAAAAAGCATCCGATTGGATACAATAGTACAATTCTTTTTCATTTACCATGTATGCTCCCCCTTCCTTATATGAATAAAAACCCAAAATTTCCTCTCTTTTTTATGCATCTCCTCCCTTATATTCTCTTTAAACCATCACTTAATCCCTCCCATCTTTCGCTAAAGAATAAGCAATAGAGACACCAAAGACCAAACACTTAAGACACCCGAGAAAAAAGATACATAACAACTCTCTCTATTTATATATACAAACTTAAATGTCTTACACAGACATAAACACCTGACTTGCAAAGTAAACCTCAAAATGAACCATGTTTTGTCGCTGAGTGAGAAAATCGGATATATTCAGTTACATACATATAAAAAAACGTATTGAGTAAACCTTAAAATGAAAATATGGATGAAACCAAATTATTAGAGGTAGAGAGATGGATGGGTGTAACCATATTTTGAGGGGAAAATAAAAAAAAAAACATAAAAATAAAGAGAGATGTAGAACACACAGACATAAACACACACATATAGGGAGTGAGAACAAAGAAAATACCTCAATAAAGAGTAATCATAGACACCCTATTGAGATCTTCAAAACAAAACCAAAAACAAGTTTCACTTCAAATCAGAAGACGTGCAAAGAAGAAACCTAAACGAAGAGACAAATAACATACCTCGAAATAAAAAATGGTTTAGCAATGCCATGTTAGGGGTCATTTTTGTGAAATAATCATCGAAGGACATAACCAGCAAAAAAAGTTATAAATCCCGAGTGATAATCGTGAGTAACAGGCGAGAGAGTTGGCCTGCTTTGAATGTAAAAACCAAGATAAAACTTATTTCTTTGAAAATAATGGATCATTTTCTTACCAATCGCATTCATGGTCTGGTTACAATGGTGGAGCCTTGATATTTATCTTTAAAGAGAGGGTTAGAGTAGAGAGAGTTTCAGTCCTTTGACAATGTTATGGATGGAAAAAATTTAGCGCATATATGGATATAAATTAATGGTTGAGATTGTTTTAAATGGAGGGTCCTGATTAAACTATCAAGTAATAAATTTATATATAAATAAAAATAGTTAAAATGACATGTAAAAATGTATTAAAATAAATAAAAATATTATTATTTTAGAAAATATTTCAAATACATCTGATCGGCGTGGCATTGAAAAGTTCGGATCGAAAATTTGAAAATTCAAAATTTATATATGATTTTGAAGTCCATTAAAAAAATTGAAAGTTTTGAAAATCAAAAAATTAGAAAATCGGATAATTAAAATGGTGCCAAAGTCATAAAAATTAGGATAAAAAATTAAGAAATTCTAAAGTCCAAAAATAATTAACACCCCTAGAGCTATGAGTATCAAAGGGAGTAGGGTGGGAACCATCATGCCTACCAACCTATTGAACAATCAATTCGTATTTTTTTATCCTAAATAGATCTAAAAATTAAAATAGCAGCTTTGGTAACTAGGATTTTTCTTAACCTTGAAGGTAACCTCGTCTTAGGATTTAGAGGTACAAACTTTTATCTTCTCCTAACTCCTTGACTTTTACAGGTGAGGTCCTAGTCCTTAGACCTATGGGACTTAGCTTGAAATTATCGATAGTGAAACGTTGATTATAGGCATCTTAAATACTCTCCGAAATCATACGTAATTTTTTATGAGTGCACAAGAGAGAATTGCCATCTTGTATTATGTAAAATGAATTTTTCACTAATTAGATTCTAGCTCGCATCGAGGTTTTTTATCTGTAGGTTGGGGTTTTACCTCGTATGCCCGGTGTTGTCTGTTTTTGTGGGATTGCTTTTCATTCGATGTTGCTTAATTGTATATGTGTGCTTGTAATTCACCTATATCACTTTGTAATTTGAAAAGTGCCTAAGGTTAGGTCTTACATGGAATTGGAATTTAAAATTGGAAAAATTTTATTAGATAACCTATTCAACCCCCCCCCCCCACCCCCCCCCCCCCCAACCCCCTCTTGATTATTTTTATGTTCACGTACTTGCATTTTCAATTAGTATCAAAGGGCAACTGCTCAATTAGGCTTAACATATTGAGTAGATCCTTGTTATTGTATGTGTAATTGTTTGTTGTGAATATATATGGATATTTCTTATTTTTATGCATTAGGTGTAAGTCTACACAATGTCCATTCATTCTCGCGCTAATAATTACCTAAGAACACTTCACATGGTTCAAGTGTGTCTAGTTACGAAATTGCACAAAATGAAAATGTGGGGAGTGATGATGAGAAAAATATTGAAATTAATTGTGGTTACAATAAATTATTTCACAAGTCACTCAAATTGAAAACGTCAAACATTAAAATGTGAAACAAAATTGAACTTTTTTAAGAGGAAAGAGGATTGTTGAAAGAAAAAGAGGAAACGACTTTTGAGCTCAAATATGAGCTAAAATGAGTGAAAATTATCAAAAATATTCTTAAGAGACTAAGAAAGGTGAACTTCTTGAAATGAAATATACGCTTGAAAAAAATAGTGAAATGAAATAAAATAAGAGAATATCAAAGAGAAAATGTGTATCTCAAAGGTTATTTTTCTAATATTTTGAAGGTGAAATTTTCTTTAGAGGAAAGACTGGAAAAGATGAACAAAACATTTTTTAAAAATCCATGATTCGAAATGGAACAAAAGTATTTGATTTGACTATTTTAATTCTCCTTCTAACACTTCTACTATATTTGTACATGAGAAGAAAGATGATAAAAAGGAGGATTCTACTCAAGTTAAGAATGAAAAAGTTATTTCTAAAAGAAAAGAACTTGAGAAAAATGTGTTGTCTAACAAGAGTACAAATGTACTTGTTGTGAAAATTGAGAAGAATCCTCAAGTCAATCAACCTAAGTTTGTCCTGTTAGTGTTTTATTAATGTCCGTTTAGAATCTAGGAAGTTTTTTTATGTGTCCTAGATCACAGTTAGTATGTCTAAAACCGCTAAATTCGACATGTCAACACATTCATCCATGACGGCGTCGTTCTTAATCTGAAGTTATCATGTTCTCACTATCTTCATACGTGCGTAGTGCATCATCACCGAGAATCGTGCAACATGCATCTTCAACATTCAACATTCCCACTACTCCACTCGTATTTATGGTAAAATAATTAATTTGGAGTTTTTAATGGTTACATAAGTATTTGGGAATTTTTAGAAAATATTTTTTTAAGGTTTCAAAATATTTTTCTTCGTAGAAAGAATTTTTTCTAAGTGTAGAGGCCAGAAAAATTGACTCTGACTTCGTTCAAGCGATAGAGCAATGTCGTTCAAGCGACATGCTGCTGTCACGCGAAATCGTTCAAGCGACAACTTTTTTCGTTCAAGCAACAGCCCTCTTTCATTCGAGCGATGCGCCGCCTCAATTTCTGTATTTATAGCACTGTTCATCATTCATGTTTTTCAAGTCTTTGGCACTCACGTTTGTACAGAACTGCTGCACAAAATAGACTTCGTTTTTTCAAGACCTTCGTACCTTTTGTATTCACAAATCATTCCCAAACATATATGTGAATCTTTATAAACTCTAGATTAATTGTTCTACTCATCTGGAGTATTCTTGAGGAGAAAAAGGTTGTTCTCCATTGCTGACTTAGAGATCTTGTAGGATCTCTTGCCGACGACGACGAACCGATGCTTGCTGGTATTCGTGTGTCACTGTATTTTACTCTAATTGTAAGTATTACGAATTATAGTGAAATAAAAGTGGTTTTGCCCCTTTGGGAGATTTTTCCTCATATTGCGATTGACTATGCATGCGTGGTTTGAATTACTTTGTCTGTCACAATTTATTTGCAAGAGTTAGGATTTTGGGGATTAAAAATTAGAATTTAATTAAACAAGTTAATCATTGACTGTTGGTGCACTCTCTAATTGGTATCAGAGCCTATTACACAATTATACCATGTAATTTTTTCACAAAATTTGTATAGATATAAATTTTGGTCTAAAAATTGATTTTTGAAAAAAATGCAATTTCAATGGAAAACTTGTATAATCGAGTGCCAATTTTTTACGGGTCAAATTACGCACATTGGAAAGCCCCTATGAACTCTCACTTAAAGGCCATTAATGAACGTGTTTGGGTAGTGTGTGAAAGAGGGTGAACGCCTCCCACTGTCACTGTAGATAACGTAACAACTTTAAAACCTGTTACTACATGAACTGAGAATGAATTTAAATAGAGCACATATAACTCACGTGGGCTTAGTGCAATTTTCAGAAATGTCACTCCCAATGAGTTCCGGCGCATCATGATGTGTACCACATCAAAAGAAGCAAGGGATATTCTTCAAGTTACCCGTGAAGGCACTAATGCAGTTAAGAATCAAAATTGCAAAATTTAACTACACAATTTGAGATAATCACTATGCTTGAATCTGAGTTTTTTGAGGAAGTCTATGCACACTTATCTAATATTGTAAACATGAGTTTCAATTTGGGTGAACACATTCCCGATGCTAGAGTAGTTAAAAAGATTTTGAGATCACCGCCTAAGCGTTTTATCCCTAAAGTCACTATGCTAAATTCTTTAGGAAATTTGAGTAGTCTGAAATTTAAAGAATTGGTAGGAGACCTCCAGACTTATGAAATTGGCATGTTTCCTCACACGATAAAATCAAAAGATAAAAGGGTAGCACTTAAAGCCCAGGCTAGGAAGAGTGAGGGGTCAGCAAGAAAGATAGGTGAGTCATGTAGGAGAAGAGAGGAAGAGTTGTCTAATTCGGAGTTTGATTTTGACTTTGAGGATTTGGCTTTGTTTGCAAAAAATTTCAAGAAATTTCTCGAATTAAAGAAAAATGAAAATTTCAAAGATAAAAAGAATTTTGAGAAAAATAAGTTTAAAAAGAAAAAAGATAAAGATAAAAAGGAGGACGCACCTAACAAAGACGAGAATAGATGTTATGAGTGTGATATTAGAGGTCATAAGGCATTTAAGTGTCCTACTAGGTTGAAGCTTCAAGACAAAGGCAAAGATTATTTAAATTCCTCCATGAGTTATGACAGTGAGGTCGAGTCGGTGGATTCTGGAGACGAGTCACTGCATGAATGTAACTTCATTTCATTCATAACTAGTCATCTGAGTACTAACACTACACCTTACGACGATGAGGATGCTACTTTACAGGGACACCATCGACAGTGGAAGCGATATGAGTGAGTGGGAGGATGCTGCAAGTGGGAGAGAGAGTGATCTTCGACGCGCATATGCCGATTTATATGCTGATTCTTTTAAAACTAAAAAGTGTAACAAAGCATTAAAAATTAGGATCGTTGCCTTAGAGAAATATTTGGGATAGACGAGAGAGGGAGAGTCCTCCATTAGAAATACCTTGAGAGAGGGAGAGAGAGAGAGAGACTGTTTGTGTTGAGAGAAGGAGAGAGTTTGTGTAGAGAGAGAGAGTCAGTTTGGAGAGAGAGTGATGTTTAGAGAAAGAAAAAAGGGACTTGATCAAGAAAGTGGATAGTCTTACGAGTGAGCTCCAGGCCTCTATGGATAATCAGAAGAAACTTGAAGCCCAGCTTACTCATGACATTGAGAGAACCAGGGAGGTCAAGGTAAAGATAAAGGATAGATCTAAAAAGATGGGAAAAATGCTCCTCGCCCCTTCTTTAGGTTTTGATGAAAGGCAGGGAATAGGTTTTGATGGTGCATCCACATCTCATGTGATACCGGAACCAATTCTTTAGTTTACTACGAATCCATATGGCCATCAATAAAAACCTCGGAGAAAAGTTCGGCCAAGAAAAGAAAACCAAGGTCGGACAAAGATTGTGTATTTCTGTACCTACGGCAAAAGAAAGGGACACATTAGGGAGTTTTACTATAGTTTGGGTCAGACACGACGTACATTTTCTCCACCACGTACCACTAGCGATTTTTTGAGTCTTAGAGAGCAGGTTGAGTTTCTAGTCGCCACATCTCAGAGTCTAATGGAAGAGTTCTAACAGATTTTTATGCCATCAGCAGACACTTCTAATATCCCGACTAGAGCTAACAATGACAAGGGAAAATAGAAGGTTACCTCATATTAGGTGCCTAAACTCGATGCAAAAGCTCTTTTTGTTCATGTTGCTCTTAAAGCACATAATACTTCTCGGTGGTATTTTGATAGTGGATGCTCCAGGCACATGACAGGTGATGTCTTATTTTTTTACCTACCTAAAGCCACCCTTGGAGACGGGAGCAAGTCTATCATAGTAGGATGAGGTACTGTAGAGATGCTAGGGTTTCTTAAGCTAGAGGATGTTTTGTACGTCAAAGGTTTGGAAGCAAACCTTCTCAGCATTAGCCAGTTGTGGGACGCTGACTTTACTGTAAAGTTTGACCGGAACGAGTGAAATATTTATGATCAAGCTAGTAAACTTCTATTGTAAGGGGTGAGGACTGAAGATAATTGATATGGGATTGTGACCAAGTCCTCATTTATCTGCAACAGTGCCACGATCACTCCTATGGATCTATGGCATCAACATTTAGGTCAAGTGAATTTTAGAGATTTGGAAAGATTAGCTAAAAACGACCTAGTACGTGGCTTGCCATCACTTGGAAAGCCGACTTTCGTAGTTTGTGAACCCTATCAGTTGGGAAAGCAAGTCTGTAGCCCCCACAGGAAGTTAAATTCTATTACCACTTCACGAGTGCTTGAGTTGATACACATGGATCTTATGGGTCATACTCGTACTGAGAGTTTGGGTGGTAAGAGGTATATCCTCGTGATGGTAGATGATTTCTCTAGTTACTCAATTGTAGGTTTTCTGAGAGAGAAATCTGATGTTGTGGAATTTCTTACGACCAAGTGCCATGTCATTAAAAATTAATATGGATTCACTGTCAATAGGATACGTAGTGACAACAATACTGAGTTTAAGGAAGCTAAAGTAGATATTTACTGTGATAGCCTTGGGATCAAACATGAATTTTCGGTCGTGAAGACTCCTCAGCAAAATGGGATTATTGAGAGGGAAAATCAAATGATTAAGGATATGGATAGATCTACACTTTTAAGTCGTAGAGCTGCTAAAAGATTTTGGGAAGAGGCGGTGTCTACCGAATGCCATACGATGAATAGGGTTTACCTTCGTCCACACACACTTAAGACGCCCTTCGAATTGTGGACTGGAAAGAAACACAACCGTTCATATTTTCCTATCTTTGGGAGTAAATGGTACATCCTACGGGATAGAGAGAAATTAGAAAAGTTCAAATCCTGGAGCGACGAGGGAATATTGTTAGGATATTCATTGACCATTAGAGCATATCTGATTTTTAACCTCATTAGCTCTAAGGTTATGGAGTCAATAAACGTCACCGTGCAAGATGACGAACTGTCAGCGTTTGTTAATTCTAACCTTTTGTGTAAGGATGAAGCACTTCCTAATAATGATCCCATTGTGCCTCCCACACCTAGGGTGGATCCTATTCCTGAATTAGGGGACACTCATGCTTGGGTTCGCAAGAGTCGTGATCCTACTGCTATTCTAGGAGATTCCACCCTAAGAGCCAAGACTCGTGCTCAACTAGAGAGCGTTGTTAGCCATGTTTGCTACACGTCAAAAGTCGATCCCAAGAATCATAAGGAAGAACTCAAAGATGAACATTGGATATGCACTATGCAGGATGAGTTGCTTCAGTTTAGAAAGAATGATGTCTGGGAACTGGTCCCCCGACCTAATGAACAAATGTGATAGGTACCAAGTGGATCTTTAAGAATAAGATGGATGAGACTGATACTATTATACGAAATAAGGCTAGGTTGGTCGCTTAAGGCTACACACAGATAGAGGGTGTAGACTTTGTTGAGACATTTTCTCTTATTGTGAGGCTTGAGTCCGTTCACTTACTACTTGCCATCGCATGTCATATGCGCTTCAAGTCAAGAGTGCCTTTATGAATGGCATTCTACAGGAGGAGGTTTACATAACACACCAAAAGGCCAAATTGGCACCCTTCAGCCAGCCAGCCTTATCACGGTCATTGACCGTGATAAAAACATGCATTTTTTGTCACGATCATTGACCATGACAAGGCCGTGACAAGCCCTCATCACGGTCAAGGACTGTAACATGTACGTGACAATGTCCACAGTAAAAAAAACCTCCCCTTCCTTTTTTCCCACCATTTTAATTTCCCTCCCTCTTTCTCTCTCTAAGCGACAACTCTCTCTCTCTCTCTCTCTACGACTTTGGGACGTTTTATCTTTCTATTTCTCTTCCATTTGTATATATGTGTGTGTGTATGTGTGTGTGTAAATGTGTGTGTGTGTATGGTGGGGGAGGGAGCAGGGTTGGGGGTGGGAGGTGTTTATGCGCGCGCGCGTGTGTGTGTATATGCTCGTGTGTGTATATATATATGTGTGTGTGTGTGTGTGTGTGTGTGTGTGTGTGTGTGTGTGTGTGTGTGTGTCTGGTGGGTAGTGGCAGTGGGGGGAGGGGAGGGGGCAGGGATGGGGGTGGGGCTGCTTGTGTATATGCGCACGTGTGTGTGTGTGTGCGCGCGCATGTGTGTGGTGGGGGGAGGGGTGGGGCAGGGGAAATGGGGCGGGAGGTGGGGCTTGTTAATTTTTTTTATTAAATTTCGATTGGTTTATTAGATATTGCCCCTCATATGCAAGTAGTGCCCCTTGTAAAAGAATTGATTGATTATTAATTTTTTTAGTAAATTAATAATTAATGCCCCTTTCATATGCAAGTAGGATTGCCCCTCATTGTAAATTAGTAAATTAATAATTGTATACTTTAATTCTTAGTTTAATTGATGAAATGAATTAATTGAGTAGATGAATTAGAAGGAGTACGAGATACACATTTGATGTTGCTATTGCGGTCAGATTATAGTGGATCGATGTTCGGTTGGTTAATTTTAGAAGTGGCATGACCACTGGATTATTGTCCATATGGGGGTGGGATTTTTCAACTTTTTTTAAAAATTTCTTTGTATCACGAACAATATATATATATATCGTATGATAATTAAATGAAACATATTTGAAATTACATATAGTGCGCATAGACACTAGCCTTCTAGTTCTTATGCGTATGCATTCAATAGCCCTTAGACCTATTCGAGAGTCATTATCCCTGTAATGAGATCTCTCGAATTATCCCATTTGGACAGTATGGGACTGCATAATTTCTGTATAATAATATTCTCAGTCACTTAAAGTTGTTAGTTTTGGAGGAAGTTCTGCAGTCGTGTCCTAATGTTCTCTAGGTACATACTAGATTGATAAGTGTGAGTGTTATATCAATTGATCAATTGAAATAACACTCACACTTGCCAATCTATGTCATGTACTTGGATAACCATGGGGATATGCTGTCGAATTTTTCTCAAATCGTAACAATGTGCATGAGTTGTTAAGTATATTACAGAAATATGCGGTCTTGAATGGGATAGGACCACTAACCCTTTAGAGGAGATGGAGGAAATAGGAATTTCTATTATAAATTGAATTTGAATTTCAAATTTAAAAATCGAATATAAATAAGACATAATTAAATGAAACATACTATAATCTAAGTTTTGTTTATACTAATCCAGGAATATACGCTTCTTACCTTTAATAGGTGATTAATTATAGTAGTTGTGATGGGATATCCTAAATACAAAGAGTGGATGAGTGAGAAAAATAGAATGGGGGATATGTTTCACAGAGGTGCTAATGAATTTGTGAAATACGCAAAGAGATGTCATAATAATGAAGAGTTTTCGTGTCCGTGTGCTAGGTGTAAGAATGGTAAGGTGTTTGAGTGGAAAGCAATTGAACTACATTTTTTAAGATTGGGTATACAAGATAATTACCGATTTTGGAGTTTTCATGGTGAATTGAAAGTTCCTTTTGTCCCCGAACAACCTTCACAACAACCTTCAACAAGTATGATAGATGTAGAAGAGGACGACGTAGATGATAATATGTTAGAGGATTTAGTTGATGATGGTACAGAGTTTATGAAGTGGAGGAGAATGAGGTCACTGATGATGTACAAGGTTCAGGTGCTCGTGAAGATATCACAATAAACCGTGACGATGACTACCAAAGTTTAAAATTTAAGGCGACCCAACCGTTATACTCTGGCTGTGAGAAAGATCAAATAACTTTACATGCCATGTCGGTTTGCACAGTTTGAAGATGCAGTACGGTTTGTCTAGCAATAGCGTGACAGGAATTCTGAATTCGGTGAAAGGCTTACTACCCAAGGAGAATGTTATAAAGAATAGTTTGAAAGGTTTGGGAATGAAGAATAAATCGATTCATGCTCGTGTGTATGACTACATACTATATCGAAAGGAGCATGAAAATCTCAATCATTGTTCGGTATGCGATGACCCTAAATATGTCCAATCTACTAGAAAGGAAGGCACAAGCTCCAAAGTGCCTCAAAAAGTGTTGAAATATTTTCCCGTTGGGCCTAGATTAAAGCGATTTTTCACAGTACCATGAATAGCGAAGGTAATGACTTGGCATGCTAGGGCTGAAGTAGGGGTAATCTCATGTGTCATCCTATTGATTCCAGAGCTTGGAGGAGTATGAATTATGAGTATCCTGATTTTGCTCGAGAACATCGTAACATTCGTTTGGCTATATAAACAGATTGTTTCAATCCATTTGGAAATCTAAGCACCAATCAAAGTGTATGGCCAGTGATCCTAGCCCCACTCAACCTCCCTCCTTTATAGTGTATAAAACCTGAATTTTTGATGTTGTCTTTGTTGATACCTGGGCCAAGAAACCAAGTGATGACATCGATTTCTACTTGGATCCTTTGGTATAAGAATTAAATGAGTTGTGGGAAGAGGGTGTGCAAGCATTTGACTCTTTTAGAAAAGAAGAGTTTACGCGGAAAGCTATATTAATGTGGGTAATTCATGATTTTCCAGCTTATGGGACATTATCCGGTTGTGTAGTACATGATTATTTGGGGTGTCCTATTTGTGGAGAGGAAACTGAAGATGTCGAAGAATGGAAAAGGTAAGTTTAAATTATTTTAAGTTTTACATTATTTTAGATTATTTTATACATGATTAAGTTTGTAATATGCAGAAAATATGAATCTTATGAGAATAATAAAAGATAAAAAATAATGGTACAATTTGTAAGGACACAAGTCTTCAATTGAGTCTTATGTAGTATTGGCTCAATTTTGGACAAAAACACTTCAGTCATAGGATAGAGTTCTTGAACATCCATCAACCTTATGACATGTTAAAGTTGAAGACGTTGCAGCCTGCTTTTGAAGAGAACATCATTATCGAGTTTCAGTGCCATGTTTCACGTCATCAACATCATATTTCAAGTCTCCAAAGGTATGAATGCTTTTATATATTTATAGGAGGCTTGGAATATTATTTAAGGGTGTAATTTTTATTTAAAATAAAGTTTTTGGGCTTAAATTAAAAAATGAAGATTCCGACATTTTGTTCGAAATTATCGTTCGAACGAGAATGTCGTTCGAATGAGAATGTTATTCGAACGAGTTTGCCAATGGGTTTTCCCATTTTGGCCACTGACTTTTCGTTAGAAAAGTCGTTCGAACGAGATTTCTGGCTGGAAATTTTTTTGGTCGTTTTGTCCCACTTTCCCACCTTTGTACCCACTAACTCGGTTCCAGATTTATTTATACGGGGACCCCTTTTGAAAAACTAACTTTTGACATTTTCTAAATACATTTGAGAGAACATTTTAGAGCGAAAAATTTCTTAGTTCATTGTTTAGTGTTTTTGTGAAACCATTAACTAATTTCTACAAAAACACTTATACCCAAAGTTTACTTTATCCAAGTTTCTACGTCTATATATTTGCTTGGAGTGTTTTGACACCGGGTTCCCTTTTCTACCCAAGAATTAAAGAGTTTGGGTCATGTTTCTCTACCCCAACAAAAGGAGACATGTTTGTTTACGCTACGGTGTTCCCACTCGAAGAAAGGCTTTGTGTGTAGGTGACGGTGTCCAAAACCCCATCGGTGGAGTTCGAGACTGTGGACTCCTCCACAGTTATTCGCTAGGCGGAGGTTGAAGATCGAAGAAGCGCGTCAAGGCTTGAAGGGAGTCAAGTCTGTTGTGTAGGTCCTCTTGTCGAGTCTTTGTAAAATTCATACCATACTTAGTGAATTTGTTAGGCCAGGGTCATCCGAGGTTTTTTTCCGATTTGGGTTTTTCCTCGTACATAAGCAAGTTGTGGGATTGTGAATTTATTTTATCTTTTGAAAAAATCACCTAGAATGTATGCTTAGGGTAAAAAGATAAAAATTGGGTTTAATTCACAATCTTGCTTAAAATGGTGTATGTTTAATTATTTGGGTAAGTTTATTTTAAGTTAATTTAATTCAAGTTGGCACTAAATTAATTGGATAATATTATTACCTAAATTGTTTAAACTTGTTAAGTCAATTTGGTTTGAGTGAATTTAAAGTATGTGTGTGTTTACTTTAATTCAGTTTGTAGTATTTAATTTTAATTTGTTTTAATAAATTAAAATTTATGCTCACTATAATTTTCATCTTTTTAAAGAAAAGAAAACTAAATAAATGTTGGAAAATTAAATTTTGTTAGTAACCATCTTTATTCCTCACTTATAGGAAATTTAAGTGAAAGTTTTTAAAATTGGGGGTCTACGTTTCCAACAAGTGGTATCAGAGCTGGAGCGTTAATTTATTGCATTAAGGTCCTTTTAGATATCTTTGGTTAAAAAATGGATTTTTCCCCATTTTTTAAATTTCCTATTTTCGATGGTTCTAATTACGCATATTGGAAAACTCGTATGCGTTCGGAACTTAGGCCTATAGACGATAGGGTTTGGTTACCCGTAGTTAATGGGTGGTCTCCACCTCCTTGTTTAATAGAGAATGAGCGCGTCCCCAAACCCGTTGAGCGTTGGAGTGAGAATGAACTTAAATTCGTTAATTTTAATTCCCAAGGTCTAATTGCCTTGTTTAGTACGGTCATATCAGATGAATTCCGACGTATGATGATGTGTGAAACCGCTAAGGAAGTTGAAATATCCTACAACTCACTCACGAGGAAACAAGTGTCGTAAAAGCTTCTAAACTCAAAAACCTTACCACTCAATTTGAAACCATAAAAATGGATGAAAAAGAAACATTCGATGAGTTTTATGCTAGACTCTCCGACATAGTAAATTCTTCATTTAATTTAGGAGAAAATACCTGACGACCGAGTTGTAAAGAAAATTCTTGGGTCCCTACCCGAGAGATTTATCCCTAAAGTGACCGTGTTAAATTCTTTACCGACCTTACACTCTACCAAACTTGAGGAACTAGTAGGTGATTTGCAAACCTATGAGCTAGATATGTTTCCCTCCAAAAATAAAAATAAAATTGATAAGGGCATTGGTTTGAAAGCCCGAAAGGAGGAAAAACAAGTTGTGGTTGATGAGAGTGATAGTGACTCGGAGGACATGGCTATGTTTGCTAGGAAATTTTGAAAATTTCTTAAATTTAATAAAGATAAGTTTAAAAATGATTTTAAGAAATTTGAAAATTCTAAGCATAACAGAGTCAAAAAGATCCCTAAATTTTTTAATGAAAACCTTAATAGGGACGAGTCTAATAGGTGTTATGGCTGTGAGGGTTATGGACATAGGGCTTTTGAATGCCCCACTAAACTAAGGAGAGAGGGTAAGCAACTTATTTCATATAATGCCACCCTTAGTGATAGTGATAAGGAAGAGGGAACTGATTCCCCCATTGAGCGCAACTTTACCGCGTTCATAGCTAGTCATGTTAGTGAAAGTGAGATATTATCCGGCGATGATAACTTAAAACATGACACTTTTGAGGATTTTGTTTGTGAGGCTCTAAAAGATGATGGTAGTGAGAGTGGATTAGAGAGAGTGTGTGAAAGTGAAAATGAGGTTGATATGAGTGAACTTCAATTTGCATTTCAAGAATTATATGTCGAATCTATAAAATTAAAAAGGGGAAATTTAAAGTTAGAAGCGAGTTTAAGGGAACGTGCCAAGGTTGTGAATGAAAGTGTGTTTGTTTATGACCTTAGGACACAAGAGAGAGCTCTTCGAGAGAAGCTTGAGTATGTAGAAGGCGAGAGAGATGGTCTTAAGGGCTCAATAGAATCCTTGAAAAAGGAGCTTCTCGCATTTGAAGAGCGCAATATTTTATTAGAGTCTCACATTTTAGATTTAGAAAATAAATTAAAAGACTCTAGTAAAGTCAAATTTGATTTGGAGTGTCATTCGAAGAAATTAGATAAAATATTAGGAACGGTCCAAATTAAAAATGACATGTGTGGTTTAGGCTTCGATACTTGTAATGAGTCAACTCATAAATCCAAAACCAATGTTTTAAGAGAATCACCTAGGAAAACCTTTAGAGATCAATCCTTAGGTACCACCTTTCGATGCGTTTTTACTTGTTCTCATTGTGGTCGAAAAGGTCATCTTAGGAAGTTTTGCTTTAATCTTAAACGAGGTCCTAGAAAATCCCAACGTAAGGCAACCGAGGTAGCCAAAATTCCTATATCCCAAGATCGTCATTCATCATTAGTTTGGGTTAGGAGATCCGACTTGGTAGCTTTACAAGATAGGATTTTTTATTCTCATTTGCTTTCATACGATACCTCCCTTGCGAAATCTAAAGGTTAAATGTGTTAGTTGTTTGCCTACTCTAGCCTTTTATGCTTTATATCATATATCCTTGCTAGTTGTATGCATGTTTATCATCTTTCTAGTTTATGCGCTATGATTAATCACATGCTAGAATTATGATTTATGTTTATCTTTTGTGTTATATTCGTTTCATTTTAAGTTTCATTAATTGAAAAATACAAAAATATTTTGTTTATCATTTGTGTTTTTATCTAAGGAGTAATTTAGACTTAATGAAAGATACAAATGATTTTTGTTTGTCTTTTGAGTAAATATTTTTTATGTTTCGTTAAAAATTTCGAAAAACTCAAAAATATTTTTGTTTTGTGTGTATTTTTAGTTTGACACACTTTATATGGCATATACTTGTGTTTGAATCTCTTCTTTTTCGCTTCCATGTGGCTAGAACTTTTGGTTAATATTGTCAATCCTTAAAATGTTATTTGCCATGCCTACATGGAGTAGTTGAATTTTGCTTTGCTTAATGGATTCGATTTTCATATGCCTCAATTCACACATGCATGAGCTCATTTAAAATTTAAATGTCACATGTATATTTGAGCTAAGTGAGATGTTCTCCCATCAATTTAGTCATCTACATTTTGCTATGACTATGGAGGATTTGTGCATGTAATAACCGTTTCTCGGATTTAAAAAATAGAAAAATATGTTTATCCGATGTAGTTGTTTATCAATGGAATTGGGCTGCGAAAGACAAAATTACTTTGCGTGAAAAGCCACCATTGAATTTTAGGCCTTAAAAATGTGGCATTAAAAAGAATATTTGTTAAGGCCGAAATAGTTTAGTTAATATGTTCAAAAGAAAAGTAAAAGAAAATTATGAGGAGTTTGGTAGGATATATTAACAGGTTTGCACAATGACTTTGTATCCTAGTTAAGCTTTTATTGTCATGACTCTATTAGTTTGTAGAATCATCAAAATTCTAGGCTTATGTTCATTATGTATGCTTGTTCATTGAGTTCAATTTATATTGTCACATGAGGCTATATATAAATGTGATAAAGCTTTGCAATCAAATGAGACCTCTGTGAATATGTTTTAAGTGATTGGGTTGAAATTTAATTGTTACTAGTTCACACCCCTACACTTCCATTTACCACATGTATTTAAACACATGTTTTCCATACGAGTGTGAAAAGTTTAATGTATTTTGTGTCATGTGTGGTGTTTATTCCTATATATATGTGTGTGTGCATTAGTGATATTCATTATGTCCACATATATATGGTAATTTTTTTTAGTCTTTGCCATTTTAGCTAGTCCACCTATGCTTTAATTCATAATTGGTATCTAATTGGTTGTAAAAATTTTGTTTGATATCACATGCTCAGTCTCTTATGTTTCAAATTGATATCATTTTGTTCGCATCATAGTTAGCATCCATTAATTTTGCTTGGATTAGTTATTGTCTATTATTGCCCATATGCTTTCATGTCCTTAACACTTTATGCATCTTCGTTGTACTTTTTTTCCCATATATATATCCCTTGTGTAGTTTTTAGGGAGAGAATTCATACTTAATTCTATTAGGGGAGAAATGAGTACTTTATTAATTCTCTCACCCTTGTCTATTCCTGAACAAAAAGGGGGATAATTATAGGGGGGAAATGGTATTTAATCATATTATAATCATATCTTAGTTTAGGAGATTTAACTTAGGGGGGAGCGCTATCTTCTTAGGTTGATCATAGTTGATAAAGGAGAATTAATTTAGGGGGAGTATTTATTTTACATGCATTTAATATTCTTGATATTCCCTATGCGTTTGAGAGTTTGCTTAAGTGTACCGGAATTTTTTTAAGTGGAAACTTTAATCGACAAAGCTATTTATCCTAAGTGGTCAAACTTCTCATTTTTAGTTTTTGGGTGGGAAGTTTTTGAGTCTAGAGAGCTTGACGTCCCTTTAGGATTTTGTTTTGGCTTTTGTCCCGGAATAGCCAAAGGAGGAGATTTGTAAGGACACAAGTCTTCAATTGAGTCTTATGTAGTGTTGGCTCAATTCCGAAAAAAACATTTGAGTCATAGGATAGAGTTCTTGACCATCCATCAAGCCTATGACATGTTAAAGTTGAAGACATTGCGGCCTACTTTTCAAGAGAACATCATTGTCAAGTTTCAGTGCAACGTTTCACGTCATCAACATCATATTTCAAGTCTCCAAAGGTATGAATGCTTTTATATATTTGTAGGAGATTTGGAATATTATTTAAGGGTGTAATTTTTATTTAAAATAAAGTTATGGGGATTAAAATTGAAAAATGAACATTCTGACATTTCGTTCGAAATTGTCGTTCGAACGAGTTTGCCAACGAGTTTTCCCATTTTGGCCACTGACTTTTCGTTAGAAAAGTCGTTCGAACGAAATGTCGTTCCAACGAAAATCTCGTACAAACGAGATTTCTGGCGGGAATTTTTTTTGACAGTTTTGTCCCACTTTCCCACCTTTGTACCCACTAACTCACTTCCAGATTTATTTAGTTCAGGAACCTCTTTTGAAAAACTAACTTTCGACATTTTCTAAATACATTAAAGAGAACATTTTAGAGAGAAAAATTTAATAGTTCAAAAGTTCATTGTTTAGTATTTTTGTGTAACCGTGAACTAATTTCTACAAAAACTCTTACACCCAAAGTTTAGTTTATCCAAGTTTTTACGTCTATATATTTGCTTGGAGTGTTTTGGCACCGGGTTCACTTTTCTACCCAAGAAGAAAAGAGTTTGGGTGTTGCTTCTCTATCCCAATAAAAGGAGACAAGTTTGTTTACGCTGTGGTGTTCCCACTCGAAGAAAGGATTCGGGTGTGGGTGACGGTGCCCAAGAGCCCCATAGGTGGAGTCTGAAGATCGAAGGAGCGCGTCAAGACTTGAAGGGAGTCGAGTCTGTTGTGTAAGTCCTCTTGTCGAGTCTTTATAAAATTCATACCATACTTAGTGAATTTATTAGGCCAGGGTTGTCCGGGGTTTTTTTCCCGATTTGGATTTTTCCTCGTACATCGGCACGTTGTGGGATTGTGAATTTATTTTATCTTTTGAAAAAATCACCTAGAACTCATGCTTAGGGTAAAAAGATAAAAATTGGATTTAATTCGCAATCTTTCTTAAAATGGTGCATGTTTAATTATTTGTGTAAGTTTATTTTAATTTAATTTAATTCAAGTTGGCACTAAATTAATTGGATAATATTATTACCTAAATTTTTTAAACTTGTTAATTAAATTAATTCGATTTGAGTGAATTTAAAGTGTGTGTGTTTACTTTAATTCACTTTGTTGTGTTTAATTTTAATTTGTTTTAAGAAATTAAAATTTGTGTTCACTATAATTTTCGTCTTTTTAAAGAAAAGAAAATTAAATAAATTTTGGAAAATTAAATAAATTTTGGAAAATTAAATTTTGTTAATAACCATCTTTATTCCGCACTTGTAGAAAATTAAAGTGAAAGTTTTTAAAATTGAGGGTCTACGTTTCCAACATAATCAGACAGCGAATTTAGGGTGTGGTTGTCACAAGAGGTAATTATAATGAAAATGGTCGTTATATAATGTTACACTATGATAAAACTTTACAACTAACCTAATTAATTTAACTATATTCTCAGCTCTTGAAGACGGGCTATGCGACATCAAGGCTTTCTCATCTAGCCACTAGACCCTTTTTCATGGCACAAGAGTACAAAAAGTACCGATTGAACGGTTACGTATTCGGCGCAAGGGTCTACGCGGAAAGTACAAATGTAAAGAATTAGGGCATTTCATAAAAGGCTCTAACTTTCTTTCGAGCGAGCGCAAAAGATAAAAACCTCGTTGAAGCTAAAATGACTTACTATGGTGTAATTCAAAATATATTTGAATTGGATTATATAAGCTTCAAAGAGGTTGTATTTTACTATGACTGGGTAAGAGTTGAGGATAAAAATGCTTGTAAAGTTGATCATGGCACCAATTTGATCATGGTTGACTTGTCCAAGTTAAAGAGCAACGACCATGTGATGGTTGAGCCGTTTGTTTGTGCATTTCAAAAGGTCAACAAAGTGTTTTATACGGAGTATATCAACAACGATCTGTTGTCAATTGTTCTACTTGCGCCAAAGCGTCTAAATAGCAGTGTGGATGATTTGGCTGCTTCTACCGAATATCAATCCATTTTTTATGATAACCCGAATTCGAAAAAAAAAATCAATTTGTAATAAATGTTCCGATTTGTACTTATCAATCCATTTTTAATGCTTTTACTTGATTTTCACTTTATCATTTTCACTCTTGTGTAGTGTGCATGTGTGTGAGCAGTAGGGGTGGGGGTAGGGATGTTTCAGATTTTTAGTAATTGTACATATTAGTAGTTAGATGATGTCTTAAATTTTTAGTAATTGTACATATTATGAGTTAGATGTTGTTGTTTTGGAATTTAGAATTAAGGTGTTAAACACTAATAATTCATTTGGATTTGTAGTAATTGTACATATTTGCATGTCTTCTTTTAATTCATTTGGATTTGTACTAATAATAATATTTTTTACCGAAAATGTCTCCTTCAGGTATTAAGGCGAGGATGATGATGTCGTCTGGGCTTGGTGGTAACGGAGGCGACGAGGGCTCCTCGGCCCCTAGGCTCCCCAAATATGAAAAATTGGGGATGGTCGTCAAAAATAAAACGGGTATATTAGCGAGATCCCTCGAGTTGGTAAAGACGATCATCGACCCGGGGTACACTAGTTGAAGGGAGGTTCCAAATGAGCTCAAGTTAGCTATTTGGGCGGCACTACAGGTAATGTATTTATATTTATATTTATATTTATATTTCAATTTATATTTATATTTATTCGTAACTAACATTGTATTTATTGGACAGAAACAATTCAGCCTGGCCTAGAACTACGTGATTCCGTCTTGGAGCAGTTGAGGGAGAAACACAAGACGTGGAAGAAAAATTTATGGGGCCGATACTTTGGGAAGACCCGAGACTCCATTATTCGAATGCGTGACTCTGTCCCACCGAAGGAGCCGATCTCATTGGCACAATGGCAAAAGTTCATTGACAATGATATCGGAAAGCGACAATTGGCATCTCGCCAATCGGGGAGGGAAAATCGGGTTAAAAAAACGAACATGCACTACTCCTGCCAAACGTTTTACGCTGAGGTGGAGCATAGGATGATGGTATGATTTTATTTTTCTATAATTACAGAAATAAGTTATTCTGCATTATTTTACTTTGCGGTCCCGATACTAATTTTGCTTTATTTTATTTAAGGGGACGGGGAGTGGCCCTAGGAGTAGGCCACATAGGCTCGATGCTTATGTGGCTATTCGGACGAAAAAGGGGAAGGATAAGGAGGTGTCTTCGATTGTTGAGTCCACAATTGTAAGTAATCCGACAGTTTACTTTTTGTTAATTATGTTATAATTTTTTTATTTACTTATTTAACAAGTCATATGTTTTTTGTCGTTTCAAGCAAAGCTTAAGGAAGTGCATGAGTCACAGTATGATGAGGAGAAGGCATCTTTGTCCATGTTTGCACTCAGCCAAGTGCTTGGCGCTGATCACAAGGGGAGGATAAGGGGGTGAGCTCACGGGTGGCCAACTCTAGGATCATCGGATTGGAGATGAGCAACACGAGGTTTGCTCGAATAATGGACTCGCATGACATGAAGCTGTTCCGTTTGGAGGCAACGGTCCAAGATATGTTCTCATTCATGAAGCATTCATTGGGCAGAACGGGTAAGGGGAAAGGGAAGAAGAAGGTGGTAGAGGGAGACGAGGACGTGGACGTCGTTACTTCATCGACCGGCTTATGATGACACTTGGTTGGCCGAGCATGTTTATACACGAGATATTTGATGGCGAGCGGATAGGGAGGGGGTTGAGGGACCCGAATACCGTCCAGGGTATTCTAGTTCATGGACGTGCGATTCAAGACATCGAGGCCAAGATGCTCATCACGCATGTGATAACCAGGAAGGAGAACTCCCCATTGTGGTTGCGCGAACAATGTGGCATGATGCATATTCAAGATTGTATCAATTCGTATATCGTGTGGCCTATCCACCTCCTCAAACCTACCCCATACATGTAGTGACATTATTTGAATTATTTTGGATTATTTTAAGTTGTTGAATTTGAATTATTTTAAGTTGTTACATTTGAATTATATTTGGATTATATAGTGATGCATACTATTTTGAATGTATATTTGCATTATCTCTATTTTATTTGGATATATGATGTTCGAACAGGTACAACGTTGCTATAACGGGTACAAATATACTGTTGGGCAGTGGCAGTGGCAGTGGCCATACTGCCCAACAGATTATTTTTTCAATTCTGCCGAGAATTGTCATGGTCATTGACCGTGATAAGTTCGTGATAAGTATTATTTATCACGGACTTATTATGGTCAATGACCGTGATAATTTTTTTAAAAGGTCACTGATTTGTCACGGTCAATAATCGTGATAAAACTTGCACATTTTTTTACCATGATAAGTCCGTGACAATAAAAGTTGTCACCCCTAGACTTGTCACGGTCATTGACCTTGACAAGTTGGACTTGTAACGGTCAATGACCGTGATAATTCGATAAATTTGGTGTAGTTCATGGAACAACTAAAAGGCTTTGAAGACCCTAACCACCCTGATCACGTCTATTATCTGAGGAAAGCCTTTTATGGTTTGAAGCAAGCATGTCGTGCTTGGTACGAGAGGATTACTTCCTATCTCTTAGCTCATGGCTTCAAGAGAGGGGGAGTTGATATGACGTTGTTCGTCAGGACAGATGACAATGTTATTTTAGTTTCTCAGGTCTATGTAGACGACATAGTATTTAGATCCACGTTCTCCCAGCATGCTCACCACTTCGAGGAGGAGATGAAGATTGAGTTTAAGATGAGCATGGTAGGCGAGCTTACTTTCTTTCTTGGTCTCCAGTTTTGTCAGCTAGAGGATGGGATGTTCATCTGCCAATCCAAGTATGCCAGAGACCTTATGAAGAAATTAGTTTAGACTCCTCTAAGAACGCTCGTACCCTAATGAGTATCTCAATAAAGCTTACTAAGGACACTTCAAGCAAGGACATAGAGCAAACCTTGTATCAAAATATGATAGGTAGTCATCTCTACTTGACTTACAGTCATCCCGACATCGCCTTTAGTGTTGGAGTCTATGCACGATATCAGGCATCCCCGAAAGAGTCGCACTTACTCGCTTTTAAATGTATTATCAAATACGTGAGTGGGACTCTCTTATTTGGCATTTGATATTCCTTTGATGCCGATGATCGTTTATCCGCCCATTCAGATTCCGATCGGGTCGGGGATGCATATGGATGTAGGAGCACTTCTGGGAGGTGTTTCTTCTTTGGTTATACTCTTGTCTCTTGGTTGAGCAAGAAGCAAAACTCCATCTCTTTGTCTACTGCGAAGGATAAGTACATAGCCGTCGGGAGTTATTGCACGCAACTTTTATGGATGAAGCAGATATTGGAGGATTGTGGGATATCACAGGATACCATGATTATTTCCTGTGATAACACGAGCGTGATACACATATCCCGTAATCCATTCTAGCATTCGCGCACAAAGCACATTAAGATACGTGAGCACTTTATCCGTGAGCTTGTAGAAGAGAAGGTCATATCCTTGAGTTTTGTGTATACCGACCTCCTGTTAGCCGATATTTTCACAAAGCCTTTAGACACCCTTAGATTCGAGAGTCTTAGGAAGTCTTTAGGAATTTGCACAATTGACTGAGGGGTGGTTACCTTGTCTAGAGTGAGATGTATTTTTTCATATTCATATCATATGATTCCTACCTCTAGATTGTATCATTTATATCATTATTTATTTTTTTTTTATTTTTTTAGAAAAATACAAAAAAAAAAATCTATTTTTTGAAAAATTGAAAAATCCGAAAAGATTTTATTTTTTAATAATTTTTTTGAAAAAATCAAAAAGATTTTCTTTTTATAAAAAATTTTGAAAAACACAAACAGAGTTTTGTATTTTTTTACACCTTTTATGGATGAACATTTAAGATAGTCGTAGTCACAACTTCATTCCATATTTCACATGACTGTTTGATAGTGATTTGAGATGTTACATCATTTCATCCATGTGCTTTACATTGTTTGGAGTCATTGAAATGTGATCAATGATAGTTTCTACAAGTTTGGCTCTTTTTCTCCTTTATTGCACACGTGCACGGTATTATTTGAGTATTGTACTTGTCTATCACATATTGGCTTGAGTGTTTCCATCTCAATTCTGTCTATATAACGAACTAAATATTATAAAACTTAACAAGAAAGTAATGCATGTAAAAACAGTTGCAGTGAATTTAAAAACTGGGGAAGGGCTGCGAAAGGTACTCATTTATCCTTTGCAACTAAGACACCGTTTAAATCGGACCTAAATAAAAATTTGGCAAAGACAGAAGACAACGTCCAAAGAGGTTAAAAAGATCCCGAAAAAAATCAAAGGCAATAAAATAAAAAATATGCCAAAAAATGGGCTAGTAGGTTTTAGTTTCATCACCTCAAAAGAAAAATAAAAAACATTATTATAATTGAGGGAGTTTAGATGGAATATAAAACGGGTTTGCACATCCTTGAAAGTCATGAAAAAGTGTTACGTAGTTTTGGAATGTATTGGTGTGGAAATCACTTTGATTTGTTGATTTGATTGAATCAATTTTTTATAATTTCACCATTTTTACACCTAAGGAAGATGCTGAGTTCATTCGTTAGGAATATCCAAAATACATCGTGCACATATGTTATGGTTGTATATATTGATTTTCCTATCAAATTTGTTCACATCCCTACATTTTCGGTATCAGCGAGTTGGTTATTTTCATGTTCTTTCATGGTGTGATTCTTTGTTCTATACTTTGTGAGAAAAATTTGAAAATTTCAAAAAGATAAAGTTTTATTACCTTGTGACATTCTCCTTTTGCATCTCTTTGTGTTCTTCGTACTTGTCTATTTGTGGACATCATAAAAAGGAGGAGAATAATGATTTTCTTGAGCTTAATTGATATTTTGTTCTTTTTATCATTATATTTCAAACTGTTGCGCGTCACGGGTATTTTTTCTTGTCTCATGCGTGTAGGTACAAAATTGAGGATTATTTTTTCACAACCTGATGATGATAAAGAAAGTGAGAAAAATTTGAAGATTTGGAGATGTTGAAATCTGTGAAGACATGTCATTTAGTATTTCCAGTTTTTGGGTTTAATGGGGATATCAAAATTGTATGTCATTTATTTTGAGTTTGGGTAGCATAATTCGGATAGTTTTTCTGTATGTACCGTCATAGACATAGGGAGATATTTGTAAGGACATGTTTTATAAATGTTCGTTTAGAATCTAGGAAGTTTTTCTATGTGTCCTAGATCACAGTTAGTATGTCTAATACCACTGCATTCGGCACGTCAACACGTTCATCCATGACAGCCTCGTTCTTGATCCGAAGTTATCATGCTCCTACTATCTTTATATGTGCATAGTGCACCATTACCGAGCATCATGCAACGTGCATCTTCAACATTCAACATTCCCACTACTCCACTCGTATTTATGGAAAAATAATTAATTTGGAGTTTTTAATGGTCACATAATTATTTGGGAATTTTTAAAAAATATTTTTTTAAGGTTTCAAAATGTTTTCCTTCACGAAATTTTTTTTCCTAAGTGTAGAGGCGAGAAAAATTGACGCTAACGTCGTTCGAGCGACAGAGCAATGTCGTCCAAGCAACATGTTGCTATCGCGTGAAGTCATTCATGCGACGACCTTTTCCGTTCGAGCAACATCCCTTTGTCGTTCGAGCGACGTGTCGTCTCAATTTTTGTATTTATATAAGTGTTCATCATTCACGTTTTTCAAGTCTTTGGCACTCACGTTTCTGCAGAACTGCTGCACAAAACAGACTTCATTTTTTCAAGGTTTTCATGCCTTTTTGATTCACAAATCATTCCCAAACATATATGTGAATCTTTATAAACCCTAGATTAACTTCTCTACTCATCTGGAGTATTCTTGTGGAGAATAAAGTTGTTCTCCATTGGTAACTTGGAGCTCTTGCAGGATCTCTTACCGACGATGACGCAACACCTGTAAGTATTCGTGTGTCACTATATTTTGTTGTAATGGTAAGTATTATAAATTATAGTGAAATAAAAATGATATTGCCCCTTTGGGGGATTTTTACTCATATTGTGGTTGACTATGCATGTGTGGTTTGAATTAATTTGTCTCTCGCAATTTATTTGCAAGAGTTAGGGTTTTGGGGATTAAAAATTGGAATTTAATTAAGCAAGTTAATCATTGATTGTTGGCGCACTCTTATGTTCAAACACCTCAAAGGTGACAAATTAAAGAAATGTTTTTAACAAACAAAATCTTCACTTTAGGTATGCAAATAACTTTAAAAGAGTAAGAGTTTTTCAAAAACAAGTAGAACAACGTTTTTCCAAAAGGAATGTGAAGTTTAGTCGAAAATAATTTCTAATATAAAGGTTATCCTATTGTTTCATGAGAGGACACTTGAGACATTTTTTTCTATAAAAATCAATGGGATGAGAAACATTCATATTCAAAGTTCTCAATGAGAAATGACTTTGAAGGAATGAACATGAGACTTGAAAATGAATTGACAAAACTATAAAAGGAAGTTAATGTGTTAAGAAAGGTAAATAAACTGAAACTAAACTGGGTTATAAAAATGAGTCATATGTGTTGTATGGTTTTTACGAATTTTAAAACGTTAAATTATTCAAATTGTTATCTTGATAGTGGTTTCTCAAGTCACATGGAGGAAGAAACATTGTGGCTTATATCACTAGAGGTCTATCGAGAAGGTTCGATGATGTTTGGTAATGGAAAGTAGAGTGTTGTTAGGAAATAAATGGTGAAAATTTTGGATAAATTCATAATTCAAAATGTTTTTTATGTTGAAGGACGTAAGTCTAATCTCATTAGCATTATTCAACTTTGTGAGGATGATCGTATTGTGAGTTTTTTTAAAAATGATTTTTTGGTGATAAAGAAGGAAATAATGATTTGATGAAAGGTGTTGAGAATAGTGAGAATTTATATCTTCTCACAGATAACCCAAAAGGATTTGTGTCAAAAAGTGAGATTGGAATCTTGTGAGTTGAAGCATCAAAATTTAGAACACTTATTTTTTTTATGATTTGGAAAGGTTATCAAAGAATGTTGAACTTGACATCGAAAAACGTTCAAAGAAACTTAACAAAATTCATTTGGAAATGAATCAAATTTAAAATAACAAATGTGATTTTAGTGTCTGATAAAGTTGACTCTATTTCTTCTCAATCTAGCACAACTTGTGTGAAAAGTGTTTCAACACAAGACCCAATTTGAATGGTTTAATCCTCTTTGACTATGAATGAGAAAAATGAAGATTTGAGGAAAAATGTGTTTTTTTCTCCAAATCATGATGTTTTGAACATAAAAGAAAATGATCAAGATGTTTCCAAGAGTCATCGTTTCGAAAAAGGTCAAGAAAGTTTGGAAGGATCTTTCCAATCCTACATTTGCAGATTTTATAACTAAAAGGGTCATTTGATAAAATTATAATCAACAAAAGTCAAGAATTATTCCTAAAAGTCATTCTAAAGCGGTTCATCGTGAACCTTTTGTGTACACTCATTGTCAAAAAACACGGACACCTTAAAGATTTTTGCTTCATGCTTAGGAATTCTAATGTTAGTTCACATCCACATGGCCGTGACTTGTTTGATGTCTTAAAATTATTTGAATATGCTTGTGATAAAATTCAATGAGTTGAAAATGGAGTGTGGTAAGTATTTTGAAAATTGAAAAGAAAATCACTTGTGAGAGAAATAGTGATTCTATGCCACATAGAGATGCTTTCGTTAAACAAAAATTGTCTTATGTTCTTCCTCACAAGACGGTAGTGAAAATTTTGTGAGGAGTGTGGATATTTTGAAAAATATTTTTTTTTAAAACGGAGGTAATTTGAATTTGAAACCTCGTGATGTGACAAAGGTTCTCTCTATACCCAAGAATCCCATTTTAAGGGATGTTTGGAAAAAGAAAGGTGTTTTGGATGAAGGTTTTTGTGCTCCCTCTTCAAAAGGTGAGTCAACTTCAAGTGTTCTCCCACCTCTCATTAATATTGTAGATGTCCCTCCTTACATTTGAGCTACTTAGTTCTTGTCATAACTAGAATCTTCAAATATTGTGTTCCATATCTTATTCTGGGCTATGTTTGTTTAACAGAAAGTTTGTTGTGATGATGTGATTTGTGTGGTTTCTTCTTGTATTTATTTAGGAGTATCTTTGTTTCTTATTTGAATGAGTATGATGTGTTGATTTGGTTTTAATTCTTTGTGTTTGTGTTGTTTCTTTTAGGAATGTATTTGTCCCTAGTTTGGATGAGAGTTTATTTGTATGTTTGGGATATGTTGTGAGTAGTTGAATTATTATTGTATAAACATGCGTGTTGCATCCTTTGATTTGTTCTTATCTCTTATTTTTGGAAAAATTAAGAAAGATTTTGAGCTTATTTGTTTTGAGTGAGAGTGTGCTATTGTCCATGTGTGATTTATTTCCCTCATACCTTTTCAGCTATATGCTTTGATGCATTCTTTTGGTTAATTTTTTAATGGTGCATATCCATGATATCTTGGATGGTGGTTGAGTTTTTTTGGAATTAATTGAGTGGTCTTGTTTCTTCGATAGTGTGAGGTGCATCTCAATTTACATATTTTAACATTTGAGTTTGTTTATGTTTGTACATACTTTTACATTTTCTCGTAAAAATACAAAAAAAAATCATTATTTCGCGTATTTTTGGTCACATGTTGATTAATCTATAGGATTGCATAAATTGATGTTCTATTTCTTGTATGATTTGTTGTTAATGTAATTGTTTTATTTGCTTTGTCAAAGTAAACTTTTTAAGAATATCATGACAAACATCAACTTTGATGAATTAAAATCTTGTATTCGCATTATACCACACGAATTCACAAATGGTGTTGATAAATTTTCAATTTTATAAGAATTTAAGTCAATATTGCATGAGTTTAATAAGCACTCCATTGTCTACTTGTAAGTAATTGAGATCTTTACATGACAGAATTAAATATGGATTGTTTCGTATGTATTATTAAGGAATACCATTAGGGTGATAATGCCTGATTTGAATTTAAGTATCATTGGTTAGGTGTCATCTTGGTGTGTGAAAATCAAATCAACCCGCAAGCCAAGTGTTTAACTGAAAGTAGAAATAAGACAAGAATTTAGCACATTTCAAAAATAAATTTCTTTTTTAATTTAGAATTCAAAAGATTTGATCAACACTTTAAGGGAGTTTGTATATGGAATAGATCTTAAATAAAAACGCATGATAATATTGCATGTTCTTTATAAAAGTTTGTTAAATGTGTCATGAAATGCAATTTGTTAATGATTTTGTGATTTCCCATCTCTATGCACATGCAAGACATTACGATTCTTAGTTTACTCGTCTGGTGTTTAAATATAACTTGAAAATGTTTAATTTGCCCAACATTTGTAGACAATTTTGATTTGATAAATCTGTAGTGACTCCACATTCTACTTTATGTGATCTTGTATGATTTTCATGATTGTTTGGTTTTGTGGTTTGATCTTGCGTTTTCTAGTATATTTTAGTATTTTTTTCTCTTTGTACTCATGATACTTCTTTGATTGTAGGTTTTTGAGAATGTTTTTGAGTGCATGATATCTTGTTTTTGGTTAAGTTGAGATTTATTTGTGCTAGGGAATAAATTTGATGAGTTGAGTTTGCGGAGGGATGATTTCTTTTCAAATGAGTGATAAGGGTGGAGTTTTCTTAGCTTCGCTAGTGGATTAGATGAATTTGGAGTAAGAATTTTAAAAAAATTCATTTGCACGGCTCAAAAGTTCCCCGTGTGCACGTCCATTACTGTTATTGAAAAGGGAGTCACAGTGCATGACTTAGTGTGCACAACCAAATTGGTCTGTGCATATGCACTCATTCACATGACTCAAAATAGCCCCGTGAACATGTCCCCTTGTTTTTCACCTTGATTTGTTTATGTCTTGGTGTTTGGATTCCATTGTATTATTACTTTATACATTATTTTCTCCTGAGATATCTCATGTTTAGACTGTTTTGGACCTCTCATAGCTTTATGTACTTCTTAATTATCTTTATTTTATTCCATGGGATATCAATTTTAATCATTTGCATGAATATCATAGGGAGGCAGAGATGTTGCGATAGGGGGAAATGTTTGGATAATAAAGGATGCATTTAATTTCATTTGATTCGTACTTTCTTACTTTCCATATCTTGATTATGTTTGTTAGGGCGAGATACATTATTGAGTTTGAGATGTTTGTTTGATTATTTGATACGTGCATAGTTTATGGTCTTTGGGGGGGAATTTTTTGTTCAGATATGTATTTGATTAGGTGGGAGATTTATTCTTTATGATTCTTTTATCATATATCTTCATCATATAATTCATATTTGTTGATATTATTATTTTGTAGTTTTGGAAGGATTTATTAGCAGTGGAAGTTTCTTTATTTGCATGTTATGTTTTATTGTCTCTTGTACTTGAAGTTTTTGTAGGATTCCTGTCATTGTTTGGAAGATCAAGATCTTACATGAGAGTATTGAGTCGGTCTTATGAATTTGTGATTCTATGTCTAATGTAAAGTGACTCTTGCTTGTTGTAATCAAAGTTATTTGGAGTTTTTTAGGGTTTTGAAATGGAATAGCCAAAGAGGGAGATAAAAATTATAACCTTTTCTATTATACTTTAGTTCAATATCTCTCGCAACAAAACATTTTAGTCATACACAATGTCAAGTCTAAAATCTTAATACACTTAGACGAGTGAGAGTGTCTTTATCCATTACCAATGGAGACTTGTGATGTGAAGACATGAAGGCATCTCAAAGTTTAAAGCCTTCCGTTAGTGCTATTGAAGAATATCATGTTGCAGTTTTGGTAAACTTTTGGCTATTGCACACACTCATGTATTTTAAAAAGAGATATTTCTTTCTTAAAGACTTATTTTTGAAAGATTCCTTTAAGAGGTGTATGTGGTTGTGAAATGGTTGAAGGTCTAGTTTTCCAAAAATCTCCTTAAAATGTTTTTAAATTGATTTTGTTTGAGAGTCAATCAAACGACAAGATTTTAAGACATTCGCATGGTAAGTGAGGTTTGTGGAAAAACCATGTTCACGGTTGAGATTTTCCTTGTGTGCACAACCCTTAATCCTTTATATTGGGGGCATACTTCCCAAAATTGTGCGCACGGGAAAACTTAATTCTGCATATGACGTAGCTGAAAATTCAAAATTTGCTATAATAGGCCTTGATTCCCTCCAAATATCTTTACACTTCTCTCTCTCCTCTAAATATATCTTCTGAGCATTTTTCATAGCAGAGAGCAATAATTTTTCTTGCCAATTCAAATTGAGTGTTCTTTTGAGAGTTTGTGAAAATTTTATAGATGTAATTTAAGATCTTAAATTAAGAGATAAATTTTGAGGTCTTTATCCACATATAACCTAGTTTTCATCTGAATTCAAATCAATAATATGATCAACACTCTGAGATCTAAAAGTAGGTTCTTTACTTTTTATAGTTGGAGCATCTTGTGGATCTAGGACAAAGAGTGAAATTTCTTATCACGGATATGGATTTTCAATTGGATTTCTCCTCGGAGCGGAGGAGAGTCGGAATATCCATATGTCATTTCTTGTGAGTGCATAGAAGTAAATTGCCTTATTGTATTGTGTAAAATGAACTTTTCAAATCTAATGAGATTCTAAACCATACCAAGTTTTTTACACATAGATTTGTATGTTTCCTCATATACCCGGTGTTGTGTGTTTTTGTGTGATTTCTTTTCATTACACATTCCTTAATTGTGTATGTGTGCTTCCAATTCACCTAAATCACTTTGTAATTTGAAATATGGCTTAGAGCTAGGTCTTGCTTGATAATGGAACTTAAAATTGGGAAATTTTGTGTAACAACCCTCACTTTTGAGATAATTATTTTATATTAATTTACTGTGCAAAGTAATTATATAAAATATGGATGATGGAATAAAGATTAATTAAGTGAGTTAATAATGAATATTGACTAGACTGTTGCATATTTACTGTTTGTGTATGTAAATATCGTCATGTTGCGTTTTATAGTGTCGCATGCTTTAAAATGACATTTATGGTATAAATGAAATCCGGACTTGAAATGATGTAAATATTTCTGGATACTAATTTAGAGGGCGTAGTTAGTCCCAAAATGTACGAGATAGTAGAAATAAGTGTCATATTGTGTTTTTGGGTTTCGGGCACTTTTGACTGGTTTTGACTTAAATATGTAGTTGCGAGTCATTTTAATGTGGTATTAACAACTTAAGTTGGGAGTTTAGACTAAAGTCACGATTTAGTCTTGCACCTCATTTTATTCTCTTAAGTGTATTTACTAAACCTGGAGAGAAAGAGAGAGAAGAAGAGAATTGAGGGGAAAAGAAAGAGATTGAAGATTGAAGATTTGGGATTGTGGCTACCATAAGAAAATCAAAAATTTCAACCTCAAGGCAAGTTTTCTTACTTGCTAATATATGGTTTATGATGAATAATTTTCATTGATTGTTGTGGATTGGTTATGGTTTAACAATGTTAGGGTTTTAATGGATTTGTAGGTTTTGAACCCTTGGAAGTTGATTTAGATGTTTATTGATGTAAATCATAGTCGTTAGATGCATTTATGATTAGTTAGTGGCAATAAATGACCTTGGATTTGGGAGAAATGAGTTGGGGGAAATTTGGAGCTATAAAACTCCATAGCCAAAATTGGAAATTATGGGATGGGCGAATCGATTCGCCCTTAGCGAATCAATTCACTAGAGGGGCAGTTTACAGGTCTGAGTGGACCGAATCGATTTGGCCTATCCGAATCGATTCGACAGTATGAAAAAAGTCAGGTCCTCCTATCCGAATCGATTCAGCTAGTCCGAATCGATTCGCTTTCAGACCGAATCGATTCGGCCAGGGCGAATCGATTCGGAAATCCTGCTGTTTTGAGTTATTTTTCTAACTCAATTTTGACCCTTTTCTTTTAGGCTTAGGACCTAGAAACCTTCTTGAATGAAGTAAAATTAGAGTCCTAGAGTCTTATATGATCTACGTAACTAACCTAGATTAGAAATGGATTAGATGGGCTTATTCCGGGGGTTTGCAAATAGATGATAAAGGGTTATTTTCCGTAGTAAGTTAGCTTGAGTTTAGGAGTTGTAAAGCTATATATTGGGGGATTTTAGGGACTCAATTGAAGTATATGAAACCTTGTGACTTGTAGAAATGTAATGATTTCTTGGAGACTATAATTTGGGAACTTAGTAAGCGATGAAAGATAATGATGATGTTAAATGGTTGTGGTTTAGGATGAAATGAAATATACATGTGTCAAAATGGAAATGAAATTGTAAATGATAATTTACGTAAACACTCCTCTCTAAATACCTATCATAAGGGAATTTCGCGCATGAGGTGATGTCTCCTGGCTAGTGAATGCAGGGAGACTATAGTCCTCAGCCATAGGATCGGTTGTTATGTATTATGTATTTATTGTTCAAAGTGAGGTAATTCCGAGTGTGGTTATGACTCACTGTCGAAGGTATATGGCCACTTACCGATGTTGCGTTGTAGGACGCCCAGGTTGTCTTGTTTGATAGGCCCTGGAAGATGATAGCTATTTAGGGGCGCGTCCAGTGGGGAAACTCGGAAGAACGGTCTTAGAATCGTTATATATAAATGAATATAACTATTCTCTATTATGTGGGGCTTGATGTATGATTAAATGCTCTAAGAATTAAAGGGCATTGGTATGTTTCCTAATGAGATACGAAAAGTTAAGATGAAGTAATGTAAATTGATGATGATTCTTAATTAATAATTTATTCATATCTCGTTGTATAATTGAATTAGACTTATGGTCATCCTAATTGCTTTAGTTTATGTTCTTAAATTGAGTAGTTAGATTCTTGTCATTTATGAGCATCATGATTAACTATTCATAACTGTCATACTCTTTATTCATCTGGTGATCATATATAAATCGGGCCCTGACCCGTTCATATCCCTTGTTGTGCATGAATCTCATATTTGCTCGGGTGCTCCACCGCAAGGACGCCCGTACTGACTTCCCGATTTCTGTGTCTCGGAGTTGCAACACTTTGCGGATGTTGCGGACTATTTTGTGATAGATGCCTTCATCTTTGTAGTCTAGTTATGCTCGGGTCACTTATTCGGGTGTGTGACCCAAAGCTTTTGTAATTGTCTAATGAAATGTATTATGTAATTAAACTTAACTGTTGCAAAACGTTGTATGAGACTGTTAACCGATAGCTTATTCGGTTATTGTGTTATGTATGTACTGTTCAGTTTAAATTCTTGTTGATTATATCCACCTTCTTTTCAAATTGGTTTGTTTAAATACTTTCTTTAACTAATAAATTCAAAATTTTGGCAACCCGTTTTCTAAAATATTGGGTGGTTATCCCGTATACTTAGTATATTATTTTGATGCTGAAAATGGTCCATCTACGATGCCTGTCATTATTGAAGTATCGGTCTGGCCACCTCTTATTTTGATAAGCGAGATGTCACAGATGGTATCAGAGCATCAGGTTCTAGAGTTTTTAGGATCTATGCAGACTTATCACGTTCTACCGTAGCGTTCTTTGATATAGAGCTTAATGTTAGGACTATTTTGTTGTCTATGTTTGCGATCTTCTGCAAAATAGATTGTTCTATATAGTATTCTAACTCTATCGTTTCTTTATCTCAGATGCCGCCTTAGAGAGGTCACCCTACTAGAAGGAATAGAGTTGTAGAAGAGGAGGCAGGTTCTCCACCGTCGTAGCTGGGAACTATAAATGCTGCTGAAGTAGAGAATATTGTGGCCCAAGTGATCAACGCAGCGATGACTGCAGTGGTTCAGCAATTGCCACAAGCTCAACAACGACGAGCCCAAGAGGTACAAGCTCCTGCGGGACCTTCTCCGTGGGAGAGAGTTAGAGAGTCCTTTTTAAAGGGCCATCCCCCAGAATTCCAAGGAGGTTCTGATGTCATTGTAGCTAATCAGTGGAAAAAGGATATGCAGCGCCATCTGCGCATGGTGGAGTGTAGTGAGGAAAGGAAACAAATCCTTGCTACTTGCAAACTCGTAGGAGCTGCATTACACAAGTGCGACACATTCGTTCATTTCTAGAAGTTTTGCTCAGTCTACAGAGTTAATTAAGTCTGTAGAGAGTGCTTTCACGAGTGTTGAATCTTCTATGGGAGATGGGTCACTTATTTTCTTTGTCTGTAAACAAGTAGGAATAAACCTTGGTAATTTGTGCTTTGAGGCCAATTTTCTCGTCCTTGATATGGTCCGCTATGATGTAATCCTGGGTATGGATTGGCTAGTGAAGTATCGCGTAATAGTTAATTGCTATGGGAAAAGTACAGTTTTTGCCATTCCGGGGCGGCAAGAAATGTTTTTAGTGATTATGCCTCATACGGAAGGAGGTACTAGCACTTACTTGTACTGTATCGAGGAAGAGAGTTCTCGAGGTGTAATCGTTTACTTAGATTCAATTCCGGTTGTTAGAGATTTCCAAGATGTCTTTCGAGAAATACCGGGTTTGCCTCCTAGTAGGAAAATTGAGTTCGTAATCAATTTAGCGACGGGAACGCGACCGATTGTGAGTGCTCCGTATCGTATGGCTCCCAATGAGATGAGGGAGTTAAGAGATCAGATTAAGGACCTGTTAGAGTAAGGGTTCATTAGGCGAAGCACGTCGCCGTGGGGTGCTCCGATGTTGTTTGTGAAGAAAAGAGACGGTTCTCTCCGGTTGTGTGTTGACTACAGAGAGTTAAATAAAGTCACCATCTGGAACAAATACCCATTACCTCGAATTGATGATTTGTTTGATCAACTTAGGGGAGCGTCGTACTTCTCTAAAATAGATTTGAGGATGGGGTATCACCAGTTGCGGATACGGAAGCAAGATGTGTCCAAAATTGCTTTCCTAAAGAGATATGGGTCCAACGAATTTCTGGTTATGCCTTTTGGGCTAACCAATGCCCCACCAATTTTTATGGACCTTATGAATAGGGTATTTTGAGACTTCCTGGACCAGTTTATTATTATGTTTATTGATGACATCCTAGTGTATTTTCAAACTGAAGCCGATCATGCTACTCATTTACGGTTGGTCCTGCAGACATTGAGGGATCACCAATTGTATGCCAAGTTTGAGAAATGCGGTTTTTGGTTGCAGAAAGTACAGCAAGTGGGTCATATTGTGACATCCCAGGGTATTTCGGTAGAACCAAGTAAAGTTGTTGTGGTGAGGGAATGGGGTCAGCCCATGAAACCTACTAAAATTCGTAGTTTTCTAGGTTTGGCTGGCTATTACCGCCGGTTTATCAAGGGTTTTTGCAAAATTTCTATCCCTTTGATAAACTTAACCCGAAAAGGGGTGAGATTTATTTGGGATGATTCTTGTCAGTTAGCCTTTGACGAACTCAAGGATAGGTTAACTTCTGCTCCAGTCCTGGCGTTACCAAGGCCCGAATTGGAATATTTAGTCTTTACCGATGCATCTCTGCAAGGGTTGGGAGGTGTACTACAACAAGAGCAACGGGCTAGTGCTTATGCTTCTCCCAAGTTAAAGCCTCATGAAAATAATTATCCGGTGCATGATTTGGAACTTACCGCAGTAGTTTTTGCCTTGAAGGTTTGGAGGCATTATCTCCTAGGGGATAAATTTAGTTTTTTCACGGACCACAAATCGTTGCAATATTTGTTTTCCCAGAGAGATTTAAATATGCGACAATGCCGGTGGCTAGAGTTTTTGAAGGACTATCAATTCGACATCCACTATCACCCGGGCAAGGCGAATATGGTGGGGGATGCGTTAAGTAGGAAACCCGAAGGGGAGTTACCCTTGATATGGAGGGATAAATGGAAGGAGCTTATCCATCAGGATGAGGTTGTTAGAGAATTTATGTAGATGTTGATCGTTACACCTACTATTGTGGCAAAGGTGGTGGAAGCTCAAGGTAGAGACAAAAGCTGTCAGGACCGTATACGCCAATTGTTAACCGGGGGAGCGGAATCCTACTCTATAAGTTCGGAGGGTGGGTTACGTTTCCACGGGAGACTTGTAGTTCCGGGAGAAGGGGATTAAAACGGTCCGTAATGACGGAATCTCATACGTCCAAGTTTGCAGTGCATCCCTGTAATAATCCGCGTAATTTTTGGGCTATTTTAATTAATTTTTGAAAAATGGAGGAAAATAAAGTTTTTGATAAAATTATTTTTATTGATCAAATATGTTGGTTATTATTTTTAAAGGCGAGAATTTCAAACGGTTTCGAAAACGGAGTTAAAACGGATTTTAAAATAATTTTTAAATATTTTTAACTCTTGGAATTCTAAGTCGGCGAACATTAAGTAATTTTCAAGAGTTGTTTTGGCTTCCAACTCTTCATTTATTTGCCTTAATTAAATGAGTCTTTTGGATTCCAACTTTTCATTTCTTTGCATTATAAAATGAAGTCTTGGGCAAGCCTTTTAACATACTTTTGGCACAAATTTTGGCAACAAATATATTTTATATTCCTCTTCTTTTTATATACACATTGGCCCTTGAGATTTGTGAGTTACAACCTTAGATTAGAGGTGTTATTGGGGCTATTTTGTTGGAGGTTCTTGGGGGAGATTTTGTAGATCTTTTGTGTTGATCTTGAGGATGTGATCATTGGTTTCTCATCATGGTTTGAGGTATGGGGTTTTAGACAATATGCTCTTTAAATCTCGCGAGTGTCATTCTCTTTGAATTCTTGTTAATTGAACTCATATTTGAATTGATAAATTCATTAAAATCAGAAAAATAATTGTTGAAATTATTTTGATTCATATAGTATCGTTATATTATTGATAAGCACGTTGTCATGAGATTTTAATATGGCACGGATGTTGGGCACCCGCCAAAATTCCTGTTTCCCGGGCTATGGCTTGATAAAGCATATACGGATGTGGTAAGGCCTGGTGACCCAGTTAAAGTGTTGTTGAGAAATTATATTGATAAATGCTTTGAGATTTGCATTTCGATTTGAATATTCGTATTCGTGTTGTTACGTTTTATTCATCGCTAACATATATTTGTTGAGCATCTTTCTTGTCGTATTGTGTACTTCCCCATATTTTCGTTTAGTTGGCAGGTTAGCGTGGATTTGAGTGCTATGGATTATTGGAGATTGATTTTAGCGAGGATTGTTTGGGAAAGATTTGTATTATTTTGACGTATAGATCTTTGGAGATTGGTATTTTTATTTGAGTTAGATGTTGTATTTATTCGAGAGACTTGTTGTAATTGAAGAGATTGAGATTAGTGGATTTATATGATTGTGGGTTTATTTAGATGCTCTATACCTTGTCACTTATGGATTTGTATTTATTTTATCGCATTAGCGCTCCGTTCGCTCTCCCCGAGTGGGCGGGGTGTTACAAATGGTATCAGAGCTTAGGTATACGGCAACCCTCGGGGCTTGGGTTTTGGGTTCATTGCGTGGTTAGCAATTTTTTTGAGATAGAAAATTTTAGGTGATATTCGTGATAGGTTTCGAGATTAGATGTGAGGAATTTATTTTTGGAGACGAGATTATTTTGGAGATTGTTGGCCTGATTTTTTAGAGTTAGGCATCCGGCGAATTTCGAGGACGAAATTCCATTGTTAGTGGGGAAGTGTAATAACCCGCGTAATTTTTGGGCTATTTTAATTAATTTTTGAAAAATGGAGGAAAATAAAGTTTTTGATAAAATTATTTTTATTGATCAAATATGTTGGTTATTATTTTTAAAGGCGAGAATTTCAAACGGTTTCGAAAACGGAGTTAAAACGGATTTTAAAATAATTTTTAAATGTTTTTAACTCTTGGAATTCTAAGTCGGCGAACATTAAGTAATTTTCAAGAGTTGTTTTGGCTTCCAACTCTTCATTTATTTGCCTTAATTAAATGAGTCTTTTGGATTCCAACTTTTCATTTCTTTGCATTATAAAATGAAGTCTTGGGCAAGCCTTTTAACATACTTTTGGCACAAATTTTGGCAGCAAATATATTTTATATTCCTCTTCTTTTTATATACACATTGGCCCTTGAGATTTGTGAGTTACAACCTTAGATTAGAGGTGTTATTGGGGCTATTTTGTTGGAGGTTCTTGGGGGAGATTTTGTAGATCTTTTGTGTTGATCTTGAGGATGTGATCATTGGTTTCTCATCATGGTTTGAGGTATGGGGTTTTACACAATATGCTCCTTAAATCTCGCGAATGTCATTCTCTTTGAATTCTTGTTAATTGAACTCATATTTGAATTGATAAATTCATTAAAATCAGAAAAATAATTGTTGAAATTATTTTGATTCATATAGTATCATTATATTATTGATAAGCACGTTGTCATGAGATTTTAATATGGCATGGATGTTGGGCACCCGCCAAAATTCCTGTTTCCCGGGCTATGGCTTGATAAAGCATATACGGATGTGGTAAGGCCTGGTGACCCAGTTAAAGTGTTGTTGAGAAATTATATTGATAAATGCTTTGAGATTTGCATTTCGATTTGAATATTCGTATTCGTGTTGTTACGTTTTATTCATCGCTAACATATATTTGTTGAGCATCTTTCTTGTCGTATTGTGTACTTCCCCATATTTTCGTTTAGTTGGCAGGTTAGCGTGGATTTGAGTGCTATGGATTATTGGAGATTTATTTTAGCGAGAATTGTTTGGGAAAGATTTGTATTATTTTGACGTATAGATCTTTGGAGATTGGTATTTTTATTTGAGTTAGATGTTGTATTTATTCGAGAGACTTGTTGTAATTGAAGAGATTGAGATTAGTGGATTTATATGATTGTGGGTTTATTTAGATGCTCTATACCTTGTCACTTATGGATTTGTATTTATTTTATCGCATTAGCGCTCCGTTCGCTCTCCCCGAGTGGGCGGGGTGTTACAATCCCGATAATGACAAAATGTACCAAGACATGTGCCGTCAATACTGATGGGCGGGCATGAAGCGGGATATTTTTGAGTTCATTTCCCAATGTACTACTTGTCAATTAGTTAAGATAGATCATCAGTGACCCACGGGATTGTTGTAACCCTTGGAAATCTATATATGGAAGTGGGAGAGCATCTCGATGGATTTCATCACGGGCTTGTCGACATCGCAAAATGGTCATGATTCTATTTGGGTTATTGTTGATTGCCTGACTAAGTCGACACATTTCTTATCGGTACGTACTGACTACAATACTGCTCGTTATGACCGGTTGTTCATTGCGGAGATTGTTAGACTCCACGGGGTGCCCATAAACATAGTCTTCGATAGAGATAAGATATTTGTTTCCCACTTTTGGCAAAGTTTCCAAGACTCTGTGGGAACCGAATTGAAATTGAGTACTTCTTATCACCCTCAAACAGATGGGCACACAAAAATAATCAACCAAATGTTGGAGGATATGCTTCGAATGTGTGTGCTTGATTTCAAAGGTGGTTGGGAAGAACATCTCCCTTTGGTCGAATTTGCTTATAATAACTCGTACCAATTCACCATCGGGATGGAACCATATGAAGCCTTGTATGGCCAACCATGTAGATCACCCACTTGTTGGTTGGAGGTGGGGGATAATAAATTTCTTGGACCTGAAATGATCTAATACACTTCTTCGAAGATTTAACTCATTCAAAATCGCATCCGGATAGCCCAAGATTGACAAAAGAGTTATGCCGATGTGAATAGAATCCATGTAGAATTGGAGGTTGGAGATCAAGTTTTGGTGCGAGTATCGCCTATGAAAGGTATTATGCGATTTGGGAAGAAAGTAAAGCTTGCGCCGCGCTACGTTGGACCTTTTCCCATTATTGCTAAGGTAGGCCCAGTAGCATATCAACTTACTTTGCCGGAACACTTACAACAAATCCATGATGTGTTTCATGTTTCCTCTTTGAAAAGTATAAGAGGTGTGAAGGAGCCCATTGGCATATTCCATTGAACGATATCGAATTGCAACCCGATATTTCGTATGAGGAACGACCGGTATCAATCTTAGAGCACGGAGAGCGACGAATGAGATCTCTAGTGGTGCCCTTGGTTCGGGTTCAATGGGGTCATCACAATGCCGATGAATTGACTTGGGAGCGTGAGGACGATATGCGAGAAAAGTATCCGCATATCTTCTTGCAAGGTACGCTTGAATTTTGAGGGAAAAATTCCTTCATAAGGGGGGGAGTTTGTAACAACCCTCACTTTTGAGGTAATTATTTTATATTAATTTACTGTGCAAAATAATTATATAAAATATGGATGATGGAATAAAGATTAATTAAATGAGTTAATAATGAATATTGACTAGACTGTTACATATTTACTGTATCTGTATGTAAATATCATCATGTTGCATCTTATAGTGTCGCATGCTTTAAAATGACATATATGGTATAACTGAAATCCGGACTTGAAATGATGTAAATATTTCCGGATGTTAATTTAGAGGGCGTAGTTAGTCCCGAAATGTGCGAGATAGTCGAAATAAGTGCCATATTGTGTTTTTGGGTTCCGGGCACTTTTGACTGGTTTTGACTTAAATATGTAGTTGCGAGTCATTTTAATGTGGTATTAACAACTTAAGTTGGGAGCTTAGACTAAAGTCACGATTTAGTCTTGCACCTCATTTTATTCTCTTAAGTGTATTTACTAAACCTAGAGAGAAAGAGAGAGAAGAAGAGAATTGAGGAGAAAAGAATGAGATTGAAGATTTGGGATTGTGGCTATCATAAGAAAATCTAAAATTTTAACCTCAAGGAAAGTTTTCTTACTTGCTAATATATGGTTTAGGATGAATAATTTCCATTGATTGTTGTGGATTGGTTATGGTTTAACAATGTTAAGGTTTTAATGGATTTGTAGGTTTTAAACCCTTGGAAGTTGATTTAGGTGTTTATTGATGTAAATCATAGTCGTTAGATGCATTTATGATTAGTTAGTGGCCATAAATGACCTTGTATTGGGGAGAAACGAGTTGGGGGAAATTTGGAGTTATAAAACTCCATAACCAAAATTGGAAATTTTGGGCTGGGCGAATCGATTGGCCCTTAGCGAATCGATTCGCTAGAGGGGCAGTTTACAGGTCTGAGTGAACCGAATTGATTCGGCCTATCCGAATCGATTCGGAAGTATGCAGAAAGTCAGGTCCTCCTATCCGAATCGATTCGGCTAGTCCAAATCGATTCGCTTTAAGAACGAATCGATTCGGCCAGGGCGAATCGATTCGGAAATCCTGTTGTTTCGAGTTATTTTCTAACTCAATTTTGACCCTTTTCTTTTAGTTTTAGGACCTAGAAACCTTCTTGAATGAAGTAAACTTAGAGTCCTAGAGTCTTAGATGATCTAGGTAACTACCCTAGATTAGAAATGGATTAGATGGGGTTATTCCAGGGGTCTACAAATAAATGATAAAGGGTTATTTTTCGTAGTAAGTTAGCCTGAGTTTAGGAGTTGTAAAGCTATATATTGGGGGACTTTAGGGGCTCGATTGAAGTATATGAAACCTTGCGACTTCTAAAAATGTCATGATTTCTTGGAGACTAATTTGGGAACTTAGTAAACGATGAAAGATAATGATGATGTTAAATGGTTGTGGTTTAGGATGAAATGAAATATACATATGTCAAAATGGAAATCAAATTGTAAATGATAATTTACATAAACACACCTCTCTAAATACCAGTCATAAGGGAAGTTCACGCATGAGGTGATGTCCCCTGGCTAGTGAATGCAGGGAGACTATAGTCCTCGGCCATAGGACCAGTTGTTATGTATTATGTATTTATTGTTCGAAGTGAGGTAATTCCGGGTGTGGTTATGACTCACTGTCAAAGGTATATGGCAACTTCCCGATGTTGCATTGTAGGATGCCCAGGTTAGAAGATGATAGCTATTTAGGAGCGGGTCTAGCGGGGAAACTTGGAAGGACGGTCTTAGAAATGTTATATATAAATGAATATAACTATTCTCTATCATGTGGGACTTGATGTTATATATAAATGTTATATATAAATGAATATAACTATTCCCAATTTCTGTGTCTCGGAGCTGCAACACTTTGCAGGTGTTGTAGGATATTTTGTGATAGACGCCTTCATCTTTGTACTCTAGTTATGCTCGGGTCACTTATTCGGGTGTGTGTCCCAAAGCTTTTGTAATTGTCTAATCAAATCTATTATGTAATTAAACTTAACTCTTGCAAAACATAGTATAAGACTGTTAACCGACAGCTTATTCAGTTATTGTGTTATGTATGTACTGTTCAGTTTAAATTCATGTTGATTATATCCACCTTCTTTTCAAATTGGGTTGTTTAAATACTTTCTTTAACTAATAAATTCAAATTTTTGGCACCCCGTTTTCTAAAATATTGGGTGGTTATCCCGTATACTTAGTGTTGATGTAAAAAATTATATTATATCTAATTATTTAATCACAGATAAAATAAAGTGAGACAAAGAAATTTTAAAGTGGTTCAGCCTTATAAGAATGGCCTACGCCCACTGTTTCTGTTATTGGTGACTGTTTGGGAATTCTCGATTACAAGTTTTCTGAAGAAATTTCTGTCCCCTTACAATGAGGATAATACAATGTATTTATAGCCCTAAGGCTGTAATGTGAAAGGGTAATACATTCAATGCCCCTTAAGTGTATACATTTGTATGATAATAATAATAATAAGCATTTAATGCGTAGTCAATCTGTTGGTTATCCTGCTATTAGTGCTTTGTTCGAGGTGCAGCTCGGACCGCCTAAGCTGCTCGGACCGCTTAAGGTCCTTGGTACTCAAAAGTTCCTCGGTACTCAAAATTTCCTCGTAAAGTTCTTGTTGGTCGGAGCGTTTGAGTTGATCGGGGAAGCAGAGTTCCTCATTCCAGTATGGTTCCTCGGAGTCAAGGTGTTGTTCGTAAGTGTTTGTTGTTGCCACGCATATTGCCACGTGTCTTCACTCAATTGAGCCATGTCAGCAGACTAAATTTGGTATCAACAGAAGCCCGCAATGTTTCATAGTTCGAAATTTGAGGAGTGTGTAACATTCTTTCTCAAAATATGGCGGTTTTAAATGGTCATCCTGAAATTTAGGAGTATTTTCTTTTGTATTTATCTCTTCTTCCAAATTCGTAGAATCGGTCTTTTTTGAATTTTTCTAAACGCTTCGATTCCCGCGCCCTTTTTGTCTTTTTAGCCGCCGGTAACGTGACCGTCTCTTTTTGTAATCATTACTTTTACCCTTTCCCAAGGCAAAGTATTTAAACGTTGCAGAAGATCCCATCGTCTTCTACTTTTTCAAATTTGTCTTTTTGAGTTTTCCATCGTCTCTCTCTGCTGTGCGTTCATCTCTTCCATCATTTGTTGTCAACAGACTCATCCCTTTCCTGTAAGATTTTTTTCTTTCTCTTTGATTTCCTTCTTTCATCATGGTTTATCCTGTAGAATCGATTGATAAGTTTCGCTCTGATTTCTCTATTCCCTCATGGGTTAGTTTGGAAGAGCTTTCTGAGCCTTCAGACTATTTTCGTTTGGCTGAGGGACATTGGTTCCCCAGTCTCTTTGTCGCTGAGTGTGGCTTTTCTTTTCCCCCAAACCCTCTATGTCTGGAATTCTGTCAATACTTTGACGTGGTTCCTGCAAGAATAGCCCCCAATACGTGGAGAATAGTTAACAGTGTTTATAGATTAAATCAAATTCATAGAACTCGTATTGGAATTCCTGAACTTATGTTTTGTTATAGATGGGTTGTGGGCGATAATACTTTTTATTTAAAAACTAGGTTTTTAAATAGAGCTTTAGTGGTCAATCTCCCAGATGCCAATAGGGACTACTTTGAGCACGGGATTGTTATGAAAAATTGGCAACACCCTCCATTAACTGGAGATGATGTTTACCAAGGTCCCAGATGTCCTCCCTATGGCAATGGGATAGGTTGTTTTTATTTTATTTTCAAAATTATGCTTCCTTTGTGTTTGATAACATGTGCCACTAATATTTTAATTTTGATTTATTTGCAGTTGACAGCAAAAGAAAATCTCCAAAAGAGACAGACGTTAACATAAGGCATTTAAAACTTATCTGGAGTTTGCATAACACTGTTGCTGACGAGCATATTATGTCGGCTTCATATTTGCTGCAGTACAAGAGTTACACCTCATCTTTTACTGCTCGTCCGGTGATAAGCGACGCAGAACTAATACAAGCCTCTACAAGTTCTTCACCTGAGTCACATATTCCTTTGAGTGAAAGGATGAAGAAAAGAAGACCTCCTACCCTTTTTGAGAAATTTGCCTCTGGTGCTGGAGAGGCAAAGAGAAGTAAGCTTGATGTCCCAGGAGAGGGGACAAAGAAAATTGATGCACCTCCTTCGGCTGCTCCTGTGAATGTTGTCGAGAAGCCCCCAGTGGCCCCGAGCAAGGCTGCTGCTCCAAGCGAGGTGATTGTCATTTCTCCGACTAAGACTACATCGTTAGTCGAGAAAGTTGATGCTCCTCTGAGGAGGCTGAAGAAAAGCTCCTCTATCAATTTGGCTGAATCCATCACTCAGCCCCCGACTAGTGGTGTTCCCACTTTTGTTCCCCCGAGCTCTGCTATGAACTCGGTGAAGACTTGGATCATTCCCGAGATCCAAGGTATTGAAGAAAACCTTTCTCAGGACATGGTTACCACATTAGCAACACGTCATATTGCTTCTGTAAGTCTTATAGTCTTAAATTTTCATCCTTTCCTTTTTGTATCTGTGCATTGACTTGTTTTCATTTTCTTTTCACAGTTGGTGAGCTGCTTTAATACAATTCTGAAGAAAGATGAAGCTATTAAAGCTTCAAGATCCTCGTCTGGTGTAGAGGAAGCTTTGGTCAGCCTGGCGCAGTCTCTAAAATATTCTCGTCAGAAATATGATGATGATAAGGCAATTTGGGAGAAAAGGCTTACTTCGACTGAGCAGGATAAGGCTCGGGTTATTGAGGTCTCCAAGGGGTTGGAGAAAAAAAATAAATGATTTGGAGAAGAAGAATAAAGAGCTCGAAGGGAAGCTCAAAAATGCTGGGGAGCTTGAAAACAAGCTCAAGATTGCTGAGGAGGAGTTGGGTCAACTTCGGGAAGTAAGTCGTCAGAAGGAGGAAGTTGAGAATAAACTGAAGGCCGCTGACAATCTTGTTTCCGATAAGCTTTCCTCGGAGAAGACAAAAAGGAAATTGGCTATCAAAAAATCCTTCAGCGCCGGCTGGGATAAAGGGTGGAATAAAGGTTTGGCTGCCATGATGTCGCAAGTGGAATATGGCAGCCTCAAATACTTTATAGATGGATGGGTCGCTGCTCTGCAAGAAGTGAAAGTTGATGAAAATTCTGAACTATTTCAGCGACACATCCCGGGTCCCCCTCCAACTCCTGAAGACGAAGAAGAGGACGAAGCTGCCTCTGAGGAATCTTCCATGGTGACGGGAGATCAAATTTCTCATCCCCACCTATCCAGCCCACTAGCGAGGAACTTCAGCTACCCGTTACTTCATCCGAGCAACCTCCAGCACTTCCCGAGCAACCCTCTGTTCCATCCGAGCAACCTACCTCCTCGTGCCAGCCTCCCGAGAAAGTTTTGGGAGACAAGGAAAAGGTGTAGAGTTGTTCGAATTTCTCTCTATTTTATTTTTCTTTGTCAAATGTAATTCTGAACTTTGTACTTCTCCTTTATGATGTAATAAAATTTGAACTTTTGCTTATGCATACTGTTGATTCTCTTCTTCGTGCTCTGTTTGTACTCTTATTGATTATTTCTTTTTCTTCCTTTACTAGTTTCTGGCCAGGATGGAATTATTGTCTGCTCATGATACAAAACTGTTAAGGCAATGCAATGAATATTTCAAAGCCTGTCACACAGACATGAGTGAAGCTCAAATCACTGACATCCTCAGTCAAGGTGCTTCAGAGCAAGCAATTGAAGCCTATCAGTATTTGAAGTGCCTACTCGAACGTGTAATGGCTAACAACGTAGCATACTATGATATGATTGAGGATCTCCAAGGCACTCTTGAAGAACTTCAGCAATAATATAAGGAGTCCACTGTCCTTTTGCACGAGGGGTACGAGAAGAAGTATCAGCAAATCAGTGCTGATAAGGGATATGATAAACGGTTTGCTTTTTACGATGTGAGGGAGAGAACTTTGAAGGCTGAGGTCGAAGAGCATAGACAGATAGCTGAGTTGTTAGAGCAAGAAAATAATAACCTGCAAAGAGAGGTGTCTCAGTTGAAGTCTGCAGCTTCCACCTCAAACGCTTTGATCCCAGTGACCGACAAGGGATTCTCTTTCTTGGAGGTCGAAAACGCCAACCTGAGGGATGAATTAAAAACCTTGAAAAGGTCTGGCCCTTCTACAACTATGCTTCACTCCCCTTAGAGAACTGACAGGGAGGTAAGGTAGCTTGCTGGACTAACAATTCTTACCTGTCTTTCCTTCCCAAACCAGCTAGCTACTAAAGCATCTAGAGCAAAAGCTTAAGCTACTCGAGGATGAGCAAGAGCTCCTCGGGTATGAGCAAGAGCTGCTCGAATTCCTGTCGAGGAACAAAGAACTCAATCTGCTCTAGAGAACCAGGCCTTCCAACTGATGGCAAAGAACCAGGCATTGGCTGAGATGTCTAAGAAGATCAGGGGTCTGGACGAGCAGCTTTTTGCACAGAAATCTGTCTTGGAGAATAAAGAACTCTTTATAAAAAATCTCCACGAGCAACTGGAAAGATTGACATATCAATTCCATAAGCAGCCCAGAGAATTCTGGATGGCTGGCTACAACGAGTCTCTCTACCATTTGGATGATCGTATCCAAAATGTAAATAATGAGGGTTATAAATAGGGATGGTTGAATGCCTTAGGTGTGCTGCAATTGGAACAGGGTCATTACCTGTGGGATTACCATAATCCTGGGATGCTCGACCTACCAGTGCCACCATACAAGCTTGATATGAGTTGGATCCCTGCTCGGGCCATCCCTCGGTGTCTGATTTCCAAATACCTTGGCGATTACAATCTCCATTCTAATGTTGAGATATCTCATCCCGAGCACCTACTAGATCGACCATCTGTGATGAATATCAGGATGCTTAAAGATCTTAACTTCATAAATTCCCCTCATGCTTTAAATGATCCACCTGCTTGCGAGGAACCTGTTTCGAAAGAAGAGGGGAAGAAACCAATAGAATAGGAATCTTGATGTAATAAATTTGTATTTCATTCTTAATGTATTTTGTTCTACATTTAATGAAATAATTTTATTTACAAATCTTGACTGCCATTGTCTTGTAATTATAGAACACTTTACATCTGTGCATGTGTATCTGTTAAAAAGATAACAACATTGTGTTATTTGTTGATCAACTGGAGTTTGTTAAAACTTATTGTCGACTATCTTGAATTTGTGGTAATCATTTGACGACTAACCAAAATTGATGATACTTTGTTTCTTAACCAACTTGGTAGTAATTTAAAAAGTCACGAGTATCAAAATTTTTGCTCGATCACTTTCTCGTACTCATAAAATGTTTCCGACCAACCAAGGTCGGTAAATTTTTCTTCTCGACCAACTATAGTTAGTGAGTTTTTATACCCGATCAACCATAGTTAGTGGATTTTTCTTACCGACCAATCTTCATCACTTTTTGGAATAGATTTACTTCCTAACCAACCAAGTTGGCATTTTTAGGAATAGATTTACTTCCCGACCAACCTTAGTTGGCATTTTCGGGAATAGATTTACTTCCAAACCAACCAAGTTGGCATTTTTAGGAATAGATTTACTTCCCGACCAACCTTAGTTGGCATTTTAGGGAATAGATTTACTTCCTAATCAACCAAGTTGGCATTTTTAGAAATAGATTTACTTCCTAACCAACCAAGTTGGCCTTTTTAGGAATAGATTTACTTCCCGACCAACCTTAGTATGCGTTTTTGGGAATAGATTTACTTCCTAACCAACCAAGTTGGCATTTTTAGGAATAGATTTACTTCCTAACCAACCAACTTGGCATTTTTAGGAATAGATTTACTTCCCGACCAACCTTAGTTGGCGTTTTCGGGAATAGATTTACTTCCTAACCAACCAAGTTGGCATTTTTAGGAATAGATTTACTTCCTAACCAACCAACTTGGCATTTTTAGGAATAGATTTACTTCCCGACCAACCTTAGTTGGCGTTTTCGGGAATAAATTTACTTCCTTGGTTGAGTAGTCCGAGTTTTGCTGAGTAGTGTGTAGCACTAGTATTCCGTAAAAATTTCTAATAAAATGAAAGAACTGTGCAGAACATCGTCACTTTATTCATACTGATGAAACTGCATTACATGAGAGTTTACATTACTGATAATATTTGCGCAGGTGTTCTGCATTCCATGCGTTCTTAAACTCCTCTCCCTCTAAAGTTTCTATTTTGTATGTCCCTGGTCGAACAACTTCCTTAACTCGGTAGGGTCCATGCCAGTTTGCTTCCAGTTTGTTGTGCTTTTGAATCACCTTCTTTAGCACATAGTCTCCTTCTTTCAAGTCGCACTTCTTCACTCTCTTGTTGTAGAACAAAGTTGTTCGTTGCTGGTAAGCAGCATTTCTAATGGTTGCTTCTTCCCTAACCTCCTCGAGCATGTCCAAGTTTAACCTTCTCATTAAATCGCTGACAGGGGAATTATAATTCAGTATTCTGTGTGTTGGGAGACCCAATTCGGCGGGTATAACAGCTTCACTTCCAAATGCTAGCATATATGGAGATTCCCCTGTTGCTGCTCGGGGAGTAGTTCGATAAGCCCATAGAACTGATTATTGCTCGTTGATCCAGTTTACTTTCGCGTCATTCAGTCTTTTTTTAAACCATTCAGCAGCGTTCTGTTTGTCACTTCAGTTTGTCCATTGCTTTAAGGATGGCCCGGTGCCGAGTGGGTCTTCAAGATATTTGACTGATGACAATAGGCAGCGAACTCTTCGTTGTCAAATTGTGTTCCACGGTCTGTGATGAAGGCATGAGGAAGACTATATCGACAAATGATGTTCTTCCAAATAAATTGGTACACCTTGTCGTACGCCATATCAATGAGAGACTCGGCCTCAACCCATTTAGTAAAATAATCCACAGCGACCACGAGATAGTTAAATCTTCCTCTTATCGTCGGCAGTGGCCCGACCAAATCTATTCCCCATATGGCAAATGGCCAAGGGTAAGTAATGGGTGTCAATAATGCTTAGGGAGTTCTTCGGATAGAGGAGAAGCGCTGACACTTGTCACATTTTTTGGCATAGGCTATACAATCAGCTCTCATCGTTGGCCAGTAGAATCCTTGAGTCATCATTCTTTACAAAAGTGTCCGACCTGCTACATGGGCTTCACAGGATCCTTCATGAACCTCTTCAATTAAATCTTTCACCTCGGTGGGATGCACACATCTTTGCAAACCTGCTATAATTCCTCGTCTGTATAGCATACCATTAGTCAGTACATAACGAGCAGCCTTAAATTTCAGTTTCTTGACTGCAAATTTGTCAGTTGGTAATTCCCCTTTCTCAATATATGCCCTGATGGGATCCATCCATGATGACCCTAAATCTAGGGTATTAAAGTTCATCGTCATATCTTCATCTATACTCCGACCAGCTAAAACTTCAATTGGGATTGTTCTTCATAGCTCGGTACGAGTAGCTGATGCTAATCGAGCTAAGGCGTATGCTCTTGCATTCTCCATTCTTGGTATTCTGACTAGCTGAATAGCAATAAATTCTGACACCAATTCCTTTGCCTTTGCAGGATATCTGATCATTAATTCTCCTTTGGCTGCATATACTCCCATCATTTGATTTATGACTAATTACGAGTCACTGAAAATAATAACTTGTTCTGCCCCCATGGTTTTTGCCAAACTAAGACCTGCTATCATGGCTTCATATTCAGCCTCATTATTCGAAGCTTTGAATTGGAAACGTAGGGCGTATTCCATGTTAACTTCGTCCGGACTGTTCAAAACTATCCCTACGCCACATCCTGTAGTGCAGGATGAACCATCCACATACATACTCCATATAGGTAACTCGTCTTCAAATTTTTGATCTGACAGAGTTCCTCGATGGAAAATTTGTTACTTCCTTTCACCTTCTCCTGATATTTCTTGTTGTTCGTCGATCATCTTTTCTTGCCCTTTTACCAACCTAAGTTGGTATGGGCTTGAATTTGATGATTCTGTAACATCTACTTGCCCTTTTACCAAACTAAGTTGGTCTGGGCTTGTGTTTGATGATCCTGTAACATCCACAAGTTGATCAGTGAGCAACTTTTGCTCCTCGGGGGTATCAGGATAGGTGAACTCTGCTATAAAATCTGCTACCGCTTGCCCTTTTAGCGATGATCTGGGTTCATAAACTATATCATATTCACCAAGTTCTATTGCCCAGCACATCAATCTTCCTGATTTTTCTGGTTTATGAAGGGCTTGCCTCAATGGCATATCAGTATATACTACTATAGTATGAGCCTGGAAGTATGGCTTCATTCTTCTACTTGCCTCAATCAATGTTAGTGCCAATTTTTCCAGCCTTGGATATCTGATCTCTGCTCCTCGGAAGGCCTTACTTGTGTAGTAGATTGGTTTTTATACTCCATTCTCCATTCTTATCAATGCCGAACTAACTGCATTTTTAAACATTGCCAAATACAAGTATAATTTTTCTCCCATCACTGGCTTGGTAACAGTGGAGGTGCTCCCAAATATTTCTTCAAGTCTTGGAAAGACTTCTCACATTCATCATTCCACTCAAAAGTCTTTCGGAGCGTCTTAAAGAATGGGAGACATCGATCAGTTGCTCGTGATACAAATCTGTTGAGTGCTGCTACTCGTCCTGTAAGACTTTGTACCTCTTTCTTCGTCGTTGGGGATCGCAGCCCTAACAGAGCTTTGATCTTTTCAGGGTTAGCTTCAATGCCTCGCTGATTGATAATGTATCCGAGAAACATATCTTCTCGTACTCCAAATATGCACTTCGTCGGGTTCAACTTCATTTGATATTTATCTAGTTGATCAAAGGTCTGGCTTAAGTCAACTAGATGATCAGCAGCTTTCTTGCTCTTTATCAGCATATCGTCAACATAGACTTCCATATTGCAACTGATTTGTTTTGCAAACACTTTGTTCATCAGCCGCTGATATGTTGCACCTGCATTTTTCAAACCAAAAGGCATAACATTATAACAATAAGTTCCCCTAGGGGTAATGAAAGAAGTACTCTCCCTGTCTTCAGGTTTCATTTTAATCTGATTGTAACCAAAATAAGCATCCATGAAGCTCAGCAGCTCATGTCCCGAGGTAGCATCCACTAGTTGGTCAATTCGGGGCAGCAAAAAGTGATCATTGGGCATGCTTTATTGAGGTCGGTGAATTCTACACACATCCTCCATTTGTTGTTCTTCTTTTTCACCATCACCACATTTGCTAACCAGTCTGGATATTTAACATCTTCAATAAAGTAAGCTTTCTGGAGCTTCTCGACTTGATTCTTCTCGGGACTGAATACTCTTCTTCTCTGCTTCACAGGCTTGATCTCCTTATTCACATTGAGTTCGTGACATAAGAAATTTGGGTCTATCACAGGCATATCCTCATGACTCCACGTAAAAGTTTGCTTTCTGCTTCTTAGGAAAGTTATCAATTCCTGTTTTAGTGAGGCTTCCAACGACGAACCTACTTGAGTAGTTCGTTCAGGGTGCTCGTTGTCCAGGATGATGTTTTCAGTAGCTTCCACCACTTAACCCTTCACGAGTTGCGACTCATCTCTAGGATCCAATGTTTTAATTTCTGCACCTTCATCCACTTGATAGGTGGTGGTCTTTTTCCTTGATTCCTCCATTTCCTCTTGCTCGGTGGATGAATAATAGCATTCCCGAGCTACTTTCTGATCACCTTTCAGAACTCCTACTCTAAAATTTGTTGGAAATTTCAAGCATTGATGTACCGTAGATGGTACAGCCTCAAATTTCTTCAATCCTACTCTTCCCGTGATGATATTGTATGCTGATTGAAAATTCTTATCCATTACGAAGAAGCATATTCTTTCTGTTCGACAAGCAGGCCATGTACCAATGAATATATCCAACTTGATCGTCCCAAGTGGAAAAACTTTCTCACCAGAAAAACCCAAGAGGGGTCTGTGATAAGGCTCCAGTTGAGATATTTTTAGATTTAAACTGTCGAAGCACGAGTAGAACATGATGTCTGCCGAGCTACCATTATCAACCAGTACTCTTGAAATCATCACTTCATTCATTCTCATTTTGATCACCAATGGGTCATCATGAGGATATAGAACACCTGCGAGGTCGTTCTTTGAGAAACCAATGACCAATTTCTCTTTGTTTACTTTTCTCGGGCGATCCTCCTCAGCTAGATTTATTCGTTGATTGTATGAGCAAGCTTGAGCCTCACAGAGGTAAGCTTTTCTCTTTGCAGTAAGGTCTCCTCCTCCTGCATCTCCACCTGTAATAACATTACAGTCAAATGACCCAAAGCGTATTGAAAATACCACACGTTCTGGCTGCCTTGGTCTTTTGGGAAGATCGAGGTCGTCTTCTGGATCAACTTCATGGTCTTTTTTCTTGTTCTCCTCTGCTCGACGAGGAGATCTAGACCTCTCTCTTGTTCGATCGTTGTTTCTTCTTTCATTCCTTCGATCAACATACTTTGCCAGTTTTCCTCGTCTGATGAGTGTTTCAATCTCATTCTGAAGAGCTTTGCAATTTTTTGTCATATGGCAATGATCTTTGTGAAACTCGTAATATTTTGCCTTATTTCTCCTGTCAGGGTCTGTCTTCATTTTCTCTGGCCAGTTTAATTCCTCGTTGTTCTTGATTTCTTCTAGAACATGGTTGATGTATTTCTTCAAAGGAGTATAATTATCAAATTTCTTCAATACTTCCCATGACGACCTTGTTTTTGAGTGTTTGTCACTACCATTGTTCTTATGCTCTTTCTTTTTAGCTTTATCACCTTCCACCTTGGTTTCTTTGGCATCCATATTCTTCTTCGCAGCCATAGCCTCCTTGGCATTCATAATCTTGGCCGCTTTTCCCATCAGATCTGACATGGTTCTAGGTGGATCTTTGGCCAAAGTGTAGTACAACTTATTGGGCAGTAGTCCACTCATCAAGGCGGTAATCGCTTTATTTTCCTCATAATCAATGACTTCGAGTTTCTCGTTATTAAAATGAGTTATATAATCTCTGGTACTTTCACCAACTTTTTGTCTAACACTTAACAAATGCGCTACTCGTTTAACTGGATTTGCCCCAAAATAGAAATTTCCAATGAATAACTCGGTCAGTTGAAAAAAAGTTGAGATCTTACCCCGAGGAAGATTATTATACCATATTTAAGCAGATCCGGTAAGAGTTCCTGAGAATGCTCTGCATCTCATCTCATCTGGAATAGCATAGATATCGGCTGCAGCTTAATATTGTTCTATATGAAGGACAAGGTCGGTCTTTCCATCATATTTGGGGGTTACAAAAGGTGCTTTGAACTTTGATGGTGTTGGAAAATCTACAATGGCTTGGACAAAAGGTGTTCCTTGAACAAAAGTTCGTTGTAGAGGGTTCTTGGCTTTAGCCATTTCCCCTAATCTATCCTCCAGTCTCTAAATAGAGCCTTTCCACGCATCGCTTCTTTCCTCGGGCCTGTTGGTTCGAGCAACCGATCGCGTTGATGTGGCTTCCTGGGATCTATCTTGACGAGCAGCTGGTCGTGACTGGGCAGATCCTTCCCTTAAGTTTGATGGTCATTGAAAACTCCTCGATGCGGCTCTAGGAGGACTTTTGCTCCTCCTAGGACCTAATCGATCAAAAGGAGATACTCTGCTTAATCTTTCTAGCGCACTAGTCCTTTCTGGAGAGAGAGTGATACATTATTCAGTATCTGTGGCTCGTACCGACGAAGCTCGTCCAGGTTGATAAGAAAAATCTTAAGACTCCTCAGTACGATATGAATCGGTACGCCTAGTACGCGAAGAAGGTAAACGGGTATTTATTTGAATACTTCGCGATTCTGAATGGGTTGGTGCACCGCCATAGAGGGTTCGTATGAGTTGTCGCATAGTTTCTTGCATGACTGTCTGGCCCTGGGCCAGATTTGTCATTATTCCAGCCAGATCTGGAATATTGGGTGGAGCAGATGGATTTGGAGGGCTTCCAGCGTTTCGATTGCTGGGTTCTGGAGTATCAGCCATTTGTGATGAATTATTTTTGATGAAAAATGATATTACCAGTCGTTTCCCACAGACGGCGTCAATCTGTTGATGTAAAAAATTAGATTATATCTAATTATTTAATCACAGATAAAATAAAGTGAGACAAAAAAATTTTAAAGTGGTTCAGCCTTATAAGAATGGCCTACGTCCACTGTTTCTGTTATTGCTGACTGTTTGGGAATTCTCGATTACAAGTTTTCTCAAGAAATTCCGGTCCCCTTACAATGAGGATAATACAATGTATTTATAACCCTAAGGTTGTAATGTGAAAGGGTAATACATTCAATGCCCCTTAAGCGTATACATATGTATGATAATAATAAGCATTTAATGAGCAGTCAATCTGTTGGTTATCCTGCTATTAATGCTTTATTCGAGGTGCAGCTCAGAACGCCTAAGCTTCTCGGACCGCTTAAGTTCCTCGGTACTCAAAAGTTCCTCGGTACTCAGAAGTTCCTCGATCCTCAAAAGTTCCTCGTAAATTTCTTGTTGGTCGGAACGTCTGAGTTAATCGGGGAAGCAGAGTTCCTCGTTGCAGTATGGCTCCTTGGAGTCAAGGTGTTGTTCGAAAGTGTTTGTTGTTGCCACACAGATTGCCACGTGTCTTCACTCAATTGATCCATGTCAGCAGACTAAATTTGGTATCAACACTTAGTATGTTATTTTGATGCTGAGAATGGTCCATCTACGATGCCTGTCATTATTAGAGTATCGGGTTGGCCACCTCTTATTTTGATAATCAAGTTGTCACATATGGTATCAGAGCATCAGCTTATAGAGTCTTTAGGATCTATGCGGAATTATCACGTTCTACCGTAACGTTCTTTGATATAGAGCTTAATATTAGGACTGTTTTGTTGTCTACATTTGCGATCTTCTGTAAATTAGATTGTTCTATATAGTATTCTAACTCTATCATTTCTTTATCTCAGTTGACTCCTAAGAGAGGCCGCCCCCCTAAAAGAAATGGAGTTGTATAAGAGGAGGTAGGTCCTCCACAGCGGCAGCAGGGAACTATAAATTCTGCTGAAGTAGAAAATATTGTGGCCTAAGCGGTCACCACAGCGATGACTACAGTGGTTCAGTAATTGCCACAAGCTCAACAACAACGAGCCCAAGAGGTACAAGTTCTTGCGGGACCTTCTCCGTGGGAGAGAGTTAGAGAGTCCTTTTTAAAGGGTCATCCCCAGAATTCCAAGGAGGTTCTGATGTCATTATAGCTAATCAGTGGAAAAAGAATATGCGGCACCATCTGCGCATAGTGGAGTGTAGTGCAGAAAGGAAACAAATCCTTGCTACTTTCAAACTCGTAGGAGCTGCATTACATTGGTGGGAGTCGATGACTATGCCAGAGCAGAGAGATGCCATGACCATCAATGATTTTTGGGTTTTATTTGATCCGAATTATTTTCTTCCCCCAGTTCAAAGGGAGATGAGAAGAAAACTTCAAGATGTGGTACAAGGTGAGAGATAAGTTACAGAGGATGAAGAGGAGTTCACTCAGTTAGCAAGTTTTGTACCGAACGAGGTGACTCCGGAAGAGAGGAAAATATCAAAGTTCATGGGAGGTTTACACTGGAGGATATGACAACATTTGCTGGGTAATCCAGCTTTATAAACTTTTGGGGATGTGATGAATGCGGCGTTACTCCATTGCCAAGAACATCGATTGTATGTCCAAAGTGGTAAGAAGGCTTCAGTTGTGGGGCAAGCGGGAAAACCCGAAGGCAATGGGATAGAAGGAGGAGTATTTCCCTCGTCCCAATATTCGAGAAATAAACAAAAAGAAAGGGACCCCCAGCAAGGGGACTTGTCTAAACGGCAGTATTTTGGTGGATCCAATGTGGGTGACAGTAATGTTAGGCATGGTCGAGGTGGACCGCAACAATAACAAATAGGTTGGGGTGGTAATGGGGGTAGAGGCCATCCAGGCCAAGCCGTTGGGCAGTTTAGAAATAACCGGGGCCGAAATCAGGAGAATATGATGGGTCGATGCTTTCTATGTGGAGAGTCGCTTCACTACAAGAGAGCGTGTCCGCAGTTGATTCGGGGACAGCTTCCTAGGATTCCACAACAACCACAGGCCCAGTTACCGCCACAAGTACCTAACCCGATTGTCCCTCCTCAACAGGGACAGCTACAGTATGGGCGTGTTTACCACATTCAGGATGTTATGCTTCCTCCAGCTCCGCCAGCTATTGAGGGTAAGTTTCTCATTCAGGGGCACATGGGTCCTGTATTATTTGATACAGGTGCGACACACTCGTTCATTTCTAGAAGTTTTGCTCAGTCTACAGAGTTAATTAAGTCTATAGAGAGTGCTTTCACGAGTGTTGAATCTTCTATGGGAGATGGGTCACTTATTTTCTTTGTTTGTAAACAAGTAGGAATAAACCTTGGTAATTTATGCTTTGAGGTCAATTTGCTCGTCCTTGATATGGTCGGCTATGATGTAATCCTGGGTATGGATTGGCTAGTAAAGTATCGCGTAATAGTTAATTACTATGGGAAAAGTACAGTTTTTGCCATTCCGGGGCAAGAAATGTTTTTAGTGATTATGCCTCATACGGAAGGAGGTACTAGCACTTACTTGTACTGTATCGAGGAAGAGAGTTCTCGGGGTGTAATCATTTCCTTAGATTCAATTTCGGTTGTTAGATATTTCCAAGATGTCTTTCGAGAAATACCGAGTTTGCCTCCTAGTAGGAAAATTGAGTTCGTAATCAATTTAGCGCCGGGAACGCGACCGATTGGGAGAGCTCCGTATCGTATGGTTCCCATTGAGATGAGGGAGTTAAGAGATCAGATTCGGGACCTGTTAGAGCGAGGGTTCATTAGGCGAAGCACGTCGCCGTGGAGTGCTCCGATGTTGTTTGTGAAGAAAAGAGACGGTTCTCTCCGGTTGTGTGTTGACTACAGAGAGTTGAATAAAGTCACCATCCGGAACAAATACCCATTACCTCGAATTGATGATTTGTTTGATCAACTTAGGGGAGCGTCGTACTTCTCTAAAATAGATTTGAGGACGGGGTATCACCAGTTGCGGATACGGGAGCAAGATGTGTCCAAAATTGCTTTCCTAGCGAGATATGGGTCCAACGAATTTCTGGTTATGCCTTTTGGGCTAACCAATGCCCCACCAATTTTTATGGAACTTATGAATAGGGTATTTCGACACTTCCTGGACCAGTTTATTATTGTGTTTATTGATGACATCCTAGTGTATTCTCAAACTGAAGCCGATCATGCTACTCATTTACGGTTGGTCCTGCAGACATTGAGGGATCACCAATTGTATGCCAAGTTTGAGAAATGAGGTTTTTGGTTGCAGAAAGTACAGCAAGTGGGTCATATTATGACATCACGGGGTATGTCGGTAGAACCAAGTAAAGTTGTTGTGGTGAGGGAATGGGGTCAGCCCATGACACCTACTAAAATTCATAGTTTTCTAGGTTTGGCTGGCTATTACCGCCGGTTTATCAAGGGTTTTTGCAAAATTTCTATCCCTTTGATAAACTTAACCCGGAAAGGGGTGAGATTTATTTGGGATGATTCTTGTCAGTTATCCTTTGACGAACTCAAGGATAGGTTAACTTTTGCTCCAGTCCTGGCATTACCAAGGCCCGAATTGGAATATTTAGTCTTTACCGATGCATCTCTGCGATGATTGGGAGGTGTACTACAACAAGAGCAGCGGGCTAGTGCTTATGCTTCTCGCAAGCTAAAGCCTCATGAAAAGAATTATCCGGTGCATGATTTGGAACTTACCGCAGTAGTTTTTGCCTTGAAGGTTTGTGGGCATTATCTCCTAGGGGATAAATTTAGTTTTTTCACGGACTACAAATCGTTGCAATATTTGTTTTCCCAGAGAGATTTAAATATGCGACAACGCCGGTGGCTAGAGTTTTTAAGGGACTATCAATTCGACATCCACTATCACCCGGGCAAGGCGAATATGGTGGGGGATGCGTTGAGTAGGAAACCCGAAGGGGAGTTAGCCTCGGTATGGAGGGATAAATGGAAGGAGCTTATCCATCAGGATGAGGTTGTTAGGGCATTTATGTCGATGTTGATCGTTACACCTACTATTGTGGCAAAGGTGGTGGAAGCTAAAGGTAAAGACAAAAGTTGTCAGGACCTTATACGCCAATTGTTAACCGGGGGAGCGGAATCCTACTCTATAAATTCGAAGGGTGGGTTACGTTTCCACGGGAGACTTGTAGTTCTGGGAGAAGGGGATTTAAGACGGTCCGTAATGACGAAATCTCATGGGTCCAAGTTTGCAGTGCATCCCGGTAATGACAAAATTTACCAAGATATGTGCCGTCAATACTGATGGGCGGGCATGAAGCGGGATATTTTTGAGTTCATTTCCCAATGTACTACTTGTCAATTAGTTAAGATAGATCATCAGTGACCCACAGGATTGTTGCAACCCTTGGAAATCCATATATGGAAGTGGGAGAGCATCTCGATGGATTTCATCATGGGCTTGTCGACGTCGCAAAATGGCCATGATTCTATTTGGGTTATTGTTGATTGCTTGACTAAGTCGGCACATTTCTTATCGGTACGTACTGACTACAATACTGCTCGTTATGACTGGTTGTTCATTGCGGAGATTGTTAGACTCCACGAGGTGACCATAAACATAGTCTTCGATAGAGATAAAATATTTGTTTCCCACTTTTGTCAAAGTTTCCAAGAAGCTGTGGGAACCGAATTGAAATTGAGTACTTCTTATCACCCTCAAACAGATGGGCACACAAAAATAATCAACCAAATGTTGGAGGATATGCTTCGAATGTGTGTGCTTGATTTCAAAGGTGGTTGGGAACAACATCTCCCTTTGGTCGAATTTGCTTATAATAACTCGTACCAATTCACCATTGGGATGGCACCCTATTAAGCCTTGTATGGCCGACCGTGTAGATCACCCACTTGTTGGTTGGAGGTGGGGGATAATAAATTTCTTGGACCTGAAATGATCCAATACACTTCTTAGAAGATTGAACTCATTCAAAATCGCATCCGGATAGCCCAAGATCGACAAAAAAGTTATGCCGATGTGAATAGAAGACATGTAGAATTGGAGGTTGGAGATCAAGTTTTGGTGCGAGTATCGCCTATGAAAGGTATTATGCGATTTGGGAAGAAAGGAAAGCTTGCGCCGCGCTACGTTGGACCTTTTCCCATTATTGCTAAGGTAGGCCCAGTAGCATATCAACTTACTTTGTCGGAACACTTACAACAAATCCATGATGTGTTTCATGTTTCCTCTTTGAAAAGTATAAGAGGTGCGAAGGAGCCCATTGGCATATTCCATTGAACGATATCGAATTGCAACCCGATATTTCGTATGAGGAACGACCGGTATCAATCTTAGAGCACGGAGAGCGACGAAAGAGATCTCGAGTGGTGCCCTTGGTTCGGGTTCAATGGGTTCATCACAATACGTAGGAATTGACTTGGGAGCGTGAGGACGATATGTGAGAAAAGTATCCGCATCTCTTCTTGCAAGGTACGCTTGAATTTTGAGGGCAAAATTCCCTCATAAGGGGGGGAGTTTGTAACAACCCTCACTTTTGAGGTAATTATTTTATATTAATTTACTGTGCAAAATAATTATATAAAATATGGATGATGGAATAAAGATTAATTAAATGAGTTAATAATGAATATTGACTAGACTGTTACATATTGACTGTATGTGTATGTAAATATCATCATGTTGCGTCTTATAGTGTCGCATGCTTTAAAATGACATATATGGTATAAATGAAATTTGGACTTGAAATGATGTAAATATTTTCGGATGTTAATTTAGAGGGCGTAGTTAGTCCCGAAATGTGCGAGATAGTCGAAATAAGTGCCATATTGGGTTTTTAGGTTCCGGACACTTTTGACTGGTTTTGACTTAAATATGTAGTTGCGAGTCATTTTATGTGGTATTAACAACTTAAGTTGGGAGTTTAGACTAAAGTCACGATTTAGTCTTGCACCTCATTTTATTCTCTTAAGTGTATTTACTAAACCTAGAGAGAAAGAGAGAGAAGAAGAGAATTGAGGAGAAAAGAATGAGATTGAAGATTTGGGATTGTGGCTATCATAAGAAAATCTAAAATTTTAACCTCAAGGAAAGTTTTCTTACTTGCTAATATATGGTTTAGGATGAATAATTTCCATTGATTGTTGTGGATTGGTTATGGTTTAACAATGTTAAGGTTTTAATGGATTTGTAGGTTTTAAACCCTTGGAAGTTGATTTAGGTGTTTATTGATGTAAATCATAGTCGTTAGATGCATTTATGATTAGTTAGTGGCCATAAATGACCTTGTATTGGGGAGAAACGAGTTGGGGGAAATTTGGAGTTATAAAACTCCATAACCAAAATTGGAAATTTTGGGCTGGGCGAATCGATTGGCCCTTAGCGAATCGATTCGCTAGAGGGGCAGTTTACAGGTCTGAGTGAACCGAATTGATTCGGCCTATCCGAATCGATTCGGAAGTATGCAGAAAGTCAGGTCCTCCTATCCGAATCGATTCGGCTAGTCCAAATCGATTCGCTTTAAGAACGAATCGATTCGGCCAGGGCGAATCGATTCGGAAATCCTGTTGTTTCGAGTTATTTTCTAACTCAATTTTGACCCTTTTCTTTTAGTTTTAGGACCTAGAAACCTTCTTGAATGAAGTAAACTTAGAGTCCTAGAGTCTTAGATGATCTAGGTAACTACCCTAGATTAGAAATGGATTAGATGGGGTTATTCCAGGGGTCTACAAATAAATGATAAAGGGTTATTTTTCGTAGTAAGTTAGCCTGAGTTTAGGAGTTGTAAAGCTATATATTGGGGGACTTTAGGGGCTCGATTGAAGTATATGAAACCTTGCGACTTCTAAAAATGTCATGATTTCTTGGAGACTAATTTGGGAACTTAGTAAACGATGAAAGATAATGATGATGTTAAATGGTTGTGGTTTAGGATGAAATGAAATATACATATGTCAAAATGGAAATCAAATTGTAAATGATAATTTACATAAACACACCTCTCTAAATACCAGTCATAAGGGAAGTTCACGCATGAGGTGATGTCCCCTGGCTAGTGAATGCAGGGAGACTATAGTCCTCGGCCATAGGACCAGTTGTTATGTATTATGTATTTATTGTTCGAAGTGAGGTAATTCCGGGTGTGGTTATGACTCACTGTCAAAGGTATATGGCAACTTCCCGATGTTGCATTGTAGGATGCCCAGGTTAGAAGATGATAGCTATTTAGGAGCGGGTCTAGCGGGGAAACTTGGAAGGACGGTCTTAGAAATGTTATATATAAATGAATATAACTATTCTCTATCATGTGGGACTTGATGTATGATTAGATGCTCTAAGAATTAAAGGGCATTAGTATGTTTCCTAATGAGATATGGAAAGTTAAGATGAAGTAATGTAAATTGATGATGATTCTTAATTAATAATTTATTCATATCTCCTTGTATAATTGAATTAAACTTATGGTCATCCTAATTGCTTTAGTTTATGTCCTTAAATTGAGTAGTTAGATTCTTATCATTTATGAGCATCATGATTAACTGTTCATAACTGTCATACTTGAGAATGTGTGATAATTGATTAACTTCGCAAATTTCTAATATAGCACACTTATTTAATTTCAGCCCCTAAGCATGCATCTAAGGTGCGTGTGTCAACCCATAAATAAATAAAGCATATGACACAAAAAATGCTGAGACACAGAATTCAGGAAAAAACCCCTTTCGGGTAAAACCTTTATTTCACTATGAATATACAAGCCGCAACTTACAATTACATAGAGAAATCTGCAATGGATCAACGCGCAGCCAACCCACAAAGACACGCAGTCTTCAACTCAGCAAGAGAATACACGCAGCACCCTCCAAGGACTCGCAGCCCAAACAACGAAGGTAGAACCGCAGCTCTCCTCAATGACACGCAGCCAGAAAACTTTGTAAAGACTCCCTCAGCAATGACACGCAGCCCTCGGTTGCAAAGATCTCTCCACAAAGATGAACAACAACAAAGTTTGTGTTCTAGGGTTCTAAAAGATTCACAAAAGTAATTGGGATTTTTGTGTGTGAATCAAAAAGATGTTTGGCACATCAAAGATTTAAGTCTTGTTGTGTTTGTACTCTTAAAAACGTTTTCTCAAAGACTTAAAGAAATACACCATCGGAATAGTTATATATATAGGAAATATAAGATGGTGGATAAAAATCTGACGGAACTGCTCGAGTTTATCCCAGGTGGACCGGTCCGGCTAGGAGGCGGATCGGTCCGATTTACCGAATCGGTTCTTTTAAAATATGTCTCCATCGGTTCGCATTCGATCCGGGTTCTACTGGACCTCGAGCAAGGCGGATCGGTCCGGGTAGAGGGCGGATCGGTCCGGTAGCAGATCGGTCCGGTAGGGAGGCGGACCGGTCCGGTTTTCCCAAAAAAATAAATGCCTCATTTTGCTTGAAAAAACTTACTTCTTATTTTTATAAAAAACATTTTATAAAAATTTCCCAATACTAAATATGAACTTTAAGGAACGTAAAAACAAAATTTTACCAAGTTCATTCTCGCAGAGGCTATGATGTTGAATACACTTTGATATTCGAATCCGTTGATGAAGGTGCGATCTTGAGTTTCTTCAACGGTGTAACGGCGTACGACATATAAATTGATAATGGACAAAAATGTCCTTACAATACTCTTTATTCATCTGGTGATCATATATAAATTGGGCCCTGACCCGTTCATATCCCTTGTTGTGCATGAATCTCTTATTCGCCCAGGTGCTCCACCGTAAGGATGCCCGTACTGACTTCCCGATTTCTGTGTCTCGGAGCTGCAACACTTTGCGGATGTTACAGGATATTTTGTGATAGACGCCTTCATCTTTGTACTCTAGTTATGCCCGAGTCACTTATTCGGGTGTGTGTCCTAAAGCTTTTGTAATTGTCTAATCAAATGTATTGTGTAATTTAACTTAACTGTTGCAAAACATTGTATGAGACTGTTAACCGACAGCTTATTCAGTTATTGTGTTATGTATGTACTGTTCAGTTTAAATTCCTGTTGATTATATCCACCTTCTTTTCAAATTGGGTTGTTTAAATACTTTCTTTAACTAATAAATTCAAAATTTTGGCACCCCGTTTTCTAAAATATTGGGTGGTTATCCCGTATACTTAGTATATTATTTTGATGCTAATAATGGTCCATCTACGATGCCTGTCATTATTAGAGTATCGGACTGGCCACCTCTTATTTTGATAAGCGGGTTGTCACATATGGTATCAGAGCATCAGCTTCTAGAGTCTTTAGGATCTATGCGGACTTATCACGTTCTACCGTAACGTTATTTGATGTAGAGCTTAATGTTAGGACTGTTTTGTTGTCTATATTTGCGATCTTCTGTACATTAGATTGTTCTATATAGTATTCTAACTCTATCGTTTCTTTATCTCAGTTGCCGCCTAAGAGAGGCCTCCCCCATAAAAGAAATAGAGTTGTAGAATAGGAGGTAGGTCCTCCACCGCCGCAGCAGGGAACTATAAATCTTGCTGAAGTAGAAAATATTGTGGCCTAAGCGGTCAACACAGCGATGACTACAGTGGTTCAGTAATTGCTACAAGCTCAACAACAACGAGCCCAAGAGGTACAAGTTCCTACGGGACATTCTCCCTGGGAGAGAGTTAGAGAGTCCTTTTTAAAGGGCCATCCCCAGAATTCCAAGGAGGTTCTGATGTCATTATAGCTAATCAGTGGAAAAAGAATATGCAGCACCATCTGCGCATAGTGGAGTGGAGTGCAGAAAGGAAACAAATCCTTGCTACTTTTAAACTCGTAGGAGCTGCATTACAATGGTGGGAGTCGATGACTACGCCGGAGCAGAGAGATACCATGACCATCAATGATTTTTGGGTTTTATTTGATCGTAAGTATTTTCTTCCCGCAGTTCAAAGGGAGATGAGAAGAAAACTTCAAGATGTGGTACAAGGTGAGAGATCAGTTACGGCGGATGAAGAGGAGTTCACTCGGTTAGCAAGTTTTGTGCCGAACGAGGTGACTCCGGAAGAGAGGAAAATATCAAAGTTCATGGGAGGTTTACACTGGAGGATATGACAACATATGCTGGGTAATCCAGCTTTACAAACTTTTGGGGATGTGATGAATGCGGCGTTACTCCATTGCCAAAAACATCGATTGTATGTCCAAAGTGGTAAGAAGGCTTCAGTTGTGGGGCAAGCGGGAAAACCCGAAGGCAATGGGATAGGAGGAGGAGTATTTCCCTCGTCCCAATCTTCGAGAAATAAACAAAAAGAAAGGGACCCCCAGCAAGGGGACTTGTATAAACGGCAGCATTTTGGTGGATTCAATGTGGGTGGCAGTAATGTTAGGCATGGTCGAGGTAGACCGCAATAATAACAAACAGGTCGGGGTGGTAATGGGGTAGAGGCCATCCAGGCCAAGGCGTTGGGCAGTTCAGAAATAACCGGGGCTGAAATCAGGAGAATTTGATGGGTCGATGCTTTCTATGTGGAGAGTCGCTTCACTACAAGAGTCCGTGTTCGCAGTTGATTAGGGGACAGCTTCCTAGAATTCCACAACAGCCACAGGCTCAGTTACCGCCACAAGTACCTAACCCGGTTGTCCCTCCTCAACAGGGACAGCTACAGTATGGGCGTGTCTATCACATTCAGGATGCTACGCTTCCTCCGACTCCGCCAGCACCGCCAGCTATTGAGGGTAAGTTTCTCATTCAGGGGCACATGGGTCGTGTATTATTTGATACGGGTGCGACACACTCGTTCATTTCTAAAAGTTTTGCTCAGTCTACAAAGTTAATTAAGTCTGGAGAGAGTGCTTTCACGGGTGTTGAATCTTCTATGGGAGATGGGTCACTTATTTTCTTTGTTTGTAAACAAGTAGGAATAAACCTTAGTAATTTGTGCTTTGAGGCCAATTTTCTCGTCCTTGATATGGTCGGGTATGATGTAATCCTGGGTATGGATTGGCTATTGAAGTATCGAGCAATAGTTAATTGTTATGGGAAAAGTACAGTTTTTGCCATTCCGGGGCAAGAAATGTTTTTAGTGGTTATGTCTCATACGGAAGGAGGTACTAGCACTTACTTGTACTGTATCGAGGAAGAGAGTTCTCGGGGTGTAATCATTTCCTTAGATTCAATTTCGGTTGTTAGAGACTTCCAAGATATCTTTCGAGAAATACCGGGTTTGCCTCCAAGTAGGGAAATTGAGTTCGTAATCAATTTAGCATCGGGAACGCGACCGATTGCGAGAGCTCTGTATCGTATGGCTCCCATTGAGATGAGGGAGTTAAGAGATCAGATTCAGGAGCTCTTATAGCAAAGGTTTATTAGGCTAAGCACATCGTCGTGGGGTGCTCCGGTGTTGTTTGTGAAGAAAAGAGACGGTTATCTCCGGTTGTGTGTTGACTACAGAGAGTTGAATGAAGTCACCATCCGGAACAAATATCCATTACCTCAAATTGATGATTTGTTTGATCAACTTAGGGGAGCGTCGTACTTCTCTAAAATAAATTTGAGGATGGGGTATCATCAGTTGCGGATACGGGAGCAAGATGTGTCTAAAGTCGCTTTCCTAACGAGATATGGGTCCTACGAATTTTTGGTTAGGCCTTTTGGGCTATCTAATGCCCCCGAAATTTTTATGGACCTTATGAATAGGGTATTTCGAGACTTTCTGGACCAGTTTGTTATCGTGTTTATTGATGACATCCTAGTGTATTCTCAAACTAAAACCGATCATGCTACTCATTTACGGTTGGTCCTGCAGACGTTGAGGGATCACCAATTATATGCCAAGTTTGAGAAATACGGTTTTTGGTTGTAGGAAGTACAGTTTCTAGGTCATATTGTGACATCCCAGGGTATTTCGGTAGACCCAAGTAAAGTTGTTACGGTGAGGGAATGGAGTCGGCCCACGACACCTACTAAAATTCGTAGTTTTCTGGGTTTGGTTGGCTATTACCGCCGGTTTATCAAGGGTTTTCGCAAAATTTCTAGCCCTTCAATAAACATAACCCGGAAAGGGGTGAGATTTATTTGGGATGATTCTTGTCAGTTTGCCTTTGACGAACTCAAGGATAGGTTAACTTCTGCTCCAGTCCTGGCGTTACCAAGGCCCGAATTGGAATATTTAGTCTTTACCGATGCATCTCTATAAGGGTTGGGAGGTGTACTATAACAAGAGCAGTGGGCTAGTGCTTATGATTCTCTCAAGCTAAAGCCTCGTGAAAATAATTATCCGGTGCATGATTTGGAACTTGCCGCAGTATTTTTTGCCTTGAAGGTTTGGAGGCATTATCTCCTAGATGATAAATTTAGTTTTTTCATGGACCACAAATCGTTGCAATATTTATTTTCCGAGAGAGATCTAAATATGCGACAACGTCGGTGGCTAGAGTTTTTGAAGGACTATTAATTCGACATCCACTATCACCCGGGCAAGGCGAACATGGTGGCGGATGCGTTGAGTAGGAAACCCGAAGGGGAGTTAGCCTCGGTATGGAGGGCTAAATGGAAGGAGCTTCACTATCAGGATGAGGTTGCTAGGGCGTTTATGCCCGAAGAGGGAGCGGAATCCTACTCTATAAGTTCGGAGGGTGGGTTACGTTTCCACAGGAGACTTGTAGTTCCAGGAGAAGGGGATTTAAGACGGTCCGTAATGATGGAATCTCATGGGTCCAAGTTTGTAGTGCATCCCGGTAATGACAAAATGTACCAAGACATGTGTCGTCAATACTGGTGGGCAGGCATGAAGTGGGATATTTTTAAATTCGTTTCCCAATGTACTACTTGTCAATTAGTTAAGATAGATTATCAGTGACCCACGGGATTGTTTCAACCCTTGGAAATCCCAGTATGGAAGTGGGAGAGCATCTCAATGGATTTCATCACGGGCTTGCCGACGTCGCAAAATGGTCATGATTCTATTTGGGTTATTGTTGATCGCTTGACTAAGTAGACAAATTTCTTATCGGTACGTACTGACTACAATACTGCTCGTTATGCCTGATTGTTCATTGCAGAGATTATTAGACTCCACGGGGTGCCCATAAACATAGTCTCTGATAGAGATAAGATATTTGTTTCCCACTTTTTGCGAAGTTTCTAAGAAGCTATGGGAACCGAATTGAAATTGAGTACTTCTTATCACCCTCAAACAGATGGGCAGACAGAAAGAGTAAACCAAATGTTGGAGGATATGCTCCGAATGTGTGTGCCTCATTTCAAAGGTGGTTGGGAATAACATCTCCCTTTGGTCGAATTTGCTTATAATAACTCGTACCAATTCACAATCGGGATGGCACCCTATGAAGCCTTGTATGGTTGACCGTGTAGATCACTCACTTGTTGGTTAGAGGCGGGGGATAATAAATTTCTTGGACCTGAAATGATCCAATACACTTCTTCGAAGATTGAACTCATTATAAATCGCATCCGAATAACCCAAGATCGACAAAAAAGTTATGCCGATGTGAATAGAAGACATGTAGAAAGAGAGGTTGGTGATCAAGTTTTGGTACGAGTATCGCCTATGAAAGGTATTATGCGATTTGGGAAGAAAGGAAAGCTTACGCCAAGCTACGTTGGACCTTTTCCCATTATTGCTAAGGTAGGCCTAGTAGCATATCAACTTGCATTATCGGAACACTTACAACAAATCCATGACGTGTTTCATATTTCCTCTTTGAAAAAGTATAAGAGATGCGAAGGAGCCCATTGGCATATCCCATTGAACGATATCGAATTGCAACCCGATATTTCGTATGAGGAATGAACGGTATCAATCTTAGAGCATGGAGAGCGACGACTGAGATCTCGAGTGGTGCCCTTGGTTCGGGCTCAATGGGGTCATCACAACGCCAAGGAATCGATGTGGGAGCGTGGGGACGATATGCGAGAAAAGTATCCGCATCTCTTCTTGCAAGGTATGCTTGAATTTTGAGGGGGAAAATCCCTCATAAGGGGGGGAGTATGTAACAACCCTCACTTTTGAGATAATTATTTTATATTAATTTACTGTGCGAAGTAATTATATAAAATATGGATGATGGAATAAAGATTAATTAAGTGAGTTAATAATGAATATTGACTAGACTCTTGCATATTTACTGTATGTGTATGTAAATATCAACATGTTGCGTTTTATAGTGTCGCATGCTTTAAAATGACATTTATGGTATAAATGAAATTCGGACTTGAAATGATGTAAATATTTCAGAATGCTAATTTAGAGGGCGTAGTTAGTCCAGAAATGTGCGAGATAGTCGAAATAAGTGTCATATTGGGTTTTTGGGTTCCGGGCACTTTTGACAGGTTTTGACTTAAATATGTAGTTGCGAGTCATTATAATGTGGTATTAACAACTTAAGTTGGGAGCTTAGACTAAATTCACGATTTAGTCTCGCGCCTCATTTTATTCTCTTAAGTGTATTTACTAAACCTAGAGAGAAAGAAAGAGAAGAAGAGAATTGAGGAGAAAAGAAAGAGATTGAAGATTGAAGATTTGGGATTGTGGCTACCATAAGAAAATCTAAGATTTCAACCTCAAGGAAAGTTTTCTTACTTGCTAATATATGGTTTAGGATGAATAATTTCCATTGATTGTTGTGGATTGGTTATGGTTTAACAATGTTAGGGTTTTAATGGATTTGTAGGTTTTGAACCCTTGGAAGTTGATTTTGATGTTTATTGATGTAAAGCATAGTTGTTAGATGCATTTATGATTAGTTAGTGGCAATAAATGACCTTGGATTGGGGAGAAATGAGTTGGGGGAAATTTGGAGTTATAAAACTCCATAGCCAAAATTGGAAATTCTGGGTTGGGCGAATCGATTCGCCCTTAGCGAATCCATTCGCTAGAGGGGCAGTTTACAGGTCTGAGTGGGCCAAATAGATTCGGCCTATCCGAATCGATTCGGCAGTATGCAAAAAGTCAGGTCCTCTTATCCGAATCGATTCGACTGGTCTGAATCTATTCGCTTTCAGACCGAATCGATTCGGCCAGGGCGAATCGATTCGAAAATCCTGTTGTTTTGAGTTATTTTTCTAACTCAATTTTGACCCTTTTCTTTTAGGCTTAGGACCTAGAAACCTTCTTGAATGAAGTAAACTTAGAGTCCAAGAGTCTTAGATGAGCTAGGTAACTAATCTATATTAGAAATGGATTAAATGGGCTTATTTCGGGGGATTGCAAATAGATGATAAAGGGTTATTTTTCGCAGTAAGTTAGCTTGAGTTTAGGAGTTGTAAAGCTATATATTGGGGGACTTTAGGGGATCAATTGAAGTATATGAAACCTTGTGACTTGTACAAATGTCATGATTTCTTGGAGACTAATTTGGGAACTTAGTAAACGATGTGTAACACCCCGCCTAATTAAATACCGGGCGATCACTCCTTTATTAAATTAAAATCAAGGTGAACAGTTGGTTCATTCTTAGCATCACTGTCGTCAAAATAAAATTTCCAATTTAAACACCCTAAATAATTAAGCTAAGTGTCAAAACCATTTTTAGATATTACTTTCCAAAATTTATTCAAAATCAATATTTTAAAACTTTACATAATTCATAATTTAAGAATCAACCAACAATTATACTAGAACAAACAATCCAATTAATTAAACATCCAAGTCAGAAAATCCCAACATTTAAGACTTAAAGGAAAACATCCTAACAATAATAAAATCCATAGTGAAAATACTGGAAATAAATTAATCCCAATGTCCAATAAAACAACGAAATAATGGAAAAGGGCGACACATGACCAACTGGATAAAATAAATGCTAGAAGTGGAATCAAGAAATGAGATCGTCTATACAAGAGGCTTGCAACTCCCACCTAAGCTGCAGCGCGTTCCTTCCAAAGGACCCTATGCAAGACGCCCTTGTGGCTGGGCACCTGTAATATATACATATATATACAAGAGAGAAATGAAAATGGAAACGGGTCAGAGCCCGATTATAAAAATGATTTAAAATTTGTTTTGCAAGTATTTAAAATGTTTACTGGCCAATGAAACAACATATTAGTGCGACACTCCCTTGAGAAATTCTCACCTCTGTTCTAATGTGCACGCCTATCGCACTAACCTTCCCAACGGTTTAAACTTAGGTTGTTCGTGAGATTAAACTAACAAATTCAACTGTTTAAGAGGTTCATTTCATTTAATAACATAGTTCTCATTAACCCTATTTACTAATAAAGTCTCTCAGCAATATATTATACTTTTCAAACACTTATTCCCAAATTTAAATAATTATTCATATCTTACTTACCATAAACACAGTAGGTAGTTCCCAAATTCCAGTATTTAATATATATATTAAATACTCATATAATATATATATTCTAGCGGCACCCCACATAATAATTATGGTGCGGGCATACTCTGCTATCCAGTCCCCGTATCACTCGTGCTAAGGGTAATACAAGTTCGGAATCACTCTCGAACTGTACTAACACAAACACAAACAATATTGAGGCGAAGCATAGATTCCAGGTCTCTAAGAGGTCAGCACATGCCCTCACTGCTCTTAGGACCGTCTGAACTATCGATTCGATAGCCTGTACCGAAGGATTTCTATCTTCTAGGGTACGGGTCAATATCCCCCATAAAGGTCCCATCGAGATAAGACTGTCCCAGCGCGGTAACCTCGGGGATAGCAAGTAGCGCGGGCATGATTTTCACACGTATATAGTATATGCATTAACACAGTCATATAAATATACTACTATTTCCATATCTAATTTAGGTACATCTCATAACCCATAATTATGACATTTGTCCTTATTATTCGTTAGTTATCACATACAACGGTTGCCTCTTATCCTAATTTGTGGGATTATTCCAACTTATCAAGTGACACTCGTGAATTTCTATACTCCCAAGTGAAATTTCAGTAGGTACTCGTTTATTTTCCAACGTAACTATCTTACGCTTCTCTTTTTTTAATACAGAGTTCCATCGCCCCTTATAAGTAGACATCCCCGAAAATGCGAATCTCGTCTTACATTAAAGGTTTCATATTTTTAATAAGTCCTACTGGTCTTCTTTATCTCCCAAAATATTTTATTAAGGATGTCCAAAGATTATTCCTCATTTAAATTGAATTCACCTATTTAGAAGGGAAATATAAGTCTTCCAGGAGGGGTCGATCGATCGAGGGCAAGTGTTCGATCGATCGATCAAGCAGGTATGGCTAATTCTGCAGAAATTTAGTTACGGGTTCTATCATCCAACATCATCCAAATCCAGATTTTTCACTCCCAAAATCCCAGAAATTTATACCACAAATGTCCTAAACCCAAATGGACAATATTTAACGTAAAGCATGTGAGTTTCATCAAGATTCATGGATTAAAAGTGCCCAATTTCATATAATACTCATGAACCCTAAAAATTTCTTTAACTTAATTCAAATCATTCTTTCTCCAGAAAATTCTACTTCTAATTCATCATAAATCCGTGGTTAAACCTCTACATATGAAGGGGATTTCCAGATTATCTTTGATATCACTAAAACATGAAATTTTCTAATCTCCAACATGAGTTTCTTTTATAGAACTCATCCTAATCAACCCTAAACTAACATGAATGAAGCATTAACGAAATTAAGCAAGATAAATACTTGCCTGGGAATTTTTGGTCTCTGATTTGTGCTGAATTCAGTGTGGTTATGATCCTTGCGACGTGATCTATCGTTTGGCGGCGACGGCGGCGCAAACGGAGGAGTTTTCGGCCTAGAACACCTTGGCAAGCCCTCTCCTTCCCTCTCCTATGTCCGTCACTTGTCTTTGGTTGTGTTAACCCTAGGAGACAACCCTAGGCATCTGATATAACCCTTGTAAATTCGTGGGTTTAATTACCCAAAATTTCAAAATGTCCAAAATGCCCTCTCGGGGTACTAATTAAGCGTAAAAATGCCCCGAGACCCAAACTAAACCCCCGTGTACACTTTTCTGACTATCTCGACCCTTCCAGACACTTTGGTGCACTCAAAACGACCATACAAGCAACTTATAATTTATTCACTTTTATTAATCGATATTTAGTCCCGACAGGACACGGGCGCGTCCCGACTCAAATTTCCAAAATTGTCATTTTATTCACCCGTGACATTTAGTAGTACCAATATTATATTACTATACTCATTAGTAATATTCAATAAGTTTCCAATGATAACTAACTCTCGTCACGTTAGTAATTAAATATAATTAATTTTTGGATTTATATTAAATTAATAACTCACATTAAATTTAATAAATCCCCAAATTTAGAAAGCATAAAAATATGGGGTATTACATACTTCCCCCCTAATAACGGAATTTCGTCCCGAAATTCAAAAAATAAGGCATACCTGGTAAGAATAAATCTGGGTATCTCTCGCGCATATCTGCCTCGCGCTCCCAGGTCGATTCCTCCACATTATGATGCTCCCACTGGACTCGTACAAGTGGAACTACCTTCGACCTCATTCTCCTCTCGCTATGGTATAGGATAGCCACTGGTCTCTCCTCGTAAGAGCTGTCTGTATGTAAGTCTATCTCTTCTATCGCGATGTGGGTGTGAGCCATATCGTCCCGAAGGTATCGTCTCAATGACGAAATTTGGAATACATCGTGAATGCGATGTAAATGCTCTGGCAGTCCCAATCTGTATGCTACAGGACCAATCCTCTCGATAATGGGAAAGGGTCCCATGTACCTCGGGGTCAATTTCACTTTCTTTCCGAACCTCATCACTCCTTTCATAGGAGATACACGTAGTAATACTTGGTCCCCCACATTAAACTCTCGGAAGAACCGTTTCGCATCGGCGTAGCTTTACTGCCTGTCCTGGGCTACTCGAATGCGACTCCTGATCATCTCAATCCTAGCAGAGGTTTCCTGGATCACCTCTGGTCCGTGAAACTTGTTATACCCCACCTCTAGCTGATTCGTCACATTTATTGTATTTTATACCCCATTAATTTATACATTCTAGCATTCCTGTGCATGTATTTCCCGGTTCTTATACTCATTTATTGACTAACCCCTGAGTTCATCATATATACTTTGTATGTGTCTTTATTGAGCTTTTATAGGTTTCAGGAATGCATTTTGGGAAGTTTGGTTTTGATCCAGAGAAGTTCCGTAGCTACTTGCACAGTCGGGGGCATTTTGGTAATTTCAGCACTCGGGTTTTGATCTCGATTTCTTCACGGAAGTTGTAGACCTTCTTCTTATCTTCGCGTGGCCTCCGACGATGCTTGAATCCGATCTCGAACGAAGATGGTATGGATGTTTCAGTGAAACATGGGATAAATAAAGCCAAAATAACCTAGCCATATTTTGTTTGCAGGACCGAATCGATTCAGTCCATCTGAATCGATTCGGTGGTCACCAGTGCAGCATTCTCCCTCTAGCGAATCGATTCAGCCCTGCCGAATCGATTCGGTTTTACTGAATTTTTGAGTTTTTCTCCTTATTACTAGTTTGCCATTTTGGTTGGATTTTTGGGGATATATCCCTTGTTTTTCCTCATTTGGAGATATAGATTACTTTTGTTAGATATTTGGTGATATAGAAAAACACTCTCTTCTCTCTCCTAGGTCAACTTCATTTATGGTTTTTACCCACTTGTAAAGCTTTGATTACTAGTTGTTATTAATGCAAGAAAGGTTCATTTACTTATTCTCTAATTGTTCTACTAGCTTTAATTTGCATTTAATTCCATCTCTTGTATTGGTTTGTGTTTAAACTAGATAACTAACTTAATTATGTTGTTAACTAGCATGTGTAGTTTAGTTTCAATTATGAGTAGCTAGACTTATGATTGGGGATCATAATCCCACCCTGGATGCTTGAACTTCATATTTAGGGTTTGGTTTATAATTGTTCTAATGGAACTTCGTGTGTTGGTATTGGAGTATCATAGTTTCTTAACTTCTCTTGTCATGCAAGGGTTAGTGTTTGAAGCTTTACTACAAACCCAACCCATCTAGCAATAACTAACTAACCCCTAATCCTCCATTGTTGAGTTTAGTCTCTATATGGTTGATGTTCGAACTTAATTAGTTATGCTCGATTAGAATTAATTTCATCCAAGCCCTATAATCTCCTTCTTTGTGAATCCGAGGTGGGAGAATAATCCTCGATCCCTTTAATTTCTTGAACTCAAGCTTATCTTAGTTCTTTTCATAGTTCCGTAGTTATTAATTAATTAACTGATCATCAATAGTATGTTAGTTTAGAGATTACTCTCAATCATTTTTCCAAACTATTAAATCATCTTTTACACTTTAACTTTTGTGACGTTTAGAGAATCCCTTTAACCTAATACTGTTCTCTTAGGAGTGTTTCAATCCCTGTGGATCACGATTCCGTACTTACCGGATATTACTTGTTGCGATAGATTTGCACTTGAATCATAAGCTTTAGTTAGAGCGCACTAAGTTTTTGGCGCCGTTGCCGGGGATTGGTAACTATCTTAGGTTTTAGAAATTCTCTTTACACTATCGTTCCCTGTGGTCACCGTGACATCACGGTTTCCAAAAATCAATCCAAAATTCTGTAAATGCAAGACGCGAGTAGTAGCAATTTAAATCCTATTCGTGAACCATCGTTTAGTGAATCCTCGGATTATTTCATTCTAGTTCGATCTCGTCTTCTTCTTATAACTGGGCTCACTCCGATCCCACAACTATGGCCGACAATGTTAGTGAGCACGGTAGTCAAGGGGTAGCACCCGAACCTCCGTATAGGACCATGCGTGATTATTTGCCGGAGAGGACCACCTCTCCGTCTTGTATCATTTTTCCCTACAATGCCGCGCAATTCCATTTTCATAATGGAATGATTCAATTACTTCCTACTTTCCACGGCATGGACAGTGAACAACCGTACCTTCATGTTAAAGAGTTTGAGGAGGTGTGCGCTACTTTTAGCGATCAAAACTGTCCTCTGGATGTCACACGTCTCAAACTCTTCCCGTTTTCCTTAAAAGACAAGGCTAAAACTTGGCTTTGGTCTTTAGCTCCTAATTCCATCGGGAGTTGGCGCGAAATGCAAGCGCAGTTTTTGAAGAAATTCTTTCCAACTCATCGCACCAACTCTTTAAAGAGTCAAATCCAAACATTCGTTCAAACCGAAGGTGAATCATTTTAGCGATGTTGGGAGAGATTTAATGAGGTACTTCATAAATGCCCACATCACGGTTTCGAAAAGTGGAGATTAATCTCATTTTTCCACAATGGGCTTACACTTAATGCGAAACAAATGGTGGAGACAATGTGCTCCGGTGAGTTCTTTGGTTTAGATCCCGATGATGCATGGGCACATTTAAAATATTGTGCCGAGACCACCCAAGCGTGGGATACCTCGGATCCGAACAAAACCAATTCGCGACCTTCGGTTCCGTCCTCGTCTAACCCTGGTATGTATCACCTCACTGACGAGGATGAGATAAAAATGAGATTAGATAAATTATCTAAGAAAGTTGAGGAGTTCGGCTCGAAGGTTCGAGATCCCGTTGTTCAAATTCAATCCGTAATTGAGGAGTTGTGTGCCATTTGTGACACTAATGCTCATTCAACCCAAGAGTGTCCCACTATTCCGGCTTACAAAGTGATCCTCCGTGATCAAGCGAACGCTATGGGAGTTTTTAGGAGAATCCAAAACGTTCCTAACCAAGGGTTTAATCCATCTTGGGGTAACCAACTCTGTTACCAATATTAACAATCTCGTCCTCCCCCGCCTCAGAATTACCAACAACCATACATTCAAAATCCTCCTCCTCAAGTGGTAATGCAAGGTCCCCCTCCAGGACCACCTCCACAAGTTATACCTACCTACGCGCACCCGAATAAGAGAAGTCTAGAAGAAATTTTTCAATCTTTTGCGACTTCTCAACAAGCCACAAATGCCAGGCTTGAAAAGGAAATTTCCAAGTTGGCCGCTGCTTTGAGTGTGCAAGAAAAAGGAAAATTCCCGTCACAACCTCATGGGCCCGTTGGGCAAAATAGCATGAATTTCGATGTTTCTACTCCTTTTTCCGCTCAATGAAGGTCTATGGAACATGCTAATTCCATCACCACTCTTAGGAGTGGGAAGGTGATTGAAAATCCACCTCCACCTTCCCCGAAAGTATCCGACGAGGTCACAATAACTCCCCGAGAGAGTGAAGTGACTCCCAAAAAGAAAAGAGATAAGTCGCCGACCAAGGAGCCGAAAACTTCAGTCCCTTTTCCATTTCCCGCACCCCACCCTCAAAGGCTCCTTCCCATTGTTAAACCCAGCAAAGATCAAGAAATCATGGAGACATTCAAACAAGTAAAAATCAATCTCCCTCTCCTTGACGTGATTAAGAAAATCCCTTCCTATGGCAAGTTTTTGAAAGATTTGTGCACCTTTAAGAGAAATCATGTTTCTCGCAAAAAGGTGGAGTTGACTGAACAGGTTAGTTCCATTTTCCAACACAACACGATTCCAAAATTTAAGGACCCTGGGTGTCCAACTGTTTCATGTATGATTGGAAACTTCGCCATTAATCATGCTCTTCTTGATCTAGGAGCTAGTGTGAACCTCTTGTCGTATTCGGTTTATCTTCAATTGGACTTAGGAGAACTTAGTCCTACCAAAACTAAAATTCAATTGGCCGACGGCTCCACCAAAATTCCACGAGGCGTCTTGGAAGATATCCTCGTCCAGATTGAGACCTTTGTGTTCCCGGTCGATTTTATCGTTCTTGATACCCAACCTGTTTTAAGCCTTAACAATCAACCTCCCGTCATCTTAGGACGACCATTCCCCACGACCGCGACTGCTTCGATAAATTGTAGGAATGGTGAGATGAACTTGTCTTTTGGAAATATGACATTAGATGTCAATATTTTCAATGTGTCGCACCTCTCGATTGATGAGGATGAGTGTGTTAAGGGAGTGAGCTTTATTGGAGTGGTGTGTGTAGAAGACGATCAAATTGCGAGAGAGGAAATTGAATGGAGTGTGTTGGATGTGTGTTTTGACATGTTAGGAAAGGTTGGCGTATGTGAAATCCATGAAATCGGGGATAAATTAGGCAATTTTGATTTCACTCCGATTGATGACTCTATCATATCCGAAATTGACATTTACATAGAGTCATCAATCCCGTGTAGGGAGAGTTGCTCGGAGAAAAATAGGGTAGATAATGTTTCTATCGATTTGTGCACTAACCCACCGATCCGTCACTTTAATAACCCATGGCCCCCTCTTTCAAATATTAATTCGGTTTTCAAAATCAAAAGCGGGTCAAACGGTTGGGGTGGTCCATTTTTGATAGGTATCATGTCTTCCGATCTAGAACCCGACATGATTATTAAGTGTGTGAACTTTAGTTGGAACGAAGTCGGAAGAATGGGAGGAATAGGTGTTCACATTGTGAATTACGTCCTAATAATATCTGCGGATTTGCAACCGGACATCGTATGCAGCAACCCCGTTAGCGGGGTTGATTAGGTTCGGTAAATTCTCAATTTTGGTGCCGAGCATCCCCCGAAACGTGTGGGGGTGAAATTTTTTTGGTTCAGGACCAGTTACATACATTTGATATATCATATTGGTCCAACAAATCCAGTTGAAGTAGCCCAAAATTTAAACTTCATGAGATTTAGGAAATCAGCAAAGCAGAAAATGTTTTTCCTTCTTGCGAATCGATTCGGTCCCTCCGAATCGATTTGGTGTGAGACAGCTTACAGGTCTTTGTCTTGCGAATCAATTCGCTCACTCCGAATCGATTCGCTCGCCAACAGTAAAAAAAAATAGAACCAAATCGAATCGATTTGGTCCCTCTGAATCGATTCGCCCTGAGACAGTGAGCCAATTCGAGGCTAGCGAATCGATTCGGCCCTGCCGAATCGATTCGATTGTCAGTCTTTCAAATCCAGCCCGCATTCATACATCCTCATTTTTCTCCCTTTTCTCTTCCATATCCCTTAAGAGCCATACTTCCTACTTATTTCCCCAACCCTCTCGCTGCAGATTTTCTCTTCATTTCTCTAAGGAATCTCGCTCAAGGTAACAACTCCAATCTTTCTATGTTAAATTCAATATGAAATTTGTGTTCATTCTATTCAAACTAGAGGAGTTATGTGTGTATGTCCATATTTTCATAATGTATATCTGATTCATGAACTGTCCACCTTTCATTACTGATTTCCATCACTATCCAGCAAATACAACCTATTTATTGTTGATTAATATGTTGTGTTGTATTTGTTGGGGGATTTCATGAATCAAATGCATTTTTCTCCCTATTTTGAGCAGACTGCACACCACATGTTTGATAAAAGGCCTAAATGAGGAGTTAATTCTCAATTATTCCATTTTTGTGCCTCTTAACGAACATTGACATAGATTCTACCTTGTTTGAAAGTGATGTATGTCGAATACGTTTATCCGATCATTTTCTTCCGACATGCACCACCCATTCCTTTTCGATCATGTTTCACGCTAAATTGATTTTATGTATTACACTAATTGTGTATGTATCGAATTGATTTCTCTTGTAGGTTCTTATGGCTCAAAAGCCCACCACCAATGATGTTACGGGCCGGACTGGGTTTGAAACTTTTAGATCAAGGGCTGAAAGAGATTGGTACAGGGAAAAGTTTCCCTCCACTCGGGCAATTGCTATGAAACGCCCGATGAAGCTTGCTGACTTTCCTAACAAGGTTAAGAGACACTTTCAAAAATTCCATTGGGAGGCCCATCTCGAAAAGGAGGGTGATGTGAATGAGGAACATGTCCGCCGTTTCTATGCATCGCTTGTCTCAATTGGAGGCGGGATGCATGAGGCTTTTGTTAGGGGGAGGAAAATTCTGATATCCAAGCAAATTATGTCAGAACTGTTGGGAGGTGCTGACAATCCTGATGAGTATACATATCCGTCGCGCAACCCTCTTGCGTTGTTTCCCAATGATGTTTTAATTGCGCGTCTAGCACCCGGGCACGTTTGGGCCGGGGAAACATTTCCGACAAAGCTCATGCTTGATTCTCACCGGCTCATCCACCTAGTCGCCGTGAATTCAATCATTCCTACCCAAACAAAATCAGTCCTGCGATCAAAGCAGGCCCATTTCCTTTACTATCTCCTAGACGCCAACACTATTATAAGCCTACCTTCCTTGGTGCTTCAACACATGTTGAACGCCTCTTATTGCGAGAAGGGATCGACTACTCTCCCTTATGCTCGGCTTGTTTCTAGGATATGTAGAGATGCTCATTGCGAGGTGATCGCCTCCTATAAGAGGGCAAGGCTGCCCTCTCCGCTTGACGACGATTCTATCGAGAGGACTTTAGGAAAAGATTATTGAGAGAGGAAAAAGCGATGGATGAGTGATCAAATTGCTGCTGGTAACCATTTTGATTTTGATGATCCACTTTCGGACGTCCAGCACGGACCGGCTCCAGTTCAGAACCCGTTGGGCCCCTTTAGAGAGTTGAGTGCGAGGATGGATGCAATGCAGGGGGATTTCGCTGTTTGCAGGCAAAACCATGAGCGGAGCTTTTCTGAGTTTAGGGGCGCTTACGAGCGTGATATTTCGATGATTACTAGGGCGCAGATGGACCTATATGTGCATCTACGCGGGGGCGAGGCTGCTGTGCCACCTTACCTTTATGACCCATACCCCCCTCGTAACCCTAATGAGCTTGGTCCTTCTCACCGCCGCCCTGACCTTCCCTAGGAAATGTTACTGCTCCTATTTCATTTTGTCCTCCTGTAGTTATGGATATCTAAACTATTTTGGGATGTTTTATATTAGGTTTTTGATAAACATTGATGTATATGTGGTAATTGAGAAATGTTAATCTTGCATTTTCTCATTTTGTTTTTTTTTCCACATGTATGCATCCCGGAATTATTAATAAGAAATTCCTTGGTTCCACCTTCATATTTATCCTTATAAATATCTCTCCTCTGTATATATTATTGTTGTGGTACTAACACTTTGACAGGCATGCCGTTGCGCATTTCTCGAGTTACTCCTTACGGGGTAACTATTTTCTAACCCCTTTTCCTTTTTTATCCCTACTAACATTGGGGGCAATGTTTCATTCAAGTTAGGGGATATGGATTACATTTGTGATACCGGTTATCATGTTAGTATTTATTTATTTAAAAAATAATAATAAATAAATAAAAATTAAATAAATAAATAAATTCTTTTTCTCTCTCATATTTACTATGATTACTTATATGATCGGCTTATCCTATTGTATAGCTATGAAGCATGCTTCGAGTTATTGATTTATTAGCCTTTATCCCGTTATTGTTTGCATTGTGAATAGCATCATAAAATTAAACTGTGAAGCTTTGAGCATATACACAAATAATTATTTATGATTTGGTTTAAAGCGTTTCAAATCCGTTAATTTAAGGCGCATGTTATATACCCTTACAAAAGTGAAAATTGAGACTTATCGTCATTTGTGAGCGTATACATCCACTCTATCTCTTTCTTGTCAATGAACTCGTTGTCAATCTCATTTTCTTTTCATTTGATTGCATATTAATTGATTTATCGGTTAAGCATGATTTTCCATGGTGTTGAGTCCCGCGAATCACATGAAACTTTAAGAAAGGATTATAGGCCTTCGTTGTTGTTTAACCCATATGACCTTAACATTACCCTTAAATGTTTTCCATAGTCAACCCCCTTGAGCCTTATTATTCCTTTTGTTTCGTCCCCAAATCCCTTGTCCAACTCCACATTGGAGTCCTAAACCCTTATTTACTCCTCCCATACCTTGAATAGGGATTGCTCCCGGGATTGAATGATGTTGTTTATATGGATTGCAATCAAGCTTTGAGTGGTCTAAAGAAAAATAAAAGAAACAAAGCGAAAAAGAAAAGAAAAAGTTAGAAAAAGAAAGAAAAGAAATATAGAATAAAATGGGTCCTTGTTGATTCCCATTTCACAATGTGCATGAAAATCAAAGTCTCACTCTCATGAATACCTTGATTTTGGAATTTGATTTCGATTCCTAAATTTCCCATTAAATCCATTATCCCGCGCGTTATTCCCGAATCTCCTTTGATCCTACACACATCCCTTTCTTTTCCTAACCCTAACCTAGCCTAAATTCTATACCCTAAGAGTCCTATTTGATCCTAGGGTGATGTGATTCAAAGGTCGAACATAAGCGATAATCTGTTTAAATGCTTTTATCTTGGTTAATGTGCGATATCCTTTCATGAGATTGTATTTTCCACTTTTATATTGCGTTCTTGTGTGGCCTAGTTTCCCTTTACAATTACTCTTTGTGCCCGCATGTCCCGTGTGTGTTACATCCCATTTCTGAGTGTTTCATTTGTTGAGTGTAACAACCGGAGAGAACTTGAGTATGCATGCCTTAGCATTTATATGGACTTTGAAAGTTTTGCCAAATCTAAATTACCATATGTGTCCGCTTATTTCTCATTTCCATGGTTTCGATTTTTATTGAAGTTATTTGTTTAATGTCGATAATTGTCATCTTTTGTGTGAGCTTTGTTCACTTTGTTGATAAATTGTGCTTCCTAGATATTTGTTGAGCTACGCAATGGATTTTTCCGTATCATAGTATGAGTTTATTTGATGTTTGTGGGTGTCATCCCTAGAAACCCTCACGAGACCTCACTCGTCCCCTAGGGCCATCTAGGGGTTTTAAAAACGGCTTGTTGCATATGCTAAATGCAATCGTTCGCCTACGAAAGTGGCATTTTTCCTTCTATGTACATATTTCTTCTGTTTTGGTTTTGTTGACACCACTTGTTTCTTCATACTTCATTGCTCGGGACTAGCAATATATAAGTTAGGGGGTGTGATTCGTCACTTTTATTGTATTTTATACCTCGTCAATTTGTACATTCTAGCATTCTCGTGCATGTATTTCCCGGTTCTTATACTCATTTATTGACTAACCCCTGAGTTCATCATATATACTTTGTATGTGTCTTTATTGAGCTTTTATAGGTTTCGGGAATGCATTTTGGGAAGTTTGGTTTTGATCCGGAGAAGTTCCGTAGCTACTTTCACAGTCGGGGGCATTTTGGTAATTTCAGCACTCGAGTTTTGATCCCGATTTCTTCACGGAAGTTGTAGACCTTCTTCTTATCTTCACGTGGCCTTCGACGGTGCTTGAATCCGATCTCGAATGAAGATGTTATGGATGTTTCAGTGAAACATGGGATAAATAAAGCCAAAATAACCTAGCCATATTTTGTTTGCAGGACCGAATCGATTCGGTCCATCCGAATCGATTCGGTGGTCACTAGTGCAGCATTCTCCCTCTAGCAAATCGATTCGGCCCTGCCGAATCGATTCAGTTTTACTGAATTTTTGAGTTTTTCTCCTTATTACTAGTTTGCCATTTTGGTTGGATTTTGGGGGATATATCCCTTGTTTTTCCTCATTTAGAGATATAGATTACTTTTGTTAGATATTTGGTGATATAGAAAAACACTCTCTTCTCTCTCCTAGGTCAAGTTCATTTATGGTTTTTACCCACTTGTAAAGCTTTGATTACTAGTTGTTATTAATGCAAGAAAGGTTCATTTACTTCTTCTCTACTTGTTCTACTAGCTTTAATTTGCATTTAATTCCATCTCTTGTATTGGTTTGTGTGTAAACTAGATAACTAACTTAATTATGTTGTTAACTAGCATGTGTAGTTTAGTTTCAATTATGAGTAGCTAGACTTATGATTGGGGATCATAATCCCACTTTGGATGCTTGAACTTCATATTTAGGGTTTGGTTTATAATTGTTTCAATGGAACTTCATGTGTTGGTATTGGAGTATCATAGTTTCTTAACTTCTCTTGTCATGAAAGGGTTAGTGTTTGAAGCTTTACTACAAACCCAACCCATCTAGTAGTAACTAACTAACCCCTAATCCTCCATTGTTGAGTTTAGTCTCTACATGGTTGATGTTCGGACTTAATTAGTTATGCTCGATTAGAATTAATTTCATCCAAGCCCTATATTCCCTTTCTTTGTGAATCCGAGGTGGGAGAATAATCCTCGATCCCTTTAATTTCTTGAACTCAAGCTTATCTTAGTTCTTTTCATAGTTCCGTAATTATTAATTAATTAACTGATCATCAATAGTATGTTAGTTTAGAGATTACTCTCAATCACTTTTCCAAACTATTAAATCATTTTTTACACTTTAACTTTTGTGACGTTTAGAGAATCCCTTTAACCTAATACTGTTCTCTTAGGAGTGTTTCAATCCCTGTGGATCACGATTTCGTACTTACCGGATATTACTTGTTGCGATAGATTTGCACTTGAATCATAAGCTTTATTTAGAGCGCACCACTAGCCAACACGTTTGGGAATGACAATGCCTGCCATACAAAGTCTCGAATGGAGCCATGTCAATCGTGAACTGATAAGAGTTATTATAAGCGAACTCCACCAGTGGAAGATGTGGCTCCCAACCTCCTCCAAATTCAAGGACACACATGCGTAGCATATCCTCCAATATCTGATTAGTACGCTCTGTTTGTCCATCTGTCTGTGAGTGATAAGCTGAACTCAAGCTCAACTCTATACCCATAGCCTCCTAAAAGCTCTCCCAGAAACGCGATACGAAGATCTTGTCTCTATCTGAAATAATATTCAGGGGCATCCCATGTAATCTGACAATCTCAGCAATGAACAACTGAGCATACTGACCCGTGGTATAGTCTGTCCGCACCGGCAGAAAATGAGCCACCTTGGTCAAACGGTCCACAATCACCCAGATGGAATCATGGCCCCGCTGTGATGTAGGCAACTCTGTGATAAAATCCATGGAAATACTCTCCCACTTCCATGCGGGTATTTCCAATGGCTGAAGCAACCCTGACGGTTTCTGATGGTCCACCTTTACCAGCTGGCAGGTAGAACATTTGGACACGAACGCAATGTCCTTTTTCATTCCACTCCACCAGTATTGTCGCCTCATATCCTGGTACATTTTATCTCCTCCAGGATGTACCACAAATCGGGACCCGTGAGACTGGGTCATCACTGCATGACGTAAGTCTGCCCCTTCTGGTACCACCAATCTCCGATTAAACCTCAAACCCCCATCAGAACTAACAGAATAGGATTTGGCACCCTCAGCTAAAAGTCGTACAATCTGCTCCTGGCAAAATGGGTATGCGGTCTGTGCCTGTATCACCCTCGTAACGATCTCGGGTGTCACTGTTATGACTGATATGAAAGAACGAGCTACTGCGTCCTGGTGACCCAACTCTTTCCACTTTGCTTTCCAGACGTTTGCTACATCGTCCACCGGTCTACGGCTCAACGCATCAGCAACTACGTTGGCCTTCCCCGGATGGTACTGTATATCGAACTGATAGTCCTTCACACCTGCGCTGACGCATATTCAGCTCTTGCTGAGTGAACAGGTACTGCAGTGACTTAGGGTCTGTGAACAAGCGAAATTTCTCCCCCAATAAGTAGTGCCTCCAAATCCTCAATGCAAAAATGACTGCTGCCAACTCTAGGTCGTGTGTGGGGTAATTCTTCTCGTGCGGCTTAAGCTTACGGGAGGTAAAAGCTATTGCCTTCTCCTCCTGCTAAAGTACTCCCCCAAGTCCCCGTAAAGAGGCATCGGTGTAAACCAGGTACTCCACGCCCGGCTTAGGTAAGGCAAGGATCGGTGCTGAAGTAAGCTTGTCTGTCAGTTTGTCGAAGGCCAATTGACAAGCATCATCCCATACATATGGTACCCCCTTGCGAGTCAGGTTCGTCAATGGACCCGCAATTTTGGAGAACCCCCTAATGAATCTCCTGTAGTATCCGACTAATCCCAAGAAACTACGCACTTCTGTCGGTGTAGTGGGCTGTCCCCACTCCCTCATCGCTGACACTTTACTCGGGTCAACTGCTATCCCTTGTTCAGAAACAACATGCCCCAAGAATTGTACTTTCCTCAACCAGAACCCGCACTTCTCGTACTTAGCATACAGCTGATGCTCTCGTAGAGTCTGAAGAACCTGCCTCAAGTGCTCGGCATGCTCCTCCTCGGAGTGTGAATATATCAGAATGTCATCTATGAAGATGATGGCAAACTGATCCAAAAACTCTCTGAACACTCGGTTCATCAAGTCCATGAATACGGCTGGAGCATTTATGAGTCCAAATGGCATCACTCTGAACTCATAGGACCCATATCTCATCAAGAAAGCAGTCTTTGAAACATCCTACTCCTGAATACGTAGCTGATGCTACCCTGACCGTAGGTCTATCTTCGAAAAGAAAGTTGCTCCCCTCAGCTGGTCGAACAGATCATCGATTCGAGGCAACGGATACTTGTTCCGTATCGTGACCTTGTTCAGCTCCAGGTAGTCCACACATAGCCTCAGTGAACCATCTCTCTTTTTCACAAATAAAACTGGAGCGCCCTAAGGTGAGGTACTCCTGCGAATGAAGCCCTGACCTAACAGCTGCTCTATCTGATATCATAACTCTCGCATCTCTTTCAGAGCCATACGGTATGGAGTGCGCGCTATAGGTCGAGTATTCGGTTATAAATCTATAACAAAGTCTATCTCACGACTGGGGGATAGGCCTGGTATCTCCTGAAATACATCGGAATACTCACGAACAACTGCGATCGAGTCTAAGGGAATCACAACCTCCTTAGAGGTATTCTCCTCTATGTAATACGAATGATTGGTCGAGCCTCCCTCTGGGCGAGGCATCGCCACTACAAACATCTCTTGCCCCGGAATGGCAACGACAATACTCCCACCGAAACAATCTATCATGGCTCTATAAGCTACGAGCCAATCCATACCAATAATTACGTCGTGCTCATGCATATCTAAGACTAACATGTCTGCTGGTAATACCAAGCTACCAATCTCTACACCCACTCCCCGACATATAAAGAAAATTAGCAATCCATTTCCCAATGGTGAGTCTACACACGTCATAGTGCTCTCTGCTTTGGCTAATAACCCTAAGGCCTTCGCAAAATGGGTAGCTATAAAATAGTGCGTCGCCCCAGTATCAAATAAAACCCGATCCATAGTACCATGGATAGGAAACATACCCTCAATCGCGGGCAGTGCCTGTGGAGCTGCTGCCTGGTGGACATTATAGACACGTCCGTACTGTAACTGCCCCTGCTGCACTGGAGCGACTGGAATGGCTGGTAGGGCTAGTACCTGAGCTGGTGCGGGGAGGGCGACTGGAAAAAGTGGCCTATGTGGCTCATTACAGGCACCCTGCTGCTATGGGGACCTATCACCCTCAGGACAATCCTGGCGCTTATGGCCAATCTTGCCGCACACAAAACATCGGCCTCTGAAATTACCTCCCCTCTGACCCTACTAACCACGGCCCTGTTGGCCGTTACCGCCCCGCCACTGGCTCTGTTGGCCCTGATGGAAACGTTGTTGGCCCTGTTGGCCCTGCTGCTGACCCTGCTGCTGGTGGTGTTGGCCTTGCTGGCCCTGCTGACCCTGTCTAAATCCTCCAAATCCCTTCCTGGAATCACTCGATCGGAATCGCTTGGCAGGGTCCTCTTGATGGGAACTCTGCTCATGCTAACGAGTCTGTCCCTGAGATGTCGGTGCTCCACTAGCACCACTACCCCCTGTCCTGCCCTGCTGGCCGGACTCTCCTGCTCGCTTGCTTCCCTGCAGATGGAAGCGGTGATCTTGACAGTGTAGTAAAGCAGCATTGAGTACATCTGTGAAGGTACTCAGAGACAGATTCCCTATAAGGTGCTGACGGATCCTCCAAGCTAACCCGTCCACAAACAATAGTATCTTCTTACCCTCAGTGGGTGTCTCATCTGGCACTATAGTGAGAAGTCTTGTGAACTCCTCCTCATACTCAGCAACAGTGGAATTTTCCTGCTTCAAGTTCAGTAACTTTCGCCTCATCTCAGTTTGCACGACGGATGGAAAATACTTATGGTCAAACCGCTCCCAGAATGACTGAATCGGAATAGTATCCCTCTCTTCCAAGGTGGTGGTGGACTCCCACCACTGCAAAGCGGCCCCCACTGCTTAAATGAGGCCAAAAATTGTTTATGCACATATGTGCACTCATACATACGCAGATGCGTCTGGATATTTTTCTTCCATTGGCTGACGATGATGATATCTGAACTACCCGAGAACTCAGGGGGATGCGCCTTCTGAAAGGCATCCCTAACCCGCTCCCATGCTGATGGAAACTGTGTAGGTACTGGCGCCACTGCCTGAATCTGGGGTGGAGCCTACTGTACCGCCAACGCGGCATTCACCGCCTGAGCAACAATAGCGGCTACCTCATTAGCATTCATCGTTCCCTGAGTCGAAGCTGCTGGCTGCTCGGCTTGGGCACGCCTATCCTTTGGTGCACGTCTCGGAGGCATCTGAAACGTGAAGAAATTTATTAGTCTTACAGTTATTATCTAATCTCAAATAGCTGAAGACGTAATCGTAAAAGCAAGAATACAACAATCCTAAAATAGGGCTCTATAATAAAAACGATAAGCTGAAAGCGAAATAAGCCGTACAGATCCTAAGGACACTAGAACCTGATGCTCTGATACCACCTGTGACACCCCGCCTAATTAAATACCGGGAGATCACTCCTTTATTAAATTAAAATCAAGGTGAACAGTTGGTTCATTCTTAGCATCACTGTCGTCAAAATAAAATTTCCAATTTAAACACCCTAAATAATTAAGCTAAGTGTCAAAACCATTTTTAGATATTACTTTCCAAATTTTATTCAAAACCAATATTTTAAAACTTTACATAATTCATAATTTAAGAATCAACCAACAATTATACTAGAACAAACAATCCAATTAATTAAACATCCAACTGAGAAAATCTCAACATTTAAGACTTAAAGGAAAACATCCTGACAATAATAAAATCCAAAGTGCAAATACTGGAAATAAATGAATCATAATGTCCAATAAAACAAATGAATAATGGAAAAGGGCGACACATGCCCAACTGGATAAAATAAATGCTAGAAGTGGAATCAAGAAATGAGATCGTCTAAGAAGAGGCTTGCAACTCCCACCAAAGCTGCAGCGCGTTCCTTCCAAAGGACCCTATGCAAGACGCCCCTTTGGCTGGGCACTTGTAATATATACATATATATACAAGAGAGAAAAGAAAATGGAAACGGGTCAGAGCCCGATTTAAAATTTGTTTAGCAGTATTTAAAATGTCTATTGGCCAACGCAACAACATATTAGTGCGACACTCCCTTGAGAAATTCTCAATCTCTTTTAATGTGCACGCATATCGCACTAACCTTCCCAACGGTTTAACTTATCTTATCTTAGGTTGTTCGTAAGATTAAACTGACAAATTCAACTGTTTAAGAGGTTCATTTCATTTAACAACATAGTTCTCATTAACCTTATTTACTAATAAAGTCTCTCAGCAATATATTATACTTTTCAAACACTTATTCCCAAATTTAAATAATTATTCATATCTTACTTACCATAAACACAGTAGGTAGTTCCCAAATTCCAGAATTTAATATATATATTAAATACTCATATAATATATATATATATATATATATATATATATATATATATATATATATATATATATATATATATATATATATTCTAGCGGCACCCCACATAATAATTATGGTGCGAGCATACTCTGCTATCCAGTCCCCGTATCACTCGTACTAAGGGAAATACAAGTTCGGAATCACTCTCGAACTGTACTAACACAAACACAAACAATATTGAGGCGAAGCATAGATTTCAGGTCTCTAAGAGGTCAGCACATGCCCTCACGTCTCTTAGGACCGTCTGAACTATCGATTCGATAGCCTGTACCGAAGGATTTCTATCTTCTAGGGTACGAGTCAATATCCCCCATAAAGGTCCCATCGAGATAAGACTGTCCCAGCGCGGTAACCTCAGGGATAGCAAGTAGCACGGGCATGAATTCACATGTATATAGTATATGCATAAACACAGTCATATAAATATACTACTATTTCCATATCAAATTTAGGTACATCTCATAACCCATAATTATGACATTTGTCCTTACTATTCGTTATTTAGATATCACGTACAACAGTTGCCTCTTATCTTAATTTGTGGGATTATTCCAACTTATCAAGTGACACTCGTGAATTTCTATACTCCCAAGTGAAATTTCAGTAGGTAATCATTTATTTTCCAACGTAACTATCTTACGCGTCTCTTTCTTTAATACAGAGTTCCATCGCCCCTTATATATAGACATCCCCGAAAATACGAATCTCATCTTACATTAAAGGTTTCATATTTTTAATAAGTCCTACTGGTCTTCTTTATCTCCCAAAATATTTTATTAAGGATGTCCAAAGATTATTCCTCATTTAAATTGAATTCACCTATTTAGAAGAGAAATATAAGTCTGCCAGGAGGGGTTGATCGATCGAGGGCAGGTGTTCGATCGATCGAACCATCGATCGATCTCGATCGATCGATGATCTATGATCGATCGATCGATCAAGCAGGTATGGCTAATTCTGCAGAAATCCAGTTACGGGTTCTATCATCAAACATCATCCAAATCCAGATTTTTCACTCCCGAACTCCCAGAAATTTATACCACAAACGTCCTAAACCCAAATGGACATTATTTAACGTAAAGCATGTGAGTTTCATCAAGATTCATGGATTAAAAGTGCCCAATTTCATATAATACTCATGAACCCTAAAAATTTCTTTAACTTAATTCAAATCATTCTTTCTCCAGAAAATTCTACTTCTAATTCATCATAAATCCGTGGTTAAACCTCTACATATGAAGGGGATTTCCAGATTATCATTTATATCATTAAAACATGAAATTTTCTAATCTCCAACATGGGTTTCTTTCATAGAACTCATCCTAATCAACCCTAAACTAACATGAATGAAGCATTAACGAAATTAAGCAAGATAAATACTTGCCTGGGAATTTTTGGTCTCTGATTTGTGCTGAATTCAGTGTGGTTATGATCCTTGCGACGTGATCTATCGTTTGGCGGCGACGGCGGCGCAAACGGAGGAGTTTTCGGCCTAGAACACCTTGGCAAGCCCTCTCTTTCCCTCTCCTATGGACATCACTTGTCTTTGGTTGTGTTAACCCTAGGAGACAACCCTAGGCATATGATATAATCCTTGTAAATTCGTGGGTTTAATTACCCAAAATTTCAAAATGTCCAAAATGCCCTCTCGGGGTACTAATTAAGCCTAAAAATACCCTGAGACCTAAACTAAACTCCCGGATACACTTTTCAGACTATCTCGACCCTTTCGGACACTTTGGTGCACTCAAAATGACCATATGATCAACTTATAATTTATTTACTTTTATTAATCGATATTTAGTCCCGACGTGACACGGGCGCGTCCCGACTCAAATTTCTAAAATTGTCATTTTATTCACTCGTGACATTTAATTGTACCAATATTGTATTACTATACTCATTAGTAATATTCAACAAGTTTCCAATGATTACTAACTCTCGTCACGTTAGTAATTAAAAATAATTAATTTTCGGATTTATATTAAATTAATAACTCACATTAAATTTAATAAACCCCAAATTTAGAAAGAATAAAAATACAGTGTATTACACGATGAAAGATAATGACGATGTTAAATGGTTGTGGTTTAGGATGAAATGAAATATACATGTGTCAAAATGGAAATGAAATTGTAAATGATAATTTACGTAAACACACCTCTCTAAATACCTATCCTAAGGGAAGTTCGCGCATGAGGTGATGTCCCCTGGCTAGTGAATGCAGGGAGACTATAGTCCTCGGCCATAGGACCGGTTGTTATGTATTATGTATTTATTGTTCGAAATGAGGTAATTTCGGGTGTTGTTATGACTCACTGCCGATGGTATATGGCCACTTCCCGACGTTGCGTTGTAGGATGCCCAGGTTGTCTTGTTTGATAGGCCCTGGAAGATGATATCTATTTAGGGGCGCATCTAGTGGGGAAACTCGGAAGGACGATCTTAGAATCGTTATATATAAATGAATATAACTATTCTCTATCATGTGGGACTTGATGTATGATTAAATGCTCTAAGAATTAAAGGGCAATTGTATGTTTCCTAATGAGATACGGAAAGTTAAGATGAAGTAATGTAAATTGATGATGATTCTTAATTAATAATTTATTCATATCTCCTTGTATAATTGAATTAAACTGATGGTCATCCTAATTGCTTTAGTTTATGTTCTTAAATTGAGTAGTTAGATCCTTATCATTTATGAGCTTCATGATTAACTGTTCATAACTGTCATACTCTTTATTCATCTGGTGATCATATATAAACCGGACCCTGACCCGTTCATATCCCTTGTTGTGCATGAATCTCATATTTGCTCAGGTGCTCCACCGCAAGGACGCCCGTACTGACTTCCCGATTTATGTGTCTCGGAGTTGCAACACTTTGCGGATGTTGCGGACTATTTTGTGATAGATGCCTTCATCTTTGTACTCTAGTTATGCTCGGGTCACTTATTCGGGTGTGTGGCACAAAGCTTTTGTAATTGTCTAATGAAATGTATTATGTAATTAAACTTAATTGTTGCAAAACGTTGTATGAGACTGTTAACCGACAGCTTATTCGGTTATTGTGTTATGTATGTACTGTTCAGTTTAAATTCCTGTTGATTATATCCACCTTCTTTTCAAATTGGTTTGTTTAAATACTTTCTTTAACTAATAAATTCAAAATTTTGGCAACCTGTTTTCTAAAATATTGGGTGGTTATCCCGTATACTTAGTATATTATTTTGATGCTGAGAATGGTCCATCTACGATGCCTGTCATTATTGGAGTATCGGGCTAGCCACCTCTTATTTTGATAAGCGGGTTGTTACATTTTGATTAGATAACCTATTCACCTCCTACACACTTGCATTTTCAAATAAAAATCTTTTATCTCACTTAAAGAAGGAAAAAAATGAATTATTTCAATGCGAAACCAAAAACAAAGAACTTTTCCAAAGACTTAAACAAACGAAAATATTTTTATATTTTTTTCCAAAGCATATAAAAAGTAAAATGATAAGGATCTAATCAAGGATTAAATTAATGAATTAAAAAAATTAAGACCAAAATCAAAGACACGTCAATAGTAAAGAAAGAATCAACTATAGGCAGACCTCCGTCTATGGGGCAATCCAAACTATTCACCATTGATAAAAAACCTCTCCACCTATAAGAGCTCCAAATTTATAAATATCCATGGGAACGGGGTGAGAATGATCATGCCTACCAACCTATTAACAACAAAGTCGTATTTTTTATCCTATATATATCTAAAAATTAAAACAGGGGTTTTGGTAACCAGGATTATTCTTGACCTTGAAGGTAACCCGATCTTAGGATTTGAAGGTATAAACTTTCTATCTTTTCCTAACTTCTTAACTTTTTTAAGTGAGGTTCCTAGTCCTTTGGCATATGGTATTTAGCTTGAAACTATATATAATGAAACGGTTAGTCATAGGCATCCAAAACACTCTCCTAAATAATAGGTAATTTCTTGTGAGTGTAAGATAGTGAATTGCCTTCTTGTATTGTGTAAAATAAAGTTTTAAAATCTAATAAAATGCTAGGTCAGATCGAGGTTTTTTCCCCATAGGTTGGGTTTTTTACTCGTATACCTAATGTTGTTTGTTTTGTGTGATTTGTTTTCATTCTCAAATTGCTTAATTGTATATGTGTGCTTGAAATTCACCTAAATGACTTTGTAATTTTAAAAATGGCTTATGTCTAATTCTTGCTTGAAATTGAAATTTAAAATCACACAAGTTTGAATATATAAACTATTCCCCCTCCTCTCCGGGTTACTTTAATTTTCACACACTTGCCTTTTAATTGGCATCAGAGGATGATTGCTCGATTGGGCTTAATATCATGAGTACATTCTTGCTATTGTTTGTTTGTTTGTTTGTTTAGTGTGAGTATACATGGAGATTTTTTATTTTTATGCACTTGGCATAAGTTTAGACACCAATCAATAATCCTCATGCTCATCACTAGCTAAGAACACTTCATATATTTCAAATGTGTCTAGTTACCAAATTACAAAAAATGAAAACGAGGTGTTTGAAGTGATCAAAATTCTTCTTTAGATGGTGAGGAAGGCGAACTCCTTGAAATGAAATGTACACTTGAGAAACAACACAGAATGCTCGAAGTAAAAGAAAGAATATCAAAGAGAAGTTGTATTTCTCATAGGTGATTTTTCTAATGCTTTGAAGGTGAAATTTTCTTCAAAATAAAGATAAAAAAGATGAATAAAATGCTTCTTAAAAAATCCATGATTCGAAACGAAATGAAAGGTATTGTATTTTACTATTTTAATTCGCCTTCTAACACTTATACTACATCTGTACATGAGAAGAAATTTTCAAAAACCTCAAAGGTATGAAAATGAAAGAAAAGTTTTTAACAAATAAAACTCAAAAAGATTTGTTATTATTTGTTCATATGATCATTAATATGGCCAGGTATAGGAAAAACACTAAAAAAACTCAAATAAAACTCTTTTTAGGGTTTTGAAAAGTTTCAATACTTCAGTGGTTGTTTTGGTTCATGTTTAGAGTCCTTGTTATAGAATTAAAGTGAAAATAGGTCATAAAATCAAGTTTCATGAAAATTAAGATCTCATACAAAAGAGAATGACCTCGTTCGTACGAGGTCATTCAGTACAAAGTAAACTTTATACGAGTATGTTATTGTGTAAAGGAAATTTTATACGAGCCTGCCTATCATTTTATTTTTATTCTTGTACAAATTAACTTCGTAAGAGGTCATTCTCTTATAACATGATTTTTGTGTTGTAAAGCTTACTTAGAACACTACAATTTTCATGTTTCCAGATATCTTAAATTATAAGATTTAGTTTGTTAAAAATACCTTCGAATCATAAAAATACAGTTTTTTATGGCTTAAAAACTTTGTAGAACAACAAAAAAATATTTTCCTTACTTTTAACAACTCATGACAAACCAAATCTACTGAAGGCACTTCATGAAACAAAATCAAAACTTATCAAACTTACCACTCTAGATGTGTGCATCAATGAGATGGTTTTTTTTGTAAGGTAATATAGGTATACACATCCCATTTTCATAAAACAAAGATAAACTTGGAACAACATTTTTACATTTTGTCAATTTGGAATAAAGGCAAACAAAAAGAAGGATATAAAATATGTCCTTGTAGTGGTCTATTGTCATTTGAGTATCATTATCCGTAGTATCATGATTTTTTTATGAGAACTTGTTTGTTCTGCTTTCTTGTTTAAAAATTACAAAAAAAAATAATTCATTCTTAGATTCCACAATAGTATTAACATTAGTGTTAAGAATATATGATTTATGTATAAGAAACTGAGACGCAGTACTATTATTAAGGTCGTTGTAAGAACAAAGTTCTCTTATTGTCATAATTCCGGTTGATAAAATGTAGATTAAGTGTGTCGTAATTGATGAAGATCTTACAAATGATCGAAACCTCCGTCAACAAAAAAAGGACCTCAAAATGAAATCAAAACATCCATCACACCAAAGTACAAGCCGCATAAAAGGTATTACATGTGGGAAAAATTATTTTTTTGAATCATAAAATTAATCAAGCTTTAGTGGAATTTTTAAAATATTTTTCAAAATATACTTGTAAATTTTAAAGGCTTCCTCTAAGTGTTTAGCTATATTATTTTTAGCGATACATCTTTACGGACAATTTAAAACATCGTTAAAGTATTTCAACCTACATTTGTGTTTTTCTAAAAGCCTTGAGACAGAAAAGAGAATTTCAACCGGTGTGGTCCACGAGAAACACGTGGTTGAGCCGCGAGAATTCATTGTTGCAGTCGCAGGTGCCTACCGCAGTCTCGACCCTAGTTTGGCGCGATCGTAGGCCTATCTCTAGGTGAGTTGATTTAAAACTCATTTTGAATTATTTTATGTGTTTTAATTAAACACAAATCTTTTAACTTATCTTGAAAACATGTGTAATATATAATTTATGATTAACTTTTCAAGACTTCAAGTTTTGTTTACAAACAACCTTTTGTAAGCCTGAAACCCTTAAAATCTCCTAAGCATACTTCTTAGCATATTATATACTTTTTCATGATCTAAGAAACACTTTTACGACAAAAATTAAGATCAATTTTGAGTTTAATTAAATCAAGACCCCCCATAATTTATATATAAAATTTGTGGTGTTTTGACATTGGTTTCAATTAAAGCTTGTTGATGTTGAAGATCGGTAAGCCGATTGACTTGGGTTGCCATCCATGGCAAGTTTTCTTTATATAACTGGTGAGCTAGTGAGTAAAATTTTTGGTTTAGATTTAGTTACAAACTCATCCATTTCATAAAATGGTGGATGCTGAGCCTCGAAGGTTTTAGTTGTCAAGTCAAAATTGCGGTGGAGATTGATAGAGATGGTACTGCGAAGGTCCAAGGTTCAAATTGATAATGATTTTTTATTGTGCTCAAATTAAAGGTTGTAAGTCGTGCCTATCCATTTTGTAAAACCTAAAAACTTTTATACTTGTGGACTAGTGTTTGGGGTGGTGGTGGTGGTTGTTTTTCCCAAGAGAGTTTTTCGCATTAAATGATTGTATCCCTATTATGTGATTGCTTTTATATTTCCATCATTTGTTATCCTCGCCTATGGAATTTGAACCTAATTAATTAATTGGTAGTTATAAAATTGGACTTAATTAATATATAATTGGTAATTATTTAATTTGCATCATATTTATTTTATTTACTTACTTCACATTGAATTTATATTTTTTACCTAAGATAAATTAATCAATCGTAATTAAAATTGATAATGATTAAAGTTGAGATTAATTAAGATATGAGATATATTGGTCTTTAAACCCATAGAGAGATGGAGTGAAAATGATCATAGATTATAATAATAATTCTTGGGGGCTTACTACTTTATATTGTGCAGTAACATTAGGGATGGCAATGGGGAGAGTTGGGGTGGGGCGGGGGAGCCATCCCCATCCCCATCTCCGCCTCCATCACTATTTTTTTTCTCTTGGAATCGTCGTCGGGGATCCAATTTAGCAAAAACTTTTATCTATTTTATTATTTTTACCTCTCTTAATCCTAAGTAGAAAAATAATTCTACATATAAGAAATAATATTTAAATCATTTTTATAATAAAAGTTCCTTACACGGTCTTTTTACTTATAAATTATAATATGAATAATATTATTAAATTACATTTTTAATTAAAAAATATATAATATATCGGGGAATCCCCAGGGGGCTCGAGGGGATCTCCATCCCTAAATTTTACACCTATCCCCACGGGGAATTTTTCATCCCTAGGTCACATCGGAGGGGTTTCGCTAGATTATGTTATGTGAAATGTTTGATGAGGCATGAGAGATACTCTAAGTTGCCCACGAGGGTATCAATACCGTACGAGTCTCAAAGCTCCAAACTCTCACCACTTGGTTCAAGATGTTGTTGATGCACGAGAATGAGACTTTTGATGATTTCTACACTGATGTTTCTGACATTGTGATCTCTTTTTAAAATTTGGGAGAGAAAATATTAGATAATAAGGTAGTGCCATAAGATTTCGAGGTCTGTTCCTACGAGGTTTCTTCCACACACCATGACCTTAAATTTTTTAGGTAATGTCGATAAGATGAGGGTTGAAAAACTCATAGGTTCTCTCCAAACATTTTTTAGTTAGAAAATTATAATCCACCCAAAAAGGATAAATTCATCGATTTAAAACCCCAGAGGGCTGATGTAATCGATTCCAAGACGAATTCATAAGTGAAAAAGAGGATTTTACTCTTTGGTTTAAAAATTCAAAAAAAAAATCAATAACAAATATAATTTTTCAAAATCTAAAAAATCAAGAAAAATAAAATTAATAAGGAAGAAAAAATTTCGGGAAGCTGGGATAAAAAGGATAGGATTCGGTTAGGTGTTATGAGTGTGAATGTGTAGGACTTAGATTATTTGATTATCCCATGAAAATAAAATGTGAGGGTAAGAAAAAAGCATTAAATGCCACCGTTAGTGATAGTGAGTCGGAGTCTGATACTAATGAGTCGCTCTGTGACCATATGTACACTGCTTTTATCGCCACTTTGGACTCAAACAATGCTAGTCCTAAATATTTCATTATTAAAGTAAAAGTTGAGCATGATGTTGAGTAATCCCAATTTATGAGCTCCCATGATGATATAACCTTTGAAAACAATAGAGAGGATGGATTTGACATAAAAAAAGGTTTACCTCGAGCTTTATGGGATGGATCTCCAATTAGATAAGGTGAACCTTAAATTAGGCTCCAAGCTTAATATTTGTAAGGATGATATTTGTGTACTTAGGGAGAAAGAGACACTTTTGGTCACTTTATAGGCCCGTAAGGATACTATCATAGAGAACCTTTAAGAAGGGAATAAAGAGAGAGAGATCTTATACTGGAAAAAACAAGCATTACTTGAGTCATCTCGGACAAAAGTTACTTGAAAAAAGAATATGAAGCTAAATAAAGGCCTTATGATGTCTTTTAAACTAAAGTTTTATCTTGGGGATAAATCTAAAAAACTTGAGATGATGCTTTTGCAATCGGCTCAATCCTTGAATGACAAGATCAGAATTGAATATAACAAGACTTTAGGGTCTATCCCAAAAGTCATAGTCAATATTGTCAAAGGTATCATGTTGGCACCAACTCGTTCCCCACCTAGAGATGCCCATAAGTCTATAAAGGCGATCACCTCTCAAGCATCTTTTTTTCTCTTATTGTTAAATGAAGTGTCACCTTAGGGAGTAATCTTTATGGCTATAGGAGGACATAGTTCGATCTCCTAATATGTATTTTGGAACAATTGAAAATTTATATGATGCATAGAATACCTAGTGAAGACTTTATAGGTGAGTAAAAGAACTCATACCCCCCCCCCCCCCCAAAAAAAAAAAAAAGAGGATAAAGTTGAGATAAGGAGTAGGTATAGGTAAAAGAGGAATAACAATTAGGTATCTCATACTGATCTCGATACCTCTCTAGATTTTTTTTATTTCTAGGTTGGGATTTTTATGTTTTTCATTGATTGCATCATGTTGATATTCTGCTTAGGTATGTAGTATGAGTACTATAATTTCATGTGTTGCTTTTTGGAATTTTAAACTTTGAAAAAATCAAAAGATTTTTTTGTTTTGAAAAAAATATTATGAAAATAAAAAAATATTTTCATTTCTTTTAGTTTTATGGATAACCAGATCTTTGAGACGATTGAAAACCTTGGTAACACGTCATGTTATCTTATAACTAATTCTTGTTTATAATTATAATATGGTATAATGACTATACTTGTATTTTGCTTAACTTTTATAGGAGTTCATCAAGAATACTCATGTTGCATATGTAGTAGTCTTTACATATCAAGAATAACTCATGTTGCATATGAAGTAAGAGAAAGCTTTATAATTGCTCATTTTTATTATTTTATTTTGGCATATCTAGTTACACAAACACTGCACCTACAAGACTTCTCGGGACTCGGAGACAAAGTTGAAGACATTTGGAAGATTGAAGAATCGTACGTCTCAACCCCAAAGAATAAGTTATGGTTTTGATTGGCAAAATGTTTACTTTATCATTTCAGGGGTTTTAGAATTATTAAAGATGTTTTTTTCCATAAAAGGATTTTAAAATTTTTTAAAGATTTTTTTTTGGAAAAAACGTCGCCTCGTTAGAACGAGCTAACCATCTCATTCGAACGAGATTGATCGTTCGAACAAGATCCAATTACCTTCAAACGAACCTATTTTGGACGTCCACTGGAATTTCGTTCGATGACTCGTCCGATACCTGTTCGAATGTGAATAGGCATGTCGTTTGAACGAGGTAAACTTTTGTTCAAATGACTGGACAATAATTTATTTTTTTGAATTAGTTCTAATCCAAATCTTCCATACTTATCCTTTTATAACCAACCTCCTTATAAATAGGATGCACAGGATTAGACTTCCTAAGAACTCTTTTGACCATCTAAAAACACCTTTTTGAGTTATCTTTGTGACCAAACACCTTTATAATCATTCCAAATCCCTTGGAATCATAAAGACCACTTTACCAAGTCAAGAAGAAGATTTCTAACACAAGAACCTTTGTGGGGAGAAATCTCTAGTGCTGAATTATGGAATCAAGGTTTCACTGCTGAAGAAAAAAGGGTTAATCAGTGGATACCGAGGGTAGATCGCTACCAGTGGATAGCTCTGGATTGAGTCATATTCTATTGAAGCTTTAGAAGGCTCTGTGCATCTTACTTAGTTTATCTAAGTCATTTGTAAGTTGATTATCTGGAAAATTATTCAATAGTGGTGACTATATGGTATTTCACTTTTTAGGGATTTTTCTTCTTCTTTACGTGTTTGTCGGCATGCTTGGTTTGTTGACAATTGAAACTTAACTTATATGAACACATAATTTAATCGAAGATAAAATTTGGTAAAAATTGGATTTGTGTGCGGCAATTTATTATACAAATCAATCCATTGAATCACTAGCATTCTCAAATTGGTATCAGAGATAGTTGCACTAAATTACTGTGTGTTCGTTTTCTAAATTATTTATATCAATTTTTTCCAAAAATTGTTGATCTTTAAAAATTTGGATTTCATGGATAATTTGTATAATAGGATGCCGATTTTTTATGGGTCAAATGATGCTTACTAAAAAGCTAGAATGAGGTCAACTTTCAAAGCTAATAATGAAATAGACTGGCTAGTGTGTGAAAGAGGGTGGATACCACCCACAGTGACTAACTACAAAGTCGAAAGGCTAAAATCTATCTCTATACGGACAGGGATGATTTCAAATGGAGCAATTTTAACTCGCACGATCTAAGTGCTATCTCTGGAGCCATCACTCCTGACGAGTTTCATCGCATTATGGAATGCACCACATCTAAAGAAATTCTGGACATCCTCCAGCTCACTCATGAGGATACCAATGATGTGAAAGCTTCTAAACTAAAAAATCTCACCACACAGTTTGAGACTATTTCCATGCTAGAGTTCGAGTCTTTCGATGAATTTTATGCATTTCTATCAGACATAGTTAATTCTAGTTTTAATTTGGGTGAGAAAATTCATGAGACAAGAGTTGTTAAGAAAATTTTGAGATCCTTTCTAGCTCGTTTTATCCCTAAAGTCACTGCTTTGAATTCATTGGGAATATTAGATACTCTTAGGTTAGAAGAACTCGTAGGAGACCTTCAAACTTATAAAATTGATATATTTCCCAAAATAGTTAAGAAAGAGTAAATAGGGATTGCTTTGAAAGCTCAGTCTAAAAAGAAAAAGGGAAAAGTTTGTGATTTTGAGTCTAAATTTGATTTTAAGATGGATTATTTAGCCCTTCTGTAAAAAAAATCCAAAAAATTTCTCAAATTTAATAAAGAAAATTCTTCCAAAGAAAGGATTTTTAAGAAAGATAAAAATCAGAATGAGGGTGAGAAGGTTTGTGAGAAAGATGGGATACGATTCTATGAATGTGAGGGAAGGGGGCACAAGGCACATGAGTGTCCCACTAGGCTTGAGAGACGGGGCAAGAAAGTTGCACATAAGTCACTCTTAGCGATAGCGACGTCGAGTCGGTGGATTTCGGCAATGAATCACCATATGAACCTTACTTCACTGTGTTCATGGTTGATCATGTGAGTAATACTAGTTTGTCCCACGCCCATGAGGACATTTTTAAATGTAAAAGCCTCGATGATGTTTCAAATCATTCAGGAAAGAGTGAGAGTGAGGAAAAGAATTTTAGTGAGGAGGAAGGTGGCCTCCAAAAATCCTTTAATGATTTTTACATCGAGACTTTATTGAAAGTGTGTGAGTGGCCCGATATGTGTGTTTTCAACAAAACCAAATTATGCACCAAACCAAGTTGTGAAATCCCAATTCTCACTTTAAACTAATTTTATCTTGATTAATCCTAAACATGCATCTAGAGATTAAAGTAAAGTAAAGAATACTCACAACGCCAGATGTACGAGCAAAAAACCCAAAACGGGAAAACAACCTCGGACGGCCCAAGCCAGACAATCACTATGAACAATGATTTTACAAAGACAGATTAGACTTACACTAAGACTCGATCCCCAGGAGTCTTGACGCTCCTTCTGATCTTCAATCGTTCTTCAATAGTGCCCATGCAGAAATTTCATCTTCCACGATCTCTGTCCACAGCACACGCGTCCACGTATGTCTCGGTGTCCACCGATATGGCTTTGATACGTCAACGATGTCGAACACGATGTCCGTCGCTTCTTCACCGCGAAACCCTTTTTGTTCAATGTGTAGAATAAACAACTTTGGTGCAGCAAGATCACGTAAACATATAAGAATGATAACTCGGATCTTTGCAAACTCTAAGGATGTGTTTATGCTTTGTAAACCTTAGAAAACGAGTGAAAACAAGGTTCTGGTTCGTAAATTTTTTTTCCAGAAAGCACACTTACGAAATTATGATGCAAACACTGTCTAAATAGGATTTAAATGCCGCCTCGAAAAATGTGTCATTCGAACGACTTAAGCATATCATTCGCGCGACATTGTATCTCGTTCGAACGAGATCTAGTGTCGCTCGAGCGACCTTCTAAAAGTTTGACTTTCTTTGACTTTCAGATAAAAACGTCTCTTAACAAAGAGATTCAAATTAGTCAAACTCTATTTCAAGCTTATCGTCATAAAACGAAGTTTAAACCATTAAAACACTTTTAAAACATTTAAAAACATTTTTCGTTATAAAAATTACATCCTTATCTTTTATAAAATAATTCCGAGCACCATTAATTATACGCATTCATACCTGAGTGATCTTGGAATGAAATTAACTTTGAAGACGAGTAAACTTGCACCAAATAAACAACGGCAGGATTATTTCTTTGCAGCTTTGCCGCAGCGTCTTCAATTTCTTCAATACGTCATAGACCAAGTGGGATCGTGACAAAATAAAATTCTCCGTATGACATATTACAAACACAGTTTTGTTCACGGAATTAAGTCAAAACAATACAGGGACTCAATTGAAAATTTATGTCCTTACATTTATAAATGAAAAAACTTAATAAATATTTGTTTCTTAGGGTGCGTGAATTAGAAAAGAAGGTGAAAGTTTTGAGAGAGTGTGAGGCGTCGGTGAGTCAAACTCGAGAAGGTAAAAGTTTTTTATGTGAGTAGTTGATTGTTATTGATAGTGAGAAGACCAATTTGACCAGACCAACACCATGTCTAGTCTTACGAGAGATCTTCAATCTTCATTGGAGACTCATGGAAAACTTGAAGCCCGTATATTCCAACTCGAGATTGATCTCGAACATGACTGGGAGGTCAAGGTCACTTTAGAAGACACATCTAATAAGGTTGGAAAGATGATCCTCAATCCCGCGGAGGTAACGTTGAAAAATAAAGAATTAATTATGGCGATGCATCCACTTACCATGCCACACTAGAGCTGATTATTGATTTTATGATGGATCCTTATGGGTATCATCCTAACTAACCTAGGAGACCAAATCCAAATAGGAGAGCTCGTCCAAGATGTGTTGAGAAAAATGGACCTAAGCCCATTCATATTTGTTCCCATTATAAACAAAGAGGTCAACTTAGAGAGTTTTGTTTTAATCTAGGGAGAGTTTCTCATATGCGTATTCCTTGGTATGCTACCACACGAGTTCCTACACATTTTCTCATATGCACTCCTGTGGATGCAATTATTATGCAACACAAATAAATATGAGAGAAAGATTATCAAGAAGAGGACAAGGAATACAAGATGCCAATCACACAACAAAGGATGTACGTGGTTCAGCCAAGATGTGCCTACGTCCACGGTGGTGCAGTCGATATTATTTCTATATACTCCGGAGAGTGATTACAGAGAATACAACTTGTTCTTTTGCCCCGGACCTAGGGTTTAATATATACATGTGCATGTAGATGAGTGAAGGTGATGGGTTCCTCCATGTTTTCCATTTCCCCCATAACTTCCCTTTATGGGATCGTGGGGGGAGACCGGATCAATTATAAAAGATGAGGGGCCTGGACTTTGGGCTGCCAGGACTGGGCTACTCATCCAGACCCATAGTTCTAAATTTTGGGTATCCATAATTGCCCCTAAATTTGTTGGGCCACATTTATGGGTCCAATGGATTTAAATGATCATCCATCATGGTTGATTTGTGATTCTTCAAAAACTGTGAAGTTGCTTTGGCGGCACTCGCTTCGCTATCTGTGCGCTATGATTAGAATTGAAGGCTTGTTGGGATAGCCACTTTTTCTTCCGTCGTTTCAGCCTTTCTAGTACTTTTCCTTCTTCTGAGAACTCTAGCGCCTCGTACCTTCTTCTCTGAATCCCCATTCCCATTGCTTCTTAGTCGTCTTGAGCTCGTGCTTCTTCATCATTCGAACTGATCTTCTGTTTTGTAAGTTTCTCGTTCCCTTTCTTTGCACTTTCTCTTTGGTTTGTAGAATTTCTTGAGTTTTTCAATGGCGAAGATTGGAAATAGGTCAATCTCTGAGTTCAGGAAGTTCTACAATATTCCTGAGTGGGTAGATATTGAATGTTGTGCCTCCCCTCCTAGGAACGTTAGGGATATAGAGGATGCCCACTGGATCCATGTTTTGTTGCTCTCCCAGGGGGGACTTACTTTTCCCTCTAATGATCTATTTATGCATTTTTTTGGTTATTTCAATATTGTTCCCGCACAGTGCTCGCCCAATGTGTGGAAGATAGTAAATGGCGTCCATAGAATAAACCAGTTGTATGGTACTAGGTTAGGACTTGTCGAGATCTGTTTCTGTTATTCCTTCTCTCGAACTAGCTCAGGTGTCTTATACCTCAAAGCTAGGAGTCCTGATAGGGTATTGGTAGTAAACCTAACTGATTCCCATAAGGACTACTGGCAAGAGAATTTCCTCGTTAGGAATTGGCAGTTCCCTCCCCAGTTTGAAGGGTAGAGGTCCGAGAGGTTCACCGTCCCTTTTTACGGGGAAGAATATATAGGTAGACATTGTACTGTTATTTCAACCTTTGCTGACTTGTGACTTTTCTAACCTCTCTTTGCTTTTTCTCCCACAGCGAGGATAAAGAATTTGGATCCTGCTCTCAGCGAGGTTCGTATCTCGGAGTTGGTGAAAGCTTGGAATATCAGGGAGCCTATGGGTGACGGCGAGCATCCCAGGTCTGCTGCCTTTTTGCTCGAGTACAAGAACGCAGGCTCCAGCTTCATAGCACGGCCTGTGGATAGTGTTCCAGAGTTTGATTCTTTCGGAGAGACTACTGTTGAGCCTATCCAGTTGGACGAAGAGGAGATAATCTCTGAGAGTGAGCCTGCAGGAGCTGCGAGTAATTTGGGTAGAGGGAGCTCTGACAGTAGCAGTTCTTCTGAAGAGGATTCTGAAGCTCAAGGATCGTCGAGCACTTCCAGCAGTTCAGGCGAAGAGATGCCTCCAAGGAAGAACCTGATTAGAGATGATGATGAGGAGGACCATGTGCTTCTTGCACAGAGGTCAAAGAAATAAAAGTATTCTTCTGGGGCCGTGGCTACTGGTTCTCGATCTTCCACTCAGGAGCAAGAGAGGAAGAGGAGAGAGGAAGAGCAGGTGAGAGAGAGGGAGAGAAAGAAGGAGGAGGAGAGAAAGAAGGTGGAGGAAAAGAAGAGGGTGGAGGAGAGGAAGAGGATGGAGAGGGAGAGAGAGGAAGAAAGGAGGAAGATGGAGTCGAGGACGAAGGCTGGGTAAGCCTTGGTCCCGGTTTCTGCTTTGCCCGAGGGGGCCTCAGTTTCCACTTCTCCTCAGTTGGCTCCTGCGCTGCTCGAAAGGGAAGTTCTTCCTGCAGATTACCAGAGGGAGCTGGGGTCTGATCAATTAGCCCTTCAAGCTAGCCAGAGACTAGACTTGGTAAGGTTCTCTCCTTTTTTCAATTCCTTAACAAGTTTTAATTGTTTCTCCTTCTTGATTTCTTCTTTATTTTTGGCAGTTTGTGACTGACTTCGCCGTGCTCTACTGTTCTCGCGACGAGTTGATGAGAATGAATGGCGAGATGGAGCAGCAGAAGTCCGCTCTGGAAGTTAGGGGTTCTCAGATGGAGGCTGATTTGAAGGCTACTGATGCCGCCCGAGCTTCCTCTGATCTGGCCCTTATCAATTCTAACCGAGAGAGGGATGCGGAGGTTAAGGAGTTGAGCGAGCTGAGGTAGGCCTATAACCTAGTCTGCTCGAGCAAGTTAGGTGTTGTGGAGGAGAACAAGGCTCTGACCGAGCAGCTGAAGGAGAAGGAGTCCCAGGTAGCCACCATCAAGGAGGATTCATACAACTCCAGGTGGATTGCTGCTTATGAAGACGCCGAAGTTCAGATAGGCTATATCAGTCGTTTGAACTTCAAGGAGGGCCTGCTGGAACAAGGCCCTCCTAGCTGCTGGTGTTGATGCTGAGTCTCCTCTATTCGATGAGCATGACCGAGGTCCAAGGCCAACCGTGGACTAAGAAGCCCCTGCCCCAGCCATCGAGGGTGTCGATCTTACCTCTCAGACAACTCCTGCCGATGATGGTCCTGCCCAGGCAAATGAGGGCATCCCTGTAGAGGGGTATGCCTCTACTGCTACTGACAAGGGGAAGCAGCCAGCCACCTCTGGGCAGCCTTAGGTTGCTAGTTAATCCTCTCTTAGGATTATTTTTATACTTCTGCTTGTAATTTTTCCATTTTCTGCTCGATGTACTTGACCTTTATTAATGAAATAAAAAGGCTTCTTTTTCCAATGCATTGATTGATTTTTCTTTCCCTTTCCCTTTTATGTCTTGTAGTTGACTGATGTAGAAGAGTATATTCCTGCCACATCTTAATTGGGCAGGACTCTTGGTCCCAATGCCAGTCCTCAAGTTCGTCAGGCCTTTGTTAGGCTTTGCAAGTCTCTTAGGTCAAGGAATCAAAAGTATAAGGAGCAGTCCGAGTTAGTGGCTAGGCTAAAGGATAGGCTCCAGGATATGGAAGGCATTGGTGCCTCTGTACAAGAGGAAGTCAATGTACTGAGAGCTAGGTTGCTGGAGGCCACCGAGATAAATCAAGTTGGGGAATTCCTGCAGCAGGAGAATAAAAACCTGAGGAGGGAAGTCCTGCAACTTAGAGAGCATGCGTCGAGCACTGTTTCAACGGTTCTTCAAGGCTCATCGTCTTCGCGAGCTGGACATACTCCTCCTATGCCGCGAGGTTCCACTCGTCCTCCCCTCTCGCGAGCTGGTAGGAGCACCAAGGGAAGGAACAGGGAAGCAGAAGAACAGCGGGATAAGGATATGGAAGAGCTCCGTGATGATGTTCGCCGAGCATATATAACTGCTGCTGGGCTTCAAAGGGACGTTACTCAATTGCGGCATTTATTCAAGAGGGGTCCTCGATAAGCGTGGGCTGACGGTTATGATCAAGGCTGGCTAGATGCTCCCACAAGACTATTCGAGTTCGAGGAAATTTCTTTCATCAGAGGGTGGTTGAGTGTCTTGAAAGAGCTTCAGGTCCCAAGGAACTCGATGTTATGGTATCGTCACGAGATGTCCTCCTCCACTCTGATGCCCAATCCATTCAGGAGGGATGATAGATGGATCCCCATTGATGCTATTCCTCGGCAACTATTAGAGTTTGACGTAGATGAGGTTGTGGAAGAGATGGTCCCTGCTCCTGATGATGGACGAAGAGCTAGAGTGGCAGACTATCTTGTTCGGAGGCTTCCACCTTCTTGAATTTTTTGCAAGTTATTTTTCTTTTGATAATGTAAACGCTTTGGGCGAGCTTCGCCGACTAAATGTGTATTATCGTTGTTGTAAATTTAACAAGTTGTTATTCTTTTATCTTTTTTGATAATGTAAATGCTTTGGGCGAGCCTCACCGACTAAACACATATTATCACTGTTGTAAATATAAGAGATTAATGAAAAGTTCGTGTTTTGGGCAATTTTGCCGACTAAACGTGTTCATCCAATCTTTTTATATTCTCGCTGCTTCATAATTCTTTTTATTTTGCTATGCAAGTGTCCCCCCAGTCCAGTATAATACCAAAATACCATTGTGCCCCATTTTACCTTTTAGGTTGTGTATTCACACTCCCTTAGGCCTAAGTAGGGCAATTGGAGAGGACACACCTGGTATTGGATGTCTTCATCCGGTCAGGATTTTGCTCAACCAAAGTAAGTTTGATGGCCAGTATAAAATCTGGTCGCATTGCCTAAGAATCCTCTGTAGGGCTTTATATATTGCTAGGGGCAATGCTAAGAGGTCTCTCGTGTTTCATGACGATGACCCGAGGAGGGTTATCCCCCTGCTATATCTACCATCGTGCCTGTGATTTGGAAAAAGATGTGTGATAAAATGCAGTTACTGATTTCATTAGTAATAAGGGGAATGAACTGTTCCTTTCACATAACAAATACAAGAAAAGATATTCAACAATAGAATTCCTTGAGAATCTAAAAATAGAATTTCTTGAGATTAACTGCATTCCATGCTCGTGGTATCTCTCTGCCCTCCATCGTTTCCAAATGATATGCACCTTGCAGGTCGTCCCTAGTTACTTTAAAGGGTCCTTCCCAGTTTGGGCCTAGCTAGCCGTCTGATGACCTTACTGTGTTGCCCAGGACTTTCCTTAGAACATAGTCCCCAACTTGGAATCTTCTCGGGTTAACCCTTTTGTGGTAATGCTTTGCAAGCTGTTGTTGATAGCTCGCAAGCTTCACCAGGGCCAGTTCTCTACGCTCGTCGGCGAGGTCGAGTTCAGTGAGCAACGCCCCATCATTCTGTCCTTGGTCGACAAGGTCGGATCTCATTGTTGGCAAGCCCGCTTCTAGTGGAATGACTGCTTCCATTCCATATGTTAGCAAAAATGGGGTTTCTCCTGTTGCTCGCCGAGGAGTTATTCGGTATGCCCATAGGACATGGGGTAGCTCGGTTGCCCATGAGCCCTTGGCTCGCTCTAGTCGCCTCTTCAATCCATCGATCACAGTTTTGTTGGAAGCTTTTACTTGCCCATTGCTCTGAGGGTAGGCCACGGAACTAAAGTTATGCCTGATCCCGTGTTCATTACAGAAGTCCTGAAAGGGGCCACTCTCGAATTGTGTCCCATTATCAGTGATGATAGTTCTGGGGATTCCAAATCGAGTGATTATATTCCTTCATATGAATCTTATCATGTCAGCATCTCGGATGTTTGCCGATGGTTCTGCCTCGATCCATTTGGTGAAGTAGTCAGTTGCAACCAACAGATATTTGTGATTACCGGCAGTAGTGGGTAGTGGTCCCACGATGTCCATCCCCCATTGGGCGAAGGGCCATGGGCTGGTCAGGGATTTTAGGTCGCTGGCTGGTTGGTGGACCATTGGAGCGTGAAGCTGGCATTTCGGGCATTTGCGGACATATACTGCGGAGTCCTTTTACATATATGGCCACCAATAGCCTTCCTTCATTGCTCGAAAGGCTAGAGACCTTCCTCCGACATGACTTCCACAGATTCCTTCGTGAAGCTCACGCAGCACTTGCTCGACATTGCCTGGGTGGACGCATCTAAGGTAGGGACTAAAGAAGGACTTATTATACAAGTCGCCTCCTGTGGATAAGTGAAAGCGAGCAGCTTTGACTCTTATCTGGTGGGCAATTTTCTTATCCTCGGGGAGCGTGCCCTCCTTTAAATAGTCTCTTAAGGGGTCCATCCAGCTGGGGGTGGATCCCACCTGGAGTATTTGTTCCACGTTTGGCAGCTTGCTGTTGTGGTTAATGCTTGGACAAATGAGGAAATCGATGGGAATGACCCTTTTAAGGCTAGAATCAACTGCCGAGCTTAGGGCTGCTAAGGCGTCGGCATGACTGTTTTGCCCTCTGAGAAACTGCTGGATGTTGATATCCTCAAAGCTCGTCATTAGTTTCCTCACCATGGCGAGCTAGGCTGCCATTCTATTATCCTTCGCATTGTAATCTCCACGTATCTGATTGGAGACTAGTTGAGAATTATCGAACACCTGTAAAGATTTTGATCCCAGAGTTTGTGCCTTTCGGAAACCGGCTATTAGGGCTTCGTACTCTGCTTTATTTTAGGAAGCTGCAAATCCAAGCCTGATTTCTTGCTCAAGGATGGTGTTTTCTGGGGTGATGAGAACGATGCCTACGCCTGCCCCCTTTGAGTTGGAGGCTCCATCAATGAATAGTTTCCAGGTTTCCACTGTTACTGGGTCCTCTTTTTGCTTTGTTGGTTGAGGTTGGTCGGGGAGTTCTTCGCCAGTGAATTCGGCTATGAAATCAGCGAGGATCTGACCCTTGATAGCGGTCCTTGGTTGAAATTTGATGTCGAACCGGCCGAGCTCGACTGACCACTTAGACAATCTGCCCGACAAATCCGCTTTCCTTAAGACCGCCTTAAGGGGGTGCGATGTAAGGACGATGATAGTATGAGCTTCAAAATAATGCTTCAGTTTCCTCGAGGCTATCACTAGTGCAAAGGCGAGCTTCTCCAATGGTAGGTACATTTGCTCGGCGTCTAATAAGGTCTTGCTCGCGTAGTAGATGGGGTGTTGGATTCCTGCGACCTCGCATATTAACGCCGAGCTGGCAGTGTGACTGGATACCGAGAGGTACAGGTATAAAGAATCCATTTGCTGTGGTATGACAAGCAGCGGTGGAGAGCTTAAGTAAGACTTGAGCTCGTCCAAAGCTCGCGAGCAGTCCGGGCTCCATTCTATTGGTTTACTCCCTTTTAGAAGCTGGAAAAAGGCTTGCACTTCTCGAAGGATTTGGAAATGAAGCGATTTAAGGCAGCGAGCATTCTAGTGAGCTTCTGCACGTCCCGGACTATTCGAGGGGGTTGTACCCTGTTGATTGCATCGATCTGGTCCGGATTAGCTTCTATGCCTCTCTTACTGACCAAGTATCCAAGAAATTTTCCTGACTGGACACCGAAGGAACACTTGCTCGCATTAAGCTTCATTCGGTACTTCTTGAGGATTTCGAAGGTCTTTGATAGGTCTAAGAGGTGATTTTCCTTCTTCTTTCTCTTAACGAGCACGTCATCGATGTAGACCTCCATTGTGTCTCCCATTTGATCCTTGAACATTTTTTATACCAGCCGCTGGTAGGTTGCCCCTGTATTCTTGAGCCCAAATGGCATGACCTTGTAGCAATACAACCCAACCGTCGTGATAAACGCCGTTTTGTTCTGTTCTGGGGAATACAAGGGGATCTGGTGATATCCTGAGTATGCGTCCAGGAAACTCATTCCCTCGTGAGCTGCAGTGGCATCTACTAGTTGATCTATCTTTGGGAGGGGGAAACTATCCTTAGGGCATGCTTTGTTGAGGTCAGTGAAGTCGATGCAAACTCTCCACTTCCCATTATTCTTCGAAACTACTACTGGGTTGGACAACCACTTGGGGAATTGTACTTCTCGTATGGATCTTGCATCCAGTAGTTTTTCGACCTCCTTTTCGACCGCTTTAGCCTTCTTGGGTGCAATTCTTCGTGCCTTCTGCGTGACTGGCTTGAATGTGGGGTCGACGTGCAACTGATGACAGACCATATCAGGATCAATGCCAGGCAGCTCGTATGGTTCCCATACGAAAACATATATGATGTGTCTCAGCAAGGTCATCAACTCCTTATGTTCTTGATCGGTGAGAGATGCTCCAATCAAGAAGACTCTGCTACTGTCACCAACTTCGGCTATAACTTCTACCAGGTCCTCGATGACACGCTCGGAGGGGAGGATCCTGGTCTCCTCTACTCCTGGTCTTCCATACTTTAGTTGCTATTTGGAAGGTATCCCACCCTCTTCAACTTTCTCGCTGGGTTGACCGGCCTTCTTCTCTGGCTTTGGTCGGATGGCTGCTATGAAGCACTTCCTCGTCATCGCTTGGTCGTCGTGGATCTCCATTACTCCTCGTTCGGTTACATACTTGAGCTTCTGATGGTAGGTCGAGGAGACCGCCTTCATTGCATGAAGCCATCCTCTACCGAGGATGGCCTGGTACGGTGATTCGATGTTAACTACCAAAAACTTAATCATCTTGGAGACGTTCCCAGCACGAACTGGCAGCACTATCTTGCCTAGGGGCATGGTCGTTTTCCCAGCGAATCCGACCAAAGGAACAGTATCTTTCTTTAGGTCGGCGATGCTCAACTTCAATTTCCTGAACAGGTCGAGGTACATTACTTCGGATGAGCTTCCTTGATCGACGAGCAGCTTGTCGATGTCAAAGTTGGATATCCTGAGTGTAATGACCAGGGCATCATGATGTGGGGTCCTTACTCCCATCAAATCTTCATCCGTGAAAACAATATGCTTGTTATAGTTGACGTCCTCTGCTCGTCGACGCTTTCTTGACTGTGACTTTGCTGGATCAATTTGAAAATCCTGCATTACCGCTGTAAGATTTTTCATCTCCATTCGAGCTGAGTTCCCTTGTATCTGCTTGACGTCAGATACTCCGTGAATTACGGCGAACTCATGTCCATCATCATCCTCCAGCACATTGTCGGGTCTCATCTCTCTGTTGGCAGTCACTTTCTCTGCCCTTTTCTACATAAAGTCGTTCAAATGCCCGGACTGGGCCAATTCTTCGAGGTGAGACTTAAGAGCTTTACAGTGCTCGGTCTTGTGCCCTCCCTCTTTATAAAAAGCGCATCTCAACGCAGTGTTCCTCTTCTAGGGATCTCCCCCCATCTTCCTGGGCCACTTGATGAATGACTCATCCTTGATCTTCGCGAGAACCTTGTGAATTGGTTCTTTGAAGACGGTGTTGACCGCCTGGAATGCTTTCGACGCGTCCTGGTTCCCTCAATTCTTGGAGCCATTTTTGCCTCCGTTCTTTCCTCCTTTCCCCTGGTTCTCAGTTTTCTCACCTACCCTGGTAGTGAGCTTAGCTCGACCGTTTTCTCCTGTATTAGGGCGGGTGACATCTTCCACCTTTGGGTATTTCTCGATTCGGCCATAAGGTCTTCAATAGTCATAGCTTCCTTCTTCATCAGGGATTGGTAGAGGAGGGAAGAACTAGGGAGCCCAATTTTGAAGGAGGCCACTACCACCTCCTTCGCGCAGTCCTCGATCTTATTGAATAACTCCCAGTACCTCTTCGCGTATTCTCGGAGGGTCTCTTGAGGCGTTTTCTTCATTATCAGTAGAACATCCATCCTTTTGGGATGGGAGCTACTAGTAATGAATCGGGCCGTAAAGAGTTCGGCTAGGGATTTGAAATTCTTGATCGGCCGGTGGGGGAGCCTTTCGAACCACTTCTGTGCTACATCATGAAGGCTCGAGGGGAAAATACGGCACATCAGGGCATCCCGGTGACTCCAGAGGGTCATGGCCTGTCGGTATTGCCTGACGTGATCGATGGGATCAGTCTTTCACTCAGGAGCCAGAGAGGAAGAGGAGAGGGGAAGAGCAGGTGAGGGAGAGGGAAGAAAAAGTGGCTATCCCAGCAAGCCTTCAATTCTAATCATAGTGCACAGATAGCGAAATGAGTGCCGCCAAAGCAACTTCACAGTTTTCGAAGAATCACAAATCAGCCATAATGGCTGATCATTTAAATCCATTGGACCCATAAACGTGGTCCAATAAATTTAGGGGCAATTGTGGATACCCGAAATTTAGAACTATGGGCCTGAACGAGTAGCCCAGTCCTGGCGGCCCAAAGTCCAGGCCCCTCATCTTTTATAATTGATTCGATCTCCCCTCACGATCCCATGAAGGGAAGTTATGGGGGAAATGGAAAACATGGAGGAACCCATCACCTCCACTCATTTACATGCACATGTATATATTAAACCCTAGGTCCGGGGCAAAAGGACAAGTTGTATTCTCTGTAATCACTCTTCGGAGTATATAGAAATAATATCGGCTGCACCACTGTGGACGTAGGCACATCTTGGCTGAACCACGTACATCCTTTGTTGTGTGATTGGCATCTTGTATTCCTTGTCCTCTTCTTGATAATCTTTCTCTCATATTTATTTGTGTTGCATAATAATTGCATCCATAACTCCCACATGTGTTACTCTGCATGCTCCCACATATCACCATAGATATTTTGAGAGTTTTCGAGAGAAAGTAGAGTATTTAGTCAAGACTTCACAGTATTTAATGGAGGAATTTCTTAAGATGTCATCTCCTTTTAAGAACTCCTCCAGGCCTAAGGATTGATATTGAGACTTGTTTATAGGATAGGGAGCTTAACATGTTTATATCTTACATCCCTATTGCTAGATTGTATCATTATTGTATTTACATGTTCTTCTTTTAAATATATTTTGAAAAATTCCAAAAAGAGTGTTGTTTTTTGTTTAAAAAGTTTGAAAAATACAAAAGATTTTCATTTTTAAGAAAAAAATGAAAAAGTGAAAAATATTTTTTTTTGATAAAATTTTTGAAAAAGACAAAAAGAGATTGTATTTTTGTTTTCACCATATATGGATAAACATTTAAGATATTCGGATCACACCTTCACACCATCCATTCACGTGACTTTTTTATAGCGCTTTGAGATATGAATATATTTCGTTAGCATGCTTAATAATGTGTGGATTAATTACGTTGATCATTGATGTCTACTATCTACATGTTAGACTCCTTGCCACATTTATTGCACACGTGCACGAACTTGTTTAAATATTTCACTTACTTATCATGTGTCGAATACGATGTCCTCATCTCAATTCTGCGTAATAACGAACCAAATATAAAAAGAGATAAGTTATGCATGTAAAAACAATTTTTCGGATTTTATTTATATTCTAAAAAAATATTGTTATGTATTAAGCAATGGAAAGGTTCTACGAAAGATCAAAATGTTCTTTGCGTTAAAAGTCGCCATTTGTATAAAAGTGCCTAAAAAAATTAGAGGCACATAAAAACAGAAGTGCCAGGCCAATTTTTTTTAGATTCATTGGTGCTTCACTACATATGAGCACTATGATTTCTTCAAAATAATTTAGAGTGAATTCTTATAAATGAGAGTTATGGAGGGAGTTAAAGTCGAAGATTAATGGGTTTGCACAACAGAATTTCTTCAAAAACATTATATAGTTGGCGTTATTAACGTGAGAATCATTTAAGTTCATGACATATTGATTAAGTTGAGTCGATTTCATATGAGTTCACAATCTTTACACCTAAGGTAAACTTTGAGCTCTTTCGTTAGGAGTGTCTCATGACTTCGTGCACATTAGTTACGAATTTTGATTTACCTATAGAAAATGTTCACACAATTTCATTCCGCCTTCACAATTCCGATATTCTAGTATTATTCCATGATGTGTTGTATTTGTACATCTTATACTTTATATTCGAAAAAAAAATTAAAAATTTCAAGAATAGTTTGTGTTGAAAAGGTGCCTTTTGAAAATATCATTACTTATGCATTCTCGATTATTCTTATGATGATATCCTGCTTCTTTATGTGATGCTTATATTTCATGACTATTTTCTACTCCTTTGTCTATTACGGACAACAAAGGAGAGAACAAATTGAGGGGGAGTTTTATTTTCTATTTAAAACTTGTATGCATCACGACATTTTATTTATCTCATGTGTGTAGGACGTTCCGCTTAGATAATGATCACTTGGAAACACACAAGATGAAGACAAAACTACCCAAATGGAAGATCCATTGCATTTGAAGACTCGTAGAAAAATTACTTTTTATTTCTTGATTTGGGAGGGTAATTATTGTTTTAGCCTTTAGGATGCAACTTGGCTTCGGTTTGTGTCTTGTACTAGAAAAGCTAAAGAGGGAGATTTGTAAGATCAAGTTTTATAATTGCTCATTTTTATTTTTTTTATTTCGGCATATCCCATTACACAAGCACTACACCTATACGAATTCTCGTGACTCGAAGAAAAAGTTGAAGACATTTGGAATATTGAAGAGTCGTATGTCTAAACACTAAAGAAGAAGTTATGTTTTTTATTGGTAAAATGTTTACTTTATCATTTCAGAGGTGAAGAAAAATCTAGCCAAAGGAAAGATCCATTTCATTTGAAGACTTGCACAAAAATTACTTTCCATTTTTTTTATTTTGGAGGGTTGTTATTGTTTTAGTCTTTAGGATACAATTTGACTTAGATTTGTGTTTTGTACCGGAATAGCCAAATGGGAAGATTTGTAAGAGTAAGTCTTATAATTACTCATTTTTTTGGCATAACCTGTTACACAAACACTGAACCTACATGACTTCTCAGGACTTAAAGACAAAGTTGAAGACATTTAAAAGATTGAAGAATAATACGTCTCAACACCAAAGAAGGAGTTATGGTTTTAATTGGTAAAATTTTTACTTTATCATATCTGGGTATTTAGAATTTTTAAAGAGTTATATTCATAAAAGGCTTTTAAATTTTTATGAAAAAAACGTTGCCTCGTTAGAACGAGCTTGTGACATCCTGCCGAATTAAATCCCAGGTGATCAGTCCTAAATTAAATTAAAACATGTTTTTCAGTCGGTTCATCCTTAGCATCACTGTCGAAAACTTTTTAATTACTAATTACCTAAGTGAAATTAGACCGGTGTCCAATTTTATCTTTTATTAACCCGAGAAAATTACTCATGCGGAACTAATAATTGAAAATTCACAATATACTATATTTCAAACCATCTCACAATATATAAAGAATAAAGTCTTGTCGAGTTAACAATCGGCTGAAATTCAAAACTGCTAAATAAAACCAATATAATCCAAAACTGAATAACTGAAATAATGTCTATGGACGACATGTCCTAATAGAGAGTACTAAAAAGAGATCCTACATTAGATCTGAATAAATGAATCATCAATGCAAAATCCCGGCAGCCTCCCCAATGTTGCAGCTACGAGTTCTTGAAATGCATTCTCAAGTCTGTCGCCCCTGTGGATGGACATCTAAAAGGTTTTGAAAATATTTTGATAGCAAGAGTTAGGACTCAAAACGTTTTGAAAATTTTTAGCAAGTGTTTATCACAATAAGATGAGTTATTGATTATACATGTTAAGATTGTGTACACTCTCTTAAGTTACCTCACCCCTCATATATAGTGCACGCCTAACGTCCTATACTTAGCCCACCTAGTTGTACTACCCAAGATAACTAGGCTATAGTATTCAACTGAACTTATCTACACGACTAAGTTCCCATACCGCCCATATAGTATGTTAATAGTAACACATCTCATATGTTATATACTTAGATAACTTGTCACATCTTATTATTTTTTACTTTTACAATTAAGTCTCGCTGCTTAATTTATTCTTAAGACAATCATTATCCATCGTTTAATTTTTCTAATTAAGTCTCTCAACTTAATTTGCTTTTAGATGTATGTACGTCATCTAATTTTCTTCTATCCCATATAAGTGGATTATCATTTCACACACAATATATACTTATCAATTCATTCATCACTAATATGTCCTCATAACACACATCAAGGACTCTTGATTCGGAATGGTCCATCGACACCAAGTAAAAGGATTGGTTCGGAATGTCACCTCGACCCTAAGTTTATTTCATGTATTGGTTTGAAAAATCACCTCGACCCCACTCATGAAATTTTATACATATAGTGGTTCGGAACTCTTTCATCACGATCCCAATTTACTATTTCCATATATTAGTTTGGAATCCTACCTCGACCCTAATATAGGCAATTATACGTTGGGTATTCTCTCCACCTAAGTATTTAAATACTTTGGTAGGTATACACATAACCTAATAATTATGCTCGTACGTAATATTTTTCTCTCGGATATTCACTGTACTTTTTAATTTACGATTTGTCTCACTATCGTATTTATTATCTTCATATATTAGTTTGGAATGTCTCCTCGACCCTAATATAATCAAGTATACCTTAATATTCACTCCTTCTAAGTATTAACATAAATCAGTAGGTATGAACACAAACCCAATTATCATAATCTCGTATATAGTACATATCTCTCCCATACTCACCGTACTTATTATTTTACGATTTATCTTCCATCGTATTTAAATGAGTTTTCACCCAAACTCTAAAGGCGCTAGTTACCCCTCCATCTATTTCAGTAGTTAAACTATCTCTAACCTACTGGTATATATATCTTGGATTGACGTTAACCCTCCTCGTAACTCGAATCCATAATTCCTCGTGCACGACTCGATCGATTTATCCTCATTGGATCATCTCTCCAAACTTTACCCTCAAAGATCATAATGGACATCCACTAAATACCTACTAGTCTTCCCTTAGTCCGTACATAGGTACAATATCATCCCTGAGGTTCCCCTCAAACATTGGAAATCAATTTTAAATCAACTAAAAAAAGAACCCAGAATCAGCCTGGGTCGATCGATCAAGTGCAAAATTGCCTAGCTTCGTTTTTCTACGTTTTCTCACCTTATTCAATTATCAAACTCCCATGATAACATACTAAACTTACAACTAATTATCCCTAACCATTCCTATATACATTAGGATTATTTCCAACGATTTACACATCACAAATCTTCACAAATTCAGCCTAGAATAATTCAAATTCATTAATTATTCAAGAACCCTAACTTAACATGTTCTTCCCATATTTTCAATCACAGTTCCAGATTTAATTCATTTTAATCATCAAATCTTCCATGATTTCAAATCCTCTATGGGTCTAAATCATCCTACATGCAAATCCCTAACCAACATGCATTTTATTTAATTCTTTTTCTCCAAGAATATTCATCAAATCATAATATTTATAAATCCTACACATGGATATAATAACTCAATTTAATTTGCAAATAACCACTTGCCTTAATTACAGTAGGGTCTGATTTCGTGATTGTTGGAGGGTTGATATCTTTGTTCTCCTTTCTTTCTTCCCACAATGCTTGTGGTTGAAGAACACACTCCAATCTTCTCTAAATCTCTCTCTCAGGCTTCACAATAGCTCTCTCTCTCTATCTCCAATGGTTTTTGTGAGTTTTTCTCTCCTCTAACACTAGCCTCCAACTCTTATAATATGATTTAGAGTTTGTAATTTCGTAGGTCTACTCAACCCCTAAAAAGATAAATCGCCCCCGTAGGGTCCAGGTTTAGCCCAAAAATGCCTCAGTATTTAACTAGTACCCCTGGGTATACTATTTTGACTAATTCGACCCTTTCGAAATCATCTGTGACCTTTAAATTATCATTTGAGTCATTTAAAAATATATTTCCTATCTCATCCTCCATTTAGTTTACACGCGACACCCGGGTGAGATAAAATCAAGTACGTCCATATCACTCGCTTTGTCGTACAAATTAACTATCAATATTTATTATTCACACTTAGTAAATTTGAATCATAATATTAACCAGTGTCTATTTTTCGATTAATATTTAATAATCACAATTATTATTTAATCACTTAATAATTATAATTATCATTAAATCGCATTAAATTACATTACTCGCGTAATTTAAATATTAAAATCACATTAAATTACTCCACTCACGTAATTTAAATTAAATCGTATTTTCCTATTTAATTACTCAATTAATTAAATACTAAATACGTAGAAATACGGGGTATTACAAACTTCCCCCCTTACAAAGGAATTTCGTCCTCGAAATTTGGATACAACCGGTACTAAGACTCAGGATCTTTCCCCACACGTCATCCTCTAGTAACCAATATCAAATCATAATAACATAAGGGTCACTCCACTATACACCCACTAGTGGTACCCATCCGTCTAAAGGCTTAAACACCACAGCCTCAACCTATCTACAAGATTGTTCAAATTTCTTCATACTGATATACTCTACCAGTCATAAGGTCTCACCTCAAAAATGACACATCATACATTGTGCTTCTACCACGACATTCTAATAAGACTATCCTACAAATCACTGGATCTATCGCTTTAATACTAATGGGAGGCCACACATCACTAGGTGACAGCTTCCCGTATCCACCCCAACACACAGGTCCCATCCTGAGGGAAACCACAAGGACATCTAACCACTCATGTCCATCCTCAAAACATCGGTTCATGGCGACGTAAGTCTTACGACATTAAAAAGTTATCTGAAATAGTTTGGGGTTACTCCATTTTTGCCAACGGACTCTAGATCATGTCCAATAAAAAGTCTAGCTATCCTCTCACTTTGAAAAACCCAGAGGGTAAACGATAAGGATTACCACGCAAAAACCTCAAAGAGGCACCCAATCCTTTATAAGCAGGTACGAGTGTCTATACACAACTCTACCTATCGGTAATTTCTCCTCCCAATTACCTTACAGTTCATAATGCTCACCATTCTCTTTAATCAACATTGTAAATCACCTCATATATACTCATCGGCTATAGGTGACGCAACATGCCCAAAATAAATTACTATCCCCACCGCTTCCTGAAAATCCCCATCAGAGTTGGGATTGAAGGTTCTCATCCTCACTCATAATTATATTGGGCGGCACCCTATACCGGTACAATCCTTCTTTTCAAAGAAAAATAACAATCACTTCATCTCGGTTAATCTATTCTGCACACTCAAAGGAATTCTTGACCTTGTCCTGATGTTGGCAACCCATCAATGAAATCTACCAGTCTGTCTGCCTATTTTGTTACTGGAATTGTCGGCTTGACAAAAATTTATTCCCATTTACAAGTGGAGCACTAGGAGACAACCTCACTATGTCCCGCTCAACGTCGACTTCTACTTATAACCTCCCACATTAAGTGGCACTTTTACTCCCCTTTCTCCCCGGGTATACCCATCAACATTCCATTTACGCGTAAGCCACTCTCAATAGACTGAGTAGGATTCTGCTCTACTTCCTCACAATAGTATGATTTCCTCTTCTCAATAAATGTCCTTTTAAATAGCTTTCCACAGCCTTTAACCCATCTCGGGTGTGTTAGCTCTCGTTGTACATATATACTTGGATTATCATCTTTTTAGCCAATTTTCAATTTGTCACACCATTTTAACTCTGTTTATAACTTCCCCTTAGGCATATTTTCCACACCTTCCTTTCCACGCCCTTTTATCTCGAACGACTTTGAAAACACTAACCAGGGTGCCAATACACCCCATGTCCCATGCATTTCTGCACAAACATTATCAACGTCTTATAGAAAACACACTTTTCTCAAAATTGACCTCACATTCTCGACCTGGTTATAGCACATGGGTCTTCTCAATCACCCCGTAACCTATAATTGAATTCTTCTCGAAATTACCCACCTTTTAACTCGTAGTGAGAAAATATTTCAGTGCCTTTCTAAAGCACTATCGGCTCCACTAGCCTTACTCGTATAATAGCTCTCAGCTCAAAGTGCTTTATTCACACGTATAACGATTAACATCCAAAACTGATGCCCCTAACATCCATTAATGTCTCTCCACTCCGGATGTATATTAAGGTCCATGCGTATCTTATCTCGTAATGACACCCAAATAAGGAACCTCCCCTCCCAATGCATCATCACTAGCATTGTCGGAGATTGAGTTACATATGCCTAAAGCACATAATCGGGACACTCAAAATCCTATCCCTGGACATTTAAATATAACTCTCAACTCCTGCGTCTCTAAAGGAGTCATATTACACCGCGCTCTCACTATCACTAGTCATTCACGCTAATCACCATAATGGGTTTTAATCTCTCCGCTCGATAATAAATCTAATATACCCTGAACCATATCAGTAAAATCCCTACACACTGGGATCAAATATCTCGAGACAACAATACTCTCTGAAGCCTTCATCATAATATCATATAAATTCGAGCTCGACCCCTCTTTTCGGTGAGGCATCGCCAAAACAACACATACTGCCCAGGAACAGCGAACACGATAGCCTTGCAGTAACAACCCACTATCGTACCAACCATCACTAACCAGTCCATACCCAGGATACTATCATACTCGTATAACACATCATTATAATGAGTAATTCCTATGAAGTATATCTCCATTGTCAACACCCGCTACCCAACGGAAGATATATACACATAATAATGTTATCGATATAACCATTAAACTCATCTTACACGCTAATCTGGTACTAATAAAATATTGTGACTAGCTCATTACACACAAAACATACCTCATTCCCTCGAGGATAAAACTAATACCTCCACCTTGTCAACCGCACTGGCTGTTAAATGGTTCCTGGACATTACACGCTTGTCCCAACTGAACCCAAAGACTATTTTAATCATTGCCCCTATTGGGAACCACTCTCTTGTCCTATTTCCTCGCTTCGGCCAAGATCAATGCATGTGGTCATACTCTCTACATAAAAATATCTCTCTATAAAATCCTCTATTCCTGGCCACACTTACCGTATTAGGGTTGTCCGTCTCTTGAACTTTGGTAGCAACCCTGATGGCTACCCTCATTGTTCCCTTAGCTCTGTTGGCCCTAAGGAAACATATTGCTGGTCTTACCAATTATGACTGAATCCACCATCACTCGGTAAGAATTCCATTATCTGAATCATTTAAATGGGTCTCCCCCTATGGTGTTTTACTAGCACCATTACATCCAATATTAACCTCCTAACTAAATTCTTCAATTATTTTAGCTTCGTTCACACATAAGTATCAGTATAATCAATATATATAGGTCGTCCACGCAAAAAAAACAAAAAATATTCCCATAAATGTTGGGGATTCCTACTCGTGAGCCCATTATTCAATCTTGAGGATTCTTTCCTCTATTGTACCTACATCATCGGGTACAAATTTCATCAATCAAATAATTTCTTTCTCACACTTGGCCTCTACCTGATGCTCATGTGATAAGTTCGAAAATTTTTCCAAATTTTCACTTTCGAGTATTACCACACCCGATCATAAGTCAATGGCCATGGATTTCCTTTACCATTTCACACTTAGCAAACTATAACGAATGGTACTCTTCAAGGCCCCTCTGACTCTCTCTCATTTTAACTTCACTAGGCGAGTCTAATTTGGTACCACTTTCTGCCATAGCGGATCTGGGAAAGTTTGCTGTACCCTAGCAGTTATTGCAGCATCAACTGTCAAAGCATCATTAGGGGTGACCTCGACTACGGTCATTATCTCCGTAATATTCCATAACTCCAACTGAGCCCCGTTTCCTACTCTCCTCCAAACGGCCCTCACTAGTTGTCCTTCATTATTTGACTTACTTATCATACTCAAACGTGCATAAGATTCACTACAATAATATATCATAGCAGGAGAACGAAATCTCACAATAGGAATCAATAATCCTAAGCATAGGGCTTTATATCAAATAGAAAGCAACGCTGAAAACGCCAAATGTCCGCACAGATTCTTAAGGACACTAGAACCTGATGCTCTGATACCATCTGTGACACCATGCCTAATTAAATCACGAGTGATCAGTCCTAAATTAAATTAAAATAGGTTTCTCAGTTGGTTCATTCTTAGCATCACTGTCGAAAACTTTTTAATTACTAATCACCAAAGTGAAATTAGACCGGTGTCAAATTTTATCTTTCATTAACCCAAGAAAATTACTCATGCGAAACTTATAATTAAACATTCACAATATACTATAATTTAAACCATCTCACAATATATAAAGAATAAAGTCTTGTCGAGTCAACAATCGGCTGAAATCCAAAACTGCTAAATAAAACCAATATAATCCAAAACTGAATAACTGAAATAATGTCTATGGACGACATGTCCCAATACAGAGTACTAAAAAGAGATCCGACACTAGATCTAAATAAATGAATCGTCTATGCAAAATCCTTCCAGCCTCCCCAATGTTGTAGCTACGAGTTCCTGGATTGAATCCTCAAGTCTGTCGCCCCTGTGGCTGGACACCTAAAAGGTTTTGAAAATATTTTGATAGCAAGAGTTAGTACTCAAAACGTTTTGAATTTTTTTAGCAAGTGTTTATCACAATAAGATGACTTATTGATTATACGTGTTAAGATTGTGTACACTCTCTTGAGTTACCTCACCCCTCATCTATAGTGCACGCCTAGCGTCCTATACTTAGACCACCTAGCTGTACTACCCAAGCTAACTAGGATATAATATTCAACTGAAATTATCTACATGACTAAGTTCCCATACCGCCCATATAGTATGTTAATAGTAACATACCTCATATGTTATATACTTAGATAACTTGTCACATCTTGTTATCTTTTACTTTTACAATTAAGTCTCACTACTTAAGTTATTCTTAAGACAATCATTATATATCGTTTAATTTTTCTAATTAAGTCTCTCTACTTAATTTAATTTTAGATGTATGCACGTCATCTAATTTTCTACTATCCCATATAAGTATATTATCATACAGTACACATTTCACAAACAATATATACTTATAAATTCATTCATCATAACACACTTCAACCATTGACACCTAGTAAAACGATTGGTTCGGAATGTCACCTCTCCCCCAAGTTTATTTCGTGTATTGGTTCGAAAAATCACCTCGACCCCACGCATGAAATTTTATACATATATTGGTTCGGAACTCTTTCATCACGACCCCAATTTTCTATTTCCATATATTAGTTCGAAATCCTACCTTGACCCTAGTATAGGAAATTATACGTTAGGTATTCTCTCCACCAAAGTGTTTAGTTACTTAGGTAGGTATACACACAACCTAATAATTATGCTCGTACGTAATATTTTTCCCTCGAATATTCACCGTACTTTTTAATTTATGATTTTTCTTACTATCGTATTTATTATCTTCATATATTAGTTCGGAATGTCACCTCGACCCTAATATAATCAAGAATACCTTAGGTATTCACTCCTCCTAAGTAGTAACATAAATTAGTAGGTATGCATACAAACCCAATTATCATAATCTCGTATGTAGTACCTATCTCCCATACTCACCGTACTTATTATTTTACGATTTATCTTCCATCGTATTTAAATGAGTTTTCACATAAACTCTAAGGTCCCTAGTTACCCCTATATTTATTTTAGTAGTTAAACTATCTCTAGCCTACTGGTATATATATTTTATATTGACGTTAACCCTCCTCTTAACTCAAATCCCTAATTCCCCATGCACAACTCAATCGATTTATCCTCATCGCCTCATCTCTCCAAACCTTACCCTCAAAAATCATAATGGACCTCCACTAAATACCTAATGGTCTTCCCTCAGTCTGGGTTGATCGATCCACATTCATCATTCGATCGATCGATCGATCAGGTGCAGAGTTGCCCAACTTCATTTTTCTACGTTTTCTCAGCATATTCAATTATCAAACTTCCATAATAACAAACTAAACTTACAACTAATTATCCCTAACCATTCCTACATACATTAGGATGATTTCCAATGATTTACACATCATAAATCTTCACAAATTCAGCCCAGAATAATTCAAATTCATTAATTATTCAAGAACGCTAATTTTATATGTTCTTCCTATATTTTCAATCACAATTCCAGATTTAATTCGTTTTAATCATCAAACCTTCTATGATTTCAAATCCTCTATAGGTCTCAATCATCCTACATGCAAATCCCTAACCAACATGCATTTTATTCAATTCTTTTTCTCTAAGAATATTCATCAAATCATAATATTCATAAATCCTACACATAGATATTATAACTCAATTTAATTTGAAAATAACCACTTGCCTTGATTACAGTAGGGTCTCATTTCATAATTATTGGAGGGTTGATGTTCTTATTCTCCTTTCTTTCTTCTCAATATGCTTGTGGTGGAAGAACACACTCCAATCTTCTCTAAATCTCTCTCTTAGGCTTCATAGTAGCTCTCTCTCTCTCTCTCTCTCTCTATCTGTCTATCTATCTATCTATCTCCAATGGTTTTTATTAGTTTTTATCTCCTCTAACCCTAGCCTCCAACTCTTATAATCTAATTTAGAGTTTGTAATTCCGTAGGTCTACTCTCCCCCAAATGCCAAAAGACTAAAACGCCCATGTATAGTCCCGGTTTAGCCCAAAAATGCCCTCGTACCCGACTAATACCCTCGGGTATACTATTTTGACTAATTCGAACCTTTCGAAATCATCTATGGCCTCTAAATTATCATTTGAGACTTAAAAATATATTTCCTATCTCATCCTCAATTTAGTCTACACGCGACACCCGGGTGAGATAAAATCAAGTACGTCCATATCACTCGCTATGTCGTACAAATTAACTATCAATATTTACCATTCACACTTAGTAAATTTGAATCATAATATTAATCAGTGTCTATCTCTCGATTAATATTTAGTAATCATAATTATTATTTAATCACTTAATAATCATAATTATCATTAAATCGCATTAAATTACATCACTCGCGTAATTTAAATATTAAATTACTCCACTCACGTAATTTAAATTAAATCATATTTTCCTATTTAATTACTCAATTAATTAAATTCTAAATAAGCAAAAATACGGGGTAATACAGAGCTGACCATCCCGTTAGAATAAGATTGATCGTTCGAATGAGATACGATTACCTTCGAACGAATCTATTTTGAGCGTCCTCTGGAATCTCATTCGTTGACTCGTTCGATACACGTTCGAACGAGAACAGATATGTCATTCGAGCGAGGTACACTTTCGTAAAAAATGATCGGGCAAGAATTTGTTTTTTAATTAGTTCTAATCCAAATCTTTCATACTTATCCTTTTATAACCAGCCTTCTTATAAATATGATGCACGGGATTAGACTTCTCAATAACTCTTTTTACCATTTAAAAACACCTTTTTGAGTTCTCTTTGTGATCAAACACCTCTATAATCATTCTAAACCCCTTAAAATCATAAAGATCATTGTACCAAGTCAAGAAGATGGTTTCTAGCATAAAAACCTTTGTGGAGAGAAATCTCTATTACTGAATTGTGGAATTAAGGTTTTACTGCTGAAGAAAAAAAGGTTGATCAGTAGATATCGAGGGTAGATCGCTACCTGTGGACAACTTTGGATTGAGTCGTATTCTATTAAAGGTTTGAAGACTTTGTGCATCTTACTTAGTTTGTTTAAGTTAATTATAAGTCGATTATCTGCCAGATCATTCGATAAAGCTGAATATATGGTTTTGTCCGTTGGGGGGATTTTTCCTTATCTCTACGTGTTTGTCTACATGTTTAGTTTGTTGCTTTAAAATTGAAACACAAGTCATATGAACACATAATTTAATCAAAGATAAAATTTGGTAAAAATTGGATTTGTGTGTAGCAATTTATTATTGAAATTAATCCATTGAGTCACTAGCATTCTAGGTTGAAATAAGGTGTATCCTCAATTTTTATCCAAAAAATTTATTACTTGTGTTTGCACTCAATCAGGTTACATGTTTATTTCTAGATTTTTTAAATTGTTCACGTAAGAACAATTACCTGTGAGTGTGAACGTTAAAAAGCATAAGGGATGCAATGGTAAGTGCTTTCCAAAGTGATGCGAAACTCCATTTGGAATGTAACTTAATTCTGTGTGCTATTAAGAGAGAAAATAAAAAGATTTATTTATGCAAAAAACATACACTCAATAAAGAATAAAGAAAAATCTAAAAACACAGTTTTGAAGAATTTATAACTTGAAGACTAAGGGATATGCACATATTTCTTCTAACATATTTTTTTACTTACCTTTTTCCCTTGCCTAACTTTCTTATGTTAACTTTATGTCTTAATTGGTGTATTACAATATGGTTGACTTTCTATGTGTTCAATTATGGGTTAAATATTGGGTTCTCAAACTCATTTTGCAAATTCACATTTTGGTCAATCTTAAACTCAAAATGCATATTATAACCAATCCATATTTCTTTGTTCATTCCCATATTTGAATCATCCATTTTACTGAAATAAAATTAAAATAAAATCAGTATCAATAGTAGAGCTGAAGAAACATATCGGGTTCAAATTATAAATGAAAAAAGGGAGGTCTGCTAGAAAAATTAATGAAAAAAAATGCATGAAACAAACTGAAGAAACTAACATACCTATTTAAAGATTGGAAGTTGGGAGCAACAACATTGAGTAATAACTTTGGGCGATTTCTATGTTACACTGACTTAGGGCTTTCGTCACAAGTAAGGTTTGAACATTTTTGTATTTGGGTCACTTTTTTTCTTTTTATTTTATTTTTGGCTTCATATGTTGACCAAAATGACAAAGGAAGACCTATTCAATTCATTTCATTTAGACAGCAAGAGTCGTTCTCTCTCTCTCTCTCTCTCTCTATGTATATATATATATATATATATATATAAGTTTATTTATTTTAACACTAGATCTCCACGTCATTTTATAAGAAAATTTAAAATTATTTGAATCATTTTGCTGAAAATATAGAATTTTAGCTTTATCTTTCCACCAAAATATAAGATAAGGAATTTTGGCATTATCCTTCCATCCTTACCTTATTTTCCCACTAAATATCTCTCTTTCTCTCTCTCTCTCTCTCTCTCTCTCTCTCTCTCTCTCTCTGTATATATATATATATATATATATCCTACATCTCCTTCTCTCTCCTCCATTATTAAGACTTTGTTTCTCTCTTCTCGCTTATTCCCACATCCTCTCTCTGTAATGATGAAACCATTAAGTTTGTCCTATTTTTTTGTGATAGATCTGATTTTTATGCATTTGGTAAATGATAATTTTAGCAATATGTGTTTAGATTTGTATGTGTGAGTGGGGTGTATACATTACTAATTTTGAGTCCGTGCATTACAAGGGTTTGAGTTACAATATATATAAAACAGAGACTACACACCGATTATGGACTCATGGAAGTTTTTAATACCTCATTATTTTCCTGTTATTGATGCCCCATTCTGTCTCTGTTCATAATTGTCCATATTTTTCATTTTTTAGGTCATAGTAAGAGTATATGTATACTTGTGTGCCCCGCTCATAATTTTTTTATCGTATTCAATTTACAAAGTATGTTTTGTATTTTTTAGTCCTTGAGCTCATTCCGGCATAGCACAACTACAATACCTTTGCTTCGTATAAGCTTCTTTTTAACCCAACATCGACGTTATCGCATATTAATATTACCAATTGGTTGAGATATTTGAATCTTGTAAAAGACTTTAAAACTTTGTCATATTCAAATTAAATCTTTCTTAAATGAAAAATTGATTTTTATGTGCCTGCGTTGGTTTGATTTTGGTATTAGGTGATATGCATATACTATTCATATATAAAATATACTTTAAAAGTTATTTGCATAAGTACATCATATGAAGGTTTGAGTAGGTTTAGACTTTCATAACCTTTTATTTCCCTGACCAAAATCGAAGGACTTTCGTTGATAACTTGCCTTAGTGAAGGTTTGAGTTTGCTAGTCATGTAGCCAACCAAATTTTTTACCCCGCATATTTTTTGTTCTCGTTGACAACTCGCCTCCACAACGCAGACATTAACTATAGTGAAAATACTTTATTAGATGCGAATTTTTTTTACTAAAATAGATATTTCATAAATATTTTCTTGAGAAACCATGAAGACTTTATTGGCAGTCAAATCTTCTCTAAACTAAAGTTTTTTATCTCTCTTGTGATGTCATACTCCCCACTTATCTTAGGCTTGTCTTCTACACTTGGGAGAGCTTGATATATATAGAGAGGTATATATCATAATACTAATATTTGTCAAAACTCTAAAAAAATGAACATTGATATTTTTCATAGAACAAATACACTTTATCAATGAGGAAATTTATAAGAAATTTGTTTTTGAGTTTAAACACTTTAAAGAGTTAAACCATAGTGTGGCCATTCTAACCTCGACAATGCATATAAGGAGCGACGCTTAAGGGGTGCAAAAGAATGTAATCAGTCACCGTTGATAATGTTTGGTATGTCACTGTGAAGAGATCAGAGTCACCAACCTATTTTACTCAAACATGCAAAATAATGAGCCACCTCCAAAAGGATAGATAAAAGAGAACTACTGCATATGAAATCAAATGAAATATTGACTCGGAGACTATGTTATGGAGTGGGAATGTGTTAGACACCCACTTCACCCCTTTGGTTTCTTATAGGCTCTACAATATTTTATCCTTCTCCTTAATCCATGAATGTGTGGGTAACAAATGTGCCATATGTGTAAAGTATACAAAAGTAGAGTAAAGGTGAATATACACATGGAGGTGAAAATGTGTGTATGAGAAGGGAAAAGTCAACATATCCACACCATGGAAAAAATAAGTAGGAACCATTTAAAGAGATAAAAATATAATCAAAGTCCCAGAATCGTAGTCTTACTATGGAAGTAATGATTACGCATAAATGTGACTACTAGAAGAAGATAACTTGCTAAACATGAGTAATATGATAAAATAAATGTATACAATGACTATAAATGTGAGTGATGCTTGAAAATCGTAATCTCATTATGGGAAAGTGAGTACGCATATGTGGGACATGTTCAGAAGTAATAAAGATATGAGAACTAAATACATGAATAAAATGTACTAGCTACATGAGTGAAATGATAAAATATATAATGAAATGAATGAAATGAGTAAAAAAGGACTTAAATCCCAAAAGTTATTTTGGGATGCCTATGTAGACAAAAATGAATCAAAGTCCACGTATTTTATGTAATTAACAAAATTGAGTCTAAATCATATTATGAATATAGGGTGTCTCTTGATTTATGGAAAGTGAATGAAATGTTGAAAACACACGAGTCTCTCTATGGGTTGATAAATTAAATTAATCTCAAATTAATCATTTTCAATTTCAATCCCGATTAATTATACATATGCGGTCAATATATTAGTTCAAAATCATATTAATTAAAATAAAGTAAATATAGTGCAAATCAAATAACTGGTTTAATTTTATCCTAATCAAATTAATTAAGTTAATATTACAATTAAGCAATTAGTTAATTAGCTTTAAATTTTATATAAGATTATAGCAATTAACAATTATAGAAATAAATGCAATTACACGAATAGGACACCGTCATTTAACGTGTTCGGGAAAAACCATACGCACCCACCCCAAACACAAGTCCACTAAAACAAAAAGTTAAAAGGATTACAATAGATAAAAATGACTTGAAACCCTTGATTTGACTGCAGCCACAAATCGTTGTCATTCGGAACCTTTGACCTCCGCAATACTAGTTTTGTCAACCTTCATCACAGCTTTGACTTGACAGTCACAACCCTTGGACCTTAGTATCCACTTATCTATAAAATTGATGTGTTTGATCAAATCTCCATTGCAACATTGATCACTAGATCATCAATCTTGCAAACGTGCCTTGGATCACAATCCAAGTCAATCGGCTTACCGATCTCGAAAATCTCCGCATTTCTTGATCACAATTGAAGCCAAACCTTAAAAAAAATTATAATTAAATTATGGGAATTTTTATTTCGAAAAAACTCCATTTGAATAAATGATTTTATATTCAAAAAAGGTTTTCAAAAACATTAAAAATAACTAAATACCAAGCAGTGTTCTTGGGACGTTTTGGAGTTAAAAATTATAAAAGGGTTCTATGCAAAAAAATAAAAGGAGGAGCTATCAAAATCTCTCATGAAAACCTCCTTAAATATATTTTTAGATAAGTTTTGAAAGGAGTCTATTGTAATTAAATCACCAAGTAAAAGATTGAAGAGTTTTTACTAAAGAAACCTTGTTAAAAAAGAAACCTTCAATCGTACAACCCCTGCAAGCCTTCTCGATATAATGCATGAGCACCGCTATAGCGGATTAGCCTTGGTCGCAATGGCGGATAACTATACCGCGATCAAGGTGATTCAACTCGAAGTTGCGCCAATCCAATCCACTCTCATGGCTCCAATTGCGGGGTGTGTTGGAAAGACATTTTTTCACGCTTTAGTGATTTGAAAAACCACTATAGGTTGTAAAATATTAGAGACATTTTTAGGTACCACTAAAGGAGTGTCATTAAAAATAATGGACACCAAAAACTTACAAAAAATTCTTTAAAAACTTTTAAAAGTTCACCCAAGTAAAATTGATTTTTATATTTAAAAACATATTTTTTCCCGCATGAACTACCTGATTGTGTGGATTGAACTTTGGTGTGATGGATTTTTGTGCCACATTAATGTAATTGTGTATTTGGTTCATAGTCTATTTATGTAGACAATCTTAAATAAAAATGACACAAAATTAAATTGTATTTTGATCCAAAATTTAGACAACATGGAGTGCTAAGGTCTTATAAATCTCAACCTTTGTCAAAAATGTGACAAAACAAAAAATTACACGATGTAGAGGGAGGTTCAGGCATAAAGTTGATTGAAGCAATGCTAAAACTTCACAAGAAAGATTAGGTATGGTTGCTCGCACAAAGCTGAAGTTGCTCGAGCGATCATTAAAAAGAAGGTTACTCACATAAAGACAATATGTTCGAAGAACCTCCCACAAATACCAAGACCAGGAGATAAACTTGGAAAACACAAATTGTAATTGGAATATTAATGTACTTATATTTAGCCCTCTTTGTCTAGATAATAATTACTTTGTAAACCTTTGAGGTTGTTTGGTATCTTTGAGGGACTATGGCTAGTAGTAAATAGGAGAGCCTACATGCTCTATCGAACAACCTCATCCCCGGTATCTTGTAAGGATTTGGTTTGGAGGATTGGGTGCAAGGCAATATTGGAAGAGACCAATCCCCTTAGGGTAATTAGGTCAAACCTTAGTTTATACACAACATGGATCAGTAGTACCTCGAGATACCATCTCTGGGAACCCACTCGGGGGTCTCCTATCCTAAATAGTTGTCCAAGTGTTAGCTTGTGGTACTCGCATACAGATTATAAGTTGCTAGAACGACTTGTATTTCGAGCAACCTTCCATTCGAGATACCATCTCTGTGAACCCATTCAAGGGTCCTCGGTCCTAAATAGTCACCCAAAAGATTAATTTCTAAAGTCTACACACAATATAAGTTGTTCGAACAACCCATTAGTCGAACAACCTTCAATTAGATGAACCAACTTTTCGAGTGATGTGACAGCACATCCCTCGCAAGTTACTTTTTACCATTTCTTTGATGTTAGCATGTATGACATTTAGGAACTTGATAAAATAACACTCAAGTGAAGATATTTTTAGGATGGTAGGTCCATAGCTAGCACATCACGTCTTATTTAATGCGTTCACAACTCTAAAGAGTCTAAATAGTGTTCCAGCCAAAATATCATGTCTGGATCATTTAATGCAATATCTTTGGCATCAAATGCACAAGATTATTAACATCAAGAGGGTTCAAATGCATTTATGACAAGCAGGTCACTCGAATGATCTGGTTTCCCTATAAAATACCTCCAAAGTTATACTATTTGGGGGATCACACTTTTCTAGCCTAGAATTCCTGCCAAAATACTCCCATACAAGAGAGTTTATCGTGAGAACATTTATCGAGAGATCAATACCATTTACTCCATTTATGTTTAAGGTTACTACCTTGCCCTCAGTGCCCTAAAGGTTCTTGTTCCCACTCCCGCCAACCAAGGCAATTGTGGGATCTTCCTCATTGATTGTTTTGTTATAGTATTTATGTTGAAAGAACACATTTAATACAAGGGTTTTGTATATTGATGTGCCAACTTGAGACTTGCATTTATCATTGGCATTGATTGTTCTAAGGCCATAATTACCATCTTGATAAGGGGTTACACCTCCTTTCACATTAATATTATCTCAATAACTCATCTCTTACATTTGGCGACTCCACTGGGGAGGTATTCTCTTTTGAGAGATGGCTAATGACGATGTGGCGAGAAATATTGACTTTGACGCTATACAGTGTGAGGAGGGAGAAAACCTCACCAACTTATCGGACAGAGAGCGAGTAGGGTGAATGGAGACTACTGTGCCCATAGATAGTGGGACAATCGACGCAGAACTTGCGCAGATGGTAGGACTAATGAGCTTGTTCACTGAGTTCATCAAGACTCCGGTAGCTCTGGCAGTGTTAGGGGCTACAATGAGTCCCAGTTCATTCGTGACCCCACTGGTTACTTTACAAGCTCCCTTTATCTCAGGGGAGTAGCTCAGGCAACTACCAACAATATGACCCCACCAACACCGCCTTTGAACACTCCCTCCGTTATAGGAGGAGGAACACATAAAACTATTGTGCCAACGTTCCCCCGACTGCGTGTCTAGGAAATGACACACTAATTGCGCCATGAACAGTAAGCCTAGTGACGATGATCCCTGCGCAGCACAACTCAGCTTCACCTACGATGGAGGAGATGAAAAAGGACCTTTTTAAAAATAATGGTGGCCTCTAAGGTGGAAGGAGAAACTTCTTCAGTGTACGATGATTTTCGTACTCCGTATCCAGAGGAGTACAATAATGAACCTTACCCAGTAGGGTATATTCCCCCTATTTTGGAGAAGTATATAGGAAAAAGGGTGACTCCCAAAGAGCATATTAAAAGGTTTGTGGAGAACCTTAGGGCTCACTGTAATAACAAGAAGCTAAGGCTGAGAGAATTTTCTAAGTCTCTAATCGAGAAAGCTTACACGTGGTACTCGCAGCTGGCACCAGGCAGTGTGGCCACGTGGGAGGATCTTCATGTTCAGTTTGTACAGAAATTCTTCTTGGCTGAAGATGAATTTACTCTTAAATAACTGGATTAAGAGAAATAGAAGCCTAGCGAGGATGTAGTGACGTACATCAGGAGATTTCGAAAGCGCTCTCTAGACGTGAGAGAAGATACACGAGAGTCTAAGATATTACAGGTTTGTACAAAAGGCTTGTTGCCGGAGTATATATGCCATCTGATAAATGAAACTCGTGAAGGTACGTTTGCTTTGTTCCTTAAATCAGCAAGGAACATTGCATTGGGGGTAAAACCACTGCCAACACCCTCGCTAGTCTTATCGAGTTTGTTACTTAAATCGTCAAGTAGCTTGGGTAGAGGGATACCCCCTTGTGCAAACTATGCCAACGATGAAGGTGGAAAGCACGAGGGAGGAAATTATGGTTAAAAAGGATGGGGAAGCAAGAGGAAGTTCAAAAAAGATGACCCCCCAGAGTTTCCTTGCTCAGTAGAGCAGGCTATTAAAACCTATGATCTCATGATACAAGATAACATGTATTGGCCCATAGTGGACGATACAACACCCATCACTAGAGAAGACAGAGAGGGCCTGAAGTTTTGCATGGCACACAACAGGGTGGGACATCCAATGAGCAAGCGTTTTGCTCTCACGAAGATAATAGACATACATGTCAAGAGAGGAGATATTGTGATGTCACAAGCCAACGTCAAGAACAATCCTTTGCCAACACACAAAGCAAACATGGATAGTGCTTTTGATGAGGAGGCAGAATAGTTGATGATGGAGAATAGACTCTAAGAGGAAGATTTTGTAGATTCTCTGGAAGAGTGTTTATCCCAAATGTCCTGTTTGGCGATGGAAGAAGAAATAAAAGATGAGTGGAGTACGATCGATGATTTTAGGAGACAACCTAAGGCTTTATCCTTAAGGGGAGTGAATGTGGTGACAACATACGATAAATCAGCATACAGAGGCATAGAGGAGGTTTACGAGTTAGAAGAAGAGCAGGCTGATACTTGGGTGGAATATGCTACAATAGTAAGATCGTAAAAGTTCAGTTAGTTTTTCGAGCAAGTTGGACTGCCAGAATATTCTCGACTGGAGGTCACTCGAGCAATCTTAGAAATCGTCAAGAAAAACATGGCCCCAAACTTACGATGGAAATGGCCAATGGCCAATGGCCAAGCTAGTAAAGAGGTTCCTTTTAGAGGTTACTTTCTTAGAGGCAGATCAGTTGGTTAGGTATCCTCACAACAGGATAATTTATGTTACGAAGAGTGTGAATGGGTTTAGCTTTAACCGTGTCTTGATGGATAGGGGAGCATCTATCAATATTATGCCTATGGTGTCATTATATGCCTGTAATATCTCTGAGACAAAGGTTGTGCATAGTCCACTGTCCATAGAAGGATATGATAACCAGTCGAGTAAGTTGATAGGTTATGTGAATGTGGAGATCACAATGGGGAACATCACTTCCCATATTAAATTCCACATCATGGATTGTAAGCCGTCCTACCAGTTGCTTGCGGGGAGGGTGTGGATACATAACCATAGTTTGGTGCCTTCCACATATCACCAGTGTGCAAAGGCTAATATCAAAGGAAAGGAAGTAGTCATTTGAGCTTCGAAGAAGCCTTTCGCATAGGAGGAAGCTCACTTGGTGGATGCAACCTTCTATACAAAGTTGGCTACAAAATCTATTGTCCTCACTCGGTACACAGGGGGGATTAAGATCCTAGGTATTAGGGAAAGGGTACATGCACCTCCTCGCCCCGTAGTGGCGTATGAGGAGTAAAAAAGGGCGCGTCAGACAGTTATGCCTCACAGACTTATGAGACAACTTTATGATCGGATGACGCCAAAAATTAATCCAATCGAACATCAAATCCAGCAGAAAAGTGTGCTCATTAGAGTTCCAGCGAAAGGGTTATAATAAAATGCACGCAGAAGACCTCGCTGGGAGGAGAAACCATGCCAATGCAAAAGAGTGGTTTTGGCCAGTGGAAAGATCATTTACAAACTCTGAAGGTGTGATCGGGCAGCCAAAGACCTGAATAACGAGGGTTACCCGATCTACGAATGCTTTTTAGTTAATAATTTAGGCCAATTTTTTGTGATTGATAACTCCAACATCCAGGAATTTGTGGAGGAAATTAAGGAGGAACCGGAGTGCAAGAAGGATAGACCAAGATCCCAAGTCCAAGAGCTAGAGAAGATAGACTTAGTTGATGAAGGGGATGACCCGAGACCAATATTTATCTCGAAAGACATTAATGTTACTGCAAAAGGAGCATTGATGGGGTTGCTGAGGGAATTCAAGGACGTGTTCGCGTGGAAATATACTTAGATGCCCAGAGTAGACCAGAAGGGTGCTGCCACAGGTTGAATGATATACCATCGATAATACCGGTAAAATAGGTCACTCGAACATATAAATTAGAGCTAGACTTGAAGATAAAGGAAAAAGTCTAGAGGTTACTCGAGACAGGTTATATTAGCCCCATCCAACACCCCATTTAGTTGTCTAGCATTGTGCCTGTGGGGAAGAAGGACAAGAACTAAAAATGGATCTGTGTGGACTTTATGGACTTGAATCAAGCATGTCCGAAAAATGATTTCCCTTACCTTCCATTGATAGGCTTATAGACGCAATAGCAGGGGACGAGATGTATAGATTTATGGACCGCTAAGTAGGATATAACCAGATTAAAATGTTATGCCTTTTGGTCTAAAGAATGCATGAGCTACCAACCAAAGAACCATGATGGCCATATTCCATGATCTCTTTCATGATGTTGTAGAATTTTATGTGGATAATTTGGTGATAAAGTTTAAGGTAGAGGCCACACACTTAGCAGATATGAGGAGAGTGTTCCGGATGTGCAGAAAATACAAGTTAAAGATGAATCCCTTGAAATGTGCGTTCGGGGTAAGTAGTGGTAGGTTCCTGGGATTTGTAGTGAATATACAAGGGGTGCTGATGGATATAGGCAAATGAGAAGGTATCCTCAACATGCCAAAACCAAAGACTGCGAAAGAGTTGAAGAGTTTTCTAGGTAAAGTTTCTTACTTGAGGAGATGCGTGCATGGGTTGGCCAAAGTCACTCACCCACCGATGGAGCTTCTACAAGAAAAAGGTAAATTTTATATGGGAGCAGTCACACGAGGAAGCTTTAGACTAGTTGAAGAAGTTGTTGACATCTCCCCAAATGATGGTTCCCCCTTGAGCAGGTATTCCTTTACATCTCTACCTCACATCCACTGAAAGATCAATAGGGGCATTGTTGGCTCAAGAAGTGGAGGGCGTGGAAAAATCTGTGTATTCTCTAAGACTGGGCATCTTAAGCCTCAGTTTACCTAAAGCACATTAACTAGGTAAACTTTTGTCATTTCAAAAGTCCCAGTTTTACTTAAAACACTTTTATGGTTGCTCGACTAAGTAAAACTGGGCACCTTAAGCCGCAGTTTGCCTAAAGCACCCATGGGGTAGCTCGACTAGGCAAATTACTTGCTGCTTACAAAAATCCAGATTTTACTCGCAGAAATAAAGGATGGTCTGACCAAAGAAAGGGAGAGTACGAATACCTTCTGAATAGCTAAAGGCTCACGAGAAACCTCAGGAGGGGTAATAATTGTCTACTCCAAAGACTTGACTTCTGTTCCAGCTTACCCCTCCTTAGGATTGGCTTCTTTGTCCTCCAGTATAGAGGGCCGAAACAGTCCCACGAATATTTGTTCACTGATGCTGAATTTAGGGGGAACAATCACAATATCTCTATAAGGGTTGGGACCAACTTTGTTAATAGGGAAACCTACGAAAGCCATTACAAAATGTAAGTGTAATGTACACATAAAAGAGATATACAAAGTTTAAGAAATCAATACACACTTACCATAGTTATAGTACCAGTAACTGCTGTGGACGCAACCTCAACCACCTCTTTGGCCAGAGAAATAGTTACTAAAAAAGGACTGCGCTCTAACACAAGGGGCATATTTTTTTCGCGCCGAGGGGATAATGAATAAGGGTTAACACTAGGAGTATGTTGAGATAAATGGTCTTCAGTGCTTGGGGTTGCTTTGGATTTATCTTTCTCTGAGACCTCGCTAATCATCAAGAATTATATAGTCCATGGGACTAGAACCAGGATTATCAGTTGAGTACATTCGACGCAGCCTGCAAGACGGTCGAAATAAAGGGGCGTCTTCCTCTTTTTCCTCTTCTTCCACTTCTTTACCCTTTTCTGGAAGAAACTCATCCTCACTATCGTCAAGAGACAGTTGCACGTGGAGACTAGATCTGGTCCTCTTACGGCCAGTAGTAGGGGAGGGGGGTAAATGAGATACCTCTCTTAGCCATCTGTTTGTCCAAGATAGACCGCGCATCTGCAGACCCTTGATCGAATTGCCTCAACAGATTATCAAGTAACTTTATGCATTGATCGACCAACTGTGGGTCTGTAGAGGAGTGGGATTGAGATGTTTCAGAAGAATTAGAGGGTGTAGACTTTCTTTTCTTGCTAGGGGTTCTCTTCTTAGACTTAGCCACTGCAACACTGGAGACATAAATAGGAGTTTCATTCTCAATAGTAGGTCTAGAAGAGGAAGGGCGATCTACGGCCTCCTCCACCTGCTGAGAACTGAAATCCCCTTTCTTCTTCTTCTTCTTCTTCTTCTTCAAAATAGCTTCACCTAGAGGTGCCAAGGGTGGAAATTCTTCGGTGGGTGGCGGTGTTGGTTTCGCTCTGAAAAAATTGGGCTTGATTGATGTTACAAGTTTTCAATCCCAACTCAGATAGGGGAAAGCGTTCAACAGTAGGATAAATAGGCTCTCGCTCAACAACCTTAAGGAAATGGCCAAGGGTGTTGGGCTAAAATAAGTTAAGGTACTCAGCAGATCTACTGCCTTATGTACGCCAGGCAGGGATAACAAATTGGCCTTTCAACTGGACAGAAAGAGTGGTTACTGTTTCGATTAAGAATTAACTATACCCTTTCGAAAAATTTGAAGGTCTTTCGATGGTATTATGATTGAGAAGGGGCACCCCCTGATTAAAACCAAATTGCAAATCTACTCGATGGGGTGAGTATGATATGCAGTAGTCAGACCATTCGGTGCACGAGGTAAGGTACGAGGGAGTAAGAACCAACAAAACATTAGAAGAAGGAAAATTCAGAGCAAAAGATTTCCCGACTACCTCGACTGGGTGAGCAACATATTCAAAAAATGAATTGGTAAAGAATTAATCAGTGATAGAGTAAGGGCAAAAGTTAAAATGCTGATTCGAGGGACTTTAACCTCATGAGAGGTATGAAGTAAGTGGTCTGGGGGATATTTAGGAAATCGAGCATAAATGAACGCAGTCAGAAGTATGTGGTTGGCATAACTGGACATATCAAAACGGCTAAGAGATCGAGCATAATCAGTTTGAACCCTATCCAACCAGGTGTAGAGGGAACTAAGGGTTATGGAAATGAAGGGGACCTTGACCCCAGAAGCAAGGCGAACAGAAAGGTTTATGAGGTACTTTCGAGGGCATTCGTGAGGCTTCCCAGGCAAATAGTACCTTGAGAGGACAATCCAAATATACCCAGCGAGTTCAATCCTGCTTTCATACCCTTCTCCAATAGGGTCATTTACATGACCTTTTTGCCTTTGGGATCTTTCTTGGCCTGCTCACGAGCAAAGGCACTTGCCTTATCCTCTATGTAAAAGAAGTACCTTATAATCTCTGAACAAGTACATTTATTATAGGTCTTTATACACCTCTTCACCATACCATTCAGTTCTTTGCGTTTAATCCATTCTTCTTTTGTGATGGATTTCTCAAAATAAGTATCAGTTCCAGCCGCTTCCAACCCTAAGAGCTCGCACGCATACTCCAAGGTGATGGTGAACTCACCCCAGGCAACAACAAAGGTGTGGGCCTTATGAATCCAACGAGAAACTAGGGTTCTCAGAGTATCATTATTCTTGGACAAAGTTACATTGCTAAATTATTTGGTACAAGATAAACCAACTGTCAGTAATTCCCCAGAGTACTTGTTATGGATGTAATCAGTCCACGCACCTAGTCCCTCACAGGATCCACCAGCTGACTCAAACTGAACATTTGAGTAGGGATAGCCCCCCTCTCAACCATGAACCTAGTAACAGTGGAACCAGGGACATAGGCATAATTTTTATCACATCGTCTTCACCAACTAACAACTTCAAATTCTTAGACCTAGACACAAGGGAACTAGGAAAAGCATTGGCGAACTCCCAAAACTTGTCTATGGTGCCAAAGTGAGGGGCACGACGGTATTTCGCCCACTGCAAATGACGATCAACAATGTCGGAGGAAGTTTCCCCGACGGTAGTAATGGTAACTGAGGGAGTTCTTTTCATAATGGGAGCCATAAAAGCAAGTAGAGAAGGAAAATAAGAAGCTTGGGAATCAAAGAATACTGTTTGCTCTCACAAATTAAGAAAACACTTCGCTAAAAATACCCAAAGGTAAAAAAGATTTGTGTATCAAGGGAAACTATAAGGGTCGTATTATTTCGAAAAGAATACGTGGTTGCTATGAAAAGACGCGCATGGGAAATGTAATCATCACATTTAGCTTTTTCACCGGCTCAAGTGGCTCACGTGGATTACACGCGCGGGCAATCAATCGACGCATGTACGGTAGGGGAAAAGGCTATCAGATGCAATTAAAATCAAGCGATGTAGTAATGATTACCTTTGGGGGGAAATCCAAGAGACATTTGGGGGTGAAACTCTATGCCTTTTCACACTTGGGGAAATAAATAGTTTAGGGGGAATTTTTATTAAAAACCATTATAATTCCCCAAAATAAAAGACCGAGAAACAAAATTAGCTGGAGGTGTAATACCATGTGAGAAGGAAGAGTTTTCAAGCAACTTGAACACAAGCTAAAATTACCCATAATTTTATTTTTATGCCTATATATATATATATATATATATATATATACAAATATGTGAGTTCTTTTTTACTCCTAACAAACACATGTGCAGATCAATTGTTATAGGACGGGAAATTATTTTTTTCGTACAGATATTTCTTCAAACAAACAAATATCTCTACGAAGGGGTAAATGTAGAGGGAGGTCCAGGCTTAAAGTTGATTAAAATTGCACTAACACTTCACAAGAAAGATTAGGGATGGTTGCTCGCAAAAAGCTGAAATTGCTCGAGCGATCATGAAAAAGAAGGTTGCTCGCACAAAGACAATCTGTTCGAAGGACCTCCCCGAAATACCAAGACCAAGAGATAAACTTGGAAAACACAAATTGTAATAGGAATATTGATGTACTTATATTTAGCCCTCTTTGTACAGATAATAATTACTTTGTAAAGATTTGAGGTTGTTCGATATCTGCAAGGGACCATGACTGGCAGTATATGGGAGAGGTTACATGCTCTATCGAACAACCTCATCCTGGGTATCTCGTAGGGATTTGGTTTGGAGGATTGGGTGCATGGCAACGTTGGAAGAGACTAATCCCTTTAGGGTACTTAGGCAAAACCTTAGTTTATACACAACATGGCTTAGTAGTACCTCGAGATAACATCTCTGGGAACCCACTCAAGGGTCCCCAGTCCTAAACAATTATCCAAGTGTTAGCTTATGGTACTCGCATACAGATTATAAGTTGCTCGTGTAGTTCGAGCAACCTTCCATTTACCACATTTGGGAATCCATTCGAGGGTCCTCAGTCCTAAATAGTCGCCCAAAAGATTAACTTCCAAAGTCTACACACACCATAAGTCGTTCGAACAAGTCATTAGCCGAACAACCTTTAATTCGATGAACCAACTTTTTGAGTGATGTGACACACATCCCTCGCTGTTTACTATTTACCAACTCTTTGACGTCAGCATGTCTGACATTCAAGAACTCGATAAAATAACACTCAAGTGAAGATATTCCTAGGATGGTAGGTCCATAGCTGGCACATTACGTCTTATTTAATGCGTTCACGACTTTAAAGAGTCTAAACAGTATTCCCACCAAAATATCATGTCTCGCTCATAAAATGCAATATCTTTGGCATGAAATGCACAAGATTATTAACGTCAAGAGGGGTCAAATGCATTTATGATAGGCATGTCACTTGAATGATCTGACTCCCCTATAATATACCTCCAAAGTTATACTATTGGGGGGATCACACTTCTTTAGCCTAGAATTGCTGCCAAAATACTCCCATACAAGAAAGTTTATCATGAGAACATTTATTAAGAGACCAATCCCATTTACTCTATTTGTGTTTAAGGTTACTGCCTTGCCTTTAGTGCCCTAAAGGTTCTTGTGCCCACTCCCTCCAACCAAGTCAACTGTGGGATCTTCTTCATTGATTATTTGTTATAGTATTTATGGTTAAAGAACACATTTAGTACAGAAGTTTTGTATATTGAATGTGCGACTCGAGACTTGTTTTTATCGTTGTCATTGATAAGGTGTTACGCCTCCCTTCATATTAATATCATCTCAAGAACTCACCTGTTACACACGACATAAAAATAAAGACATCCTTTACCTCAATTGCTAGCAAGTCTTCAACCCCTCGAGACTCGATATGCAAGATAGGCTTGATCCATCTTCAACATGTACTCATGAAACCTATCACCTCCACATGTAACATATACCTCGTGAAGTAGAAAAGATACAAGAAAGATAAAAATAATCAATAAGAGTAATTATAAATATAATTTATGCACATTTAAGGACCATTCCCCCTAAATTCAAAACCACCCTCCTAAAAAATCTCCCCCTCCCCCCTTAACCTAAAAATTCTCCTTCTTTTCGTTAGGAATAGACAAAGGTAGGCCTGTCAATTGGGCTTTATGAGCCGAGCTTGGGGTTGTTCAGGCTCAGGCTAATTATGATCTACTCGGATCAAGTTCAAGCTCGGCCCAAACGAGGCTCAAGCTCAGCTCGCAAAGTATATTGGGATTTGGGCTCGATTTGAGCAAGCTCGAATTTGATATACCAAGACATAATTATTTATTTTTTTTCTTTAACTTTTTTTCCATAATAAAGCATTTATGTTGATTATTTTCAAAGTAATAATTAGTTTTGGTTTGAAAAAAATACATTCCACATCAAAATTAAAATTTCATCAATAAAAACATTAATATTTCAACAACAAAATATGAAAACCTATCTAAAAAATATATTTCAGAAACATAGGACAACATTAAAAAAATATTGTAGCATAAAAAATACGGTTAAATAACATTAATATTAAGATTTTAGCATCATGAAGCTGTTTAGATAGCATTGAAATACATATTTTAGCAACATTAACTTAAAAATAATATTTCAGCAATAAAGCCTGTTGATACAACATTAAAAATAACATTTCAGCAACAAAAACCTGTTTTAATAACATTAATTGGACACCACACAAATAATATATATATATATATATATATATATATATATATATTATTTCGAGCCGAGCCTAGTTCGAGCTTGATAGTGCTTCGCTCGAGCTCGACTTAAATTGAAATCAGCTTAATATTTTGGCTCAAACTCGGCTCAACCCAAGCTCAATAAAAGCTCGTCTCAATTTAGTGGGTTGAACAAACGGGCTTCGGGCTTGCTCTGCTAAATTGATAGACCTAATCAAAGGAAAAAGAAAAAAAAGGAGATGACCGTTGCAAAGTAACACACTAAAGCGCATGAAAGAAGGATAAATACAGAGGGCTAAACGAAATATATTCCCAAACTTAACACTCATAAAACACTAATGTTATAATCATGCAAGCTTAAAAATGCTATAATAGGAATATTAGAAATATATTATAATGAAATATGAATTATAAAAAAATACATATGATAGTTATGATATAGCATCAAATATAAATGTATATTCATTTTAGCACAAATGATTCAAATTTCAGTTTATAACTACGAAAAAATATAAAATACCTTATGGGTAAAAAACCTCGACGCACTCCTATTCTCAACTCTACTTGAAAATATATTTTACAATAAATAAGAAGTTACCTCTCACACAATCACTATCGTGTAGTTATTAATGAACCTTTTAACTTTCCTCTGTAGCCAATAAGAATCCACCAGAAGCTCCATATTGTGAATGGAGAAGTTTATTATCTTCCTTGAAGTGACGCCACACTTCAATTTCCTTAATAAATTGAAATGCCTATAATTTTGAATCACGGAGTAGAAGATTATGATAAATCAGATGAAGATTACTAAATATATTATTGGCTAGTGAAGATCTGATCTAAACACTTAAAACTCTCTCACAAAACATTAGGATCAAAAAGTAGATACAAGTTTTTGAAAGTTTGTAAGGAACAAATGAAAATGAGTTTTGAAGGGAAGCACAACCGCTCTTTACTTTCAAAATATGCTCGAATGTGTATTTTACTTATGTAAAAACCACATCACCACAAATGGGAGGAAAATTGGCCTATTTATAAAAAAAAATTAAAATTTGATGATGTCGTGCGCAGGGTGTACATTTTTTGTGTGTACGATTCCATCCAGTGTGGAATCAAGGCTAGAGTCATGCACACGGGCACATAATGGTGTCGTGCGAATGTCATCAAGCGCACGGTCTTAAGAGTAAGTTGTGCGAATGATTAAGTCTCCACAATTTTCTAAAATTCCTTAACTTGTTCAAAAATAAAACAAACTCCTTGAAACATATTTTCAAAAACTCTCAGACAAATTTAAACACTCGTTCTATCAAAATTTAAAATCCTCGTACATTTTTAGAAAAAAATGTGTGCATGTGTGTGATTAGACATAGATAATTCACAAATTATACTAAAATGATATAATCTTCAATTTGATGTGAATGAATGGCAACGAAAGGCTTCAAAGAGCGACATGAAAGATCTTTAATATTCAAAGGTTCAATCTAAATACATGACCGATCCTCATTCAAACGAATCAAGTCTATATGATTTGAAAGACTCGAATGTTTTGACACAAGAGATAACCAATATAAAATATATGCAAATGCATTAAATTTTCAATCTCCCCCTTTTTCTATTCTGTAGCAAAACCCCCAAAACCCAAAATAGACTTGATTACCTGTACAAGACTCACACCTCACTAGCCATATAGTGAGACTAGTAGGAAGGTAATGTTCAAACAATCCATAAGACCAACGACACATTAGAAATCGAGTCTGAACACTGAGCTTGGGTCAAAATCATCAATGATATGCCTGAAATCACAAAAATAATAAAGAGCATCACCAAGGCATAACATGCACAAAGAGGAACTCCCTCTACTTGGGAATCCTTAGAAAAATATCAATGATATAGATTAGATAAAACAATTAAACATGGGAAATATAGAAACATCATCTAATATCCTGTGAATATCAAAACAACATACTCACAACAAACTCCCTATAAATATCATAAATAAAGCATGTGACAACCAATGAATCAATGATCAGTATTACAACAATCATTGGGTTATATGAAATCATCTCCTCAATGGAATACAAGATATAAAGTGGTTCAACCAAATGAATGGTCTACGACTACTTTGGGAGATGGTGATGTTTACACTACATCTGAAAAAATACAATGGGTGTCCAACTAGTCACCGAGGAGCTCACGGGTCGTAAACTATTGGTAAATAGGGTGGTAAGGATTTCTTCTGAAATGGTGTCTTGAAAATATTATATTTTCAGTTGAAAACTATTATCTTACAAAATCATCAGATTGACATTTAAATAATACGCATTATACATGATTCAAATATACAAAACTGGACTATCAAGTATACAAACTTTTGAACACTTGTCAAAATGTCACCACACACATGTAAGATACATTGACTTAAAGATATTAGTTGTCAAATTGTGCCCATGTGACTTTCGCAAAACAAACACTCCATGATACATAATTGATTCACATTGAAAATGATGATGAGATTTACAACACTTAGAGTTAAAAAAAAAATAAAAAATATGATTAAAAGCTCTCTTTTCACAAGTCAAACGAGTTATGAAAGTTTCAACCATATCAATATTTGGCATGTACATGTTGTACAACTTATGAAAGATTAAATGGTGAATTTCGAAAAACACAACATATGAAAACTTGAGAATTTTAAATAGGGTAAATTACACCAAAAACCCTGAACTATAGAGGTTTTGTAAATAGCCACCTAATTTTAAAAAGTCGACAACTAACCCCCTAAACTATTGAATTTCGACAACTAAAAAACATGCATAAAAAATTCACATTTTTATGCATAAATTCATGTTTTTATCAACTCATTCTCAATAAAAATGTATTAGGAGTCAAAATTCAATAGTTTATGGGGTTCTTTGTTGAAATTTTTAAATTAGGCGGCTACCTGCAAAACTGATATAGTTCAAGGGGGTTCGGTGTAATTTACCCTTATAAAAATGTTGAAACCGACGAACATCTAGCGACATAGTGTACAAATAATTTTTTTTTTCAAAATATGAAAAGTGACAAGAATACACTTCAATTCTCACTTAAAACAATGGAATGATTGCACAAATATTTGATAGATTCATCTCGAGCATTTTCGTAAATATGTATTAAAATACATTTTCTAAATCTCTTTGACATAACCTCTAGTATTTTTCTTACAAAAAGTTTCACACCGTTAAAAAGCTCCAAATATATAATTGGACATTACCTCCGACAATATTTTTAGACAAAAATACTCCTAATTAAAACTCAAACCTTATAACTAAACACATCTCTTCTTCATCACTCAAAAAACCCTAAGTTAACAATGTATGCAAACACACTCGCTCTCCCGTCCCTACCTATCTTTCTTTTCCCCCTTTATTAAATACATTCATTTCTCGCGATTTCTCATCACATACATGCATGAGAGATATTTTGATATTTCTCTCTTTGTGTTGATAGACAAAACCCTCCAATGAACCCAAACTCCCATTGAACTAGTTTGCGTGCACACACAGTGTACGCACTAACTCACTATGTTCTCACCCTCACCTTCTTTCTTCTTTATTTTTGATCAAATACCATATATGTATAGACAACACCCACACATCGAACTCTGTACCATATGACGTCGCTTAATTTTTTTAGGATCAATTATCAAAAAGTCCATTAAACATTTTTTAATACACATTTAGTCCAAGCGTTTTTATTTTGTTTTAAAAAGTTTCTCAAACCTATATTTAACCAACATTCTCTTATTTTTAAAGATTCGCGGTACCCCCGCCCCACCCTCACCCCATCCCTCCACTACTTGAGCTCCGACGACCCTCATCGGAGCTCCTTATTTTGAGTGTTTTTATGTGGTGAGAGACTTTTTGGAACAAAATAAAAAGGTTTAAACTAACGTGTCTGAAAAAATATTTGAGAGGTTATTTGATATATGCCATTTTTTTATCTATGAGGTTGGGGTGGATGGTTATGACATCTATGGGGTTGTCAACCGGTGTGGTTGAGTTATTCAGAATGAGAGAAAAAGTAAGATGTTAAGAACGATAAACAAGGTGTGTATTTAGGTATAATATTCGGTTTAAGATTTGTTGAGTAAGTAAGAAGATGAGTATTTAATTATAATGTTTGAATTTTTTTTTTGGTCGCATACTAGGTATCTGTACTAGCTTGCACGCACCTCGACTAATCCCCATTCGCGATTTATGACTTTCGTTGACTAAGCTTGATAGTACCGAAAATTAAAGTGAGAACAAAATTCAATTCATCTCTAAAAATGTTCCAATAATAATTTTATACCACTCACCAAAACCTTTGAATTTTTCTAAAGAGTGTTTTTGACTTTGAAAAAAAAGGGGTTATGTGAAATTGAAATGACACAATGAATAGTGGGGTTAAAGTTAAAAAAAATGATTTCTGATCACCCTCGTCGTCATCATGGTTTGATACGGTTGGAAGAGAGAGTTGTGGGTACACCATGAGCATGGGATCATTACTGAGTTTGTCACCCCTCTCCAACTGTGTCTTTTATTCACCTCCTCCAACACTCTGTCGCTCTAACATCCTTCAATCTCATCATATCCATCGATTCCCGTCATCCCCTCTCCAAGCTTCTAAACGTGTCTCCAATTTCCCTCAGGTTCTCTTTTATCATTTTTTAGTAATATATATATATATATATATATATATATATATATATATATATATATATATATTGGTTGTTTACCAATATGCTTTTTGTTCAGGATTATCCTCGCAATCGAAGCGGTATAGTGATCGGAGAGTATGATGATGAGGAGGAAGATGAAGATGAGGATGATGAGGAAGATAGAAGTTTGGATCTTTTGGTTAAATTTGTTCAGAATGTGTTCAAGAAGATTTCCAGGAAAGCCAGGAAGGCCGTTCGATCGGTTCTTCCTCTCAACATTTCCACCAAATTGGTATTATTACCTCACATCACATGCTTAGTAATAGGGATAGATTAAAACACCTCATGGACGAATAATAAAGAACATCATAAGCTAGAGTAATAGGGAACTTTAGCATACCCATCAAATGTGTCAGCTCATCCCTATTTTAGAAAACTTGTTTACCAAATACTTGTACTTCTCCCATTAAGTGGGGTGAGTTTATTAATAAAAACTACAAGAAAACAAATGCTAGTAAGTATTTGCAATTTATAGACAAAAGTGCAAAATATGGGGGGTGAGGAGACACTTTTTAGGGCAATTTAAAATTTTAAGAAACACGTCGTTGATTAATATAAAAATTTCAAATTGGGTGAATTGAAGGAATATGTGGGTGTATCTAAAAATTCATAGAAGACGGGATGGTTATAGGCCTTATGGAAAGAAGGATGTTGAAACTTGGAACTTTCATATTTTGAAATGTTATTCGTTCTGTACTTTTATAAGAGGTAATGGTTGGAGGGAGCTAAGTGTAGTAGGTGCTTATGGAGTTGGGTTTTGGAAACCAGTGAGGTATTGCACATAATCTGGTTAAGGGTCAAAGTGCATGATAGGCTGAGGGTTAAAGCACAAGACAATCTTCGCAAGAGAGAGTTTGAACAAAGTCGCAGAGTTGCACTTTTGGGTCTGGTTGATTGTCAAAGACGGGAATGTGGGGGAGTAGCCAGTAGGAATTGGTAGTCGTGGATGCTAAAATTGTGGTGGGACACCGCGTTCAAGGCGGCTTTCTCAGCAGAAGAAGAAAGTGTCTGCTGGGAATCTCAGAACAAGGTTGCGGCCCGATTGTGCGGTCATGGTGTCTACAATTATGGCTAAGATGGATGCCACTTAACGGGTCGCAGCCTTCACAAGTGTCACCGTGTCAGTGGTCACAAAAGGGACATCACACTTGAGTTAGCTGATACAACCTTACCCTGGTGCGATGCCTCGGTGGGTGGACAGTGGACACCCTTACCTAGTGATGGTCAACTCCATGAGAGCTTTAGTAGAAAAGTATGCTAATTTGGATTACATGTAGAAATGGGTTTGTAGTACTACGCTATAAGTTTACTTTATAGGAAGTTGCTAGAAATTCTTGCTTTTAGAATCTTTACTGTCAACTGCAAGGCCAAACGGTTAGGGCAAGAATCTAGGGATAACAATATTCCACGCGGGTTTGGGTCCCTACAGGGATCTGCCCCTAACAATAACAGGGGCGGGGTGTTGGTCAGTGATAACTGGGGAAGGATTGGGGAATATTTGTATCCCTGAATCAGGTTCACGCTGGGTATGGAGTCCCCACACCCCGGGGATTCCCGATATAATATATAATTTAGAGTTGAATAGACGTTTTAGTCCCTTTAAGTTAAGAAAAATACCTTTTGATCTAGGTACTCTCATTTAAATAGACCTTATGGTCATTTTATTAATATGTAATTTACGTAAACTCAAGGTTCTAAAAGGCGCGAGGCGTGGTCGAGGCGTAGAGGTCAAGCCTCATGCCTTAGGAGCCTAGGCGGGCCTAGGCGAAGCCTAGGCGTAAAAAGGCGTTTTTCGTTTTTTTATTATTTTAATTATTCAAAGGGTAGTAATATAATAAAATAGTACATATCTTGAATTTTGAAAATATATCCATATGTTTGGTAGCCATCTTTCTCATATTCATGCTCCATAACCAATATTTATCAACTAATCCTTCGTTTTTTTTAAAAAAGTATGCCTTAAGCCTTTTACCAAGAATAAGGCGTAGGCGATGCGTTTCTCTCAAGCCTAGGCGGAGCCTAGGCGGGCCTTTTAGAACAGAGCGTAAACTACATGTCAATGTCCAAAAAGAAATACCAAACTCTTACTTTAGAGCGAGAGTCAAAAGTTGTCTTACATTTCAAGAATGGGAAAAGTAAGTACAAATGAGATTACATGGGGTATTTATATGGGAATGATTACTTGCTAATCAAGTAATTAGCTAAAATGACTAAAAGGGCCAACTAAAAACAAAAGAATGCCTAATTAGTCCCAAACATGCTTGGAGACTAATCAAGGAAAGAAAAGGCCTAAAAAGAACTAGAAATAGAAAATAGAAAATAAAAATGAAAAAATAAAACAAAAATAACAACGGATTCCTATCACTCTCCCCGACTTCGAAAAGCTGTCCACAAGCGTAGGAGATGAACGGCCAAAAAGCAAGACAACCATCAAAGTGATCTCCACTAGAAAGAAGAGCCGTCCTCGGACACGTCCTTTGTACCGGCTTGCAATAAATCCAGGGAGAATAGGATCACCATCCAAACATGGCCAATCAACAAAATCTTGGCCCGAGATTCCCGTGATGAACCCCTTCAATGCTACACCGCGAAAACATCCACTAAGCGTATATCAAATGTCACAAAAAATGGGTCCACATACCCACCATTAATCACATCACCCAAGATCACCACCTCTTTCCCGGTAGAGATAACCATCGATCCATACTTATCAAAATCATCATTCCCATGCTCAAAGATTGGGAAGAAATCTCCTAAATTAAATATTTCCGGCTCGCGAAAGTGCGTGCGAGTCACCCAACCATCCTCGACAAAAATGTCGAAAAAATTCCCAATACATAACCCAATTTCATCGTTTTGATCTTTCTTGCAATCAACCGCCTTGAGGGGGGAGTTTTTATCTTTGATTTGACCCGATTCGGTGAATGAGGGAGGAAGAATGATTGGGTGAAGCAACCAATGTTAAACAAGCCGCTGATAATCTTGAATTGAGCTTCGGGAGTTAATTGAGGTGGAAACATAATTTTTTTATGTTAAGAGTTTGAAAAATGGGTGGTGGGTTGGAGGGTTCGGGGTGGTGGTGGAGGAATTTTGTAGGATTGGAGGCTAGGGTTTGTAAATTGTGGATTGGATTGTAAAATGGTAAGTGAAACCGTAGAATTGGGTTGTCTTGGATCTTGAATGGAGGGTTTATGGAATAGATTTGGGTTTTGGGGGAAATTAGGGTTCAAGATTTGAGTTTCGGAGTGGTGGATTTTATGGTGATGAGGCAGAAGTGAGAGTCAACGTTCTCCATGAGATCTTGAATGTTTTTTTTCCATTCTTGATCGCCTTTCTTCAATTTTTGAATCCCCTGCTGTCGTTGTTTAGATTTCTTTAGAGTCATCGAGAGAGTAGCGTACGATTTTGATAATCTACACACACAGATACACACTAACACCAATGTTTGGAGCGACACCCGCTCTGATAACAATTTGACGTAAATTACACGTCAATGGCTAAAAAGAAATTCAAAACCCTAATTTTAGAGAGAGAATCAAAAGTTGTCTTATATTTCAAGAATGGAAAAAGTAAGTACAAATGAGATTAATGGGGTATTTATATGGGAAGGATTACTTGCTAATCAAGTAATTAACTAAAATGACCAACTAAAAATAAAAGAATTCCTAATTAGTCCCAAACATGCTTGGAGACTAATAAAGGAAAGAAAAGGCCTAAAAAGAACTAAAATAGAAAATAGAAAATAAAAATGAAAAAATGAAAGAAAAATAACAACGGATTCCAATCAGTAACATTTGGGAATTGAGATTTCGGGTTTGTGTTAGTCAAAATCTTGAACTCTACATTTCTCATCCACTAGAGAGCGTGTCGGCAACCAACACACACCGTCACCGGTACAACACACCCAAATCGGAGAGCGTGGGTCACCGGAGAGTCATCTCTCTCTCTCTCTCCCCACACACACACAAACAAAAACAAAAAAAAACCTCCCCCAACGTTGAATTCTTCTTATACAAGTTGTTATTTTGGAGTCCGCTCAGATTGCTAGAGGTGAAATGGCAATCAGTAATCACAATGATTCAATGATTTATTGATGAACATTGATTTCTTAATCTAATTTTTTAACCCTTTGGTAAGATTTATCAACAATGATGCATATCATTAAGATATCTTAATTGTATTTTTTTTACTTCTTGAGATAGGGTGTGCATTTTTATTTTTGATGGTTTGATTCATGAAAACCTTTTCTGTTTTAGATAACACAAGATAAGACGTAAGTCTACCCAATATATTATAAAATGTTTTGAGGAATATTCCTCTTTAAACTTCTAATTTTGCCATTTTCTTGTTTGTGTAATTCATATCATTTACCTCACTTTTGATGAGACTCTCAAGCTTTCAAATGTTCTGTATAATAACCATGTGATAACATTGTATCCCTTACATCGTGTGGTATTGAAAAGCTGATTTGACAATTGCCTCCCATTTGGGATTATCATGGACAATATGAAGAAGCCTATGTTCTTTGATGCATCACTTAAGTGGTCTGAAAGGGCAAGATGAAGGGTTTTGATAGCTTTTACACGGCGGATGCCATTGAGTGAACAATAGTTTAATGGTATTTGCATCCTTCTGATTTGTTCCCCGGTGTTGGATCTTTTCGTCTTGACCTTCTGTGCTTTCCACTAGTATCTTATGTTCAATAGTGTGATGTGTAGTTTCTCAACATTAAGCTGTTGGTTTATATGTTCATCTTAAATGAATCCAAGTGAAGGAAACTGAGATTGAGAATAGTTGTAAAATTCCAACTCTTGTATAGATTTTGTTGCATTAGGTTTATTCAAAGTGGAATAGAACGTCAAATATTCACTCTCGACTTTAACTGGACCTTGCAGCGGGATTATTTAATTCTGATAGAAATTGATGTAGGGCAACTTTAAAAAAAATCAGGAATTAAATTGGATTGTGATGGATTAAAGAATTTGAAGCCATGAAAATGATGCTGAATTTGGCATTCATATGTTTAAGAAGGGTGGTAACTTGTATGTTTTAAGGAAGGAAAATGGTTGGAATATACTTTTTTGGAAGGTCATTGATAGGAATTTTGGTATGAGGTTGCTTGAAATATTGGACAACTATCTCTTAGGGTCTCAGTTATACCTAAAAGGCCAAATGAATAGGGGGATTGGATTGTTTGGACACGATAGGCTTAAGTTTGGGACAGTGTATGGAAAATGTTCCTTTTATTGTACTTTGGGCTAGTATCATGGTTCAAAGTCGCGGTATCGGTCTATGACTCAGACACTCAATTTTTGACTCGATATCGGTACCGGTACTTGTCTCGATCTCGGGTGATATGCAACTATACACTTTTTAGAGAACTCAAAAAAATTTGAAAATCATCATTTAATATACAAAACATTGTCTTGCTATAATAGTACCTGTTACTATATAATATTGTTTCAATTAATATATCTTTAGTAATATATTCTTTGTGAATGCTATAATAGTACCTGTTACTAATTAAGGACATATACCTTGCTCCAAATTGAAAGAGATTGCTCCAATCGTGACATGGATACAAAATCGAAGCTCAATTGAGTGAGTTAGAAGTTGAGATAGAGAGATTGATGCTTAGTGAATTATATCAAATCGGTTAATATATCACTGATATGGGCCGATACTACAACGATATCCCGATACAACCGAGAAATCACCGATATAGGGTCAATTCATACCAATAATCTAAAACTCAAGTCGTAACTTGGAATTGGATCGGTGGGTACCAATGCTTTTAATCGCGGTCGCGCAAGGTGTCGCGTCGCGCAAGCAATTCGTGCATTTCAGTTTTTTTATTAGAAAAACATATAAAATAACATTTTAAACTGATATATGTAAAATAATTAACATTTAAATTTGAAAAATATAGAACAAGTAACTATTTGGGCTGAAAATTAAAAAAACAAAAAAATTTTAAGCTCCACTTTTGTAAACAAGTATCATTTAAACTGAAAATTACAAAAGATTAATATTTTAAACTTAAAATTATAAAATATTAACATTCTAACGGAAATTATAAAAACAAATTACAGTTTAAAATCAAAATTATAAAACAAATAACATTTTAAGCTGAAATTTTATAAATAAGTAGCATTTTAAACTGATAATCTTTTTCATATGCATGCTTCCATCAATAATCTTTTTTGTGTGCCATTTTTTATCTGAAAAATAAAAAATAGAAAATATTTTACACTGAAATTTATTAAAAAAATATACATTTTCTACTGAATTTATTAAAAAAATTACATTATTTGAGATTTGAAAAAAAGTTAACTGAAATATGAATAAAAAAAGTGAGTTATTGAAAAAAAGTTAAAAAAAAGTAAGTTTTTAAAGCTCCCAAACAAAAAAAGTTTATTGAAAAAAAAGTATACTGAGAAATAAAAAAAAAGGAGCCCGTAATGTTTTTGAGGGGTTAAGGGTTGGGTTAAACACCTCTTGCATTTCCTTTTTTTCAAAATGGCAGAGTTTTTTTTTTCTTTTTCCAAAGCTCCAATTGCGCACTTTCGCGCAAAATAGCGCACTTTCGCGCACTTTCGGGCCCAATAGCGCACGCAAAAGGAGCATCTCGTTTAGCAGTGCCAATAGCGTGGCGTTTTTCAATCGCAAAAGGCAATTGCGCGCTATTGCGTTCGCAATAGCGCGCTTTATAAAACATTGGTGGGTACCGATACCTAGTTAACTCGATCGTATCGTCGCGGTATCAACGTAGACTTTGAACCATAGCTAGTATGGTTGAATCTTCATTGAAGGGAAATATTGAGTTCGATTACATACGATTTTGGGGTTCAAAGGAGTGGATTACGAGGCTTAATGCAGGAATGAAGTATAGCGAAATAAGAGGAGGAGGAGGAGGAGGAAGAAGAATCTAAGTATACCTAGAAACAGTGTTTTAAAAGGTGCTAGGCAGGCGGTGATGGATCTTCTAGCGATTAGTCGGGGACTAGGCGGGGTGGGTGGGAGGGTGGATGGCTTCTATTTGTCATATTTTAATATAAAGTTATAGGAAATACATATTAAAAATGTATAGCAACTTTTCAAGTAAACATTTCACACAATTCATAAAGGGAAAAGTTCATGCATGTAAAAGATGGGGTAAATATTTGGAAGTGTTAAATTAGAAGTTGGTTATGTATAACTGACGTAAGTGGCATCAATGACACACAAAGATATTGCACTCAAACAAAGTATAATAGTACTCAAATTAACTAATACTTGAATGATTTGCCCCAATGGGGTAATACACTATTTATAGGGATTAGATATGGATCTAGAAGGCCTATTACCTGCCCACTAAAGAATGCTTATGTCACTTAGGACATCACATGGTTAGAACATTCCCATCACACAATACTTATTCTAGCCCCCACTAAACCTGATAATTATAGCTAAAAATGAAAAATAAAAAAAAGATAATTACAATATTAAAAATAAAAAAATGCTGAAAAGGCCCTGAACTATAATTCACATCACTAACTATGACAAAAAGGCACAAAATTGATGTCATTTCCATTATAGAAATGGAAGCCAACACAAGAATTTATTAAAGGCAGGTTGAAATGTGGACAAGGCTGGAATGTGCAATGTTTTAAAGGGGCTGGACACAACGCGGGTGGAGGGAGTCCAACTAGCATCTAGGTATTTTTTGGGTCCCCCAAGTGAGAGGACATATCATCACCTTTTTTGGGTCCCCTAAGTGAGAGGACATATCACCACCTAGTAGCCTAAGATCTAGGTGAGGCAGCAAGGCAGGGCCTAGGCAGGGATTTTTAGAACGCTGCCTAGAATCTTTAGGTTGTGCCTACCCAAGGGTTAGCCACATCACACAAAACGATCACAAATTCTTGTAAATCAACTTTTTCCATTTAATGGGAAGTTTGAGTCTAAATTGTGGGCAAGTGTGACTCCTCTAATATTGGGACTATTTGAACTTGAGAAACTTAACAAAATGATAACATTCAATTTAAACCCATAGACCATTTTACTAAATACAGTGACGAAGCTAAACAGGCCCCCCCCCCCACACACACAAAAGCTTTGGAATTTTTCTTTAGTTAGGTGTATATTATTAGCAGCAGCACACAGTTGTGTTTATGCAGTTTTAAAATTACCGAGAGTAATGTTGAGCCAATTTGACAAGTGGATTCTCAAGCCTAATAATAAGGAACTATCTTTATCATTCTAAAATTATAAGAAACGTGGAGGTATACACCGCTTTTTGTCAACGATTTCCAATATTTCTTATCTATTGTAATTTTTTTTCATTCTTCTTTACCTACGTAGAAGAGAAGACCTACGCATAAAAAAAAAGCCCTACTATCTGTTAGCCTCGCCTCCTCCAGCTAGCATCGCATAATTAATTAATTACTTTAATTAATTATTGTTTTCAATTTTTTTTAATAGTTATATGTGAATTTTTTTTAATTGCCTTGCCTAAAAAGCCTACAATCTGTAAGTTTCCCCCCCCTCTTTCACATAGGTTACTTTAATTAATTACTGTTTTCTATTTTTTTTAATAGTTATATGTGAAATTACAAAAATTAATAATTGTATCCCTTGAATTAATCTATTAATTGAATTGAATGATATGAACTAGAAATTTAATTCTGACTATCTAATTACGAGTTTAATTTCATACCTACTTGTATAATTTACTTAATTGCTAATTAATTGTTAATTTAATACAAATATTGATTGCTAATTAATTGTAATTGTTGATTTAATTTGTTTCTAATTTTGTGTTATAGAACCATATGGGAAAGTCATGTACGATCGACTCATTTTTTAAGAGGAAGCATGTCGAAAGTGAGGAGGCCAACACGTCACTTCCTTCCGAGCCTAATGTTCAAACTTCGGTACCCAAAGTTGTTGAACAACGTACAACAAAATCAGAAAGAATTGAAGCTATGGAGTTTGACATTAATAATTTGGAACGTGATCCTGGAAAACGTCCTGAAATATGGATATATTGTCCTAATGTACAAAAATGAGGTTCGATTAGCTTACATTAATTACGGTCCTTATCAATGCATTCTTCCAGGGTATCCTTCGTCCGGACCTTGAAAACATCCTCGTCGATTTCAAACATCCTGGTTTACTATATTTACATCTTGGTTAGAGTATTCTCCTTCAAAAGATGCCGCGTTCTGTCTACCTTGTTATCTTTTCAATAATGAAGGTGGGCAACATTCACAAAGTGCCTTTTCCAAGGATGGATTTAGAACTTGGAAGAAAGTAAAGGATGGTAAGAACTGTGCATTTTTAAATCATGTGGGAAAAGATGCGAATTCATCACATAGGATTACTGAAAAATCATGTGAGGATCAAATGAATCAATCACAACATATTAGGAATGTTTTTGAAAGACAAACTTCTGAACAAATTGTAAGCAATCGGTTATGTCTCAGAGCCTCGATTGATTCAGTTCGGTATCTCACACTGCAAGGTGTGGCTTTACGAGGTCGTGATGAAAGAAAGGAATCTAGTAATCATGGTAATTTTCTTGAAATGCTAAACGTTTTGGGAAATTATAATCAAGATGTTGCAAATGTTGTGTTAGGTGAGGCTCCTCAGAGTGCCCAATATATATCATCCCAAGTCCAAAAAGAGATTTTACTTGTTTACGGAATGAAAATTAGAAAGGTGATTCGAGAGGAAATTAGTGATGCCAGATTTTGTATCTTTGTTGATGAAGCTCGAGATCAGTAAAAAAAGGAGAAAATGGCTATGGTTTTAAGATTTGTTGATAAAAATGGCTTCATTCGAGAGCGTTTTTTCAGTATTACACATGTTCCAGACACGAGGGCATTAACTTTAAAGAATAAGATTTTTTCCACCCTTTCTCGTTACGATCTTGACATTCAGAATATTCTATGTCAAGGATATGACGGAGCAAGTAATATGCGAGGCGAATGGAATGGGTTACAAGCCTTAATTTCTAATGAATGCCCGTATGCTTATTATATTCATTGTTTTGCTCATTGCTTGCAATTAGCCCTAGTTACAACATCTAGAAGAGTTATCCCTGTTCATCAATTTTTTTCTAAATTGAGTTTTATCATAAATATTGTGAGCTCTTCTTGTAAACGTAATGATGAACTAAAAAGTGCCCATGCCTCTGATATTACTTATTTGGTTTCTATTGAAGAACTTGAGACTGGTACAGGAATGAATCAAATTGGTACTTTACAAAAAGCTGGAGATATACGATGGAGTTCTCACCTAAGATCTATATCTAGCTTGATAAAGATGTTTAGTGCAACTTGTCAAGCTTTATTAAATCTCATCGAGGATGGAAATTGGGAGCAACGTGGAGATGCGGATACAACTTATAATTATATGATTTCTTTTGAGTTTGGGTACATCTTGCATCTTATGAAAGAAATTTGGGAAATCACTGATATGCTTTCTCAAGCTTTGCAACGGAAGTCTCAAGACATTTTGAACGCTATGCATTTGGTGAAGACCACAAAAAAACTTGTCCAGAAATTAAGGGATGATGGATTTGACATTTTTATTGTGAAGGTGAAATCTTTTTGTGAAAGGCATACAATTGATGTTCTAGATATGAATGCTTTGTATGTGGAAAAACGAGGTCAAGCACGACACCAACAAGATCAGTTTACCATTATTGAGCACTATCGTATCAATATTTTTATTGCTACTATAGACTCTCAGTTGCAAGAGCTAAATATCATATTTAGTGACAATGCGATGGAGCTATTGGTTCTTAGGTTTGCATTGGATCCTCAAAATAGGAATACATCTTTTAGTGATGATGATATATGCAAGCTTGCTGATGTATTTTACCCAACAGACTTCACGGAGCATGAGAGAGACGATTTGAGGGTACAATTGCAACATTACGAGTCTGATGTCATCCAACATCTGGAATTTTAAGAATTATCCACTATTTCAGATTTATGTAAGTGGTTGGTGAAAACAAGAAAGTCGAAAATATATCCACTAATCGATAGGTTGATCAGGCTTGTTTTAACTCTTCCAGTTTCCACTACAACTACAGAACGTGCATTTTCGGCTATGAATCACATCAAATCTGAACTTCGGAACAAAATGGAGAATGAATATCTTTCAAATTCTCTTTTGGTCTACATTGAGAGGGAAATCTCAAGAAATTTTAGTACGAATGAAATTATAGATGGATTTCGTGATTTGAAAACACATCGAGTTCAATTTTGATATAGTTTTGATATTCCTTTAATAAAGATTTGATTTGTTTTTCACAAAGTGTATACCTTTCGTTGATATATATATTATCATTTAGATCTTTATTTGGCCCCCCCAAAAATTAAATCCTGGCTTCGTCCCTGACTAACCATGTGTCGCAAATTTAGAAAGTTCAAGTGAACTTATGAAACTTGACAAAATATAGATATATTTGATCAAACAACATTTTAACCTCAATATATAAAATTATGCTCGACTCAATCAGAAAGTTGATTATAAAATTTCGAAGGTGCATCTCATGTGAAATTCAACATTAAACTTTTGCCTACTCACACATGCTCCGCATCATACATATGCTTGGGATATGCTATTTTTTTTACATTTTTCCGTTTGGAGTTGAGTCGAGAGATCCATATGCCACGATGTGCTATTTTTGTACATTTTTCCGTTTTGTCACATTTATCATATTTGAGGTGCGTAGATATAATTAGTAGTATAGTATAATCTAAAAGATATCAATAATGTTGTAATGAGAAATGCCACGAATGAGTGACATCATTCATGACATCACCTTCTTGAAATACATCTTCTAGAATAGATTAGCACATTTTAGGGGAATGTTCCCTCCTCTCTAGGACAATATATGCTGCCATTCCCCTTTTGGGAAAGGAATCAATACAATTTCTAAGAGTTAATGCTAAGTTGTTATTCTTTCTTTTGGTGTTACTGGCGTGTCACATCAATTGGTATTAAAGGGGGAAATTCGGAGTTTTACTTAATACATATATACTACTCAAGTAGGGTTTACATCATAGTGCAATATTACGCAAATATTCTCAAGAGTAAATAACATATAAAGGTTTATTTGGAGTTTGACCCCCATTTATTTTTTGTAATTGATAACCTCTTTAATTTTCACTTCATGGGGTTTAACCCTTAAAATGACTTTTAGTGACACCAAAAATATTGCAAAAAGTTTTATCAATTGTTTTTCGGACACTTTTTGCTTGCCTAAAAGTCTTTTTGGGGGTTCCAACCCCAAGAAGTGAAAATTATGGGGGCCAAAGTGAATATCAATAAATTAATGGGGGTTAAACCCCAAATTAGGGCTGTCAATGGACCGGGTCTGGACCCGGACCCGACCTGAATTAACGGATCTGAGCAAATTTTATAGACCCGATTATCCGATTAGTTAATGGACCGGATCTGGATATACATGACTCCGATCCGATAAGGACCCAACCCGAATGTGTATATATATGATATAATAAATATATATTTATATATAATAAATATATATTTATATATAATATTATATATATATATATATATATATATATATATATATATATAGTCTTACATATAGTTACTAAATATATATATAACTAACTTATATATATATATATAACAGTTATATATATATATAAACAGTTTTATATAAAAACAGTTTTACATACATATATATATATATAAAAGTTATATATTTATATAAAAACAGTTTTATATAATATATTTATATAAAAACTGTTTTTATTAAATAAAAACAGTTATATATAAAAACAGTTTTATATAATATATTTATATAAAAACTGTTTTTATTAAATAAAAACAGTTTTAATATAAATATATAATATATTTATATTAAAACTGTTTTTATATAACTGTTTTTATATAGTTATATATATATATGTATGTAAAACTGTTTTTATATACATATATATATAAGTTATATATATATATGTAGATAGTTTATATATATGTATATATATATATATATATATATATAAACTGTATAACTGTTTATATATATACAGTTTATATAAACTGTTTATATATAAACAGTTATACAGTTTATATATATATATATATATATATACAGTTATACAATTTTTATATATATATATAATCGGGTCGGGTATTCGGGTCGGGTCTCCGGGTCCTTAACGGATCCGGGTCTGGATCCATTTTCTGAGACTCGTCGGGTAATCGGGTAAGACCCGATCCGTTAAAAATATACCCGGATCGGATCTGGATATACCCAGACCCGATCCGTTTACACCCCTACCCCAAATAACCCTAACTAAAATAATGCACAATTTTATACTCTCTAACACTCACCCTGAAGTTGAAGCGTGTTGAGAAACATGTTCAAAAGGTAGCTTCAATACCAATGCATAACCATTTCGGCATAAGATTTCACCACTGGAAATACGATACCATATCGATGTAACCAACTACAACTTGAACCAAAAATATCACCATTAAAAAATCCTCAAACCCACGATCAATGGTATATCATCATCCATTCATGAATACAAGGGTGCCACTACGACATCACAACAAATCCCTTAACTGTAACCGCGATTTCAGCACTAACATGTCGCCAATGTTTAAAAATGATACAGGCGGAGGCGATGCATTAAACCTTGAGGTGCATTGAGGCGTAAGCTTCACCTTTAATTTTTTTTAAATACTAAATAAAACCACAAAAAATAATATGACAAATTAAGTAATGCAAAAAGATCCATAATAAATAAAAGGGTCATTTGGATTTTGCCCTCATTAGTTATGTTGTATATCATTTTGGGTACCAAAGTTTAATGTATTATAATGTTGGTTACCATTTTCCTTTTTTGCAACACTTTTGCGAAAAAGAAGTGTCGCAAAAAGTTGCAAACTTTGTAAAAATGAGTTACAAAAGGGTGAAAATGACACCTAAAGTGATATTATGTTAAACTTTGGTACCCAAAGTGATATACCACATAACGAATGGAGGCCACTGGCCAATTGACCCTAAATCAAACTAGGGGTGGCACTTTTAGAAACGACACGAAAAAACGACGCGGAACGACACGAAATTGACACGATATGTCGTGTTCGTGTCGTGTTTTTTTGACATAAAGCGTCGTTTCGTGTTCGTGTCTGAATTATGAGCCGTGTCGTGTCGTGTTATCGTGTTTTTTAGGAGTGAAGTTTAAGAAATTCTGGTATTCGTGTCGTGTCGTGCCGTGTTGTTTTTTATTCGTGTCATGTTCGTGTCAACTAAAAAAAACACGAATTCGTGTCGTGTCGTGTTCGTGTCCGAAAAAATCTTGTCGTGTCGTGTCGGCACGAAACAAGACCCGTTGACCCGAATTGCCACCCCTAAATAATACTAAGTAATTAACACAACATCAAATAAGTCTCGGAACAACATCACCAGCTATTCATATTTCGAATATACCATTTTCCATAAGGGTGCTGGTAAAAGCACCCAAATTTTTCCGCATCAATACCACAAGGTATTTTTTAAGCCAATGTATAAATATTTTTATGTATCTGCTGTTAGGGAGAAATTTTTTGAGTGTTGTTAGTAGTAGTACCCTTCCGTAAAGGAAAAAAATTCAAATGCAGTCCTTCTCTTTCCTCGTGGAAATGAAATTAAAAATTTTTTGTTTATTAAATCCTGGGACCATGTTTTCTAATATGTTTCATATTGTGCAAGATATTTTCCACTTGATGGTCTTCTAGCTTTCTGATGGACTAATGACATGCTCTTTGTTAAACTCAGGTGGGCTTTTCTGTTAACGGAGTCATAATTCTGGCATTTCTGTGGGTTTTAAAGGCATTCCTTGAGGTACTTTTTCTTTCTCAAGGTCCAAGCTTTTGAGTGTTACTTTGTCATTCCTATGTTCAATGGTAGATCCAGGATTTTAGTCCAACCGGGGCCAAATCGATTCAATTTTTTTTTAACGACACTAATAAATAATCAACTCATAAAAACCAACATCTGATATAACATAAATACATAATATGCCAAAATTTCATATCAATTAATCCCTACATAACCAGAAATTGCAAAGATAAAGAAATTGTTTACAATATTCCCCTACGTGGCTTCATATTCTGAAAATATTGAATGATATCTTTCGTATCAACATTTTTGAAAATATCCTGTTCAATGTACGTCACCAAGCAATCATTTGTAAAATCATCTCCCATTTGGTTACGTAATGTACTCTTCACGATTTTCATTGCGGAGAATGCTCTTTCCACGCTTGCAGTTGCAACCGACAATGTTAAGGCAAGTTTTATAAGCAATTACACTAATGGAAATCACCGATTCCTCTACGTTTCAACCATATTTTGAGCAAGAGCACCAATCCCTTTCAAATCTTTGAATTCTTCATTATCACGCACACTATATATATAATTTTTAAGTTGTTCCCCAATGAACGTGAGTTCAATCGGATCAAAATCATTCGGATAAAACTCCGCAAATCGAACTAATCTTGCCACATCAAATTTGGAGAAGTTCATACTTGAATCAAGACATGCCATACATAAAAGTAACTTTGTATTCACCTCATTAAACCGATGGTTCAACTCCTGAAGTTGCATAACTATCACCGAATAGAAGAATTCAACACGATAGTGATGAGGATTTGTCCTCTCTTCGACGTTTCGACGTGATCCACATGTCACAAAACAATCTTCCATATTTATGATTACAATGTCGTGTGTACTACAAAATGAAGAGACTACTTTCAACAATTTATCCCATCCATGCTCCCTCATTTTTTGTAAACGCATCTTAGCTATTCTAACAAGATCCATTGCATTCACAATATCTTGATCCCTCCGTTGTAGTGATTGCGACAAGTCATTGGTAATCCCCAAAATTGCTTTCATTAACTGCAATTTGAACACAAAATCAAAGCGCTGCAAATAGCTAATCATATCATATGCTTCTATTCTCTGAGTACCTACATCACCATCAATTTGAACCACCTCAAGTACACCAATCACAACAGAGAACAAATGATCTAAACTCAAAAGTGTACCGTAATGTGAACCCCGTCGTGTATCCCCTGCCCATGTGAATGCTTCTTCTTGGTTTAAACCACGACCCGTCTCCCGATCACCAGTGTATATTCCTTAAAGTATATCATCATACTTTTTCATCCGAAATATATCTCTACACTTGCAAGATGCTCCAACAACATTCGACAAAATTGAAACTTTAAAAAAGAAAGAACCAATTGCGTTATGATTGTTTGCGACCGCTACCAATGGCAACTATAGCTGATGAGCAAAGCAATGAACATAATAAGATGAACTGTTTTCCCTTAGAATCAAACTCTTCTGCCCATTGAACTCCCCTTTCATGTTGCTCACCCCATCATAACGTTGCCCACAAATACTTGACATACTCAACCAATGTTTCAAGAGAAGTGACTCAAGGCTTGCCTTAAGTGTTAAAGATGTAGTGTCAAGAACATGTACAATGCCAAGAAAACGTTCAACCACATAGCCTTTTTTGTTCACATAACGTAAAATCACGACCATTTTCTCCTTCACATAGATGTCACGAGACTCGTCAACTAGTATGGAAAATACCTCATCCCCAATATCTTGAATTATGACTTTGGTGATCAAAGCGACGGCGGCATTAGTGAGCTCTTTCTGAATTGATGGAGCTATCAGTTGGTGGTGGTTTTCAGGGGCATTTTTCAAGACAACTTTGTTGATAGCTTCATTTTGCTCGGCAAGGAACTGTAAAAGTTGCAGAAAATTACCCCGGTTAGATGACCCCACCGATTCATCATGCCCTCGCATCGGCAAACCTTGGCGTAGTAAGTACTCGAGGCAATTCAAGGATGCAGTCAGACGAATACGGTAATCAACTCTTGTCTTATCGGAATGGTTAGACAAAGACATTTCGATGTGTTGATCTTGTTTCATCAAGTCATGACATGCATTTGTTATGAATACTTGAATGGGGACCAACATGATCTCTAAACGCTTGTTTCTTTTTCCAATTTGAAAAGCCTCCACTAACAAATACACCACCGCCCCCTTGCCCCTTGTATTTGGTCGGAACAAATAGCAAAACAAACAAAACGCAGCCTCCTTCGCCACACTATACTCTAACCATCTCCCAAACTCCTCAAACCATGACACTATAAATCTATGTTTGTTTGTTCCAACTTGTATCCATGGAAAATTGTGATTTTTTGGTTGGCAAGGGCCCCTAATAAGATATGCTCGACGAACTAACTCCATTTGTTTAGAATCACCCTATTCCGATATAGATTTCCTCAAACCGGGATCCTATGGTAGTTCATCCAAATTGACCCCAATATTAGGTGAGTGTTCGGATTGTGCGGTTTGTGCCACAATTTGGGGTTGAACTACTTGATGAAGAAGATTATCAGACTCGGCATTGGGAGATGATTGAACCTCAGCTTCGGATACGGTTTGTGTGTTGTCTCCTCTTTTCCTTTTAAAAAATATCTCCACGACTTCCTATTTAAAAAATACTACATATTTCAGACTACATAAAAAATTGCTATTACAAAAAATTAGGCTACATAAAAAGTTACACATACATAAAATTTCTACACATACATAAAATTAGGCTAGATAAAAAACTTAAATTACACATAAATAAAATTAGGCTACAACTTGAAATTTCTCCACATACAAAAAATTAAACTACACGTACATAAAATTTCTACACATACATAAAATTAGGCTACATAAAAAAATTTAACTACACTACACATACATAAAATTAGGCTACAAAAAATACCTGAAATGGAGGAGGGAGGCTGGAGCCTGGACTTACAATGGAGGAGTGGCGCCGGGAGGGAAGGAGGGGCTGGACAGCCTGACAGGCGCTGGGAGGGAGCCGCTGCTTGGCTGGGAGAGGGAGGGAGGCGCAGGCGGGGTGGGGGGGGGGGGGAGGGGAAATAGGTTTAGGAAAGAATGAAATTAAATGAGAATGAGAAATGAGATGAGCCATTCGTGTGTTTTGTTTTTAGGTTAAATATTTTAAGTAATTACAATTTTACACCCTCTATTTTGTAAATAATTAGAGGTATACCTTGAAGTTTGAAATTTTACCAAAAAACCCTATATTTTTTTTTTTTGAAAAATTCAACTGGGGCCACCGCTCCCCTTCAGCCCTACCTCCATCCGCCCCTGCCTGTGTTGTTTATTTTTAAATGGAAATTTATTGCTTGCTATTCAACTTTGCTACGCTGCTAACTTGGAATCATTTTAATTATTCCTTCTTAATTATTGCCAGTCATATTTTCAAGTTTCATCTCTAACCTCTACCTTGAACTGGGAGTTTACATAGTGTCTAGCTTGCACTATGCAGGGGCATCCCCAAGAAGTTCCCCCAGTGGAGGTGGGTGCCCCCACTAATTTGTGCGTGTGTGTGTGCATACATGGAGTGATTTTAAAAATACAGGGGCTTAGTATAAGGTATAAAAGTAAAGGTGAATCAGAATAGTTTCTACAAAGGTGAAAAGTAACACCCATAATCAATTTATAAAATGTTCGAAAGAAAATTAATGTAAGTTGTAGCAAAGCAACTCGCATAATGGAAAAATATAATTCATATAGCCGATCCCAAATAATTGGGAAAAGGCTTTGTTGAGTTGAGTTGTAGCAAAGCTACTAGTGAAACAACAGAATCATTTCTTACCTTTCAACTCTCCGTCATCTCTTATATTGATCAAAACCCTAGTGATTGGGTATTGTGTTTAGGAATCTAAACTGGTTGATTATTGGGGACTAAATATTGTTTGAGTATTGTATTTAGGACTTGGAATTAATAGAGTATTTGTGTCTAAATATCAATCGGGTATTGTATCTAGGACTTGAAATTGATTAAGTATATGGGACTAATTATTAAGGGTAAACCTGGAGAAACGGTAAGGTTGCCCCATTGTGACCTGGAGGTCACATGTTCGATTCGTGGAAACCACCTCTCTGGATATGCATATGCACCAGTACTCCGCAGTGGCCGGAGCCTCGTGCACTGCATTTGCCCCTTTATATGGGACTAAATATTGATTGGGTATTGTATTTAGGGCTTGATATTGATTTGTTTATGTGTTTCTTTGCATCTGGTGAAGATGAGCTTGAACACGTGTGAAGTACAACTGGTTTTAACTTTCATGAATAAACACTTATCTGTCTTTTCCAGTATTAATTTGAACAAGGAAGCAATTAGAGTTTAGCAACAGTAGTAAATGGTTTAGCCTGTGATGATTAAGGTCCTATGAAGGTCAGATTAGAAAACAGGGTGTCTGACACTCTTGGATTTGTATCGGACACTACTTTTACATGTCCATAAGTTAAGTTTTAAAACTAATTTTCTTCTGTTATTTTGGACAAAGTGTCTGAATGTCAAACATGTTGTGTCCGTTGGGGGCGGATGGAGGTAGGGCCGAAGGGGGGCGGTTGCCCCGGTTGAATTTTTCAAAAAATAAAAAAATAAAAAAATATAGGGTTTTTTGGTAAAATTTCAAACTTCAAGGTATACCTCTAATTATTTACAAAACAGAGGGTGTAAAATTGTAATTACTTAAAATATTTAAACTAAAAACAAAACACACGAACGGCTCATCTCATTTCTCATTCTCATCTAATTTCATTCTTTACTAAACCTATTTCCCCTCTCCCCCCCAACCCCGCCTGCGCCTCCCTCCCTCTCCCAGCCCAGCAGTGACTCCCTCCCTGCGCCTGTCAGGCTGTCCAGCCCCTCCTTCCCTCCCTCCCGGCTCCACTCCTCAACTGTCCGTCCAGGCTCCAACCTCCCTCCCGGCTCCACCTCCTCCATTTCAGGTATTTTTGGTAGCCTAATTTTATGTATGTGTAGTGTAGTTTAATTTTTTTATGTAGCCTAATTTTATGTATGTGTAGTAATTTTATGTATGTGTAGTTTAATTTTTTGTATGCGGAGAAATTTCAAGTTATAGCCTAATTTTATTTACGTGTAATTTAATTTTTTTATGAAGCCTAATTTTATGTATGTGTAGAAATTTTATGTATGTGTAACTTTTTATGTAGCCTAATTTTTTGTAATAGCAATTTTTTTGCAATTTTTTATGTAGTCTGAAATATGTGGTATTTTTTAAATAGGAAGTCATGGAGAAATTTTTTAAAAGATAAAGAGGAGACAACACACAAACCGTATCCGAAGCTGAGGTTCAATCATCTCCCAATGTCGAGTCTGATAATCTTCTTCATCAAGTAGTTCAACCCTAAATTGTGGCACAAACCGCACAATCCGAACACTCAACTAATATTGGGGTCAATTTGGATGAACTACCATCGGATCCCGGTTTGAGGAAATTTATATCGGAATATAGTGATTCTAAACAAATGGAGTTAGTTCGTCGAGCATATCTTACTAGGGGCCCTTACCAACAAAAAAATCACAATTTCCCATGGATACAAGTTGGAACAAACAAACGTAGATTTATAGTGTCATGGTTTGAGGAGTTTGGGAGATGGTTTGAGTATAGTGTGGCGAAGGAGGCTGCGGTTTGTTTGTTTTGCTATTTGTTCCGACCAAATACAGGGGGGCAAGGGGGTGGTGGTGTATTTGTTAGTGGAGACTTTTCAAATTGGAAAAAGAAACAAGCGTTTAGAGATCATGTTGGTCCCATTCAAGTATTCATAACAAATGCATGAATGCTTGTGATGACTTGATGAAACAAGATCAACACATCGAAGTGTCTTTGTCTAACCATTCCGATAAGACAAGAGTTGATTATCGTATTCGTCTGACTGCATCCTTGAATTGCCTTGAGTACTTACTACGCCAAGGTTTGTCGATGAGAGGGCATAATGAATCGGTGGGGTCATCTAACCGGGGTAATTTTTTGCAACTTTTACGGTTCCTTGCCGAGCAAAATGAAGCTATCAACAAAGTTGTCTTGAAAAATGCCCCTGAAAACTACCAACTGATAGCTCCATCAATTCAGAAAGAGCTCATTAATGCCGTCATCGCTTTGACCACCAAAGTCATAATTCAAGATATTGGGGATGATGTATTTTCCATACTAGTTGACGAGTCTCGTGACATCTTTGTGAAGGAGAAAATGGCCGTGATTTTACGTTATGTGAACAAAAAAGGCTATGTGGTTGAACGTTTTCTTGGCATTGTACATGTTCTTGACGCTACATCTTTAACACTTAAGGCAAGCCTTGAGTCACTTCTCTTGAAACATGGGTTGGGTATGTCAAGTATTTGTGGGCAACGTTATGATGGGGTGAGCAACATGAAAGAGGAGTTCAATGGGCGGAAGAGTTTGATTCTAAGGGAAAACAGATCAGCTTATTATGTTCATTGCTTTGGTCATCAGTTATAGTTGCCATTGGTAGCGGTCGCAAACAATCATAACGCAATTGGTTCTTTCTTTTTTAAAGTTTCAATTTTGTCGAATGTTGTTGGAGCATCTTGCAAGTGTAGAGATATATTTCGGATGAAACAGTATGATGATATACTTGAAAGAATATACACTGGTGATCGGGAGACGGGTCGTGGTTTAAACCAAGAAGAAGCATTCACACGGGCAGGGGATACACGACGGGGTTCACATTACGGTACACTTTTGAGTTTAGATAATTTGTTCTCTGCTGTGATTGGTGTACTTGAGGTGGTTCAAATTGATGGTGATGTAGGTACTCAGAGAATAGAAGCATATGATATGATTAGCTATTTGCAGCGCTTTGATTTTGTGTTCAAATTGCAGTTAATGAAAGCAATTTTGGGGATTACCAATGACTTGTCGCAATCACTACAACGGAGGGATCAAGATATTTTGAATGCAATGGATCTTGTTAGAATAGCTAAGATGCGTTTACAAAAAATGAGGGAGCATGGATGAGATAAATTGTTGAAAGTAGTCTCTTCATTTTGTAGTACACACGACATTGTAATCATAAATATGGAAGATTGTTTTGTGACCGGTGGAAGATCACGTCGAAACGTCGAAGAGAGGACAAATCTTCATCACTATCGTGTTGAATTGTTCTATTCGGTGATATATATGCAACTTCAGGAGTTGAACCATCGGTTTAATGAGGTGAATACAAAGTTACTTTTATGTATGACATGTCTTGATTCAAGTATGAACTTCTCCAAATTTGATGTGGCAAGATTAGTTCGATTTGCGGAGTTTTATCCGAATGATTTTGATCCGATTGAACTCACGGTCATTGGGGAACAACTTGAAAATTATATATATAGTGTGCGTGATAATGAAGAATTCAAAGATTTGAAAGGGATTGGTGCTCTTGCTCAAAAAATGATTGAAACGCAGAGGGATCGGTGATTTCCATTAGTGTACTTGCTTATAAAACTTGCCTTAACATTACCGGTTGCAACTGCAAGCTTGGAAAGAGCATTCTCCGCAATGAAAATCGTGAAGAGTACATTACGTAACCGAATGGGAGATGATTTTACAAATGATTGCTTGGTGATGTACATTGAACAGGATATTTTCAAAAATGTTGATACGAAAGATATCATTCAATATTTTCAGAATATGAAGCCACGTAAGGGAATATTGTAAACAATCTCTTTGTATTTGTAATTTCTGGTTATGTATGGATGAATTGATATGAAATTTTGGCATATTATGTATTTATGTTTTATCGGATGTTGGTTTTTATGAGTTGATTATTTATTAGTGTCGTTTATTTTTTTTTGAATCGATTTGTCCCCGGTTGGACTAAAATCCTGGATCCGCCATTGGTGTCTGTCACTTCTTAAATGCCTAAGATAATGTGTACAACATTCTTGAATGAATAATCATAATGAAATGTATGTTACATATTATTGTTTTACATATTTATATGTCACAAAAGCCTCTCCCAGACCTACAGTTAAGGGGGAGCCTTGTGCACTGTAGGACCTTTAATTTATGTCACAAACACGCATATGTATATTTCGTTCTAATTTCTTATCATACAGGTGATTATTGGATATTATGATTCATAAATTATGGGTTTCAAATTTCAGCTATATCATATTATATTTACTTGTGATAAAAATGGTGTTTACAATTCAATTTATAGTTGTAATCGTATCGTGAATCAAAAACCCCTGTCAATCGAGAATCTAATCTTGAGATTCAATATAAAACGTACAAATATGGTATATATATATATATATATATATATATATATATATATATATATATATATATATATATATATTTATATATTTATTACATTACTAGTTTTCAATATAACACTCAAATCCATTTTAATTTAAAAATTAGAGTTTACCCAAAGCCTTTAGAAAAAAACTGTTAACTTTAACTGACACGTGTCATTTTAATGAAAATAATTATAAAATATCAAAAAAACTTTTAAAAAAGGAAAAAGAAAATATATTAAAGGTTATAAATTATTCAAAATCCCGAAGACTTTAAAATAAATTAACAAAAATAAATTATGTCACCTCCACTAACAAATGTTGCCACCAAATGCCACCACCACCACCACCACCACCACCAAATATCCACCAATCTCACCACCAACCACCACCACCAAATGGCACCACCGAACAACCAACAAATCTATTTTGTTTCTGATTTAATTTGGCCCTGTTTGGTTGCACAAATTATTTGATTATATAAATTGGTTCATTGTGAATTAGTGAATTTTAAATAAGCGGATTTGAAATGAGTTTAAAATTAAATTTACGCACTGTTTGGTAATTTGAAATTTATGTTAAGGTTCTATGAGAAAAAAAGATAAAAACAAATTAAGAGAGAGGAGGAGGGGAAGGGGGGAAAGGAGGGAAAGAGAGAGAGGAACATGCACTTTATGCGACTTCTATTTCAAATGGATGCATTTCACTTTTTTTGTGAAATGATCCAATTTTAGATTTCACACGAATTAAAATGGAACAATTAATGAATCATTTCATTAATGAAATCAAACACAATTAATGAATCAATTTGTAAATGGCCAATTTATAAATGGACCAATTTACAATTTTGGGACAACCAAAAGGTACCTTTGTCAATTGTCAAAATCAATTTGGTTGTTTTTCACAAATTTGTTTTGTTGAAATCCATTTGGTGGTTTGATGGGTTTCAAATCTAATAAGGTGATTGAAATGGTTTAATGGGTTTTACGAGTTTCATATTTGATCGACAATATGGGCTCTGTTTGGTTGTACAAATTGTTTGATTATATAAATTGGTTCATTGTGAATTAGTGAATTGTAAATGAATTTAAATATAATTTTACGCAATGTTTGCTAATCTTAAATTGATGTGAACTTTCTATGAGAAAAAAAGATAAAAACAAATTAAGAGGGGACTAAGAGGGGGAGGGGGAAGGGGAAGAGAGAGAGGAGCATGCATTTTATGTGACTCATATTTCAAACGGATGTATTTCACGTTTTTGGTGAAATGATCCAATTTCAGATTTTACACATGAGCTAAAATGAGGCGATTAATTCATTATTTCATTAATAAAACCAAACAAAGTTAATGGATCAATTTGTAAATAAATCAATTTATTAATGAGTCAATTTACAATTTTAGAACAACCAAATGGGGCTATGGAGATTGAAACCATCCAGTGGTTTTATGGCCAGCAAACAAACGAACCTGGATTCACAGTGGACAGAAGCCCGAAATGGTGGTTAAGTGTGGAGTACAACCGACGGTGGGGCTGCAGTGGCTTTTGTGTGTGTGTTAGAGAGAGAGAGAGAGAGAGAACGCTGGGGCTGGGGGAGAGAGTTGGGGTGAGCTGCCGTGGGTGGTTGTCGAGGAGGGTGGGTTTCGCTGGGGATTGAAGACAAAATGGTTTCAATCCTTTTTTATTAGACTAACAGGTCTGATCGTGGAGATTTTTTTTTTTTGGAGAAATTCACACTGGTGGCTCCTGAACTTCGAGTTGGGCAACGTTTTGGCCCTCAAACTTTTTTCTATATCATTTAAGCACCCAAACTATATTATTTTTTCACCAGTGACCCTTCCATCAACTTTCATGTTAAATCCGATGGAATTTGTCATAAAAAATGTGTTATATAACCACCATACTGAAATCTTGTATCCCAGATAAATTCAAACCATAATACAAACTCGTTTTTTGCAAAATGATAACATATTTTATCCACGTTTTTTTGGCTCCTTTGGGTATGATTTTTGGGTTAATTATAGCATAAAGTTTGAGTACGAGAGTGGTAAATGAAATTTATGCATTCATATAGTGGTCACATTGACTAATTTCCTTCGATTTGAAGGAAAAGTTGACAGAAGAGCCACTGTTGCAAACAATACAAACTTCAGGGGCTTAAATATTACAAAAAAAAAATCGAGGGTCAAAATGTTACACTGCCCAAAGTTCAACCAGTGTAATTTACGTTTTTTCTTATCATCTGATCGTGGAGATTGAAACCACTTTTTCAATTTTTGTGGAGTTTTGAAGTATATTTTACTTCTTTGGGTCATTCGACAAAAAGTCCTCGACAATTTATCAATAAAAGTTCAGTCCAAACTTTTTTATTTTGTTCCCAAAAGTCACTCGTAAAATAAAAAAATAAAGCGAACTAAGTGCAAAATGTACTCAACTCCTAGGGACTAAACATTTATTATCCTTACTTATAATTCATTTTCTTTTTCTTTCTTCCTTTTTTTATTTTAAAATTATTTTAGTTTATTATGCCACGTGGCAATGAAAATTAATATTTTGTCTACCGATTTTAGGCAGTCTAATTTTTAAATTAAAATGTATTAAAGTCTAAAATTGAAAATTAGCAATGTATTAAAGTAAAGAAAACCTGAAAAATAAATAGTGCAATCTGCAATGATTACATTTTTTTTACTGACGTGCCTTCAAAATATTATTGTCCTACTTTTTTAGTATTTTTTGTTTGCGTGTCCATTTCGTGTCATATCCGTGTCCCATGTTTCATAGCCTAAGACTAGGTGATGTCATGAGTATATAGGTATAAGGACGATAACTATGTGTAAAAAATGATAAATGTTAGGCTTATCCAAATTATTTAATCTACCTCTCCCAGCATCTTGCATAAGTGAAATGGTGGGTAAGGGATTTTATAAATGTGATGTGAGATTTCTTATTCTTTAACTTAATTATTCATTTTGTGACTATTGTTGCTCATATATTTCATATATGATTTTGTATCGTCTCTAGGTGGTATGCACACTTGGGACTGTAGTATTTGTGAGCATCTTACTTATTCGTGGGATATGGACTGGGATATCTTATTTACAAGAAAGCCGCAGTTTCAGGACAGATGAAGTTGACGATGATCACAATGCATGGAGTCGAATGCAACCTGTAACTTGATTCTTGATTTGCTTCGAGTGGGAAAGGTGCCAAGCATTTTTGAAAAGGGTAACAAGACGGTGTTTGGGAGTATGGAATTAACTCTTTGGAATTGGGACAAAACTTGTTAAAATCTGAAACTAGTGTGAATTTAATTCCAATTCCAAAGCATCAAGGTATGTTTGGGAACCCCAATTCCATGTGTTGGAATTGGAATTCAAATATTTCCTGTTCAAAATTGGAACTGAACAATTTCCAATTCCAAATCTAACCCATGGAATTGGGGTTTTCCCAAATACACCCTAGTAAAATCGGCATTTAGATTGCGCCGCCCCTTTTGAGTGTGGATAGCTTTCCACATGTAGAAGGTCCAAGGCAAGCTGTTATTTGCTGTGATATGATTGATTTTCGTTGAGAATTCTTAGTCAAAATTAGGGAGAGCAATAGCTATTCAGATGGTAGCAAATAGCAAGGTTCATAAATGAGCTGCCTATCTGATAATACACACATATACTGACATTTTGTACCTTTGTTTTCTTTCTCCCATCCCCTATTCATCTATAGTTACTTCAAATGCCATAGGATCTCTTGGGATTATCCTACCAACCTTTTCTTTCTTTCTGTCCTTTCTTTTTTGTCCAGAAGTAATTAAACTTCATCTCTACAATTTTCAGATACCTTGTAGGCACTTGTGTTCTCTGATATGCTTGAAGGATGTGGACTAAATTATTTCTTGTTTGGTTCTAACACTTGGTTTTTATATAACCTGGAGAATAGTCGATTGGTTGTTCTATCTGTGTAATAGTAATTGTATGGCACTAAATAGATTTGATTTGGCCTGCTTAACCTTGCCTCATCATCTGTACAACGGTACAATAGCCAAACTATTATTTATTTGCTCCTTTGCATTCTTGGACTATGTTGGCATAGATAGCTGTATGAGATGCATATGCAAAGTCTGGTAATTCAATTTTTGTTTTAAATGAACGAGAATTTATTTGTGCGGAAATTAGCAAAAAGCGCCCCTGTATGAAATTGTTGCAGCATAATAATTTTCAACTTTAGTAAATTTATGGTTCATTTGGTCTGTCCCTTATTTGTTTTGCTATATTTCATTATCGGCACAAAGTTTTTACTATTTATATTTCTGGGAATCATTTCAACTTTTTGTGGAATTAAATGTTCGCAGAAAGTCACAAAAAATCTATAAAAAAGTGCCGGATAAAGTGAAACGGACCCCAAAACGAAGTGGAAGACAGAAACAACTTGAGGCTACACAGGGCAAATGACTTGTAAATTTAGTGGGCTGCATAGGTGGGAAACAAAATCTATGTGGATTTGCCTCGTCTTATTTCTAAACATTAAATTAAAATATCTTAATGTGCTTTTAATAAATAAGGTGTTCTACTAACAACGTAATTCTGTGTAGGGAGTAGATTTAATCTGTTAAGGACGCGAAGAGATATGATGGATATCGAATTGTGTAAATAAACTGAAGTCATATGGCGTATGATTAAGTTTATAGATTTTAACACCACAACCACCCTGGCTGTTGGACGTTAATGTTTTAACTTCAAGTAGATGTGGTTATCAACCTCTGATTGTGAGGTTACAGTTTACACCTGATGGGGCACCAATTGACAGCACACTCAACATTTATCGATTTAAATTTGTTAACCCTCTTTAATAGACGTCACACCCTATTGATCTACTCGAATTATTAAAAACCGTATGACTCATAATACACGTGGATGACTTTAATGTTTTAGTTACTTAAATTAAAGGGTCACCACAACCTTCTTTAAACTAGATTTTAACCCGTGCTTGCGGGCGTTTAACAAATTGAATAACTAAAAAAATATATTTTTCAAATATTATAAAAGTATGTATTCAAATATTTTTAATGAGCAAATTTTTTTATTACTTGGGAATCACATAAACATTGGAGTTCAATTTGCATAAAAAAGTAATTGACGTGAAATTCATTTATATCAAGTAAATAGTATCCAACCTTATATGATATACTACTCTTTTCATGGGGATTGTGCTGAAAACAAATTTGACATAACTCTAATAGAAATAATTTCGCGCACAATGCTACAATTTCATGTTGGAGGCTATTGAATGATGAATATTTTGTAATTTGGCCATAGCATCAACCAACCTAATTCTTAATGGTGACAAAATGAGATATAGTATAAAGTAATTTTTAGCAAAATAAAATAATCAAATCATCAATTTAGTTGAGCAGCACCGTTTCTTTTATTTAAGCAAAAAATACAAATATTTTTCTTATTACAAAGGGATCAAACCTTGTAGTCTTTTTTTTTTAAGAAAGAGGGACGATACCCCCACAAATTTTATTCAAAATAGTAGAAAAAAAGCCTCTCTTGTGGCATATACAAGCTATAATTATCTAAAATACCTAGAAGAGTTCTTGAGAGCCAAACAAGAAAACTTGATTGAAAGCTGAAAAATTGGGGATTTATAAACATCCCCATTACAAGAGCTAAAACAATGAATAAATTTGGGAATTTATTTTATCCCCATTACAATAGAGATCTACCTATTAATATATGATTTAGAAATTCTAATAGAAGGAAAGTTCCACTTGTCTAAATTAATGAATCGTCTAGTTAATTTTGGCAACTCTTTAAATTTATCAAATTGACTTTTTAAACCAGATTTAGCTCCAAAATTAGGGAATCAACTACAAAGTTAGCCTCTCTAAGGAGGTGAATGAAAGTGACATCCATATCATGAGTAATGCTTATGATATCAAAAGTTATTTGCATGATTTTCCATGGAATTGTCTTCTTTTGTTGATCGAGGATATCTATCAATAGTTTAGAGTATGATTCAACTTCTTTGTTGTGGAGATGTTTTTCTTTGCATATTTGAAGGCCCGAAAGGATAGCTTGAGCTTCAACAGCATTGTTTGATGCAATACCTCCATAGTCTGAGTAAGCCCATTGGAAGTCCCCTTGTTGATTTCTTAAAATGCCTCCATGGCTTGTTGGACCAGGGTTGCCTTTTGAAGCAGCATCTGTATTTAATTTCCATCCAGTCTTTGAAGGTCTAATCCATTTGACTAAACTTTTGTACTCCTTTTCTGTACCAATAGTTCTTATAGAAAGCAGTTGAGATAGCTCATAGTAAGATTTCTCACATTTTAGAGGATGAGCAGATCTAAAAGCTTGGGAGCTCATGACAACATCTTGAATAATATTGACAACTGACATTTTAATGTCTTCATGAATGGACTTATTTTTATGTTTCCATATTTCCCAAATGATGCATGAATGAATGATTTTAACAATGAACTTGATGATTGGATTTGAATTACTTCTATACCACCATTCCATCAGCATAATATGTAAAGATTTAAATGATAGGTTAATTCCAATCAAGTTAGCAAAATGAGACCAAACCTTCTTAGCTATATTACCTCATATGAAAAGATGGATCAAATCTTCTGAATAAGAATAACAATATCTGCAAATAGGAGTTATTTTGTTATCAATATTTTGAAGGTTGTCCTCAAGAGGAATTTTGTTCAGAAGACACCTCCAAATGAATATTGATATTTTTCTCGGAATAAAATGATCCCATATATTTTTGAATAAAAAGGAAGAAGTTTTAGATCTTTTAATGATATTGAAAGCTGATTTGAGATTAAATTTACCATCTTCTGAAGGAGTCCAAATTTTCTTACCTGCTATATCAGTAATATACTGATTTATCTCATGTAAATGAGATTTGAAACTGTTAAAAGCTATGGAACCATAGGATTTAGGACTTTTTGTATTTACTTCTCAAGAATTCTGCCCATAGGCTGTTACCTGCTATATAGTTCCATCCACTTCTCCACCTATAAGCTTTAGATATGTCTTGTAACATTCTGAATCCGAATCCTCCCTCCTCTTCATTAAAACGTAAGGTATTCCATTTACACCAATGGAATTTACCTCCATACTCCTTGTGATATCCCCGAAAGAAATTGCTGAACATAGTTTCAATTCTCTTGAGGATATGTTTGGGAGGATTTAGGGAAACTATAGTATGAAGAGGTATAGAACTAAGCACTGATTTAATTAGCACTATTCTTCCTGCTTGAGATAAAAATTTTGATTGCCATCCTTCAATTTTAGCTCTTATGGATTTAAGAAGACTTTCAAAGTAGATAGCCTTATTTCTACCTTTAAAGAGGGGACAACCAAGGTATTTTATGGGAGCAATTCCTTTTTCAATGCCTGTTGCTGCTTGGATAATTTTAGCTCTCTAAACAAAACCTTTAGTTTTAGTATAGAATTTGCTTTTGGTTTTGTTAATGAGTTCACCCGAGGTAGACTTATATTCTTTAAGGAATTTCATTAGAGATTTTAGGCTTTTTTTTAGTACCTTGAGTGAATATAATAATGTCATATGCAAAAGCAAGATGACTGATCCAAGAGCATTTTCCAGGATGAGAATAGAGGCCAATTTTCCCAGTTTGCATAAGATGTTGTAGACCTCTACTTAGAACTTTAGCAAATAACACAAAAAGACTTAGGGAGAGTGGATCCCCTTGTCTAAGACCCCTTGATGACTTAAAGAAGCCAGTTGGTTGACCATTAACAAGAATAAAGAATCAATTAGATGATATAATTCTCCAAATGAAATCATCACAAAATCAAATTTCCTAAGAACTTTGATGAGAAACCCCCAAGAGACCCTGTCATAGGCCTTTGTCAAGTCTAGTTTTATAATCACATTGTCTCTTAAGTTTCTTCTATCTAAAAGATGCATCATTTCTTGCCCAAGAAGGACATTATCAAGTATATTTCTCCCTTTTATGAATCCTAATTGGTTAGGGGATATCAATTTAAGTATTTATCATTTTAGAGATGATGTTATTATTAAAGTTACATAAGCTTATTGATCTGCAGTCTTTACAATCTGTAGGATTTTTAATTTTAGGGATTAAGCATGTGTTTGTAGATCCCCAACTCTTGGGAATGCCTCTTCCTAAAAATAAAGCTTGAATGACCTCTATTAAATCTTTTTTTTTATTTGTCAGCAGTTTCTGTAATAGCCCATTGAAGCCATTAGGACCTGCTTGACTATCAGCTTTTAGGAACTTTATAGCATTAAAAATCTCTTCCTCTTCAGGAATTCTTATAAGATCAGAGTTTATTTCATTAGAAACTATATTTGGAATAGGATCAAGTAAGAGTAAATTTTCTTCAGTGCCTTCTTCAGCTAAAGTAGATTGGAAATAATTGACTAGTACTTCATTAATTTCCTCTCCTGATTATACCAAAGCACCCTGATTATTCTTAATTTTTTGGGTTAATAGTTGTCTTTTGGAGTTATTAACAACAACATGAAAGTATTTGGTATTTAAATCCCCTTCTTTTATCCATTTTATTCTAGCTTTTTGGCTCCAATATTGCTCTTCACATTTGATAGCCCAATTTAACATAACTTTTGTTTCTTCCATAGCATCTCTATTTATTTGATTTGGATTTTGTTGATAGGAGTCTTATTTAATCAACAATTCATCCTTCACGTTGGTTAATTCTTGGAAGATATTTTTGAATGTATGTTTGTTCCATTCTTTAAGATCCTTTTTCAAAACTTTCAGTTTCATTGAGAATATATTGAGAGGGCTGCCTATTATTTCTTTGTTCCAAGAATTTTGAACTAAATTATTAAAAGTATTGTGGTTACACCACATGTTTAAAAACTTAAAAGGTTTAACTATATGATATTTTATTTGGCCAAATGATACTACTAAAGGATAATGGCCAGAGCAGCTTTTATTGAGAGTTTTGACAATAATAGATGGATAAATTGATAGCCATTTTTTATTTATTAGACTTCCATCAAGTCTTTCCCATATCCCTCTATCAAAGTCCCTATTATTATACCAAGTGAATCTGGTACCTATGTAGCCCAAATCTATGAGGCTTGCTCTATTTATACAACTATTGAAATCTTCAACACCTATAGGATCTCTGTCTCTACCACTAGTTTTCTCAATGCTATCAGCAATAGTATTAAAGTCTCCTGTAGTTATAAAAGGATCATCAATGCAAAAGTTTGAATTAGTTCCTATCATATTCCATAGATATAATCTCCCTAACCTAGTACACTTAGCATATACTATATTAATGTATATCTTATTATGAATGTTAGGATGAGTTAATTCCATAAGAACATTTTGTTCATTGTAGGAGGGTAGTGAGACTGGGGTCTATGAATAACTGGAAAGGGTGAGGCGTGACCCACTCCAATGGACGCTGCCTGCAAGGTCTTGAAGGTCTCCTGGTGCAACTTCTGAAGAAAACTTCTCCTTCTGGTAACAATGGAACTCAAGCTTCAACTCACTCCCTGCAAGAAGATGAACTTTCACAGCAAAAATAGTAATTTTCTCAAGGGAAACACCTGAGAGTGATGGCTGTCAGTGGGAAGTGAAGGAACAAGGCACTCAGCACTAAGAGAATGAGCAGGGAGAGAATACTTAGGTAGGTCTGGTGATATTTTGGCAGAGTAACAGTGCAATTTCTATTGTCTCCATGACCTTGTCCAGGGGTCCTATTTATACTTGGGCACTAAGGTTGGGTTGGCACTTTTGGCGCCAAAACTTAGAGGGTTGGTGAGGGACAAAGTCTGCAGTGTACTATTTGTCCCTACCTGCAGGCAGGTCTGCCTGTCCCCTCTGGCACCGACCAAAGTTCAAAAGCAAATATGTCTTCTAATGGAGATAAAATATCTGATTTGCTAAATATCTTTTGAAACGGTAACTTTGATACAAACTTTGTAAACTTGAGGGGGGGGGGGGGGGTCTCGAGGACCACCTCCTCTAAAATATTTGCAAGCTTGAGGGGGGTCTCGAGGACCCCCTTCTAAAATCATTTTTCTTGAGAGGGGTTTAGAGGACCCTCTCCTCTAAAATCATTTTATAAACAGTTCTTTTCTTGTGAGCAGCCAGCCCTTTGGCTGCTCACTTCACTTGTGACTAAGTGTGAGGTGTGTGAGGACTGGGTGACCCTAAGCTCTCTTACTAGTATTCTCTCAATCCTATAGTGCTAAGTGGTTGATCTTGCTCAACATACCTTGTCCCTCAGCCGCCAAGCCAAAAACTCCCAGGAGGTCCCAACGCGCCTGTTCGAGCCCTGCTTGCTCGACTAGGCAACCTATACAAGAAAGTAAAGTGTTAGTGCTGTTGTTCATTTAGAGACTGATGTTTCATGATGAGGAGTTGCTCGTGATAGCTACTCCCTCAATATGAGTTTCTGCCGAAACCCTTGTAGCGGCACTTCTCGAATAACATTTTTGCAGTGACCCTTGCAGTGGCGCTGAGCCTTGCAGTGACGCTGACTCTCTCGATTGTCATTACTGTAGTGACCCTTGCAGCGGCGCTGACCCTTGCAGTGGTACTTCTTAATTTTGGATTTCTGTGGTGACCCTCGCGGACACCTCTCGAATGTTATTGCTGTAGTGACCCTTGCTGTAGTGGCGCTGACGCTTGCAGTGGCGCTGACCCTAGTGGTACTGACCCTTGCAGCGGCGTTGACACTTGCAGCGGCGCTGGCACTTGAAGCGGTGCTGACCCTTGCAGCGGCGCAGACACTTGCAACGACGTTGACACTTGCAGCGACGCTGACACTTGAAGCGACGCTGACCCTTGCAGTGGCGCAGACCCTTGCAGCGGCACTGACCCTAGTGGCGCTTACCCTTGCAGCGGCGCCAACACTTGAAGCGGCGCTGACCCTTGCAGCGGCGCAGACACTTGAAGCAGCGCTGACCCTTGTAGCGGCGCTGACACTTGCAGCGGCACTGACCCTCTCGAATGTCATTGCTGCAGTGACCCTTGCAGTGGCGCTGACCCTTGCAGCGGCGTTGACTCTTGCAATGGCACTTCTCAATCTTGGACTTCTGCGGTGACCCTCGCGGGCACCTCTCGAATGTTATTGCTGCAGCGGCGCTGACGCTTGCAGCGGCGCTGATACTTGCAGTGACGCTGACCTTTGCAGTGGCGCTGGGGGTTCCTGCTGAATATGAGTTTCTGTCGGGACCCTGGGGTGGTTCCTTCTCAATTATGCGTTTCTGTCGGGACCCTGGGTGGGTTCCTTCCCAATATATTATAAAAAAATGTTTTTATTTATATTTTTTTGTAGGTAGACACCCTTCTACATTAGCCCCTCGTGCAAAGTCTTTTGTGTTGGGTAGACCAAAAGGCTTTGTACGCCATAAATTCAATTTTTTTTTCAGGGACCCTAGGGTTTCTTCACCATTCCTCTTAGGGTCATTAAATGTTATGTCACTTCATCTCAAGTTTTGTAAATGAGGCCACCTATAGTGGAACTTCTTATCAGGGTATAAACTTGGTCGGAAGGGTTACTCGCGGTAAGCACCTCATTTTTTAGCCTTCTTCTATGGCCTTCTACTTTGTTTAAAGGTGCCGCTCATGGTGAACCCCTCGCCCTTGGCCTTTTTTCTATGGCTTTCTATCTTGGGCGGAGGGTTACTCGCGGTGAGCCCCTCACCCTTGGCCTCCTTCTGTGGCCTTTCATCTTGGGCAGAGGGGTTACTCACGGTGAGCCCCTCGCCCTTAGCCTTCTTATGTTGGTCTTTCCTCTTAGGCGGAGGGGTTACTCGCGGTGAGTCCCTCGCCCTCGGCCTTCTTCTGTGGCCTTCTGTCTTGAGCGGAGGGGGTTACTCGCGATGAGCCCCTCACCCTTGGCCTCCTTATGTGGCCTTTCATCTTGGGCGGAGGGGTTACTCACGGTGAGCCCCTCGCCCTTGGCCTTTCCTCTTAGGCGGAGGGGTTACTCGTGATGAGTCCCTCGCCCTCGGCCTTCTTCTGTGGCCTTCTATCTTGGGCGGAGGGGTTACTCGCGATGAGCCCCTCGCCCGTGGCCTTCTTCTGTGGCCTTGCATCTTGGGTGGAGGGGCTACTCGCGATGGGCCCCTTGCCCTTGGCCTTCTTCTACGACCTTTCATCTTGGGCGGCGGGGTTACTCGCGGTGAGCCCCTCTCCTTTGGCCTTCTTCTGTGGCCTTCTATCTTGGGCGGAGGGGTTACCCACGGTAAGCCCCTCGCCCTTGGCCTTCTTCTGTGGCCTTCTATCTGAGACAGAGGGGTTACTCACGGTGAGCCCCTCGCCCTTGGCCTTCTTCTGTGGCCTTCTATCTTAGGCGGAGGGGTTACCCGCGGTGAGCCCCTCGCCCTTGGCCTTCTTCTGTGGCCTTCTATCTTGGGTGGAGGGGTTACTCGCGGTGAGCCCCTCGCCCTGAGTGCTTTTCTGCAGCATCAAGTTTGGGAAGAAAGGGCACTCAAGGTGGATCCCCTCGCCCTAGGCTATTTTCTATCAAACTTGCAATCTTGGGCAGGTGGAGCCACTATAAATGGAACCCCACACTCCAAGTTATTTTACTATTTATTCACTTGCTTGAGGACTTCTCAATATTAGCCCCCTCGTACAGAAGTGTCTTGTAATTTCGAGAGACTTGTGCACGAAACTGTCGTACCTTTTATTTATACTTGACAGTTGCTAAAGACTGTGAGCACTCCGGTGCCCTGGAGCCTTAGGTGCTAAACTGTCGCACCTTATATTTATACTTGACGCTTGCTCAAGACTGTGAGTGCTCCGGTGCCCTTAGAGCCTTAGGTGCTCAACTGGCGTACCTTATATTTATACTTGACGCTTGCTCAAGACTGTGAGCGCTCCGGTGCCCTTATAACCTTAGGTGCTCAACTGGCGCACCTTATATTTATACTTGGCATTTGCTCACGACTGTGAGTGCTCCGGTGCCCTTGGAGCCTTAGGTGCTCAACTGGAGCAGCTTATATTTATACTTGGCATTTGTTCAAGACTGTAAGTGCTCCGGTGCCCTTGGAGCCTTAGTTGCTCATCTGAAGCACCTTACGTTTGTACGTGGCATTTGCTCAAGACTGTGAGCACTCCGATGCCCTTGGAGCCGTAGGTACTCAACTGGCGCACCTTATATTTATACTTGACGCTTGCTCAAGACTGTGAGCGCTCCGGTTCCCTTAGAGCCTTAGGTGCTAAACAGTTGCACCTTATATTTATACTTGGCATTTGCTCAAGACTATGAGCACTCCGGTGCCCTTGGAGCTTTAGGTGCTAAACTATCGCACATATACTTATACTTGGCAATTGCTCAATATTGTGAGCGCTCCGATTCCCTTGGAGCCTTAGGTACTAAACTGTCATACCTTATATTTATATTTATATTTGGCACTTGCTCAAGATTGTGAGCGCTTCGGTGCCCTTGGAGCCTAAGGTGCTCATCTGGAGCGCCTTATGTTTATATTTGGCCCTTGCTCAAGACTGCGAGCGCTCCGGTGACCTTGGAGCCTTAGGTACTAAACTTTCGTACCTTATATTTATACTTGGAAGTTTCTCAATATTGTGAGTGCTCCGGTGCCCTTGGAGCCTTAGGTGCTAAACTGTCGCACCTTATATTTATACTTGGCAGTTGCTCAAGACTGTGAGCGCTCCTATGCCCTTGGAGACTTAGGTACTAAACTGTCGTACCTTATATGTATACTTGGAGTTGCTCAATACTTTGAGTTGCTCTTTTTTATATGAGAACCTCAAGATTGAACTTCCCGCTTCTAACTGTGGGGTATTTGCATATGAGATGAGCAAGTTAAAATTTTGAAGATCCCCTCTAACTGCGGGGCACTTGCATATAACTGAGCAAGTAAAAATTTGGACGTTGCCTCTTTAACTGCGGGGTACTTGCATATAACTGAGCAAGTTTAAAATTTTAAAAGTTTCCCCTTTAACTGCGGGGTACTTGCATATAACTGAGCAAGTTGAAATTTGGAAGCGGCCCCTCTAGTTGCGGGGTACTTCTTGCATATAGCTGAGCAGTTTATATATTTTTTTAGCTCAGCCCCGTGTGACTGTGCGGTACTTTTAGTGAAACCCCATTTTGTTATGCATATTCATTTCTTGGGAAGCAACTAAGAGATGGGTTAGCCCTTCTCCTTCCACAAACTTTGAATAAAATTTCACATATATCATAAATAAAGAAATAATTATTTCTTTATACAAAAAATTTCCCTTGGTCTGCAAGGGCGCTTGTTCCAGACTTTTCTTAGGAACCTTTTTGTCTCATAAAAATAACAAGTTTAGAGAGGAGGGTAGACCCGCTTCTCCCTATTTTCTGAAAACAATTCAAGTAAATTTTTCTTGAGAACAAAGGTTAAGACTTGTTCTCTAGGCTATAAATCTATATTGAATAATAAAGAAATGTAGTGAATTTTTTTTTTTTTTATTATTATTATTATTATTATTATTATTATTATTATTATTACTAGGATGATAACCTCCATGCTGGTCCTGTCGGGTCTTAGGGAATTTACTCACTATACTTTTACTTTTGGGTTGGATATCCCCCCAAGTATGATGAGGAAAGTTCCTTATATCATGGTCCCTCTTCTAATCTAGCAGAGGTTCTGCCCTTCTTTTAAGAAAAGAACGCATAAATCTGGTGTACCCACCGCACAATGTAGGTAAATGAGTCATGCACAAAATTTCTAGTGCCAAAAATAATGGGTATTACTTTTCTTCATTACAGTCAGAGTTTATATTTCTTACCAGAAGTGTACTCATAAAACTAGAGCAGGCTATTCGATTTTTTTTTAAGAAAATGAAACTGGGCAGGAGTTAGGCATAGTACCTTCTCAGTTGTAGTGGTGAGGGTGTCTGTTGACGACGGGTTGAATTTTGGGGCGAGGGCCTCTATAGGTCCCTCGCCACTTCCTGTAATGGTGGGGGGTTCCTCACTCAGAAGTCCCACTCTTGGAACTGAATTTATTGTGGGTTCCTCGCACCCATAGGTTATTGAGGGGGACTCCTCACTTCTAGGCTCCTCATCTGTAGTTTGTGTATTTGAGAGTTCCTCGCGAGGGCTATTACCCATTGGGGGTTCCTCGTAACTTTATGACACTACGCTGCTGAGGTCTCCTCGCAAATGACTCTGTCAACAGAGGGTTCCTCATAAGCACTCCTATCAACGACGGGTTCCTCTTAAGCCTTGCTTCCACCAGAGGGTTCCTCGATCAAAAGTTTGGAACCAAGGGGTTCCTCGCTGGAAGTTTTCACAGCCGCGAGCCCCTCGTCTAAGGCTTCTCATTTGAGGGGTATCTCATCTGTCACTTTGACCCCAATGGGTTCCTCGCCTGCTGTCTCGACCGTGATAGGATCCTCAACCATCTAGGGTTCCTCGCGACCACCATTAGTCGAGGTGGGTTCCTCGTCTGAAGCGACTGTGGCAACGGGTTCCTCATTTTTGGGGTTTGCTAGAAAAAATTCCTCGTCAGAGGCTCTGGTAACGGTGTGTTCCTCTATTGCCAATTTGACTTTGAGGGGTTTCTCGTCGATGGCTAATACTCCTAATGGTTCCTCGCCGACTGTGGGTACTCTATCATCGAACGCTAACGACCAAGGTTCCCTCGCGACCCACCCTGTTAATGGGTTCTTCGCCAACTATAAATTCATCACCCATTTTTTCTGTTTTAATTATAAATGGTTCCTCACCATCTGATTTAGATAAGGGCGGAGGTTCCTCATCATCTTGTCTAACTAACGAGGGTTCCTCTCGACCCATTTGCTCTTCTCATCCTGCCAAAGAGAATTATTTTAAATCGGGTTCCTCGTGCACTATTAAAGGAATGGGCGCGGTTTCCCTTAGAGGTTTGGGGTATGTGGGTTCCTGGTAAAAAATTATGTTACCCCCTTATTTTCCCACGAGTTCCTCGCCGGTGGTATCCATAGCCAATAATTTGGGATTTTTGCACAAGGGTTCCTCGCAAATCTCTCTAGCGAGCAAGGGTTCTTTAACGGCTAATTCTTCAACTGCTAGCCAACGTATGGCTTCGCGAGGTACAAATTCATTCAGAACCCTATTGGCCTCGGGTTCCTCGATCGAACTTTTGTTGACAACTAGGGGCGTCTCAACCTGTGACAGCATGGTGGTCTCTCGTCAGCGGCTGGGGGTCTCGCGATCTGTCATCGTGTCTATGGGTCCCTCGTCAGAAGCTGGGGGTCTCAACGTCGACGAGAAGGGGGTCTCGACGTCGGCTGGTGATTTTTTGCGTGGCGACGCAGATGTTGTTGATGCTCCTGGAATTTCTTCGCGACATGCGTTATTTGCTGAAATTTTCTGCGAGACCTCTTTTGTATTATGGGATCCTTGCCGGAAGCGTCATTGGCACTTAGCGTTTTGAGTGAGGGTGTCTCGACTAGTGGTGTTTCGTTGGAAATAGACGGTGTCTCGCCCGTCTCTCTGCTGTCAGCGAAGAGTGTCTCGCCCGATCCGCGCATGACTTTGGATCTTTCACTTGATATGGCTGTTGACAAGGGCTCGAAACGAGTGGACCCCCCATCCGAGGGTCTCTCGCCAGTTACCTCAGATTTAAAAAAAAAAACTAGTCGGTTTGGGCGTGAGTATCTCGACCTTGGGTGTCTTGGAATATGTTGGCGCTGACGGGGGTATCTAGACCTTGGGTGTCTCGACGCCCATGATTTTTTCTGAAGAAGGGGGGGGGGTCTTGACCCGTGGTTTTCCGCGAGGTGACCCTACATCCGAGGATCCCTCACTAGTTACCTTGGATTCTTCGAAAGCCTTAGATGCTTTGGACGGTGGTGTCTCGATGCCTTTGAATTTTTCAGGAATAGGGGTCTCGGCCTATGACAGTATGGTGGCCTCTCGTCAGCGGCCGGGGGTCTCGCAGCTTGGCATCGCGTCTACGGGTCCCTCGTCAGGAATTGGGGGTGTCTCGACATCTTATCCCGTCGAGAGTTCCTCGACCCATGGTGTCTCGAGCCCTTGTGGTGTTGACGATTTTTTGACTGTTCGTGTTGCGTTTGGGGAGATGCGCGATTTGCCTTTTGTTTCTGGTGGGGGGTCTCGACCTCTTATCACGTCGAGGGTTCCACGAACCAGGGTGTCTCGCCCATTGTTGGCGTCATGGAGAGTATGTTGCTGCTGCCATGGACACTTTATTGATGACGAGAGGTACCCATGGCTACTCACCCTGGGTTCTTAGTGATTTGTTGTTTCTACAGGGGTCGCCACTTCCACTCCCTTCTTGGTGGAGGGGTGTGTGTCGTCGACTGTTGGTACTATGGGGGTGTGCTGTTGGCCAAGGGTTCCTCGCGACCCCATTTCCAGCAGTTAGAGGTTTTCCATCTTTTGGGATTTCCACTATGGGACCCACTGCCGAGGGTCCCTCGTTGTTAGCTGCTACTGCCATGGGTTCTTTTCTTAAGGGTTACTCATTGTTATCAATGAGCGAGAGGAGTTCCTCACCAAACACTTAGGGTTCCGGGGGTTCTGCCAGTGAACTTAACGATTGTCACAACTTGCTCCAGCGCCGTCCTTTACGGTTGAGCTACTTCTGCCGGAATCGCTGCCGGAACGGCTGCCCCTCCAGAGGGGGTTGCTGCTGGTGTTACACAATCTTAACCCAAACTTGCCAAGTCTCAAAAAACATACTCATAAGCCTCTACCACTGGAGCTGTTGCCGGTGAGCTGGTCTGCCCTCCCGGAGGAGCAGGTACCTTTGCTCCGGTCACCACCACATCCACCTGAGTGGCCTTGTCTCTTTGAGATCCATTTCCAGATGAAATGTCTTCAAACACTAGCTGCCTAGAAACATTAAAACCTTCATTGTCCATGGAAGTGAGGATACCTCCCCAGCGGAGTCGCCAAATGTAGGAGGGTAGTGAGACTGGGGTCTATGAATAACTGGAAAGGGTGAGGCGTGTCCCACTCCAATGGACGCTGCCTGCAAGGTCTTCAAGGTCTCCTGGTGCAACTTCTGAAGAAAACTTCTCCTTCTGGTAACAATGGAACACAAGCTTCAACTCACTCCCTGCAAGAAGATGAACTTTCACAGCAAAAATAGTAATTTTCTCAAGGGAAACACCTGAGAGTGATGGCTGTCAGTGGGGAGTGAAGGAACAAGGCACTCAGCACTAAGAGAATGAGCAGGGAGAGAATACTTAGGTAGGTCTGGTGATATTTTGGTAGAGTAACAGTGCAATTTCTATTGTCTCCATGACCTTGTCCAGGGGTCCTATTTATACTTGGGCACTAAGGCTGGGTTGGCACTTTTGGCGCCAAAACTTAGAGGGTTGGTGAGGGACAAAGTCTGCAGTGTACTATTTGTCCCTACTTGCAGGCAGGTCTGCCTGTCCCCTCTGGCAGATGCCCCGTGGCGCCGACCAAAGTTCAAAAGCAAATATGTCTTCTAATGGAGACAAAATATCTGATTTGCTAAATATCTTTTGAAACGGTAACTTTGATACAAACTTTGTAAACTTGAGGGGGGGTCTCGAGGACCACCTCCTCTAAAATATTTGCAAGCTTGAGGGGGTCTCGAGGACCCCCTTCTAAAATCATTTTTCTTGAGAGGGGTTTAGAGGACCCTCTCCTCTAAAATCATTTTATAAACAGTTCTTTTCTTGTGAGCAGCCAGCCCTTTGGCTGCTCACTTCATTTGTGACTAAGTGTGAGGTGTGTGAGGACTGGGTGACCCTAGGATCTCCTACTAGTATTCTCTCAATCCTATAGTGCTAAGTGGTTGAGCTTGCTCAACATACCTTGTCCCTCAGCCGCCAAGCCAAAAACTCCCAGGAGGTCCCAACGCGCCTGTTCGAGCCCTGCTAGCTCGACTAGGCAACCTGTACAAGAAAGTAAAGTGTTAGTACTGTTGTTTATTTAGAGACTGATGTTTCATGATGAGGAGTTGCTCATGATAGCTACTCCCTCAATATGAGTTTCTGCCGAAACCCTTGTAGCGGCACTTCTCGAATAACATTTCTGCAGTGACCCTTGCAGTGGCGCTGAGCCTTGTAGTGACGCTGACTTTCTCGATTGTCATTACTGTAGTGACCCTTGCAGCGGCGCTGACCCTTGCAGTGGTACTTCTTGATTTTGGATTTTCATGGTGACCCTCGCGGGCACCTCTCGAATGTTATTACTGTAGTGACCCTTGCTGTAGTGGCGTTGACGCTTGCAGTGGCGCTGACCCTAGTGGTGCTGACCTTTGCAGTGGCGTTGACACTTGCACCGGCGCTGACACTTGCAGCGGCACTGGCACTTGCAGCGGCGTTGACACTTGCAGCGGCGCAGACACTTGCAGCGGCTCTGGCACTTGCAGCGGCGCTGACCCTTGCAGCGGCGCTAACCCTTGCAGCGGCGTCGACACTTGCAGCGGCGCTGGCACTTGAAGCGGAGCTGACCCTTACAGTGGTGCAGACACTTGCAGTGGCGCTGACCCTTGCAGCGGCGCTGACCCTCTCGAATGTCATTGCTGCAGTGACCCTTGCAGTGGCGCTGACCCTTGCAGCGGCGCTGACTCTTGCAATGGCACTTCTCAATCTTGGACTTCTGCGGTAACCCTCGCGGGCACCTCTCGAATGTTATTGCTGTAGCGGCGCTGACGCTTGCAGCGGCGCTGACCCTTGCAGCGGCGCTGACGCTTGCAGTGACGTTGACCTTTGCAGTGGCGCTGGGGGTTCCTACTGAATATGAGTTTCTGTCGGGACCCTGGGGTGGTTCCTTCTCAATTATGCGTTTCTGTCGGGACCCTGGGTGGGTTCCTTCTCAATATATTATAAAAAATGTTTTTATTTATATTTTTTTGTAGGTAGACACCCTTCTACATTCATGATCTGAAATAGTTTTACATTTGGTGTCATACCTCCATAGCCACCAAATTTTGTTATTGACATTGGCTTCACAACAATCAAAGTTAAGAATTCTTTTTATGTTTTCTAATTTTGATTTATTAATTTTAGGTTCCAGAATAGCAATAAAAGGAAGTTTGTGAAACTTACAGAGCTTTTTGAGCCTTCTCTTGGTTGCTTTGTTGCCTACTCCTCTTGCATTCCATATGATTGTATCTATCATTTAGATCTTGGATAAGAAACTTTGTTGGTCTTCTTGACATTGGCTCTTGAAATTCTTTTGAACATTGGATCTCTTATTTGATTGCTCTTCTTGAGATCTTCTTTACTGTTCATTGTTTGGCTGCTATGAAGATCAATGATTTTTTTCTAAGATTTCAATAATTCTTCCTTTTTCTTTTTTGTTTTTTGAATTTTGGACTCCAAATCTTTTGAGTATAAGATTAATTCCTGCAGAAAGTTGTTTCTCCAAATGTGTTGGCTTCATTATCAGATTGAGACAAACTATCATAAAATGATTTTCTGACTTTAATAGGTAATTCAGTAGCTTCATGAGGAAGATTTCGCAATTCAATTATTCTTCTATCCTCATATTCGATATCAACTGACTTAATTTTGTCAATATGTTCTTGAAGAATCTCTTTTGGGATGCCCTTTTTGGCCACTCTTTTATTAGGCTAGTAATTGCGTGTGGCAAAATTACTCCGTAATCTGTATTTTGTACTTGGCAATTCAAAGTTTTTTTTTCTTGAATTTAAGTAGCTTTATTAATTTGAGGGGATACTTGAATTATCTTTGTACGAGATACCAATTCTTGATCTGCATTCTCTTTAATGTGACCTTCCTTTCTTTCTTCGTTTTTCTGATTCACCTGCCTTTCTTTTGGTGTGGGGTTTATTGGATTATCCATTTTTTTGCTGCTCTAGGTTTCTTGAAGTCTTTATTGTTGTTGCGTTTGTTTTTTTATTTGAATCTGAAGTCTGAATCTGAAATCTGAAGACTGAATCTGAAGTCTGAAATCTGAATCTAAAAAATATGTTTGTTTTTAGGTCTGAATATACTTCCGAATGAATGTATTTAGATTGATTCAGACTTCAGATTCAGACTTCAGACGTAACTTTACCTCTTAATCATTAAGAGCCAAATATGACCGTTAGCCTCTTAATCATTTAAAAAAATAAATACTTTTTGATACCTCTTAATTCTGAATGGTTTAGATTCACACTTAAGAGGTAAAAACAAACAACACCTAAGAATTTATCTTCAATGTGGCCTAGGTTAAAACATTTACCACAATAAGGTGGCATTTTTTCATATGTGATATCTTTCCAGAATCCATAATCTTCACAACCTAAGCATGATCGATCAGGTCTTTCTTGTAGTAGGTCTAATTCCACGCATACTCTTGCTACACTCGGTCTATTAATTGTAACTGTAGATGCATCAAGTTTGAGTGGTTTTCCTATCACTTGGGCTATAAAATACAAAGATTCTTTAGCCAAAAAGTGTATAGAAAGCCTTGGAAAAGATATCCACACTGGTACTATTGAACTTTCTTTATCTAGACGAAATTTAGTAGTCCATTTAAACATTTGCATTGAAAATTTTCCTATGTACCACTGGTATTTCATCCATAGTCGAACAAAATCCTCTTCTGAGTGAAGTCTTACCAGTATGTGTTTCTGATCTAGGAGACTAATATTATATGCAGATTTTAAACCAAAAGTTTCAAATTGTTTATGAATAATGTCAATACTGGGACATCCCTGGGAAAATTTCCCTAACCCAGAGAGTTTGAAAGGGTCAGCCAATTTCTTGATATCATTTTTTGAGACTAAAATCACAGGTTCCTCTCTAAACTTTGATGGATTCTTAAGCGTCATTTTTTAAGGGTAAGAAGATGATGTTAGTACACTAACAAAGGATTTGGACCAAATCGTTTCATTAGGATTAGGATCTGGTGGATTAGGTTCAGATTGCATGGTTGAAGATGGTGATATTCAATCCCTAATGAGGGTTAGAGATTGTAAGATCGGGGGAATTTGGCTAGAGAGAGTTTTTAGGCTAGAGATAGAAACGCTAGAGTACATATGAAACTTTTGTGTCTATATATATATATATATATATGTATATATATATATATATATATATATATATAGAGAGAGAGAGAGAGAGATCCAAAGTCTCATACATACCAAGTTTACGTACCGATTTTTGTAAAATAGTAAAAAAATTATTTGAGTTGAATTTTTTATCTGGTATTTAAATATTTCAAGGGACCCACATAAAAAAATCAGCTAAAAATAACTTTTTTAATATTTTTAAAAAACCGGTCAAACTTTCACAGCTTTTAAAGCACTTTAAAAGCTCTGAAAGTTTGACCGATTTTTTAAAAATAACAAAAAAGTTATTTTTTGTTGATTTTTTTTATATGGGTCCCTTGAAATGTATAAATATCATATAAAAAATTGAACTAATTTTTTTAAAAAAAATATTTTATTAGAATAGGTTTGCGCTAGCAAGTATGTAAATTTAGTATGTATAAGAGTCTCTCTCTCTCTCTCTCATATATATACTACATATGAGGTCCACCAATGCGAATAATTTTTTGTAAAATAATAAAAATAATATTTTTGAGTTGTTTTTTTTGTATGGTGTTTAAATATTTCAAAGGACTCCACAAAAAAAAATCAGTTCAAAATATTTTTTTTTGTTATTTAAAATAAATCAATCAAACTATGTGAGCTTTTAAGCAGTTAAAAATTGACATAGTTTGATCGATTTTTTTAAAAATAGCAAAATAAATTTTTTTGAGCTGATTTGTTTTTGTAAGGTTCCATGAAATGTTTAAATACAACACAAAAAAATGAATTCAAAGATATTTTTTACTACTTAAAGAAATAATCCTCACATGTGATGTGTATATGTGGTATGTATGAGCATCTGCCTATGCATATATATAATGTCTAATACTTAAATGATTAACAAATCCTTTAAAGAAAAAACTAATTATTCATCTCCTCTTTTAAATTTTAAATAATATAATGAGGGAGTAAATTGCATGAGCCACGTGGCAAAACTACTTTAAGAGACACCATTTTTATATTTATATATTAGACAAGGTTAACAAATTTGAACTCCACAGTTACTTAAACATAAATGAACTAATTCTTGGAGCTTGATTTGTGTTTCTCAAGATAAAAAAATCAAGGCCTAAGTTAAATGTGTTAAGCTCGTTTCGATTATCAATCATCATACTAAAATAATATTTAAAAAAATCAAGTTATTCAAATCATTCTTTTTAATGTTTTAACATCAAGTAGATGAGGTTATCAACCTTCTATTGTGGGGCTACACCTAATTGAGGACCAGTTAACAACACTCCACATTTACAAATTTAAATCTGATGACTATGTATTAAAGAGGGTCACGGTGATCCTCAAACTTCTTATTGATTGAATCATTAAGTATTAAAGTATTCATGATACATTTGAATTGATGACTATAATGTTTCAACTAGTTAGATGAGATAGTCACCATGACCTTCCTTAAAAAGGGTCAACAAATTTGAACTCTACATTTACTTGGTGAACTAGGTATGCATTGAAGGATATATGCTCAATTAATTAATTACAAGATCAAAATAAATTGAATTCCTTTTAGTTTGAACCCGTTTTAATTTTACCAAATAAAATATATTAGGTTAGATTTTCATGCAAGTGATATGAGGGGAAGCAAATAAACAAACTAATCACAAACAGAACATAAGGATTTAGAGTGAAAAACCTCATGGGAAAATCACTATCATCCCAACCCATACAAGTTCACTAATACTGAATAATATCTACAGGTCTTAGAATTACTCATACACGACTTAAATATACGATAGCAATAACCACCACGATGCCAATTCCTTGTGCTCTAATCATTTGCCTATACTCATACTAGCAATAGCCGCTCCAGTCCAGGAATTATATGCACAACTTCCAATGCCTTAGTATCCACCGATCTCGATTGATGACGATTGACCCACATGTCCAGAACATGTTAATCACCAACATGATTTATTGTATAATTATTCCTATTAATGTAGAAGATTCAAAGGGCATTGTAAACCCGAAGTATGCCTTGAAAGCATGGAAATTGACACGCTCTCACACTCTCAACGAACTCTCTCAAAATTAAGAAAATGATTTTGTAAAACTAGGCTTCATACTTTGAAAGACGCGTTTACGAATATACTTTATCCGTGAAAGAACTTGACTAAAATACGACCCTCGATCGAGGTCCTCTCAAATGGAGTTTTTATCTTATGAAGTTTCCTCAATGAAAATCAGGTTCCTCAGACGAAACCTGATTATTTCGAGGTGCCCTCATTTGATATCTTATGATGTCCGTCATTTAAAAAATAGTGACCTCAATCATAACATCCTTTTGATCAGGGGATTCTCATTCGAATGAGATCCTTATTTTTTCAGGTTTCTTGTAAAATAATAATATTCAGAAAATAATTCCACTCTTTTTATAAACAAGTTTTGTCTAATTAATTCCTCGCTTTAAAAGATAGACTAAAGGAAATACAAGACTTGAAGCCTTATCAAGTCTCAAAATGTCTTTCATTTGAAAAGTCGAGTCAGATACGGTTGTCTATGTCATAACGCTTTGTCTTTTTATCTTCAATGACATGAAATTAAAACTCAATAGACTCGATAAAAAGAAACTATGATACAATGAGTTTGCTCTGGAATAAAACCAATACAAAATAAACTCAAGGAGTCGAAAATATGTCCTTATAAATCTCCTCATTTGGATATTCCAGGAAAAAAACAAAATTAAAAAGATCCAGAAAAATACTGAATCAAATACCTATACTTCAATCTACCTGTCCACAATCCCCGTGAGATAGAATCGATTATGATGTAAGATTTTTTTATCCACACTAAATAAACATCATTGGATTTATAAGTCCCGTACACATAAATAAATACCACAATAATATATTATGAATCAATCAATTAAGCCAAAAGATAATCATATGAGGATTTGCTCAATGAGATAAGTGACAAATGAAAGCATGAAAATACGAATATCAATAATATATAGTCCAAATATCCATATCTCTAACATGATACAAAGTAAATAAATAAAAAACACAAGTGGGTGAAAGGTGCAAGATAATATAAAATGTATGAAATTCCATGTGACACCCCGACTAATTAAATACCGGGTAGCTACTCCTTTATTCAAATTAATACAAAATGTCAAGTTGGTTCAGTTCGTAGCATTACTGTCGAAAAATATTTTTACAATTACTAGCCACCTAATACTTAAAAAGTGAGTTGTCAATTTTTAATAAATTAGATTAACGTACAACCAAATTAAATTATGAAATACTAATACCAAAACCACATGACAGTCACAATAGAATAACAATGTAATAACATGAATCTGGAGGAATACTCCTCATTTCAATCCGAATACTGAAATAAACCAAATGCAAAGTCTGAATCATTAATTAATTACATCCAAAAATGAAATAAACCGAATAAATAAATTGTCTCTAAGAGAGAAAAAGGGCGAAATGCCCTACAGATAAATAAGTCTGAAATGGAATCAAGGTAGAAAGTGAAAGCGTCTAAACTTGAGGTCCTGTAACTTCCACAGTAGTTACACCATGTCACTGGAATAGAACTCCTAAGCCTGGTGTCCATGTGGATGGGCACCTAAAAGGTTTCTACAAGAAAGATATATTTGAAAGCAAACGGGTCAAAGCCCGATTGTGAAAACAGGTTAAAATATAGCAAGTGTTTAATGTCATTAAATAGTGAATATGAAATACATGATAGTGCGTGCTCTCACATGAGTTCCTCCAATCTCAACTACTGTGCATGCCTATCGTACCCGTACCCGTTCCAGTTATTCCACTATCCAACTAGTCCAATACATAATCTAACTTTGCTATACTATTCATGGTTTAATTCTCGACATCTTAATATAAACTGAGAGTTTTAATCTCATTCCTTAGAATTAGTTATAAGGATTACTAAGAGTTTTTCCCATTTTTAACTCTACAACGATGGTATAAATTATTCACACTTTCATTTATATGAACAGTCCATTTCAATTTTTCAATATATCAATCTCATCATAATTATACAATACTGGCACCCCTAGACTAAGTTGCGGTGCACACATACTCTGCTATTAAATCCCGGTACATCACGTACATAGGGACCACATATTTCGAATATCTCAGGAACCATTTCGATAAGTAACAATCAGACAAAATGGAGGCGAACATAGTTCACATCACATGCATCACACACATATCTACGCACCCATGATCAGCAGACTTATTAACTCCCCAATAAGTCATTACCTGACCTATGTCCTCGAAGTACCAATCTAAATCCCCCCGTAGGCACACAAAGATTAGATGGCCCTAATCGAACGCCGACCTCCCGTGATAGCAAGTATGGTAGGTATGTTATACACAGATAACCACATATACTAAGCATTTACACATCTTAGAAATATTATAATATTAATAAAGGTATATTTACATTCTCATACCGCCATTAAATGTTGCACGCTTACAAGTCCCCGAATAATATACATCATAGTTTATCAATCCTTCTCACGTCGCAAATTCAAGTACTTATATCCTAACCCATAGTAGTCACCCGGTTTATTATAAAATTCTAAGTTTTAATCCTCAACGTACTCCAATCTCGCAACTATACCCACTAATCAACAAGGGGAGAATAACACTCAATTAAATAAGTTTACGAAAAGTTCAAAACTAAAATCGGGCCTAAAAAGACCATTATGTGAACTCATTAGAAGTCACTGAAATCTCGTTCGAATGAGTGTCGTTCGAACGAATGACTTCAAACGAACTCTGAACTTGTTAGAAGTGACACTGGCATCTCATTAGAAACTCGTTCGAATGAGGTCGTTCGAACGACCTCGGTTGGTCTTCTAACGAGATGGCAGGGAACGCCCAGAATTTTTCCCCATTACATTTTTCACTAAATTCCTTTCTCCAAATCCATCCCAAGTTCATACTAACTACGTTTTTGTGTTGGCAAACCATTCTAGGTCACCCTAAGTCATTTCTTAACATATTTTTGGGGTCAAATCTGATTGATTAACATGTAATCGCCATAAATTCCCAAATCTTACCCAAACCCTATGAACCTGAACCCAGAATTTTATTTCACCTAAATACTCATCATTAATCCTTTTTTAAATCATCAAAGTTAAGTCTTTTGGGTACTAATTTCGACCATAAACATTCTACATGCAATTCCTATCCAAACTTATGAGTTCCACGACAAATACATTGGGTTTCCTCAAGACTTCCAAAATACATGAAGTTTCTACACTAAACATGGAGGAAATATTCATTGAAACTAATAACATCAAATCACTTGCCTTAGATTTATTCTTCGGATTTGTTGTTGGTGATTAAAGTCTGATTCTCTCCTCTTTCTGGTTGCAATTCCTTCCAAAATGATGGTGATAGGAGATGGTTTGGTTTGGAACCTCTTTTAACCTCTCTTTAACTTCTCTCAAGAACTCCCGTAGGCCATTCTTATGTTTTTGGTTGGTAATGGACTTAGTGGCTTCTCTAATAATACCTAATTTAACTCTAAAATTCGTGGGTTTTAATTCCTCAATTTTTAAAATTACCAAAATACCCTTCTAGGTTGTCGGTTTGGTCTAAAAGTGTCCCGGGACCCAAACTAAACTCCCAGCTAGTGTTTTCTGACTATTTCGACCCTTCCAGACACGTTGGCGCACTCAAAATGATCAGTCGATTGATGAAAATATAATTTACTTTTTAATCAAATAAATTTCATTCCTGACGCGACTGACACGCGCTGTGACACCCCGCCTAATAAAATACCGGTTGATCAGTCCTATACCAAATTAGAAGAGGAATCCCAGTTGGATCATCCTTAGCATCACTGTCGAAAACTTTTTAAGACTTACTAACCACCGAGTATTCCAAAAACTGGTGCCAATTTTAACTTTTTAATTTAACAAAATAGTACATGCGGAATTAAATACAAACCATTCACACAACTGAATAAATCAACTGAATAATTAATTTAAATAACTTGCCGAATAAACCATCGGCCACCAAAGTAAAATAATCCAAAACAAACATCAAACACCTGAAGGATTTCATCTGAAAACTGTACTGAGAAGTCTGGGCGACAAGCCCTAAATAAAACTAAACTGAGAAATGATTCCTACTCTAGGAATGAATGAACGATGCGTCTAATCCAAACTCCTGCTAGCATCCACATATGCTGCAGCTCCGTGTCCCTGGAATATAATATCAATCCTGGCGTCCCTATGGCTGGACACCTAAAAGGTTTTGAAAATAGTTTTATAGCAAGGGTTAGAACCCAAAACATTTTGAAAATATTTAGCAAGTGAATTAACTGCAGTAATTTAAAATGCATGAATGCGCTTCATATTTAAGTTAGTGTCGCACTCCCTTGTGGACATTCTCACCCCTCCACTATTGTGCACACCTAACGGTTACCTTAACCCCACCTAGTTGTACTACCCCGTCCAACTAGTTCTGGTATAACCTTCCCTTACCATATTACTCTAACCCGAGTATAATAATTTCTTGAATTATAAGTTATATCACAATTAACTTAATTAAATCCTCTTAAATAGTAGCATATAACCGTCTCACAAGTTATATAAAGTAAATACATCACACACTGTATTATTCCAGCAAATGAATAACTTAATTAATTTCTCATTAATTAACAGCATATAACCGTAACCCGAGTTATATAAGGTAAATACATCACACACTGTATTATTACCTACATATAATATTTACAACCATATTATACGTACCTTTACTAACATCCACACATATATCATACGTGTATCCATCTTTCCGAGTATACCCTCACCGGATGATTCACTCTAAAATGCCATCTCACTAGGTGTGCTTACAAAACCTAGTTTTCCAAGTTGGATTCGCTCACCAACCTGGTCTACTACATAAACGAATTGGAGGCGGTCATATTCCTTTCTGAAAGTGAGATAATCTCCTCACCCATGTACCGGACGCTATGACCTGGGGATATACTCGCCCTACTCCTCAAGCTAGGGGATTCACCCACATCGCACAACCTCCCTTGATAGCATTAGAGTATTTAAATTGAATAAATATCTAGTCACTGATATTTACTATCACACACAATATATATACACATATATATATACTAGCACTACACCGTATATATATAATATAAACTCCGGCTTTACCTTGTACTCAAATTATCCCGTATACTGCCTGAAATTTCCTGAGTTTGTGGCTCGACTCAACGTAATTAATTTTCTCACTTAATAATTTACCGTCTTCCCGAGTCTATGGTCCGACCCTAATATATTTAATTCACACTTCAATGTATATAATACTTTCCCTGAGTCTATGGTCCGACTCCAATTAAATTGATTAACACACCTATTAATTTAATATCTCCCCGAATCTATCACCCAATTCTAATTAAATTAACCAACACACATATTAATTTAATATCTCCCCGAGTCTATCGTCCAACTCTAATTAAATTAATTATTACACCCATTAATTTAATACTTACCCGAGTCTACAATCCGACTTTTATTTAATTAATTTACACATTAATTAATCAACACATATCCGAGTCTACAATCCGACTCTAATTAAATTAATTATCTCATTTATTAATTTAATAACTTGGTGTCACCCAACCATTATCCCCGGACTCTCTCACTTGGCCCGTACCTCCACATTTTCTGAGTCAATGTTCCAACTCCAAACTAATTACTTTCTCTCTATAATTAATTTAATGCCTTGATGTCACTTAACCAACATCCCCGGACTCGCTCACTTGGTCCAATTTACATCTCCTAATATAATACCCACATTTTTGCCTACAATGTGTCACACCTTTATTTCTATAATTTTCCCAATTATATTTGCCTATAATTATTAACATACCCGGACTCGATTCACTTGGCCCGAAATAAAATATTTCCTGAGTCTATATCCCGACTCTAAATACTTAGTTTATTCTCCAAACTTAATTCACTACCTTGGGGCCGCTTGACTAATATACCCGGATTCGCTCACTTGATCCGTATCTCATTATTTTGGAATAAAATATCTCAAATTCATCCATTAAATGCCCCACATAAATTCATCCTAGTCCCAATTACTTTTTCCCATAATTACTAGGAATAGGTGTTTTAAAATTAATTATCACAATTTACAGTATGGAAATTAATTTATAATTAATTTTCCCCTTATATCACACACAGGCCGAACTGGCCAGAATTTCCCATCATCGATCGACCCCTTCGTTACAGCCCTTCTTCCCCACTGTTTTCCACCATTAACGAACTTCATGGTTTCTAAACCATAATTTAAACCTCTAATTACATCATCCCATCATCTATACATGGTTAATCCACATTCTATTCATCATAGAGACCATTAAGATAATCAACTTCTCTACTTATCTCATAATTTTCGAAATGGGTCTTTCTCCATAAAATTCAATTTTCTGTTTTAAATCCCAATTTCCAGATTCGATTTCCACTCTTTTATGTTCCGGATTTCTCGTTCAAATCATATATACATATTCAGATATCAATCACCCATCTAAATCTTACTTTGAATCTCATTCAAGTGTTTCAAAAACAAAAACCCCATTTTGTACCCATTTACACCCAAAAACGAATTTTGGTTTACACATCACTATGATATGAATTGATTATCATGCTTTAAGAATCAAAACAGTTAACCACTTGCCTCTAAGTGTTTGTAGTGTCTGATCCGTTGTTGATGTCCCTTAATTTGGCTCCAATAACCTCCAATTTTCTTTTGATTTGTTTTTCCCCAAATCCCCTCTCAAACCCTAGGTTTAGAGTTATGTTGGCTGCCATTCCATAATCTCCCAGTTAGGTTAAAAACCCTCCATCCCGTTTTTAGGCTAATGGGCTTAATTGAAGTGGCCCAACTCTCCCCATGTGGGCCTGGCTATTTCCAAAATTACCTCGAGACCCAATTACTACCTCCGGGTACTCTTTTCTGACTATCTCGACCCATCCGGACTCAACCGTGCACTCAGAATTGGCGTCCGAATTAATTTATAAAAATCCTTATCTCACACCAAATTTAGTCTATACCGACTCCCGACTGGGATAAGTGTGTACCTTGTCATTAATACTCGAAATGACGCAATTAAATTATTACTATTAACTTAGTAAATAAATTTCCCTAAACATTAACCATTCACTCCCCGATTAATATTTAAATATATATATTGCCATAATTAATTCAATTAAAATTACAATACACAAGTAATTTAAAATTACCGAATTAATTAAATTTTAAATATACAAAAATACGGGGTGTTACATACTTCCCCCCCTTACAAAGGAATTTCGCCCTCGAAATTAAGATAAACATAGTGTTCCGATATTCACATCTTTCTCACTAGTCATGTGCTTCCAAGCCCGCTATATTTATCCCATCTGTTTCTAACCACGTTGCACAAGTATGCATTTAAAATTAACCAGGGCGCCCATACACCCTATTCCTGTGCTTAACCACATAAATTTTTTTGCCTTAATTAACCCGGGTGCCCATACACCCTATCTCCGTGCCCTACCACACGAAAGTTACCCAACTATGCTAGTCGTAACCCATAATATAACTTTGAACTCGTAGTCATATTACCTATATATATATATACATATATAATTACTGCCCGGGTACTCAACCCATGCTACGTCCAACTATCTCCCCATAAATACTTATCTCTCAACACAAAAGAATATACGCTTACCCTTATGCTACCAAAGACAACATAATACCGCACCCTTACTACCACTAGTCCTTGCACCAAATAAACCTCGAGCTATCTCTCTTTGCTCGAAAATCAATTTAACCACCCTGATTCACTTCAGTAAACATCCCCACTTACCGGGATAAAATGTGAGAACACAAAACCTCACTATGTGCCATCGCACCACGCAATACAACATATATATCCACATATATATAGGCTATACGCCCTCTCCGGTGATACCTAGTACCAACCATACCCTGGTGTCGCGGACACCAAAATTTAACTCCACTATCCACAATAGTTAAATTCCATCGCTATCCAGCCGATGTTTAAAAAATATTATCAACCCTACTCCCATAATTCTCGAAAGTAGAAATTCCTCGCATAATTCAACCAATCACTCAGTGTACGCCTCCACTTTCCCATGAAGAACACTAAGGAACTCCGCTACCCTACAGAAAGTTTACCCACATGCTATGGCTGCTACCGCCAACACACCCACTAAGTTCGACTCACCTGCGAATTCTAGTGAAAAATAAGTGTTATACTGTGACATCCTCTTTGTCACTCAACAATATACCCCATGCCCCTAGGGTAAAATAATTACTTCTATACTTCAGTTACAATGGCTGGTTCTCGGGTTTTCGGAGCAGCTTCTCCCTGCCCGAATGCACCCGTGACTTGCTTTAGTGGCTGTACATCCAGGACCTCGTCCTGTTGTTGACCCCTGCCTTGCTTAAGGCAATATCTCTTCACGTGTCTCGCTTTTCCAACAAACGAAACACTTTCTAATATGTTCACCCTGCCACTGATCCCTTCCATGCCAACCTTGTTGGAATTCCTGGCCATCCTGCCAATAGCCTCCAGTTCTAGATCGTTTGGCATGATGTCCTTGCCGGAAATCCTGACCCTGATCTCCCCCAATCTGCTGCTGGGATACCCCACTGGTATTATTCCCTTATGCCTCATCCGACTGGTTAATCCCCACTCCCTTCCCGCTTCCTTTCGCGTGGAAGCGATATTCCCAACAGTGCCGGAGTGTTGCGTTAATGACATCAGTATAGCCTACTAATGCGGAATTATCAATTAAATGTTGCTTGATTCTCCAGACTAACCCATCCATAAACTTTGCTTTCTTTCTCTTTTCCTCACTTACCTCATCCGGTACAAAATTTGCCAACGAGTGAAATCTTCCTCATAATCGGCCACTGAACGGTCTCCTTTTGAGTCTCCTCATAAAATTTTCTCCTCATTTCGGTCTCGACCGCTGAAGGAAGAATACTTGCGGTCGAACCGCACCCAAAACCCTGCAGTAGTTAGTGTGTCCCTTTCCTCAACTGTGGTGATCGACCCCCACCACTGTAGCGCCGCTCCCACTAACTAAAAGTGGTTAGCATTTATTTTCGCACCCCATCGCAATCTCCCATGCGTAGGTGACGCTGGATACCCCTCTTCCTCGACACGCTAGTACTACACCTGAACCTCCTCGCAACTCTGGTGGGTTCCCACTAAAAATAACTTCTCTTTCTTATTCGCACCCCAACGACCCCGCGTGAGTCTGAACATCCGACGCCACTAACACTTGTGGCGGGTCCCGTGGAAAGTACATTATCGTTTGCGACTACCGTCGTTTCAATCGCCCACGCCATTAGTTCGGTTACCTAAGTTGCTAAAATTATCTTTGACAGTTGCTGCCGTAACTCTTACTCCTAACGGACCTCCCTCGTCTCACCTCCCCATGCTGCCGTAGCTGCTCTCCCTCTCCTGGGCATCATCTGGAATGAGAATCGAATTGTATGAGTTCACTTTCAAATATAAATTTCGCAGAAGAACGTATATGCGCATACGTATGATAATACAACAATCCTATGATAGGGCTCTATATCAAAGATTGCTAAGCCTAAGCGTGAAAATCCGCACAGATCATAAGGACACTAGAACCTGATGCTCTGATACCATCTGTGACACCCCGCCTAATAAAATACTGGGTGATCAGTCCTATACCAAATTAAAACAGGAATCCCAGTTGGATCATCCTTAGCATCACTATCGAAAACTTTTTAAGACTTATTAACCACTTAGTATTCCAAAAACTGGTGCCAATTTTAACTATTTAATTTAACAAAATAGTACATGCGGACTTAAATACAAACCATTCACACAACACAACTGAATAAATCAACTGAATAATTAATTTAAATAACTTGCCGAATAAACCATCGACCACCAAAGTAAAATAATCCAAAACAAACATCAAACACCTGAAGGATTACATCTGAAAACTGTACTGAGAAGTCTGGGCGACAAGCTCTAAATAAAACTGAACTGAGAAATGATTCCTACTCTAGGAATGAATGAACGATGCGTCTAATCCAAAACCCTGCTAGCATCCACATATGATGCAGCTCCGTGTCCCTGGAATAGAATATCAATCCTGGCGTCCCTATGGCTGGACACCTAAAAGGTTTTGAAAATAGTTTTATAGCAAGGGTTAGAACCCAAAACATTTTGAAAATATTTAGCAAGTGAATTAACTGCAGTAATTTAAAATGCATGAATGCTCTTCATATTTAAGTTAGTGTCGCACTCCCTTGTGGACATTCTCACCCCTCCACTATTGTGCACACCTAACGGTTACCTTAACCCCACCTAGTTGTACTACCCCGTCCAACTAGTTCTGGTATAACCTTCCCTTACCATATTACTCTAACCCGAGTATAATAATTTCTTGAATTATAAGTTATCTCACAATTAACTTAATTAAATCCTCTTAAATAGTAGCATATAACCGTCTCACAAGTTATATAAAGTAAATACATCACACACTGTATTATTCCAGCAAATGAATAACTTAATTAATTTCTCATTAACTAACAGTATATAACCGTAACCCGAGTTATATAAGGTAAATACATCACACGCTGTATTATCACCTACATATAATATTTACTACCATATTATACGTAACTTTAATAACATCCACACATATATCATACGTGTATCCATCCTTCCGAGTATACCCTCACCGGATGATTCACTCTAAAATGCCATCTCACTAGGTGTGCTTACAAAACCTAGTTTTCCAAGTTGGATTCACTCACCAACCTAGTCTACTAAATAAACGAATTGGAGGCGGTCATATTCCTCCTGAAAGTGAGATAATCTCCTCACCCATGTACCGGACTCTATGACCTGGGGATATACTCGCCCTACTCCTCAAGCTAGGGGATTCACCCACATCGCGCAACCTCCCTTGATAGCATTAGAGTATTTAAATTGAATAAATATCTAGTCACTGATATTTACTATCACACACAATATATATACACATATATATATACTAGCACTACACCATATATATATAATATAAACTCCGGCTTTACCTTGTACTCAAATTATCCCGTATACTGCCTGAAATTTCCTGAGTTTGTGGCTCGACTCAACGTAATTAATTTTCTCACTTAATAATTTACCGTCTTCCCGAGTCTGTGGTCCAACCCTAATATATTTAATTCACACTTCAATGTATATAATACTTTCCCTGAGTCTATGGTCCGACTCCAATTAAATTGATTAACACACCTATTAATTTAATATCTCCCCGAATCTATCACCCAATTCTAATTAAATTAACTAACACACATATTAATTTAATATCTCCCCGAGTCTATCGTCCAACCCTAATTAAATTAATTATTACACCCATTAATTTAATACTTACCCGAGTCTACAATCCAACTTTTATTTAATTAATTTACACATTAATTAATCAACACATATCCGAGTCTACAATCCGACTCTAATTAAATTAATTATCTCATTTATTAATTTAATAACTTGGTGTCACCCAACCATTATCCCCGGACTCTCTCACTTGGCCCGTACCTCCACATTTTTCGAGTCAATGTTCCAACTCCAAACTAATTACTTTCTCTCTATAATTAATTTAATGCCTTGATGTCACTTAACCAACATCCCCGGACTCGCTCACTTGGTCCAATTTACATCTCCTAATATAATACCCAAATTTTTGCCTACAATGTGTCACACCTTTATTTCTATAATTTTCCTAATTATATTTTCCTATAATTATTAACATACCCGGACTCGATTCACTTGGCCCGAAATTAAATATTTCCCGAGTCTATATCCCGACTCTAAATTACTTAGTTTATTCTCCAAACTTAATTCACTACCTTGGGGTCGCTTGACCAATATATCCGGATTCGCTCACTTGATCCGTATCTCACTATTTTGGAATAAAATCTCTCTAATTCATCCATTAAATGCCCCACATAAATTCATCCTAGTCCCAATTACTCTTTCCCATAATTACTAGGAATAGGTGTTTTAAAATTAATTATCACAATTTACAGTATGGAAATTAATTTATAATTAATTCTCCCCTTATATCACACGCAGGCCGAACTGGCCAGAATTTCCCATCATCGATCGATAGATGCCCCCGATCGATCGATCGCCCCCTTCGTTACAGCTCTTCTTCCCCACTGTTTTCCACCATTAACGAACTTCAAGGGTTCTCAACCATAATTTAAACCTCTAATTACATCATCCCATCATCTACACATGGTTAATCCACATCCTATTCATCATAGAGACCATTAAGATAATCAACTTTTCTACTTATCTCATAATTTTCGAAATGGGTCTTTCTCCATAAAATTCAATTTTCTGTTTTAAATCCCAATTTCCAGATTCGATTTCCACTCTTTTATGTGTCGGCTTTCTCCTTCAAATCATATATACATATTCAGATATCAATCACCCATCTAAATCTTACTTTGAATCTCATTCAAGTGTTTCAAAAACAAAAACCCCATTTTGTACCCATTTACACCCAAAAATGAATTTTGGTTTACACATCACTATGATATGAATTGATTATCATGCTTTAAGAATCAAAATAGTTAACCACTTGCCTCTAAGTGTTTGCAGTGTCTGATTCGTTGTTGATGTCCCTTAATTTGGCTCCAATAACCTCCAATTTGCTCTTAATTTGTTTTTCCCCAAATCCCCTCTCAAACCCTAGGTTTAGAGTTATGTTGGCTGCCATTCCTTAATCTCCCAATTAGGTTAAAAACCCTCCATCCCGTTTTTAGGCTAATGGGCTTAATTAATGTGGCCCAACTCACCCCGTGTGGGCCCGACTATGCCCAAAATTACCACGAGACCCAATTACTACCCCCGGGTACTCTTTTCTGACTATCTCGACCCATCCGGACTCAACCGCGCACTCAGAATTGGCGTCCGAATTAATTTATAAAAATCCTTATCTCACACCCAATTTAGTCTATACCGACTCCCGACTGGGATAAGTGTATACCTTGTCATTAATACTCGAAATGACGTAATTAAATTATTACTATTCACTTAGTAAATAAATTTCCCTAAACATTAACCATTCAGTCCCCGATTAATATTTAAATATATATATTGCCATAATTAATTCAATTAAAATTACAATACACAAGTAATTTAAAATTCCCGAATTAATTAAATATTAAATGTACAAAAATACGGGTTGTTACACGCGCGTCCCAATTAAATTTCCCAAATTGTCATATTTCTGCCTCGTGACAATTTTAACATTTTCAATACTCATATATTACCATAAATTCTCAGTAATATTTTATTTTAACATCATAATCAAATACCAACTCACTTCTCGCTTGTATTTATTTTCGGATTAATTTCCAAATTTATTCTCATTTAATTTAATTAATCCAATAAATAAAAATGAATAAAATTACCGGGTATTACATACTTCCCCCCTAATAACTGAATTTCATCCCGAAATTCGAAACTAGAGAATACCTGGTACAAATAGCTCTGGGTAACGTTCGCGCATCTCATCCTCGCGCTCCCATGTGGACTCCTCGGCATTATGATGCCGCCACTGTACGCGTACTAACGGTACTATCTTTGACCTCAGTTTCCTCTCGTTGTGGTCCAGAATGGCAATTGGCCCCTCCTCGTAGGAACTATCGGGCTGCAGATCGATGTCCTCTAAAGCTATATGAGTATGGGCCAAATCGTCCCTAGGATATCTCCTTAGCGAGGAGATATGGAACACGTCATGAATTCTATGCAAGTGCTCCGGTAACCCAAGCCTATACGTATTGGCCCAAATCCCTCGATGATGGGAAACGGCCCCACATATCTTGGTGATAGTTTACCCTTCTTCCCAAAACGCATAATCCCTTCATCGGAGATACTCTGAGTAACACCTGGTCTCCCACCTTGAACTCTCTGAAGAACCTCTTGGCATCAGTATAGCTCTTCTGTCGGTCCTGAGCTACCCGAATACGGCTCCCTATATCCTTGTCGAAGTATCCTGAATCACATCTGGCCCAAGGAGTTTGTTGTCCCCCACCTCTAACCAACATGCTGGGGAACGACAAGGCCTACCGTACAAAGCCTCGAATGGAGCCATGCCAATGGTGAAGTGATAGGAGTTATTATAAGCAAACTCCACCAGTGGAAGGTAATGCTCCCAACCACCTCCAAAGTCTAGGATGCACATACGCAACATGTCCTCTAACATCTGATTCATCCTCTCGGTTTGCCCATCTGTCTGCGGGTGATACACCGTACTTAGCCGCAACTCCGTACCCATGGCCTCCTGGAAACTCTTCCAAAATCATGAAATAAATATCTTGTCTCGATTAGACACGATATTGAGAGGCATCCCGTGAAGTCTCACTATCTCCGCTATGAAAATTTGGGCATACTGTCCCGTAGTGTAGTCTGTCCGTGCTGGCAGAAAATGAGCAACTTTGGTCAGCCGATTCCACGATTACCCATATGTAATCGTGACCCCTCTGTGACGTGGGAAACCCCGTGATGAAATCCATGGAAACGCTCTCCCATTTCTACATAGGAACCTCTAACGGTTGTAGAAGTCCTACCGGTCTCTGATGGTCCACCTTTACCAGCTGATAAGTGGCACATTTAGAAATAAACTCGATAATATCTCTTCTTATCCCGCTCCACCAGTACTGTCGTCTCATATCCTGGTACATCTTATCCCCACCAGGATGTACCGCGAACCATGAGACTCTGTCATTACCTCGTATCGCAAGTCTTCCCCTTTCGGAACAACCAATCTCCCATTGAAGCATAATCCCCCATCTGAACTAACGATATAGGACTCGGCTCCCTCTGCTAGTAATCGCACTATCTGCTCCTGACAGAATGAGTCCTTTGCCTGGGGCTGTATCACTCTCATAACAATCTGCGGCGTAATAGTCATCACGAACATGAATGATCGGGCCACTGCATCCTGGTGTCCCAACTCCTTCCACTTTGTTTTCCACACTTCGTCCACCTTACCTACTGGCCTACGGCTCAACGCGTCTGCTACCACGTTAGCCTTTCCTGGGTGGTACTGGATATCGAACTGATAATCCTTCACAAACTCAAGCCAACGACGTTGACGCATATTAAGTTCCTTCTGTGTGAAGAGGTACTGTAGAGACTTATGGTCTGTAAACAAACGAAATTTCTCCCTCAGGAGATAGTGTCTTCAAATTCGAAGAGAAATACGACTGCCGCTAACTCCAAGTCGTGTGTGGGGTAATTCTTCTCGTGAGGCTTAAGCTTACGGGAAGAATAAGCTATAGCCCGACTCTCATGTCGCAGTACACCTCCAAGTTCTTGTAGGGACACATCGGTGTAGACTAGATACTTAACTCCCGATCTGGACAATGCTAACACAGACGCTGAGGTCAACTTGTCCTTCAACTCATCGAATGCCAACTGACAGGCATCGCTCCAGATTAATGGCACACCTTTGCGAGTCAGATGTGTCAAAGGACCCGCTATCTTTGAGAATCCCCGAATAAACCTCCTATAGTATCCTGCTAAGCCCAAGAAACTACGGATTTCAGTCAGTGTCGTGGGCTGTCCCCACTCCCTCACCGTCGATAAATATCCTGGATCAACAGATATCCCCCGGTCTAAAATGATATGCCCCAAAAATTATACCTACTTCAGCCAAAACCCACACTTCTCGTACTTCGTATATAGCTCGTTCTGACGCAACGTCTGCAAAACCTGTTTTAAATGCTTCGCCTGCTCCTCCTCTGTCTGGGAGTAAACCACAATGTCATCGATAAAGACGATGATGAATTGGTCAAGGAACTCTATGAATACCCTATTCATCAAGTCCATAAACACGGCTGGAGCATTGGTTAGGCCAAAAGGCATAACTCGAAACTCATAGGAACCATATCTCGTCAAGAAAGTAGTCTTCGAGACGTCTTGTTCCCTGATACGCAACTAATGGTATCCTGATTGCAAGTCAATCTTTAAGAAGAAGGAAGTTCCTCTCAACTGGTCGAATAAGTCATCGATTCGGGGCAACGGATACTTATTCCGTATCGTGACTTTATTCAACTCCCGGTAATCTACAAACAACCTCAATGATCCATCTCTCTTCTTTATGAACAACACAGGGGCACCCCACAACGAAGTACTCCTATGGATAAACCCCTGACCCAACAACTACTCTATCTGATCCCTTAGCTCTCTCAAATCCGTTGGAGCCATACGGTAAGGTACGGGGGCAATTGGTCGAGTGCCCGGCGTCAAATCGATAACAAAATCTATCTCTCTACTAGGAGGTAATCCAGCTATATTCTGAAATACATCAGCGAACTCACTAACAACGGGAATCGAATCGAGTGGTATTACCACTTCCTTAGAGGTCTCCTCCTCTATATAAGACAAATGTATAGACGATCCTCCCTCAGAACGAGGCATCGCCACTAAGAACATATCTTGCTCGGGAATGGCAAAAATAATACTCCTGCTGAAATAATTAATCATGGCTCGGTACGCAACTAGCCAATCCATACCAACGATCGCATCGTACTCAGTCATATCTAATACTAACATATCAGCAGGTAAAGTAAACCTCCCGATCTCTATACCCACACCTCTACAACCCCTACTCAACGGTGAATCTACATAAGTAATCCTGCTCTTTGCAGTGTCTAACAACCCCATAGTGCGTGCAAATCTCGTGGATATGAAACAGTGTGTGACCCCCGTATCAAATGAAATACGCCCCATAGTTACCTGAATAGAGAACATACCCTCAATAACAGGTGGAACCTATGGGACTACGTCCTGCTGGAGCTGATAAACTCTCCCTTAATGAAGCTGTCCCTGCTGGACTGGGACTGCTGTGATAGGTGGCAAAGCTGGCATCTGCGGTGGTGCTGGGAGGGCGGCGGGAAACATAGGCCTCTGGGGCTCATGTCGAGCACCCTGCTGCTGCTGTTGTGGGGATCTACCCCTATCAGGACACTCCTGGCGCTTATAGCCAATCTTTCCACAAGTAAAACATTTCCTCGGAAAATTTCCCCCTCTACGACCCTGCTGTCCACGACCCTGGTGGCCGTTGCCATTCCTCCCCTGGCTGTGCTGGCCCTGATAAAACTGCTGCTATTGGCCATACTGGTCGTGCTGACCCTGCTGGCCATGACGAAAACCTCCCTGTCCATTTTTGAAAACCCCAGATCTAAATCTCTTAGAATCCCCCTGCTGGGAACTCTGATCACCCTGCCTGTGCTGACCCTGAACTGATTGTGCCCCGTTGGCACCATTTCCCCCTGTCCTGCCCTGATGGTTAGACTCTCCTGATCGCTTACCCTCTGACAAATGAAAGCGGTGGTTCTGGCAGTGAAGCAGTGCTACGTTAACCACATCGGAATAAGTGGACAACGAGAGATTTCCCAGTAAATGCTGACGGATCCTCCAAGTCAACCCATCTATGAACTTCTGTATCTTCTTCTCTTCTATCGGAATCTCATCGGGGACGATGTTCAAGAGACTTTTGAACTCGACCTCATATTCAGCCACTGTCTTCCCCTCCTGCCTGAGGTTCATCAACTTCCTCCTCATCTCGGTGTGAACGTTTGAGGGAAAATACTTGCGATCGAACCGTACCCAGAACTCCTGAATAGAAAAAATATCTCTCTCCTCCGCGGTGGTAATGGACTCCCACCACTGTAATGCTGACCCTACAAGCTTAAATGTAGACAATATCTATCTCTGTACATCCGTACACTCGTACATCCTCAAGTGCCTTTGGATGTCCTTCTTCCACTGACTGGACACAACGACGTCGGAGCTACCTGCAAACTCCGGAGGGTGTGCATTCTGAAAAGCATCACGAACACATTCCCAAGCAGACGGGAATGCATGAGCCTATACTGGCGCTACTACTGGCGCCTGGGGTGGTGCCTGCTACACAACTGCTAGGGCGACATTTATCGCTTGGGCTACAATAGCGAAAACCTCTGCGGCATTCATGGATCCCTGAACTGGTACAGGCTGTGGCTCGGGCTGAGCATCCCAGGGAACTCTCTGTGCACGTCGTGGAGGCATCTGAAATGAGAGTAAATTTTTATAAGTTCGCAGTTATTATCTCAAAATAGCTGAAGAGCGTATGATACACAAAAGAGTACAACGATCCTATAATATAGGGCTCTACATCAAAGAACGCTTAGCAGAAATATAATAAGCCGTACAGATCCTAAGAACACTAGAACCTCATGCTCTGATACCACCTGTGACACCCCCGACTAATTAAATACCGGGTAGTTACTCCTTTATTCAAATTAATACAAAATGTCAAGTTGGTTCAGTACGTAGCATCACTGTCGAAAAACATTTTTACAATTACTAGCCACCTAATACTTAAAAAGTGAGTTGTCAATTTTAAATAAATTAGATTAACGTACAACCAAATTAAATTATGAAATACTAATACCGCAACCACATGACAGTCACAATAGAATAACAATGTAATAAGATGAATCTGGAGGAATACTCCTCATTTCAATCCGAATACTGAAATAAACCAAATGGAAAGTCTGAATCATTAATTAATTACATCCAAAAATGAAATAAACCGAATAAATAAATTGTCTCTTAGAGAGAAAAGGGGCGACATGCCCTACAGATAAACAAGTCTGAAATGGAATCAAGGTAGAAAGTGAAAGCGTCTAAACTCGAGGTCCTGTAACTTCCACAGCAGCTACAACACGTCACTGGAATAGAACTCCTAAGCCTGGTGTCCTTGTGGCTTGGCACCTAAAAGTTTTTTACAAGAAAAATAGATTTGAAAGCAAACGGGTCAAAGCCCGATTGTGAAAACAGTTTAAAATATAGCAAGTGTTTAATGTCATTAAACAGTGTATATAAAATACATGATAGTGCGTGCTCTCACATGAGTTCCTCCCCTCTCAACTATTGTGCACGCCTATCGTACCCGTACCCGTTCCAGTTATTCCACTATCCAACTAGTCTAATCCATAAACTAACTTTGCTATACTATTCATGGTTTAATTCCCAACATCTTAATATAAACTGAGAGTTTTACTCTCATTCCTCAGAATTAGTTATAAGGATTACTAAGAGTTTTTTCCCATTTTTAACTCTACAACGATGGTATAAATTATTCACACTTTTATTTATATGAACAATCCATTTCAATTTTTCAATATATCAATCTCATCATAATTATACAATACTGGCACCCCTAGACTAAGATGCGGTGCACACATACTCTACTATCAAATCCCGGTACATCACGTACATAAGGACCACATATTTCGAATCTCTCAGGAACCGTTTCGATAAGTAACAATCACACATAATGGAGGCGTACATAGTTCACATCACGTGGGTCACACACATACCTACGCACCCATGATCAGCAGACTTATTAACTCCCCAATAAGTCATTCTCTGACCTATGTCCTCGAGGTACCAATCTAAATCCCCCCGTAGGCACACAAAGATTAGATGGCCCTAATCGAACGCCGACCTCCCGTGATAGCCAGTATGGTAGGTATGTTATACACAAATAACCACATATACTAAGAATTTACACATATTAGATATCTTATAATTTTAATAAAGGTATATTTACATTCTTATACCGCCATTAAATGTTGCACACTTACAAGTCCCCGAATAATATACATCATAGATTATCAATCCTTCTCACGTCGCAAATTCAAGTACTTATATCCTAACCCATAGTAGTCACCCGGTTTATTATAAAATTCTAAGTTTTAATCCTCAACGTACTCCAATCTCGCAACTATACCCACTAATCAACAAGGGGAGAATAACACTTAATTAAATAAGTTTACGAAAAGTTCAAAACTAAAATCGGGCCTAAAAAAACCATTATGTGAACTCATTAGAAGTCACTGAAATCTCGTTCGAACGAGTGTCGTTCGAACGAATGACTTCAAACGAACTCTGAACTCATTAGAAGTGACACTGGCATCTCATTAGAAACTCGTTCGAACGACCTCGGTTGGTCTTCTAACGAGATGGCAGGGAACGCCCAGAATTTTTCCCCATTACGTTTTTCACCAAATTCAATTATTTAAATTCATCCCAAGTTCATACTAACTACGTTTTTGTGTTAGCAAACCATTCTAGGTCACCCTAAGTCATTTCTTAACATATTTTTGGGGTCAAATCTGATTGATTAACATGTAATCGCCATAAATTCCCAAATCTTGCCCCAAACCCTATGAACCTGAACCCAAAATTTTATTGCACCTAAATACTCATCATTAATCATTTTTTAAATCATCAAAGTTAAGTCTTTTGGGTATTAATTTCGACCATAAACATTCTACATGCATTTCCTATCCAAACTTATGAGTTCCACGACAAATACATTGGATTTCCTCAAGACTTCCAAAATACATGAAGTTTCTACACTAAACATGGAGGAAATATTCATTGAAACTAATACCATCAAATAACTTGACTTAGATTTGTTCTTCGGATTTGTTGTTGGTGATTAAAGTCTGATTCTCTCCTCTTTCTGGTTGCATATCCTTCCAAAATGATGGTGATAGGAGATGGTTTGGTTTAGAACCTCTTTTAACCTCTCTTTAACTTCTCTCAAGAACTCCCGTAGCCCATTCTTATGTTTTTGGTTGGTAATGGCCTTAGTGGCTTCTCTAATAATACCTAATTTAACTCTAAAATTCGTGGGTTTTAATTCCTCAATTTTTAAAATTACCAAAATACCCTTCTGGGTTGCCGGTTTGGCCTAAAAGTGTCCCAGGACCCAAACTAAACTCCCGGCTAGTGTTTTCTGACTATTTCGACCCTTCCGGACACGTTGGCACACTCAAAATAACCATTCAGTTGATAAAAATATAATTTATTTTTTAATCAAATAAATTTCATTCCTGACGCGATTGACACGCGTGTCCCAATTAAATTTCCCAATTTGTCATATTTCTGCCTCGTGACAATTTTAACATTTTCAATACTCATATATTACCATAAATTTTCAGTAATATTTTATTTTAACATCATAATCAAATACCAACTCACATCTCGCTAGTATTTATTTTCGGATTAATTTCCAAATTAATTCTCATTTAATTTAATTAATCCAATAAATAAAAATGAATAAAATTACGGGGTATTACATTCCACACAAGCTATCTAGTAGGAATACGAATCAACTCGAAATTTGAAAACATTAGATATACACCACTTATGTTATGTAGGAACCCTTTGATGCAACACATAGTTGGAAATATTTACAAGTAAACCATATCAAAATATGTTGAGTGTTCATACGTTCATATCGATTAAGACCTAAAATAAATCGCTTACGTTAACATTTTAATAAGGCAAAAAAAAATCACATATTAAACGAAATTTGCAATCCCACTGATCTTTAACTTATAATTACCTCAAACACGTGGTTTTGATTTCCTTTTTATTTTTCATAGTATGCATTTACTTTGATATTCTACTTTTTTCCTCTCATTAGAACATAAAGGTAAGTTATTGCCAATTGTTGCTATCACCCCTTTTAGGTAGAACTTAGCAAAGCATCTCTCATGATTTTTAATTAACTTCACAACCAATGGTTTTTACATGGACATCCCAAAAATCTAGCGAAGAAAATATGACCCGATTGAGTGAAAATAATTTTTTAGAAATTTTTCTATTCAAAATTGAAGATACACCCTAGTCAACTCGTGCACGTGTGAGCGATATGACAATGACCAGAACATAATGAACATTACTCGTTCTCAGATGACTTCATAAGAATGATTAAACAAACATGCATAGGTTCACACTACCTTCCAAAGAGTTTAATCCAAGAATAAAGATATAAATACCAAGATGTGTTCCAAAAAATTTTAATCATCTCAACACAATCTATCCAGAAAGATCACAAAAACATTTTTTTTTTTTTTGTATTTTTGTAAAAAAATTTAAAAACAAAATTTATTTTGTTTTTCTTAAATAACTCAAAATAAAACAAAATCCTTTTGTATTTATCATTTATAAAACGAAAACAAAAATGTAAAAAAACTTAAAGAGAAACCTCTTGGTATTTTTTTTTCTTATTTTTCAAAAACATATAAAAAAATAAAATGATACACATCTAATCAAGGGTATAAAACATTATGCAATAAAATACAATCCTAGACTAGAATACAATTCACACTAATCGTAGGAAAGAAAATCAACAATAGACAAAGCTAGTCTATGGAGAGAAGCAGACAACTCACCTGTCAAGAGAAAACTCTTTACCTACTAGAGGTTCTGAGAGATGTGTGCCCAAGGAATATGGTGAGAGCATTAAGCCTATGAACCAATTTTGCAATGAAATCTAGTTTCCTAACCTAAATAAATATAAAAATGGGAACACGGGGTTTGGATATTGGTTTGGTCCTAGCTTTAGAAGTTACTTTATCCTTGGGATTCAAAGCTACAAACTTCATATCTTAAGTCACATCATCAATTTTTCCAATGAGATTCCTAATCCTTTGACCTAAGTGATTCGAATCCAAGTTTTGACTAGTGAAAGGGTTGGTTCTAGACATCCTAGAGACTCTCCTAAGATAAAAACATGCTTGTTTAATCTTTTAACTAAAATGGTCCCGAATTTAGGAATAGACCATTTAAGTAGACTAAGCCAAGTCCAGTCCTGCTCTTTGAGGATTAGATGGCGTAAGGAACATCTTCCCCAACTTTTTCGTTCTCTATTAAATGTCAACCTTCACTTTCTTATATTTACCAAGGTATTTCATTAACCCGACATCCTCATCCTCAACAAGCTTCAAGCTCGAGAAGACTCAAGAAATGCCTTATTTTGGCTATTAACCTTGTCATGCAAAATATCACTCTCTGCATCCCCTTCTTTAGGCTTCTTAACAAGAGTAGCTTCATGATCCTTTAATTGACTCACAAGTGCTCCACCTTCATTCGTTGCATAAATATCATCCTTTCACTTCATAAGCTTAGCTATGAGCCTAAGGTTTTCTTTCTCCTTTTTAATAGGAATAGTAAGAATCTTAGGAAAAGCTTATTCATTGTCAACCTCCTTAACACCTTGGTACCTATTCATGATTGGCATGCTACCCTATTATTCTCAACTTTATCTTCTACAAAGGAAGATTTAAGGCTATACACATCCTTGATGGCGGTGAATGAAGTAATGTTACACTCAATTAAAGACTCACTCATGGATACCGAGTCACTATCACTAAGAGTGACATTCAAATTATTATTGCCTTTACTCCTTAGTTTACTGGGACACTCGAGTGGCTTGTTAAAATAAATTATCGTTTGAATCATCTCCCTGAATCCCTTTTTACTATACCATCATAGTTTTTATTAACTCTATTATCATGCGAGACATCATCAAAACCATCAAACAAAGGTGGACGATAAACTGAACTACCTTGCATAGACAACCCCTCGGGATACATAGTAAAACTCCTCTCTAATACTAGTTTTTAAACATGTATGCACCAAAGGGTTTACGTTCAATTAATTAATTTCTAAATTAATTACAACTTCAAAACAAATTAAATCCTTTTTAATTTGAACCATTTTTAATTACCAAATAAAATTAATTAGGGCAAGCTTACATGTAAGTGATTATCAACAGAAGAAAATAAACCCAATCACAAAAAATCACAGATGGATTTAGAGTGGAAACCCTCGCAGGAAAAACCACTATCACCCCAACCACACAAGTCCACTAATACCGAATAATGTTTCAGGTCTTAGAAGGGCTCAAACACGACTTATATATATAACAACAATAACAACCACGATACCTCTCCTTCGCACTCTGATCCTTTGCCTTTCCTCATACTAGCAATAGCCACTCTAGTCTAAGAATTATATGCACGACCTCCAAGGTCTTAGTATCAACTTACCTCGGTTGAAAACGATCTTCCCACACAATCTGAACACGCTAATCACCCACATAATTTCTCATGCAATTCTTCTTCCAATGTATAATATTTTCAAGAAATTACAAATTTCAGGCCTTCCTTGAAAGAATGGAAATTGATATGCTCTCATAATTTCAAAGGACTCTCCCAAAACTAAGAAAATGATTTTGTAAAACTAGGAATATTACTTTGAAAGACTCATTTATGAAGTTACTTATATTATAGCAATAAAAAAAACTTAACTAAAGCATATTTCCAAAAATTATGGCCCTCATTTGGACCAGATGCCCATGTACGAATTAGGTCACTTTTGATTGAGGTATTCTTAAACGAAGATTAAATTTAATGAAGTGCCCTACACGAAAATCGGGTTCCTCCTACGAAACTTGCTTCTTTCTAGGTGCCCTCGTTTGAAGGAGATTATCTTTTAATGTCCACCATTTAAAAAATAGTGACCTTAGTCAAAACATCCTTTCCATAGAGGGAATCTCGTTTGAATGAGATCCTTATTTTTCGAGGTTTCTCTTAAAATAAAAAATATTTAAAAATATATTTTCCACTATTTTTAAAAATAAGTTTTTCCCATTCAAATACTCACTTTAAAAGATAAATAAATTAAATACAAAACTTGAAAATCTTACAAAACCTTAAAATGTCTTTTGTTTGAAAAGCCCACTCTACTACGGACTTATGTCACGATTTTGTATCTCTTTGTCTTTAATGATATGAAATTATGATGCAATAAACTTGATACAAAGATAATATGACACAAAGAGTTTGTTATGGACTTAAGTCAAAATAAAGTAAACATAAGAAGTGTAAAACACGTTCTTACACTAAATGAACTAGTTATTCGAGATCGATTTGTGTTTCTCGAGATGAAAAATCATCAAGATCGACGCATGAATTAAATGAGTTAAACTCGGTACCTTATTAATCTCATCTCGATTATCAATGATCATACTAAAATAATATAAAAAAAATCAAGTTAGTCACCGAATTGTGTTTATTTTCTCAGAAACTCATTAAGCTCGACTCATAAATTAAACTCTGTAAGATTGAACAAATTTTTAATTATATTTAATTTTCAGAAATCATTTTTATAACTCGAATTGAGTGTTTACACCCCTAATATAAATCAGACTTAAAAGTATTTGAGCACATTTTACTTTTTGGATCGCTATGTGCAGTGAACATTGATCAACCACCAATAACTTAAAGAGATTGCAGGGTTGGCACTGAGATTTTGAGGGCCTAATGAAACATGAGATTTTCTATACTGTATACGCATATTTTTAAATATATATGCGAGTTTATTGAATATATAAATGTTAATTTTTCATATATGATAATGGACAAGGGAATAACAAGGCTCTGTGGGTTGTTCCACATTTGGCGATGGTTTGACATTAAGTTTGTCGAGATGCCTTGAGGATGGTCTGAGAAGTCCTCTCATCAAGTTTCCTACAAAATGGGATGATAGGTAGGGAGAACAGATGAAAGACATTGGTTATTGGTGTATGTATACATATATTTAATAACCTTATTTATGCTCATGAAGTTTATATAATTTATAGTATAATAATATATGTATACTCATGTGTCCCCGCATCACTCGTATTATCTTATTCTGAGTACAAAATACTTTTTGAGTCTTATCCTAGGTCATTTCGGTAAAGCATCACATTCTATGGAAAGCTTCATCAGACTTATCCCAAATCATTCATGATCACGAATGTTGGATTGCCACTTAAGTTGAGGTAAGAAGACTTTGATTAAAGTTAAACACTTTGTCATATCTAAATTAACTTTTTTGTAAAATGGAAAATAGATTTGTGTGTGCATGTGTTGGTTTGGTTTTGGTATTTGATAATATATGTGTTCATGAATACTCTTCATATAGAAAATATACTTTAAAAGTTCATTACATGTGTATTTCAAATGTAGGTTTAAGTAAGGTTCAACTTTCATGACTTTTTACTGTAATGACCAAGTTTAAGACTTTTGCTAACCATTCGCCTCAGCTAAGCAAAACTTTTCTTCAGCAAAGAACTGAGTTCAGATGTCACATGGTCAACTAGTGTTTTGAATTCCACATATTCTTTGTCCTCACGACTTCCCTAGCTAACTATTCGACTTAAGGAAGATGCTTAGTTAGTTGCGAGTTTTGTCTCTTAAAGTAAATTTTAATTAAATATCTCATGGAAAACCATGAAGATTTTCTTTGCAGCCAAATCTTCTTAAAACTATAGTATTTTGATTTCTTTTGCAATGTCATCCTCCCCACTTGACTTTTTATTGTCTTCCACACTTTTAAGAGCCCACTAAACATAGAGAGAATGATATTACAATAATTATCTTTTGTCATAATCTAAAGAAGAAAACTTTGAGAAAATTTTATAGAGAAAAAGATACTTTATCAAGAGGATTTTTGTAAAGAGACTTGATTTGAGTTAAAACACTCTAGAGAGTTAAACCATAGTTTTTCTTCTTCATATTTCTCTTTATATTTTTTAGCTCTCTTATTTCAAACAATGATCATAAGTCTTATTAATGCCTAAAAACTTCTACCTTTATTCTTGAACAATTATACTTGTATTCTTGTTCTTGAGAGACTTACGTGAATATCTCAAAAATGCATTGTGAGATTTGAGTAAGCTAAATAATTTTAACACTTTAGAAATATTTAAGAAAACTCAAATCCTAGAAAGTGGTATCCTAGCATTGATGGATTCTCAATAAGTACGTCTACTACTTCAAAGATGATTTTTGGTTTCGTGGGGGTATAATTGAAAAACATTGGGTGAGTCCAAAATCAGTCGCGGTTGTGTAGCGTTCTTCAGATGTTGGCACCTTCCTCAGTTAAGATGGTGAAAAGGTGGATACTTAGTTAGCTCATTGTGTGATTGTAAGTCGTTAGTTTCTATTTGTAAAACTCTATCATAGTGCATTTATCATTTCGTTCAGCTCGAAGTTTTTTTCTCGTTACAGGTTTTTCGTCATTCGACTTAGTGTTGTGTGATTATTTTACCTTATTCCTCATTTGGATTAAATCATCTCTTTCTAAAGATAAAATCCAGTGTAATCAAATTGGTAAACTTTTCATCACATAAACCTAAAAATTAAAGGAAAATATCCTTGCTATTATGACGATAGTTTTAATTGATAACCTTCACTTAATTTAGTCTTCGATTGCACTGCACTCTTAATTGGTATCGGAGAGGTTCTCACATGTATAGGTTTAATCACATTTAACTTGATCCAGTGTATGTTTAATGGAGTTAGGTATGTGTGACTGTATTAGTGACTTGATTACCACAAGTAGTACTCATGTATTTACCTGAGTTAACCCCATATGAGTTTTTAAATCACTTTATTGATATTAAAAAGGTTTATGCCAATAGTGATAATGATAATGAACAAGATGATTTACGCAATTTTTATGATAAGCTTGTTTTAAAATTGAGAGTTTTACTAAAAGTAAATGTGAAACTTATTACGAAAGTAAAACTTTTGGAAAAAGAAAAATCTTGTAAGAAGAATGAAGATCATGTCTCTTCCGCATTTTTTGTTGAAAGGAATTATTTACTCGAGCTCATTCTTGTACAACAAGAAAATATATTCTTTCAACTTATAAAATCTCACGGTCATACTCTTTACCCTAGAATTAAATCCCTTGATATAGGCTTTAGTGACTTTTTAGAATTTATTGATTAACTTCTTAAATATAAGAAGATGCCTATCATTGAAGATGAATGTGCCTCGACTTTGACAAAGGAAAGAGATTAATTGATCATTTATTTGGAAAATTTGAAAAAAGTGGTTTGAAGTTGTAAAGAATCCAATGTCCAGCTTTTGAAAAAGATTGAAAGTATTGTTAAACACTTGGATTCTAGAAAATAATAAATTTCTAACGGAGTTGTATTTCTTGTCAATGATTCATCGTAAAAAGTATAACCACTTGTTAAATATATTTCCAAATGTTTTATAAACTCAAAGAAATATGGTGGGGTGAGTAATAATAGATTGACATGTGGCAAGCATGACAAACACGATGACACCCTATACCCAATATAGCAAGATAAGGACGACAAGAGCCCATGATAAAGTAGAAGACCGACTATGTCAAGAACCTTTATCTTAATATAACTCAAACTCTAAAAGGATGGTACTTATCCAATTATAGACGCTAAATTTATACAAAAGGGACACCCCTTTGTGTAAAGGGGGATCAGAGGCTAGAGAAACATTTTCATGTAAATTCCCTCAAGTTTTTAGTGAAACGCCATTGATTTCCCTTGGAAGTAGGCCAACAATGAACGAACCATGTTAATCTCTGTCTCTCTCTTATTCATTTTTATATTCTTATCATGATTATTGGACCCCCCCCCCCCCCCCCCCCCTTCGGTGGATTTTTTTACCACACAATTGGCACAATCTCTGGGAAATGACATGAAAAGTATTTCTTGCATATAAAAAGAGACAAAGATTTACATTATAATGCAATGGTAACATCACTGGATAGGTCGAATATGACTAACCGAGTCACCTTTTATATGGCTCCTGATCAAGAGCCTCCTTTGATAAGTTTCTCTTTCTTTCTCTTTATGTGTAAAAAATAATATATTTTATGTAAACATCATTTCATTCACACATGTATTTTGTTTATGAACTTTGTATTCATTTTTATTTGTTTGAGAATCTATATAACACTGTCGATTTTAGATAATATTAATGATCAGAGGTCTTTAATGACTCCTTAAATATTTTAACTCTCGAGTTAATGTTAAACTATAATACAATAATTCACCTTGTTTTTATCTATACAACTAAAAAATAGGAGGATATTTACAACCAAACAAACCCTCTTTCTCTCTCATTCTAGGATTGTATAGGACTTTAAAGGTGTTAACATTGTTATAACATGCTCACCACACCAAAACAATAACCTTTTCACGGTCCTTGTCCGTGACAATAAAGACTTGTCATGGTCAAAGACCATGACAATTATAGGCAAGACAACAAGCCTTATCACTATTATTGACCATGATAAGTCCTTGTTGTCACGGTCCTTTTAAGCCTAGATTTTTTTATCAAACTAAGGGTGATAAAATTCTTATAATGCGACTTGACCGTGACAATAGAGGAACTGTCACGATCTTTTCTTGGTCTATTTTAGTGGATGTTGAAATCATATGTGACCTCAGACCCGACAGGTTCTCCCCATGGACCTTACACATGTGAAATGGGAGAAATGTCAAAGTGTGAGTAAAGTATTTAAAGTGAGTCGGACCTCAACTATGGGTCATATTTCCATTGTGAAAGGGTAATATGCTATTTATTAGATCATAAAACAGTTGTTACAATTTAGGAGACCTCTTGAGCTTTGGTCAAGATAGCATGAGGTCCTTGCGGCCTTTGTAATCAGTCCAAAGGATCGTATGAAGTAACTGATAGACTTGTCTAATCCTGAGTATCGATTTAGGGCTGAACAAGATATACAAAGTATAAGATAGCTGGAAGTGAACAAGGAAATAGATATCTGCTCATAATAGTGGGGTTAAAGAGTATTGAACAAGGAGTAAATTTTTATGAATAATAAAACTCTTAGTTCTCCAGAAGTATGATCACTTGAATATGACTTCAACCATCACCCAACCTCTATTTATATGAAAACTCTAGGAGAGAAAATGAGTGGACTATCATGGGTATGGTGTCTCTGAGGTCTGACGATGTCATCAAGAGGGTGGAGTGTTGGCTAAAGGTTTTGCAAATGGTGTAAGGTAGTTATTGGTTGCATTTAATGTGGATGGGAGATGTCATACCATAAATATTGGACACCTCGTGGACCAATCAGAAGGGAACATATGGACCCACTCAGGATGGTAAATGAGGTCGACTTAGTTATGAATCTCGTCGGCCCCAGACAAGAAGTCGGCCAAAAAATTCTATCACTCATTTGATGTTGTCAGTTCATAATCCATTTAACACCGTTAGGTCATTGCTACTTGACACCTTCAAATCGTACTGTTACAGAATGCATGCACAATGTGATCAAGTGATGTCAGCATCATTTGCCTCATGTGCACATATGGGAGATATGAAAATATTCCACCACATGTGTTCGTAACTAACTTCATGATTATTCTCACGCTCATATGAAGTGTGTACATGCCGAACCTACAAAGGTAGGACATCTGGAACTCATATTTCTCTTTTTTCCAACATCATATAAATAATATAGTATACACTCATAAGTAAAGGATCCGATATATTTTTTCATACTCTTATGCTATCCAAGTCTGGAGAAAACACAAGAGCTTGTATCTTGTACTTATCAATGTCTTTTGCCCAATAATCAAAGACAACTAGTACTTCACTTATGGACGTAGGCACCTCCCTAGGCTGAACCACGCAAATCCCTGTCTTATTCCCTTTCTCTCATATCTTTATTGTTTTCTCTAGATTAACATCTTAAAAATTTAGTATATGTTATCTATTTATGATTATTACAATCAAACTAAGATAATATCTATACTAGTTTTAGACGATAATCGATTGGCATCGTTTGTGGGAAACGAATGTCCATCTCTCGTTTTCCACCATTGTTATTTGCTAATACACCAGGATACCCAACTTTTGTGAACTCACTTATTGTAATCCAATTTTGTATTGTTTCACAGGGTTAGAATCCTTTTATTAGCAATTTCCTTTCGATTCTTTTTAATTCCTTAGAATCCATTTGCATTCTATAGTTTCCTTCTTTGATTTGAATTTTTCTACAAATTTCCTATAATTCTATCACTTATTCTGTCATACTCTATTTTGTTATTTGAGGTACTTTATTTGTATGATTTTCTTTGCAATTATGGTTGATAACCCTAAAAGTAGTAGAACAAGAGAGGGAATCCCATCCTCAATGCCAGTTAGGATGGGAAATCTGCATGGAATCCTAGAAAACCTGGACAGGAGATAAGAGGTGATGCAAGAGAACATGAAGCAGCTGGTGTAAAGCATCCTGGATGGACATCAAAGGTCGGGAGTGAACCTAATCACCCCTGCTATGGGTAAAAACTCTAATAGAAGGCATGAGATGGCTCCCCCAACTCCCTACAGAGATAAAAGACAGTTTCACCATGAACAGGTAGTGGATAACCCTCGGAGGTTAAACCTAGGCTCGCACTGTGGGGATAAAAGATCCAAATTTGTAGATGGGAGGAGCGCATTCAGGTTTGAGAACTCCAGACGTGATGAGAGAACCAACATACCTAGGTTCATGTCAACCATAAGATCAACAGACTATGGAGTTGACCAAAATTTTCAACGGAGTGTGTCAGTGCCTTCGAAAGGCTAAGTAGGGAGTCAACCTTCAATCTCTTAAGTCCAGGAGTTTCACGAAAACACCCAGACAGAGAGTTTAAGGGTTATAGAGAAGTGTCTAAAGGACTGAAACCAGAGAAATCAGTTGCTTGGTTCACTCTAAGCACATTGTGAGGGGGCGTCCAGATCCGAGCACATTACCAGAAAGGAAAAGAATTCGGATAAAAGTCATGGCCAATCCCACAAGACTATGAAGGTCGAGAAGGAAAAAGACCATCCACGAAAAGGGTCCATCCAACGTATGGAGGATAGTCTTGGATATTTCATAAAAATAAAGAACCCTTTGTAGAGAAGGTATGTACAAGGGTCACCATTCACGACATCTGTTGTGAGTTACCCCACACCAGCGAAGTTCAAGCCGTCGAACATCACTCCCAAGTATGATGGGAAATCAAACCTGATGCTTCACGTGAGGTAGTAACAAGATTCTTCAGATATATATATTTTATCCCTAATTAAATGCACTACCAATATTTTTCCAGTACTCTCATTGGATCATCTCAAATTTGGTAAAACGAGCTCCCTAGGGGACATATTGTAAATTTTAAGCAGTTGGCCCATATTTTTGTAAACTGCTTTTGTTTTGGTACTAAACTGGGCAAACACAAGGCTCACTTATTAGGCATCCACTAAAATGTGGATACAACGACAAGGGAGTACATAACTTGGTTTAATACGAAAAAATTCAAAGTTACAGATTATGATGAGAAGATTGCTATCACAACAATAATAAGTGGTTTACTACTGAGAAAGGTTTTTTAGGATCTAGTGAAGAAATCGTTAAGCACAATGAATAAGCTCTTAGATAAGGCGGGAAATATTATAAATGCTGAAGAGGTTATGGAAGTAAAATAGTCTAGCCATGTGAAATTTCGACGTTGGTAAGAGCGCTAATTAGGCATAAATTCTTCCAAATTTATCCCTTTAATTTAGTTAATTTTAGCACCTCGAACAACATAATCGATTTGATTTTATCTCATAATCTTGCTACTGACTTATTCTAACAAGTACCCCGAGTTTCTGGTATTTCGTACTAATTTTAAAGGTATTTGATGTCACAAAAGAAAGAAAGAAAGAAACCAGAAAAATAAAGAAAGAAAAGAAGGAAAGTCAAAAGCGAAAACTTGTAATTTTTACCTGGAATTCGGATGAGGCATCTAAAGAAAAGTTGAAGATATCAAATTTACAAGTCCATAGGAAGAAACGGTACCTCAATCGGAGTCTTGGTGTGAAAGTTATGATCAGTCAAAGATAGAAGAAAAAGTCAAAGAAAAATCAAACTGATCCGAAACACCAAGTTCCAGAGAACCCCGAACCGAAGAAGGATCGAAGTTGATGAAAATTAAAAGAACCGGTCCGGATAGAACCGATCTGATCCGAAAAGAAAAGAATCGATCCGGATCCAAGCCGAACCGAACTGAAGGAGGACCGGACCGGTCCGACTGTCGCAGTTTTGTTTTTTACTCTTCCTCTAACGGAGAGTCCTAGTTAAGCTAAAACTCTTGGAGTCTTGTAGGGTATTTAAAACCCGATTTATTATCATTTTATGGGGTGGAAAAATTCATCTAATTTTTCCATTTTCAGTTAAAACTTTTAGAAGTAGTTAGAGAGAGAAAGTTGCTATAAAACCCTAGTTTGAAGATTTATTGCAATTTTAATTCCAAGATTGAAGTTTGTTCAGATTTCTGTGATTACAAGTAATTTTAGTTGATACTTTTAGTGCTTTGGTAAGTTAGTTGATTACTTTTTCTATCTAATCTTCCTTCTACATCATTCTTTAATTCCTCCTTAGTTTAATCATGATTTCCTGCAATTCAATAATCGTTTTCATTAATTTCATCATGGTAGGCTAAAATTTTTAAGTGTCTGGATGCATGAACCCAACCCGATGTGGTAGTTGCATGTGTATAAAATTAATCCTCTAAATTTAATGATTTATTATGACAATATTGCGTAGAAACACGATAATTGTAGATATTTGGATCTCGTTTGCTTCAGGGTAACTGGGATGCTGCAGAATGCAATTTGAGTGTAACTATCGCAATACCGATTTACTCATCCTCTGATTAAGTATGGTGCGGGCTTGAACCTCATATATTTAATGCTTGGGAGTACTAAATTCCGGGTCTAATTAATCACTTAAATTTACGATTAGTTTTATACCATCAATACACTAGGGTTGAGGGATTGTATTCCCGTCCTGTTTTCTTCATCATATAGTTCAAGTTTTAAATCATTCATCATTAGTATTTGGGGTAATTTAGAAAAGTTGCATTTCTTTCATAATTTCAAATTGCATTTAGTTGTAGTAGATATCCAAAACAAATCATCTTTGCCTTTCTTTTTAGAGTCAGAGTTAGGATTTCTTCGTCTATCCAACGTCGTTACCATTCCATTGTCCTATTTTCCTGAGGATCGATACCCGACTTATCGAATTATTACTTGAGCGACAGGCTTGTACTTGAGCCTAGAGAGTACGCATTTATGAGACACATTCTTAGTCGCGTCAAGTTTTTGGTGCCGTTGCCGGGGAACTTAGCTAGACTTAGGATTAGATAAAGTCAATCTCAAACTTTGACCAAAAATTTTCAAAAATCCAAAAACGTTAATGCAAAATTCTGAACTCATTCCAACTCCCCATAATACTCCAACCCACATTAACGAAAACCCTATAGTTGAGTATGACCCTGATAGCCCTCACACTCCTAACGCTCCATAATTTTGGGTTCCACCTCCCACACCGTAACACTCAATCGTAAATAACACTCCGTTTTTCCTCTTAGGACACACTTCAGAGCGCGCTCCTAGTATACCAAGTGAGGACACATAGTCTTTGAGTGAGAGAAATATGTCTCAACACGGTAGTGCCGCCGCCGGTGAGGAAGAGGCCCCATATCTCCCTTTGAGAGATGTCTTATATTACGAGCGTACTGTCACTCCGGGATGAATTTTACTCCCGTATAATGCAGGGCAATTTTTCTTTAGGAATGGGATGATATAGATACTTCCCACTTACCATGGAATGGATTCAGAAAATCCATATGCCCACATCATGGAATTTGAGGAGGTGTGCGAGACTCTCATTGATCAAACTTGCACAAAAGATGTACTCCGCCTTAAACTCTTCCCACTCTCCCTAATGGATAAGGCTAAGACCTGGCTATGGTCTTTACCTCCAAATCCGATTTCATCATAGAACGAGCTACAATCTAAATTTCTCAAGAAATTCTTTCCTCCACATCAAACGAACTCCATCAAGGCTCAAATTCAAACTTTTCGACATTTAGAAAATGAGTCGTTCGATCGATGCTTCGAGTGTTTCAATGAGATAATTACTTCGTGTCCCCATCATGGTTTTGATAAAACGCAAATCATTTCCTTTATCCATAATGGGCTGAACATTAATTCCAAGAAACTCGTTGAAACCATATGCGATGGTCCATTTGTCAACTTAAACGCCAACAATGTTGAGCTTCACCTTAGGTATGTCGTCGAGACTATCCAATCCTGGGATACATCTGACCCTAATGCTCAAAATCGAAATTGCCAAGTGACCACCACTCCATCGGCGTCCGACCTATTTCATGTAAAAAAGAATTCTATGATGGACAGTCGACTCGATGTACTTGAAAAAGGAATGTGAGACCTACTTGAAGAATGTGGAAGAGGACTAACTGGATCCATCCCAAACCCCGTCGAGAAGGTGTGTGCGATTTATGAGGCGGGTCATTCAACTGGGGAAGGCCCGACTATACCCGCTTATAAAGTTATGCTTCAAGAATAAGTAAGTGGTATAGGAGGATTCAAGGGAAATTTCGGTGCACCGCACGGGAATTCTTATAATCCTTCATAAAAAAACCATCCTGGTTTTAGCTATGGGAAATAACATGCGGTAATGAATCCTGATTTACATGTTGCCCCTCCTCCACCACCGCACTTTCAATAAGCTCCACACATGCAAGGACATGTGCAAGCACCACTACCTCAAGGAGCATATATCCCTCCACCGCGGAGAAGTCTCAACGATACGATAAACCAATTTATCAATAATTAGAATGCAGCCAATGCTAGATATGATCGCATGATCAACGACATAAATGAAAATATTTCAAAAATGCAATCATCGTGGAGTATCCAAGAGAAGGTCAAGTTTCCTACCCAGGGCCAAAGACCTCCCCAAGGTCAAACTAGTGTTAGCTCCACATCTACGGAACATTAGGAGAACTGTCAAGCAGTGACCACTCTTCGTAGTGGGAGAGTCGTTGATTTATCACCTCTCCCACACGACGCAACCAAAGATAAGGAGATTTTATCGGACACAAAAGAGGCCGAAGATGTCCCCTTGAATGAGAGTGATAAATAAGGTACTAGTGAGCCCGAGGTAATAGTGAAACCATCCACCGCGGCACCGTTTCGTCAAAGATTGGTTCCTTCCCATAAAGGAAACCACCGTGATGAAGTGCTAGATGTGCTGAAGCAAGTAAAGCTAAATTTACCTTTCCTCGATGCCATTAAGCAAATTCCAGCTTATGCGAAAGTCATCAAGGACTTGTTAACAGTGAAGGATGAAGGTAAAGAAAAATGTCTTTCTAGCACAGAACGTGAGCTCCATCCTTCTTAATGATCTCCCGCCAAAATTCAAAGATCCCGGTGCACCCACCATTTCCTGCATCATTGGAGACTATAAAATTAAAAAAGCCTTACTTGACTTAGGAGCAAGTGTCAATATCCTCCCTTACGCCATCTATAGGCTACTTCATCTGGGCGATCTTAAGCCCACATGGAACACTCTCCAATTAGTGGATCGAACCGTGAAGATCCCAAGAGGTGTAATTGAGGACGTGATCGTCTAAGTTAACACTTTATACTTCCCGATAAATTTTGTCATTTGGGATATGAAGCCCTCCTTCACTTCGAGCAATCATGTTCCCATCATTCTTGGGCGTCCATTCTTAGCTACGGCTAACCTATTATCAACACTCGGAATGGGAAGATGCAACTCACTTTTGGGAACATGACCTTAGAGACTAACATCTTCCATATAGCCCAACATACGAGGGAAGAAGATGATCTTCATACAGTGAACTTAATAGACGAGATCGTAGAAGAGTACTTTGTGGAAAATTATTGTGGAGACGCCCTAGGGTCCTGTTTAGTGTCGAACTATGAGAATGAGGGAAAGTACACCGAATTCAAGAGGGAAGTTGAGGAGTTGGGAGAGTTACTCAATGAGAGAGCGTCGGACGAGGACGCGAGTGATGTGAATTGGGTTTCTTGATTCGAGGAGTTATCGCCAAGGGAGACATGCATGGTTCCCTCCAACGATAAATTTCTGACCCTTGAATTGAAGAATCTACCCTCTCATATTAAATATGCATACCTAGTAGAGGATGAGACATTTCCTGTTGTTGTCTCCTCTAGCCTAGACGAAGAACAGGAGGGTAAACTGTTAAAGATTCTGAGGAAGCACCAAGGTACTTTTAGTTGGTGTATTGCTGATTTGAAGGGAATAAGTCCTTTGATTTGCACCCACATGATCCATCCCAAAGAGGATATAAAACCCTCTATAGACATGCAAAGAAGGCTAGACCCCAACATGAAAGAAGTGGTGAGGATCGAAATCATTAAGCTATTGGATGTCGGGTTCATCTACCTAATCTCGAATAGCAAGTGGGTGAGCCCTATTCAAGTTGTCCCGAAGAATTCAGGCATCACAGTGATTGAGAATGCTAAGGGAGAGTTAGTTCCCCAACGTACCACCACCGGGTGGCGCGTTTGCATTGATTACCGGAAACTCAACTAGGAAAGACCATTTCCCCTTGCCATTTATTGATCAGATGATTGAAAGAGTAGCGGACCACCCTTACTATTGCTTCCTTGATGGTTATTACAGATATAACCAAATTGAGGTAGATGTACTTGACCAGGAGAAAATAACTTTCACTTGCACCTTCGGTACGTTTGCCTACAAACGTATGCCATTCAGCTTGTGTAATGCACCCGCGACTTTTCAAAGGTGCATGTTGAGTTTATTTAGTGACATAGTTGAGAGAGGACTTGAAGTGTTCATGGACGATCTTATCATTTTTAGCACCTCTTTCGATTTTTGTCTAGAAAAATTGGAAAAAGTAATTACCGGTGTGTGGAAAAGAACTAAGTACTAAACTGGGAGAAATGCCATTTTATGGTCACTGAGGGAATAGTTCTTGGCCACATAGTTTCATCCAAGGGGATAGAAGTTAATAGAGCTAAGATAAATGTCATATCCGATCTACCCCCACCAAAATCGCTCAAAGACATGCGCTCCTTCTTGGGCCACGTGAGGTTTTATCGATGGTTCATTAAGAACTTTAGCGCCATCACTAGAACTTTAAGCAACCTACTCATGAAGGACACCCCATTTGAGTGGATGGAAGCATGCCATAGCGCTTTTGAAAAACTGAAAACCATGCTTGTGTCCGCTCCCATCATGGAAGTTTCGGATTGATCCTTACCATTCGAACTCATGTGTGATGCTAGCGACTATGCGATAGGGGCTGTTTTGGGCCAAAAAAATGATAATAAGGATCATGTCATATACTACGCTAGCCGAACTCTTACCGGACCACAACTCAATTACTCCACCACAGAGAATGAGTTGCTAGCGGTAGTCTTTGCTCTTGACAAATTTTGATCCTACCTTCTCGGTTCTCCCATCACTTGCTTCACCGACCACGTGATATTGAAATACCTACTTTCTAAGAAAGACGCAAAGTCGCGCCTCATAAGGTAGATCCTACTCCTAAAAAATTTTAATCTCTCCATTAAAGATAAGAAAGGAGTAGAAAACATCGTTGCCGACCACTTATCACGGCTTTCGTTCGATGTGCCTAGTGATCCAATACCCATAGACGAATACTTCCTGGATGAGAAACTCTTTGCTACCTCTTCTTTGCCCTAGTTTGAGAATATCGTGAACTATCTTGTCATGGGAGCTGTCCCTCCCGATTGGACACCGCAAGATAAGAAGAGCTTTATTACTTGGTCGCGCATGTTTTTCTATGATGATCCTTTCCTGTTTAAAAATTGCACTGACCAAATCATTCGACGTTGTGTACCGGTTGACGAGATCCCCAAAGTCATCCAATTCTGTCATTCGGAAGCTTGTGGAGGCAACTTTTTGATGAAAAAGATGGTTGGCCCACAATCTTTCGGGATGTAAATAACTGTTGCAAATCTTGCGATAGGTGTCAAAGGATGGGGGTGATCACTTGACGAGACATGATGCCATTAACCCCAATACTCGTTATTGAGATCTTCGACTGCTGGGGTATTGACTTCATGGGCCCTTTTCCCCCATCTTTTGGTTTCCTATACATCCTTGTCGCGGTAGACTACATTTCTAAATGGGTAGAAGCCATTGCTACTAAGACCAATGACAATAAATTGGTTATTAGTTTCCTAAAGGAACACATACTTTCCCTCTTTGGTGCTTCGAAAGCGATAATCAGTGATAATGGCACGCAGTTTTGCAACAGGCCATTCCAGAAGCTAATGAGAAAGTATATATGGTGTCGTTCACAAGGTTGGAACGACTATCACCCACAAACGAATGGGCAGGACGAACTAGCGAATCAGGAGATCAAGAACATTCTAGAGAAGACCGTCAATACCACCCGAAAAGATTGGTCACTTCGATTAAATGATTCACTATGGGCCTATCGTACCGCATACAAAAATTTGCTCGGCATTTCCCCATTCCGCTCTGTGTATGGCAAAACTTTCCATCTTCCCATGAAATTAGAACACAAGGCGTATTGGGCGATTAAGAAGCTGAATTATGACATGGATAAAGCTGACGAAGCTCGCAAGCTTTAATTAAATGAGTTAGAAGAGATACGCAATGATGCGTATGAGAACGCAAAAATTTCCAAAGAACGGATGAAACTCGCTCACGATAACATCATTCGATGCAAAGAGTTTCTTCCCAGAAAAAAGTGCTTCTCTATAACTCTCAACTTCATCTTTTTCCGGATAAGTTGCGGTCACGATGGTTTATCCCATTTGTTATAAAGAATGTATTCCCGCACGGATCTGTTAAGTTAGAAAATTTGCATGGGGGAAATACATTTAAAGTAAATGGATATCTCCTAAAGCCATTGTTGATACCAAATTTAATCTGCTGACATGGACCAATCATATGAAGACACATGGCTATCTACATGACAACAACAAGCACTTCTGAGATGATCACACGCTCCGAGGAACCATGTTACTCCGAGGAACTCATACGCTCCAAGGAACAGACCTCTTCGAGGAACTCTTTAGCACCGAGAAGCTCAAGCAGTCCGAGCTACACCTCGAAGAAGGATACCAACAGTTTAACTGCTCATTAAATGCTTATCATTCAGACGCACACGCAAAAAGGGCAATAAATGTGTTACCCTTTCATATGTATATCATTTAATGTATTACCCTTTCACATTACAACCTCAGGGCTATAAATACATTGTACAATCCTCATTGTAAAGGGACCTCGAATCCATACCGGAATTTCTTGATAGAACTTATAATCGAGAATTCCCAAACACTCAGCCATAAAGCAACAGTGGATGTAGGCCATTCTCATAAGGCTGAACCACTTTAAAATTCTTTGTATCATTTATTTATCTATGATTGAATAATTAGAGTAATCTAATTTTTTACATCAACAAATTGGCGTCGTCTGTGGGAAACGACTAATAATATTGTTTTTCATCAAAAATAATCCATTACCAATGGCTAATATTCCTGAATCCAGCAATCGAAACGCTGGAACCCCTCCAAATCCATCTGCTCCACTAATTATTCCAGATCTGACTGGAATAATGGAAAATTTGGCTCAGGGCCAGACCGTCATGCAAGAAACAATGCGACAACTCATCCAAACCCTCCATGGAGGTGCATCAGCCCATTCCGAACCACGAAGCATTCAAAGAAATACCCGTGCTCCTTCTTCACGTACTAGGCGTACTAATTCATATCGCAATGAGGAGTCTGAAGATTTTTCTTATCAACCTGGACGAACTTCGTCAGTGCGGGCCACAGATACTGAACAACGTGCCACCCTCTCCCCAGAAAGGACCAGCGCATTGGATAGATTAAGTAGGGTTTCTCCTTTCGATCGATTAGGCCCTAGGAGGAACAAAAGTCCTCTTAATGCAGCGTCGAGGATCTTTCGACGACCATCAGATTTAAGGGAAGGATCTGCCCAGTCGCGACCCGCTGCTCGTCAAGATAGATCCTATGACCGACCAGCTGCTCGTCAAGATAAATCCCAGGAAGCCACTTCAACGCGATCAGTTGCTCGAACCAATAGGCCCGAGGAAGGAAACGATGCATGGAAAGGATCTATTCAGAGGCTGGAGGATAGATTAGGGGAAATGGCTAAGGCCAAGAACCCTCTACAATGAACCTTTGTTCGAGGAACACCTTTTGTCCAGGACATTGTTGATCTTCCAACACCATCAAAGTTCAAAGCACCTGTTGTGACTCCCAAGTATGATGGAAAGACTGACCCTGTCCTTCATATAGAACAATACCAAGCTGCAGCCGACATCTATGCTGTCCCAGATGAGATGAGATGCAGAGCATTCTCGGGAACACTTACCGGATCTGCTCAAATATGGTATAATAATCTTCCTTGGGGTAAGATTTCAACTTTTCTTCAACTGGCCGAGTTATTCATTGGGAATTTCTGCTTTGGAGCAAAGCCAGTTAAACGAGTAGCACATTTGTTAAGTGTTAGACAAAAAGCTGGTGAGAGTACCAGAGATTATATAACTCGTTTTAATAACGAGAAACTCGAAGTCATTGATTATGAGGAGAAGACAGCGATTACCGCTTTGATGAGTGGACTACTGCCAAACAAGTTGTACTACACTTTGGCCAAAGATCCACCTCAAACCATGTCAGACCTGATGGGAAAAACGTCCAAGATTATGAATGCCGAAGAGGCTATGTCTGCGAAGAAGAATATGGACGCCAGAGAAACCAAGGTGGAAGGTGATAAAGTTAAGAAGAAAGAACATAAGAACAATGGTGGTGACAAACAATCCAAAAATAGGTCGTCATGGGAAGTCTTGAGGAAATTTGATAAGTACACACCTTTGAAGGCAAATATCAACCACGTCTTGGAAGAAATTAAGAACAACGAGGAGTTAAACTGGCCAAAGAAAATGAAGCCAGACCCTGACACGAGGAATAGGGAAAAATATTACGAGTTCCACAAGGATCATGGCCATATGACCAAAAATTGCATAGCTCTTCATAATGAGATTGAAACACTCATTCAACGAGGAAAGCTAGCAAAGTATGTTGATCGGGGAGGCGAAAGAAGAAACAACGACAGAACTAGAGAGAGGTCTAGATCTCCTCGTCGAGCAGAGGAGAACAAGAAGAGAAACCATGAAGTTGATCCAGAGGATGACCCCGATCTTCCCAAGAAACCAAGGCAACCAGAACGAGAGGTATTTTCAATACGCTTTGGGTCATTTGATTGTAATGTTATTACAGGAGGAGATGCAGGAGGAGGAGACCTTACTGCAGAAAGAAAAGCTTGCCTCGGTGAGGCTCAAGCTTGTTCGTACATTCAGCGAATAAATCTAGCTGAGGAAGATCGCCCGAGAAAAGTGAACAAGGAGAAATTGGTCATTGTTTTTTCAAAAAATGACCTTGCAGGTGTTTTATATCCTCATGATGACCCGCTGGTGATCAAAATGAGAATGAAGGAGATCATGATTTCAAGAGTAATGATCGACAATGGTAGCTCAGTAGACATCATGTTCTACTCGTGCTTCGATAGTTTAAATCTAAAGCTATCTCAACTGGAGCCTTACCACAGACCCCTCATTGGTTTTGCTGGCGAGAAAGTATTTCCACTTGGGACGATCAAGTTGGATATATTCATTGGTACGTGGCCTGCTTGTCGGACAGAAAGAATACGTTTCTTCGTGATGGATAAGAATGTCCAATCATCGTACAATATCATCATGGAAAGAGTAGGATTGAAGAAGTTCGAGGTTGTACCATCTACAGTGCATCAGTGCCTAAAATTTCCAACAAACTTTGGAGTAGGAGTTGTGAAAGGTGATCAGAAAGTAGCTCGGGAATGCTATTATTCATCCGCCAAGCAAGAAGAACTAAACGAATCAAAGAAAAAGACTACTACCTATCAAGTGGATGAAGGTGCAGAGATTGAAACATTGGATCCTCGAGATGAGTCGCAACTCGTGAAGGGTCAAGTGGTGGAAGCTACTGAAAACATCATTCTGGACGACGAGCACCCTGAGCGAACTACTCAAATAGGTTCATCGTTGGAAGCCTCATTAAAATAAGAATTAATAACTTTCCTTAAAAGCAGAAAACAAACTTTTGCATGGAGTCATGAAGATATGCCAGGGATAGGCCTAAACTTCTTATGACACGAACTCAATGTGAATAAGGAGATCAAGCCTGTGAAGCAGAGAAGAAGAGTATTGAGTCCCGAGAAGAATCAAGCTATACAAGAGGAAGTCGAGAAGCTCCAGAAGGCTTGTTTCATTGAAGATGTTAAATATCCAGACTGGTTAGCCAATGTAGTGATGGTAAAGAAGAAAAACAACAAGTGCAGGATGTGTGTAGACTTCACCGACCTCAACAAAGCATGCCCAAAGGATCACTTTCCACTGCCCCGAATTGATCAACTGGTGGATGCTACCTCGGGACACGAGTTGCTGAGCTTCATGGATGCTTATTCTAGCTACAATCAGATCAAAATGAAACCTGAAGACAGGGAGAGTACTTCTTTCATTACCCCTCGGGGAACTTATTGTTATAATGTTATGCCTTTTGGTTTGAAAAATGCAGGTGCGACATATCAGCGGATGATGAACAAAGTCTTTGCTGAACAAATCAGTTGCAATACGGAAGTCTATGTTGACGATATGCTGACGAAAAGTAAGAAAGCTACCGATCATCTAGTTGACTTAAGTCAGACTTTTGATCAACTGGATAAATATCAAATGAAGCTGAACCCGACGAAGTTCATATTTGGAGTACGAGAAGGCATGTTTCTCGGATACATTGTCAATCAGCGAGGCATTGAGTCAAATCCTGAAAAGATCAAAGCTCTATTAGCGCTGCAATCTCCAACAACGAAGAAGGAAGTACAGAGTCTCACAGGACGAGTAGAAGCACTCAACAAATTTGTGTCACGAGCAAATGATCGATGTCTCCTATTCTTTAAGACGCTCCGAAAGACTTTTGAGTGGAATGATGAATGTGAGAAGGCCTTCCAAGACTTGAAGAAATATTTGGGAGCACCTCCACTCTTACCAGGCCAGTGATGGGAGAAAAATTATACTTGTATTTGGCAATGTTAAAAAAAGCAGTTAGTTCGGCATTGATAAGAATGGAGAATGGAGTGCAAAAACCAATTTACTACACAAGTAAGGCCTTCCGAGGAGCAGAGATCAGATATCCAAGGCTGGAAAAGTTAGCACTGGCACTTATTGAGGCAAGTAGGAGAATGAGGCCATACTTCCAGGCTCATACCATAGTAGTATATACTGATATGCCATTGAGGCAAGCCCTGCATAAGCCAGAAAAATCAGGAAGATTGATGTACAGGACAATAGAGCTCGGTGAATATGATATAGTCTATGAACCCAGATCATCGCTTAAAAGGCAGGTTGTAGCAGATTTTATCGCGGAGTTCACCTATCTTGATAGATCCGAGGAACAAAAGTTGCTCGCTGATCAACCTGTGGATATTACAGGATCAATAAACACTAGCTCAGACCAACTCCGATTGGTAAAAGGGCAAGTGGATGTTACAGAATCATTAAATTCAAGCTCAGACTAACTCCGGTTGGTAAAAGGGCAAGAAAAAATGATGGACGAAGAGCGAGAAATATTCGGGGAGGATGAAATGAAGCAACAAATATTTCACCGAGGAACTCTAACTGATCAAAAATTTGAATACGAGTTACCTATATGGAGGCTATATGTAGATGGCTCAGCTTGCACTACAGGATGTGGCGCGGGGATAGTTTTGAGCACTCCGGATGAGGTCGATATGGAATACACCTTGCGTTTCCAATTCAAATCTTCCAATAATGAGGCTGAGTATGAGGCCATGATTGCAGGACTTGGTTTAGCAAAAATTATGGAGGCGCAGCAGATTATTGTCTTCAGTGATTCTCAATTGATCGTAAATAAAATGTTGGGAGTATATGCAGTTAGAGGAGAATTAATGATCAGATATCATGCAAAGGCAAAGGAACTGGTGTCAGAATTTGTCGCTATTCAGCTGGTCAGAATACCAAGAATGGAGAATGCGAGAGCAGATGCCCTAGCTCAACTAGAATCAGCTACTCGCACCGAGCTACGACGAACAATCCCAATTGAAGTGCTAGCTGGTCGGAGTATAGATGAAGATCTGACGATGAACTTTATCACCCTTGATTTAGGACCATCTTAGATGGATCCCATCAGGGCATATATTGAAGAAGGAGAATTACCAATTGACAAGCTCCCAGCCAAGAAATTGAAGTTTAAAGCTGCTCGGTATGTATTAACTAATGGTGTTTTGTATAGACGAGGAATTATGGCAGGCTTGCAGAGATGTGTACATCCCTCCGAGGTGAATGAATTGATTGAAGAGATCCATGAAGGGTCCTGTGGAGCACATGTAGCAGGACGGACGCTTTTACAAAGGGTGATGACCCAGGGATACTACTGGCCGACAAAGAGGGCTGATTGTATAGCCTATGCCAAGAAATGTGAGAAGTGCCAGGGCTTTTCCTCCATCCGAAGAACTCCACAAGCATTGTTGGCACCCATAACTTCCCCTTGGCCATTTGCATTATGGGGAATTGATTTGGTTGGGCCACTGCCAACGACCCGAGGAAGATTCAAATACCTCGTCGTCGCAGTAGATTATTTTACTATGTGGGTAGAAGCTGAGCCACTCATTGATATGACGTATAAGAAGGTGTACCAATTTGTTTGGAAGAACATCATTTGTCGATATGGTCTTCCTCATGCTTTCATCACAGAACATGGAACACAATTTGATAACGAGGAGTTCGCTGCCTATTGCCATCAGTCAAACATTTTGAAGGTCCACTCAGCACCAGGCCATCCTCAAAGCAATGGACAAACTGAAGTAACAAATAGAACACTGTTGAATGGTTTGAAGAAAAGACTGGATGATGCGAAAGAGAATTGGATCAACGAGTTACAATCAGTACTTTGGGCTTACCGAACTACTCCCCGAGTAGCAACAGGAGAATCACCATATATGCTGGCGTTTGGAAGTGAAGCTGTTATACCTACCGAGTTGGGCCTCCCAACGCATAGGGTACTGAATTTTAATTCCCCTGTCAGGGACTTAATGAGAAGACTGGATTTAGACATGCTTGAGGAAGTTAGAGAAGAAGCAGCCATCGGAAATGCTGCATACCAGCAGCGAACAACTTTGTTTTACAACAAGAGGGTGAAGAAATGCGACCTGAAAGAAGGAGACTATGTGCTGAAGAAAGTAATTCAAAAGCACAATAAACTGGAGGCAAATTGGCATGGATCATACCGAGTTACAGAAGTTATTCGACCAGGAACTTATCGAATAGCAACTCTAGAGGGAGAGGAGTTTAAGAATGCATGGAACGCAGAGCACCTACGCAAGTATTATCAGTGATGTATATTCCCATGTAATGCAGTTCCATCATTATGAATAAAATGAAGATATTCTGCCAAAGTTCTTCCTTTTATTGAGAATTTTCGAGGAATACTAGTGTTACACACTACTCGGCAAAGCTCCAGACTGCTCAGCAAAATATTCCTAAAAATGACAACTTCGGTTGGTTACGAAACCAAATATTCCTAAAAATGCCAACTTCGGTTGGTTAGGAAACAAAATATTCCTAAAAATGCCAACTTCGGTTGGCTAGGAAATCAAATATTCCTAAAAATGTCAACTTCGGTTGGTTAGGAAACCAAATATTCCTAAAAATACCATCCTGTTTGGCTAGGAAACAAAATATTCCTAAAAATGCCAACCTGTTTGGCTAGGAAACAAAATATGCTCGCAAATGCCAACTTATGTTGGTCGGGAGGTAAGATTACATCCAGAAAGCGATAAAAGTCTACTAATTATGGTTGGTCGGAGATACAAACCCACTAACTGTAGTTAGTCGACAAGCAAAATTTACCGATATTGGTTGGTCGGAAATATTTTATGGGTAAAATTATTTCAAAAAGACTAACTATAGCTGGTCGAGGATATAAACCCACTAACTGTAGTTGGTCGACATGGAGAATCTAACAACCTTGGTTGGTTGGAAACATTTTAAACAACATTTTTATACTCATTACTTTATTATTAAGTGATCGAGCAACGGTATTGATACTTGTAACTTTTTTATTGTTACTGAGTTGGTTGACAAACAACACAATATTGTTATCTTTTTAACAAATATGCACAAATATAAAGTCCTTGATAATTACAAGACAAAAGCAATCAAGATTTGCAAACAAAAATGAAAGTCTTCCATTGAATTCAATATAAATTACATTAATAATAAAATGAAAAGTATATTGATATTGAAATGCCAACTAACTATTACATCAAAAATTCATATTCTACTGGTCTCTTCCCCTCTGCTTTTGACACGGGTTCCTCGCCAGCAGGCGGATCATTTAAAGACAGAGGAGAATTGATGAAGTTGAGATCCTTCAACATCCTGACATTCATCACGGATGGTCGATCTAAGACATTCTTGGGACGAGATACCTCAGTTTGAGAATGTAAATTGTAGTCACAGAGATAATTTGAAATTAATCTCCGAGGAATGGCCTTATCAGGGATCCAACTCATGTCCAATTTGTATGGTGGCACAGGCAAGTCGAGCAGCCCGGAATCATGGTAGTCCCACAGATAATGACCTTTTTGAGCTTCAACACACCTAAGGCATTCAGCCAGCCTTGCTTATAGCCCTCATTGTTGGCATTCTGGATACGATCGTCCAAGTGGAATAGTGCTTCGTTGTATCCAGCCATTTAGAACTCCCTAGGCTGTTTGTTGAACTGATATGTTAGCCTCTCCATCTACTTGTGGAGATTCTTGATGAAAAGCTCCTTATTCTCCAAGACTGACTTCTGCGTAGAGAGATGTTTTTACAGGTCCCTAATCTTCTTTGACATATCAGACAACGCCCGGTTCTTCGCCATTAATTGGAAAGCCTGGTTCTCTAAGGCAGACTTAGTCCTTTGTTCCTCGACAAGAACCCAAGATGCTCTTGCTCGTCCCCGATGAGCTCTTGCTCGACCACGATAAGATGAAGAGGTGCCAGAGCTCTTCAAAGTCTCCAACTCGTCCCTCAACTTGGCGTTCTCAACCTCTAAGAACGAAAATCCCTCATCGGTCACTGGGATCAAGGCACTAGAAGTGGAAGCTGCAGACTTCAATTGTGACAGCTCCTTTTACAGGTTGTTGTTTTCCTTTTCCAGCAACTCAGCAATCTGTCTGCATTCTTTAACCTCACCTCTCAAGGTTCTCTCCCTTACATCGTACCCAGCAAAAAGCTTCTCGTAGCCCTTGTCGACAATGATCTGCTGGTACTTATTTTCGTACCCCTCATGCAACAAGGTAGTGGATTTTTTGTATTGAAGCTGAAGGTCTTCGACTGTGCTTTGAAGATCCTCGATCATTTCATAATAGGCAAAGTTATTAGCCACTGCTCGATCGAGTAGACACTTCAGATATTGATATGCTTCAACTGCCTGTTCTGAAGCATCTTGGCCGAGGATGTCTACAACTTGTGTTGCATTCAAGTCTGTATGACTAGCCTTAAAGTATTCATTACATTATCGCAGCAACTTAGTATCATGGGCAGATAGTAATACCATCCTGGCCAGAAACTAGAAGAGTAAGAAAGAACAATCATCAATAAGAAATATAAGCAGAGTATGAAAATAAAATAGACAACAGTATGCAAAAAGTTCAAGTTTTATTAGATCATAGTTCAGAGCTACATATTCTGGGTTACATTTGATAAAGAGAAAGAAAATAAAGATAAACACGAACAATTCTACACCTTCTGCTTATCTCCTAAAACCTTCTCGAGAGTTTGGGATGAAGATGTAGGTTGCTCGGAGGGAATGGATAGTTGCTCGGGCAGCACTGGCAATTGCTCGGAGGAACTGACGATCTGCTGAAGTTCCTCGGCAGCGGGCTGAATGGCTGGGGGATGCTCTCCCATCACCATAGAAGATTCTTCTGAGGCAGCTTCGTCCTCTTCAAAGTCTTCTGGGGTTGGAGGGGAACCAGGAATGTGTTGTTGGAAAAGCTCAGAAGATTCATCAACTTTCATTTCTTGGAGAGCTGCAACCCATCCATCTCTGAAGTACTTCAGGCTGCCATAGTCCACTTGTGATACCATGGCAGCCAACCCTTTGTTCCACCCCTTGTCCCAGCCAGCACTGAAGGACTTCTTCACAGCCATCTTCCTCTTCAATTTCTCCGAGGAGAGCTGCTCGGACAGCAGGTTCTCAGCAGCCTTCAATTTATTTTCTGCCTCCTCTTTCTGCCGACCTACATCCCGAAGCCGAGCCAACTCCTCCTCGGCAGCCTTGAGTTTATCTTCAAACTCTCCAGCAGTGTTGCGCTTCTCTTCAAGCTCCTTATTAGCCTTCTCCAGGGCATTTATTCTCTTCTCCAACTCCTTGGAGGCATCAACAGCTCGAGCTTTTTCTTGCTCGATGGAGGCAAACTTCTTCTCCCAGACAGCCTTATCAGTGGCATACTTCTGGCGAGAGTCTTCCAAAGACTTGATAGCCTCTTCCAGAGCTCCCTCCACACTGAACTAGGAGCATGAAGCTTTAATTGCTTCATCCTTCTTCAGGATTATGTTAAAGCAGCTCGTCAACTGTGAACAGAAAATGAAAGCAAGTTAGAAACAGAAATGACAAAGGAAATATGAAAAGTTGAAAGTAAGAAGACTTACAGAAGCAAGGTGACGAGCAGCTAGTGAGGTGACCATGTCCCGAGTAATGTTTTCTTCAGTACCTTGGACCTCGGGAATGATCCAGGACTTTACCGAGCTCATGACAGATCTCGGGGGAACAAAAGTTGGAACCCCAATTCCAGTAACTGGGGGCTGAGTGATGGTATCAGCCAAATTGACCGAGGAGCTCTTCTTCATCCTCCTTGGGGGAACAAGAATGGATTCAACCAAGGAAGAACCTTTGGTCGGTGATATCATAATCACCTCTCCAGAAGCAGTAGACCTGCTCGGAGCCACTACGGGCTTCTCAGCAACCTTCACAACTACAGCAGCTGAGGAAGGTGCATAATTTTTCTTCGTCCCCTCCCTTGGGACATCAATCCTACTCCTTTTTTCCTCCCCAGAACCGGAGGCAGTTTTCTCAAACAGGGTAGGTGGTCTTCTCTTCTTCATCCTTTTGCTTAAAGGAATATGGGATTCATGCGCTGAGCTTGTAGAAGATGGTACTGGCTCTGATTCACTTATCACTGGACGAGCAGTGAAAGAAGTGGTGTAGCTCTTGTACTGGAGCAAATACGAAGCCGACCTAATGTGCTCGTCGGCAACACTCTGATGCAGACTCCAGATAAGTTTCAGATCTCTTACATTAACATATGCTTCCTTTGGGCACTTTCTTTTGTTATCAACTGCAAATAAACAAACATTGAGATATCAGCGGCACATTTTATCAAACATAAAAGAAACATGATTTCAAAATAAATAAATTGAAATAAAAATAACCTATCCCATTGCCATAAGGAGGGCATCTGGGACCCTGGTAAACCTCATCTCCAGTTAATGGAGGGTGTTGCCAATTTTTTATGACAACCCCGTGTTCAAAATAATCCCTATTGGAATCAGGGAGATTGACTACTAAGGCTCTATTTAAAATTTTAGTTTTTAAATAAAAAATATTATCATTAACTGCCCATCTATAGCAGTACATGATTTCTGGAATTCCTATGCGAGTTCCATGGACTTGATTTAATTTATGCACCCCATTAACTATTCTCCATGTGTTGGGGGCTATTCTTGCAGGAGCGACGTCAAAATACTGGCAGAATTCCAGACACAAGGGATTTGGTGGAAAAGAAAATTCACACTCAGCAATAAAAAGGCTGGGGAACCAATGTCCCTTAGCCAAATTGAAATAATCAAAAGGCTCAGAAAGCTCTTCCAAGACAACCCAAGAGGGAATGGAAAAATCAGAGCGAAACTTTTCAAGAGACTCAACAGGGTAAACCATGATGATGAATAAAAGAAATGAAGAAGAAAGAAGAAGATCTTACAGAAAAAGAGGAGAGTTGTTGACAACGAACGATGGAAGAGATGAGATGAACACACAAGAGAGTAGAAGACAATGAAAAACTCGAAAACACAAATTTGAAAAGTAGAAGACGAAGGGAGTATCTGTGAAGTTTAAATACCTTGCCTTGGGAAATGGTGAAGTAATGATTACAAAAAAAGATGATTACGTTACCGGCGGCTAAAAAGATGAAAAGTGGCGCGGGAATCAGAGCGGGCAACAGCGGTTAAAAAGACGAAAAGTGATGCGGGAATCGAAGCACGCAAAAAAGTCCAAAAAAACATGATTCTATGATTTGGGAAGGAGAAATAAATACAAGGGAAACACTCCTAAAAATTAGAAAGACTATTTAAAGCTACCATATTCCGAGAAAGAATGTTCCATACTCCTAAAATTTCGAACTATGAAACATTGGGGGCTTCTGTTGATACCAAATTTAATCTGCTGACATGGACCAATCATATGAAGACACGTGGCTATCTACATGACAACAACAAGCACTTTCGAGATGATCACACGCTCCGAGGAACCATGTTACTCCGAGGAACTCATACGCTCCGAGTAACAGACCTCTCCGAGGAACTCTTTAGCACCGAGAAGCTTAAGCGGTCCGAGCAACTCAGGCGATCCGAGCTGCACCTCGAAGCAGGATACCAACAGTTTAACTGCTCATTAAATGCTTATCATTCAGACGCACACGCAAAAAGGGCATTAAATGTATTACCCTGTCATATGTATATCATTTAATGTATTACCCTTTTACATTACAACCTCAGGGCTATAAATACATTGTACAATCCTCATTGTAAAGGGACCCCGAATCCATACCAGAATTTCTTGATAGAACTTATAATCGAGAATTCCCAAACACTCAGCAATAAAGCAACAGTGGATGTAGGCCATTCTCATAAGGATGAACCACTTTAAAATTCTTTGTCTCATTTATTTATCTGTGATTGAATAATTAGAGTAATCTATTTTTTTTACATCAACAGCCATATCTAGAGGCGTGTGTGGAATAAGTCGACACCATTTGGTTTTCAAACCCCATTTACGGGGTCGAATGAGCTAAAAAAGAGAAGTCATCGCACCCCCGACGCGTATGGGGTGAACTCTTGTGTATAGTAGATGAGAGTCGCATGAGTAGTGAGAATCCCTAAGATTAGGATGCAATAAGGTTGGAGCGTTCACATGTATCGGGAGAATGAGTCAAGTTGCTTTACCATAGGTATCGCGAGGGTGTTGAGTACAAAATTGATAGGAAGTATTGTTGAGTGTCGAAAATTTTTGGAGAGAGCGATCGCATTTAAGTTAGGGGGAGGAATGCAAGAATCGGATCGGTTCTTTTATTTTTTAGTCGGACCAGTCCGTTCCGGTTCGGTTCATTTGTTTTACAGCCAGATCGGCCCGGTGATTAAGGAACTCGAAAAAATAAAAGGATCGAATCGGTTCGGTCCATTAACAGCCTGACCTGTTCAATTTTCTACAGATTTCCTCCTTCCCTAGGTACACCCCTCTTCCCCCCAATCCATTCCCTTCCCTCCAAATTTTTCCAACCACTTCCTCCCCTTCACTTTCCCTCCCAAATCCATCCCATTTTACCTCCAAACTCTTTCCCTCCATTTCCAAACCCTTCCCACACTCCTCACCTATAAATATACACCTAAATCCTCCATTTTTTCTCCACACCATCATCTGTATCACTTCTCTCTACCTATTTTTCCAGCATCCTTTCCTTGTCATAATGGCCCAAAGAGTTTCTCCCGTCAAATACAACTTAACTAAAATTTTACCCTCCGGCCATGGTGATTTTAGCTCCCGTCAAGAGGAGTATTGGTGCCACCGTTTCTTTGGTCCGGATCGCAAACTCCATATGGAGTGAGCAGTCCAATGGACAGCGCTGCCCAATTTTATCACCGCCCTCTTGATGCTTAGGGGTTGGTGTCGTTTCTTTAATAAACCATACGAAGCGGTTTGGGCCACTGAGGTACGCTCTTTCTACGGATCTCTTATTCAAACGGGCAAATTCGAGTCTCAAGCCTATGTCGATGGTACCTCATTCCCTTCTCTTTAGCCATTCTCACTGCCAAGTTGGGCGAATATGACGTTCCAGATCTTCAAGACTACACATACCCAAGTAATGTCCCCCCGGTAGCCAAGGACCTAATTATGGAACGAATTTCTCCCGGCATTACTTGGATGGGGGAGACTGTCCCTATTGGTCGACTTAACGAGATAACACGCCTCACATTGCAAATTGTGTGTGCTAACATTTTGCAAACTTCTAACGATTTCATAATGCGTCCCCGTCAAGCCACATTGACATACCACATTTTCGATCCCATCACTTCAATTCACCTGGCTCACACCCTATACGCTGACATTATCGTTGCAGCACTGGATGAGAGAGGTGCAGCACCACTTCCATATGCACGCCTAATTACCTCCATTCTCAAAGACACTGGCATTCTTGCTCCACTAGACAGTACTCACCTCCCCAGTCCCTTTGGACAAGGAACCCGCACTCAAAGCACCAAACAGCTGGCCATCCTTTGGGCAAGGCGTGGAAGTGATGACGAGGCCGATGATGCCTCGAGTGTGGAAGAGGAAGAGGCAAGTGCTGATGTGGAGATGGGAGAAGTGGGTGTTGATGAATATTCGGCCAAAGAAGAAGATGACCCAGATTTCGAATGGGTGGGTGGCGAGCTCACTAATAGAATCTCGGCCCTCGAGACGAAATTCAGAGATTTTATGACCGAATACCGATGCAATACTAGTACGCTGTTTCATTTCCAAACAGACTTGTACAGATGCCAGGGGGATCCAAACGAGCCATTGCCATCTTACTTTTATGACCCTTATGGCCCCGACGCGCCCAACTCTTCCCACTGACCGCCCCAGTGAAGCTTTGTTGTTTTATGTGTCAGTTGTTAGTTGTTTGACTTATTCAGATGGTTGTATGCTCTTTCCTTTTATTCTACCACACTCCTTTTATATCAAAGTCCGTATTTTCTCCATTTGTTTGTTTTATTTATTGCACTTCCTATTTTGCCTTGTTTAGCTTTTCGTCCTTTTGATTGAGGACAACGCAAAAGTCTAAGTTAGGGGGGTGCAAGTACGTATTTTTAAAACTTCACAAATTTTCAAAAATGCCCAGAAATTTCAAAAAAATCATAAAACCTTGAAAAATCCAAAAATATTTTTTGTTCAAAATAAATAAAAATTAGAATTTAAATTTTTCAAAAATATCATTAAAAGTTGGTTTAAAGTCTCAAGCTATACAATTCAAAATACACAAAGTCGAAATTGACGAAAGATAGAAATTGAGCGAGCATATATGACTTAATGAATAAATGTGGAGATTAACAACCCCGGTGAGATTCGAGCCTTTTATTTTTGTGAAATTTATAAATCAATCCGAGTTACTTGTTAACTCAAAAGTTCTTTTTCAGCAACAAATAAGTCGTCGAGGATCTCAATCCTTTCATTTTGATCAGTTATAGAAAATGTGTGTGATATTGCCTTGAAAACGTGCCAAAATTGATCTCTAAACTTAATTCATCTCGAGACGCATATGGTATATTAATAAGTAATTCGGACAATGAAGTAGGCCATCGTTAGTTAGCCAAAAAGATTAGCCCTAAAAATTCAAAAAAAATACCCCTTTTGTAACCCAAAATTGAGTCGAATAAAGTTTTCCTTTAATTTGACAACTTGAAAAACCCAAAAAACCCGGAATTGTGAAAAATGGAAAAATTTAGAATTTAAGTCCGAAAAGTGCAACAAAAAGGGGCAAGAAAAAAATAAAAAAATGCTCAACAAAAATAGCAAGAAAAAAAATAGAAAAATATATAAAAAGAAGAAGAAAATGAGTAAAAGCCCGAAAAAGCACTAACGGACATCATAAGCAAAATTTTTCGATTCTGAAATTCGTAACCTTTTTCAATTTTACCCAATACACCTTTTACCCGTAAAAGTTCTAACCGAGTCCAAAATTGCAAAATTGGTTATCGCGTGGAGAGCTAAAACACCAACAGATAATAAAAGAGAACACAAATGTGAATTAGAGGCAATGTTCCCGTTTCTTATATCCGCAATTCTTTGATGAGATCCGATTACCATAAAATTTTCGTCCTTCTACTTGTGTGCGTGAACTTGGTTCCAATACATTTACTCTTATAAATCACGCACAACGAGAGAATAACCACATTCTGAGTGATTCATTTGTCAGAGCATCCCGTGAGAATCTGAAATTAAAACAAATTTTCGAATAAGTAATGTAATGGTCAATCGGTGGAAATTCGCGGTTAATTTTTTGGCTTTGCACACACGCACTTTGATTTGAGACTCTTTAACATGATTTAATGATCACTATTTTCTGGAAAAGTTTGAATTATACAATTTTTGCGTATTTTGATTTTTCTTTGAGTCGAATTTTGTGGGTATATTCACTGCAAACCCTCACGAGACACAACTCGTCCTACTAGGGTAACCTAGGGTTTAAAGGCTTGTTGCATACGCTAAATGCAATCGCTTGCCTGCGAAAAAGGTATTCTATCCCAATAAAATAATTTTCAAGAGTTGAACCTTGCTAGGATTCTTTTACATTGCTCGGGATGCGCAAAGTTCTAAGTTAGGGGGATTTGTTTAGGCATAAATTCTTCCAAATTTATCCCTTTAATTTAGTTAATTTTAGCACCTCGAACAACGTAATCGATTTAATTTTATCTCATAATCTTGCTACTGACTTATTCTAACAAGTACCCCGAGTTTCTGGTATTTCGTACTAATTTTACAGGTATTTGATGTCACGAAAGAAAGAAAGAAGCTGGAAGAATAAAGAAAGAAAAGTAAGAAAGTCAAAAGGGAAAGTTGTAAATTTTACCCTGAATTCGGTTGAGGCATCTAAAGAAAAGTTGAAGATATCAAGGTTACAAATACATAGGAAGAAACGGTATCTCAATCGGAGTCTCGGTGTGAAAGTTATGAGCAGTCAAAGATAGAAGAAAAAGTCAAAGAAAAATCAAACCAATCCGGATCGGACCGATTCGAAATACCCAGTTCCAGAGAACCCCGGACCAACGACGGATCGAAGTTGATGAAAATTAAAAGAACTGATCCGAATAGAATCGATCCGATCAAAAAAGAAAAGAACCGATCCGGATCCAAGCCGAATTGAACTGAAGGAGGACCGGACAGGTCCGACTGTCGCAGTTTTCTTTTTTTACTCTTCATCCAATGGAGAGTCTTGGTTAAGCTAAAACTCTTGGAGTCTTGTAGGGTATTTAACATCCTATTTATTATCATTTTAAGGGGCGAAAAAATTCATCTAATTTTTCCCTTTTTAGTTAAAACTTTTAGAAGTAGTTAGAGAGAGAAAGTTGCTACAAAACCCTAGTTTGAAGATTTATTGCAATTTTAATTCCAAGATTGAAGTTTGTTCAGATTTCTGTGATTACAAGGAATTTTAGTTGATGCTTTTAGTGCTTTGGTAAGTTAGTTGATTACTTTCTTCTGTCTAATCTTCCTTCTACATCATTCTTCAATTCCCCCTTAGTTTAATCATGATTTCCTGCAAATCAACAATCGTTTCATTAATTTCATCATGGTAGGCTAAAATTTTTAAGGGTTGAGATGCATGAACCCAACCCGATGTGGTAGTTGAATGTTTATAAAATTAATCCTCTAAATTTAATGATTTATTATGACCATATTGCGTAGAAATATGATAATTGTAGATATATGGATCTCGTTTGCTTCAGGGTAATCGGGATGCTTCAGAATGTAATTTGAGTGTAACTATCGCAATACCTATTTACTCGTCTTATGATTAAGTATGGTGCGGGCTTGAACCTCATATACGTAATGCTTGGAAGTACTAAATTATGGGTCTAATTAATCACTTAAATTTACGATTAGTTTTATACCATCAATACACTAGGGTTGAGGGATTGTATTCCCGTCCTGTTTTCTTCATCATATAATTCAAGTTTTAAATCATTCATCGTTAGTATTTTAGACTTAGAATAGTTACATTTCTTTCATAATTTTAAAATTACATTTAGTTATAGTAGATATCCAAAACAAATCATCTTTGCCTTTCTTTTTAGACAGCGTTAGGCTTTCTTCGTCTATCCAACGTCGTTACAATTCCATTGTCCTATTTCCCTAAGGATCGATACCCGACTCATCGGATTATTACTTGAGCGGTAGGCTTGCACTTGAGTCTAGAGAATACGCACATCTGAGACACATTCTTAGTCGTGTCAAGCGAGAAGAAGAAGGATAAATCAAAGAAATCTGATAATCTAGGGAGGTTTGACGAGTATACATGATTCATTGTTAGCGATCATTACATCCTCGATAAGATCTGAGAAAGTGGTGACCTCATGTGGATAAATAAGCTAGAATGACCTCCCAATAGAAGATATACAAGGAAGTATTATGAATTACATAAATATCATAGCCACGACACCAATAATTGCTTAGCTTTAAAGAATGAGATCGATAACTTGATCCAGAAGGGTAAACTGTCTAAGTATGTAGACAAGTCTAGCCGAGAAGATAAGTTCAATCAGAAGCCATTGAGACAATCTAAGTCCCCTTATAAAGTCAAAAACGAGAAGAAGCGTGACAGAGACTCTGATGATGCGGAGGATGATCCAGAACTTCCAAAGAAACCATCATAGCCAGTAAATGGTGTGGGGATGATCTCTTTGTCCTTCCATTTCATCGCAGGAGGCGATGACGACGATCTAAAAGAGGTGGAAAATTGAAAAGCGTACGTGAATAAGGCTAAGCTCGTGATCATATTCGAAGTGTGAACATGGTAGAGACATCTAAGAAGCATCATCATTAGGTGAATAAAGATTGCTTGGTGATTGATTTCTCTATAGACGACATGTCTGGGTTGTTCTACCCACATGGAGACCTTATGGTCGTATCCATAATGGTGCATAAGAGGTTGATTACACAGATCTTAGTGGATAATGGAAGTTCAGCAGACGTGTTATTCTATGACTTTTTAATAATTTGAAGCAAATAAACCATAAGTTGCAGGCATACCACCGCCTGCTGGTTGGCTTTTTTGAGGAGAAGATATTTCCCTAGGAATAATAGAGCTGGAGGTCATCATCAGTGACTACACGACTTGCCGAACTAAAAAGTTACGTTTCTTCTTCTTGAATAAAAACGTCCTCTCTACTTATAACATAATATTTGCCAAGGCTGGTTAGAGAAAATTTGAAGTTGTTCCCTCAAATATCCACTAATGTTTGAAATTATCGATAAGTAATGTCATCAGAGTTATTAAAGGGAACTAGGTGGAATCCAGTGAGTGCTATTACACTTCTAATGAGTAGGAAGAGCGATAAAAGTTGACCATAACTTATTAGATCAAGACAGTAGATTCTTGGGATTAAGATAGGTTAGTCTGTGATGAAGTTATTGAGCAGGTGGAGCCAATTATTCTTGATGACATGCATACAAAAAGGATAGCCCATGTCATCCCGTTACTGGATTGAACTCTCATGAAATAATTAGCTGATTTCGTAAAATAAAGAAAAAAATCTTTTGATTATAGTCACGAGTTCATATTTAGAATTGATCCATCTTTCCTCTCCTATGAACTCAGTATTATCAAAGATGTTAAGACGATCAAGCAGAAACATGTAGTCTTTTCAGACGAGAACAGTATCGCTAGGAAAGTAGAAAATAAAAAAATTCATAGAAGATGTCAAATATCTTGAGTGGTTGTCGAATGTCTTTATGGTCAAGAAGAAGAATGACAAATGACAAATGAACATAGACTTTCACTACACCAAAACACTCATTTAGTAACTGACTATTTTTGGTATTACTAACACTATTATACCATTACTATTCCTCACAATACATTACCGTTAGTAATTTGTGATAAGTGTTGGCAATATTAGTTCAATATTTTTAAAGTAATTATTTTAATGAAAAAAAGAGGGTAAATTTGCCCCTACCCAAAGAAGACCCCAACTACACTATACCCACAAACTCTCCAAAGCTAAGCGAGATGACCACCTGCCAAAACCTCATCTTCTTCTCCAAATAGACGTGCCCAAACCCCATCTTCTTTTTCGAATCGAGATTTGAAAGTACCTAGGGTTTAGATATTTGGAAGAATTGAAGTTTGGAAGACCTAGGGTTTGGTTGTTTAGCAGAATAGCGATCGATTTAGATCCAGACCCAAGCCTGTAAGATTTCCTTCTAACTCTACTTAATCTTCACTCATATGTATGCACTCATGTTATTATTGCAGAAGATTGTTTCAAGCTTCTTAGCATTCCAACTGATCGTGAGACTAAAGTTTTCGTTAACTCGGTAGAGAGGATATTTGGACGTAAATAGTCTACATTTGGGGTTTATACAGTGTGTGATAACAAATGATTCCATTTTAATTATATCACATGTGAATGTATCAACCCAGCCTAAGAATGGATTCATATAAAATTATTGGATTCCGTTAGAAAAAAATTAATAACAAATTACTTTTTTTAAACATTCTTTATAAAAAATTCATCTGAAATAGTGCATACACAGTAACCTTATTTTTGAGTAATACTTCTTTGACTCTTGATGAGGACTCGAAGTATGGGATTCCGTTGGCATGAATGATATAATCTTATTGTTAAATATCCTTATGATGCAGTTCAATGATAGAACAAGACTCCACACACAAATCAATGCGCTATTTGCATTATTCCCCTATGTTGAGTGTTATCAAAGGTCTATAGAATTACTCATTATTTAGTTTCTAGTCGGTGAAATTTATTTTTGGGGCTAGTGATGCAGGTCGCATTGTAAAATATGCAAGCATTGGGGATTTCATTGAGGATAAAGTTCCAAGTTTGAAGCATTTCATGAGTAAAGGAAGTGATAATTAAGAATATAACGTAGAGTCTCTAGTAGCTCTTTCAAAAGCCATGCGATTGCTTTAAAGGTGCTGGTCAGCAAGATTTTCTTGAATTATTATAGTCATAAATAAACCTTTTTCTTCATGTGTTTGCTCTTAGATTAATTAACTTTTACACCACAGGTCTAAATTCAACAATAATCATGGTGAATGGGTCACCACAGTTAAACCTGATTTGGGTAATGGAATATCAGAACAGGTATGGGAAGCCCTTGGGGCAGCAAAAGAAGACACTAACATCTTCCACTCCATAAAGATGGAATTAGGTGCTTCTCTTACTGCTCTTTTAGGGGTACTCTCTCTCTTTCTCTTTAAACCAAAATCAGTGGTGTTATATTCATTCAGACATTAAGAAGAATTTTTTTGTCATACTTCATACAGTTTGATGCATCCTACTGGATATGAATTATTTGAGACGGTTATGAGCCTCAAGTCATATCTAATTGGAGGAAATTTGAGTTGTGGATGCTTTGGGTCCTATTAAACAGTCAGTGTCCAAGAATTTGAGAACACTAGCTTCCTAGTGTGTTTGATTAGCGTTACATTTTTTCCATGAAAAATACTTATTTTGCTCTTGTTTTCTTGATGGAAAGTGGTGTATGACTACATTTGGCAGCAATATATCCGATTAAATAAGAGGAAACGATTTAACAAAACAACGAAAGAGATACATTAAGCTAAAAAAGAAAAAATTAACCAATTATTAACTTCCAAAACCTCTTATAAATAGTTTCTTAAGGATTCCTAGTTAAACTAGACTTAACTAAGAGGAGATAGACATAAAAGAAGATAGTTACGAACTAGAAAATTCATAACTTAAAATGAAGATAAATAGCTAACCTATTAAGAAAACCAAAACAAACTAAGACTCCTGAACCTTATCCAAAGCAACAGCTCCCTCCACCCCTATCTCCCATGCGTTGTTCATCACGCTCCCTTTTTGAAAAGCTCATCCTCGAGCATTAAAAGGGTATCCCAATTGCCTCTGATGGTACGTGAAAACGGGTGATCAAAACTTGCTCTTTTGCAACTTTACAATATTCTCCCATCCTGGCCCTTCTGTCGACAAGACTTTTTTTTTCTTTTTTTTTCCTGGGTACTCCGAAGCCATTTGACTAAATACCCCACACTCACAGTACTACAAATTAATAGCACGCACGATAAATCTTTCTTGTTGCCATAGTTGTGGTGGTACTTGCACTTGCCCCTTCAATTTTGGCAGCTAAATTGAGATTATCTTCCACCTTGCCTACGCATTCGACAACCATTTTCAGTATTGCAATTTCCCCAAGATACATATCTGACTTGGTACTCATATGAAGACCAATAATATAGCATCTTCTTATGCTTTCAGACTCATTCAACTGCCCATGTGTAAAACAGATGAAACTGCTCGCTGTAGTTCGTGACGTACTAGGTAGTTGCCGTGCAAGTTTTGTGTAGAATCTGCAAAAGACAAAAGACATTTCTCTGGTCGTGTTCCCCATCGATAGAGATATCTTCTTCCTCTTCATTTAATGTCTGGTCGGGCCAGAAGCCAGGGCCTATGTACTCTGGTAGCCATGGAGGAGCCGCAGGATGGTTACGCGGTGACGTCGTGTTCCCCATGATCGTATATACCTATTGTTAGAGGCGATTCACATTCTCCACCATTTCTTTAACGGATTGGTTCCTTGACTATCTGATTGGCTGATCAATCTTTTTTTGTCTCTGACATAACTCTCGTTTTTGCAATAGTCTCACTTAGTATTCAATACGCACAGACTGAAAATACACAAATACCAAAAGCTTACTCAACTCTGATTCCATCTGATGTGAATAACCATAAGTGATTTAGCAAATCAATGCAAGAGATGCACAAAGCCAAAAGATATAATAATTAATCAATGAATAACTAATGAGCAAAAAACCTATTATTTATAGACTCTTGAGGAGTCCTAGTTAACATAGACTTTAATAACTAAAAGAAGAGGTAAGTAGCTAATTAATTAAGAAAAAATAAAATAAACAAAAACTCCAATCTCTGATCCAAAGCATGCCCCCCTCTCTTTCTCTCTCTCTCATGTGCCTTGCATCATACGGGAGGTTGAGTAAAAGCTTTATGATAGAGGGTTAAGTGACAAACATGTAATGTTCAAGGGATTTATTGTAAGACTCTACTTTATTCTTTCCTCTAAACTCTTAAAAATTCAAGTTGGTATCAATAGATCAATTTTGTATTACAACCACTACATGTTGAGAGTTTTTCATTTAGTACATTTTAACTCTTGTGTTATATATGCTATTGATTTGTTTAGTTTACGAACATTAATCATATGCAAGTTATTCTCGTTAATAATTTTTTTTGCCTCCTTTTCTACTGTTATTAATCTAATATCTCCTATGAGCTGCAAAATAGAAGGCGTCATTGGTTAGAATATAAATCTCATATTAAAAAATCAAAATGTTCCATCATAGTATAGATTATGTTATTATAGCATATTATTTCATGGTCAAATTACTCCAAACCACCTAATATAATTTGTCCACATATTTAGCTCAGTCATGCAGACACGAGGGTGCTTGTTGATAATTTTAAACCCTACAAAGTCTTGAACTATAGTATGTAATATCCCGTTGAAATTGCTGAGATACTCAGTTACTGAATTCAGTTTCAGTAGTGATATATGGCTGTAAGTTCCATTTTCTAATTCATAATATCATCTTTCACAATTAAGTGAGGTCTTCATCTTTCACGGTTAGGTGAGGTTTTAACTGATAGAATGTAGTCCAGATTCTTTTATCTAATATGATGTGGTCCAGGTCCGTGATTTGGGTAAGGTATTTGGACCTCATCCAAATACTCTTATTCATCGAATGACCGGATTCAAAATGCTCCCATTCACCAATGGACTTTTTCGTATATCAAGAAACTATGTGGACTTCACTCAATTAATAATGTTTACAAGGGACCTTTTTCTAACTTTCTAATTTTTTTTCTAATATGTCCATTATTCCATATTTAGACTTAAATACAGTTTTAATTTTATTTTGACTTTCCCAAGTATCCGTGAGTGGGATGTTGAAATTTTATTTTTGGACACTGGGCTCTCTTTTAGTTCAATACCTTAATTTGAGAATTTGTACTTTGGTCTCACTCTCTCTATGGGCTGTTTTTGTGTATGGACATTTATATATCTGTACACACACACACATATATATATATATATGTACATCATCATCATCCAATGTATAACTAATTATGTCTTCAGTACATTGAATTGGAACAATACTGATTAATCAGTATTGCTAAACAAAGGCAGAAACCTAAAGAAATCAATCCAAACAAAATCTCATTCCTCTCATTTCTCAACAACTTCAGAAATCTCCTAACTGAATTAATCGATATTTTTCTTATTATAAATTCTAGTTCCTTTAAATTATAGTTTAATTTGAAAAGATCTTGATGTTCTAATATTGATTATCACCTGCTCAGATGCTTTCTTCCTCTGATAACTGCTCTTATTTTTTTATTTGAAGGAAGAATGATGTCTCATTTTATATCGAGAGAATTTTTGAGAACATATTCAGAAAATGAGGTTACTTATTCTTTCCTGGTGCTTGGATTATAAGGGTGATTACAGATGCATTAGTTTTGGTCTTGTTGGGAACTGGATTGAAATAATCCACTTGGGTGATTTTGTTCTAGTTGTTGCATTACATCCACAAAGCCATTGTTAAAACTCACAAAAGTGTCATAAAAGACCCTCAAGTTATGACATTGTACTTTCTTTGATCCTATGTGAACATGGTGTTTATTAGGTATTTTTGCAATACTTCTTCTAGCCAACTTTATTAATTTATTTCACTGCCGAATTTCTGATGCGATTTCAAAGTTGATAAAATGTGCATATATGTGTTTGTGTGCCATTTTGTGTGGAATTATATCATGTGCGGGACATGATTTGAGTGATTCCCACCTTTGTATGGAATGTCAGACGTTACCCCACTAAAACGTGAAAACTTGACAGTGAGGGAAATATATCGAGTAAGAATTATGACATGCGTCACAAAAAATATTATCCAAACCTCCTCCAAAATAGTGATTTAATGCATTGCCTTATGTTTGTGTAGTGCTAGAAACTCGAGAGGTTGAAGCCGTTGTGGAAAATGTTCTTCTACTTCCAACCCATCGATGTTAAGGTCTCTCTCTCTCTCTCTCTCTCTCTCTATATATATATATATATATATATATATATATATATATATATATATATATATATATATATATATATATAGTGCATTTGTATTAGTTGTGTGATTTTTACTTGCAATGATTTTTGGTTTGATCTAATGCCTTTGTGTAAATTTAGTATATCGAATTAATGGTGATGATGAGTGTGATGTTTCTTCGAGCATATTGATTCTTACTTATTTGTTGATGTTCCCTTTTTTGCTTGTTATTTATATAATTAAGAATTTGTCATAATTACGGTCTCATAGAATGACAATGTGTCTGTGTGTTGTGTTACTTATCTATTTTGGTATTGCACATTAGAGAACTATGGTTATTATATGACAGAGCTTCTGCTATGCTGCTTACTTATTGTACATTAGATAACATTATTGTTGTGTAACCTTTGCTCTGTTGTTTACTTAGTGTTAGATTTTTGAAACTAAGCTTTTGTATTGATTTAGACACAAATATTTTGTTCAATTTTTTGCTCTCTTGTTTACTTAGTATCGACAAGGAATCGGTATGAATGAAAGATACGTCTTCTAAGCACTCTTTTATTGAACTAATGCGTGGCAAATGTTTATTAAACTTTTTCTCTCTTCATCACACCTTTATCTCTCTTCATCTCTTCTTCACACCATAAACAAAAACAAAACATGGCCACTGCAGTCAGTGCTGCAGTCTCTCTCCCATCTTCCACATCTTCTCCCCTTCAAACCAGAACCTCCATGATCTCACCTGAAAGAATCAACTTCATCAAGGTTTATATGGGCATGATTATTATTATTATTAAAATTAATTACTCGGTGTTGTGATATGGATTTTTGGTTATGCAGGTTCCATTGTACTACAAAAATGTATCTGTTAATGGGAAATTGGGATCCATCGGAGCCTAGGTCACAATAGAGGCTCCAGTCGAGGTTGAGAAAATCTCCAAGAAGCAAGATGTAGGTGTGATTGTCAATAAGTTCAAGCCCAAGAATCCTTACACTGGTAGGTGCCTTCTCAACACCAAGATCACTGGTGATGATGCTCCCGGAGAAACTTGGCACATGGTTGTCAGCACTGAGGGTATAATGGCCTTTAACCCTTTTGTCTTCTTTTATTTTTTAAAATATCATTTTTTAAGTTATTTTGGAATTGATATTTTTTTAAATATCCTCTTTTCTCTCTCGCTATAAAAGAAATCTAAAGGACACCTAATAAACTTGCCTGAAGAAAAAAACAGAACGCTTGAAAAAACCAAACGACGACAAAAATAAAAACCACCGCTTCGATATTTTCTAAATTTAAAACCCAAGGTTACCCTCCCTCTCAATTCCATCATTGTCGACCACAGCCTCTCCCATGATATTCACCATCACATACCGCCCCATGCCTGTCATCGCAGGTCCTCCAGCAGTCAGCGCATTGTACACTCATTGTCCCACCGGGACGTTTCTCCCTTAAACCGAAAAAGATGAACATGTGAGGTACGAATCCGATATATAGTCTTTCTTATTTTCATAATCTCTATTGTCTTTCAAATTTCTAATCCGATGAAAGAACGTTTGTTTTTAAAATATAAAGTTTCTATTTTATCGTATTAAAAAATACATATAATATTTGTTTATTTATTTTTTAAATATATGTTTGTTGTGAATTTTATTTCTTATATAATGGTGTTATTTGTACTAATCCATATAACAATACAATATTTTACACAACAGTGTGATATATAATTATTCTCATATGTTTTCTATACACATTCATAATTTATACATGATGATGTATTTGTTTGATTTTTAATATTGAGTTTTGTTAACTTGACTTCAAACCATAAATTTTCTTTTTGTGGTGTCCGAATACCTCAGGCCTCTTCCGACTGACCAGAAGCCAAAGTTGTTCAATCTCCCAGAGCGTGTGCTACTAGGTTCTCGACCTTAATGTCTCAGGGTTTGTTGTTTGTTTGGCCTGATGAGAATGGTTGGGAACTAGCACGTGCCACTAAGCCTCCCATGTAATTTTATTATTTATTTTATTATTTATTGATTGTGTGACCGTGGGATGTTTTAATTTTTTTTTAATGGGAATTGTTTAGGTTGTTGGATGAGTTTGATTCGCCTCAGTTTTCAATGGTCACCATTCAGCGGGATTTGTTTTATGGATATGATACTCTCATGGAGAATGTCTCTGATCCTTCCTATATTGATTTTGGTCATCACAAGGTAAAACTTCTTTTATTTTAATACCCATTTAACTTTAATAGTTTAATAGCTTGGAGTACTTTTTTTTGTTTTTTAATGCCTAACTAGTAGTTATTCTAATTGGTTATCACTCTACAGGTTACAGGGAGGAGGGACAGAGCCAAGCCCCTTCCATTTAAGATGGAGTCTACTGGAGAATGGGGCTTTTCTGGATCAAATTTCGGAAATCCAAAAATCAGTGCTAAGTTTGTTGCACCATGTTATAATATTAATAAGTAAGTTTATTACCCGCATCTTGTAACCGACTTTCTTTTGATCCTTCAAATAGCATTCGATGTTACAAACAGATAGCATTAAAATTCTCTGATTCTAATTTTTTGATGTTCCAGAATAGAGATAGATACAAAGCTTCCTATTGTGGGTGATCAAAAATGGGTAATATGGATTTGTTCATTCAATGTACCGATGGCACCTGGGAAGACCCGTTCAATCGTTTGTAGTGCTCGAAACTTCTTCCCGTTCACAATGCCAGGGCCTGCCTGGTGGCAGGTAAAGATACTTCTGTTGGTAAAATAATGTTGCAATATGTAGAGTTCAGACCTATCCAATTGCTCTCTTATCATATCTTAACATTTACTATTTTATTTTCTTTGTAAATCATTTATAATTTCTGGGCGTAACTTGTGGCCTTTCTAAGTAGGTATACTGTATTATTTTTGAATGAGAAATAGATAATCAATAGGAAGGGGATCCAGGATTAGAATGTGGCTTGCAAAAGAATTATATTGTATTGCATTATTTTGAATTGTACAAAAGGATGATAGATAGTCTTACCCATAGTTGTCAATTTTGTATGATTTGCGATTCGAACGTTTTTATAATTATTATTATATATACGTTTGTAAATATATATAATAATAATTATAAAAATTAATATATATATATATATATATATATATATATATATATATATATATATATATATATATATATATATATATATATATATACGTTTTTTACAATGTTTGTGCAATTAATTTTGCTGTTGGATAATTTTTTGTTTTAAATTAATTTTGTATGACCAAATGTTGATATTATAACTAATATGATAATTTTATTTTATTTGTCAGAATGTCATTTTCGGATCCTCATCAAGCTTCTAGCATTGCGGGTTGCGGCGTTGATGACGATGATAACATAACGGACTTCTTTTTTTATATTTCATTTGATTGGTTATAATATAAAAATATCTCATTTGTGGATGATTGTATTGGGATGTTATATTAGATGATTTTATTAAAATAATGTAACTTTCGGGACGATTGTATTATGATGTTTCATTGTTTTGGTTTAACTTTCTCTTGTAAATAAAGAGTGGAGGCTTATATAAATGTAAATGTTGAACATAATACCCTTATTTTTGTGGACTATTTTTGTATATGTTCTTAGGATTTAAATAGTCTGATAAGAATAATTGAATTTGTTTAAGTTCAGGATATTGGATCTTGAATAAATTTTTTTAAATATGTATTAATATTAGTAACAGAACTTTATCGTTACTAATTCAGCATTTTACCGTTACTACTAGTAACAGAATTTTACCGTTACTATTAGTAAGAGAATTTTTCGTTACTAATTCTGAATTTTCCGTTACTATTAGTAACAGAATTTTCCGTTACTAATCCTGAATTTTACCGTTACTATTAGTAACAGAATTTTCCGTTACTAGCTTCGTGCCCCACGCCTTTTTTCTAACGAAAAAATTGTGTTACTAATATTTTTAGTAACGGTAAAATTGTGTTACTAATGGCGTGTTTTGGTGTAGTGTTTCTAGATTTGAAGAAAACTTTTCCCAAGGACCACTGCCCTCTACCTCGAATCAACCAACTAGTTGACGCCACTACTAGGCACGATCTTTTTAGCTTCATGGATGCATATTTGGGATACAATCATATCAGAATGAATCCTGAGGATCACAAGAAGACATAATTTATCACTAATAGGTGTACGTACTGCTTCAACGACTCGTAATCCGAATTAGCCTCTTTGTCATACTCCTCTTCCTCGCCCTCTTCCGTCTCAACATCCGAATCTTCATCCTTCTCCTCCTCCTCCTCCTCCTCCTCATCATCATCATCATCCACCCTCACGGCTCGTATCACCTCCCTTTGGGTTGAAAAGAAACTAAAATATTTATACTGCATACAAGTGTATCCCCATTGCATTGCACGATCATTTAATAGAGGAGCCAAATATTGTGGTGTGCAAGAAGGAAATCTTGATCTCAAAGAAGTTGTAAAATATTTATAGAACCCAAGAGGGAAATTTAATCCCAATTGGAGTGGGCCATACCTTGTGAATTTTTTTTAGGAGGCTCTAATATGCTCATAGACCTCGACGAAGAAGAAATGGCGCTCCCAATAAACTTAGACTATCTAAAAAGAATTATCCTTGATCCAACTCTCGTCGCGCTTCGCAATTCTCATCTCCATTACATTCTTAAAGAAATATTATTTTCTCCATTCACAAGAATTATGTAGGACTTTATCCTCTCAAAATAACTTTCGAAAAATTACCAATGTCTTAATCCCCATAGAAGTAGACAACCCATAAATTAACATTGGGTACGATCCTTTCACTTTCATAAGATGATATTATTTCCCCCATCAAAAAACACCATTCCCTCTCATAATTTGTAACTGAACAAAAGGATTATTATAATACCCCCTATTTTTGATGACTTTTAAAATGGGATTAATTAGAATTAATTGTGATATAATTGGAAATTAATCCAGATTTAAATATTACTCGAGAATAAAGTAATATATGATTTATGTTTAATATTACTTAGTGATTAAAGTAATATATATGATTATGACTTTACAATTGATTATGACTTTATATATTGTCACGAATTATGTGTACGACAATTTCGGTAATTACGTCGGGACGCGTGAGTATGTCGTGTCGGGACTAGATTTAAATGAAATAAAAGTGAAATATTATTATGTCATCCTAATGGTGGTTTTGACTGCACCAAAGTGTCCGAAAATAGTTGAAAAAGTCTACTTGGGTGTTTGATTTGGGTCTCGGGGCACTTTGGAACTGAAAGGACACCCCAGAGGGGTATTTTGATCATTTTACAAGGGAGGTGAATAGTAAACACGAAAATTGGATTTTATTATATTAGTGAGGAGATTAGAGAGATTAGGTTCATTCACCAAAAATAAGAGGAAAAGGTTTAGGGGAGATTTAGAGACTTTCTATGGGAGAAGAAAAGACTTTTCTTGGAAACCAAAGGACAACCACCTTGCACCACTAAGAACCACCACCACCACTGCCGGAAGTTGGCCAGAAAAAGAGAGGACCACCAGTAGAGTATCATCCCCAACGGGTCAGACCTATGAATTAAAGGCAAGTGATTAATTATTGCAAATTTAGCATGTATATTGTCCATGTTAGGATAGTTAGGAAAATTCTGAAAAGTTGCATGACCAAAGATAAATTTTTGATAATTTTAAATGGATCTTTGAAATGGATATTTTCTAGGAGTGATCTCTAAACTCCATGGATTTTATATTATCTTGTGAAGAAATCTGGGATTTACACTCTTATTGATGATTAAGTTAAAAATTAGAGTTCTTGTGAATAAAATGGAATTTGAGTAAATTGATTCATGTTAATGATGTTTAAATGATTTTATTTACGTTAGAACTTATCCATATATGATGGTATATGATCTGGATTTCATGAGATTAAATTTGGAATCATTTGGTGAATAAAAATTGGGGTTTATATGATGTTCATGGATAAATATAAAATATGAGTTTTTCTGGAAATAGTATGTTTTAAATCCAACCTTCTTGATGATTCTAGGTTGTTTAGATCGGTAGGAATCATTTACATATGTGTCTATATCATGTGGTATGGATTATAAGAAGTTTGGGACACTAAAACAGAGGTTTGATTGATGAAAAGATGTGAAACCCGTAGAATAAAGATTGTAGAATCTGGACTGATATCTGAGTGCTCGATCGAGCGACCCACGACCATCGATCGATCGATCTCCCCAGAAAAGATGAAGTTATTTCTTTTTAATTCTTGATTTAATCCCAAAACTTTTAGGAATATTTTGTGATTATTATTCAAACATAATGGGACTTAGGGAAGGGCATGCCATAGAAAAGACCTGAAAATTTTATTTTTGGGATTTTTGAATGAGGGGAATTTAACGAGTGTTAATTAAACGAGTTATTATCGAGACTTATGTTAGTTGGGATTTAAATTGGATAAATAATAATTTAAATTTGGGACCAGTAGTAAGAGAGTTATTAATTACCGGTATAACCCTAGGAATAGGTGGGATTAACCCTAAGAGATAGAATGAAGTTTTAAGAATGAATTAAGGGTTATTGAGAAGTAAACCTTATTAAAGATGAGTTTAATTCATAAAATTTCGGAAGTTGTAATGACATGGACAAGTAGGGTGTAGACATTTACCTACTGAATTAGGTTGAGGAATACTTATTTAATCTTTGAGTAATGAGTGAGGCTCGGGAATATAAAATTAAGAAGTAAAGTCATAATCCTTAATACATAAGATTTGATAGATAAAAATACTACGTATGAGAATTATGATATGGTTGTGTGAATGCCTTATGGATGTTATATTTATATAGGTGTGATGAATACCAATATTATTATTTGTATGTATGACATACCTACATTGCTTGCTATCGGGGTGGAGGTTTCGTGTTGTGTACGATCTTATCTTGTGTTCCCATTTGGGAGGATTTTAGATTCGTACCCTAAGCATAGGACCTTGGATGCATGCTATCGGTGTATATGATAGTTTCAACGATTGAATGGGAGCGTAGGTATGTGCGTGACCCATTTGGCTGGGGAGTATGATCGCCTCCAATATATTTATGTTATGATATGATTCGTGAGAGATGCCAAATCAATAGTCCTCTATACAGTGACATTATGTATCAGGACATGATAGCAGAGTATGCATGCACCACAACTGTGACTTGGGAGGTACCGTATTAGTATATATATAATTAGTGTGATATTATATATATAAACTGTGATGTAATCTACTGTGTGACATTATATATATAGAGATGTAATCTTCTGTGTGAAATTGTAGATTAAAAATATAAACTGTGATTTAATCTACTGTGTAATGTTGTAGATATAAGTAAATAATGAAATCTGAATTGAATTAAGTAAGTGAACACTTATTTCCAAGGTTGTAACAAGACTAGTTCATATTAAAGAAAAATGAATATGAATAATTATATTACGTATGGTATGGGACATACGGGTTTATGATATGAATTAGAATTATGTTGTGGAAACTAGTTAGGAGGGAACCTTAACTAGGAAGATAATAAGATACGATAGGTGTGCACTCTAGATGAGAGGTGAGAATTCTCAAGAGATACCCTAGAAACTAACATGTACATAATAAATGATTAATTGTAATTCTTAAGCACTTGCTATTTTTAAAAAAAAATCTTTTACAATCGGGCTCTGACCCGTTTCCTTGCATATTCTCTTCTCTCTTAGATCTTGTACATCAGGTATCCAGCAGCAGGGATGCCCAGCATAGATTATGGATGTTCCGATGGATTATAGCTACTAGCAGAGATGTAGATTTTGTTTAGGCGCTTCCTTTATGTTGATTCACTCATCTGTAGCGTATACTTCATTTAGGGCTTGTCGCCCAGGATTCTAGAGGTTGTAATTATTTATGTAAGCATTATAGATATCAGTTTTATTTATTGTAAATGTTATAATTTAACTGGAGAGTTATTCCAGTCACATTTATTCTTGTTATAGTTAATTCAGTTGTGATGTGTTGTTGCATATTATTATTCCGTGTCGTGGAATGGTTTTAATTAAATTAAAAATGGAAAAAGTTTTTGTCCCTTAGCTTAATTAACTAATAGGTGATTAATAAATAAATTATTTTCGATAATGATGCTGAGAATGAACTAACTGGATATTCTGATTTAATTAAATGAAGGACTGAACAACAAGATATGTAAAAATCATCATTTATTTCAAACATCTCTTTAGATAGTTATTACACCAAGTATCAGTAATAAGAAATCTTAAACACCTGCCAAACCCACACCCCAAACATAAACAAAAAAAAACATAAACCTACACCAACATGCTAACCCATTAAATACTAACACTAAATACCACACCAAGCGTGTTCTCTAAAGATCTTCACAATAAACCCATTTCAACTAGCGGAAGGTCCTTCTCCATCGTCATCATTGTCGTTGTTATCCTTCAGATGTCCCTAGTGAATTCTATTCTGATTATGTACTCTCATGCGCTCAATACGGCGGTAAAACTTGAAAAGATTAGCTGGGACCACAGTAATCTCTTCCACATCCTCCATTATCATAACCCACCTCTGCCCAATTTCCTCAGCCCAAACTTTCATAACCAAATCCTTCCACAACCATCTCAGATAATTACCTAACACCACCATAACACCCCCCATAGACTGGATCACACGGCGAAATGGACCGTGATGCTATCACGGCTCCCCTAAATCATCCTCAATGATTCAGTCAAGTCCTCCAAAGGATAAAAATTGGTTATACACAAAGGAACAATCTTCTCCGAACCCACTTAAATCAAAAGATTCCAAAGAAGATAAAAAAAATGCATATTTAAATTTTTCTAAATATATTTCCTTATCTTCCTTTCACATAAAACCTTCAGTGCAAAATTAAAGCGCATGTAGAATAAGTCATTAACTAAAGATGATTAAAAACAATGCATCATTATTATATATTTTTTCTACTTTTTTTACACATTTTTTAGCTACGAGAGAAAACAAAAAAAAAGGAAAATTATCGAGGCGTGCCCTGAAATTTTTGAAAACCTGGCTTAACAAATACCTCCTCCGATGACTCCCATAACGGTGAGAAGAAGACAATCCACTTCCAGAGCTAGAACCTGACAAACGATCATCAGCAGTCGCCAGAGGGGACACACAAGATCGAGTTTTTGTCCACACGTACTCGAATATGGAAGCCATCTAGTCTCGAATATGACACTGTCAAGATGTCGACCCAACCACAGTGTGCATAACAAATAATTAAATAAAGAAATCAAGTCAATAGCAATCTTAAGTTAGAAATCAAAACCCATAAATTAGGAAAAGAAGAAAGGCTCTCCTCCAACTGCATGTTCGCCTTAGTAAAAGGAGGAAAACAGTATATCATTGTCTAGGTTCAGCGGGGCACTTGAAAGGAGCGACCCCTTCCTAGCTAGATGTAGTTCGAAACCAATTAATAGTACCCGAGTGAAAGAGCCTTCACATCACTTGCACCACCCCTAGAATCTTGAGATGAAGAACCATGAATGCCCTACCACCTATCACATCCATCGATGGGGGAGGCGCACCATTGATATCATAAATTAACACTGACATCAACCAGTTGGCATGAAGTCTAAGTAGTCATGTGACGCTGATATGTTCGTATAGAGGTAATATTACTCTCCCTCCTTCGCAACCAACATTTCACCCTTGATTACTCTTATAAAAGTAATGGTGCATCGAAGGGACCTACACCTCACTCTCCATTACCTATCGCTCCACCATCTCTCCCAGATATTAGCTATATTTGGACTCACGTGTGGGCAACCACCGTAACTGATCATGTTGGCTCGTGACTCCCATCTCTCCTGGAAGCCGACTCTAAGGATATAACGACACCTATCCATATAAAACTAATCATTAATACGTAATCAAAAACAAAAAAACACAAAAATCTATAAATATAATTACGTCAAATCTGGGTAATCATGCGAGAGTTCACTAAAACTCTCACATCTTTAAGGTCCAGTTACTCCTTTAGCAACCTAGTGACCTTTATCCACTGTGTCATCCTAGGCCACATAATGGCCTCCCCTTCTAGCAAAGGCATATGTGGCCATCCCCGATCCTCGCGGAGAGAGAGAAGAGGGCCATCTTTTGCGGTGAGAGGATCTTGGTCCCGCGTATCCCTCTCGGGAGCGCTTCGGTCATCGTCGACGATGTGTGAGGTGAAAAATTTAGAGAGATGGAGTTGCCAGTCTATTTTACTCAAAACAGACAAAAAAAAGTTGGATCCATCCCGAAAGACAGTATCCAAAGATATACTGATACATACGAAACCAAAAATAATTCGAGTAGGGTTCGGAGGCTAAGTTACGGAATGGGAAGGTGTTAGGAAACCATTCCTCCCTTGCGGTCTCTCTTGGATTGTTGTTATTTTCCTCTATTTCCCTGTGATATGTGTGCATGTGTATACGAAGTGGAGATAGGAATCATCGACTTGTATCATAGAAGATATAAAGCGAGTCATTCATAGGAATGTTCCTAAAAGTAATATTAAAAAATAGGATTTACGCGATTATCCTAGCATTGATCGTTATAATGGAAAGATACACGTGTGGAATAATGTGCCACTAAGAACAAATATATGTATATGTAAATATATTGAATCTAAGAGAATTAAATTAAAAGAATTTAGAAAGGAAAAAAAAAGGGGAAAGAATAGGACTCGAGTCTCGGGTTTTACCCCGAGACGCCTACGTAACCTATAGAGGCATCAAAGTCCACGTAGTTCGTATGAAAAATGAGGGGTGGGATTTATCCCATAAATCCAATCGAGGACTTCACTTATATGTGTGTGTGTGTGTGTGTGTGTGTGTGTGTAAAAAAGTGTTTTATTTGTGGGAAAAGTGTGAGAATTCTCGTTTGGAATTTATGAGCAAACCCTCTTTTTCTTATTTTTTAAGTTTTATTTACATGAAAATAAGAGATGTGCAATAATACTAAATAAAAAGTATATTAGGATATGTGAGATCGAGAGAATAAAAGTGCTAAGTAATAAAAATAAGTTAATGCGAATTTAGGAGAATTTGAAGAGAGAGTTGAGAAAGTTTGACCTTCTTGAAGATCTTGAGCTTGATCTTGAGTGTTAGAGAGTAGCCCTTGCACTTGGGTGATGATTAAGAGAAATTAATTCACCAAGTTTGATGAAAAAGATGATGAAAAGTGAAGGTTGGAAAAGGATTTGGATGTGGAAATCACGCTGACTTCAAGAGAGGTTTTCTGAGTTCGCTGAGAGTGACGGACTTCAGATCTTGGGTCCTCTTGCAATGAGGTCAGGCCCTCATTTTTATAAGCCCAGGTCATTACCGATTGGAATAGGCCTGGTCCTGCCAATCGGCAGGTGTTTTTAGGCACACTGTTGATAGGCAGGATTTGGAACCAGCCGTTTGGCAGTCTCTTTCAGGTTCCTTAGAAAAAATGGTCGTAAAATGAAAACTGTTGATCCGAATCGTGCATGGGGTGAACCGCTTGAAAGGTACTTTAGAGACCTTCAAAAATCCTTGGACTGCTCCTGGGTCCGGGAGTCCTCTTTGGGACAAATGTGGCTTGGAAACGCTCATTGGTCCTTTGAAAGGGGGATTGTCGGACACAAACAGATCGTTCGTTGGCATGGTAAGTTAGAATTGCACATGGGGTGGACCATTGGAAAGGTTATGAGATGTACTTAGACATTCCAAATAGTTTGACTCAGTTTGGAGAGTTGACTTTGATCAACTGGGGCCTGGAAGCGTCCGGTCGCCTTTCGAAGTAAAATAAATCGTTCGCCCATACCGTAAGTCAGAATTGGGCCCAGAGCGGACGGTTGGAAAAGGGTTTCAGTGACCTTTAAAGATTCATTCAGTCTCGATCGAGCTGAAGAATTGATTTTGGTCCAACGGAGCCTAGGAGCGTTCGGTGGCCTATAGGTCAGGTTTCGAAGAAAAACGGGTCGTTCGTCTATATCGTAAGTCAAAATTGCGCACGGGACTGACCGTTGGAAAGGGGTTACAACGCCCTTTGAAAATTCATTCAGTCTCAGTCGAGCTGGAGAGTTTTACTTTTGGTCAAACGGAGTCTAGGAGTGCCCGATGACCTCTAGGTCAGTACTCTCGGGGTATGACTTAGGTTTGTAGTGATAAAGGGAGGTGTTAGGGACCAAAGGAGAGGTTAGGGGGTGCTAGAAAGGGGTGTCTACATCATCAACACGGTGTTGTGCCCAATCCCCTCGTAGAACTACTGTAATGCCCGACCCGGGTTTGGGTCATTGTTGGGTCAATCCATATCGAATCAATGAGTTAAAGGGGGAGGGGGAAAGTCCAATTTTATTATTTAAGCAAAACCCTTTTTAATTACGCCATTTATTAAAGACTAATTTACCAGTTTTAAGTTGGAAAAAGGGCTGGTCACTTTAAGTAATTAAGTCAATTTACAAGGTTTATTTATAAAAATCCGATTTAATCCATAATACTAATTAAATAATAAATATACCATAATAATCCATGTATTATTACAAACCATAGCCAAGGGCCCGACTAAAATGTTTAAAGTCCTGAATTACTAGTGTCCCAAAACTTGATTTCATTAAAATTACACATCACTAATGACGTTGATTGCCTTATGGGTCCTTACTCACGTCCTTACCGACATCCCTACTTGAAGTACCCGAGATGGTGGTGGGGGTTTTAATCATAAAAGCAGGGGTAAGCGAACGCTCAGAAAGGTGGGTAATACTAAGCTATACATTTTCTACAAAATACTACACATATAAAATGTATTTAATTCATTCCAAAAACGTTTAACAATTTAGCTAGTATTAATGCAACTATTATGCAATGCACCGGAGCGATGAACTTATAATCACACTTAACCACTTCAAACTTGAAGGTAATCTCTGAATTAGAGAAAGATGCCCCAGTTAATAAAAGAGACTCATGAGAAGGAAGCAGCACGAAGACAGCGAGGAAGCCCAGTGAGGAAACTAGCCGAGAGAGATCTTTTTTATCTTCCTTTCTTACTTAGTCAAATTGCATCTTTTAAATAAATTGATTGTAATGCTATAGCGATTTGTAATTTTGAGTGTGAGGTCAAACGGGACTCGCGAGAGACCAGGCCTGGCAGGGCCTGGGAGAGCTTACGTGCTCTATCGAATGACCTCATTATGGGAACTTCAGATGGCCTTGGTTTGGAGGATTGAGAAGTGAGGCAGCATTAGGGCTTGTCCGGACCATCTTAGATACACCTGGTAAAACACCGAGAAATCATTTTATCATGGAATCTTTTTTAGAGTAACCTTGAGTTCCATTGCATATTGAGCTTTGAGCCAAACAGTCCCCCACCAAATGTCACATCTACTTTACAGCCGACATCACTAGCCACCTGCCTATTGTCCAATTCGAAATTGAGTAAACCATTATGGTATTGAGGCTATCAGATGATTTTATGAGCCACCTTTATCATGACAATCCTCTGACTCACAGTGTGAAGCCAAAAGGCATGTCCTAGCATTTAATGATTATCACGTAAGGTGTGTTAATCCATCAGACATTTAATGTTTGAGACTTAAAGTGTGAATGACAGGTCTTTCAAATTAATGAAGACTCAAACGTCTCAAGAAGGGGTGTGGGGATATTTATGGTCCTCAACCACTTCTGAGATGAAAGAGTTCTTTCTGGAGATTTATTTCTAGAGAGAGAATATATCAGACATAATTTATTGCAAACTAGAGAGTTTAATCACCCACCATTGTCATTTATTGTGAAGCTGTTAATAGGTAACCAGAGATCTATCATAGGTTGTTAGTGTGTTGACTACCTACTAAGATGTATCTAGGGTGCTTACTTTTCTCTCTCTTTGAATGAGTTGCTTATGAGTTTCCTTTATTATTATTTGAGTTATACACGAGAGACTTGTGAGTCCAGTATGAGTGTTGATTTTATACATTATTGTTTGTTTACTCATCTTTATCAAAGAGTTTTTGGGTTATCGTTTATCACCATATCTATAGGGGTTACACCTCAGTTGGTATTACTATACTCCTAGGTTTTAAGGGGACTAACCTCTTAGATTTGGAGACTCTATTGGTGAGGTATTCTTCTAAAAGTATGGTGCAAGATAACATTAACCGTACCATTTATTTTGATGCTATCCAGCGTAACGAGGAACAAGCGGTGAAGGAGCTTGAGACTGTCAGGGATGGGTTTCCTCAGGTGGAGGTTCCCCAAGTTCAAATGGCAATAGGAATACTAATGGTGACATAAGCCTTTACTAGTGTTGTGTTGGGACAGGCACAGATGGACCTTCTCATGGGCAAGTTCTTTGAGTTCTTAATGACTCCCATAGCTACAACGACTCCGATGGGGTTTGACCCTAGCTCCTTCGTAACATCAATGGCGGCTCCGATATCTCTATCAAGCGCAGATCCAATGGGATCTGCCCTTATTCCAAGGATGAGTACCCTAGGTGTGCCAAGTATTCCACATGTGGTCCCTCAGTCCGTTCCTCCAATGCCTAAGAAAACTCGTTGCATCTGCCTTAGAAGAAATAAGAAAGGAGATGCTAAAGATGATAGCAGCTTCCTCGCAGTCAGCCAACGAGGTGGCATAGGTGTATGATGGTTTTTATACTCCCTATCCTGAGGAGTACTATGTGGAACCATGCCAAAAAGACTACATTCTACCTATTTTCGATAAGTACACTGTAAAGAGGGGAAACCCGAAGGAACACATCAAGCATTTTATTTAGCATCTGGGAGCTCATTTCAATAACAAGAAACTAAGGTTGGGGTAGTTTTCCAAATCACTAATCGATAAGGCTTACACCTAGTACTCTCACTTGGCACCGAAGAATGTCTTAACGTGGGACGAAATGCAAGTTGTGTTTGTCCAGAAGTTCTTTTTGGCAGAAGATGAGTTCCTGCTGACATAACTAGGCAGGGTGAAGCTACGGCCGGGGGGAGTGTTGATGTAACAAACTAGATGCAATCTAATTAAATAATCACAGATAACAATGAACAAATAAATAAGACAATGAATTTTTAAAGTGGTTCGGCTATCAAAATGGCCTACGTCCATTGTTGTTGTATTGCTAATTGTCTGCCTTTTATCTCGATAATGAGTTTTTCAAGAGATCCAAAAGTCCCCTTTTATGACTGGGCTACAATGTATTTATAGCCTTGAGGTTGTACATATGAAAAGGTAATGTGCTGTCTTTTAGCAGACATATACATCTTTACAATAATAATGCGCATTAAATCTGACGTTCATTGAATGCGTAGTTGCCTTTTGGTTTTCTTGGTTAGATGCTCTGCATACTAAGTAGCTCAGACCGCCTGAGTCACTTGGTATGCTTGAGTAGCTCGGGACACTTGAGTAGTTCGGGACTCTTGAGTAGCTCGGTGGAAGTATGTATTTGCCACGTGGGTTGACACATGTCTTAATCTAATTGGTCCACGTCAGCTAACTAATTTTTGTATCAACGAAGCCCCCAATATTTCAGAGTTGAAGTTAAATAAGAAAGTGTGGAACATTCTGCCTAAGAAATGCCTGGATTACAGATCTCCAACACTTGGGGACATTTTTATTATATGTTTTTCCATTTGAGCACGTAATGGCAAACTTATAAATATTTTGAATTTTTAGCAGCCGCTTCGACATTTGTGCTTTTCTCACGATTTAATCGGACGCATCGAAATTTATGCCTTTCTCATGATTAAATTTTTGGAAACGCAGACGTCTTCCCTGATAATCATTTCTTTTATCTTTTCCCGATGCCAGGTATTTAAGAGCGACAGAAATCCTATCATTTTTTTACTTTTCACATCCACATTTTCTGAACTCTTTACTTTCTCTTACTGTCACTCTTCTGTCGTCCTTCATTAGCAGATTTCTCCATTCTCTATAAGATTTTCTTCTTTCTTCTTTCTTTGCTTTAGTCATCATGGTTTACCTTATTGAATCTTTTGATAAATTTCGGACTGATTTTTTAATTCCTTCTTGGGTTATTTTGGAGGATCTTTATTATCCTTGTGATTTGTTTTCTCTGGCGGAGGGACATTGGTTTCCCTCCCTTTTTGTAGTTGAGTGTAGCTTTTCTTTCTAGCCAAATCCCTTATATTTGGAGTTTTGCCAATATTTTGATATTGTACCTGCAAGGGTAGCTCCAAATACATGGAGGGTAGTTAATGGCGTATATAGGTTGAATCAAATTCATGGAGCTCATTTAGAAATTCCTGAAATTATGTTTTGTTATAGATGGGTTACCAGTGACACTACTTTTTATTTGAAAACTAGGTTTTCGAATAGAGCTTTAGTTGTCAATCTTCCCGATGCCAATAGGGACAACTTTGATCATGGGGTTGTGATGAAAAATTGGCAACATCCCCCATTAAATGGAAATGATGTCTACCAAGGTCCCAGATGTCCGCTTTATGGCAATGGGATAGGTTGTTTTTAGTTTTTGAATTTAACTTTCTTCATGTTTTACAAAATGCGTCACTGGCGTTAACTTTGTTTGTTATAGTTGACAGTAAAATGAAGCCCTCGAAAGAGATTGACGTTAACATAAAAGATTTAAAATTTATATGGAGCTTGCTTCAATCAGTTGCTGGGGAGCATATTAGAGTTGCTTCTTATTTGTTGAGGTACAAAAACACCACCTCGTCTTTCATCGCGCGTCCTATTGTATCTCCTACAGTAATCGATCCTGATCAGCTTCCAACATCTCGAGCAAGCGTGGGAGACTCCTCGTCTGATTTGGATACTTCCATTGTTGATTTGATGACGATGAAGAGGAGGATGACTGAGTTCTTTGTTAAAGATGCCCCTGGTGTTGATGGGGCAAAGAAAAGTAAAGTGGATGTCCCAACTGAGGGGATGAAGAAAATGGACATTGCTCCATGTAAGGTAACCTATACAACTGTGAAGGAGGTGGATAGGAAGCCCCCAGTTATTCTAAAAGAGATAGCACCTTTGATTGAAGGTGTTGCTATTACACAAAAAGAGGCATCACCTTTGATCGAAAGTGCTCCTCTAAAGAGACTAAGAATAGGTCTTGCTGAAAGACTTATAGAAACTGTTGCTCAACCTTCAGATATTGATGGTCCTTTGAGAGCTAAAGCTCCAGCTCTCGTCGCTCTAAGTTCGGCCAAGGATTTGATTAAATCTTGGGTCCTTCCCGAACATCGAGCTGTTAAAGATTCCCATTCTCGGGAGAAGCTCACTGATTTATCCGCCCAACATATTACGTCAGTAAGTATCTTCATCCTAATTACTTCCTCATCTCTACATATTGCATTCATATTCTGAATTGAATTCTTTCCTTTTTCAGTTTATAGCTTGCTTTAATGACATCTTAAAAAAACATGAAGCTATCAGGGCTTCCACCTCCTCGGGTGGAGTGGAAGAGGATTTTACTGGTCTATCCCTCTCTTTGAATGAATCTGGTCAGAAGTATGAGGAAGAAGAAATTACTTGGGAGACTGAACTTCAATCTGTCAAGACCACTCGAGATCAAGCTATAAGTGATTCTAAAGAGTTGGGGAATAAATTGAAGGCCGTTGATAGTAAGCTTCAAGAGGCTGAATGACGTAAGAAAGAGCTTGAGGATAAGCTGACATCTGCCGAGGAGGTTGACGCCAAGCTTAAAGAGGCTGAACGGTGTAAGAAAGAGCTGGAAGAAAAAGTGAATCTTGTCGAGGAACACGCTTCATTGGAGAAAGTGAAGAGGAAAACTTCTGTAAAGAATTATTTTAGCTATGACTGGGATAAAGGATGGAGCAAGGCTTTAACTTCCATTACTTATCAGATGGAATATGCCAGCCTAAAATACTTTTGAGATGGATGGGTTGTAGCCTTGAAAGAATTGAAAACTGCGAATGATTCTGAATTGTTTCAGAGACATACTCATGGCCCTCCTCCTTTCATCGACGAAGAAAAATAAGATAAAGCCCCATCTGATGAGTCTTCTGTGATGTTAGCAAAGCAAGTACTCGTTACTGTTGTTTCCCAACCTCCCGAGCAAGTTCATCAAGCAAGCACTTCTTTCGAATAACCTGCATTGCTTTCTGAGCAACCTTCTCTTCCTTCTGAGCAATCTGCTCTTCCTTCCGAGCATCCTGCTCTTCCTTCAGAGCAACCTGTTCTTCCCTCCAAACCAACTAAAGATATTATAGTGAATAAGGAGAAGGTGTAAAGTTGTTCAGTTCTTATGTTATTTTCTTTTTTTCCTCAGTTGTAACTTGGAATGTATTTTCCTTTTTGTATGATGAATAAGAATGAACCTTTGCTACTTATCTCGCGTCTTTCTATGAACTGTCCGGTATCATTGTTGATGCATTTTATTTTCTCCTTTACTAGTTTATGGTCAGGATGGAACTTTTATCAGCTAATGATACAAAGTTGATGAAGAAATGCTCATGCAGATTTTACTGAGGCCCAAATAATAGACATTCTTGGATATGATGCCTCTGAATGAGCAATTGATGCTTACCAATACTTGAAGTGTTTACTTGATCGTGCTGTAGCCAATAATGTGTCCTATTATGAAATGATTGAAGACCTTCAAGGCATGATCGGGGAACTTCAACTTCAACTTCAACACAAAGAGACTGCTACCCTTTTGCATCAAGGTTATGAGAAAAAGTACGAATAACTGAGTGCTGACAGGGGTTATGACAAGTACATTTCGGCCCATGAGAAAAAGGAAAGTGTGTTAAAGCTTGAGATTGAAGAGGGTAGAAACATTGCCAAGCTGCTAGAGCAAGAGAATATAGCGTTGCAAGAGGAAGTGAAACAGCTCAAATTTGTTGCCTCCTCTTCTTCGGGAGCCTTGATCCCAATCAATGATGATGGTTTTTCCTTTTTAGAGACCAAAAATGCTACTTTAAGGGAAGAGTTAGAGACTTTGAAATGAGATGGACATTCCATACCTATTCACGGTAGAGCAAGGGCTTCTTCCCGTGGGCGAGCAAGGGCTGGTCGAGTTAATATTGAGAAAACGAGGACTCAATTGGCCTTAGAAAATTAAGTCGTTCAATTGATGACGAAGAATCAGGCTTTGGCATAAATGTCTAAGAAAATTCAGAGTTTTACCGACCAACTCTCCAATCAGATATCTGCGCTGGAAATTAAAGAGATTTTAGTGAAGAAGCTCCACGAGCAGCTTGAAATATTGACTTACCAATTTCACAAACAGCGTAGAGAGTTTTGGATGGAAGGATACAATGAAGCTCTGTGTCATCTTGATGATCGATTACAATAGTCAAATAATGAGGGATACAAGCAGGGATGGTTGAATGATATGTGTGTGCTGAAACTGGAGCAAGGACACTTCTTATGGGATTATTATCAGTCTAGAGTGCTTGATTTGCCCGTGCCTCCCTTTAAACTTGAGCTTAGTTAGATTCCTGCTCGTGCTATTCCTCGATGCCTAATCTCCAAGTATCTTGGTGATTATAGTCTTCATTCGAATTTTGAGATATCTCGTCCTAAGCATATACTTAATCGACCATCCATAATTAATGTCAGAATACTACGAGATATGAATTTTATAAATTCTCCCTGTGCATTAGATGATCCTCCAGCTGGGATAGAACCTGTATCAAAAGAAGAAGGAAAGAAACCCATGGAATAGGACATTTGTATATAATGAATCAAATTTCATTTCATATGTAACCTGCTTAGTTTTAATAAAGAAATATTTATTCTCTCTGTAATTTCATTTTCTTGAAAATACTTTGTAAAATCTTTCTGTTATTCTCCAGTGAATATATATATATATATATATATATATATATATATATATATATATATATATATATATATATATATATATATATATATATGTAGAAGGAAAAAATGTCCTTTTTATTTTAGACAATGGAACTTGTCCCATTTGTTGTCTGATTATAGTGACTTGTCACTCTTTGTGCCTAAGCAATGGAATAATTTGCATCCCATATTCCTGCTTAGTTGTAGTAATCGTGCCAGGATTACCTTGTTGCCTAGACAATGGATGCCCCGGGAGATCACCCATATTCTTGTCTAGTTTGGGATGTCTCTTAAAATCACCCGTGATTAAACAGGCTTTTGCCTTGTATGATTTTTATTTACCGACCAACCGGAGTTGGTGGTTATGGAATTTTCGACCAACCGGAGTTGGTGGTTGCGGACTTGCTGACCAACCGGAGTTGGTGGTTGCTGAATTTTTGACCAACCGGAGTTGGTGGTCGCTGAATTGCCAACCAACCGGAGTTGGTGGTTGCTGATCTGGTTTGTGTAGTATGTAGCACGAATACTCCCAAAAAAAAATTCAACAAAAGAGAGAAATGGGCAAAATATCACTTTTATACATATTGAAAGAATGGGTTACACATGAATTTTCATTACTGATAATACTTGCGTAGATGCTCTGCATTCCATGCATTCTTGAATTCTTCTCCTTCCAAAGTTTCAATTCTGTATGTCCTAGGACGAACAACTTTAGTCACTCTGTAAGGTCCATGCCAGTTGGCCTCCAGTTTATTGTGCTTCTGTATCACCTTTTTCAACACATAATCCCCCTCTTTCAAGTCGAACTTCTTCACCCTTTTGTTGTAGAACACGGTTGTTCATTGTTGGTAGGCTGCATTCCTAATCGATGCTTCTTCCCTAACTTCTTCGAGCATATCCAGGTTTAAACGTCTCATCAAGTCGCTTACAGGGGAATTGAAATTAAGCACCCTCTGTGTGGGTAGACCCAATTCAGCAGGTATGACAGCTTCACTTCCGAAGGCTAACATGTACGGAGACTCCCCAGTTGCTATTCGTGGTGTAGTGCGATAAGCCCACAACACAGAGTGTAGCTCGTTAATCCAGTTTCCCTTTGCATCATCCAGTCATTTTTCAAACCATTAAGTAGGGTTCTGTTCGTTACTTTAGTTTTTCCATTGCTCTGGGGATGGTCTGGGGCAGAATGGATCTTCTGTACATTGGATTGGTGACAATATGCATCAAACTCCTCATTGTCAAATTGGGTTCCATGGTCAATAATGAATGCATATGGGATACCATATCTACAAATAATGTTCTTTGAAATAAACCTCCCTTTGGTCATCGGAAGTGGCCCGACCAAATCTATACCCCACATGGTAAATGGCCAAGGGACGTAATGGGTGTTAACAATGCTTGGGGAGTTCTTCGAATGGAAGATAAACATTGGCATTTATCGCACTTCTTGGTGTAAGCTATCCAATCAGCTCTGATCGTTGGCCAGTAATATCCCTGTGTCATTATCCTTTGCAAAAGCGTCCGACTTGTTATATGAGCTCCACAAGAGCCTTCGTGAACCTCTTCAATCAAATATTTAACTTCAGAAGGATGCACACATCTCTGTAGTCATGCTATAACGCCTCTTCTATACAAAATACCATTGGTCAATACATAGCGAGCAGCTTTAAACTTCAGTTTCTTGGCTGCGAGTTTGTCAATTGGCACAATCTCTTCTTCGATATAGACCCTGATGGGGTCCATCCATGATGGACCCAAGTCGAGGGTAATAAAATTCACCATAAAAACTTCGTCTACGCTCCGATCTGCCAGAATATCTATTGGGATGGTTCTTCATAGCTCGGTGAGTGTTGCTGAGGCCAGACGAGCTAGGGCGCCAGCTCTCATATTTTCCAATCTCGGTATTCTGATCAACTGGACTGCGGAAAAAGTTGATACAACCTCCATATCTTTTGCATGATACTTGAACATTAATTCTCCCTTAGTTGCGTACAACTCGAGAATTTGATTTACAATTAATTGTGAATCACTGAATATGACAACCTGCTCCACATTCATGATTTTGGCCAAACTAAGACCCGCGATCATAGCTTCATATTCATCTTCATTGTTGGAAGCCTTAAATTGGAAACGTAGAGCATACTCAATATCAACTCCATCAGGACTATTTAAGATTATTCCTGCTCCACTACCCGTGGTACACAAAGAGCCATCCACGTACAAATTCCACACATGTATATCATTTTCAAATTTTTGGTCAGACAGAGTTCCTTGGTGGAATATTTTATACTTCCTTTTATCTTCTCCTATCCTTGGGAAATTACCTGACACTTCCTGTTGATCGTGGTTTATCGCCTCCTGTCGATCTATTAATAAAAGTTGGTCGGGGTTATTTTAGATGATCCCGTAATATCCACGGGTTGATCTGCATTAAGCTCCTGCTTTTCGAATGTGTCAGAGTAACTAAACTCCGTAATAAAGTTCGCTACTGCCTGCCCCTTAAATGATGACCTAGACTCATAAACTATGTCATATTCACCAAATTCTACTGCCCAATACATCAATCTTCCCGATTTCTCCGATTTGTGCAGAGCCTGTCTTAATGGCATATCAATAGACACTACTATAGTATGGGCTTAAAAGTATGGCCTCATCCTTCTGCTCGATTCGATTAGTGCTAGTTCCAACTTCTCCAACCTTGGATATCTAATATCTGCTCCTCGAAAGGCCTTAATGGTGTAATAGACCGATTTTTGTACTCCTTCTTCCATTCTTATCAACGTCGAGCTAACTGCGTTCTCTGACACTTCCAGATACAAGTATTATCTTTCTCCCATCATTGGTCTGGATAACAATGCAGGTGTCCCCATATATTTCTTCAACTCTTAAAAGGCCTCCTCGCATTCATCATTCCACTCAAAAGTTTTTCGAAGTGTTTTGAAGAATGGGGGGCATTTATCTGTTGCTCGCGACACAAATCGGTTAAGTGCTGCGACCCGTCCTGTAAGACTTTGCACTTCCTTCTTCGTGCTTGGAGATCGTAGTTCCAATAGGGCTTTTATCTTTTCAGGGTTCGCCTCAATGCCTCGTTGATTAACAATATACCCAAGAAATATGCCTTCTCGTACTCCAAATATGTATTTGGTGGGATTTAGTTTCATTTGATATTTCTTTAGCTGATCAAAAGTCTGGCCCAGGTCAACTAAATGATCAGCAACTTTCTTGCTCTTTGCCAGCATATCGTCAACATAAACCTCCATGTTATGATCTATTTGCTCTGCGAACACTTTATTCATCAGTTGTTGGTATGTTGCACCTGCATTTTTAAGTCCGAAAGGCATAACATTATAGCAATAAGTTCCCCTTGGGGTAATAAAAGAGGTACTTTCCCTATCCTCTGGTTTCATCTTAATCTGGTTGTAACCAGAATAAGCATCCATGAAGCTCAACAATTCATGCCCCTATGTAACATCCACTAGCTGGTCAATTCGGGGCAAAGGAAAATGATCATTTGGGTAGGCTTTATTAAGATCAGTGAAGTCCACACACATTCTCCACTTATTTTTTTTCTTCTTTACCATCACAACATTTGCTAGCCAATCAAGATACTTGACGTCCTCAAGAAAAGAGGCTTTCTGTAATTTCTCTACTTCTTCCTGTATGGCTTGGTTCTTCTTTAGGCTAAATACTCTTCTTCGCTGCTTCACTGGCTTGACCTCCTTATTAACATTGATCTCATGGTATAGGAAAGTCGGGTCTATCCCCGGAATGTCCTCATGACTCCATGCAAAAGTCTGCTTTTTGTGCCTTAAAAATGCCACCAGTTCCTGCTTTATTGATAAGTCCAATGACGCACCAATTTGAGTTATTCGTTCTGGGCGTTCATCGTCCAGAATGATATCCTCTGTAGCTTCCATAACCTGACCCTTCATAAGCTGGGATTCATCTCTAGGGTCCAAGGTTTCAATCTCTATATCTTATGTTTCATCCACTTGATACGTAGTAGTTTTCTTCCTGGCTTCTTCCAGTTCTTCATGTTTGATAGATGAATAGTAGCATTCCCGAGCTACTTTTTGGTCGCCTTTGACAACTCCCACTCTGAAATTGGTTGGAAACTTCAAACATTGATGTACCGTAGATGGAACTGCCTCAAACTTCTTCAGACCTACTCTCCCCATTATAATGTTATAGGTTGATTGGACATTTTTATCCATTATAAAAAAGTGCAATCTTTATGTTCAGAAAGCAAGCCACGTACCAATAAGCATGTCCAACTTGATTGTCCCAAGTGGAATAACCTTTTCACGACTGAAATCGAGGAGGGGCCTATGATATGGCTCTAACTGGGCTAACTTAAGATTTAAGCTGTCGAAGTATGGGTAGAAAGGGGCCTATGATATGGCTCCAACTGGGCTAATTTCAGATTCAAGCTGTCGAAGTATGGGTAGAATATGATATCTTCCGAGCTACTATTATCCACCAATACCCATGAAATCACCACATCCTTCATTCTCATCTTGATCACCAAGGGGGCGTCATGAGGATATAGTACACCTGCTAAGTCATTTTTAGAAAAGCCGATGATCAATTTATCCCTATTCACCTTCCTTGGGCGATCGTCTTCAGCCAAATTTATGCGTTGTATGTAAGAGCAAGCTTGGGACTCATTGAGGTAAGATTTCCTCTTCGCAGTAAGATCTCCACCTCCTGCATCTCCACCTGTAATGACATTACATTCAAATGATCCAAAATGGATTGAAAATACCTCACGCTCGGGCTGTCATGGCCTTTTGGGGAGATGGGGATCATCTTTTGGATTGTTTTTATGATCTCTCTTCTTGTCATCTTTTGCTCGGCGAGGAGATTTAGATCTTTCCCTTCCTCTATCGCTGGTATTTCCACCATTTTGGCGATCAATGTACTTAGGCAATTTTCCTCGTCTGATGAGTGCTTCAGTTTCATTCTTGAAAGCTATGCAACGTTTGGTCGTATGGACATGGTCTTTATGGAACTCGCAATATTTGGACTTATCCTTTTTGTCAGGATCTGCCTTCATTTTCTCTGTCCAGGTTAGCTCTTCGTTGTTCTTGATCTCCTCCAGAATGTGATTTATATCTACCTTTAAAGGGGTGTAATTTCCATACTTCCTCATCTTCTCCAGCATTTGTTTACCTTTTGACTGCTTACTGCCACCATTGTTCTTCTCATCCTTCTTCTCAGTTTTACTACCTTCAACCTTGGTCTCCTTAGCGTCTGTATTCTTCTTTGCAGCCATAACTTCCTCGGCATTCATGATCTTAGCTGCTTTCGCCATTAATTCTGCTATGGTCCTGGGTGGATCCTTGCCCAACGTATAGTACAACTTGTTCGGTAACAGACCACTCATCAGAGCAGTAATTACTATTTTCTCCTCGTAATCGATCACCTCAAATTTCTCGTTATTGAAACGAGTAATATAATCCTTGGTGCTTTCTTCTATTTTCTGTCTAACGCTCAGTAAGTGTGCTACTCTTTTAACTGGCTTCGCTCCAAAGCAAAAATTTCCAATGAAAAGCTCTGCCAGTTGATGGAAAGTCGTAATCTTTCCTCGAGGAAGGTTGTTATACCACATCTGGGCTGACACGGTGAGAGTTCTTGAAAATGCCCTGCATCTCATCTCATTGGGAACCGCATAGAGATCAGTAGCAGCTTGATATTGCTCTATATGAAGGACATGATCAGTTTTTCCATCATATTTAGGTGTCACCATAGGAGCTTTGAATATTGATGGTGTGGTAAAATCCATAATTGCCTGCACGAAGGGTGTCCCTTGGACAAAAGTTCTCTGTAGAGGATTCTTGGCCTTAGCCATTTCCCCTAACATGTCTTCCAACCTTTAAATAGACCCTTTCCATGCATCATTTCCCACCTCGGATCTATTTGTTCGTGCAATCGATCCTGCTGAGCTTTCCTCTTGGGACCTTTCATTACGGGCTATCGGGTGTGATTGGGCAGAACCTTCCCTTAGATCGGACGGTCATTGAGACTTCCTTGACGCAATCCTTGGAGGGTTTTTGTTCCTCCTAGGGACCAATCGATCAAAAGGAAAGACTCTACTCAGCCTTTCCAGAGCGTTATCCCGTTCTGGAGTTAGAGTGACATTCCGTTGAGAATCCGTAACTCGTACTGAAGAAGTCCGGTTAGGTTGATACGAAGGATCATTAGATCTCTCAGTACGATATGATCCAATGTGCTTGGATTGAGAAACCTCTGGGAACAGTGTTCCACAAACTGGTTCTTGAAGATGGCAGATGGGTATTTCTATAAATGCTTCGTTGTCCTGATTGGGCAGGTGCGCCATCTCAAACAGTTTGTATAAGTTGACGCATGGTTTCTTGCATGGTCATTTCCCCTCTAAGTTAGCCATTATTCCAGCCAAATCTTGCATATTTGGTGGAGTAGAAGGGTTTGGAGGGACCCCAACAATGTTTCGATTACTGGATTTTGGGTTTTCAGCCATAGATGATGATTTTTTTGGTGAAAAACACTAAATATAGTCATTTCCCACAGACGGCGCCAATATATTGATGTAAAAAACTAGATGCAATCTAATTAATTAATCACAGATAACAATGGACAAATAAATAAGACAATGAATTTTTAAAGTGGTTTGGCTATCAAAATGGCCTACGTCCACTGTTGTTGTATTGCTAATTGTCTGCCTTGAATCTCGATAATGAGTTTTCCAAGAGATCCAAAAGTCCCCTTTTATGACTGGGTTACAATGTATTTATAGCCTTGAGGTTGTACATATGAAAAGGTAATGTGCTATCTTTTAGCAGACATATACATCTGTATAATAATAATGCGCATTAAATCTGACATTCATTAAATGCGTAGTTATCTTTTGGTTTTCTTGGTTAGATGCTCTGCATACTAAGTATCTCGGACCACCTGAGTTGCTCGGTATGCTTGAGTAGCTCGGGACTCTTAAGTAGTTCGGGAGTCTTGAGTAGCTCGGTGGAAGTATGTATTTTCCACGTAGGTTGACACATGTCTTTATCTAATTGGTCCACATCAGCTGACTAATTTTTGTATCAACAGGGAGGAAGTGGTGCGTACATCTAAAGATTCATATTAAGGTGCCTCGATGTGCAGGAAGAGGCCAAGGAGTCCAAACTGCATCAGATTTGTGTTGAAGCTTTTCTCCCAGAGTACATCTGTCACCTTATCAACGAAATACGTGAAGAAACTTTTGTAATATTTTTAAAGGCAGTAAGGAACATATCGTTGGTCATACAGCCAAACCCGATCATGCTGCTTGTAATGTTCAGGCATCCAATATAACCCGTTGTGGCACATGGCCATCCCCCATGAGTGGTATACGTCGATAGAGGAGAGGGGCCCAAACAGCCAAAGAAGGACAACAAGAGAAAGGTCGATAGGGATAAAGAGGATCTACCACCACTCCCTTATATTATAGAGGAGGTTATCAGTTGTTACAATGCCATAGTCTAAGGGGGAAATTTATGAGCCCAAGAATACTCCAGCTGTGGAGCCAGATGCATAGAAAAAAGTTAATCCCAAATATTGTTAGATCCATCGAAATATTGGTCATCCAACAGCAACTTGCTTTTCACTGAGGAAGATTATAAGAAAACGCATGAAAATAAGGACTCTACAAATTCCTCAATAGAACGTCAACAACAACCCACTGCCATCACATTCAGCTAACCTGTTAGTTACTTATAACTGGATATTAAATGGTAAGAGTTTTAGGAAGCGTTAGAGGACTACACCAGGGGAATGACTAACGTGGTGATAGTTTATGATGAAGTTAGTGCTAGAGATGTGGAAGATGTATACAATCTGGATAATAATGAAGTAGATCAGGGGATGGAATACCATGACGTATATCGGTCACCCAAGTTCTCGTGGTTCTTCTACCAAGTGGGGATACCGAAGGAAAGGTGGTTGGAGATAACGTAAGTGATCCTGGACATTGCATGAAAGAATGCAATTCCATCGCTGAGATAGAGGGGGGCCATGGCTAGATTGGTAAGAAAGTTCTTGTCCAAAGTGACTTTTAGTAACGCTGATAGGGTTGTAAGGCTCCCACGCAATAGGCCCTTATATGTCACGGCTAGTATCAATAGTGTAAGTTTTGCGAGGTCCCTGATGGATGAGGGAGCATCGATAAATATCATTCCCATTAGCTCATTTCATGCATCCAATATTTCTGAGGCAAGGTTGATACCAATGCCTTTGGTAATTTTGGGTTATAACAACTAGTCCTTTAAGTCGATTGGGTATGTGAATGTTGTAATTATGATGGGATATCTCATTTCACACATTAAATTTCATGTGATTGAGAGCGCTACTTCTTACCATCTCCTGATAGGAAGGGTGTGGATGCACAATCACGGTTTAGTCCCTTAGACATATCGCCAATGTGCTAAGGTAAATGTGAAAGGGACTGGGATTATTATACGTATAATGAAGAATCCCTTTGCAACTGAAGAGGCTCACTTAGTGGATGCAACATTCTACATAGAGATGGATGAGGATGCCAGAGTCCTAATGAGAATAATAGAGGGAGACAGAGCTCCCTCTATCAGAGAAAGGATGGGGCCTATGAATGGTGAGAACAATAAGTGAGAAAGAAAAAGATAAGTAGTTGAGAAGGTTAATCATGTTGCCCCTAAAATATCTCTAAACAACTGAGAGATATGATGAGGCCTAGGATGAACCCGATGGAGCATGAGGCCCAATAACAGAGTGTGTTAAGTAGGTTTATAGGGAATAGATTGGCGGAAGCTTTAAGAGAGAATAAATGAAAGTCAGTTGTACTAGCCAACAAACGGTGCAAGAAGATGATACCAGAGGATGGGAAGGTGATCTATCACCTTTGAAGGTGTGAGCGGGAGATCGAATGAGCTATTCCAAAAGCTGATGAAGAGGTTGACCCAATGTATGAGTGTTTCCTTATAGACTAGCAAGAGCAATGCATGGTTATAGCCAACTTTAACATACAAAATTTTATGGAAGAAGTGGGAGAGAAGCTAGAGTATATGAAAGATTGCCTGAAGCCATAAGTGCTGGAGATGGAGCAAATGGATCTAATTAAAAAAGGAGAAGATCCAAGGCCCATCTTTAGTTTGAAGGATCTAATCGGACAGAAAATAAGGGCCTTGATTGAGCTAATTCAGAAGTATAGAGACATTTTTACGTGGAAGTACACAGAGATGGAGCAACTAAATGAAAAAGTAAGTTTCCACAAGCTAAATGTATGCCTTCAGCCATACCGGTGAAGCGAGCTATAAGAACTTACAAGCCTGAGATGAATCAAAAAATTAAAGAGGAGGTGAAATAGTTGCTAGTAGCACGGTTCATCAAACTAATACAGCACCCACTTTGTTTGTCAAACATTATCCCGGTGGGGAAGAAGGACAAGAATCAGATAAGGATCAGTGTAGGCTTTAGGGACTTGAATAGAGCTTGCCCAAAGGATGAGTTCCCTATACTCTCCATTGATAGCCTGATCGATGCAACTACTGGGCATGAAATGTAAAGCTTCATGGATGGGTATAGGAGGTATAACCAGATCAAGATGGATCCAATTGATGCAAAGAAAATGGTGTTCAGAACCCCGTTAGGAAATTTAATATACAAGGTAATGCCTTTTGGGTTAAAGAATGCCGAGAAAACATCTCAGAGAACGATGATGGCCATTTTCCATGACTTCTATCATAAGTTTTTGGAATTTTATGTGGATGATATGGTCAGTAAGTCGAACAAATGAGGAGTCCTGTATGGATGATTTGAGGAGGGTGTTCATTCGATGCATGAAATATAAGCTTAAGATGAACCCGCTGAAGTGTGCCTTCAGAGTTATAAGTGGAAAGTTACTGGGCTTTATGGTGGATTGATAGGAAGTACAGATGGACCAGGATAAGTAATGATCGATTCTAGAGATGCCATGTCCAAGAACAGCGAAGAAGCTCAAGATTTTTCTCGATAAAGTCTCCTACCTCAGGAGATTTGTGTTGGGGCTATCCGAGATAACTCACCCACTGATGGAGTTGTTGAGAATGGATACTAAGTTCAAATAGGAGGAAGCTTACCAAGAATCTTTAGAAAAGTTGAAGAAGCTACTCACTTTTCCACAAACAATGATTCCTCCAAAGGTGGGGATACCGTTGAAGCTCTACCTCGCATCTACCACAAGGTTCGTTGGAGATCTCTTAGTGAATGAAATTGATAGGAAACAAAGGCCAGTCTATGACCTGAGCAGGATCATACATGGACCAAAGGTAAGGTCTAGTAGTGCAGAAAGACATTATTTATCCTTGCTATTTGTAGCATAAAAATTTAGACACTATATGATATCTTTCACAATTCATATTATGACAAGATGTGATCCCATCAAATTTTTATTGTCAAGAACTATCTGAATTGGAAGATCACCTAAGGGGTTCATCATCCTTTCAGAATATGACTTAAAGTGTGTGGTCCCTCGTGCGATAAAGAGCCAGGTATATGAAGATTTATTAGAAAATTTTCCATTTGGGATATTTGAGCCACCGCGAGAGAGCATTCGAGGAGATGATTTGCAAGCCAATTTTTTGGATTCGAACCTTGAAGAATGGACCATGAAATTTTATGGTTCTTTAAAAAAAATGGGAAGCAAAGGTCATTCTCTCAAAAGGGAAGGAAGATATTTGTCTTTCCTACAAGTTAGATTTCCCTTGCTCCAATAATGAAGCAGAGTATGAGGCATTAGTACTGGGGTTGCTAGAGGCCCTTCGAAGGGACATCCGTTCACTATGTATTAAAGATGATTCAAACTTGGTGGTTTAGCAAGTGAATAGTGAATATGCATTGGAGCACCTCAGCCTGGTGCCATATAGAACAATCATCCAATGGTCGATCAACCAGTTCCATCAGGCCAAGATAAGGAGTCATCCTTGAATGAGGAATTGGCATGCTAATGCTTATGCCACCATTGCTCAAAAAGTGGCCATGAAGAGCTACATAACAACGGTTGTGATACAACGAAGAATAATCCCTCAGTGGTGCAGATGCTCTTTCCAATGGAAGATTATTCGGATTGGAGAGGCAAGATTGGGAAGAAGTTGGAGTGTAGGGAACGTAAGATGGAATTGAAAGAGCTAGCGCAATACTTTGCCAATTAAGGAAGTTTTTACTTTAGGAACGTGGGAGGATGGCCGTCAAAATGCACCGGTCCAAAAGAAGCAGAGCAGAAGTTAAAAAAGAAACATAACGAACACTGTGAAACAACTGAGATCCCTATGTAAAGAAGAATTCAGAGAGAGGGATACTTCTGGCCAATAATGAAGCAGGGTTACAATGAAGGTGCGATAAATGTTAACTTTTCTTTTAGGTAGATGAATGCCACTTCATTGAAACTCAAGCGGACTGGAGGCAACATTACATTGAATTATTAAGGATGGAGTTATTCTTATAGAGAAAATTAATGCGATGGGACTCGAGCGATGTTCCACAAGGTTCTATATTTAAGAGGAGCAACTTTATCATAAAAGAAACTTCAACGGGACATTAAGATGTATCACGAAGGAGGAAGTAGTGGAAGTTGTGAAGCAAGCTCATGATCCAGCTCACATTGGAGGGGTAAAGTTGTATGACCAATTAATGACCTTGGGTTATTATTGGCCAAACATGGAGAAATATTTACTGAGTTTATTCAAAAGTGCAAGGCGTTCCAACTACATGGAAACATGATCCATGCTCCTTTGAAGGACTTAAACTTTTTAGACATTCCTTACCCACATCACACTTGGGCATTTGAACTGGTAGGGGCAATACATCCATCTTCGAGGGAAAAGATCTGGATATTAGTGGTAACGAAAAGATTTACAAAGTGGGCTTAGGAGATACCACTAAAAAGAGCAACAAAAGGTGTGATGTCTAACTTCATTAAAGAGTACATAATTTACAGGTTTGGGATTCCAAAGGCTATCCTCTCTGATAATGAGACCCCATTTGTCAATAAAAAAGTAATGATGCTCACAGATAAATACTCCATCATACATCATACCTCAATGATGGCATATCCTAAGGGCAATGGTTAAGCCAAAGAAACTAATAAGACATTTCTCAACATCTTAGCTAAGATGATGAAAGACATTCCAGGATTGTGGAATGATAAGATTCTCGCAGTTCTGTGGGCCTATTGAATGATAAAGAGGAAACTTATAGGGTATACTCCATTCTCTATTGTGTTTGGATTCGAAGTAATTCTAGCAGTGGAGCTGGAAGTTCCTTCGATAAGATATGCCTTACGAATCAACATGCTCCTTCAAAGAAGACATGTATAGAGCATTGGATGAACACAGGGACAATGCGATGCAACACTTCCAAATGTATACGAAGCATCTGTCTAGGGTATATGACAACTTAGTGAGGCTAAGAAAGTTCATAAAAGGAGATTTTATCTTGAAGGCAGTAGTGAAGCACATTCGAAGGCTTCCATTGCCTAAATTTATTGTGAATTGGGAGGTACCTTTAATTGTAAAAGAGGCTCATGACTCAGGTTACTGCTTAATATCTACGATGGAAGAGGATTATTCTTTTAAGATTAATAACAAATGGTTGAAGGTCTATCATGTTTAAGCGAGTAATATGATGAGATAAGAAGTTATGTTGCAATTCGTTATATGAGTTATTTCTTTTGTGATGAGCTAAGAAGAAAGAGTTACTTATAAATTGTAAGAGTTTAATCTTTGCAATATATAGAATAGTTATAACAAAGAAGTGCATGATAACGAAATACTATTTCTTTCATTTATATACTCAAAAGGATTACGAAATTAGGAACTATTGCCCAAGATTTACATTTGATGAAATGAAAAAAATTACAACATAAAAGAAGGGACTTTAAGCCAGAAGAAACCACAAGTCAGGCGAGGAGAACAAGTCTTCTGGAAATCTCGGGGAATCCTCCAAGCATGTTCTCTGAGCAGTGATGTATCCTTCAAGCCTGGTTTGCACTTGAGCTCATTTAATTAATAAGGCTTCACATCTCTGCTTGGCCTTCCGTAGAACTTCTTCGACAACCCTAACTTCCTCATCAGCTGCTGCTAATAGTGGGGCCTACGCTGACAGCCTATTCTCCTCAGCCCATTGGGCCTCCACATGCTTCAGATAAAGTTCCCTCTGGCTCTCCAACCGTTGCCTCTTTAAAATTTTCAAGTGTCTAATCATCCAATTCAATTGGAAACCATCCTTACCCATCTCCCTCAAGCTGCCCAGGAATCGATTAATGAGGGGCCTAGTAAGGTTGGACATTTGAGTAGTAACCACCTCATCAATAACGGCTACCAGACCTTGGAGCCTATGGCTCATCACCAAGTTATTTGAATGGAGGCACTCGACAGTGAAGGTTTGAGGATGGTGAGTGGTATCTTCTCAATGATAGAACGATTAATTGAAGATAATAGCGGATATTGGAGAAGCACCATGAGGCAGAACTCATTAGGAGCCATGTCTATTAGAGGAACCTCACAACCTGACTCGTTATCAGTTGGCAAGTCTGTAGTTGAACTACGATCGTTATGGCTTAAATCCTCTGAAGGGACTAGTTCTTGATGTGAGGATTCAACAAGTGAGGGATCACGTTAAGTTGGCACCTCGGTAGTAATAGTCTCCCTCAAAACCTTAGACGTGATAAAGATAAATGAGTTTGAGAAAAAAATCTTAATAAGTGATTTTCATTATTAAGTCACCGTTATAGATGGAGTTTGATGAAAATCTTAACAAGTAGTTTTCATTGTTAATTCACCATTATAGGTGGAGTTTGAGGAAAATCCTATCAAGTGGTTTTCATTGTTAAGTCACCATTATAGGTGGAGTTTGAGAAAAATCTTAACGAGTGGTTTTCATTTAATTCGCTTGTCTTACTTATATATTTTCGAGCATAACCATTGTCATTTCCTTTTTCCATTATCTTTTCTCGGAATCTTCCAATATCTGCATACTTTAACGGGCTCCGCACCGCCAGCTATGCTACCATATGCTCTAGTCAGTGATTTTGGTTCCTTCACCCTAGGGCTTCGAGCCCTTCTTAATTATTCTCGATGTCATCTGAGTCCACATTAATTTGTTTGAACATTCTTGGTTAATATCCACATTATTCCACCATTTTACCGTTTTCATCATTTCGTAGTTTATATCGCTATTTCATCTTGTCAACATCCCATTATATTTACTTTATCCATTTTTCATCAAAAACCGATCGATAAGGTGTAACGAGAAAATCCAACTACTAGGACCCTCAATTTTGTTAAGATTACCATTTTCCCTTTCTTTCATCATAACTTTGTGAAAAATATATTTAATTCAATATGGAACTAAAATCAACATTTTCTTCAAAACATCCTTTTTATGATTTTATGTCCAAAATCATGTTTCATTATTTTATGTCTTCTACATACAATACATTCAACTAGTTAAAGACCATTTTAGCCAAATGTCCACTACTTAGCCATATTATTTCATGTGACTTAAAATATCATTTTTTCTTCATCCTAGCAATATTTATAACACATATTTATAGATGTTTTTCTACATTTAATTATTTCCTCATAAAACTAATTTAAACATGATTTATTTAGTCTAAAAAGCCATTTTCTATCATACTACATGATTCTACACATGTTAAGGAGGATTTCAAGCCTAGAAATTCCTCAAAAATGAACTAAACAAGAGATAAATCATGAGTTTATATTTTTCAATCTTTCTTACCATATTTCAAGGTAAGAATGTCATTTATTCATAAAAGACCCACTTAGGGTTTGTCTAATTTGAAAATCCATTTTTGCAAGACTTTAATGTATTAACAAATAACTTTATTTTTGGCATCAAATATTATCTAGTATGAATCATACACATTTTTCATAGCTAGAAACCTTGAAATCTTAGGAAGAGGAGAACCTTACCTTATGTCATGAAGAGGAGATAAATAAGGAGATGAAGTTGGAAGTTCCCAGCTCCAAATACTCCAAAAAGCCCTCCAAAATACTCCAAAGCTTCTCCTACTTGCTTGACTCTACACACTTCTACCGTTGATAAAGCTTGAGGATGAAGAACAAGGCTTGGAAATGGTGTATTATGGTGGTGTCAAGGTGTAAATATTGTGGAAAATGATTAGGGAAGAAGATGTACTCTTGAAACTTAACGAGAGAGATAGAGAGAGCTGAAATATGGCTGATGAAAATGGTGGGGGAAGACCCACCCTCTCTCTCTATTATAACCCCAAAATAACCCATAAAATGGTTCAAAAACCCAAGCCCCACATGTTATACTTGTTTTAGATCATCTGGTGCTCTCAGAGGCCAAAACATCATCCAAGGGTCCAAAATGCGATAACACATAAGGGCAACTCAAAATATTTAATATCTAAAGCGATCATTTGAACAAGATTTTATCTCATTCGAATGAGATTACGAATCTCGATCAAATGACGTTCGAATGAACGAGGGTTAAAATCCTAAACATATGTGGTTCATTAAAACTTTGTTAGAATCTAGTTCAAACGAAAGGGGTTTCTCGTTCGAACCAAAAGGGAATTCATTCAAATGAGATGAGGACCTTGTTCGAATGACCCTAACTTTTGTTAAAACGACAGAAACCTTTCGAATTATCAATTTGCCCACTATATTTCCAATAAATCTCACAAGGGCCACAAGAATATCTAATTATCAATAACATTCGATACACAAATGATCCGAACTTCAAGTGTTCTACATAAAGTACAAATTACACGAGAAAAGGAATCAAATCTCGAGCGCAGTTTTACATTATCCCCTCCTTAGGAGATTTTATCCCTGAAATAAGAAAAACTAACTAGAGGAAGAGTTATAGGTACATCTCCCACATCTCCGACTCACGTTCCCAAGTCGAACCTTCAACGCCCTAAAACTCCCAAAAAACCATCTCCAAGGGAATGACCTTATTGCCAACTTACTCCTCGCTCTCCAAAATGGATATAGGTCACATGGGAAACGTAACATCTTCCTCTAACTCTATGAGGTTCCAATCAATAACATATCGGGGATTATGAAGATACTTCTTCGGCATAGAGATATAGAACACGTTATGGACTTGAGATAATTTTGGAGGAAGAGCCAAGCGGTACGACACATCGAAGATCCGAACCTAGATTTTAAACGAACGAATATACCATGGGGATAACTTACCTTTATACCCGAATCATTGACTATCGATTCTTACTCTAAACTTTAGCATTACATGGTCACCAACCCAAAACTCCAGGGGTAGTCGACGATTATCGACATTATTCTTTTGCCGGCTCTGTGACGTTATGTTTTTTTATCAAATTACCCAAAATTTCTCTGTTATCTCATGAATAAATTCCAAAATGGTAAGATGACTCTCACCCCTTTACCCAATAAATTAAAGAGCGGCATGGTCTCCCATAAATAGCCTCATAGGGAACCATCTCGATGCCCGTCTAATAACTGTTATTGGAGAAATCCGCCAGATAAAGATTCTCCACCCAAATACCCTGGAAGTTGAATGCAGAAGCCCTCATCATATCTTCCAGAACCTGGATGGTTCACTCTGACTATTCGTTGGTCTTTAGATGAAATAACATGCTCATATTCATCTCAGTAACCAACTCCTATTGAAACTTCTTCCAAAACTGAGATACAAACTAAGGATCCCTGTCTAATATTATCGAGAGTAGAACACCATGAAGCCTGATAATTTCTCGAACATACAATCTTGACAACTTGGCCACGCTGTCCGTGACCTTTATTGGCAGAAAATGTGCAAATTTTGTGAGTCGATTCATTATGAACCACACTACATCATGACCATGCTAGAACCGACATTAGGCTATGACAAAATCCATTGTGATATGCCCCACTTCCATTCTATCATGGATAGTGTTTCCAATATCCCTATTGGCTTCTTATGCCCAACCTTCACTTGCTGACACGTGTAGCACTTGGCTACATACATCGCTACATTTATTTTCATGTCGGTCCACTAAAAACCCTTGCATAGGTCCTTATACATATTTGTGACTTTGGGATGGTTATGGAATTGCGAGTGATGGGTCTCGGCCATCCCCTCCTCCTAAAGCTTTTTAAAAATAGGGAAATGAATCGACCCTTATGTCGCACCCTGTCATCCCTGTCCACGATAAGAGTGCCAAACACCTCACCATTCTGAATACGTTCACGGTAAGGTGTTTTTCGATCATAAGAAAAATGTGGTGTTTGGCACACCTTAAATCGTTCCTTGTACAGATAATACCTCCACCTATTAAGTCCAAATACCACAGCGGTTGACTCCAAATCAAGGGTGGGGTAATTCTTCTCATGCACCTTCAGCTGACGGGATGCATAAGCGACTACCTGCACATTCTGCATCAATGTTGCACCAAGCCCTGACCCCGAAGCATCACAATACACAGTGTAACCCCTTCCATGCTCAGGAAGGATAAGAACAGGCACAGAAATCAACCTAATCTTTAGCTCCTGAAAGGATGACTCATAATCCTAGGACCATTCAAAGTGAACATCCTTCTGAGTCAACATGGTGAGGGGAAATGCAACCCTCGAGAAGTCTTGCATAAATCTGCGTTAGTAATCGGCCAAATCCAAGAAACTACCAACCTTCGCGACTGTCCTTGGCCTATCCTATCCCGAGACAGCCTGCACCTTGGAAGGGTCAATAGAAATGCCCTTGCCAAAAACCACATGGTCAAGGAACTTGACCTCCTCCATTCAGAATTCATAATTATTGAACTTAGCATACAATTGGACCTCCCGTAGCACTTGCAAGTTCATGCTAAGGTGTGCCTCGTGGTCTACATCCGATGTTGAATATACCAATATATCATCTATAAAACCACTACAAATTGGTCTAAGTAGGATAATAAATGCGATTCATCATATCCATAAACATTATCGAGGCATTGGTCAAATCGAAGGGCATCACTAGGAACTCGTAGTGTCCATACCGAGTCCGAAACACCGTCTTAGGGATATCCTCCTCCCTAATGCCGGACTGATGTTACCTGAATCGAAGGCCACTCTTTATATACCTGTTTACACCACGCAATTGGATGAATAAAACATCGATACGGGGCAAAGAGTATTTATTCTTCACCGTTATCCTGTTAAACTGCATATAATCGATGTAAAGTTGTAGGGAATTGTCTTTTTTCTTAGCAAAGAAAAATGGATCTCCCCACGGGGACACTAGAGCTAATGAATCCCTTACTGGACAACTCCTCCAACTGAACCCTTAGCTATTGAAAATCATTTGGAGTCATTATGTGAGGTGGGATAGAGATAGGCAAGATGCCTTGATATACCTCTATAGCAAAATCCATCTCTCGGTGTGGAGGTAATCCAGGAAGATCGTTGAGAAACACATCGGGAAACTTTTGTACCACTAGGTAAGCTAATATCATATCATCCGACACATCCTGAGCCAATACACTGCTTAACAAGTACCATTTATGCTCATATATGGTAGATAACTTGCACAGATAATCAACATCTTGATCATTACTAAATTGGTGGCGAGACCCGTCTGGAAGTGATACTAAGACACTATGTCGATGGAATTCGATGGTAGCTTCGAAACATGACACCCAATCCATACCAAGGATCACCTCGAAACCATTCATGTCCATAAGGATCAAATCATACTCCAAAAATAATCTCCAGCCATGACAACACATCTACGGTATAAAATATTGAGAACTATATCGCCACCAATCAAAAGTCCTATAAAGATAGAAGGACGAAACTTATCTACATATAGTCCCAAACTGAATGCTAAGGAACTCAAAATAAAAGAATGTGAGTCACCATAATCAAATAGTGCCTTAACCCATGTGTTGTACAAAAATATCATACCTTCCATCACGGATGGTTCGCCGAAAGGAGCAGCAAACTGTGACATGTCATATGCTCACTCAGGGTCGAACCTACTACTCTGGCTGTCGGGAACCTGACCTGGCCCATAGCTAATCTGCCCCTGACTTGGATATAAACTGTCCACACTATACCTCATGGTCTGATGATAGCCAAGGAGAACTGTTTCTGCTGCTATTGGGTGGGTCCTGTGTAACTAAAACTCCAGCTCCACATAAAATTGACAGTTTGTTGACTGCCCTTTTGACTGCTCAAAGCTCGCCATGGGCAATCTCTCTTAAAATGATAAGGGAACCCACAAGAAAAATAAGTCCTCTCTATGGGGGATATATGACCCTGATCGCTGGTGCACTGGGCTGATGAAGAATCAACCCCCATGGAGGCCTTTAGCTTTGTAAAGAAGCCTCGAGCCCCACTTCGGGACTTTTTATGATCGTCGCTCTGGGACCTGTTGGGCTCCTTTTTCTTATCCTTGATGGCCTTGCCATCATCATCTAATTCCAAACGAATGGACCTATTTAATGCTATCCTGAAGTTTGGCAGATCTATACCTTCCAGGATCCATGAATGCCCAAGTTGAGGCCCATAACAAATAGCCTCATCTTCTCAGTCTCATCTCTCTGCACAATATCAACGTACTTACACAAGCTCTCAAACTTGGCTAATTACTCATTCACGGAAGTCTTCCCCTGTATCAAATTAAGGAACTCGTCCTTCTTAGAATCCTTAAAGGCCTGGGGAAAGTATTTATCAAGGAAGGAAACTCTAAAGCTACCCCAGTCTATAGTCTCTGTGGTACTGGCAGAGTAGGCACTCGACATCGTTATGCTTGCTACGTGATCTGAAATGTAGTGATCTTGGAGCCCAACTGGCACGTCAAGAATCTCCATTACCCTAGTGACTTCATTGAGCCACTCATCTGTAGCATCGAGGCCAACTCCCCCAATAAGGGTGGGTGGGTGAAGCCTCATGAACTCTTTAAGGATGGAGGCAAAAGTAGTACTTTCAGTCATCTAACTGCAATTGGCCCTTTGCTGTTTTGAGAGGGAGTCAGCAAGCTGGCGCACGACTTAATCCATGAGTCTAAGCTCGCTTTGACTCGACCCACTAAATACATCACGATGTGGTGGCATCTACACAGGAAAGGAGAGTACAATACACAATGATATGAATTGAAAGGGGTAACGAAAACAATTTACTAAACACTAACTAAAGCATTAACAAGCAAAAACCTATAAGGAAAGTGTACTAAGAAAACGTAAACACTCCGTCACACCCGAGGATCCTATTGTCTTGATACCACTTATAACTCTCTAACTCGGGTTTGGATCACCATTGGGTCAACCTGCACTGAATCAATGAGTTAAAGGGGGAGGGGTAAAGTCCAGCTTTATTATGAGTTTTCATATAAGTTCAAACATGGGAATGCACTGAAAAAGATTGAATATCAGGAACCTCAATTAAATCTTGAGATTTAATAATAGAAACTATACTCCTGAAATTAAACCAGTTTGAAAATGGGATAACTCAAGCTTTAGGTCTAAGGAACCTAGGTGCAAAGCTGAAATTGACCCAAAATGAGTTTTGATACCCCAAATCAAAGTTTGAAATTCACAGATCGGGAAATTTCAGAAGAAAAAAAATCAGTAGCTATGGTAAATCAAAATCTTTGAAACCAAACCGATTCAACAACATTTTGATCGTAGATCATGAATCTTACCATGTCCTAGCTCGAACAATAGCCTAAAACCACGAATATTATAGTCAAACTCACGCCTTTTTTTACAAAAAATGAATAGCTCGAACCAGTTAACCTCAATGCTTGAAACTAGTATGGTTGGAATCCTATAAAAAAATTAGACACTTTTCATTCAGGAATCAACGTAAATGGCATTCTAGAACTATTCAAATGTAAGGTCAAAGTTTTTAAATCCAAAAGTCAATCAAACGAAGATAGGATATGAAGTGTAGTTCACGCACAAGAGTGAAATCAAATTCAGGTGCGTCTGGACTTTGAACCAGCGCGTGAAGGAGCGTCTCCAATTAAAAAATTCTGAAATTTTTTCCTAAAATTTATTTTGTTTTTCTAATCAAAATGGTGTAGTACATCACCCCGCTTAGTTCCCTAGAAGGGAGTTGCTCAAGAAAAGAGTTCTAAGAGTTTTAAAACCAACTTTCAATTTTCAGCTTAACCCCTGAATTTTTCAACAATCTCAAAACAACCCCAAACTTTAAATATAAGTCCCTTTTCATAAATAAAAGAAAAATGTTTCTCTTATCACCAATTCCAAAAATTATCGAAAATAAGAAAATTAATAAAAAAAACTAAAATTTTTAAAATTATATATTTAGCCCGAACATTAAATTTTATATTGTACACAAATTGCTTTTCACCCCAACTTTCACTTAGAAATTAATTTATATTTCATACTTTAATCAATTATTTTGTCCATGATTTCAGAATAGTCGATTTACACCCATGAAAATGAAGACCAAATACAAATGATCCGAAATTGAAAAGTGGGGGATTTTCTTTTGATATTATTTTTGAGCTTACACTCTTGAATTGCTGTATTTTTTTATATCACTATGCGATGAATATTGATTCAATCCTTATCCGATTAAACCCTAACCCGATAATTTTATGCAACCTATGATTTCATTTAAACGGAGTAGTATACCTTATAATTTAGGGAATAGACTTTTGGTATACCCACGGAACCGCTATTTGGTCAGTAGGACCTAGATGTTTGGGTGCCTAGCTTATTGCTACATATGTATGAGTGCCACTCTAGTTCGTGTACCTAGTTGGTTACTTTCCCCAAAGGTTTTGGGTTGATTATATCTCCAAAAATTGTGGATTGATTTTATCCAAAGGTTTTGGATGTTATTATAAGGGTATTGCTATGTAATTGAATCCTTTATAACCAATAATTATGTTTTATCCTGTTATAGTCTGAACCTTATCTTTATAAAACCCGTCTCCAGTTATAATCACCATATAATTTTTACACATATCAACAAACCCCATTTACCCTATTTCAGTACTTTTGATATCTCAGTTTTTTCAAATTATTACAACTGTAACATATTGTCGATACTTCATTGCTATCTAACAGAGTCGTTTATATACACTTGTAATAGAAATAAAATTATCTACTTAGCAAAGTTTTGCTTATTTATTTCCTACCGGATGGAAAATGAGCTCGAAGAAGGAGAAATACCCCCCGCCCCATAGGATAATTCTATCTTATCAAAGAAAACCTTTTCAATTACATATGTATGGGCGGTAACTAACGAAAATGATAGCACCCATTGGAACACTTTCACGACAACTTATCAGTTTATGTGAAATTTTACTCCCCCTTTTGTTTCTATGTTATGATGACTTCGAGATACCCTTTTATTTCTATTTTATGGAGACTTCAAGCTATGTAATAAGATGATATATGTCCATATAAATAAAATTTAATTTTCCTTCCCCTTAAATTATTATTACTACTTTAGCATTACAAGATACATAACATCAGGTGTGACAACATGGTATTAGAGTGAACCAGGTTTTATGGCTATACGGGATTTAGGGGATTTTTAGGCCAGACTTAGAATAAGCATATTAGTTATTAAAACCTTACTTCTACATTATGTAGCTAATTACATCTTATAGACATGAACATAAGGGATAAAATATTTTTTGACATACGCGACGCGACGCATGAGAAGATTGAGAAATCAATTAGAGATGAGGGGTATGCCAAATTATGTCAGACTATACGAAGTATCGATCGAGATTGGGCTATCGCTACTCCAAATATTAAACATAATCTATTGATCTGTCGACTAATGGGAGAGGCACAATTCGCGAGACAAGCTAATATATTTTCTGAAGATCCCGATATGCTACAACAAGCCATTCATCTAGCTTTAGACATGGCTCCAATCGAAGAGCTTATCATTACTCCACTAGATTCCCCAATCAATTATGGCCCTATTTCACCCAACACTAGTTATTTTACTTCCATTACCTTTGGCACTACCTCTACTAACTTCGATCCTTCTGACCTAGGACCCGAACTCGATAGCATCATACATCATCTTGCCTAAAGTAAACTAGGAGAAGAATATAGATGTATATAAATAAACATACAATGGATCTGATATCTTTCGATAAGCTTGTGTAGGTGTGAGAAGGAGTCATCTCCATATTCCGAACTAAGCGTAATAGACCTAGCTAACCGTTTGTACTAACAGGAGTTGTATAATAGTAACTTATAAGTGTGTACTTTTCTTACCACACATTTTGACTGTATCACATCCCAATGTAACATAGTTGTGAAATCAATATAACAAGCTTGTTCGGTTACTTTCACTATCATTATATCCTTGTTTTATATAGGATGGTTAATACACGAGCCTTTTCTAGTGAATCACAAGAAGAACAACAAAATGTTCCAAACATGCCAAATCCACCTAAGATAATGAAAGAATATTACGCTGTTTACAAGAACTGATGACTTTGATCGAGCTGCAAAAAAAATGCACCACCTCCACACCTGATCAATAATGATATTCCGGATGACACCTGAAGAATGAACATGATTAAGGAATTTCTTCGACAAAGACCAATAGTGTTTTATGGAAAGATCGGCGCCACAAAAGTAGAAAAATGGATATGTCAGACACTTAAAGCTCTGAACGGAGTATGTATAAGCCCTAAACTCAGGGTAAAATTGGCAACATATATGTTTTAAAGAGAAGCTGATTTTTAGTGGCAGTCTGTTTTTTTATCCCGAGATATTGACAACTTAACATGGATTCAGTTCGAGGAGATTTTCTTTCAAAATTACTTTTCCAAATCAGTGAGAGATCAGATGACAGTGGAATTCCTAAGTTTACAACAACAACAACAGTTGAGGATAACACAATATGAGGCCAAGTTTACAGGGTTGTCTCAATATGCACAATAGTAGATGGACACTGAAGCCAAAAAGTGTAAAGACTTTGAATGTGGCTTGCGAACCAACATTAAAGCTTATATCATCCCATTGTAACTTCGAGAGTTTAACCAAATGATAGAGGTAGCCTATTTTCTCGAAAGGAATCCGACATCATGAGGAATTAACTAAATCATAACTCCACCATTAGAAGCTCGTATGTCATTAGCAACGAATCAAATTAACGAGACCATACCTATGCCAAACTCAAGGACATTCAAGTTTTTATCCAAATCAAGCATAGCAATAGAGGATTTACAACGCGATGTCATGAGTGTAACCAAGTAGGACACATAAGGCTGCAATGCCCAAACCTGCAATAATCATATCCCCGAAATATTACTTCCTCGCCAATAACCAAATCTACCAATTTTATCAAACCACCCATAGATCACTCTAACAATCATCCAACATAGCAACGGTTTCATGAAAAGAGGCAAGAACCGGTGACTAGAACTCGAGGCTGAAATTTTGCCATCCTTTCAATTAAAAATCCAAATCATTGTGAAGTGGTAGAAGGTAATATACTTTTTCATAACATCTTGGCACATATATTATTTGACTCTATCTCGACACATTCTTTCATTAGAAATGACTTCATGACTCAATTGCAATTATCAATTAGTCCCTTAGGGTATATGTTGTCCATAGGAATGCTAACCATAGAAATCATTGTCACTAATAAAGTTTGTAAACAACACACTCTACGAATCGGGACAAGAATTTTAAAAGTAAATTTAGTAGACTTAGACCTAAATAAGTTTGACTTGATCATAGGAATGGATGTTTTATCACCCAAAATTGCTCACATTAACTGGGACGAAAATATAGTAACATTTAAAAGACCTCATCAAACCCCATTTTTCTTCCAAGGAAAGAGTCACTTCAAATCAATTCTTTCTCAACTTCACAAAAAAGTATCTACGTCTCCTCCTACTATCTTAGATAGGTACGATGATGTATTTCAGGAAGAATTGTTTGGTCTAGCCCCATAATAAGAACTTTAATTTGCAATCAAATTATTACTTAACACCTCCCCCATTTCGATTGCTCCTTATCGTATGGCCCCATCGGAACTACGGGAACTCAAAACCCAATGACTTGTTAAAAAAGGGTTTTATACGGCCTAGTACATTTCCTTCAAGAGCACCAGTTTTGTTTGTGAAAAAGAAGAATGGAACATTTCGGTTATGCATCGACTATCGTAAACTAAATCAAGTGACCATCAAGAATAATATCATTTGCCTAGGATAGGAGACTGTTTGAACAATTGCGATGATAAAAAATATTTTCAAAATTTTATTTACGATCTGGATATCACTAACTTCTCGTGAAAGAAGTAGATATACACAAAACTACCTTTCGAAGTCGTTATGGCCATTTTGAATTTATGGCTATGTCCTTCGGATTAAACAATGGCCCTGCAACTTTCATGGACCTAATGCACAGAGTATCTTTCTTGGATCAAATTCCTAGTCATCTTTGTCACACCCTGCCTAATTCTAGCATCGACCTCCACCAAAACTAAGTCGGGCATGAATTAATAAAATACCATTCTTAGCATGAAACAGATATGAGACATAAACAAATCAATCCTCAAGATAAATAATTGAATCAAACTCAATTGATAACAACAATTGAACGATAAAAGATCCATCACATGCTAAACTCCAAATAGTAAGCTAATCTCCAATAATATAAAATTGAATAAAATCCATACAACTTTGGAATCGAATGGCCCAATCATATCATAAACTGTGCCTCAAAGTACATACGAAGAAATGGAAAACTAAACTAAATCAATACGCATAAGGTAGAGCAACTCCAACTGCACCTCCAAGAAAATATCCAAATAGTTCTAAGCAGCTTCTCCAAAACTTATCTTGAAAATTTATTTAACACACGAGGTCAGAGCCCCAAGCATGAATACACACTACTCCCCTCAAATAGTATCCTTGAATCCAGAAAGTAGCATTATACGCAATAAATATCACAATAGAATATTTTAAATTAAAGGGAATAATTAAACGTGATAAATTTAAATCACTAACTACCCGCAGAAATCCCCATTTAAAAAGGCACACCAATATGATTTTAAATTTCCAAGTCCCACGATATTAATTTAATTTAAATTAACCAACTCCTCTTATTTCTTTCACTTTTGATTATGGCGGTCCTCCCGCCCCGGGTGGTAATCCACCAAAGTGTCACACTTCCACATGTCAATCGTCCTCTGACCCGTTTAAACTATCGGCCCCGACACATGACAAGGTTCCACACACGACACGATATAAATCGTCCTCTGACCCGTTTAAAGTGTCGTCCCCGACGCATTATGTCGCCACAAATTTTAATACCCTTTTTTATCTTAGGCATTAATTCTCGATTTCACAATTTATAAATTACCCCACCCGTTTAATCGATGTGAGATCCACAAAAATACCCCTTAGTCCCATACCTAAGGGTCCCCAAGTTATCAATACGTGATACCCTATGTATAGGATGAATTTCTAACATAAACCTCAACCTAGTCTCATGCCTAGGCTAGCATAATGATGATAAGGCGATGAAAATCAGCCCACCCCCGACATAATAAAGTCGTAATAATCCACCATCACTAATCTCATACCTAGAAGGCGTAAATCATAAAAAGGTCTGCCCACTAGTCCCATTCCTAGAAGGCATACTAAAATAAAGGGAGAGCATGAATACCAAACAACCCTTCGTTACAATGGCAATTTAATAAAACCAACAAGTCACATAAATGAGCACAATTAATCAAAGTACCAAACAACGCATGATAGTCCAATTCAATCAAATCTTAATTTAATTATCTCATCATCATAAACACCCAAATTAATCTCATAAAATTATTTTAAATTAAATACATCGAGGTTTGATCATTAATACAACAATATTCCAATTTCATTACCTTAACATAAATTACGTGATTTATACGCCCCCAAATTCATTTATTTCAAAACTAGGATTTTTCTACATGCAACCTACACCAATAAAACACAAAATATACTCATGAATCCTACGCACCCAAGGGTTATGAATATTATTCATATTAAGAGATTTCATAAAAACAGCCCTAAGTTTTATGTGTCCACTTTCTCTAATTAGATTGCTAATTGGTTTTAAGAAAAATATGAGATTAAAGTTTAGGCAACATTTAAAATGCATAATACTTAAGGAAAGGAATAGAGTATTCATGCCTGTGATTAGTTGGACAAAAATCTGAGTAGAAGGTTGAACTCCTCTTGAGAAAACACCAATTAAGCCTTATAATCTAAGGTTGAAATCTTGAATAAGTTTGGGGCTATGGTTTGTTGATGAAAGGGATTAATTTTGGAGAGGTCTTCTGGTTGAAAAATTTAAGAAAAATTTATTTGAAAAGTCTATCCACGAATTAGTTGTGATATATAAACGATTAAGAGTTTGATTAAGAAAAGTGTTCTAATCAGATACAAACACTCAAAACATCATTACGGACGATTGAACTGTTAGAATGGCTTGAAATTTTAGTATGTTATAGCGAACGGCGAGACAGGACCGCTGTGAAAAATTCAGCTTGATATGACGGTCGAATTTCTAAAAATATTATTTTTATCCTCCTTAGCTCGGATCCTCCCCCGATTTTTATACAAAAAGTCATAATTTCCAAATTTAATCCTGATTTAAATTCCACTTAAAACCTTATTTTTATATATAAAAGTCAACATATTTAATTATTAAAAAAATAATTAAATCCAAAATTTTATTTTCTCTAATTTTTCAAAATTAGATTAAGAATACATATTTAAAAAAATCGGGGTTGTTACATACTTTCCCACTAGCAAAGAATTTCATCCTCGAAATTAGACGAAGCATACACATCGCGTAAATCTCGCAAAAAAAATATGGCTCACATATGCGTACCTGTAGGATGCCATAATTGGGCACCCATACACCCAATTCTACGCGCACCTACCCCACGAGCAACAAAATAATATGTATTGCCTACATACATACGCATAATTATGAAAATAACGGCATACCACACGCTCCCACAAATCCCCACTCGATCCTATATCCGAAAGTTATCAAAATACTAACATTCTCAAATTAAATCTCAACATCAAAAATTGATACATATGATACCAAACATCTGCACTAAATTCTCTAAAATAATTATCGTCTCCAAAATCCATTTTAAGGATCCTCATATTAAGCTTACTACTTCCAAACACAATGCCTATGCCTACGACGACCTTAGCACAAAGCTTCACATCTCCAAGAAACACATCTACCTTAAGGAGTACGAATCAACAAAGAGAATCAAAGATCGAAAACGTGAAAGCTAAACGGACTCATAACCTACGAGACCTAGGACCATGTTCTGATACCATTTGTGACACCCCGCCTAATTTTAGCGTCGGCCGCCACCAAAACCAAGTCCTGCGTGAGTCAATAAAATACCATTCTTAGCATGAGACAGATATGAGACATAAACAAATCAATCCTCAAGATAAATAATTGAATCAAACTCAATTGATAACAACAACTGAACGATAAAAGATCCATCACATGCTAAACTCCAAATAATAAGCTAATCTCCAATAATATAAAACTGAATAAAATCCTTACAACTTTGGAACCGAATGGCCCAATCAAAATCAAAAACTGTGCCTCAAAGTACATACAAAGAAATGGAAAACTAAACTAAATCAATATGCATAAGGTAGAGCAACTCCAACTGCACCTCCAAGCAAATTTCCAAATAGTTCTAAGCAGCTTCTTCAAAACTTATCCTGAAAAGTTATTTAATGCACGAGGTCAGAGCCTCGAGCATGAATACACGCTACCCCCCTCAAATAGTATCGTTGAATCCAGAAAGTAGCATTATACGCAATAAATATCACAATAGAATATTTTAAATTAAAGGGAATAATTAAACGCGATAAATATAAATCACTAACTACCCGCAGAAATCCCCATTAAAAAAGGCACACCAATATGATTTTAAATTCCCAAGTCCCACGATGTTAATTTAATTTAAATTAATCAATTTCGCATATTGTTCTCACTTTTTATTATGACGGTCCTCCCCCCTCCCCCTCGGATGGTAATCCACCAAAGTGTCACACTTCCCCTTGTCAATTGTCTTCTGACCCGTTTAAACTGTCGGTCCCGACACATGACAAGGTTCCACACACGACACGACAAAAATCGTTATCTGACCCGTTTAAACTGTCGGCCCCGACACATTATGTCACCACAAATTTTAATACCCGTTTTTATCTCAGGCATTAATTCTCAATTTCACAATTTATAAATTACCCCACCCTTTTAATTGTTGTGAGATCCTCAAAAATAACCTTTAGTCCCATACCTAAGGGTCCCAAAGTTATCAATACGTCCTACCCTACGTATAGGATGAATTTCTAACATAAACCTTAACCCAGTCTCATGCCTAGGCTAGCGTAACGATGATAAGGCGATAAAAATTAGCCCACCCACGACATAATAAAGTCGTAATAATCCACCCTCACTAGTCCCATACCTAGATGGCGTAAATCATAAAAAGGCCTACCCAGTAGTCCCATACCTAGAAGGCATCCTAAAATAAAGGGAAAGCATAAATACCCAACAACCCGTCATTACAATGGTAATTTAATAAAACCAACAAGTCACATAAATAAATTAAAGTACCAAACAACGCATGATAGTCCAATTCAATTAAATCTTAATTTAATTATCTCATCATTATAAACACCCAAATTAATCCCATATTATTATTTTAAATTAAATACACCGAGGTTTCATCATTAATACAACAATATTCCAATTTCATTACCTTAACACAAATTACGTGAGTTATACGCCCCCAAATTCATTTATTTCAAAACTAGGGTTTTTCTACATGCAACCTACACCAATAAAATCCAAAATTCACTCATGAATCCTACGCACCCAAGGGTTATGAATATTATTCATATTAAGAGATTTCATAAAAATAGGCCCAAGTTTTATGTGTCCACTTTCTCTATTTAGATTGCTAATTGGTTTTAAGAAAAACATGAGATTAAAGTTTAGGCAACACTTAAAACGCATAATACTAAAGGAAAAGAATAGAGTATTCATGCCTGTGATTAGTTAGACAAAAATCTAAGTAGAAGGTTGAACTCCTCCTGAGAAAACACCAATTAAGCCTTTTAATTTAAGGTTGAAATCTTGAAAAAGTTTGGGGCTATGGTTTGATGAAAGGGAGTAATTTTAGAGAGGTCTTCTAGTTGAAAAGTTTGAGAAAAAGTGATTTGAAAAGTCCATCCACGAATTAGTTGTGATATATAAAGGATTAAGAGTTTGATTGAAAAAAGAGTTCTAATCAGATATAAACACTCGAAACATCATTACGGACGATCGAACTGTTAGAATGGCTTGAAATTTTAGTATGTTGTAGTGAACGACGAGACATGACCCTATGAAAAATTCAGCTCGATCGGACGGTCGAATTTCTAAAAATATTATTTTTATCCTCCTTAGCTCGGATCCTCTCCCGATTTTTATACAAAAAGTTATAATTTCCAAATTTAATCCCGATTTAAATTCCAGTTAAAACCTTATTTTTATATATAAAAACCAACATATTTAATTATTAAAAAAATAATTAAATCCAAAATTTTATTTTTCTCAAATTTTTCAGAATTAGTTTAAAAATACCTATTTAAAAAAATCGGGGTTGTTAAATCTTCAGAGACGATGTCTTAACATACTCTAAGACTAGGGAGAACCATGAGGAGCACTTACACATAGTTCTAGAAACTTTATGCCAACACTAACTTTATGCAAAAAGAGAACATGTGATTTTGTTATGAAGGATATGACATGTCTCGGTCATGTGATTGCCGAAATCGGCATACAAGTAAACCCAATAAAAATCGCGATAATGATCGAATGGTAGCAACCTAAAAACATTATAGAAATACGAAGCTTTTTCAGACTCAGAGGTTACCATTAATGTTTCGTGACAGGATTTTTGAAAATTTCCTTACCTCTGATGAATATAAGCCGAAAGGATGTCCGATTTGTATGGACTCCTGAATATCAACTAGCCTTCTTTATGTTAAAGGAAAGGTTAACAACTACTCTAGTCCTCACTATTCCTTCTAGTAATATTGGTTATGACGTATATGCTGATGCTTCGTTAGAAGGATTGGGATGTGTGTTAATGAAATAAGGAAAGGTGATTGATTATAGATCACTATATTTGAAGATTCATGAATGTAATTACCTAGTACATATTTTAAATTTGGTGAAAGTAGTCTTCGCACTGAAGATTTAGAGATGCTATTTGTATGGGGAAGAATTTCAGGTATTCTCCGACCACAAGACTCTCAAATATATCTTTACTCAGAAAGATCTAAATCTTCAACAATGATGATGGATTGAGTTCTTGGAAGATTACAAATTTAACTTACTATACCACCCAGGGAAAGTCAACATAGTTTCTAATGCTTTAAGGAACATTCACTAATATGTTTTCATTTTTAATTGCTATATGAGAATAAAATTTGCAGAAATAATCTTATGAAAAAACAATTATTCAAAGAAATATCATCGCTCACCTAACCTTCCACAAAAGAATTTTGGAACACCAAATAAATGACGAATTCTTGAAAAGCCAAAAGAGAATATTATAAGACGACAAAGCAAAGAAAGTTCGGCCATATAACCCCAAGAGAGGGATAATATTTAAGGATTGATTATGTTTCCTCCTAGACCCTTCCTTACAAAATGAAATATTAGAGGAAGACCATTATTATAGATCTATGATATATCCAGGGAGGATCAAAATTTATCACAATCTCAAACAATAATATTTGCGAGAAGGTATGAAGAAGGATATCGCCAAATTTGTGGCAAAATGTTTAACCTGCCAACAACTAAAAATTGAGCATAGCATCCCGGAGGATTATTTAAACCACTCCCTAATCCATAATGGAAATGGGATCATATTACAATGAAATTTGTCAATGGATTGCCTAGAGCATCTCAAGGTTATAATTCAATATGGGATATTGTTGACCGTTTTACCAAGTTTGCCCATTTTCTACCAATGAGAGCTACTTATTCTTTTTAAAAACTTAGTGAGCTTTATATTCGAGAAATTGTTAGGCTCTATGGAATTATGTTATCCATTGTATCTGATTGAGATCTCGAATTCAAAGGAAGATTTTGGAAAGCATTGCAAAAATCTATGGGGATAAAGCTTTATCTAAGCATTGTTTTCCATCCCCAAACTAATGGTCAACCCAAAAAAGTAATTTGGGATCTCAAAGATATGTTATGAGCTTACGATCTGTACTTTTTCGATACATGGAATGATCATCTCTCCTCAATAAAATTATCTTACAATAATAGCTTTGAAACCATCATTCAAGCAACTCCTTCTGAAACCTTATATGGTAAACCATTTCATTCACCCTTATGCTGGAATGAATATGGAGAGAACAATATCTTGGGACCCAAAATATAGTTAAAACAACAAAAAACATGAATAATTCAAGAAAGATTACATTCGGCCCAAAGTCGACAAAAGAGTTATGTGGATGATAGAAGGTAACATTTGGAATTCCAAATAGAAAATCAAGTATTCTTAAGAGTGTCCTCAGAAAAAGGAATTAGTCGATCTTGTAAGAAAGGGAAGATATCACTTCGTTATATTGGACATTTCAAAATCATCGAACGTATAGGACCGACAGCCTATCGTTTAGAACTACCTCTAGAATTATCTTCCATGTTTACCAACTAAGAAAATACATACTTGACCCCAATCACATTATTAACTGGGAAGGTATATCGATGAAATCCAATCACGATTTCGAAGAAAACCCCATCAAATCCATGATTGGAAAAACAAAGTTCTTCGATGAAAAATCATTCCACTAGTAAAGACCCTTTAGCAATACCATGGTACAGAAGAAGCAACATGGAAAATAGAAGAATGTATGAAAATACGCTATCCCGCACTCTTTAAAGGTAATTTCGAGGACAATTTTTTTTCGAAGGTAGAATGTAACAAACCCACATATATTTGGTAAATAACCCGAGAGAATAAAGTCCTTACCTTAGTAACCCTCAAAGTTTCAAAATTGACAAAATACCCATATAATATTTTAAAACTTATTATTTAAACCATACCATGCCCTTATAACCCAAAACTTAATCATAGTATTTGTATTTTGTATCAATTACACAAAATAACCCAATAAGATTAAAAAATTGCAAAATTACTCCCTAACTTTTAAAAAAGTTCATAATTGTCCTTAAATTCATCTTATGAATTACCGAAGGACCCAAATTAAAACCAAAACAAATTTCACTTCACCCCCTGAACATTTTTGCTAACTGGATGCCTTGTGAGCAGTTGTACCACATGGGATACACATGGTAGCCATGTCCTCCCGCATGGTACCTTGGTAAAACTTAACTAAACCATGGTAAGTTTCCACCTCTTTTTCCACCAATCCCTTCACCTTCACTAACAATATAAAAAACCCTCTCTACCACTGTAAAAACTTACATTACCACAATGAAAAACACAAAGAAAATTTCTAGCATTTGCGTATTTATATGATTTTATGAATTATTTCTATTTTTTTAGTCGTTTAAGTTTTTTGGCATTCGTAGGTTATAAATATGAGTTTTCATGTACGTTCTAATGTGGGAAATGCACTGAAAAAGCTTAAATATGAGGAACCTTCATTAAAGCTTGAGCTTTAATGGTAGAATCTGTACTCCTGACTTTAAACTGGCATCAAAGTGGGATAACTCAAGCCCGGTGTCTAAGGAACCTAGGTGCAAAGCTTAATTCAACCCAAAATGAGTTTTGATACCCTAAATCAAAGTTTGAAATTTACTAAACTGGAAATTTTAGAAATAAAATTCAGGAGCTATGATAAACTAAAATCCTTAAAACCAAATCAGTTCAGCTACATTTTGATCCTAGATTATGAATATCACCATGTCGTAACTCGAATCAGAGCCTAAAATCACGAATGTTAAGTCAAACTTACGTCATTTTTTTTTACAGAAAATGAATAGCTCGAACTAGTTAACCTCAATTCTTGAAACTAATATGATTGGATTCCTTTAAAAAAATAGATAATTTTCATGCAGGAATCAAACCTGAATGGTAGTCTAGGACTATTTGAATTTAAGGTCAAAGTTTTCAAACCCTAAAGTCAACAAAATAGTAGAAAATGAAATACAGTTCACGCGCGAGAGTGAATTCAAATTCAGGTGTGCCTGGACTTTGACCTAAACCACTAGGGCGCGTCTCCAATCAAAATATTCTGGGATTTTTTTCAAAAAGTTTATTTTATTTTTCTTATCAAAATGGTATATTACATCACCCACTTTGATTCCCCAGAAAGCAGTTTCTCATGAAAATAGTTTTAAGAGTTTTAAAACCTAACTTTTAATTTTCATTTTAACCCCTGAATTTTTTAACTATCTCAAAACAACCCCAAACATTAGATACAGTAATAACCCGAAATGACTCGAACATGACACGATTAACTTGTATAGATTTAAGAGCTTCCAAAACTTATACTAAAATAAAAATCAACGTGATCCGAAAATGACACGACTAACCCGAATTGCCACCCCTATACAATATAAATATCTCTTATCCCCAATTCCAAAAATATAAGGAAATAAGGAAATTAATAAAAAAACTAAACTTTTAATAATTATATATTTAACCCCAATAATTAATTTTACATTATAACATGAATTACTTTTCACCCTAACTTTTATTAGAAATTCATTTGTCTCTCATACTTTAAACATTTATACTATCCATGATTTAAGAATACCCGATTTAGCCCCGTGAAAATGAAGATCAAATTCAAACGACCCGAAATTGAAAAGTTGGTGATTCTATTTTGATATTATTTTCGAGCTTATACACTTGAATTACAACATATGTTTATATCACTATGTGATAGCCCCAAAATTTTATTCTCATATATGAACTCTTTTGTATAATTCACAATTATTGTGAATATTGATTCAATCCTTATCTAATTAACTTGATATCATGCAACCTATGATTTCATTTCAATCTAGTAGCATACCTTATAATTCAAGGAGTAGACTTTTTGTATACCAATAGAAGAGTTATTTGGTCTGTAGGACTTAGATGTTTGGGTGCTTAATTTTATTGCTACATATGAGTGTCACTCTAGTTAGTGTGCCTAATTGGTTACTTTCCTAAAAGGTTTTGGTTAATTATATCTCCAAAGATTTTGGACTGAATTTATTCAAAGGTTTTGGATGTTATTATAAGGGTATTTCTACGCAATTGAAGCCTCTTTAATTGATAATTATCGTTATCATGTTATAGTCTGAACCCTATCTTTATGACTCGATAAAACCCTTATCCAATTATAATCACCATATTATTCTTACACATATCAACAAAGCCCCATCCACCCTGTTTAATTACTTTTGATATCTCAGTTATTCCAAATTATTATAGTTGTAACATATTGATGATACTTCATTATTATCTAACATACTCACTTATATACACTTGTTATATAAATAAAATTATCTACTTGGCAACTTATTTGTTTCCTTCCAGATGGAAAATGAGCTCGAAGAAGGAGAAATTCGCCCCACCCCATGAGATTTTTATTTTGTCTTATCAAGGAAAACCTTTTTAGTTACATATATATATGGGTGGCTACTAGCAAATATGGTAGCACACACTAAAACACTTTCATAAAAACTTATTAGTTATGTGACCTTGTAGTCCCCCTTTTATTTTTGTGTTATGATGACTTCTAGATATCCTTTTATTTATGTTTTATGGAGACTCCAAGCTATGTAATAAGAAGTTATGTGTCTATATAAATTAATTTTTTATTTTCCTTTTGTTTAAATTATTATTATTACTTTAGCATTACAAGATATAGAACATTGGGTGTGATTCGTAAGTGTATTATCTGTTATTTCCCTATTATCCCATTTTTTTACCCTTTTTTGCTAACCTCCTTCCTCGAATGCTTATTTTGTAGTTTTTGATCGATTACAACGAACTTTTGAGGAGGAATGATAGTTGCATGAATCCACTTTTGACGTGGAGGCAGCCTTCTTATGAATGCACAAATCATTAGAGGCAGTTGGTCGTGCTGACGAGGATGACATGAGGAGTTTGGAAGATACAATTAAGTAGCTGGAACAGGGGAAGACATCTACATACGAAGCCACGAGTAATTTTAAGAGAGCGGTCGAGAAGGCTAATAAGGTTACCGACCTAGCAAAAGCATAGGTTGCTGATGTCAAGGCCAAGGACAAGAAGGATAAGTAGGATGCCTGTACTAGGTAATGGGATAAGTCATTCTCAACTACTATCATACAGGTTGAATACTTAAAGAAGTATTCATTAAAGTAGGGTTGGAATGCTGCGCTCGTCCAAGTTCGTACAACTGAGGGATAAAAGATTTTTCTCCAGCATAATCCTAGCACTCCTCCTCGGATAGAGGAAGAGGTTGATGATAATAAGGAGGTGAATGAGTCTACAGTGACTAAGTATTAGATGGTGGTAGCTGACTGGTCGGAGGGTGAGGTTGCAACTGATAAGGAGAAGGTGTGAGATAGGCCATGATATTTATAGGGATTTAATTATTTTCTTCCTCTTTATTTTGTTAACTTTGGCTATGTTATTGTAATTCCTCGGTGTAACACCTTCATATTTTTAATAAAAAAGAAGTTTTACTTTCTCTGTTACTATCTTGATCAATTTAGAACAACTTCTCCTTTATTTGGCTATTACTTATATACAACCATATCTCTTTCAGTTTAACACCAGGATGGCTTATCTGGTCACTACACAGAGTGATCTCCAATAGAGAAGTAACCAAATGTTCGATGTTGGTCATGAAGGGGTAGACGAAGAGGAGTTTGAAGAGTTATTCAGCATGGACGTGTTAGGTCAAGCTAAGGATGCCTATTTCGGCATGCATCGTATCTTCCATCAAGCATTGGCAACCAATGCAGCATATAATGAAATAATCCTTAACCTTCAACGAAATCATAAATATACTATAGCAAGTCTAATTGTCGACTATGAGAAAAAGTTTTCTACCTTACAGAAGGATAGTGGGTTTGACCAGAAGATGCTAGCCTTGTCTTCGGCATACTCTAAGAAGGAGTTTATATTTAAATCATAGCTAAAAACCGCCCAAGAGGCTGCAATTTTCTTGAACAAGATGAAAAATTTATTACACAAAGAGCTGAAGGGTCTTAAGAATTCAGTCTCGGTCGAGCAAAATGGAGGTGCTTCTTTTCTGGATCAGGAGAACACCTATTTAATAGAGGAGTTAGAATAGTTGAAAAGGTCTAAGGTCATATGTCAATCTTCTTAGCAATTGGTTAAGGTTCCACGATTAGTGGAGGAGAAGCGGACCTAGAAAACTTTGTTTGACCAAGTTTCACTCATAAAAGTCTGTCAACGACCATCAAGAGGTCAAGTGAAAAAGTTGACCACCTAATATATCACTTCCATAAACAACCTCACACTATTTGGATAGAGGGTTATGATGAAGCTCTCGCACATATGAGGGGAGAACTTAATCAAGCCCGTAAAGTTAGCTATAAACACAGTTGGCTCAATGCTCTGACACTACTCAAATTATTGAAGGAAGATAATTTTTATTACTGGAATGGCCCTGGTTATTTGCATCATCCTAATCTTTTGTTCAAACTCGATGCTTATTGGATTCTTCTGGATACTATTATAATGAGTATGATCAGGAAATATCTCGTAGATTATGGTCTACATGGTAATGACATTCTTAGCCAACCATTGCACCTGACAAATATGGGAAGTTACATAAATCAAATAAGGCTTGGAGATCTGAATACTACTGTCACCCCATATGCTCTAGATGTACCATCTTCTAGAGTTGATAAAGGACCAAGAAATCATCCGTCAAATAAGTTTTAGAGACCTGATATCTTGTTGTTCTTTAATTTTGCTGGCCTTGTAATAATTCTTCATGATTTATAATAAAAACTTTAGCCCTTTTGCTTCTTAGATTAATTCATTAGTTGTTAATTGTTTAGTCATGGATTACTAGTAGTTTAGTCTTGTGATTATATGGAAGGATATTGCCCAAATAATCAGCCTTATTAGTTACTGATTTAGACGAACCTAGGTTATCATGCCTTAGGTTCTGCCAACGTGTAATTTTTTAGGTCGCTTAAACGGATCTTGTCATTTTAACCAAGTGCTAATGTTAGTCACTCGTGGAAATCAAATATGTTGGATGAGTCCTTGCTTTTATCTAGCTATTGTTGTCCATATGACTAACTATATTGGATTTCTTTAATTTTGTTTGATAAACTTCATGTTCTTGCCCTTTAGGGTCATACATGAAGTTTTATATTTGTGACTTCTTGTTTTTGACCTTATGAGGTCATACATGAAGTTAGACTTCTCGTTCGTGGTCTATCCAAAGACGAGATCATACGTGAAGTTTGGCTTTTATTATTACTTGAAATTGCTTTAAATTTCTAACACATCTCCAATCTGAAGAGAAAAAACGTAAAAAGTGCAAAAATATTCACTAAAAATTGGCAATATTTAATAAGAAAAAAAAATGAGTTACGGGGAATTAAAAAGTAATTACATCTCATATGATTATTAATAGTACTTCCTCAAATGTTCAGCATTCCATGGGTTTTTGAACTGTTCAATCTTTAGTGTTTTAATTTGATAAGTTCTTGGTCGGATGACTGCAGAAATGAAATATAGACCATGTAAATTAGGCTTTATATTGTTCCCAAATTAGAGTAACTTTTTTAGTACGTAGTCCCCCTCTTTGAGGTTTCTTGGCTTCACCATTCTATTGTAGAATCGAGCAGTTCTCTAATGAGAGGCTGCCACCCAAATTGTCGTGTGCTCTATCACTTCTTGGATCAGGTCTACGTCTAACCTCCTCATGAGATAACTTTTTGGTGAGTCAAAATTGAGCATTATGTGACTTGGCAGATCGATTTCTATTGGAACCATTGCCTTTGTCTCGAAGGCTAACATGTAAGGAGTTTCATTGATGGATGTTATCGGCATTGTCATGTTCGCCCAAAGTACACTTTGTAGTTCGTTGATCCAATTTCCCTTGGCATCATCCAATATCTTCTTTATCCTATCGAGTAGGGTCTTATTTGTAACTTTTTTCTGCTCGTTGCATTGTGGGAGGCCAGGAGTAGCATGTCGTTATTAGATTTTGGAGTGAACATAGAAGTCTTCAAATTCTTGATTATCAAACTACGTGTCGTAGTCGGTGATAAGGGCATATGGTATCCCATAACTGAAAATAATATTCTTCTATATAAAATGGAAGAACTTTTCGTAAGTCATTTTTACTAGAGGTTCAGCCTCCACCCATTTAGTTAAGTAGTCCACTGCCATGACTAAGTATTTTATCCTTCCTTTTATTTTCGGTAGGGGGATGACCAAGTTAATTCCCCACATGGAAAAGGGCCAAGGGGATGTGATCAGTGTGAATGAAGCCCACGGTGTTTTATGGATCACAACGTATTCCTGGCACTTATCGCATCATCGTGGATAGTCGGTGAATTCTTCTTTTATGGTGGGTCGTAGTAACCTTGCATGGCTACTGGTATAATTAATGATCTCCTTGTTGAATGTGCCCTATAGGAACCTTTATGTATGTCTTTTACTAACTTACTTACTTCAGCTGAATTGACACATCTCAGTAATGAAATGATGAATCCTCTTATATATAGGAGCCCTCCCTCCAGTACATATCTAATTACTTTGTATTGAAGTCTCTTAGACTACTCCAGATCGATCGACACAATGCCTTTTTCTAGGTAATTGCACATTAGATCCATTAATTACGGGCCCAAATTCAATTTAATTATTTTAAGGTTTCTTGTCAATGCTTTGGTGCATGGAGATATCTATTGGGATTATTCTTTTTAGATCCATTCTAGTGGCAGAAGCATGCTGAGCAAGTGCATCTTCTCTGGCATGATCAACTCTAGGAATCCTGATCACCTTAACTACTGGGAACTTTGATATTATCTTTTGTGCTTTGTCTAGGTATTTTACCATGGATTCCTTTATAAATCCATAGATTCCCAGTATATGATTCACTATTAATTGAGAATCACTTTCTCACAGTGTGCTTGTATTTTCTCGGTACCTAGAGACAAGGTCAAACCCTGTTATGAGTGTTTCATACTCTACCTCATTATTAGAGGCCTGGAACTGGAATATGAGGCTATGTTCAATTTCAATGTTGTTTGGGTGTTAATTATCAGACCAACTCCATTACCTAAGGCATTTGACGAGCCATCCACATACATCTTCCCAACAGGAGGATTTTCTTTAAAATCCCCCTCTATAAGGGTCCCATAATTGAATATTTTTTTCAATTGCTCCAGGTAGAGAGTGATTTCCTCTCATTTAGTCGACGAATCTGGTACACCAATAACCTTATTGGTTGTCATTAAGCTATTTTATAGAAGTCTGCTTAGTAGGTTGAATGGTGGATCTCTCTTCTAGAGAAGTCTGTTCAATTTGTTTCTTAACTGAGCTCTCTTCCTTAAAAATCTTCTCGATAGATTTTCTTTATAAGTGAACTCTACTATGAAATCATCCATTGCTTGGCCACTTCTCACCATTCTTGGTTCGTATTGTATGTCATAATCTCCTAATTTTATGACCCAATACATTACTCAGCCTGATTTCTTAGGTTTATGAGTGTTTTTTGTAGTGGCAGGTTTTGTATAGACTACGATGGTATGAGCTTACAAATATTGCTTCATTATGTAAGAATCCTTAATTAGAGCTAGATCTAACTCCTCCTATCAACCAATGTTTAGATTACTGCCGACCAAGGTATAGATAACTCCATTTTCTAGTCGACCAAGGTCGAGATAACTGTTAACTCATATATATCTGGGTATAAGTATAGTTTCTCTCCCATGAGGGGCCTTTAGAGCAAGGATGTAGATCCTAGATATTTTTTCAATTTTGAGAAGGCGGATTCAAATTCTTGTTTCGTTCAAATGACTTCCTCATCAACACCTTAAAGAAAGTAAGGCATCTGTTAGTGGCACGACACGAATCGATTGAGCGTTGCTACCCTACTTGTTAGCTTCTGTACATCTTTCTTGTTCATTTGGGATTGCATGTTAATCGGCACTTGGATCTTATCTAAGTTTGATTCAATACCACTTTGGTTGACTATGAAGCCAAGGAACATTACTTCATGTACATCAAACACACATTTTGTGGGGTTGAGATTCATCCTATGCTTTTCCAACTAGTCTAATGTCTGACCCGAGTATTTAACATGGTTGATAGATATCTTGCTCTTAGTGAGAATGTCATCGATTTATACTTTCGTGTTTTTTTCGATCTGTTCTTTGAAGACTTTGTTCACCAGCCTTTGGTATGTTTCTTCAATGTTTTTTAGCCCCAAAGGCATAACGTTGTAATAATAGATGCCTCAACTGGTTACGAAAGAAGTTTTTTATTTGTCTTCTCGCTTTATTTTGATTTGAATATATCCTAAGTACACATCCATAAAACTGAGTAGTTCATGCCTGGCAGTAGCATCGACCAATTGATTAATCCTTGGTAAAGGATAATGGTCCTTTGGGCAGGCATTGTTCAAGTCTGTGAAGTCCACAAGCATCATTTGTCATTTTTATTTCTAACCATAACTATATTGGATTGTCATTAAGGGTATTTAACGTCCTCAATGAAGCTGATTTTCTGTAGCTTCCCCACTTCATCTTTTATGGCCATGTTATTTTTCGGGCTGAAGACACGTCACTTTTATTTAATCTACTTAGCATCCTTGACTATGCTAAGTTCATGAGACATGAATTCTGGATCAATCCCTGACATATCTTCGTAATTCCAAGAAAATACATTCTTTCACTGCTTGAGGAAATCCACCAACTCCTTCCTGATAATTGGCTTTAGTAATGAGCCAATTTGTGTTGTTTTCTTTGGGTATTCATCATTCAGGATAATTGACTCTATCGTTTCCACAACCTCTCCCCTAATCAATTATGATTCTTCGCGCGAATCTATTATTTCATCTGGTAGATAGTGGTCAGTTTTTTTTATTCCTCCAGGTCGGCTGAAGTGTAAGCAGCACTCCCTCGCTTCAATTTAATTCCCTTAAACTACGATGACCCCATAAAATATGGGGAACTTTAAATACTGATGTACAATAGAGGGCACGTCTTTGAATTTTTTTAGTCCAACCCTACCGAGAATAATGTTATATGCTGAGTTGACGTTCTTGTCTAGGATGCATAAATGGATCTTCTTAGTTTGGCAGGTTGTCCAGGTACCAATCATGACTTCCAGATTAACGGTTCCTAGATGATACACCTTTTCTAGTGAGAAACCAACGAGGGGCCTGTGATAGGGTTCAAGTTTGCTATCTCGAAGCCCTAAAAACTTAAAGTAAATATAGAATAAGACGTTGACTGAACTACCATTGTCGATCAATACTCTAGCCATACTTCTTTCGTGGACCAACATCGTGACAACCAGAGGGTTGTCGTGAGGATAAAGCACTCCTGACAGATCATCTTTGGAGAATCCTATCACAAATTGATCCTTATTTACTTTCCTTGGGTGATTGTCCACATCACTAGATAAGTTGATCTACCGAATGTAAGAACAGGCTTTGGCTTCATTGAGGTAAGCTTTCCTCTCTGCTATTTCATCTCCTTTCTTGGCGTCCCACTTAAAATAAAGTTACAATAAAAAGAGATCATTTTTACCCTAGTACAGGTTCCTTGGGTCTTCTCGATAGATTTGGATCATCCTTAGATTCGTCTTCCCTGCCTCTTTTCTTATCGTCTCCCTTTCTAAAAGGGTATTTCGATCATCTCATGGGTTCTTATTTATCTGAGTGGTCTGTTTGGCCTCCTTTATCTACAAACATTGGTAGTTCCCCTCTTCGAATTAGGTGCCTTATTTTATTCTTTAGGTCTATGGAGTTGTCGATGTTATGGCCATGATCTTTATAAAACACACAGTATTTACTTTTATCTTTTTGGTTTGGAGGAGATTTCAATTTCCCGGGACATTTAAGATTCATGCTTCCCCGAATTTTTTTAAAAATATTGTGAATGCCAACAGCTAGAGGAGTATATTCGTCGTAGTTTTTTAGTTTCTTTCCCTTTTTATCTTTCTTCTCTTTCTTCTTTGAGCTCCTATTGGCATTGGCCTTGGAGTTATGGGTCTATTTCACAGCCATGGCCTCCTTGGCGTTCACGATTTTACCACATTTGGCTAATCATTCGGTCATAGTCTTGGGTGGTTCTTTTGCTAAAACATACTATAAATCTTTGAGTATTAAGCCACTCATCAATAAAATGATTGTTATCTTCTCATTGTAATAGACCTCTAGCTTTTCATTATTGAATCGGGTGATCTATTCATTAGTGGTCTCCCCAACATTCTGGAGAACACTTAATAGATGTGCTACTCTTTGGCTGATTTGGCTTGAAGGAAAAAATTATTGATGAATAAATCAACCAGTTGTTGGAAGTTTAAGATCTGACCCCGCGGTAGATTATTGTACTGAATCTATGTCGACCGAGTAATAGTACTGGAAAATGCTCGGCAATGCCTCTCATCAAGGACCAAATAGATGTCGGCAATAGATTGATATTATTCCACGTGTAATACTGGATCCATTTTGCCATCATATTTTGGAGTTACCATGGGTGGTTTGAATTTGGCATGTGAAAAGTGATCCTTTCATGAAACTTATGTATAAGGGATTCTTCATCTTTGCTATTTCTCCTAAGCGATCTTTCGATTTTTGGATTAATCCCTTCCATAGCTGATCATTTGGATTGACCTTAGACGAGATAGTTTTAATTGATCGATTATTATTTTGCACTGAGATCTCTTCCTATAAAGTTTGCTCGGTGCATACTGGCCCTTGTACATTTATCCTTGACCTAACTGATCCTTCTTAGTGGTCTCTGGATCCTCTAGGCTCTCTATGATGACAAACTCGGGGGGGCCTAAGAGATTAAACACTGAACCCTTGCTTAGCCACTCCAACATTATCGGCCTCTTCTGGGAAAATGATTGTTCGCCATAGTGATCAGTGGTCTAGAGGGATGAGGTGGCCTCGGGGCTATACGTTATGTCATTCGTTAATCAAGAATACTTAGATATATGCTTCTTTCATTTTGGGACCCAACATTCATCCGAACTAAGTTTATGAGTTATCTATCTCCATAGGTGCAAGGGATATATTTCTCCCCTTTTGTTAGAGTGCTATCGTATAAATTGCATGATGGGGACTGTTACTAGCCTTGAGCATCTAAGTTAATTATTTTATTATTTCTTACATTGCCTCTTGACCTTTGGCTAAGATCATCAAAATTCCTTGGAGGTATCCCATCCCCGTAGGGGAGGAGGGTGGTATGGTTTCATTTACCCTGCTACTTTTGATATTATCCCCCATTTTTAGCGATAAAAAGGTTGTTAGGTGACTTTGTATAGGGTTTTGAGTGAGAATCAACAAATGTCTTGTCTAGTCGTTCCCACAGACGATGTTAATCTGTTGATGTAAAAAATTAATACTATGATAGCTATGTATCTTAGTTAAATGATATCGGTAATAAACCGTCACGAATATAACGAGAAATGATTTGAACTTGAGAGAGATAAAATATAGAGAAAGAGACAAGAAATTTAACGTGGTTCATCCCAATGAGGTGCTTACATCCACGGGTGCAAAGTTACTTTGTATTAAAGCAAAGTATAATCTCTCAAGGATCTCTCTAGGGTTGAGTGTATGTCATTTTCTCAAGGATCTCTCTAGGGTTGAAGAATATAGTGGCCTATTTATAGTAGGGGTAAGAAGAAGACTAGGTGGAGGGCCTATATATGTCAGGCAATTATACCTCTTTACATTATTGATGACAACTAATTATGAGCCAGCCTGGGGATTAACCCACATCCATTTACAAAAGAGACTTCAGATATTCCCACGTGTTCGTGTTATGCCTTGTTAATGGTTGGCTTTCCTAATGGTAGTCAACCATATTGTCGACTAGTGAGGAAGATATATATTATGATGACAAATGTCACGATTTTATTGGTCCATGTCGTACTCCTATTTTAGGGTACAACAATCATCATCATCACATTCACTATGAAAATCTACAGTAGGGCATTGCCACCTCCCAATAATAACGAATAGAATGCATAAGGAGTTTACATAACCCATTAACCATCCGACCCTCTCCTAACTCACAAATAAGTAAAAAAGACGTAGGGGACGCTAATATGCCCACCACTATCCAACATATAGGGAAGAATATACACATAATCTACCCATACATAATAAATCGCATAGTCACTTCCATGTGGAATGACGCCCCTCACCCCCAACACCATATCCTAGTGAGCACCAACCCATAATCCATGTAGTTGCATCAACAATCAATCCACATATAAAAAGATAACTATCGATAAAACCATTATGCCCAAACTAGGTATATCACTATACAACATATGGATATTATGAACATCATGCTTCATTATATCCATAATCCAAGATCTACATTAATAGCCAACCTAAAATCCCGACATCGTTTCACCCACTCTAAACAAGGTGCTACTTCCTAAATCATGCAAAACCCACGACTATAATCCTAGTGCTGGTAGTAATGCCCACTGCATAGAAATTCGCAAAACTCAACCAAACCATCCTTGGTTTTACACTATAACATACCCAGAATTCACATTTAGGAACCTACCAACCGTATGGCCATACACCACATGTTATAAAAATAGAAATCATAATTCATCTTAGGAGCTCTCTATATGCTTAACTCTCTATTTCATAACATCCACTTCTATTTTCCCCCAATTTTCTCTAATAGGGGTACTTTCAATCTTACATTCACAATTACAACCCGCAATCGAAATAATCTCTTTCTTTGAGTCTCTTAAAACTTAATTATTCTTAAATTTTATTCATAACTAATACATCAACAAAATACACACCTATAATGCAAAGTCAACTCCATCCTCGTATAAATCTCTAATTAAGTTGTCTCAACTCGAACCAATAGGAAAATCATTACTCTCCTCTCTAATTACCACTCACTCATGGGTACTACTAATTATTTCTAACTATAATCCTCTCATATTTTGTAACCAAACGGTGACCCTACTCTTAGGTCCAAACATTCTCGCATTATCATTAATTTAATCATAAATGGATTTAAACACAATAATGAACCCTGCTCTGAGCGTAACACTAATTCCACTTTCTAATGAAAATTAATCCACATATAAATTTATCATCAAAGTCCCTATATTTTTCCAAAATGACAATCCATTGCCCCCTCTCTTAGGAGCACAAAATTTCATAAGGTCATTCCACTAGCCTAAATTGTCATCATTATCCGCGTTAACCACAGTAAAACCCAAGTCTCAACTAGGCTCCTCATAACTCGACTTCCTATAATGTCTCCAAAAATTAACTCTACATGGAACACATCCACCTCTTATGCCTACAAAATTTATAAGTTACAGATTTTAACCGCAACTACGATGTCTCCCACAATCATCCTCATGGTTATGAATAATACTTTTGCCTACCCACTCGTCCTATCCTTGACCACTAACTCGCAACAGTCTTCATTCTTATACGCCTCTATACTTGAATTCTCCTCAAGCCTTACCTATATTCAAACGACATTGAATGATGTCGACACACATGTTATCACGACACCGGAGTACAAGGTCCTATAATAGGCTCTAAACGCAATCAAATAACGCTCAGCGGAAAATAAAAATGTGCGCAACATATATCCTAAGGACACTAGAACCTGGATGCTCTGATACCATCTATGACATCCCAAATTTTCCACGCCTAGTTAATAAGGCTGGACACGAAATACTAGGAGTGCTAAAATAATTTATATCATTCTCAACATCAATGATAAACCAAAAACTACAATAAATAAAAACCATCCACAATAAGAACTAAATAAAGTATTATAAGAAGGATAATTGAACTAAAATAACGAAACTCCAATAAATGAATCCAATAAATCAAATATCTTATTACAATTGTTCAACTGAATAAAATAGAGTACAATAGAAAGCTCCTATGAATATAACTCCCAAATTCATATGAACAACTACAATGAACCTGTGGCTCCACCTCTACAGATAACAGGATGGATCACTAGGACTGAAAGTCTGATCGCTCAGCTTGATTAACCTGTATAAACACTAATAGATCCCAGGGGAAACATTTTATAAATTTGGTTCAACACACTAAATTTGTAAGAATATCTCTAATACATCAATATAAATCACGCGACTAATTTACAATAAACATTCAACCCTTCGACATTCACATGTAATGAATACCTCACATCTCATGTAAGCACAAGTACTACATGCATGTCCCAACCCAAGACATAACCAATGATAGAAGTCTTTATCTTTAGATAATTAATTACTATCACGTAACATATAAATAACATGGAATACTACTAATTACCCAATTAGTATTTAATCCTAAGGCCCACACATATATTTCATTAAGATATTCGCAGTTTAATAAAAGTAATGCTCTCTCTGTTTTAATATATTTTTAATCAAATGTGTTCTTCTCCAAACTACCATAAAGGATAAATAAAAACTATACACCCTAGAAAAGGGATGTAACTAACTACATGTGTAAGAATACAATCCAAGTACCAACCCCCATAATATCACTCACAAGGAGACTACAAGTAAACTATATAAAGTATTTAACATAATATAGGGTTCATTCTTAATTTTTTATCCTTAGATTATATTAGTTCATACGCATTACATATTACATCACACGAAGGCCACTACCTTCAGTGTTTATCTCGTTCCTCCGTAGGTGAGTATGTAGGAATCTAACACATATCAGCTTCAACAAAACACATAAAAATAATGGGGCGATCACTATGCAATAGCACAACCAACGGGCCCATACCCAACCCGACTAATGTCTCAAGTTAACCAACCTCCTCTCATCATGAAGGGGTGACACCCCTAAAGGAATGATCTAGAATAATGACCTCCACTACGTCCATCACATCTCAACCGGTATGTGGTACACGATCCCAATGTCGAATGCTAACCCCAAACTGATAGACTAACCATGAGCAAAGGTATATTCACATAATACACTATATATATATATATATATATATATATATATATATATATATAGGATAATGCATACGCTCAAGCGTGTACCCAAAACATCCAAATCCCCATGTCGTTGGATCCTCATCTCAATTAAGTTTATTATCTCTCCAAACCATGTCAAACATATATAACCAAGTAAGATAATGCATACACTCAAGCATACCCCAAATTATTTAAATCCCTAAACACCAGATTATTTGTTACATTCTTTGGTTTATCCACTCTTAACCTTATTAAATTCGACTCCTAACTTATTTTATCTCTAAACTATGAGTACATCTATCTCTCTATATATACACACACTCTCGTCACGTACATATACAGTTACTTATTTAATTACTAAATTACTTGCAGGACTTATAATCTCTTAAGACCAGAGCTAATCTTCCAAATACTTTAACTCGTTACTCTATAAGCTCAATGCATACACACAACCATAGCACACTACTTTCTCATGCGTCTACCAAATCTAATCCAATCCTCAATGTTGGATAGTAAAATTAATCCAAATATTAACCATTCTTTTACCTTAATTAAAGTTACACAATTCGTCTTTTGGTTTATACACTAATAAACCTAATATTTGAATTTTGCCAACCATATCTTATGTGGATAACCTCTCATATAATCAAATCAACTTGGGATAGATACACAGTCCATTACTCAACCCGATCCTAGTCTAACCTAGGGGTCAAATCAATTCTTCTCTAGAGCCGAATCAATTCACACTTTTTACGTTTACATAAAATGAAGGTTTCCTCCATAAATCTTCCATTAATTGTTTCCAAAGCTCTAAAGAGAAACACAAATAATACTAGAACTTAAATCTAAGTATGGAAAAATGTTTCTAAACATTTTTGCACAGTCATAAAAGTTTAATAAAATCAAATCCAAGATTAAAACCTAATGATCCAAACTTTTCAACACAACTCATCGTTAAATCATCTTAGGGTTTGTTCACCATTAATTTCAAAACTAAAACTTAAATTAACATGGGAAACTTCATAATAATGGATCATCATCCTAAATCATTGATTAAATCTCAGATCTATAACAGCTAGTCAAATAATTTTATGATCTATTCATCAAAGTACAAGTATCGAATGCATGGCAAATTTATATTTCTTCTAATTAGCCAACATCTTTACTATATTCAATCCTAAAGGAATTGAATCCTTTACATGCTTCAATATTCAGATTTGAACAAGGGAAAACATATATTATAAATTAGTTACATATTTATAATGAGGATTGTAAGATATTCTTTCTTGAAAATCTACGAACACACGGTTATAGGCTTGAGTCCTTGTGGTTTACCCTCCTTGAACTTTTCTCTACTTATCCCAAAGACGTATAGCTTCTAGGGTTTGCTTTTCCCTATAATAAATTGTAATTGATGATCCTTAATTCCACTTAAAAATTAAATTCACACCCTCCATTAAATGTCTATTTTCGGGCTCCAAATGGGCCCAAAATAGTTACCAAATTGACTTGAAACTTATCCTAAGGGTTTACTACCCCCCGGGCCAAATTTAAAGCGGTAAAAATATATAAATAAATGTTCGTATCACCCCAGAATCCTATCTAAACAATACTACCCACAACACACGATAATACCTCATGACATCAATAAATTATTCTACGCATACACATAGTCCACAATCATATAATTAATATCACCAATTAACGATTCCAAATACACGTTACAAAAATCATACCGCATGCAAATTTAATTATCAGCTAAATTATGCAAATTTATTATTACTAAACAACACAAGTAATAATTCGTCTCATTTATTAATTATTTCTCACTTAATAAATAATAAATATAGTCCATGAAAATATGGGGTATTACATTTTAATGCCCTAAATAGTCATAATTTGATGGAAATATTAATATATTAACTTGGTTGTGCAATCCACATTAAAAAAATATTTAACGCTCTCCCAGTATCCTTATCTTACTACTAACTCAAATAACATTAAATAAATGTAATACTATCTCATTTGGTTACAACACACATTCACAACCAGAGGATGAGGGCATGAATTCAAAAAATAAAAATATGTATTGAAACATAATTTGTTCTTGACCATACCCAAATCTCTAAAAAAGACTAAGAACATTTACAGAATAAAACTTCTTTAGCCACTGGTGCCTTATTTACTTTTCATACATGCCTTCATTATTAGAAGAGTCAAATCCAAAACTCGTAAGAAAAATGAAAGGTGCCAATCATAAAGAAATTATCTAATTATAAAATGATGTCTAAATTCTAATTCATATTTTTATTTATCTTTTTGCCTATTATTATCTTTGATCAAGTGTAAAAAATATTTATCATGCTATTCATGTCATGTCATGTTTTAGAATAATTCTTTTAGTGTAAGATAATATAAAACAATTGTTAGTTGTGTATCAATGGTGTTTGTCGTGTCAATATTGAAAGTAAAACACCAAATATCATGAAAAAGTGTTGAAAAAACAAAGTATACAACACAAATTTAAGTCTAAGTAAGTTTGTAGATTTTCAAAAATTGTGCAGTAACCAGAAAAATCACACCACAAACAATAATAGTGATATAATGCTCCCAATAAGTTTTCCCATATCAATATAATATCTTTAAAATCTCAAAATCATAAAAATTAAGTCTAATCGCATTGTTACCCATGGATGAAGATCAATATCCTGCAAGTTAAAGATGGAAGAAGCATTAAAAACCTATACATGGGAAATGCATTTTTTTCCCGTGGTAAGTATCACACAGTCGTCTTTCTTGTAGTTTGTGGATATAAAAATTATAAAGACACCAAGAAATATGAGAGTAATCGATTATTTTATTATTTTTTCTCAAGAAAAAAAATAGTAATTATAATAAACTATATCACAAACCAGAATAAATCAATAAGAAAAACAATACCAATACAGTTGGATAAAAGTCTCTTTTTCATTAGCAATTACCAACCATCGGGATTTCCTTATAAATTATAGCCATTTGGTTAAACATCATCAACTCTTATACATGGTTAATAAATGAGGCATTGATGATTACAAAGGTCGTTATTGATGGTAAAAACAAGGGACGCGAGAAATATAGATAGGTGGAAAGACAAAAGGAAAATGAGTCTTCTATATTCTGGGTTTCATAGGAGGAGATAGAGGGAGAGAAATTATAGAGGTAAAAAATTGATGAGAGAGATGGAGAGAGGTTCAGTGTGAGAGAGAGAAAGAAGTTGGATGATTAATGATTACAGGAGAGAGTAATAGGTTATGAGAGATAAGAAGAGTGAATTAAATTGAGTGGAAGGTTATATTCGGAATATCTTATTATAGGAGGCTAATTTGGTCATATGACCATTTCAAAACGTTTAGCTTATTTTTAGGTAGTATAGATGTATACCATTTCGTATACATACAATGCGTGTGTGTGTGTGTATATATATACACACACACACACACATACACACACCAACCATATATATATATATATATATATATATATATATATATATATATATATATATATATAAATCATACATTTTGAGTGAAGGAACATTATGTTTTTACCAAAGAGAGAGAGAGAGAGAGTCGGGTTGAAGATAGATGAGGGGGAAGAAAAAAGAGGGGGAGAAAAGGGTTTTATTTTTGGGTTTCGGCCGGTCAAAATTATCGCTAACTTGTCATGGTCCTCCTTGACCATGACAAAAATCTTTGTCGTGGCCTTTTCACTCTCATCATTCTCATTGTGTGAAATCTCAAAGCTAAACTCACTAAGAATAAGTGTAGTGTTCTTAGATAATTAAGAACTTTATGATGAATGCAAATTATCTATACTCTCACTTAAAGGTTAATATTCTGAAATATTCATTGGAACTCGTAATCAAGCAAACATATACACAAAGAAAAGATTACACTCAGGTTGTTAAGACTATTTGAGCAACTTAACTTTGATACCAATTGAGAATGTGTGTAATGAATATGCTTAGACAATTACACCAAACCTAGAGGGGAGAGGGGGGGTGAATCAGTTTGAAAATATCATGAGGTTAATTTTTCAATTTCAACAAAATTACTAGCAATTATAAATATATCAACATAAGATCTAACAAATTAATGATCCAAATGATTTTATTAACTCACACAATGATGAAATAGGTGATATGAATGTAAAAAAGCCAAATCTAACACACTTAAATAAATTTTATTCAAATTCACAAGATACAAGTTAGATCTAAGTTATGTGTGTCATTAAATGTGTGCACGTGTGTAAAAATCAAACACAAACAATCACAAAACAAGATTTATGAGGACCCCCCACCCCCCCCCCCCACACACACACACCAAGGGGTAAAAAACCTTGACGCACTATAATTCTCATTTATCATTGAAAATTAATTTTACAAAATACAATAATGTACCTCTTACCTATAAATCTTTCAACTTTCCCTCATAATCAATGAGATTCCATCTCACACTCCATGTCGTGACGAAAAGTCCCATTCTCTTACTTAAAGTCGAGCGACACTCCAAATCCTCAAATAACTTGAAGTGCCTCCTCTTTTATATGAAGGAGTTTATGATAATAGAAAATCAGATGTCAAAGTAACTTTAACTAAATTATGATTACAAATCACTCAAAAACACCTCACAAAGTATATCTCATTCTAGATTTAAAAACCTTTTAAACTCGCAATTAAAATTTAAAATTTGCTTTAGAGAGAGAAATAAAGCATCACAAACTTGAAAATATCCTCAGATAAGATAATTTGGAATGAGGGAAAAGCTTATTAACAAATGTAGGGAAACAACACTATTTATAGCAAAATTTTAAAATCTAATGCCACAATGCGCACGATGCATATTTTTTCGTGCACACGTTTCCATGGAGTACGAAATCCTAGCCATAGCCATGCACACATGTAGATTTTGTTTCCATGAGAATGACACTGGGCGAATGATCACATATCTTAGCCGTGTAAATGTATCCAAAATAAAATTATCCAAAATAATTTTAAAAATATGAGCCTTGTTCCTAATCCTCAAAAACAAAATACACCACTCGAAAAAAGTATTTTTTAAAAAAATATTTTACGAAAAATTCACTAAATTTGGAAACACGTGAGTATCTGCAATGGCCAAAATCAAATCAACCTTCATAAAAAGGATACTTCATTTTGATGCTAATGAATGGCAGCAAAAGTCTTCAATGAGTGGCATGCAAGTTCTTAAATCTTCAAAGGTTCAATCTAGAAATAAGACCACGCCCCACTCAAATGAATCAAGTTTGTGTGACTTGATGACTCAAATGTTCTGACGCATGAGATAACCAATCAATATATATTACAAATATTTATATTTTTAGGGCATTATTTAGTGTTGTCATCAATCTCTAACAGTTGGTCAACATGATATCTACGATTACCACAACAATCCCCGATGGATGGTCGGAAGGATTTTTGTCAATATATTAATGGTCAATCACAGTATCCTATTATTCAAGTTTTTGGATTTATACTGATGGATGGTCGGTGTGGGTAACCTTGTAGTTATATATATATATATATATATATATATATATATATATATATATATATATATATATATTCAATTGGATTATATATATTAAACTTGACATTTAAATTATGCGAGTGAGTCATAATTTAATTAAATCAAGAAATAATGAAAAATTATTAAATATTAATTGGGATATGAAATGAAATAATATTTAGGTAACCGTATATTTACTAGTGTGTAATAGTAAATAAAATTGATTTATGTCGAAAGTGAGTAAACACGGCAAGAATTATTAATACATTAATTGGGAATTATTTATTAGGGTTGAGATAGGAAAATATTGATAAGTGACTCGAATGGTGATCTCGAGAGCACGATTGATTTAGAATGGGTTGAAATAGTCAGAATTAAGTGCTCGGGGTGTGTTTGGGTCTCGAGGGCTTTTTAAACTAGTTGGGATTAATTAAAAGCTATCTTGGCCATTTTATTGTTATGAAAAGACAATTTTGGGATTCTTACTTATATATTGAAAGGATGAGTAAAAAAAGGTTATTCTCATATTCTAAAGGTTTAGTTGAGAGATACCAAGAGTTAGAGTGAAAGTGAAGAGAATTAGAGAGAAAACTTAAAGGTTCAAGTGAGTAAGTAAAGAATAACTTAAGAACACTAAGGGATTGAAGATTGGGGAAGGGATTCAAGGAGATGCATCATCCTCTTCATCAAATTCAATCACTACAAGCTATTAAGACAAGTGATTATCTAGCTAAATAATTATGCTTTCAATTTCTGTCTTATTAAAGTTGGAAAAATCATTTTTGATGGAATTTACATGTCAAACTTTGGGATTTTGGAAAATGATTATGTAAATGGATTTTGACATATATGATGATGGAAATTTATGGATGAATTTTAATCATGAAATTTTGGGATTATGAGTTCATATGTAGTGAAATTAATATAGAGAAAACTTGTGGCTGAATTTGTGATATAGCATGTAGAGATGAAATTTATCCCCATGAAAGTTACATATTTAGATGATGATTATATGTAATGATGAGTCCCATTGGTATAAAATCTATCGAGCATAATAGAGATTTAAATAAATTATGTTGATAATCATTTTTTAGTTTGAAATTATTGAAATTCGAACTGAGAAAAATGGACAGATTTTCAGGGGGAACCGGTTCGCCCCATAGTCGAAATGGTTCGAACCCCCTGCCACGAACAGTTGTGCCATTTTTTTAAAAAAAAGATTAAAATGTTATTTCGGGGATTGAATTAAATATTCGGGGATAATTGTGAACTTCTAAAAAAATATATGAATTGAGGTGGTGGGTTAAAATTATTTGAGATTTATTGGGGACGCACGTTAGAAAAAGTGGGAAGAATTTTATTTGAAAATGAATAATGGAATTCAAATGAAAATTCACAAATATAGGAATACGGGTTGAGTGAAACTAATACGTATCCAGAAATCTATATGATGATATTTAATTATTTAATTTTGTGAATTATTAATTAGTTATGGATACGAACAATATTGTGAAAATAGTTTATATGTGCCATGAGTGATAGGCACGGTTAAATGGAACTTTGAGAAATATATATACGGGTACAAAGATAGTATGTATATGTGTGTGTGTGTGTGTGTGTGTGTGTGTGTGTGTGTGTGTGTATGTGTGTATGTGTGTATTATCAGTTTGAATGATGTAATTAATTAAACATACCACTCTAGGGGTATTATTAATGGAGGTCGTGCTATGTGGGTGTTCTCCCTGGTGAGTGAAAGCAGACAAAGTATCGACCCCAGATCATACCGCCATGCATGTCTGATAGGTTAGAGTCAAGTGAGGTAATTTTGGTATGGTTTTGCTCACTGGCTCAGGACTATGATCGCCTCCAATAAAATTTATTTTCGAGTACGGTAGGCGACTTCATCCCGATATTTCCAGGGTGAGGAAGTAATAATACCTCGTGATTTTCAGAGTGTGCGGTTGATCCCAGATGGGTCGGGATAGTCGAAATGACTCAACTTGGGTCTTATTTGGATTTCGAAATATATTTAACTTCGTTTGGCTCGAATTGGAGTAACCGAGTCATTTAAAGTGTGTATTATCATTTAAAGTTGGGTATTTTGGAGTTAAGGCTTAAAAAGCCTACGGGAGATAACAATCTCATTTTGTGAGAAGAGAAAGCCCTAGAGAGAGAGAGAGAGAAGAGGAAGGAAAAAGGGAAAGAAGAAAAGCTTGGGAATTTCGTCTATTACGCGATTTCGAGGAAGATTCAGACTCTACAACTTTGAGACAAGTGATTAAACTTGCTAAATAATTTATGTGTGTCATTTATTTCATGATTTGTGAATAAAATTTATGGATTTTGGGTTATAAATATTAAAACCAAGATTTTGGGTAAATCTTGCATTTGAGGTGTGTATATATGGATTTAAAGTTATAAATTAGTGAGGTTAAGTTATTTGATGAGTATTGATGTTGGAAACATGATTGGGTTGAAGATTTGTGGTTAGAAGTTGTTATTTTGGGTTTTTGGAAAGTTGGATTTCTTCCTAAAAGAACGGTTGACCGAGATATCTGGTATGGACGGTCGACCGCGGCCAGGGCAAGGAAAAATCTTACTGCCTTCTTTTTAAGGCAAAATTGGAAATCGTGGCCGATCGGGGGTCAGGAGCTGGTCAATCGGTCCTCTATTTTTTGTTCAAGTTTGGGATTTTGTTTTCACGCCTTGTCCTTGGGTTTGAAACTTAGGAACCTTAAGACATGCTATGAGAGGTATGTTTTTGGTGATTTTAGGGAGTTTAACCTAAGATGAAATGTTGGGATCGTATTGAGTTATTGTGAGAAAATACAAGTTTGACCACTAGAGGGGCTATTGTAGAGGTCGTCCAGGCAGGGCAAATAGAGGGGCATAGAATATGGAAACCCAAATGCCTCAAGGTACTATGACCATAGGCGAAGTTGCCAATATTGTGGCACATGCGGTAATTGTTGCCATTTCTGCAATGGCACATCAACCTGCACCTCAAGCAGCCCAAGCCCACCTATAGCCATCTACGTGAGAAAGAGTACAGGAAGCTTTTATGAAGGGACAACCTCCAGAATTTTTGGGGGGAGTTGATGCGATGGTTACAAGTCGTTAGAAGAAGAGTATGCAAAGGCACCTTCGAATGGTTGAATGTAGTGAGGTACAGAAGCAATTTCTCACCACTTTTAAATTAACGAGAGAAGCTCTCCATTGGTGGGAATCAATCACCACTTCGGAGCAGAGAGATGCGATGCCCATAACAAATTTTTGGGATCTCTTTGACCGAAAGTATTTCCTTCCGTGATCCAGAAAGAAATGAGGAGAAGATTGTTGGATGTGTTTTAAGGTGATCGAACGGTGTCCGAGTACGAAGAAGAATTTACTCGATTGGAGAATTTAGTTCCCGATGAGGTAAATACAAAGGAGAAGCGAATAGCGAAGTTCGTGGGAGTTTTATAATGGATAATTCGACAGCATTTGTTAGGGAACCCAATGTTATTGACTTTTATCGAGGTAGTGAATGCGATATTGTTATAGTGTCAGGAATATGATCTTCGTTCGCAAAGGGGTAAGAACTTTAGAGACTCGGGTTCATCAAGTAAGTTCAGAGAAGAGAATGTCAGCGAAGTAAGATGGTATGAATAGGATTATCAAGCGTCGCAACAACATTTCGTTCCTCAGGATGGGACGGGAGGATTTGCTGGTAGATGTTTTTTTTGTAAAGAAATAGGCCATAGGAAGAGGAATTTTCTCGAAAGATGTAGAGGGACACTTTTTGAGGAGTTTTTGTATGTGCAACCCCTACAACATATCATAGGCCAGTTTGGCCCGGAGGACTTTGAGCAGTAACCCATCGATGAAGCGATGCAGTCGGACTAGAGAGGTAATAAGTGAATTGTATTTTTCCTTTGTGGTTAGGATTATGCTTTGAGGGGCATTGGGAGTATCGCTTGTAAGATTTTAATGAGTGGTTAGTTGTTATAAACCCATTATGTATGGAATGACTCGGAAGGGAGGAGTGAGCAAATGAGGCTCTTAGACGATATCTTTTGGAAGAGTAGATTGTCTTGTGATGTGCTAGTAAAGAGTTACGACTTTGTTTTGAACATAGGAACCATTGAAACTCATTGAGTAGTAATGGTAAAGCTATCGTTTTCTAGTCATGCTAGACTTATGTATTTATAATGTTCCAGCTATGGAAGGGCCTAGTGTATGGCAATGTTTTGTTATGATGTAAGGGATTCTTGTTACTGAAGAGATTCAGGGTTTAGTATATTATTATTGAGCTAGGGATTTCAGCTCATGTTTGTGCTAGTTTTAAGAGCTAAATATTGGTAAGAGTATTTGTATTTATTAGCGCCTTATGTCTTGGGCATAAGGTATTTGATTTGGATGTCGAAAGACATAAACTGTTTTTAAAATAAAATTATTTTATAGGCCTTCGGGAAATATCAAAATGATTCAAAAATATTTCTTTTAAACTTTGGTCTCGATCTAACTGATCTCAATCCCCGACAGAGCTACGTAGTAGTGTATTGGGAGGGTTACTTGTTTGGATTTTGCTTACGAGACCTCCTATGTATGAAAGTAGCGAATGTCAGGAATTGAGAAGAGTTAAATCTTCGAACATTTCGAAATTTTTATATAATTAGTATGTTGTAATGAATTAATCTGTTTCGACTTATTTTACGATTTGAGGCTAAGTGAATTCGGGTTATGTTTATATGAGTCGAGCTCGGGTATAGGGTGTATGGGCACCGTGGTTAGCTGATTTGGTCTTTAATTAAAAGGATTCACCGTGAGTAGTGGGAGGAATAGGTATAGTGATCTTGAGAGTAGGTGTCGTAGGAACTAGTTGAGGTTTGGAGATCTATGATTAATTTTTTTTTCGAGGACGAAATTCTTGTAGGGGGGAAGTCTCTAATACCCCGTGATTTTCAGGACTAATAATTTAATTAATTTGGGAGAAATAATGTTTATTTAAATTGGAGAATTTTAAATTCGGCATTTGAGGTCAAAATTTGAGGATATTAGAAAGTATTTCGAATGACGATTCTAAGTGGGCGGTTGATCCCAGATGGGTCGGGATAGTCAAAATGACTGTACTTGGCTCTTATTTGGGTTCCCAAATATTTTTAAGTTTGTTTGGCTCGAATTGGAGTAACCGAGTCATTTAAAGTGTGTATTATCATTTAAAGTTGGGTATTTTGGAGTTAAGGCTTAAAAAGCCTACGGGATATAACAATCTCATTTTGTGAGAAGAGAAAGCCCTAGAGGGAGAGAGAGAAGAGGAAGGAAGAAGAGAAAGAAGAAAAGCTTGGGGATTTCGACTATTACGCGATTTCGAGGAAGATTCAGACTCTACAACTTTGAGGCAAGTGATTAAACATGCTAAATAATTTATGTACGCCATTTATTTCATGATTTGTAAATAAAATTTATGGATTTTGGGTTGTAAATGTTAAAACCTAGATTTTGGGTCAATCTTGCATTTGAGGTGTGTATATATGGATTTAATGTTATAAATTAGTGAGGTTAAGTTATTTGATGAGTATTGATGTTAGAAACATGATTGGGTTGAAGGCTTGTGGTTAAAAGTTATTAGTTTGGGTTTTTGGAAAGTTAGATTTCTTCCTAAAAGAATGGTTGACCGAGATAATGAGTATGGTTGGTCGACTGCAGCCAGGGGGTCGGTCGACCGCGCCTCAAGGGAAAAATTTACTGCCTACTTTTTAAGGCAAAATTGGAAACTGCGGTCGATCGGGGGTCAGGGGCCGGTCGACCAGTCCTCTATTTTTGGTCCAAGTTTGGGATTTTATTTTCACCCCTTGTCCTTTGGGTTTGAAACTTAGGGACCTTAACACGAGTTATGAGAAGTATGTTTTTGGTGATTTTAGGGAGTTTCACCTAAGATGAAATGTTGGGGTCGTATTGAGTTATTGTGAGAGGATACAAGTTTGACCACCAGAGGGGCTATTGTAGAGGTCGTCCAGGTAGGGCAAATAGAGGGGCTGAGAATATGGAACACCAAATGCCTTAAGGGACTATGACCACAACCGAAGTTACTAATATTCTGGCACATGCGTTAACTGTTGCCATTTTTGCGATGGCACGTCAACCTGCAGCTCAAGCAGCCCAAGCCCACCCAGGGGCATCTACGTGGGAAAGAGTACCGGAAGCTTTTAGGAAGGGACATCCTCCAGAATTTTCTAGGGTAGCTGAAGCGATGGTTGCAAATCATTAGAAGAAGAGTATATAAAGGCACCATCGAATGGTTGAATGTAGTGAGGTGTAGAGGCAATTTCTCACCACCTTTAAATTAACGGGAGCAACTCTCCATTGGTGGGATTCAATCACCACTTCGGAGCAGAGAGATGCGATGCCCATAGCAGATTTTTAGGAACTCTTTGACCAAAAGTATTTTGCTTTCGTGATCCAGAAGGAAATGTGAAGGATATTGTTGGCTGTGTTTCAAGGTGATCGAACGGTGTCCGAGTATGGAGAAGAATTTACTCGATTGGATAATTTAGTGCTCGATGAGGCAAATACAGAGGATAAGCGAATAACAAAGTTCGTGGGAGGTTTAGAATGGAGAATTCGGCAGCATTTATTAGGGAACCCAGTATCGAGGTAGTGAATGTGACATTGTTACAGTGTCAGGAATATCGTCTTCGTTCATAAAGGGGTAAGAATTTTAGAGACTCGGGTTCATCAAGTAAGTCCGGAGAAGAGAATGCCAGTGAAGTAAGATGGTATGAATAGGATTATCAAGGGTCGCAACAGCATTTTGTTCCTCAAGGTGGGACGGGAGCATTTGTTGGTAGATGTTTCTTTTGTAAAGAAGTAGGCCATAGGAAGAGGGATTGTCCCGAAAGAGGTAGAGGGCCACTTTATGAGGAGGTTTTGGATGTGCAACCCTTACAACATATCATAGGCCAGTTTGGGCTGGAGGACTTTGAACAGGAACCCAACGATGAAGCGATGCAGCCGGACTAGTGAGGTAATATGTGAATTATATTTTTCCTTTGTGGTTAGGATTATGCTTTGAGGGGCATTGGAAGTATCGCTTGTAAGATTTTGATGAGTGGTTAGTTGTTATAACCCTATTATGTATGGAATGACCCGGAAGGGAGGAGTGAGTAAATAAGGCTATTAGACGATATCTTTTGGAAGATTAGATTGTCTTGTGATGTGCTAGTAAACAGTTATGACTTTGTTTTGAACATAGGAACCGTTGAAACGCATTGAGTAGTAACGATAAAGCTATCATTTTCTAGTCGTGCTAGACTTATGTATTTGTAATGTTCTGGCTATGGAAGGGCCTAGTGTATGTCAATGTTTTGTTATGATGTAAGGGATTCTTGTTACTGAAGAGATTCAGGGTTTAGTATGTTATTGTTGAGCTAGGGATTTTAGCTCATGTTTGTGCTAGTTTTGAGATCTAAATGTTGGTAAGAGTATTGCATTTATAGGCGCCTTGTGTCTTGAGCATAAGGTATTTGATTTGGATGTCGAAAGACATAAAATGTTTTTAAAATAAAATTATTTTATAGGCCTTCGGGCAATATCAAAATGATTCAAAAATATTTCTTTGAAACTTTGGTCCTGATCTAACTGATTTAAATCCCCGATAGAGCTACATTGTGGTGTATTGGGAGGGTTCCTTGTTTGGATTTCTCTTGCGAGACCTCCCCCGTATGAAAGTTACGAATGTCAAGAATTGAGAAGAGTTAAATCTTAGGACATTTCAAAAATTTTATATAATTAGTATGTTGTAATGGATTAATTTGTTTCGATTTATTTTACGATTTGAGTCTAAGTGAAGTCGAGTTATGTTTATACGAGTCGAGATCGAGTACAGGGTATATGGGCGCCCTGGTTAGCTGATTTGGTCTTTAATTAAAAGGATTCATCGTGAGTAGTGGGAGGAATAGGTATAGTGGTCTTGAGAGTAATTGTCGTAGGAACTAGTTGAGGTTTGGAGATCTAGGCTTAACTTAATTTCGAGGAAAAAATTCTTGTAAGGGGGGAAGTATGTAATTCCCCGTGATTTTCAGGACTAATAATTTAATTAATTTGGGAGAAATAATGTTTATTTAAATTAGAGAATTTCAAATTCGGCATTTGAGGTCAAAATTTGACGATGTTAGAAAGTATTTCGAATGACGATTCTGAGTGTGCGGTTGATCCCGGATGGGTCGGGATAGTCGAAATGACTGTACTTGGCTCGAATTGGAGTAACCAAGTCATTTAAAGTGTGTACTATCATTAAAGTTGGGTAATTTGGAGATAAGGCTTAAAAAGCCTAGGGGATATAACAATCTCATTTTATGATAAGAGAAAGACCTAGAGAGAGAGAGAAGGGGAAGGAAGAAGAGAAAGAAGAAAATCTTAGGGATTCCGGCTATTACGCGATTTCGAGGAAGATTCAGACTCTACAACTTTGAGGCAAGTGATTAAACTTGCTAAATAATTTATGTGTGTCATTTATTTCATGATTTATGAATAAAACTTATGGATTTTGGGTTATAAATGTTAAAACCTAGATTTTGGGTAAATCTTGCATTTGAGGTGTGTATATATGGATTTAAGGTTATAAATTAGTGAGGTTAAGTTATTTGATGAGTATTGATGTTAGAAACGTGATTAGGTTTAAGATTTGTGGTTAGAAGTTGTTATTTTGGGTTTTTGGAAAGTTGGATTTCTTCCTAAAAGAATGGTTGATCGAGATATCTGGTATGGTCGGTCGACTGCGGCCAGGTGGCCGATCGATCACGCCTTAAGGGAAAAGCTTACTGCCTTCTTTTTAAGGAAAAATTGGAAATCGCGGTCGATCGGGGTTCAGGGACCGGTCCTCTGTGTTGGGTCTAAGTTTGGGATTTTGTTTTCACCTCTTGTCCTTTGGGTTTGAAACTTAGGAACCTTAACACATGTTATGAGAAGTATGTTTTTGGTGATTTTAGGGAGTTTCACCTAAGATGAAATGGTGGGGTCGTATTGAGTTATTGTGATAGAATACAAGTTTGAGTTATCGTATCGATTTAGTGGGGAATCCTCTTAGTATCGAGATTTCTATTTGGGAATAATTAATATTGATCGGTGTGCATTCGGATATAGATGATATCCTTAATGTTGATTGAATTTGAGAGACTATTCATATTTAATAGGTGCGATGGGTGAGTAAACCTCAAGTGAGAGATCGTATTATAAGATGAACTAGGGAAGTATGCGAGTTAGCCACGGTGAGTATAATGAGAGTTAAATACATATAAATGAATTTACTTCTTTCATAAATACGGATGTAAGAGAGTATGTATACCTATATGGCGTGAAGTAAATACCTTGTATGATGGTGTGCATTTATACGATGTGATTATATATATATATATATATATATATAGTGTGTGCGTGTGTGTGTGAATGATATATGTATATTTATCGTGTGAGCATACCCTCCAGTGCTATCTTGCGAAGTTACACGATGTGGGTGAGGTGCCTGGCTTGAGGAGTCGGGTGCGTATAGTCCCCAGGTCATAGTCGTACTTTATTTATTGTTTGATTTTATTCTGGGTGAGAAGTATTGGGTCCTATACGTTGTGATTTGTTTTATTGCCATGGCGGTGTGATAATAATTCGATATATGGTAACCTGGGATAAAGCGAGTAATTCCTGGAAGATGATAGCATTTTGAAGTATTCTATATCCATAAGTGATTGTGTATTGGATATTTAGTTGTACGCTAAGCGTGTAATGTGTACTTAATTGTTGGGATTGAATTATTGTGCTTTGTAACTAGAGTAATGTTATATACCCTAAATGGTTCAGAGCATTATCTTATTTATGTGATTAGAGATTATTTCTCCCCATATGTATTCGTAGTTATGTGTGGGATATCGAGGGCATAATGGACCTCAACGACCAACATTGTCAAGGAGTAGTGTATCGGGGGGGGATCCTTGTTTGGATTTCGCTTTGCGAGACATACCACTCACGAAACGCAGTGAAATGTTAGGAGTGGGGATAAGTTTAGTCCTTAAAACTCAGATTTATATGTTATAGCGGGAAAAGGCTTTATGAGAAATAAACTGGAGAAATATTTTAAATGAGTAGTTGATGTTATATGCGTCGTGCATTGAGGGCCTAATGAATCTCGATAATCAATATTGTTAAGGAGTAGTGTATCGAGGGGGTTCCTTATTTGGATTTCACTTTGCGAGACGTCCCACGCACGAAACTTAGTGCAATGTTGAGAGTTGGGAGAAGTTTAGTCCTTAGCATTTAGATGCTGATAACTCGTGTAAGTTAATAACTAGAATCCGATAAATTCTAGTAGGAGTTATGTATATGTATATTTATATGTTTAAATAAGTTTATATGTACAGTTGGGTTATGGTAGAATCGGAAATTTATGGTTATGTTTTATTTGATGGGTTACACGAGTGTGGATTAGGCGTAGGTTGGATTGAATTGTCCCTAGAAAGTGTTGGGTTGTTAATTGAGGACCAGGTGCATACGTTTAGGTGCGCGCTCTAGTTGAGGGGTGAGTTGGATTTTCAGGAGAGTGCGACTCCACTTTAATCAAGTTATAGTGCATTTATAATTATTATGCATTTTAATGCACTTGCTAAAATGTTTTCACACCTCGGGCTCTGACCTGTTTATATTTTCCTCTTGTTATATATATTGTATTATTGTAGGTGTTCCTCCGCAAGGACGCCAATGATGTATTCTATCCAGTGTATTGAATGAGCTGTAGCAGTTGCGGACTGTTGCGGGATTTTTTTATAGCCGTTTCCTATCTTTTGTAAATCTAATTAGGATTCAGTTTGTATATCAAATTTACACCCAAGAGTTATGGTTGTAGCACTTTTATATTTCTTTTCTCATACCGTTGTATTTTCTGTGACCCGACAGCACATTCGGGTATTTTTCCTTTTGTGTATTTTTAGTGTACCACATAATTATTCTCTTTTATCTTAGCATGTGTGTGTACTTGATCATGTTTAGAAGTTATTATGTGTTTGGTTGGTTATTGCATTGTATTTTAAAAAAAATTGACACCCTCATTTTATAGTAGTGGGTGGTTAGCTATGTTTATTTTACTATCATCAGTAGATGCTGAGAATGATCCACTTGAGATTCCTGATTAATTATAGTATAGGGTTGGCCACCCGTTATTATTTTAAGCGAGGTGTCACATAAGTATTGTCCTGAAGAATAGCACACTAGATAACCGTATCTCAGGGAGTTTTATCTCGGAGGGATGATGGGTATATGTATATAATGAGTGATATATATGTATATTATGTTGTGAATATTATGTATATTAACGTGAAGAAGTATACATGACTTAAACATTAAGTGTGAATAATGTTGAATTAACTAGTGAAAGTTAATAACTTTTATTAACAGATTATAATTGAGGATTATAATTTTTAATGGTAATTAGAATTAATTAGAGAGAATACGCGGTGATGGGATAGCATATAAAATTAAGGATGGTATGGGACTAGGTAGGCGGGTAGCATAACTAGGCGGATAAAATGCAAACGTTAGGTGCACACTTTAGATAAGAGGTGATTAGTGTCTCAAGACAGTGTGACACCAATTTAAAATATGAAAGAATGGGAATAATTATTAATGCATTTTAATAACTTACAAAATATTTTTTTAAAAGGTTTTTGGGCCTTAACCCGTATCAAATCTATTTTCAAAACCTTTTAGGTGTCCAGTTACAGAGACGCTAAGCTTGATCGTTCTACCAGGTACTGGAGTTGCAATAATTGTGGATGTTGCATGATATTTTTATAGTCATTTCTTTCTTCACATTCTAGATAGGGTCAGTTTTATTTCCAGTTATGTTGCCTAAGTTGGACGATTTATTTTATTTTGTTTTATTTGGAATTATTGTATGGTTATTATTTCAACCGATGGGTTATTCGGTTAAGTATTTGGCATGTAATACACTTATGTTTCAGATTTATATTGTTATTATGGATTGACTTTAGTTGTTTAACTAAATTGTAGGTTGAGTATGTTGTTTCTAATAAAGATAAAATTGACACTTGGTTGAATTCAATAATAGGTGGTTAGTAATTAATTAATTTTGACAGTAATGCTAAGAATGAACAAAATGTGATTCCTGTTTTATTTTAATAAGGGCTAGCCACCCGTTATTTTAATAACCTGGGTGTCATAGTATGATACTAATGATCGATCAAGCCAATTCAGTCCTAGCAGTTGCTCAAGTGTTGGTATTTACTAATGATCGATTAAGCCAATTCAGTCCTAGAGGTTTCTCAAGTGTTGGTATTTATTATAAAACTTCAATGCTAATACTCGACTCAATAATCTTGAACTGGTGGATGGTTGATAGAACTTGGAACAAAATCTCGATAAATGGTAGGGGTTATCACTTTCAACAGAGTCCCTATGGATTCTTGGGGTTGTCATTATTAAATCCTCTCTTCATAGTCCCAGATGGGGGTTCCATATCAACATCTACCCATGAACAAGCTATCTTTAAGGCTAGTTAAGAAAGGGAAAAAATTCTCCACAAGTTGAAAAGATATAAAATTGGTTTCCCCATGACAAGTGGATTTAAAAGTTCAGACTAATAATAGGCATTTGAGAGAGCCCGACCAAGACCAAGCATAAAAAATCTATGGTAGGAAGACCAGGACAAAGACTCGCTAGAAATTCAAGCACAATAAGATCCCACTAGGTGGTTAAAAATCCTAATAAAGGGAATACTGTAGACTAGGTGCATGCCCGAGAAAGCCTTGACACATGAGGGCTTAAATGGCCTGTGGTCGGCCTATCCAATTGGACCGAGGAGTAATAAAAAAGAATGAAGTATGATTGACTTGACCCCAGAAGGTAACATAGACACCTCGACAAACTCAAGACCGGTCCACATATAGATTCAATATCTATCAACTCAAGATGAATATTAATCCAATACCTAACAAAGGCAATCAGATCAATCAAATAAAATTTAAAATTTTAACGATAATTCAAACTATACCAATCTTGTCCATATTGACGACTACACATTTTTAAAGAGATTAAGGACTAGCTCCCAGCTCATATCAGAATCAACTTAGTTGAATTATGACCTAGAGGGCTATTGTGGGGTAAAATATATACCAATAATAATAGTGTGACATGTATCGAATGGGCTGATCAAGATGACGCCCCATACCCGATCTAACTAGATAAGGATGACAAGAGTCCATGATAAAGTAAAAGACTGACTGTGTTAAAAAATATTATTTAACTATAGCTCAAAATCTACAAGGATATGACTTATTCAATTATAATCCCTAACTTTAGATAAAGGGGAGGCACCCTATTGTGTAAAGGTGGATCAGGGGATAAAGAAATGCACACATGTAACTTCTCTCAAGTTTATAGTGAAACACCATTGAAGTCCTATAACTGCAGGCCAAGAATGTCCGAACCAAGTAAATATTTATCTCTCTCTTATATATTTTTATAATCTCATTATGATTATTGGGCACCCCATCTCGGTGGATTTTTTTTCCACACATGTATAAACTCATGTTTCCAGACCTAAATTACTTAAGTGTAATCATTGTCATGAAATAGGTCATATTAAAACCTTTTTCTATTTATTCAATCTGACCTTATAATCTCATAATGCTAGGAAGAATGTGATTTTTATTGGAAATAATCGGGAAGAAATGCAAGGAAAACATATTCGTCATGTTCAAAATACATCCAATGTTCGACCTAAGCCCAAATCGCTTTGCGTGAATCAAGTGTGGATTAGGAATGATAATGTTAAACGAAAAATTAATTAACCCTTTATTTAATATTTAATCATCCTAATTGTCATTTATGTACATTTTAGTTTAATGTAATATATTGATTTTGATGATTCCAAACAAACTTTTATTTATATATTAGTATATTGATGACTTCATTAATATAATATTAATTTATATATGTTCTGTTTATACCTTTTAAAGAATATATATATATATATAAACTCATACACGTTTTTATCATTTTTATTGTTACATCCTTATAGAGAAAATATTTCGTTATCTACAATACATATATATCTAGGATTTCGCACTGGTTACATGCCCATCCATTTTATTTTAAAACCATTCTTGAGAGAGTAGGTGATCACCACTCATACCTATTTGTATTATATTAGATGACATTCGTTTTTCTAACCAATGAACAAGAGTTGTATTTTCTATACTTACCTCGGGCCCCACATTTGATTTGTATTCCCTTTTAGCAGTATACGTTTTTTTATACATTTAAACAAGTTATATCTTTTGAAAATATTGAGTTAGCCTACACGCAGATCTACCTTGGGCAGTTTATTTTTTTTATATATGTTTGTTTATATATATCGTTCATAATATTTGTATTGTTCAGTAAATTATTTTTATTTTATTGTTAAACCTTACATCATCTCCTTGGTTTGTTTTTCTATGATTAGATTAGATATCACAATCTAAATTGTATATTTTACACCTTTAACTACGTATGTAACCTATTGTTCCTTGTTTTGACAACCGTGAATCAACTACCTTGTGCCCTGCGCTGCGTGATAACTATTGCAGTGATTGTGACCTAATATTCTTATATAAAATCTTTAAAGAAATATATCTTCCATATATCTAATTTTCCTTGGGCCATGCGTTCTAAGACTCAAACGTCTATATCATTCTCTAGTTGAGTATGGTAAAACACTCTTCTTTTATTGGGCCCTGCGCTGATGTCAGGCTGCCTTGTGCAGATTTTTGGTTTTGTAAAAGTCCTCGCATCTCGCACTGTGTTAAAAATTGTACATTTGTAGACTTTTACATATGCCTCATTAATACTCTATCAACGATTTCCTTATTTTTTTTTATATTACACTTGATTTAGTTCTCTTCTCATGTAAACATGTAATTCAATTATATATCACATTTGTATTGTGTCCCTTGGACTAATATGTTTGCAGAAACTATTTTTAGAAACATACTGAAGCTTCTTTCCGTCCTTCATTTTTGAAGGGTTCCATTTTCATATATCAACAGCTGCATTTTCTTGAGAATACAAAATTGAATTTATAGATCTGTTTCAACCATCTTTTCAGTAAAATCATGAGCATTTAATGCCCCCGAGAGCTGGGATTAACAACTATATTTTTGAGTCTCCATTCAGCTATTATTTAAGCATTTAAGTGTTGCATTGAAGAATGAGAATAGACTTAGGAAATTATTGAAGGGCATCTTAATTTATTGTTTAGGTACACCATTCAAGTAGAGCAATTAATTTTTCATTCAGCTTATACTTACTCAAGAGAGCAACCGAAAATTTTATATCAACTCATGCACACATTCAAGAGAGCAACACAAATTGACACCCAGTGTTAGCAACAAAATCCATATTATGCTATTGTTGTAGAAGAAATCAAGAGCACAAGAATTATTCATTCTACTATTATTTGAAGTGAAATCTATAATCAAAATCAGAATCATTTTTGAACTCTCATTAAAGAAGAAACTCGGATAATAAATTATATTTTTGGAGAGTTTCGTTATTCATCATTATACTACAAACTCAGATTTATTTGAAGCTTTATTAGAAGCTCTCGGGTTAAGCTACGTGGATTGTAAATGGTGATTGGTTCCTACCCGTAATTGACTAAGGGTTTGAAGTTTGGTTTCAGCTTTAAGCGGTTGTACATGGTGGTTTGATCATATCCCAAGTGTATCACGGTAGTGAAGCACAAATGAGATGGGGGCTCTAAGCGCCGGAACGTTGGCCGGGATTTGGCCGAACCACGTTAAATTTCGGTGTCTTTTATTTTTCGCATTTACATTTATTTATTTATTTGTTTGCTTGTGCTTGTTTAAATTTATATTTTCAGCACTTATATTTGTGAATAGGTTAACTCCGAAATTTGGTAAAATTATTTTTAGATTAAAATAATTATTTTTGAAATAAATAATTAATTTCAGAGTATTAATTAATATTAAATACAGATATTGATTAAATATTTTATTGGGTGCTAAAATCTATAATTTTAACTTGTTTAAATTAATTGGTAGTGTTTATTTGATATTTATTATTTTAATCATTTAAGATTTATTAGTTTGAAATTTAGATCAAGTGTTTTAAATTATATCTTTTTTGAAATTTTAATTTAATCGAAAAAGTTTGCAAAATTCCAATTCACCCCCCTCTTGGGTATTTTTCTGGGCTATCTAATATGGAAATGATAGATTTTAATTTCAAAGGGGATCGTAAATGGGATTCCTAAACCCCTACTAGTTAGAGTGGTTTCTCGATGCGCTTTGGACTTTTAGAACACTTATCTCATTCCTCGACTCATCATATTCTTATCATTATGTTTGTCTCTCAACTTTGCGTATTTGTTTTTAGATGTAATTTTTTATAAAGGGCTTGTAGGTTAATTGGTTCATATTGCTGAATTAATTCACAAACTCTTACATATAACACTTGTATCTTGGTTCCGTTTATGGTTATATAATCTCGATATGGAAATTTAAAGCTTTAAGGTATATAAAGTCGGTGCATTTGACATAACACAATATTCTTAAGTATTCATTGATTTAAGTCTTGGTCAATGTGATAAAATTTATTTTTTGATTGTTTAAATTAGTTATAATTCTAGTGTTCTTTAGCTTTTTCAATTCCATGACAAAATAGGAGGGATTGTTTTCTTCTTATAAAGAAGAAAATATTTTTCACAAAAAAAAAAGATTAATAGATTAAGAGGGAGATTTAAAGAAGGACAATATAACCTTTCTTATATATAAATGAGTTAGGGGAGTATATTATGACAATAATTTAATTGATTACCTTCATTCCGTTTAGGGTTCGAGAATATTGCACTCTCATATACGATGATGCATACTATCTCCTTTGTTATTTAAGTCTTTTATATTGCCTTTAGTTTAAAATCTCGAGCATATATTAAACACCTTTACTACATTGGGTTACGACCAATATACGACGGGGTTTTATGAGAAGACAAGCACGGGCTGAGAGAGAGGGAGAGGTAAAATTTATTTATCTTTATCGTATGAATACCATTTATGATATATTATAAAATTTTCTTTAATTTTTAAAAAAAAAACTTATTTTAGGACTAGATAACCTTCATGTAGTTCATCAATACCTCTTGAATCTTTTCTAGAGCAAATTTCAAATTGGGAGCATCTATACATTTGATCTCACAGGTAGCTAAAAGTACTAGCTAAGCGTTAATGCATCTTACACTCGAAAATACATCCAAATTTTAATTAAGCTAGCTCCTTGATTTTTTCTAGCCAACTTCAATTCTTTATAATACAAACTTGATGATCTTAAGACATTCATAAGGTATACTTACAATGATTTTCAATTTGTCTTCTGAATCTTAAGCCCCTTCTTTGATGTCTAAGCCCTTTCTTTGACCTTTAAGCTTTGCAGAATGCACGTGTTGCTCTTACATGATGATTAGTGTATTTGATTTCTCTCGTATACAAAACTATAACAAACATGTTAGATTGACATAATAAATAGTTAGTCTCTAGAAAAATATAAGAATACAATATATGGAATATTTTGGCAATAAAACACAATTAACTCTTTGTCATTTATGTTACAACTAGATTTTATCTTCTTAAATTCTACATTATGGATAATGGTTGTGGGACAATCCTCATATGGCGCATATTTAATATTCAATTTAGGAAGTTTGATAGAATATCACCACCAACTTCACACTCCTCTTAGCCCACCTTATAGTAGTTTCTCTTTCCATCAAACATTATTATCTTATTTATTTATTTATTTTTATATTTTTTTAGTTATTATAATTTGGGAATTCATTAAAGAGTATTGATCAATTTATTAGTTACTACATGAATAACATATTTTTTTGTGTACTTGTTGCCTAAGTGGCTTAATCTCTCTTGAAATGATAATAAATATAAATGTAATTATCATGAATTTTAATTAGTTCATATTTTCACATAATTCTATGCATATGTAGGTGTATTAATAAATATATAGTTAATTCAAAAATGATAATTTAGTTTTTTGTTTCACTTTTATGTTGTGAAAATTTGACTTAGTTTCACGTCCCACCCCTTTAATGAATTTTGGACCACAACCCAAGACTTTTCAAGAGAAAACCCTTATAATATAATCTTTGGTCAAAATGACTAGAAATGAATAATAATGATAAACTAAGGGTCGAGCTAAGGACCAAGATAGGATTATTGGAAGGGTGGGCTAAAATCAAGCCACATTTTCATTTTTATCATGGATTGTAATAAAGGCGCTCCTCATTTTTATCCCTATTACCACATAATGGTTCAAAATACATTGTACAAAGTATTTAAAAATTGGTATTTTGGTGGAGGAGACAAAATGTGGGGTAATTTTATCACAACCCATTCATTATAAGGACATTTATTCTTTAAAGATTCAAAATTTTCTATTACAACAACAACAACAACAACAACAACAACAACAACAACAACAACAACAACAACAACAACAATAATAATAATAATAATAATAATAATAATAATAATAATAATAATAATAATAATGATGATGATGATGATGATGATGATATCTACCTCAAATGTGCCCAACGAGTCTTTAACAATTTGAATTCATCAACTACACAATCTAAATCAATACTCAAACAAAGGGTTTGTTCAGGGAAGAGATATATTCAAACATCCTCCACGTTAGATATTTTTAAAAATCACTAGTCTTTACTATATTAGTATCAGATAATTATGTGTCAACATTAGTTATAACCTAACAAGGTAACAGGAGGACAAAATTTTGGTTACAACTACCATAAATAATAAAATCATATAATTATTACAATCTCAATTATGAATACACGCAAAAAATTAATACAATTTATAAATAAGATTTAATCCTTAATGGTGTGATTTGTGTACTTGAAGCGAAAAAGAGTTCAAATTTATGCATTAGAATGCATAAGAGAAAAAACCCAATTTCCAACCTAAATAAATTAAGCAAAAAAGTGTATATAAAAAACAAACACCCTGATGAATTAAGTAATACTAAGTACTAATTCAACAACGAACACAAGGTGTGAATTACATGAATAAATTTGAAATGCTACAAGCCTAATTTTCAATATTTTTGAAAAAACACTACATCCCTATTCAAATAATAACATTTAATTAGATTAACTAATTAAAAGCAATAACTAATACAGAGTATTATATTATGTATGTGCATAAGTTTTAAGGATAAGAAATAAAAAATGAAATATTAATAAATATGAAATGGTTAAAAATGTTAAATGTTAAGAGTTTAACATTATTCAATAGAACAATTCAACAACATTAGTCGCCCAATAAATCAAAATAGTAAGTATATTAAGGAGAACCCGAAAAATTTAAAAAGAAAAAGATACTGGCGAGCGACAAATGCAACCAATGGTATAGATTTTCGATGGATCTTCACGTTGTCTTCAAATTCGAGATCAAGGGAGGGGTTGTATTGGATAGCTGTCGGAGAAGGAGAGGTGCCATTTTGGTGGGAAAAGAAGAAAATAACTTTTTTTTTCTTTCTTGAACTTTTGTTTGCATCTTTTGAGTTGTAAGCATTCAATAAGTAGGTTTTGTCTTTTTCTTTTTTCTTTTGACAACTTGGGTGTGATATGTTTTCTTTGGGGTGAACTATATTTTATTTGAGTTGGGTTTGATATACATAACTAGAAATTTTGTTTTACCCCAGGCTACATCTCTGTCCATCCCAACAAAGAACAACAACTTACAAACTTAATCACTTTAAAACCAATAGGCAGGGCTTTGCAATTGTTTCCCAACAAGTTTAAGAGGATATCGTTGGCTCTCTAGCAATAAGTCGAGTAAGCAAAAATAAGTTTTTTGCTTCACTATTAAACAAATTGTAGCACCGTAACCCCATAAGAATATGGGTCATGATATTTACACCCAAAAAATATCTCTAAAATACCCTTTTATACAAAACACCACTTAAGCACCTAATATTTATACAAAACACCAAAAAAAAAAACACCACATGTACCTTCACCCATATAAAAACCCCAAAAATTTCAATCCTTATTTTCCCCTTTCCCTCTCTCTCTCTCTAACTTCTCTCCCAAATCACCATCCTCCATTAAACCTTACTCCCAACACCAAAAATACACAACACCACATTACCATCAAGCTTCATTTTTGGTATGTTAAACTATTAAACCTTACTCCCATTACTGTCGTGTTCTCATTTTGTTCTCCAATTTTGTGTATTAAACCCTAGCATGCAAACTACATAAAATAAATCCATTATAAAATCTTTAAAATGTAACCCTAATTAATCTAACTGCAAATATATTCCATTAGCGCGAACAAACCTAGGTTTTACCACGGTATGAAAAAACTAGGATTTAATGATTTGAAAAAAAAAGAAAAAAAAATGGCCTGCACCTACGGTTTCCCGTCATCGTAGGTGCCTATAATATTCGGTCATGTCCAACCGTGATTACACAATATACGAACAGTTCTCACCGTGGTTGTAGGTTTTACGGTTAAACCCAACCGTGTTTTTTATTTTCATAGCCATACCCAACCGTGGTTTCCTTTTTAGTAATTATTGTTTCTAATTTTAATTCTAGAATGTTGATTTGCTAATATAATTTTCTAGGGTATATAAATGTTGATTTGTTAATATAATTTGTTATTTTGCTAATATAATTTTGTTAATTTCTTATGTAGGTCATATAAATGGTGAGAAGCAAAAATCCACCTACCGCATCCAAGCAGAAGAGGAGGTTAGAGGCGGCTAAGAAAGTACGATGATACATATCTTCCTCTAGTAGTAGTAGTGCCAGTAAGGCCACTACTTCAAGCAAAGGATATTCTTCGACGACTTCGTTAGATAAAGTGGCATGAGATTTACTTAATTTTGAGGCGAGTGATACTTCGAAGTCAATTGAGCAAGTAGTTAAGGTGGATGTAGGTGATTTGATTGGGTGTGAAGGGGTGAGGTAGGAGTAGTGGGAGATAAAGAGGAGGAGAAAAAATAAGAAGATAAATCAAGAGAGAAAGAGAGATAAGGAAAGTGATGAAGAGAGAGAGATGAGGAAAGTGAGGAAGAGAGAGAGTAATAAATAGAGGAGAAAAGAGAGGCATAGAGAGAGGTAAGGAGAGAGGAGGATAGAGTGGAAGAAGGAGAGAGAGGAGGAAGAGAGGAAGATAGAGAGGAAAGAGAGGAGGAAGGAGTGAGAGGAAGAGAGGAAGATAGGGAGGAAGAAGGAGAGAGCGCATGAGAGGACGAGTTTTATTCCTCGAAAGATGAAATCCAACCGTCCACATCGAAAGGGCCAGAGAAGAATGTCCCCAAAAAATAAGCCAATCTGATTATTAACCGCGCGAGGGGTGCACGCCAAACAACCCCAAACTCCTAAAAAATTATCATTTGGTTATTATATTTGGAATAGAGATGAGGATAGGGGAATAATAAAGTGCGTGTACCACTTAAAAAAATTTAATGAGTGGGATCTAGCCAAAGAGGATGAGCGGGTAATAGAGCGGTGAAAAACTCTAGGTTGTACGGTCTGATTAAACACTCCTATCGGTACATAGACTACGTATCGGATTTGGCATTCATCGAACGGTGGCAGCCGAAGACAAATTCATTTCATATGTTGTTCGGCGAGATGACCATCACCCTAAATGATGTGTACCATCTCATCCAAAACCCGGTAGTAGGTAAACCGGTGTACGATACTATTTCGAAGAAAGCCGAGGAGAAGATGACCTAAATCCAATGGCTTACTAAATATTTGGGTTGTACCGAAAAGGAGGCCAAGGAGCAGTAAGTCTATATATGCTGTTAGTTTTGATTGGTTAATGAATTTGTGTGAGGGGAGGGTTAAGAAGCTAGGGGAAAGTGCTTCAAATAGAAAGATTGAGCAGGCTGCTAGGGGGTACATGCTTTTCATGGTCAGTTGCTTATTGTTTCCGAATAAATCAGGCAACCGAGTTCCAGTGTACTACCTGAAATCTTTGCAAATTATTTAAAAATGCTAAGACTATGCTTGGGGGATGAGTGTATTAACCCATTTATATCGGCAGTTGGGGATTGCCTCTCAGGTGGATATTCGGTAAGTGGTCGGATATCTTCCCCTTCTAGTGATACATATTTTAAATTTTATTTTGTAATATAATAATATCCTGATTAATATGTCTATATTGAAAATTTATTTTATTTTGATTGCAGGCGTGGATATATGACCACTTCAATTTGGCAAGGGGTGTTAGAAATCTCCATTTCGAGCATAGCGATCCGCGTCTATGCAAATGGAGGGCGCAAACGATGTCAGGGGATGCCTTTGCACAGTTAGGGAGCTAAGGAAAACCTTAGATGATTTAAAAGCTTCAAAAGTAAGTATTAATTATTTTTAGTTCAGTGTTTATTTTATATATTTATGCACGTACAAACATTTAGAAATACGTTTAGGTTGTATGGGATCCTTACCCCAAAAAAAGTGAGGCCTACCCATTTCAGGAGGTCTCGTGATACAACGACCTCCTTATCTGCTATGATGTAGGGGAACCCTACTACCTGGAGAGGCTCCTATGCCAAGATGGACGTGTTCAAACAATTTTTAGACCGCCAATACACCCTTTGTCAGAGGAGAGAGGGAAGACCCAGGCCCAATAAAAATTAAAGTTTGATATCGAGAAATGGTATCAACTTAACTGGGTCGACCATGTACTATCTGATGCCAGACGTTCGACCCCGGTGAGGTCCGTGCCTTGGGAATGTGTGGATGGGTACATGTCATGGTACCTAAAAAGACCCATCCATACATTTAAAATCTCGAGAATAGAATACGCAAGCCGGAGCTAAAGCACTCAGATAAAATGGTAAATGTTTTGAAATTTATCATTAAATTGATTTCCTTTATTTAGGAATTGTCTAACACAGTTAATGATGATTTATATAGGCTAAGGGGATAGACGTAGACATTAATCTACTCAAGGAAGCTATTGACGGAGGCTCAGACCAGGAGGTTACGGATGTCCTTGAACTATCACGTGCAGCGCTTGATGCCCTTCTTCAGGCCGAGGGGACGCACACTCATTCAGGAAAGAGAAAGGCCCCGATGCGTGAAGAAACTCGAACCAAGGCACGACACGATCCAACCCCCAAGAGAAATCCCCCCAAGCAAAAACCACCTCGATGAAGCGTTTAAAGAGAAGATAGACAAAATTTATATAAACAATTTAAATAAAACTCTATTCTTAAAAAAAAATTTAAAGTATCCTAAATTTTGTTATGTGTTATGTGTTGGAATAGCTTTGCGACAATTATGTTGGAACAACTTTTTCGAAACAACTTTGAAACAAATATGTTATGTGATATGTGTTTGATTGTTATGTACTTGAATGTTGTGTTATGTACTTCAATGTTATGTTATGTACTTCAATGTTATGTTATGTTATGTCCTTGAATGTTAATCATGAACATGCTTGAATGATAACAAAATGGTGGGTTCTCACCGTTTATTACGTCTATACAGTGTGGTGTCACCATCATACTAACATCCACAGTGTGGTGTCACCGCCAAATAAATAACCACGATTACAATAGATTGTGTAAATTGGGGGGAAAATCACCAAAGTCTCTTTATATAATTCACAGGTGGATCAAACCGTGGAGAGTATATTTATGGCTATAAACAACAGTATATGTTGGGGTGAAAAAATAACCAAGTTTCTGCATATATTTCACGGTTTAAACTCATCGTGGATTGGAAACTCACGGCTCTATTTCATCTTGACAGTACACTTCATGGTTATATGAAATCGTGTATGTTGGGGGAAAAAGTGTCAAAGTCTCTGCATATAATTCACGGTTGGGTCTCACCATGGAATGTATAATTACGTCTTTAACCAACCGTCTGTATACCTGTCACGGTTACATTAAACCATGTATTTTAGGGTGAAAAAATAGCCAATTATCTACATATATGTTACGGTTCAAATTCACCGTGGATTGAAAACTCACGGCTCTATTTGACCGTGATAGTACAATTCACGGTTACATGAAACCGTGTATGTTGGGAAAAAAAGTGTCAAAGTCTCTCCATATAAGTCACGGTTGGGTCTCACCGTGGAATGCATAGTTATGGATTTAACCAACCGTCTATATACGTATCATAGTTACATTAAACTGTGTATTTTGGGGTGAAAAAATAGCCAAGTCTTTGCATATATTTCACAGTTCAAACTCACCGTGTATTGGAAACTCACGGCTCTATATCACCGTGAGAGTGCATTTCACGGATACATGAAACCGTGTATGTTGGGGGAAAAATTGCCAAAGTCTCTACATATAAGTCACGGTTGGGTCTCACCGTGTAATTTATAGTTACGGCTATAAGCAACGTCTATATACCTGTCACGGTTACATTAAACTATGGAGGGAATATTTACGGCTACAACCAATCGTGTATTTTCGGGTGAAAAAATATCCAAGTCTCTGCATATATTTCCCGATTACAACTCACCGTGGTTATTTTTTTCACGGTGTGGTGTCATCGTGGTTTCCTCGTTACGATGTAGTGTCACCGTGTATACATTGTTGCGGTGTCAATGGACCGTGAGTTACTTTCAATACCCACAGATTTCCAATTTATCACATACATAACCAATGAATATTATAGTAATAATTGCAAAAAGATAGAAAAAGTTCCAATCAATAATTATTAATAACCAATGAATATAATCAATGATTGCAAAAAGTTACAAAAAGTTATAATCATTAGCAGTAGACTTTCTCCAACAACCAATTTACGTATAACCAGTCCTGATAAATTACAAAAGTTTCTAATCCTGATAACTACAAAAAGTTACTAGAAACCATAGGAATTTCACTACAGAATTTAAGTCGTCGTTAAGTCCTCATCCTCACCCGACGATATCAAGAAAGGTTCATATCTCGTCGTAATGTCTTTGGGACATAGATTTTGAAACATTTAAAAGTGGTACTTAAATAAAGTAGGCCACTGAAGGGCATCTTCACTGGTCCTTGATTTATAGTTAGAGCCAATCGGTGGTAGGGGAAAAATCTTGTGCATTTCAAACTCACCCAATGAATATTTGACGAGTTCAGGATATAGATGATGTGATTGTCTTCTATACTAGGTTTGTCCCAACGCTGGATGGAATAAAAGTTAAGCATTAAATTTTGATATTAATACAACTATTAGCTTAAGTACATGTGTCGCAAGGTAGCCAAACTCTGGCATTATAAACCACCGCTTGCTTGTGTATGAGTGTCTAAAATAGTCTAATCTCCTTTAATACTCATCAATATCGTAGCCCAAAACGTCTTGTCCCTACGTAGCTCGGACAATAAAGAACTATGAATAGCATGAGAATGTTCAAGTCCATCCCCAATACCCGCCCCTTTTGACATAGCCCTATATCCATAGTTCCCATCAGATTTTACATCATATATATCCTCCACAAGTGATCGAAAGAACTCGGGAACGTCCTTCATATACATCTTCTTCTCTCGAGACCACATCTTTGATTTCACTCCCGTCAACGGGGCAATGTTTGTGAAGACTTTTTTAAGTTCCCTTGTGGACGGTACATCTTGCTCCCAATCACAAGGGGATCTTTTCGTAGATATGTCAACAAACCTTTTCCACTTAGGTGGCATGCCCTTTTGACGAATTTGTACGGGCTCCATCAAGGATGTGGTAGAGGGTTCGACAATCTCCATTAACTTGCTTAACATCGCATTTCTAACGGCTTCACCTGCATTATTCCACATTTTCTTAAAAAAATATCATCTTGGGTGTATAGTCAAGGTCACGGTACAATGGCAAGTTTCCTCCAATGATCGTCTAGTGCCCATAGTGGAATTGGTTGGCCTAGCTTCTCCCATTGGGACAACTCGTGGACACATTGTAATCCGTATATGGTACAAAGTACGTGGGAGCATCGTATCTCCGTATATTGGGTGCTATCTCCTGATGCACTCAATAATGATCGCATGGAATCTATCTCAACAACAATTAGATCCAATGCATAGTGTGATGCCCCACCACGGATCTCGCTCAACAACGGATCATTGTGTCCATGCTTGGTGGATTGAAGTGGTTTCTGAAACTCAGTTTTAATTTGAGTTACTTGGTGGCCAAGTAATGCGTCCATACCTTTCCACACCGTCACAAACGAACCGGTGTTATTTATTAAGTATTTTTTTAGTTGCGCATGGGAACCCTCCGCTGATTAGGCATAAATTCTTCCTAATTTATTCCTTAATTTCGGTACTTTAATCACCTCGAACAACGTAATTGGATTGACTTTATCTCATAATCTTGTTATTGACTTATCCTAACAAGTACACCGAGTTTTTGGTATTTTGTTATGATTTTACAGGTATCTAATGTCAAGAAATAGAAGAAGGAAACCGGAAGACTAGAGAAAGTCAACGAGAAAAGTCAAAAGGGCAAAAGAGTCATTTCTACCCAGAATCCGGATGAGGTACCTAAAGAGAAGTTGAAGGTATCATCCTCACAAGCACCTAGGAAGAAACGGCACCTCAATCGGATACCCGGAGCAGAAGATATGGACAGTCAAAGTTTGAGAGGAAAGTCAAATAGGCAGACCGGTCCGCACTCAACCCGGACCGGTCCGCCCTGCAAACTCCAGTGGACTGCGAACCGAAGGAGAACCGAAGAGACAAAAAAATAAATGAACCGATCCGCCCCGGACCGGTCCGCCTGAAAAATAAAAGAACCGATCCGCTTTAGAGGCAGACCGATCCGCCTAAGGACCGGACCGGTCCGCCCATCGAGATTTGTTTTCTGATTCTCCTCCAAAGGCTCCGGTTTAGACTCAACTTCTTGAGATTTCGTTTAGGGTATAAAAACCCGAATTATTTTCGTTGTAAGTAGGCTAGAACGTGGGGAGTTAAATTTAATTTCTCATTTTCTTCCACAAACCCTAGCTGTAGATACAATTTCAAGTTTTATTCAAAGATTGAAAGTTATTCAAAGTTTGTGTGACCATCAAGTTTATTCATTGCTGCAATTGTTCTTTGGGTAATTTTAGTAAGTTGTTTCTTCTTTGTGATTCTATTTTATAGTATTCCATCAATTGTCCTTAGATTAATCATGAATTCTTGCATGTTAAACACTGTCTCCATCATTTTCGGTATGTCCGGCTAGATTTCCAAGGTCGGGTTACATGAACCCAACCTGATGTGATCATTGCATGTATAAAGCTAATCCTCTGAACTTAGTAATTAATTTTGACCGTATTGCGTAGGGACACAACAATTGTGGGTCTAAATATCTCGTTTGCCCCTGGGTAACCGGGATGATTGAGAATACAATTCGAGTGTCGTTATCGTAATACTGGTTTACTCGTCCTTTGATTAAGTATGACGCGGGCTTGAACCTCGTATACGTAATGCTTGGGAGTACTAAATTCCGGGTCAAATTAATTAGATAAGCTCACGATTAATATTATATTGCGATACACTAGGGTTGGGGGATTGTATTCCCGTCCTATTTTTCATCATCTCATTTAAAAGTTCAACTCAATCCTTCATTCTTAATCTAGGTCATTTAGTTAGCTGCATTTTTCACCATACTTTCATAATTGCATTTAGTGTAATTGAATCCCAAAATCCAAATCAATCTTTTCTTTTCTTCTTAGAGTCATCGTTAGGATTCTTCAGTCTTATTCCGTCGTCACAACTTCTGTTGTCCTTTTTCCCTGAGGATCGATACCCGACTTGTCGGATTATTACTTGAACGACAGGCTTACACTTGAGCCTAGAGAGTACACACTTTAGATACACATTCTGAGTCGTGTCAAGTTTTTGGCGCCGTTGCCGGGGAATTAGGTAGACTTAGGATTAGATCTAGTTAATCCAAAGCTTTGACCAAAAAATTCAAAAATAAAAAAAAAAAAAATATAAAAGCACAAAAAGATTCACCACCATCTCTCACAAGCTTAATGCAAAATTCTGAAACCACTCCCACACCCCATAATACTCCAACCAGCATTCACGAAAATCCACTTGTTGAGTATAATCCTGATAGTCCCCACACTCCACAAGCCCCACATTTCTAAATCCCACCTCTCACACCGTCACACTCACTCTCTAGCAACACTCCCTTCTCCTTCGTAGGACACACGTCGTGCACACCCAGTGAGAACACCGAATCGTCGAGTGAGAGAGAGATGTCGCAGCACAGTAATGCAACTACCGGTGAGGAAGAGCCTCCGTACCGCCCGTTGAGAGAATTCTTATATCCCGAGCGCACTGTCACTCCGGGGTGCATTATACTCCCGTATAATGCCGGGCAGTTCCGTTTTAAGAATGGAATGATCCAGACGCTACCACACTATCATGGTATGGATTCAGAAAAGGCATACCTGCATATACGGGAATTTGAGGACGTGTGTGATACCCTTAATGATCAAACTTGCACCCAGGAGGTGATCCGCCTCAAACTCTTCCCATTCTCGTTAAAAGATAAAGCTAAGACCTGGCTATGGTCTTTACCTCCAAGCTCGATTCCATATTGGAACGAGTTACAATCCAGATTTCTCAAGAAGTTCTTTCCACCACATCGAACAATCTCCATAAAGGCACAGATTCAATCGTTCAGGCAATTGGAGAATGAGCCTTTCCATCGATGTTATGAGCGTTTCAATGAGTTAACTGCTTCGTGCCCCCATCATGGATTTGATACAGCTCAAATCCTTTCCTTCCTTTATAATGGGTTGAACCTTAACTCCAAGCAACTCATTGAAACCATGGGTAGTGGTCCGTTTATAGAGCTAGACTGTCACGATGCTGAGCTTCACCTGAGGTATGTCGCCGAGACTACCCAATCGTGGGATATTTCTGATCCTAATGCTCAGAATCGAAATCGTCAAGCGACCACTACTCCATCGGCGTCCGGCCTACACCATGTAGACAAGACCTCTATGTCGGACTGTCGATTGGACTCCCTTGAGAAAGGATTTCGAGATTTATGCGAGGTAGTTGGATCGTTCAAAAACCCCGTCGAAAAGGTGTGTGCGATTTGCGAGGCGGGCCATTCAACTGAGGAATGCCCGACGATACCCGCCTGCAAAGTAATGTTGCAGGAGCAAGTTAGTGGAGTAGGAGGCTTTAAGGGTAATTTCGGTGCCCCGCACGGGAATTCATACAACCCCTCGTGGAAAAATCATCCCGGATTTAGCTACGGGCAACAACATGCCGCAATGAACCCTTCTTCGCATGTTGCCCCTCCTCCTCCACAACAATTTCAACAAGCTCCACACATGCAAGGTCATGTGCAAGCACCGCCACCCCATGGAAATTATATCCCGCCACAGCGGAGAACTCTCGAGGATACGATGAATCAATTCATCACTAGCCAGACCGCAACCAATGCCAAATATGATCGTCTAATTGGCGACATAAATGCAAATCTGTCCAAAATTCAATCCTCATTGAGCATTCAAGAAAAGGGCAAGTTTCCTGCCCAGGGCCAAAGACCTCCCCAAGGTCAAACTAGTGTTAGCTCCACTTCTACTGATAATCAGGATCAATGTCAAGCTGTAACCACTCTGCGTAGTGGGAGAGTCGTTGATTTATCACCTCCCCCACACGACACAACCAAAGATAAGGTGATTTCGCCCGGCACGAAAGAGGCCGAAGATGTCACCTCAAATGAGAGTGATAAAGATGACACTAGTGAGCTCGAGGTAATTGTGAAACCACCCTCCGCGGCACCGTTTCCTCAACGATTGATTCCTTCCCAGAAAGGAAACCCACGTGATGACGTGCTAGAAATACTAAAGCAGGTTAAGCTGAATTTACCATTCCTCGATGCCATCAAACAAATTCCAGCTTATGCAAAAGTCATCAAAGATTTGTTGACGGTAAAAAGGAAGATGAAAGTGAAGAAGAATGTCTTCCTAGCACAGAACGTGAGCTCCATCCTACTCAATGAGCTCCCTCCTAAATTCAAAGATCCCGGTGCACCCACCATTTCCTGCATCATTGGAGAGAACAAAATTGAAAAAGCCTTATTAGACTTGGGAGCAAGTGTCAATATCCTCCCTTACTCCATCTATAGGCAACTTGATTTGGGCGACCTCAAGCCCACAAGAATCACTCTCCAATTAGCGGATCGAACCGTGAAGGTCCCACGAGGTGTAGTAGAGGACGTGATCGTTCAAGTCGACACTTTCTACTTCCCGGTAGACTTTGTCATTTGGGACACGGAGCCCTCCTTAATCTCGACCAATCATGTTCCCATCATTCTCGGATGCCCATTCTTAGCGACAGCTAACGCTATTATCAACACAAGGAATGGGCGAATGCAGCTCACTTTTGGGAATATGACCTTGGAGACCAACATCTTCAATATTGCCCAACATACGGGAGAGGAAGATGACATTCACGCGGTGAGTCTCATAGATGAGATAGTAGAGGAGTACATTGAGGAGAATTGCTGTGGCGATGCCTTAGGATCCTGTCTGGTTTCAAGCAATGAGAGTGAGGGGACGTATACTGAGTATGAGAGGGAGATTGGGGAATTAAGAGAGTTACTCGATGAGAGAGCGTCGGACGAGGACGCGAGTGATGTGAATTGGGTTTCTAGATTCGAAGAGTTACCACCACGGGATACACGCGTTGTTCCCTCCGACGAAAAGTTTCCAACTCTTGAATTAAAGAAACTCCCCTCCCATATCAAATATGCATACTTAGGAGAGGATGAGACATTTCCTGTTGTTATCTCCTCTAGCCTAAACGACGAGCAGGAGGGTAAGCTGTTAACAATTTTGAGGAAGCACCTAAGTGCTTTTGGTTGGTGTATAGCTGATTTGAAGGGGATCAGTCCTCTGATTTGCACCCACAAGATTCACCTCGAAGAGGATGTCAAACCCTCTAGAGAAATGCAAAGAAGACTGAACCCCAACATGAAAGAAGTTGTGAGAACTGAGATCATTAAACTATTAGATGCCGGGATTATCTACCCAATCTCGGATAGCAAATGGGTGAGCCCTATTCAAGTCGTCCCGAAGAAGTCGGGTATGACTGTGATTGAGAATGCTAAGGGAGAGCTTGTTCCCCAACGCACCACCACCGGTTGGCGTGTTTGCATTGATTACCGGAAACTCAATGCGGGAACAAGAAAAGATCATTTCCCCTTGCCATTCATTGATCAAATGCTTGAGCGAGTGGCGGGCCACCCATATTATTGCTTCCTTGATGGTTATTCCGGATATAACCAGATTGAGGTAGATGTACTTGACCAAGAGAAGACGACGTTCACTTGTCCTTTTGGTACGTTTGCCTACAAACGTATGCCATTCGGCTTGTGTAATGCACCCGCGACCTTTCAACGGTGCATGTTGAGCTTATTTAGTGACATGATCGAAAGAGGACTCGAGGTGTTCATGGACGATTTCAGCGTTTTTGGCACCTCTTTCGATCTTTGTCTAGAAAAATTGGAGCAAGTACTTGCTAGGTGTGTGGAGAAGAACTTAGTGCTGAATTGGGAGAAGTGCCATTTCATGGTCACTGAAGGAATAGTTCTTGGCCACATAGTATCATCTAAAGGCATAGAGGTTGATAGGGCTAAGATAGATGTCATAGCTGACCTTCCCCCACCGAGATCGCTTAAAGACGTGCGCTCATTCTTGGGTCACGCCGGGTTTTATCGCAGGTTCATTAAAGACTTTAGCGCTATCGCTAGACCCTTAAGCAACCTTCTCATGAAGGATAACCCGTTTGAGTGGACCGAGGCATGCCAAAGCTCCTTTGACAGATTAAAGAACATGCTCGTGTCCGCTCCCATCATGCAAGTCCCGGATTGGTCTTTACCATTCGAACTCATGTGTGATGCAAGCGATTACGTAATTGGGGCCGTTTTGGGCCAACGTGAAGATAAACAAGCTCATGTCATCTACTACGCTAGCCGGACCCTTACCGGACCTCAACTCAACTACTCTACCACGGAGAAGGAGTTGCTAGCAGTAGTCTTTGCCCTTGATAAGTTCAGATCATATCTCATTGGTTCTCCTATAATTGTCTTCACCGACCACGCGGCTCTAAAGTATCTACTTGCGAAGAAAGACGCCAAGCCGTGCCTCATAAGGTGGATCCTACTCCATCAAGAGTTCAATCTCTCTATCAAGGATAAGAAAGGAGTAGAAAACGTCGTTGCCGACCATTTGTCTCGGCTTTCGTCCGACGTACCTAGTGATCCCATTCCCATAGACGAATATTTCCCGGATGAGCAACTCTTTGCTACTTCTTCATATCCCTGGTTTGCGGACATAGTTAACTATCTTGTCACGGGAGCCGTCCCTCCCAATTGGACCCCGCAAGATAAGAAGAGGTTTCTTAATTGGTCGCGCATGTTCTTCTACGATGATCCCTTACTCTTTAAATACTGCGCCGACCAAATCATCCGACGATGTGTACCGGATGACGAGATTCCAAAGGTCATCCAGTTTTGTCATTCGGAAGCATGTGGAGGCCACTTTTCAGCGAAAAAGACGGCCGCTAAAATTCTACAATGCGGCCTCTATTGGCCCACAATCTTCCGGGATGCAAATGACGCTTGCAAGTCATGCAATAGGTGCCAACGAATGGGAGCCATCTCTCGCCGCGACATGATGCCCCTTACCCCCATACTCGTCATTGAGATATTCGATTGTTGGGGTATTGACTTCATGGGTCCCTTTCCCCCATCCTTTGGTTTCCTATACATCCTAGTCGCGGTAGACTACGTTTCTAAATGGGAAGAAGCTATAGCTACTAAGACTAATGACAGTAAGGTGGTGATAGAGTTCCTACAGGAACACATACTTTCTCGATTCGGCGCACCGAAAGCGATAATTAGCGACAATGGCACGCACTTTCGCAACAGGCCATTTGAGAAGCTCATGAGAAAGTATGGCGTCGTCCACAAGGTTGGAACGACGTATCACCCACAAACAAATGGGCAGGCCGAACTAGCGAACCATGAGTTCAAGAACATTCTCGAGAAGACCGTCAATCCTAACCGGAAAGATTGGTCAATTAGACTGAACGATTCGCTATGGGCTTATCGCACCACATACAAAAATCAGCTTGGCATGTCCCCTTTCCGCTTCGTGTATGGCAAGCCTTGCCATCTCCCCGTGGAGTTAGAACACAAAGCGTATTGGGCAATTAAAGAGCTCAATTATGCCATGGATAAAGCCGGTGAAGCCCGCAAGCTTCAAATAAATGAGTTAGAGGAGATACGCAATGATGCGTATGAGAATGCCAAAATTGCTAAAGAAAGGATGAAACTCGCTCACGATAGCATCATTCGAAGCAAAGAGTTTCTTCCCGGGCAAAAAGTTCTTCTCTACAACTCTCGGCTTCATCTCTTTCCGGGCAAGTTGCGGTCGCGATGGTCTGGCCCGTTTGTTGTTAAGAATGTTTTCCCCCACAGAGCTGTCGAATTAGAAGATTTAAAAGGGGGAAACACATTCAAAGTGAATGGACAATGCCTAAAGCCATATCTTGAGGCGTGCGAAGAAGAAGTCGACACCGTTTGGTTGTCGGACCCCGTTTACGGGGTAGAGTGAACAATTCCAGTTAGGTCATCGCACCCCCGACGCGTATGGGGTGAGAGTCGTGTGTGTCGTGTGCGTTAGTGAGTGTCGTTAGGATTTTGGTACATTCGGGTTAGCATGTGCACGTTGAGGATTTTGGTCAATTCGAGTGACCGGCGATATTGAGAGGTCCCTAGTCTATAGTTGGTGAGTAGCGCGGTTTAAAAGTGCAATCTTTCGAAGTAGAGAGGTTGAAATCCAGTTCGGGGAGATTCCAGCACAAAACCCCCCCCACCCGGACCGGTTCCTTTAATTTAAGGCCGGACCGGTCCGCCTGTCGAATTTCTGAAAATTAAAAGACCGGACCGGTCCGCCCCTGGACCGGACCGGTCCGCCTTCTGCAGATTCTTTGAATCTCTTCTTCCCATGCACCCCCCCCCCTTCCCCCCAATCCCCATTCTTCCCTCCCATTCGGTTCTCCACTTCCCCATACACCCTTTCCCTAAAAAAAAAAACCTTTCCCACCCACCCTCCTTTCCCTCCAAAACCCTTCCCCTCCACTATAAATTCAACCCTACCCCCTCCCCTTCTCTTCACACCTCCAAACACCACTTCTCTCCACTCTCTCCCAGATTTCTTACGTTTCTTCCCTCTGCCTAGTCTCCATGGCCCCCCGTGCTGCCCCCACCAAGTACGCCTCCACCGACATCCTACACTCCGGGAGAAACGAATTCCGCTCCCGCCAAGAGGAGCGATGGTGCACCGCCTTCTTCGGCACCAACCGTAAACTTCATATGGAGCGCGCGGTCCAATGGAATGCGCTGCCCAATTCTGTCACGGCCCTCTTCATGGCCTGGGGGTGGTGTCGTTTTCTCAATGAACCTCATGACGCCGTATGGGCTTCCGAGGTCCGGTTATTCTATGGCACGCTTGTGCGAACGGACCAATTTGAGGCCCAATCTTACGTTGATGGAATGGTCGTTCCTTTTTCCTTAGCCCTCCTCACGGCCAAATTGGCCTCCTTTGGTGTCCCGGACCCCCAAGACTTCACATATCCTCGGAACGTTCCTCCGGTCGCGAAGGACGTCATCATGGCGCGCATTGCGCCTAACGTGGCTTGGGTGGGTCAAACCGTCGCGGTTGGACGCCTCAATGAAACGGCGCGCCTCACTTTCCAAATCGTATGCGCCAACATCCTTCAAACGTCCAACGATTCCGCCATGAGGCCTCGGCAGGCCACCTTGACCTACCATTTGTTCGATCCTCAAACCACCATCCATTTGGCCCGCACTTTAGATGCCGACATCATCGCCGCTTCTTTGGATGAGAAGGGCACCGCCCCTTTGCCCTATGCCCGGCTGATCACTTCTATCCTCCTAGACGCCGGCATTGAGGCCTCTGCCGACCGCACCCGGATTCCCGGTCCCTTTGGACAGGTCACTCGCACTAAGAGTGCCAAAGAGCTCGCCATAATCCGGGCACGGCGAGGTCATGATAGCGAGGAAGAGGCTGCCTCGGAAGAGAGCGCGGACGAGGAGGCCGCCGAAGCGGACGTCGAGATGGGTGACGTCGCCGCCGCCGACGAGTCGGCGGACGAGGAGGACGACCCGGACTTTGAGTGGGCGGGTACCGACATTTCGACCCGGTTGTCCAACCTCGAGACCCGATTCGGGAATTTTGAGAACAAGTTCGACACCTTTGTGATCGACTACCAACGCGATCAAAATCGGGCGGCTCGCAGACAAGCAGATATCTACCGACGCCTAGGGGATCCCTATGAGCCACTCCCATCACATTTTCAAGACCCCTACGGCCCCGACGCGCCCAGCTCCTCCCATTTCCCTCCCCCGTGATTTTTTTGGTTGCTAGGACTGTTTTGATGTATTTATTCTCACATCCTACATATGCTGTAATCCTGTTTGTACCACAGTCTTATGTTATACAAAGTTGCATTTTTCCATATTTGTTTGTTTTACTTATTGCACTTATTATTTTGCCTTATTTAGATTTTAGTCCTTTTTTTTGCTTGAGGACAATGCAAAAGTCTAAGTTAGGGGGGGTCACAAGTGCATATTTCTAAAATTTCACAAATTTTCAAAAATGCCCAAAATTTCCAAAAAAAAAAAAATCAAAATTTTTTTTTTTGAAAAATCCAAAAATATTTTTGTTCAAAATAACTAAAAATTGGAATTCAAATTTTTCAAAAATATCATTAAAAGTCAAATTGCAGTCTCAAATGATAAATACCCAACATACACAAAGCCGAAATTGACCAAAGATGGAAATTGTGCGAAAATTGACGACTTAACGAATTAATGTGGAGATTAACAAACCCGGTGAGATTCGAGCCTATCACGTTTTGCGAGAGTTTAAATCAATCCGAGTTAATTGTTAACTCAAAGTTATTTTTAGCGCTTAATAAGTTGTCAAGGATCTCAAATTTTTTTTCATTTGATCGGTTTTGAAAAATGTGTGCAATATAGCCTTGAAAAATGTGCCAAATTAGTCTCTAAACTTGAATTCATCTCGAAACGCATATGGTAACGCAATTGGCATTTTGGACAATGAAGTAGGCCCTCGTTTGTCACCCAAAAAAATATTGGCCAGAAAAAGTAGTGAAAAACTACCCTTTGCAACCCAAATTGAGCCGAATAATTTTCCCTTTCGTTTGACAACCCGAAAAACCCAAAAGAGCCCGGAATTGTGAAAAATAAAAAAAATTCAGAATTTAAGTCCGAAAAGTGCAACAAAAAGGGGCAAGAAAAAAAAATAGAAGAATGCTCAACAAAAATAGAAAAAAAAAATAGAAAAAGAAGAAAAAATGAGCAATAGCCCGGAAAATGCACAAATGGACATCATTAATGACTTTTCCAATTCCAACCTTCCATACCTCCTTCATTTTACCCAATGCAACATTTAACCCGAAAAAGTCCTAACCGAGTCCAAATTGCGTAAATTGAGTACCGCGTGGAGAGCTAATACACCAAAAGATAATATAAGAGGTTAAATGCGCGAAATAAAGGCAATGTTCCCGTTTTTCAAACCGTAATCCGTTGATGAGATCCTTTCACCATGAAATGTCCGTCTTTCTAATTGTATGCGTGATTTTGCGTCCATTATATTTACTCCTTATATCACGCATACCGAGAGAAAAGCCATTTTCCGAGTAGTTCATTTGAGAGAACTTCCCGTGAGAATTTGAAATCAAAACGAATTTTCGGATAAGTAGCGTAATGATTAATCGGTGGAAATCGGCGGTTATATTTCTGGCTTCGCACACACGCACTACAGTTTGAGACTTGTAAACATGACTTAATGATGACTATTTTCTGGAAAAGTTTGAATTATACAATTTTTGGTTATTTTGAAGTTCTTTGAGTCGAATTTTGTGGGTAGATTCTCTGCAAACCCTCACGAGACACAACTCGTCCCACTAGGGTAACCTAGGGGTTTAAAGGCTTGTTGCATACGCTAAATGCAATCGCTTGCCCGCGAAAGAGGTAATTTATCCCAATAAAATGTTTTTCAAAAGTTGAGCCTTGCTAGAATTCTTTTACATTGCTCGGGACGCGCAAAGTTCTAAGTTAGGGGGGTTTGATTAGGCATAAATTCTTCCTAATTTATCCCTTAATTTCGGTACTTTAATCACCTCGAACAACGTAATTGGATTGACTTTATCTCATAATCTTGTTATTGACTTATCCTAACAAGTACACCGAGTTTCTGGTATTTTGTTATGATTTTACAGGTATCTAATGTCAAGAAATAGAAGAAGGAAATCGGAAGACTAGAGAAAGTCAACGAGAAAAGTCAAAAGGGCAAAAGAGTCATTTTTACCCAGAATCCGGATGAGGTACCTAAAGAGAAGTTGAAGGTATCATCCTCACAAGCACCTAGGAAGAAACGGCACCTCAATCGGATACCCGGAGCAGAAGATATGGACAGTCAAAGTTTGAGAGGAAAGTCAAATAGGCAGACCGGTCCGCACTCAACCCGGACCGGTCCGCCCTGCAAACTCCAGTGGACTGCGAACCGAAGGAGAACCGAAGAGACAAAAAAATAAAAGAACCGGTCCGCCCCGGACCGGTCCGCCTGAAAAATAAAAGAACCGATCCGCTTTAGAGGCAGACCGATCCGCCTAAGGACCGGACCGGTCCGCCCATCGAGATTTGTTTTCTGATTCTCCTCCAAAGGCTCCGGTTTAGACTCAACTTCTTGAGATTTCGTTTAGGGTATAAAAACCCGAATTATTTTCGTTGTAAGTAGGCTAGAACGTGGGGAGTTAAATTTAATTTCTCATTTTCTTCCACAAACCCTAGCTGTAGATACAATTTCAAGTTTTATTCAAAGATTGAAAGTTATTCAAAGTTTGTGTGATCATCAAGTTTATTCATTGCTGCAATTGTTCTTTGGGTAATTTTAGTAAGTTGTTTCTTCTTTGTGATTCTATTTTATAGTATTCCATCAATTGTCCTTAGATTAATCATGAATTCTTGCATGTTAAACACTGTCTCCATCATTTTCGGTATGTCCGGCTAGATTTCCAAGGTCGGGTTACATGAACCCAACCTGATGTGATCATTGCATGTATAAAGTTAATCCTATGAACTTAGTAATTAATTTTGACCGTATTGCGTAGGGACACAACAATTGTGGGTCTAAATATCTCGTTTGCCCCTGGGTAACCGGGATGATTGAGAATACAATTCGAGTGTCGTTATCGTAATACTGGTTTACTCGTCCTTTGATTAAGTATGACGCGGGCTTGAACCTCGTATACGTAATGCTTGGGAGTACTAAATTCCGGGTCAAATTAATTAGATAAGCCCACGATTAATATTATATTGCGATACACTAGGGTTGGGGGATTGTATTCCCATCCTATTTTTCATCATCTCATTTAAAAGTTCAATTCAATCCTTCATTCTTAATCTAGGTCATTTAGTTAGCTGCATTTTTCACCATACTTTCATAATTGCATTTAGTGTAATTGAATCCCAAAATCCAAATCAATCTTTTCTTTTCTTCTTAGAGTCATCGTTAGGATTCTTCAGTCTTATTCCGTCATCACAACTTCTGTTGTCCTTTTTCCCTGAGGATCGATCCCGACTTGTCGGATTATTACTTGAACGACAGGCTTACACTTGAGCCTAGAGAGTACACACTTTAGATACACATTCTGAGTCGTGACAACCGCTCTATTAGTTATTCGGTTTCCAAGGTGGGGTATGCGATTAGTCCATGCATGTGTGAACTAAAAATGAAAAGGGATCCAATTCTTCGATGTGTACCCAACCATGTTCGGGTATTCTTGCTAGTTTTGGCGAAAAGCAGTCCATGCATTCTCAAAGTCATTCGTAGTATCTGACTCCAATACCCCAACCCAACCTTTCATTAACACCTTCTTATCCTGGTCTTTAATGTTGTGTTTCACACATGCATCTTCAGTGTTCTTATGTACATAGAATAAGCGTAGAAGAACGCTGGCAAGTGGAAACACGCTTGGCAAATCGTTTAGACAAGATTATTGTTTGTCGGAGACAACAACTTGATACAAATCTTTCAGCTCATATAATGATCGTAAATGTTGCAAAGCCCATCTAAAATTCTCCTCCTTCTCACTCTCCAAAAATGTAAATGCAATGCAAAAAGATTGCCCGATAGAAGTGACCCCAATCATCTCAAATAATGGAATATTGTAATGACTGGTCTTGTAAGTGAAATGGACCACAAGCACACTCAGGAAGCATTTCACCAACAAGCAAGAGGGGGGATGTGCAAAAAATAAATCCTCCACCACATCGGTTTGCTCATTCATTCGATGCTAGTGGACATAATTCTTCTCCCCGAGCAAAAGCAGCAGCTATTGCATGGAGGTGCGACCTTGCATCTCAACGCTCTTTATTTTTCTTTTAGCGTTATATATTGTTCGTATTGATGAATAATTGTACTCCAACCTCTTTTTCAATGTATGAAGTACTTCCTTCGGGCCAACCTCATTGTTTATCATCTCATTTTCAATGTTACACTCTTCTTGGGAGAGTCGGTCGACATATGGGTGCCCAACAAGTGATTTTGACACCACGTGGTTGTGTACCCCATAGAGAACTTCAACCCCCCAATGACCATTATTGTGCAGAACCCTTTTCAATCAAAATGGGCAATCAAATTTTTGCATTTCGAAAGAACGCTTCCTCTTCTTTTCTAACTCCTCGTCTTTTTTGGGTCTATAAAGATCGCTTCGCTCAAAACTAAGTATGACCCTACCCTTGCGGACTGTACTGGCCTTATCGGATTAAGAATTATCATGACCGCATGAAGCTTGCGGCCAACTCTTTGACACCAATCAATCATCTTGTCCCGATCATAACAAATCTGCACAAGAAGAATATTATTAAATGAAAGGACATTTTAAATGGAGATTTCGAGTGTAATGGTAAAATCATGTTGAGTACAATATCAATAAACAAAATATACCTCCTCAGTTGTGAATTCGACTGTATGGTCTTGATTAATCTTATTAATATCCAATCCTTCTTCTATTTTCGTATCCTAACAATGCACACAATCAAATTATGTCATACAATAATGTCATGCATTAAATATCATGATATGGATTTTTACCACAGACGATGTGATTTTAAAAACAAATCACACAAACATTTGGGTGAAGTAGATGCCATTACTTGTTCAATCATACTCGGTTCACATATATTCATTTTCTCGCTCGATGCACATTCAGTAGGTACACTCGGTACAATGATATTGTCTAAATCATGCCAAAATTTATCATCTAGAACTGAGTCATCTAACTGAAATGACAAAATAATTATTAGTACATGAATGAATGATAGTATGTTACATGAATTATATCTATATTGAACTTATCACGACCACATTAGACCGTGGGTATAATACCACGGCCCAATAAAATCGTGGTGAACTTATCACGACGAACTTAAACCGTGAATATATAACCACGGTCAAGTGAAATCGTGAGTTTATAACCCCGGCCAAGAATCATTACACGGTCAAGTTTAACCGTGTTATGTTAATATATGGTAAAATGTAATCGTGATGTGTCATTACATGGCATCTTGGGATCTAAACTCATTGTCACTTACGGTGACGGGCAACTGTAAGTGTGAAAAAGTACCACTTAAGTCGTTTAATACAAGATTTAACTATCTAAATGGCTCCAAACAGTTTGTTGAAGAAACTATTTTCTTAAAACAAATTTTAAGCACAAGATGTGTAAAATAGTATGAACGAGTTATTTAAGGTATAGGTTTCCCAGTTTTGAAAACTAAAACTTATAAAGAACTTAAATCAACATAACCTCAAGAAAGGGATGAGAGGAAGAGGAAGTATACAAGTACAATTTTAACGTGGTAAAACCCCACCCAATTAGGGAAACATCCACGAAGGTCTCTACATCTCAAAAGTAAAAATCCACTAAAATAGAAGATCAATTTTCAAACTATATAACAATCAAGACATACAATCACACCTAATTCTAAGTTCAGAAATATACCAACTCCTCTGGATTTTATGACTTCTTCCAAGGCTCTGATGTTGTTGATGTTCTCTCAGCTTTGTAACTCCACTCTTTTTAGCTGTACGTCGACTCAAAAGTTCAAGGTCTCAATACCAACACTTTTCAGTGTAGTAGTGTGAAGGTGTAAGTGGTGATGTGCTCTAAATCACATGCATGTAACTCATACACACTTAATTACAAGCAAGATGCTAATCAAATTACAAACAGATCATAAATATGTAAATATTTCCAAAACCAGTTTAATCGAAACTATCAGACTTTGGATCTTTCAATATATCCACAGATCAAGAGGGAATATTGCTATAAACACGAGCGAAGATCCTAAACACTTTCTTATTTTGAAAATGTACAAACTATTTCATAAAATGTGAAATATGTCAAAGTGTAAATCCCCAATCAAGATCTTAAACTAGGTTTAAGTCTGAATGTTCAAAGAAACTGAAATCGGAAACTGTTTTCTTGGTTTTAGGGTTTGAAAACATAACAGTTGAAAACAACCAACGTAACTATGATTTCTCAAAATAAGAAATCAAAACAAAGAGACATAAACGTGGAATGTATCACAGAACGTCAAACTCAATTTTCTATGAGAGAAAATGAGATCAAACAGTTATGATTAAGTTGGAAAAGAGATAAAGGACAGAAGAGGAATGACCTTCACACTATCAAACTAACATATTCTCAAAAATATTTTTTGGTGAGATTTGTCTGGAGTTTAGTTTAGGGTTTTATATTTTTCTCTTCTTTTCTCTCTCTATTTATTTTCTCTCAAAAGTGATGCAGGCAAAAGATTGTAATCGCAACACATAAAGCATGTATTTATACTAAGCCATGGAAGCCTCTAGAACATCGAAGCAAACGAATGGTCACGATTAAGCCTCAGTTGATCAAGGTAAATCTGATGGCTAACATTTCACCGCAATTATATAGCCTCTGATTAGTTTAAACGAAAACACAGGTATCAGGTAAGAACGCATGCATGCCATAGAATAAATCAATCCAATGGTTAACAATCAAGCACAGGAGTGTGAGGGCAAGGAAACACACAACGAACCGTTGTGAGATTAACACGTGTAAGGTTGTGATGGATGGTAAAACGTGTGTTTTTAATTTTTTAGAAATACAAATTGTTCCCACACAATTATCAAGCGCATTTGGTTTATACCCAAACAAGTTTTTTACAGCTTAATGAAATTACAAAACAGCCCATAAACTTTTAAAAGCCAATTTTAAATTCTAAAATTTATTTAAAAAATCTTAGAAATTATTTTAAAATATCCCAAAAATTATGGAAAAATCATTTTAAAGGGATTTAACTCACACACCCTCATATTATGAAGAATGAAATCTTATATGCAATACATAAATGATCTTAGGTGTGGTGTTGGTGCTTATACCTTTAGACTATTAGAGGAAGTCAAAATGAAGAGTCTTAAGGCTTGTTGGTTTGAAAGGGGGGTGACTCAATTTTGTCACTATTTTCAAACTAGATGAGCACCTATATAATATAGACTCAAGTGAGTCAAAGATATAGGGTGATTAAATCTCCCCCTTTGGAAATATGAGATAAAATTTCCTTTGAGTCATCTAGGACTCGTAAGGATACAAAGAATAAGAAAAACTTAGTCCTATACAAAAATTTTATCTACCTAATATCCTAGAAAGAGAAAATTACATAACTCAACTAGATACATACCAATACCCTTTCAAAATTCTGTTACAAATGAAGATACTGATTCCTAAAAATAAGATAACTAAAATCAAGCTTTTTAGTTGAGAATACACCAAAATGTCCAAGAGGACTCAAATTTCTACCCCATTTTGTCTCAAATGGACAAAGGGCAAAGTAAACAAGTAGGAAATAATAAATCATTGTTCTGCTATAACCATACCAATAGATTTGCGTAAAGATTCAAAATAAAGAACATCTAAAGGTTTGGTAAACAGGTCAACTAATTGCAATGCAGTAGGTAGGTAATTAATTTCTAACTCCTTAGATTTAGCTAACTCGCGTATGAAATGATATCTGATTTTAATGTGTTTGGTATGATAGTGTTGAACGAGATTTTTAGAACTATTAATCGTGCTTTGATTATCACAATAGCGATTTAAATTATCTTCAGTTATACCATAATCTTTCATCATTTATTTTAGCCAAAGTAATTGAGCACAACAACTACCTGCTACAATATATACCATAATCTTTCAGCATTTAATGTATTTTATAATTCTTTTAATGCACAATATATGACTCTCTTTAGGATTGTCTTGATATCGAGCACACACGCAGACAGAATACATGATATCAGGACGGGAGGCAGTAAGGTAAAGTAAGCTTCCTCTTATACTACAGTACAAGGTAGAATCAATGGATTTCCCATTCTCATCTTTAGAAAGTTTGACAGAAGTACTCATAGGAGTCCTAGCTTCTTTAGTTGTTTCTAAGCCAAACTTCTTAACAATCTCTAAAGCGTATTTGGATTGCGATAGAAATAAACCATCTGAATTTTGTTTAACTTGGAGCCTTAAGAAGAATTGTAACTCCCCCATAAGTGACATTTTAAATTCTTTATGCATAATGTCCGAGAAGGTCTTAACTTCTAAAGGGGAGGTGGATCCAAAAATGATATCGTCAGCATAAACTTGAGCTATAGTAATATTATTTTCAAAATGTTTGACAAAAAAGGTTCGGTCATTCACTCCTCTCCTAAATTCGTTGTCTAAAAGAAAGGTGGATAAACGCTCATACCAAGATCTAGGAGCTTGTTTTAACCCATAAAGAGCTTTTTTAAGACGATAGACATAATTTGGGTGATGAGGGTCAATGAACCCTTTGGGGTGTTCTATATAGGTCTCCTCAGTTAAAATTCCATTAAGGAAAGCTGACTTAACATCCATTTGATATAGAGTGAAGTGAAAATGACAAGTTATTGCAAAAAGTAAGCGAACAGATTTGAGGCGAGTGATAGGAGCAAAAAAGTCCTCGAAATCTATTCTTTCAATCTGAGAGTAGCCCTGGGCAACTAATCTAGCTTTATTCCAAATAATCATCCCAGATTCATCAGTCTTATTTTTAAAAATCCAACGTGTGCCAATAACCCTTTTATTTCCAGGCCTGGGTACAAAGTACCATACATAATGAATGACAAATTGAAGAAGTTCCTCATGCATAGCACTTATCCACAAAGTGTCATTCAAGGCTTCATTTACAGTTTTTGGCTCAATAAAAGACACAAAACATGCAAAATGAGCAATGTTGCGAAGTTGAGATCTTGTACGAACAGGCTCCGTAGGATTACCAATTACATTATCTAAAGGATGATCTTTGAAAACCTAGTTAGTTACTTCAGGGGTTTCAGTGGTAAGGATTCAACTATTTCTCGAGGGTCATAATTTAAAATATTTTCGGGCTCACCCACAATAATTGGTTCATTGGTCTTACTTTCTACATTAGTGTCACTTACAAACACATTAATGGATTCCATCATGGTTTTGGTACGAATATTGTAGACACGGTAGGCTCTACTATTTGGAGAATATCCTAAAAAATGGCTCTATCTCCTCTGGCTTCGAATTTAGATAGATGTTCTCTATCCTTATAAACATAACATGTGCTACCAAAGGTTCTAAAGTATTTTAGGTTAGGTTTCTTCCCATACCAAAGGATGTTTGTTTGGTATTTTTCCTTAAGTATACTCGATTGATTATATGACAAGCGATACGAATGGATTCTACCCAAAAATATTTAGGTAGGTTCTTTGCATGAATTATCACACACGACATTTCTTGAATAGTGCGATTTTTATGCTCAGCAATACCATTTTGTCGAGGTGTCTTAGGATCAATAAATTCATGTTTGTAACCATTATAGCCAAAATATTCAATGGCGCCTGATATATGAATTCTCCTCCTCTATCACTACGAATTCTATTTATTTAGGAGTCTTTTTTGTTTTCTATATGAACTAAGATTTTCAAAAACTTATGGAAGGTTTCTTATTTATGTTTTAAAAAGGCAATCCAGGGAAATCGAGTGAAGTCGTCAACCATAAGAAGGATGTAATTGTTTCCACAACGACTAACAGTACGAGAAAGACCCATTAGGTCCATATAGACGAGTTCTAGGGGTTTAGTGGATAGAACTTCTTTAACTTTCTTGTGGGGAGCCTTAATAATTTTCCCTTCTTGACATGGACCACAAATAATGTTTAAAATTGGTTTGATATTAGGAAGACCTCTAACTATCTCTTGGTAGCATAATTTTCCAAGACTGTCATAATTAATGTGACCCAACCTATAATGCCATATCTCATTATCATCCATTCTGGCAATGCTACAAACCTCTGTACTTGGATTGACTGTGTAATAGTTATCTGGAGTACGGAGTCCTGCAATAATGCAATAACCTTTTTCATTTAAAATTTTGCAATTATTCTTTGAAAAGTGACAGTATGGTCTAAGTCACAAAACTGTGATATACTTCGTAAATTGGCTTTAAGAACTTTTACCAAGAGACATCTTCAAGAATGGGTAATCCTTCTTCATGGAGTGTTCCTTTACCAATGATCTGGGCTGATACACCATCTCCAAACAAGACTTTTCCTCCGGAGAAGTTAGTTTTATTTGAAAGTTTGGAATCGTCCTCGGTCATATGTTTGGAACAACCTGGGTCTAAATACCATCCAGCTGTCATATGTTCAACTCTAAAAGCACTGATCATGATGTTGCATTTTAACTGGGGTAATAGATCATCTTTTCTAACCCAAGTTAGTATAGTATTCAATTTGCGCTTATTAGCTCGTATTTGATAAAACTTACGAGCTTCTGTCTTTTCTTTAAAAGATTTTTACGTATATTTATTAGTATTATAAGCAGTTTGAGTAATTGATTTAGAAAAGAATATAGGATTCCTTCTTGATGATGGTCTTTTAGTATTAGTCCTTTCCTTCTATTATGATAGTTAGAATTCTCTTATGTCTGTCTAGGAAGGACATAGTTGTTTCGGCTTCTCCTAGAATTGTTGAAGTTATGGTATATAGGAGAGTAATAGACTGAATTACATAAACATTTAGAATATCAACCATCAAGGGAATGTCCATAGACATCACAATAGGAGTAGTAAAGATGGCACGTAGAACTCACAACCTTAGGAAAATTATTATTCAAAGGTTTGTCTAGGTTTTGAGCTCTAGTCTTATTCCTAGGTGGCACAGGATGAAATTTTGAATCTGCTTGTCGAATAGGGGGCAGATGTATTTAGTCTTTTGCTCAACATTATGCTTAGAGTTACTCGATTCACTAGTGTCTAACTTTAGTTATTTTCTATTAAACTCGTTTTTCAAACTTTGAAAGTCTGGACAAGTTTCAATAGGTCTTTTTCCACCAGACAAAAACTTTATAGTTTCAACATTATAGTTTGGGTCTTAGAGTTGGGACAAAATCCTATTCCAGTTCTGTCACCAGAATTGGTTTTACTTTCAACAAATCAATCTTCAAAACATTTAGAATTATTTTCATATTTTGCAAATTTTTTGAAGACCGTGGATGTCTTTTCTTTTGTTTGTTGCAATTCTAATAACGTTCCTTTGTATTTCTTTTCTAGAATTTCATTTGAGTTAGATAACTCTCTCAGTTTTTGTTCAAAATTTTTGGTTTCATTCTCATGAGTTAGACATTGAGCAGTGTATTCTTCAGCATTCTATTTGATCATCTGACTTAGGGTTTCTATCTTCTGGGTAAGATTCTTGACAATCTTTTCAACCCTAGTGCTTTTCTTGAGAGTTTTTGTGTACAGTATGTGAATGTCAAGAAGGTCATCATTGTTGGAGTCACTAAGTGTATAGTGTGTAGTGTCCCTTAACGATTCATTTTTATGACTCACACACCCATTGACATCAACAATAGAGTGTTCCATTTGACTCACATACACAACGTTTGAAACATTATCAACATTCTCAAACAATAAGGCTGATAAATCAGTAGGCATAGTATTAGTTAACATAGCATGATCATATTCCTCATCATCAGTGTAGATTATCTTAGCAAAGAATGACATACAAGGGTCAAATGTGTTAGATGACTCAGATTCATCATTTTCAGAGTCACTTGAGTCATCCCAAGTCTTGCTTAAATGAGCCCTATTATGTTTGTGAATTTTGTCTAAGTGAACTCTACAGTCACTAGCCATATTTCTTAACTTCTCATATCTATAACATTTAACATTTTTAAGGACTTTCTCAGGTCTCTTGTTATTGTCAGTCTGGTGTTTGTCTTGTCTTCTCTCATGAGGCCTATTGTTAGATTGGTTGGGATAAGTAGGTTTGCCTTGTCTTTTTGCTATTTTATTTTGAAAGTTCACAATTTTCTTAAACTGTTTAAACATTAAGGCAATCTGATTATCCAACGTATCTAAATTACGGTCCTCATCAGAGTCTAAGTCAATGTTAAGTATGCTAAGTTCAAGTGTGGTCAACTTAGATGAAAAAATAAGATTGGAGGCAAACTGTTTCTTTTGGGACTGGGTTAATTGTTTCTTAAATTCTAATTCCATTTTCACAATTCTCAATTTGCTACTGAGGAGTTCAGGTGTAAGATTTTGATCATCCATCTCCTCAATGGCATATTTTTCATCATTAAATTTTTGTGAAAGTGATCTTAGTATTTTAGATACAATTTTCTTTCTATCGTAAACAATCCCATTAGCATGCAATTTGGTCACAATGTCTGTCAATCTAATATAAAAGTCATCAAATGACTCAGTCTCAGTCATGATCAAGGAGTTATACTACTGAATTAATATTTGTGTTTTAGCAGCTTTAACTCGGGTATCACCCTCATGTGCAGTCATTAGGGTGTCCCATGCTTCCTTAGAGGTAAAACATAATGATATCCTCTTAAATTTGTGTTCATTATTAGACATGAATATGGCATTTTTGCCTCTGCTATTATTAAGGGAACTTTGTTTCTCTTTTTGAGTGAATTCACTTAGTAACTTTTTAATACTCATAGTACTTCCTCCAACGGCTGGTTTAGTAGGAAAGGTGTAAGTTGTAACTATTTTCAATAACTTTCCAGGCATCATCTCCCAATGTTCCTTGGATGAAGGCAACCATCCTTACCTTCCAGTAAGGAAAGTTGGTTCCATCAAAGAGAGGGGGCCTGGATAGGTTACCTAGTCTCTCAAATTTCTCGTCCATAATTTGTTTTGAGAAAATAATTTCAGAAATTCAAGATCTAAAGAATTTTTTAAAAACCAACGCTCTTATACCAATTGAAAAAAGTAACACTTAAGTCGTTTAATTCAAGATTAAACTATCCAAATGGATCCGAATAGTTTGTTGAAGAAATTCTTTTCTTAAAACAAATTTTAAACACAAGATGTGTAAAACAGTATGAACGAGTTATTTAAGGTATTGGTTTACTTGTTTTGAAAACCAAAACTTATAAAGAACTTAAATCAACACAGCCTCAAGAAAGGGATGATAGGAAGAGGAAGTATACAAGTACAATTTTAACGTGGTAAAATCCCACCCAATTGGGAAAACATCCACGGAGGTTTCTACACCTCAAACATAAAAATCCACTAAAATAGAGTAACAATTTACAAACTATATAACAATCAAGGCACACATTCAGACCTATTCTAAGTTCAGAAATATACCAACTCCTCTGGATTTTCTGACTTCTCCCAAGGCTCTGATGTTGTTGATGTTTTCTCAGCTTTGTAACTCCATTCCTTTTAGCTTTACGTCGACTCAAAAGTTCAATATCTCAATACCAACACTTTTTAGTGTAGTAGTGTGAAGGTGTAAGTGGTGATGTGCTCTAAATCACATGCATGCAACTCACACACACTTAATTACAGACAAGATGCTAATCAAATTACAAACAGATCATAAATATGTAAATATTTCCAAAACCAGTTTAATCGAAACTATCAGACTTTGGATCTTTCAATATATCCACGGATCAAAAGGGAATCTCGCTATAAACACGAGTCAAGATCCTAAACACTGTCTTATTTTAAAAATGTACAAACCATTTCACAAAATGTGAAATATGTAAAAGTGTAAATCCCCAATCAAGATCTTAGACTAGATCTAAGTCTGAATGTTCAAAGAAACTGAAATCAGAAACTGTTTTGTTAGTTTTAGGGTTTGAAAACATAACAGTTGAAAATAGCCAACAAAAGTATGATTTCTCGAAATAAGAAATCAAAACAAAGAGACATAAACGTGGAATATATCACAGAACGTCAATCTCAGTTTTCAATGAGAGAAAATGAGATCAAACGGTTGCGATTAAGTTGGAAAAGAGATAAAGGACAAAAGAGGAATGATCTTCACACTCTCAAACCAACATACTCTCAGATATTTGGCCAGAGTTTAGTTTAGGGTTTTCTATTTCTCTCTCTCTCTCTTTCTCTTCTCTCTTTATTTTCTCTCGAAAGTGAGGCAGGCAAAAGATTGTAATCACAACACATAAGGCATGTATTTATACTAAGCCATGGAAGCCTCTGGAACATCGAAGCAAATGAATGGTCACGATTAAGCCTCTGTAGATCAAGGTAAATCTGATGGCTAACATTGCACCGCAATTATAAAGCCTCTGATTGGTTTAAACGAAAACAAAGGGATTAGGAAAGAACACATGCATGCCATAGATTAAATCAATCCAACGGTTACTAATTAAGTACAAGAATGTGAGGGCAATGAAACACACAACGAACCGTTGTGAGATTAACACGTGTAAGGTTGTGATGGATGGTAAAACGCGTGTTTTTAAACTTTCAGAAATACGAATTGTACCCACACAATTATCAAGCGCATTTAGTTCTACGCAAGCAAGTTCTCAACAGCTTAATGAAATTACAAAACAACCCACAAACTTTTAAAAGTCAATTTTAAATTCTAAAATTTATTTAAAAAATCTTGAAAAAATCATTTTAAAGGGATTTGACTCGCACACCCTCATATTATGAAGGATGTAATCTTATATGCAATACATAAGTGATCCTAGGTGTGGTGCTGATGCTTGTACCTTTGGACTATTAGAGGAAGTCAAAATGAAGAGTCTGAAGGCTTGTTGGTTTGATAGGGGTATGACTCAATTTTGTCACTATTTCCAAACTAGATGAGCACCTATATAATATAGACTAAAGTGAGTCAAAGATATAGGGTGCTGCAAAGTGCAATGAGTGTAGTTTTTTTTCTTCTTCATCTTTTCATCATTTTAAATGTTGTTTTACAGATTATATAGTGTGTAGAGGTGTTTTATTACATCAAAATCATCCAACGAGCATTGGACATTTCGAGTTTGGAAAGTTTAATCATCAACATTCTTTTCATCACCCATTGCAATGTAGCTCCTTGATACTTGGTTTCTGTATGTAAACAATACAACAAAGACCACCACAACAAAATATACACACGAAAATGGAGATTTGAGAAGGAATGGTGAAGATGATTTCAACTAGGTTTAGTCATGGGTTTAAGGTTTCAGTGGGAAGAGTAACCGGTTTGAAAATGTGTCTTTTAGTTGGTTTGTGATGTTTTAGAGTTTGTGGTGTTAGTTTGTGTAATTTTTTGTTTAGTTTGGAGTATATAGACATTTTACAAGAAAAAAAGGTACAACACTTTTGACTGTTTTAGAGTAAAGCTTGAATTTAATTTTTATGTGGTGTTTTGGAAATGTTTTTTTGGATGTAAATATCACGACCCTAAGAATATACAGAGGGTCATCCATTATTTTTATTTTTTAATTATAATTCTAGAAACAAATTAAGTTAAAAATCACTATAATTTATAATCTTTTATTTTATTAAACTAATCTTTATTATTGATTGAAATGGTTATTCCTCATATTGCATCAGTTCTCATAATTAGACAGCCCCGCTAACACTCTACCATATTTTTTAAAACTTAGGCAGCAAATCAAATAATGGACCCCAATTTAGATGTCCATAAAAAAAGAAGTCATGATTGGGATGGATATGGTTTGGGTGAACGATGAAAGATAGAGGAGGTTCCACTCCACCTGTTGGGTTGGCACGTGTTTGGTCTTCTCTTTGGCTTTACGAAAGCTCCAAACTGACATCCGGCGGCAAAAGTCATGATTTTGAAATAAAAAGATTAACCATGGTTAATTTAAACACCCAATCTCGCTCTTCTACAACTATAAATACTCAACCAAACGCCTTTTCTCTTCATCGTCCGCATCAGAGCAAAGGAGGCGTCTTGATAAACGCCTTCGTGTTTTTTTGCTTATCGTTTAATTTTACCTTTTTCTTAATCTTTTACTGCTTTTTTACTTCCAATTTGATCAGTCAAAATGAGAGAGTGTATTTCTATTCACATCGGCCAGGCTGGCATTCAGGTTGGGAATGCATGCTGGGAGCTTTACTGCCTTGAGCATGGCATCCAGGTATTTACCTCTCCCTTAAAATATGTATCTTTTTGTGTCAAAATATTTTACATTAGTTTAGTATATATTATATATATATATATGTAATTTTTACTATCTACTTTTGTTTGTTACTGTTTTAATCGTTTAAAATCACGACTCTGTGTCGGATCTGTAGGAGTGACATTTAGGTATGTTTATTTACTATTATAATTCAAATGAAAATTGAGTCTGTATTACAGATCTGTAGAATTCGAACGAGAAATGTTTAGGAATGCTCATATTCTATCTAGATCTAAATGTTATACCGATGAAAATCAACTTTATTTCACAGATCTGTTGCATTCATCCCTTGTGATTCATTAGACTTTTTTTTTTGACATTTTTGAAACGTAATGTGGCCTGGCCTGGACACAGTTTTTTGGTTGTCAGATATACATAAAATTAGTGGTATCACTAGTTTCAGAATGTGACTAGTACATTAATTGGATGCAAATATTGCAATGATCCATTATTGAGTTTTCCCCTTTTGTTTGTACAGAAAACTTTAAGAGTCTTGTGTGGTGTTGCTTCTAGAGTGATTGGTCAATAATTCTGGGCTTTAATAAAATAACCATTTTAAATGGTTATTTATACTAATGTATTTTTACTGTTTGACTAATATAATATAAATGTATATCTGTGCTAATATTTTATTGATTATATGTTTTTGTTTTATATAGATGTATGATTATATCAATTGACTGCCTTTTGCTTGATTTTATTCATAATTATCAAATCGGGATATGTATCGCGTATCGGAAATCCTATTGGGATACTTATGTGGTACAAAAAATAAAAAAGGTGTTATCAATTATACAACATATTGTGGTTTAAGACTAATTTTATTACATGATTACATTGTCTGATAGTTTGCCATTTCGTGGTAATGTCGCAACATTAAAGAGATGAGAAATGTAAGAATAAATGAAACATGGACTTTTCAATTTATGGTTCAAAATCTCGGTTACGGTCTACGATTCGGATGCCCAATTTTCCAAGTCGGTCATTGCGTAGAGCGATACGCAAAGGCACTCTATTTAAAGAGTACAATAATTTCTGGAAAATATATGTATTTAAAAAAAAATTATTAATAATGTGGATTTTAGATAAATTTAAACCATCATTTAGTATGCATAGCACTGTTTAAGTGAGTATACAAACGAGCGTTGGAGTAGTTAATTTGTATATTCCATAATAAATTAACATTAAGTTAGCAAAATAATTTAATGACACATAAAACTTTTATGTATAAGTTACATAGTAGCCAAAAAATCCAGCGAAAGTAACTTAATGAGATTCGCAAAAATGAAAAAAAGCTGGGGGGAGGTTTCACTCAAGGGGAAGAAGTAGCGAATTGCAAGAGAGAGAATTGGGAAAAGGGTTAGAATTATTTTAGTGTTTTGTTATTTTTTGATTTTCCGGTCCTTTTAAAAAGCTGAGAGAAAAATCTTACAATTTGAAGCTCAAAAGAGTTCGAAATTAGAGTTTTTTTTGTTGAAGGTATACTTAATGTGAACAAAAAGAGAATAGGGACTTTTAGATTGGGATGGAGAGAGTATGTATCTATTCAGTAACAATCCATTGAAAGCACATAACAACATTGTGCTTTTTGATCTGGCCTTGCTTGAGCCTCATCCACTTTGTAAAATTATTTGACTAGTCAATATTTTGTTGCTTGTGAAACCATGAGCATTTTAATATTATTTTCTGATTGTTTTATTCGTGGTGGAATTTCTTCCACCCTATATATCTAGATATTGTATATTATAAGCAGAAATTTTAATCATCGCGAATGAATTCCTAAGCTGTGCCTTGTTTGATACAGCCTGATGGCCAAATGCCGAGTGACAAGACTGTTGGTGGAGGTGACGATGCTTTCAACACCTTTTTCAGTGAAACTGGTGCAGGAAAGCATGTCCCCCGCGCCGTCTTTGTGGATCTTGAACCCACTGTTATTGATGAAGTGAGAACTGGAACTTACCGCCAGCTCTTCCACCCAGAACAGCTTATCAGCGGCAAAGAAGATGCTGCCAACAACTTTGCTCGTGGCCATTACACAAGTAATTATATACAATCTTGTTAATTCCTTTTTCTTCAAATGTTCCATTTGTGAGTTTTATTAACTTAATGAAATATGAATGTTCTGTTTCAGTTGGAAAAGAGATCGTGGATCTCTGTTTGGACCGTATTAGAAAGCTTGCTGACAACTGCACTGGCCTCCAAGGGTTCCTTGTTTTTAATGCTGTCGGCGGGGGAACTGGTTCTGGTTTGGGCTCTCTGCTTTTGGAGCGGCTGTCCGTTGACTATGGAAAGAAATCAAAGCTTGGGTTCACTGTGTACCCATCACCACAGGTCTCAACCTCTGTTGTTGAGCCGTATAACAGTGTCCTCTCAACCCATTCCCTCCTGGAACACACTGATGTTGCTATTCTTCTTGACAATGAGGCTATTTATGATATCTGCAGGCGCTCACTTGATATCGAGCGACCCACCTACACCAACCTTAACCGTCTCGTCTCCCAGGTATCCAATTATGAACTACGATAGAAAATTGAAGCGGTTCGGGTCTTTCATATTAAGTGTGATTGAACTTCAAGGGTTTATGTGATTCTTCAATGTTAGTTGGGGAATAATTTTGTAATCTTAGTTTACTAACATCTATTTTATGTGTTGTGATACAGGTGATTTCTTCCTTGACGGCATCTCTGAGATTTGATGGTGCCTTGAATGTGGATGTTACTGAATTCCAAACCAACTTGGTCCCCTACCCAAGAATCCACTTCATGCTTTCCTCATATGCACCTGTCATCTCAGCTGAGAAGGCATACCATGAGCAACTCTCTGTTGCTGAAATCACCAACAGTGCATTCGAGCCCTCGTCTATGATGGCCAAGTGTGATCCTCGCCATGGCAAATACATGGCTTGCTGTCTCATGTACCGTGGTGATGTTGTGCCCAAGGATGTTAATGCAGCTGTTGCGACAATCAAAACTAAGCGCACCATTCAGTTTGTTGACTGGTGCCCCACTGGATTCAAGTGTGGTATCAACTACCAGCCACCCACTGTTGTTCCTGGAGGTGACTTGGCTAAGGTGCAGAGGGCTGTATGCATGATTTCTAACTCAACCAGTGTGGCCGAGGTGTTCTCCCGCATAGACCACAAGTTTGATCTTATGTATGCCAAGCGTGCCTTTGTTCACTGGTACGTGGGTGAGGGAATGGAGGAAGGAGAGTTCTCTGAAGCTCGTGAGGATCTTGCTGCTCTTGAGAAAGACTATGAGGAGGTTGGAGCTGAGGGGGCCGAGGATGATGGTGATGAAGGGGAGGAGTACTGAGGGATTAATGATTTGTTTTAGATTGCTGTTTGCTGGTTTGTTTTAAAAATTTGTGGCTTCTGCTTGGTATCTTTTGGTTTTAATGTTAAAACTCGTAACTACTAGTTATTCTCAATCACCCGTTTATGTATTATGCGTCTTTTGTCCGTTTGTACTTTACTTGGAGTTGGGGCATATATTTAAACTTCCCTTTACTTTTCACAGCTTTTCATGCACTTCTTTTGCGTGATTAGAAAAATAACGTGGTATTATTTTTCCAGTTGGTCAAGATTTTGTAAAAATTGTTGCTAATAGAACTCAAATCATTTAATTGTTGTGAAGAGATTTGTTGGCTGGAACTGCTAATTTTGGACGGATATACAATTACGCACGTTGAATACTGCATAACATTTTATCAAATTCACCGTAGTGAGAACTGTGCCAAGACATATATATCTACACGTATTTTTGGTCCATCATAAAAAATTGTAGCGCTATATTTTTGGGGAGAATAGATGTGGGGAGAACTTGAGGAATAAATTATTGAAAAATTGGTACTGAACATCTTATTTTTGTTTCAAAATGGATTTAAATAAAAGTGGGACTCACAAAATATTTTGAGCGGAGCCAAAGCATTAATCTACATAAGAAGATTGCCGGAGTATATTCAAATGTTCAAAATCCTTTAAAAGTGAAGAGGGGAAAAGAACTCCAAACAAAGTAATCCATTTGAAGTGACAACTAATCTATGGTCAGGTAAAATGAGTTTATCGCTAGAAAAAAATATTGAACACGTGTGAGGAGTAAATATATTCCTAAAATGACTTGAGGGATTAGTACCGTTGAGCTATTCTAATTATTTGAGAGGGATACGACATATATGATGCATAGTTTGGATTTCGGGTCAAAAGCTTAACTCACGCATCTACCTATTTTATTTTTTGGCCAGATTTTATTTAATTTCCTCTTGATTGGGAAGGTTTAGAACCAATTGAGTTTCAATTTTTCTACCCAACGCTTACGCTTCCCTACCCGTTTTTAGGACCTTTTAAACATTAATCACAACTGCTTTGGCAGTTAGTTGCCCAAGTTAGTGGCTATTTAAAGATTGCGCCTTCTCATTTTTTTAATTGCCCTTCTCTAGTTTGTCGCGGTTCTAAAGAGACTTGCAATAGACACCAATATCCTTGTATATATCCATTATTTTCCCTGCATTTAGACATTTTTCCCCACAAAACTTGAGTTTATGCCCGTCATATTCTAGCCTTTGAGTCTGCATATAAGAGAGAACTCATCATAGAAATTTTGGTTCGTAAGCAAATCAAATTGAAATATTATTTTTGATTTGTATGATCGTTTTAACTTGGGAGGCACTCCTTTATAGAATTGTGAGTACCGTTGTGAGAAGATAATTGCCTTGATGACATATTGTTTAAGAGTAGCCTCGATCAAAAGGGTGCCTTGCATTTGTTGTCTTAAAAACTCCAATTCACTAATTGTTCAACAATTTGTTCCTATTGTAATTATACATCAATTATCACTTTTTTTTAAGTAAATAAACCGTTTGTTTTTTTAATCTTAATATTTAGTTTAAATAGTTTCTATTATTGAATCGATTCACACAATCCCACAATTTAAAGGCAATTACTTTATTTGTGTGAATCAAATTCTTGGCAATCGTAAATTCTCCTGTGAACTATTATGATAAAATGTAGAGGTTTGATGGAACATACTTCAAACGCTACCACAAAACATGTTGTTTTAATTAAAAGATGATGATTAGGGCTGTGTTTTTTTTTTTCGATTTTTCGATTTTTCCGAATTCCGATCCGATTTTTTTCCGATTTTGGAAAGATTTTTTATTTCCGATTTCCGATTTTTCGATTTTCGATTTTTCCGAAAAATAATCGGATCGGAAATCGAAATTTTTTTATATTCCGAATTTCCGATTTTTGCCGATCCGAATTTCCGAAATTTGTTCCGATCCGAATTTCCGAAATATTATCCGAACTATTTTCCCATCGTTTTTCCGAACTATTTTCCGATTGTTTATCCGAAATATTTTCCGAACTATTTTCCAATTTTGCCATGAAATCTTTTCCGAGCTATTTTTCGAAGTATTTTTTCGGAAAATAGCCGAATTTTGCCGAATTTTGCCGAAAATTCCGATTTCGAAAAAAAAAACATTTCCAAAAAAAATCGGATTCGGCAAGCCGATTTTTTTGCCGATTTTTTTGAAATTGTTTCCGAAACATGCTTTTCCGATCCGATCCGATCCAGTCGAAACACAGCCCTAATGATGATGATAACGCAACCATTATCGCGATTGATGCACGGTAGCACTCTAATTTTTTGTGTCATAACTATATTCTCAATGAATTGGATAATACCATATATAATGTGTATATTCCAATAAAAAAAATCAAAAGAACTTTGAAAATACCTTGATAAGAAATACAAATACGAAGACGATGTAATTAAAAAGTTTGTCGTTGGTAGGTTCTTGGACTTTAAATTGGTGGGTTCCAAGACTCTTTTTAGTCAAGTTCAAGAGATTACAATAATTCTTCATGAAAGTTATTTCGAAAGCATGTGTTTGAGCGTATAATTTTAAGTTGAGACAATAATTTGAAAAAATTATCTCCTTGGACAAATTTAAAAAAAATATTTAAAAAGTAAACGTAAAAAAATGAAATTGGGGGACTTAAGTGTTCGCTTGAAAATAAAATATGACAACATGATGAGCTACAAGAAGACTATTGGAAGTTTTATAGTGGAAAATGTCCATGTAGAGGAGAAAATCGAATCGAAGCCTAAACGATACAACTCTCGTGAAAAGAATAAAGAAGACTTTAACCCCATTGGATGAAAATGTAACGACTACAAAAAATTAAGGGTGAATGTTGGATTTATTAATCATTAGGAAACCATGCTCAAGGTTGCCATAAGCACAAAGAGGAATCTTACCAAATTAAGTTTGATCAAGCACATTTTGAAGAAATGGTGGTTGAAAATTTCAATGCTTGACGGGGTGGCATTAGAACAACATGCGACATGTGTTATAACAAAAAGTTCATTCACATACTACGAAATGGTCGATAAGGGAGAGCAATTGTTAATTGGAAACTCATAAATGTCAATGGTTAAGAAAGTTTATTATCAAATTTCCTTTCGTGAATATTATTACTTTAAATGATACACTCCGTGTATGTGATGTCATCAAGACTCTCATGTCTGGGTCATTGTTAAGTAAGAGCGGATTCAAACTAGTCTTTGATATAAACAAATTTGTACTCACAATTGGTGGGATGCTGGTGAGAAAAGGGTATATGTGTGATTGGCTGTTTAAACAAACGTAGTATAATAATAGTAATAGTAATTGTGGGGTCCAAACCATAATTGGACCCAACTCAGGCCTGCCGACCAAGCCCAACGACACTTGACACACGCCCGACACAATATGTAAATGGAAAAGATAAATATAAACATTTATCACATAGATAATCACGAAGCAACTAGTATTTCAATTAATCTCATGTTGGTTACCTAAAATCTCAAATGAGATATTCAGGGGATAAACACACAAGCCAATAGCAATCCAAGGGAGTTCCTTGAATAATCGAAACACTATAGTTTTACACAACTATAAATACAACCCGCACCCTAGGGCCAAGGGGGAGGTAATTTTCGTACTTTGAGAGATATTAATACAAATCAAGACCTCTCCGTGTACATGAGAAATTTTTCTAACCATGTATATTTGTGTGTTGTGTGTTATATTTGCATGCTTTTCCTTTAATTGCTCGTAACAGCCCGCGCAATCCGGACAACGGGGTGGCTAGCCACCACCGTCGAACTACGCTGGACGTTACTAAATAAATACCATTCTCAGCATGTGACATATATGAGATATATAAAATCAATCCACAAGATGAATAATAATCAATCCCATTGAATAATAGTACTGAAAAAAATCACATGCTAAACTCTAATTAAATCCAATCTCCAAAATATGAAATAATTCAAAATCTGAATAATAAACTGACTGTAAATACTCGAACTGAAATCCTCAAACGACTTTGGAATCGAATGGCCCAATAAAATCCAAAAGAAGTCTCATAATGAAATACGACGAAAAGATTAATCTAAACTAAATAAAACAGTAAATAAAAGCAACTCCAGCTGCACCTCCAATCGATATTCGATAAATCCTATGCAGTTACTCTAGCACTAATACCTAAAAATGTTAGTCAACGCACGAGGTCAGAGCCCCGAGCATGAATACACACTACTCCCACTACACCAAATCTGCCCATTTGTCAAGGTCATTGACCTTGACAAATCCAACTTGTCAAGGTCAATGACCGTGACATTTCGAGGCGAGACAATTTTTTTTGTCACGGTCGTGTCACGGTCATTAACCTTGACACAAAACTTGCGTTTTGTGTCACGGTCGTGTCGCGATCAATGACCGTGACACGTTTGTCACGGTTTATAATCGTGACAAAGCCGTGACCCTTTTAAAAAAATTGTCACGGGCATTGACCGTGACATGTCCTTGACAACTTTTATCACGGACTTGTCACGGTCAATGACCGTGACAATTCTGGGCAGAATTTAAAAAAAATCTGCTGGGCAGTAGGGCCACTGCCACTGCCCAACAGTATATTTGTACCTGTTATAGCAACGTTGTACCTGTTCCAAACATCATATATCCAAACAAACTAAAGATAATGCAAATATATATTCATGACGATATAATCCAAATATTCAAAATAGAAATAATATACATGACGATATAATCCAAATATAATTAAAATGGACAAACTTAAAAATAATGTTGCTACATGTCTTGGGTAAATGTGAGGAGGTGAGTAGGCCACACAACATACGAATTGACGCACCCACTAATATACGTCGTGCCGCATTGTTCGCGCAACCACAATAGGGAGTTCTCCTTACCGGGTATGACATGCGTGACGAGCACCCTGGACTCCATCTGTTGAAGCGCACGTCCATGAACTATTCCACCCTCGACGATATTCGGGTCCCTCAACCCCCGCCCTATCCTCTGGCCATCAAATACGTCCAATATGAACACGCTCGACCAACCAAGTGTCGTCATTGGTCTGTTGAAGGGCGCCAAATAGGGAAGTGGATCATCGAAGTACGAACGTGTAGGTGATGAAGCAGCGAGGTCCACATCCTCGTCATCCTGCGCCTCGTCCTCCCGCACCTCCTCCTCCACCGCCTTCTCCTTCCCTTTCCCTTTCCCTTTACGGTCACCGCCCAACGTACGCTTCATGAATGCGTACATATCTTGGACCGTCGCCTCCAAACGGGACAGCTTCGCGTCGTGTGAATCCACCGTTCGAGCCAACCCAGTGTCGCTCGTCTCCAATCCGATGATCCTAGATTTGGCCACCCGCGAGCTCACTCCCCTTGTCCTCCCCTTGCGATTAGAGCCAAGCACTTGGCTGAGTGCGTCTGTGGACAAAGATGCCTTGTCGGCATCAGACTGCGACTCATGCACTTCCTTAAGCTTTGCCTGAAACGACAAAAAGCACATGATTAGTAAAATAAGTAAACTAAAAAATTATAACGTAATTAAAAAAAATTAAACTGTCAGATTACTTACAATCGTGACCGTGACGCTCGGGGACACCTCCTTGTCCTTCCCCTTCTTCGTCCGAAGAGACACATAAGTATCGAGCCTATGTGGCTTACCCCCTGGCCCACTCCCTACCCCCTGAAATAAAATAAAGTAAAGTAAAATTAGTATCGGCCCCGCAAAGTAAAATAATGAAGAATAATATACTTCTGTAGTTATAGAAAAATTAAATCTTACCTGCATCCTATGCTCCACCTCGGCGTAAGAGGTCCGGCCGGAGTAGTGCACGTCCGTCTTTTTTGCCCGATTTTCCCTCCCCGATTGGCGAGATGCCAATTGTCGATCCTCGATCTCATTGTCAATGAACTTCTGCCATTGTGCCAATGAGACCGGCTCCTTGGGGGGGGGGGGACGGATTCACGCCATTGGATAATCGACTCTCTTGTTTTCCCAAAGTACCGTGCCCGCATATTTTTTTTCCACGACTTGAGTTGCTCCCTAATCTGCTCCAAGACGGGATCGCGTAGCTTTGGATCCAAGTTGAATTGTTCCTGTCCAACAAATACAATGTTAGTTGCGAATAAATATAAATATAAATATAAATATGAAATTGAAATTGAAATTGAAATATTCATATAAATATATATATAAATATAAATATAAATATAAACATATTACCTGTAGTGCCGTCCAAACAGCTAACTTGAGCTCATATGGCACCTCCTTCCAACTCATAAACCCCGGGCCGATGACCGTCTTTAGCACCTCTAGGGATCTCGCTAATAGCTCCGACTTGTTCTCGACGGTAATCCCAAATTTTTCATATTTGGGGAGCCTAGGGGTGGAGGAGCCCTCGTCGCCTTCGCTACCACCGAGCCCAGACGACATCATCATAAACAGCATCATCATCATCTTCGCCTTAATATCTGAAGGAGACATTTTTGCTGTAAAAAAATGTTATTAGTACAGATAAAAAAAAATGTTAATAGTACACATACACACACCCCTACCCCACCCCCACCACACACACGCACACGTCATGCCACTTTTAAAACTAACCAACCCAACATTTCATCAATTAAACTAACAATTAAAGTATACAATTATTAATTTACTAATTTACAATGAGGGAAAATCCTACTTTCATATGAAATTGGCATTAATTATTAATTTACTTTCATCTAAAACTATACAACTAAAATTACAATTAAAGCTATACAATTTCTTAATTAAAGATATACAATTGTTAAAATTGCCCCTCCACACCCCACCCCCACCCCCACCACACCCCTTGCCCCCCTCCCCCCGCCACGCACACACGCACACACCTACGCACACACACACACACCCCACCCCCACCCCCTCCCCCCACCACACTACACAATTCTAACTATCACTAACCTTGCATTCATACTAAGGTTTACATAGCTTTAACAAATTATAACAAAATATTATCATATTTTTAGTTAGAAAATTCCACCCCCACCCCCACCCCCACTACCCCCCTCCCCCCGCCACGCACACACGCACACACCTACGCACACACACACACACCCCACCCCCACCACCCCACCCCCTCCCCCCACCACGACCGTGACAACTACATTTATTGTTTATCAATAAAATTATGACATGAGATAATTATAATTGGAGCATAAATTTCATTATCATAAAGGAATAAATCCAACCAAGTACAGAGATTCTACAAATTAAAGTGAGAATTCAATTTAAGACTTTCTAACAACATGCATGTGTATGGATTCTACATAGTTGGGCACGAAAGTAACTAATGATATTCCTAAAAACATACAATTGGCAACATTTTGTGAATTTACTAAACTTTATATAATATTATCAAATTCTGTTAAAAAATTATCTAGGGTTTTACCTAATTGAATTAATTTCATGAATAAAATTATTATCAATTTAAATATTTATATAATTAAATTTAACATATGAATTCTAGAACTTTTCTAACATTTACACAATTCTAACTATCACTAACATATATATACACACATATATATACACACACATACACATATACATATACACATATACATATACACACATACATATACACACACATATATACACACACATACACATATACATATACACACATATATACACACATACACATATACATACATATAGAAATGAAAGAGAAAGAGAGGAAAAAAAAATATACCTTAGAGAGAGAGAGAGCAGAAATCGCAGATGAGAGAGAGAGAGGGGGAAAACCAAAAAAGGAGGGAAAAAAGAATCCTAGGGCTTTTTTTGCTGCAAAAGTTGTCACAATCGTGTCAAGGTCATTGACCGTGACACAAATCTCGCGTTTTGTATCACGGTCATTGACCTTGACACGACCGTGACAAATAATTGTCACGGTTCTTGACCGTGACAAGTAAATTTGTCACGACCTTGTCACGGTCGTGTCAAGGTCAATGACCGTGACACAAAACGCGAGATTTGTATCACGGTCAATGACCTTGACAAGGATGGCCGGCTGAAAGTTGACAATTTGGCCATTTTGGTGTAGTGTCCCCTCAAATAAGGTCCGTGAACCTAGATAATAGTAATATACGCAATAAATATCACAATAGAATATTTTAATTAATACGAGATAATTAAACGCAAGAAAGGTAAATGACTAACCACCCCCAAAGATTCTTATAAAATCACACAAATATCATTTTAAATATCCCATTGTCCCAAATTTAGTTAATTTAATTTAATTAAATTAAATTATCATTATTCTCACTTTTTATTATGGCGGTTCTCCCACCTCGGGTGGTAGTTTCCACCAAAGTTTAACACTTCCCCTAGTCAAAACGACCGCCGATCCATTTAAACTGTCGATCCCACAATTTGACAAGGTTCCAAGCACGACATGACATAAAATGCCGACCGACCCGTTTAAACTGTTGGCCCTCGCTTTTTATGTCGCCCATATTTTTAATACCCGTCCTATTATCTTAGGTATTAATTCTCAATTCTCAATTCTCAATTTCTCAATTATCAAATCACCCCACCTTTTTTATTGATGTAAGATCCTCCAAATGCCCCCTTAGTCCCATACCTAAGGTTCCCCAAGTATACATACGTCCTATCCTACATATATGATGAATCACCAAGAGAAAACTTGTCCCAGTCTCATGCCTGGGCTAGATAAATGTCAATATAACATAAAAATCTGTCCCACCCCGAAATATAGAATCCCCACGAATTTACACTAACTAGTCTCATACCTAGCAAGTATAAATTATAACCAAGGCCTACCCACTAGTCCCATACCTAGTAAGCATCCTAAAATAGGGTTGACCAATATATTATCCCAAAAGTCCCTCGTCCTCGTGGTGGCAAACGTGAATAAAACAAATCACAAAACACAATTCAATATGCACAATTTAGCAATTTAATCATAACGGTCCCAATTTAGTTTAATTCAATGAATAACACCGTCTTCGTTTTCAACATAAATATTTGCGTTCGATAATGTTAAATTATTTAACATGCGATAATATTTAATACATCATAATCGTTTTCTTTTATAAGTCATCAAATTTATAAGTGTGAGCGCGCCCCAATAACCATATAAATAAACCCATAAAAATTCTACACGAGAACCTACACCCCAAACCATATAAACTTAAAAATCTAACCTACGCACTCAAGGGTTTCAAAGATTAAATCATATTCAAAATTTTCATAAAACAGTCCCAAAATTTAAGTGTCTACTTTCTCTAATTAAGTTACTAATTGATTTAAAAAAAAAAAATATACGATTAAGGGTTTAGACAACACTTAAAACGCATAATACTAAAGGAAAGGAATAGAGAATTCATGCCTGAGTGAATATCGATTTGAAAATCTGATTAGAAATCTGTATTCCTCTTGAAAAATTAGCAAAGAGTTGTTCTTCGACAAACTTTATTAAACCCAAATTAAGCCTTCAAAACTTGATTAAATTGGAGGTTGATGATTATGATGGAGAGGAAAAACTTTTGGAAGAGCTCTCTTGTGAAAAACTTGGAAAAAATGTTTATGAAAGGTTCTCCCACAAATTAGAAGGGTTATATACCAATTAAGAATCCTAAATCAACTTAAAATCTAAAAATTAAGAAGCCGAACTGCACCAAAAACTGACAGGTCGATCGATCGATTGAGCAGGTCTGGCGACACTTCCCCCACGAAAAATTATATAAGGCAAAAATTAAAAACTTAATAAAAACTCCAATTTAGATCCTATTTTAATTCCGCTTGAAATTCTATTCCTCAAATATTAAAACCAACATATTTACTTTATAAAAACCATTAAATCCTAAAAATTATTATTCTAAATAATTCCACTTAATTAATTAAAATAATTATTAAAACACGGGTGTTACATACTTCCCCACTAATAAAGGAATTTCGCCCTCGAAATTCGACAAAGCGTAAAAGGACAAAACAAAACAAGGCTCACATATGCCTATACGAAGAGTGCTATAATCAGGCGCCCGTACACCCAATTCTACCCGCACATAATCCCTCGATAAAAATACAATATATATCGCCTATACATATGGGTATCTAAGAAAATAATTGCATATCGTGACACTCTACTAGCCACGTCGTTGCTCCTGCGACGCCTACTGATCCCGAAGAAAAGTAAGTAGCACCTCCCATACCAGGTATTGATTGGTGCTGCGACCAATCCCTGACTACCTGACACTGCCGGTGCTGCTGGTGCTCCCTGAACACCTGCTACTGCGAGAACTGAAGGCCTCAATCCTTGGTGCTCTGTACTCCTTGACCTTGTTGCCCTTGTGTGCCTTGGTCTTGTTGGACCTATATCACTTGGACCTATTGGCCCTCTCTCTTGTAGCACTGAGTCGCCCGATGTCCCATCTTTCTCTAACATTTCATAATTTTTGGATTATTAGTTTTTTATTTAATTAATTCAACAATTAGTAATTCACTTGTGTCGCAAATTAATGAGAATGAATTAATGAGAATATTTAAAAGTGAATATATTTAAATAAGTTAACGGGCGAGAGTTAATTTTAGAAATTTATTTTGGATGGTGATTTTGAGCGCGCGGTTGAGTCCGTTAGGGTCGAAATAGTCCGAAATGAGTGGTTATATGCATATATTGGATGTCGGGGTCTAATTAGACATGTTTGTGCTCGATATAAAAAGTATGGACCCTTTTTATAAGGCCCATAGGCCCAAAAACGTGAATAGGGTTTTTAACCCCAAATGTGTAAGGGTTAGGCAATATTAAATCACATTAGAAGACTAAAGAGGGAAAAAGCTAAGGGGAGTCAAAGAGAAGAGGAACTTGGGGACAATATTGCTTCAAATTCAATTCAACACCCTTATCCAAAGCTTTAGATCTTCATTTGAGGCAAGTGGTTTAAATTGTGATTATTAAATTGCATTTACATTTTCATATTAAAAGAGGTGGAATTCAATTAAATTCTAGGGGTTGTTCTTGAGAAAATTGGGGATTTCTTTTTAATGGGTGTTATAAACCTATAAGGGATTTGATAGTTGATGAAATTGATGAAATTGTTAGGGCTAGGTTTGTTATAACAAAAGAATGGACTTAGGAGGAATTTGGGGACATTTTAATGCAAAAATTTGTTCAAAACAGATGTTGAAACTTGTTAATGGCGGACTGGGCTTTTAGCAGAAGAGAGAGAGAGAGGAGAAATACCAGGGTCGTTCGAACGACCTGGTATTTCGTTCGAATGAGATCCACCGTTATTCAAACGACAGGGCTCTTCGTTTGAACCATTTCTCATGTTTGCCAGATTTCTGCAATTCCCTTGATTTAAACCTGCTGTGTTGGAGATTTACAGTTCCTGCCACAACTGAATTATAAAATTGAGTATCGATTTAGGGTTTAAATTGAGAATACCTAACCTTGAATTAATTAGAGGACTAATGAAATTAAAGAGGTAAATTTATGATTTAGCATTTTGTAATCTCGTTGTTTAAATGATTAGATGTGAATGCATGAAATTGAAGATGTAGGTTCATGATTTAGCATATTGTAATCTTATTGTTTAAGCGATTTGACTTGATTGCATGAAATTGAAGGGCGGATTGAAACTATTGAGTTTTGGGCTGAGAGATAGAGAGTCCGGGTATACTTGCAAAGGATACACCAAAATAATGAGAATCAATTAGTGTGTAATTAATTAAAATGAAGTCGGACCATAGACTTAAATATTTTAGGCTTGGGTATGGGCATAATACTCCGATTGCCTGGATTTATATATATATGGTGATGTGTAGTACATATATATATATATATATATATATATATATATATATATATATATATTTATTTATTTGTGTGAATAATATATATAGTAAAGCCATACCAATATTAATGCTATCATAGGAGGTTGCATGATGTGGGTGAGTCCCCTGACTAGAGAATACATGGTGAGTATATTCCCCAGGCTATAGCGTCTGTTATTAGGGGTGGGGCCGTTACGGTATGGAGCGGACACTTTCGGGGGGAACTATGGCCGCCTCCTATGCATTCGATGATAACATTTATATCCGACATGCGTGTGAATGTTGAGATATGGATACGCATATATAATGCAAAATTATATAAGAATATATACATGGTGTGAAATGTATAAATAATATAACTTGTGAAATGGTTATATGGTATCAAGTTGGATATGGATATAAATTAGTGTGAAATACAACTTATAACTCGTATACATGATGTGGATTGTATAAGGGATATAACTCTGTGAGAATGTTATATGGCATTAAATGGGAAATGATTTAAATAAGCTAATGTGATTAATAAACCATAAAATGCGTACGATACTCACTCGAGTTGGGATAGTGGGAATTGGTGAAATATATGAGACAAGACTAGTTAAGGGGTGGTTAGCTAGGTGGGTCATTTATAGTTTCGTTGGGCATGCACATTAGTTGAGGGGTGAGGTAAACTCAAGGGAGTGCACGACACTAATTTAAATATAGACAGCATTTGCATTTTAATTTCTTGCATTTAAATACACTTGCTAAATATTTTCAAATGTTTTGGGTTCTAACCCTTGTATAAAATATTTAAAAAACCTTTTAGGTGTCCTACCGTAGGGGCGCCAGTCTTGATTCTTCCTACAGGGTGCGTAGCTGAAGCTTAGGTGGATTGCTGTGGGATATTTGTTTAGATGCTTTCCTCATTCTATCTTTGGATAGGTACTTTTCCATTTGTACTATTGAGTTTGCACTTTCATATTCAATCTTGGCATGTATCGGTATTCTTTTATACTTGCACCTTGTGGATTTCTTGTAGTCAATGTTACTCGACAAACATTTGTACTTATTTTGTGGCATGTTTAGTTTCCTTCTTGTAATAGTTAATTTCCTAGTATGTTGGTTGAGTTTGATTTAATTCATAAGATAAAATTTGGCATAAGCTTAATTTAAGACTAGGTGATTAGTAATTAAAAAGTTTTTTGACAGTGATGCTAAGAATGAACCAGATGAGGATCCTATTTAATTTGGTATAGGACTGATCACCCGGTATTTTATTAAGCGGGGTGTCATGTGACACCCCGCCTAATTAAATATCGGGTGATTAGTCCTTTATTAAATTAAAAATCAAGGTGAACGGTTGGTTCATTCTTAGCATCACTGTCGCAAAATAAAATTTCCAATTTAAACACCCTAATTAATTAAGCTAAGTGTCAAAACAATTTTAAAACCTTATTTCCATTTTATTAAATTCGAATATGAAAACCTTTTTAAATAACCAACAATATAAGAACTCTGACATATTAAAGATGGATAGTAACACACAAGAATTAGATTCATCCATATAAACTAAACCAGTTTAAACTATAAATAAAACCATCCTGACATGAATTAAATCCCAAAGCGTACCAACTAATGGAAATATAAAGGAACGTAAATCTCTGACAACAATCCAAACTGAATAGAGAAACGGGCGACACATGCCCTAACAAATAAGAACTAAAAATAGGAGTAGAATCAACGACGAGGTCGTCTAAGCAATGGCCTGTAACTCCCACATAAGCTGCAGCGCGTTCGATCAAAAAAACCTAAGCATGATGCCCCTGTGGCTGGGCACCTGTATAATATACATATATATATACAACAGAGAAGAAGTAACAGGAAACGGGTCGGAGCCCGGTATAAAACAGTTTAAAATTAGTTTAACAAGTATTTAAAATGCTTACTGGTTAATGCAACAACCATGTTAGTATGCGACACTCTCTTGAGAACTCTCACCTCTCATTCTAGTGTGCACGCCCACCGTACTAATAAATCTCATAAGTTTCTCTAACTTATTCCATAAGGTTTTATCAGGTAACAAACGAGGTTATGATATTTATTTTAGGAAATCATTCTCTTCGACATTTCTACGTTATTTAGAACAACTCATTTCCCTTATAAAGTTCCCGAATGCTTATAATAAAATTGAAGCATTTATTCATTACTTATCCACTTATACACACAGTAGAAAGTTCCCATATAGATATACATATATATATTAGTCGCATATATAATATATATACTAACGGAACCCCACATAAAACCTATGGTCCTGACATACTCTGTTATCAAGTCTCCGTATCACACAAACTAAGGGAAATACTAGTCCGGAATCACTTTCGAACTGTATTAACACAATACACAAACAACTGGAGGCGAAGCATAGTTCCAGGTCCTAAGAGGTCAGCACATAGTCTCACGTCTCTTAGAACATCCGACTATCATTTTCGGATAGCCTGTATCGAGGATACTATCTTCTAGGGTACGAGTCAATATCCCCCATAAAGGTCCAATCGAGATAAGACCGTCCTGGCGTGGAAACTCCCGTGATATCAAGTAGCCCGGGTATGATTTTTACACAGATATATAATATGCACAATCACACAGTCATATATATAAATATTCACATTTCTAAATTAGGTGCGCCCATAACTCATAATTATAATTATCCTCTCTTAGCACATTTTTACTTGATTATCTCGCATAACGGATTTGTCACTTTTATTCTCATATATATAAGTTACTCCACACCTACTTCTTGTCTCTCGATGTATTCTAACTCCCTAAGTATATTTTCAGTAGGCACTCTCACTTACCTTCTAGTCTCACTTCCTTACAATTCTCGACCTTTTATTAAACGTACACATGATTTCATATGTGTGAATAACTTACCGTTAACCCTTAATTTCATCTTGCATTAAATTCTCATTCAACGGAGTTTACCTAGCCCCTACTGGTCCTATTTATATCCCATTAAGCTCCCATAATAATAATCAATGGTTACTATGCATTTTAATCGGATTAAACCAACAAAAGAAAAATATGCAGTTTTCCACGAGGGGTCGATCGATCGATGTAAGGGGGTCGATCGATCGATCAAGAAGTTATGACGAAAACTGCATTAACCCAGTTACGGGTTTGACTCTCCAACCTCAACCAAATCTCTATATATCATTCCCAAACTCCCCAAAAACGTCACTACAAGTACTATATACCAGAACACATAATTCTCTACGTAAAATATGTCCCAATTCATCAATTACAACAATTTAATGGGTAAAATTTTTCTAAACTTCAAGAACCCTAATTTTTCTTTTTCTTTCAATTCTTCTAATTTTTTTGCAGAATTACTACTTCTAAATCCAAACAAATTCATGGTTTATCCTCTACATGCGATTTAGATATCCAGAATACGATTACTTCTTCTATAACATGTGCTTTTAAGTCTCAAAACCATATTTTCTTTCATGAAACAAGTTCTAAATAACCCTAGACTAACATGATTGAGACATTAACTAAAAATAAAGCAAGATAGATACTTGCCTGGAAATTGAGTTTCTGATTTGTGGAAGAAAGTGGTACGGTTGCGTTCCCCATCGCACGATCTACGACTCGGTGGTGGTAGCGGTGCAAACAGTTGAGTTTTCGGCCTTGAATTGCTTGGGAAGTTTTCCCACTTCTTCTCTAATGGCCGTTCTTTGATTTCGCTCTTGTTAACCCTAGAGGACAACTCCTAAAAGCTGATATAACCTTGGGAAATTCGTGGGTTTAATTGCCAAAAATACGAAATGTCCGTAATACCCTCCCGGGATGCTAATTAGGCCTAAAAACGCCCCGAGACCCAAACTAAACCCCCGGGTACATTATTTTGACTATATCGACCCTTCCGGACACATTGGAGCACTCGAAATGACCATATGGATGACTTATAATTTATTCACTTTTAATAATAATAATTTAGTCCCGACACGACATAGGCGCGTCCTGACTTAATTTTTCATAATTATCATATTATTCCCTCGTGACAATTTTAATAAATTCAATCCTAAATATTACTCTACTCAATAAGTATTATTTAACAAATCAACAATTTTTCAATAATTACTAACTCTCGTCACGCTAGTAACATTTAAAACAAATGTTCGGATTAATATTAAAATAATTTATCTCAATTAAATTTAATAAATCCCTAAATTTAAAAGCCATAAAAATACGGGATATTACATACTTCCCCCCTAATAACGGAATTTTGTCCCGAAATTTGAAAAATAAGGCCTATCTTGTATCATCTGTAACAAGGTATAAATCATCTAATTTCCACAACATCGAAAGAGAACTACAAATCTCAATCTCATCAATTTAATAGAACAAAATTGTCTTGAATAAATATAACTAAAGTAAATTTCCAATGCTCTATACAACAAAATAAATAAATACAAGTCGTCTCATCTTGTATTAAAAATTCTGGATACCTTATCAGTACGTAAACTATCTACTAATAAGGCGCTCAATCACTATAACCCCCGCCTCATAGCAAGCTTGTTTTACACTCTCATTAAAGACACTTCTCATTGTGCTTTTAACCAATAATAATTGCATAAGACATGCCTATAAATTATTAATTCCTTATTATTTCAATATCATTGGGATGCCGCACCTCACTACCTGAGAACCAGTCGGATTTATCTAAACACAAAACTTCCATTTTGAGAGAAACCATACGAACATCTGACCACTTTTGTTCGCCTAAAACAGTCATGGAATTCCACCATAGTCCTCAGACTCTAACTCACCCAATCCAAAATTTTGATTATCCACCCATCTCTTAACATTCAGAGTAAGAAAAGTTAAGGGTTTTCCCCACACCAAATCCTCAATAAGCATCTTGTTCACAATAAACAGGTACGAGTGCTCCCACGTAACCCTACCATTAGGTAATATCCTCCCCCAATTACTGTACTATACTCCACTTGCTAGCTATAACCGTTGTGGAAAATAAATGATCACAATGAACCCAAAATTACTTTCACACTGCTCCACTAATGGTTAATCACCGCTCGCGTACTCCCCGAATTATGGGTGAAACAACCTGCTCAAAAGGAAACAATATCCCCGCTGCTTCCTGAAATCCCGTATTGAAGGTGGGATTCAAAAATCTTATCCTAATTAAGAGAAATACTATGTAGGACCACATACAGGCGCGATTCTCCATTTTAAAGGAAGACTGGGGCACACTAGCTAATATTGTAACTCACCCCAAAGGAATGTCAATCACTTCCTTATTGGGCATCTTGTTCCACACGTTCGAAGGAACTCTTGATCTTACCTTTAGGTTGTCAAATCATCCATGAAACTTTACCGACTTTATCGGCGTCTTCCATTATAGGAATTGTTGATAGCCCCAAAATTCTTTGGCTGTTCCTCTCGTTCCAACTGATTTCTATTTATGAGTGGTGCCTGCGGAGACTACTCAATATGTCCCGCTCGACATCGACTTCTACTTGTTATGTCTCACATTAAGTGACACTTAATACTCCCCTTCTTTACTTTGCGTATACTGAAAGTTCCGACCCATGCACTTTTCTCCACGATGTGCGCTTTCGGACCTTTTTATACCATACTAACATCTTCACTCTGTCCCCGTCAGTCGCTCTCAATATTGGACTAATTCCAACTCCGCTCCGAGTGTTCTCCATAATAATTTGAATTCTACCCTTCTCAAGGAATACCCCTTTTTTAAATGGCTTCCCATAGCCTTCCAACCAGATTCGGTGTGCCACTCTGAATATAAATATATGGATTTATCGTCTTTCACACGGCACACAATTCGCCCTACCACTTCCACTTCGTTATGTTAATCCCACAAACATTTATTCCACACATCTATTCCCACATTCCTACAACTCGGACGATTCTAACATCAGCTAGTCAGGATGCCCACACACCCTATAAATCATGCATACTAGCGTAAGCATCACATATGCTTCACACATAACACCCAATTCTTTCTTTTCCTTATGCTCACAACGTGCTTACAACACTCGAGTACTCTTAATTACCCTAGAAATTGAAATTTCAAATCCTCTTTATCATCGTTCCACCCGTCAAGTCGTGGTGATAAGACAAAACTTTCAATACTTTCTTACTACCCAACCGGCTCCACTGGCCTTAATTCATAATTCAACTTCCAATTTACAGATATAATTACCTGCTCCTATTACGACCGCGGTACTAAACTCATAGACTAATGACCAAACATCTTCTTACTTCCAACCTTATGCTAAGTTTCATGCATGGGATGTCTCGCAATGCGAAATTCAAACAAGGAACCCCCTCGATACACTACTACCTAACATTGTTGGTCATCGAAATCCGTTAGGCCCTCCGTCCATAGCATGTACCCCTTTATTCCGCCTCTTGACAGAAAAGTTACATCTCTTCCTGTAATTACACTTAACAAAGAACATTCCGTTAATTGCACTATCTTTCAGCATTGGTGGTAATCACATTCCATAAACCTCGAATACATACCATCGGGATTCTCGAAATCCTGTCCCTAAACATATGGGTATAACTCTTAACTCTCACATATCTAAGGGATAGATATATCAATGCGCTCTTCCTATCACCAAGTCCTGAGCGCTAAACATAATAATGAGTTAAATATTTTTGCTCAACAGTAATCCCAATACATACTGAATCATAACAACAAAGTCCCTACACACACCGGGATCGAATATCTCGAGCCCACTATCCCCTCTAAAGTTTTTAGAATAGAAAATATAAGTGCGAGTCCGACCCTCTTGCAGGTGAGGCCTCGTCAGAACAAAACATGTTGCACTAATGCGACCATTCTGATAGCCTTGCAATAACTGCCTACTATCGTACTACCCATTACTATAAAGTTGTAACCAAGATAATATCATACTCGTTTATCACATCACTAAAATGAGTAATCTTAATAATGTATATAACACTATTAATACACCCATCTATCCTCCGCGGATAGCACTAAGGATAATCCCGCTACACTAGGGAAAATATTCACTTAATAATAATGTTTATAGTTATACGCATGAACTCATCTCACATGTTAATCTAGTAATGAACAAAATATAGTGACTCGCTCGTGTCACACAAAACACGCCTCATCCTCTAAGGATAAAACTCATACTTCTACCTTGCCAATCGTCTTGACTGCACAAATGGTCCCCGAACGTAACACGTCTGTCCAAACCAAAATAAAAACTACTTTAATCGTTGTCCTTTACTAGGTATCCTACTCTTCCCTTTACTCACTTCGAGAAAACGTTAACGCATCTGAATCACTTTCCACAAAATACCTCTACATATGATCCACTTATCACCTGTCATACTAACCATATTAGGATTGTCCTTCTCGGACTTTGGTACGCTCAATTCCTGGTGGCCACCCCCGTTGTTCCCTTAGCTTTGTTGGCCCTAAGGAACATGCTATTGGATTCAATAACCCTTACTGAATTCACCATCGCTTGGTAAGAATTTAGATATCCGAATCATTTAAATGAGCCCCTCGATGGGTCTCCCCCTTGTAGTGTTTTACTAACTATTTTTCATCTAGACTCAATTTCCAATAAGTCTTTCAATTATGTTTGCTTCTTCATAAGATGGTTAAGATCTCTTCGGATGACGCGTGACATTGTCACCATATGGATCGACTGTCCAACCTGATTCTCTTTAAGTGTTGACAATATTTCCTCACGAGTTAATTTCCCAATTGAAATCTTCTCTACGATTAGTATCCACTCCCGCTGATACAAAATTTGCTAAAAGTATAAATCCATTTACAAATTGACCTTTGTACGGCCCTTCCGTAATGGGTTCAGCACGACGTTCATATTTTATCCTGAACAACTGAGGAAAGAACGTGTGATTAAACTGTACCTAAAGTCCTTTCATTGATGCAACATTTCCACTACTAACGGTGGTGGTTGACTCCACTATTATAACTTTTCTCCCCTGAGTCAAGAAAAATCTTACCCCAAATTCTCACTTCTAGTTAACCACACTCCACTATATTTCCAAGCCTTTGAATATGTTACCTTCGTTGGGTAACACTCACAATTCCTGCAAGTCTAGAATCTTCGCTGATGACTCTCCTCAATTTTACCTTTCGACCCTTTCATAAGCGCACCATGTTGGGTGGGTCAAATTTGTCCTCACTTTCGACTATAGCAACACTTGAAATTTGTAGGCTGCGTTCTAGCCGCTTTTACGGTCCTGGCCTCTCGTTCCCTAGTAGGGGTGACCTAGACTACGGTTATTATCCTCGAATATACTTTACAACCTCGACTGAGCCCTGCCTCCTGATGTCTGCCTAACGACCCTCGTCTGACATCCTTCATTGTTTGTCACACTCACACGTCCGAACGCAATTAGAATTCACTAATATATACACGTTATAGCTGGAGAGCGAAATCTCACCATAGAAACTAACAATCCTAAACATAGGGCTCTATATCAAACAAGGCAGCGTTGGAAGCATAATAAGGTGCACAGATCCTAAAGGACACTAAAACCTGATGCTCTGATACCACATGTGACACCCCGCCTAATTAAATACCGGGTGATCAGTCCTTTATTAAATTAAAAATCAAGGTGAACGGTTGGTTCATTCTTAGCATCATTGTCTCAAAATAAAATTTCCCATTTAAACACCCTAAATAATTATACTAAGTGTCAAAACAATTTTAAAACCTTATTTCCATTTTATTAAATCCGAATATGAAAACCTTTTTAAATAACCAACAATATAAGAACTGTGACATATTAAAGATGGATAGTAACACACAAGAATTAAATTCATCCATATACACCAAACCAGTTTAAACTATAAATAAAACCATCCTGACATGAATTAAATCCCAAAGAATACCAACTAATGGAAATATAAAGGAACGTAAATCTCTGACAACAATCCAAACTGAATAGAGAAATGGGCGACACATGCCCTAACTAATAAGAACTAAAAATAGGAGTAGAATCAACAACGAGGTCGTCTAATGAATAGCCTACAACTCCCGCATAAGCTGCAGCGCGTTCGATCCAAAAAACCTAAGCATGATGCCCCTGTGGCTGGGCACCTGTATAATATACATACATACATATATATATATATATATATATATATATATATATATATATATATATATATATATATATATATATATATATATATATATATATACAAGAGAGAAGAAATAACAGGAAACGGTTCAGAGCCCGAATGTAAAATAATTTAAAACTAGTTTAGCAAGTATTTAAAATGCTTACCGGATAATGCAACAACCATGTTAGTATGCGACACTCTCTTGAGAATTCTCAATTCTCATTCTAGTGTGCACGCCTACTGTAGTAATAAATCTCATAAGTTTCTCTAACTTATTCCATAAGGTTTTATCAAGTAACAAGCGAGGTTATGATATTTATTTTAGGAAATCATTCTCTTCGAGATTTCTACGTTATTTAGAACAACTCATTTCCCTTATAAAGTTCCCGAATGCTTATAATAAAATTGAAGCATTTATTCATTATTTATCTACTTATACGCACAGTAGAAAGTTCCCATATAGAAATACGTATATATATTAGTCACACATATAATATATATACTAATGGCACCCCGCATAAAACCTTTGGTGCTGACATACTCTGCCATCAAGTCCCCGTATCACACAAACTAAGGGAAATACTAGTTCTAAATCACTCTCGAAATGTATTAACAAAATACACAAACAACTGGAGGCGAAGCATAGTTCCAGGTCCTAAGAGGTCAGCACATACCCTCACGTCTCTTAGAACATCTGACTATCATTTTCGGATAGCCTGTATCAAGGATACTATCTTCTATGGTACGAGTCAATATCTCCCATAAAGGTCCAATCGAGATAAGACTGTCCTGGCAGGGAAACCCCCGTGATAGCAAGTAGCCCGGGTATGATTTTTACACAGATATATACTATGCACAATCACACAGTCATATATATAAATATTCACATTTCTAAATTAGGTGCGCCCACAATGCATAATTATAATTATCCGCTCTTAGCACATTTTTACTTGAGTATCTCGCATAACAGATTTGTCACTTTTATTCTCATATATATAAGTTACTCTACACCTACTTCTCGTCTCTCAAAGTATTCAAACTCCCTAAGTATATTTTCAGTGGGAACTCTCACTTACCTTCTAGTCTCACTTTCTTACAAGTCTCAACCTTTTATTAAACGTACGCATGATTTCATATGTGTGAATAACTCCCCGTTAACCCTTAATTTCATCATGCATTACATTCTCATTCAACGGAGTTTACCTATCCCCTACTGGTCCTATTTATATCCCATTATCCCCCACACTAATAATCAAGGGTTACTATGCATTTTAATCGGATTAAACCAACAAAAGAAAAATATGCAGTTTTCCAGGAGGGGTCGATCGATTGATGTAAGGGGGTCGATCAATTGATGTTCTTGGGTCGATCGATCGATCAAGCAGTTATGACAAAAATTGCATTAACCCAGTTACGGGTTTGCCTCTCCAACCTCAACCAAATCTCCATATATCATTCCCAAACTCCCAACACAAGTCACTACAAGTACTATATACCAGAACATATAATTTTCTCCGTAAAATATGTCCCAATTCATCAATTACAACAATTTATGGGTAAAAATTTCCCAAACTTCAAGAACCCTAATTTTTATTTTTCTTTCAATTCTTCCAATTCTTTTCTAGAATTCCTACTTTTAAATCCATACAATTTCGTGGTTTATCCTCTACATGGGATTTAGATATCCAGAATATGATTACTTTTTCTATAACATGTGATTTTATGTCTCAAAACCATACTTTCTTTCATCAAACTAGTTCTAAACAACCCTAGACTAACATGATTAAGACATTAACTAAAAATAAATCAAGATATATACTTGACTGGAAATTGAGTTTCTGATTTGTGGAAGAAAGTGGTACGGTTGCGTTCCCCGTCGCGCGATCTACGACTCGGAGGTGGTGGCGGTGCAAACGGTTGAGTTCTCGGCCTTGAATTGCTTTGGAAGCTTTCCCACTTCTTCCTTAATGGACGTTATTTGATTTTTCTCTTCTTAACCCTAGAGTACAACTCCTAAAGGCTGATATAATCTTTGGAAATTCATGGGTTTAATTGTCCAAAAATACGAAATGTCCATAATACCCTCGCAGGATGCTAATTAAGCCTAAAAACGCCCAGACACCCAAACTAAACCCCCGGGCTCATTATTTTAACTATCTTGACCCTTCCGGATACATTGGCACACTCGAAATGACCATACAAGTTACTTATAATATATTCACTTTTAATAATAATAATTTAGTCCCAACACGACACAGGCGCGTCCTGACTTAATTTTCCATAATTGTCATATTATTCCCTCGTGACAATTTTATTAAATTCAATCCTATATATTACTCTACTCAATAAGTAATATTTAACAAATCTACAATTTTCCAGTAATTACTAACTCTCGTCACGCTAGTAACATTTAAAACAAATTTTTGGATTAATATTAAATTAATTTATCCCAATTAAATTTAATAAATTCCTAAATTTAAAAGCCATAAAAATACGGGGTATTACATATCACTGATGGTATCAGAGCATCAGGTTCTAGTGTCCTTAGGATCTATGCCACTTTTCACGTTTTGGCGTAGCGTTCTTGATATAGAGCATTATTATAGGATTATTGTGCTCCTTCACGTATGCGAGTTACGTTCTCCTGCTGTACGTTATAGTTCATGTGATTCATATACAGTTTCGATCAAGTAGGGTGGATTGAACATTATAGAACAACCAATGTGGGACGTTAGAAGGATTGCAGGAGGGAGGACTCAACAGAAGCCATGGGGTATTTTAGAAATAGTGACGCGATAGGAGTCACCATGATAATTGTTCGAATAATTAAAGTTGGAGAAACTATTGGGGTGCAGTAATTGCCCTAAGAACCTTTCGGAAGGACAATGGTGCAAAGTTAAAATCCCAAGTGTAGACGACTAGGGGTGAGGGTCAAAGGAAATTTTATTTCAGAGGAACAATCTTCTAGGATTCGAGACAGGTGCGGAAGAGTAATTTACCAGTGGATAGTGAACTTCCAATTGGGATGACATGTGGGGGGGAGTGTAGAGTCACTCAAGTCAAAATTTTGGGCAAGGAAGTTTGCTTTTAAAAGCAGTATGGGGTGATGGGAGCCAGTCACCACATTTATGGGGAAATACCGTGAATAACAAGGAATTAGGGGTGCATATTATTACGAAATCTCTTACTAGTGGTTAAATAGAGAGGCAAGGAAAATTTTAGAAAATTTCCAAAAAGGGTCGAACAGTGGAATGATGGGAAGGAAAGTTGACGGAATTCACAAACTTCGTAACCGATGAGAGGGATACGAAGAATCAAATAGGGTTTGTAAGTTGAGATTAGACCCATTGAGTAGAGTGTACAAGCATGGATAGGAGATTTGGCTAGGATGATTGGTGTCGTTGTCGTCAAAGTTGTACAAGTACAATTGGTATCAATGCTCTCTAGAGAGTGGAGCTAAGAGAGTTGGAGAATCTATCGAAGAGTAAGTTTGGATTTTTAGTACTAGTAAGGTTCCAAGGGAAGGATTACCCAGTAGGGGACGTAGATTAATAATTGAGATCAATATAATCTCTACCGATTAACGATGGGTTTAGTTAGGGCCATCAAGGCCAGTAACCAGTTATTGAATCAGCTGATCCAAAGGGACATTTGGGTCAACAATTAGGGTCAAGATTACCAGGTTTATGAGAAGGACAACCCCAACAGGGACGTTGGGGCCAAAGAAGGGGGGGGGGGGGGGGGGAGGACACATAGAGATGTCTTAGTTGTAAAAGAGTGGAAACACATGGGTGGATTTTGTCCACAGCGAGTCAGGGGACAGGAGCTAGATGCCTAGTAAGAGCATATGTTGGAGAAGTTTTTGGTTTCGTTAGGACGCGGGTGCTATGTGTATTAACCGTTGAGCCAGCAGTATTGTGAGTAACTGAAACTATAAGTCTTACTGCGAGATGATTGGGGTATGTTTTATGTTATGAAAGTGGGTCACAATAATATATTAGTATTAGATTCACGTGAGAATTGGATTTAGTGGAAGTATCATTAAAGCCACTAGTATGTGTGTTTTTATCATGGAGTAGCGGGATACTCTTTGGTTCCACCTAAGAGGAATGGGTGGGGTACATTGAGACGATGTATTTCTTGAGGACTAGCTCCTTTGAGAGGTGATAATTAGAGTATGATTTTATCTTAGGTACGGACGGGTCTGCAATGGTGGACGATCATGGTAAGGCTATCGTGTTTGTTGTTTAAATAGCGGATGCATATTCTCTTAAGATGTCTCACCAGGAAGAGGGTTGAGAAATATCATAGTGTCAATATTGTGTGAAGTAGGACTCATAGAGAGCTGTTGTCTAATTATGTTGGATCCCGGTGCATAGGATTTTTACTAAGGAAATTCAAGGGATGTAGGGTTGTCGTGGAGCGGAGAGATTTAACTCGTTATTAATGTTTAGTGCTGAGGGCTTAGTGATAGTACAAGTGCAGTAGTATATGACTCCTTTAGGGACACAGGATTCCATGATAGACTTGTGAGTATAGGGGCAAGGTTTGAGAGTCTCGAGGTTATGCTTTGGGTTCTGTGGAAATTAAGGACTGACAATGCTGAGAAATTGTGCATTGGGGAAAAAAAGTTCTCTTGGGCTTTGCTAGGAAGTGTTATACGCATAAGCCTGGATAAAATATCTAAAGTGTGGAGACATCATTGGATTTTAGGTCATCGGATTTTATGATAATTAGAGAACATGTGGAGAAAATACGTTGAGTGGAAATGCACTAAGTGATAGGGCTAGTGGAACCTGAAGGTGTTGTGAAAGAAACACTGTGAGGTTTTGGCACCGCAAGTTGCTAGGTTGTGCATATTGTTATGTGTTTTGTGCGATTTATTTTAGTCACTTTTTCCATCGCAGGGACCCTTAGGTATGGAACTAAGGGAGTATTTTGAGGATCTCATATCCATAATAAAGGTGGGGTAATATCGGGGAGAATCGAATGGTAATGAGTAAGTCATAAAAAATATTTGGAGGATATAGACACGCCTATAATGCGAGGAGCAAAATTGAGACAAATATGGTTACTTAATTGATGATCAGAGGTTTGTAAAACTAGGCTCGAGTTAGAGAGCGTATTGGCACCCTGGGAGGAGCCATAGCCTCTATGGTGCAGATACATAGCAGATTCGGGGAGAAGACGCAAAGGCAATGAGTTGGGTATATTCCAGAGGAATGGGAATAAGTTCTCAGCCGAATTATGGAATGATTAAACATGGGTGTGTTTGGAAGTGACAGTGAGCACGTCACAACCTATAATTTGATATTATTAGGATTCGTTGGTGAGACGGATACTAGTGGATGTGTTGGCCGTAGTGGATATATATATATATCAGTACCGTGGACTAACGGGATTCTTTGGTTTTAACCACGTAAGAGTGGGGGGTTACACTAAGAGGATGGTTGTATTATACGAGAGATTTTTACTTTTGAGGATTATGGGAGTAAGTTTCAACTGTGTAGCTTGGGGCTATAGTGGATAGCTATAGTAAGACTGGGTGTTCGTGGTACCAAGGTATGAATTATCGTTTCTAGGTTTCACCTGAGATAGGGTCTAGCATATATATACGGTAATACATGTTAAAATGTGTCGCATGTTAATGTAATAATATTGTTAAATTGAAATCCTGGGGAGTAATGACATTTCTGATGTGATTTAGGGTGGTTGGACTTATTGTCGAGTGGGAAGATGTAGCTCGGGTTTTACTTTTGCACAAGGAAACTAGTGATAGTAAGGGTGCGGTAGTAGGTATTGTCTTTTTACATAAGAGTGGATAGGTATACTTTCATGCCGTGAGGAGGGTATTGGGAATATTATAACTATGGGATTAAAGTAATATTACGGACTAAGGGCTAGTAAATGCCGTGCTTCATTTTGTGCGGTTAAGCACGGGTACAGAGTGGATGGGTGCTCTGGTTAATTATATTTGCTCAATAACTTTGTGTAGCAATGCTAAGGGCAAGTGATTGCGGGGATAGTTTTGGCCGGGAGTACTAGGCTTATCCGAATTTCGAGGACGAAATTCCGTTGTAAGGGGGGAAGTATGTAACACCTTGTAATTTCTCGGTTATTATTATTTTTATTTATTTAATTCAGTATTTAGTAATTCACTTGTGTCGTAAATTAATGAAAATTAATTAATTGAAATATTCAAAAGTGAATATATTTAAATATGTTAACGGGTAAGAGTTAATTTTAGAAATTTATTCGGGATGGTGATTTTGAGCACGCGATTGAGTCCGTTAGGGTCGAAATAGTTCGAAATGTGTGGTTATATGCATATATTGGATGTAGGGGTCTAATTAGACATGTTTGATCTCCATATAGAAAGTATAGACCCTTTTTATAAGGCCCATAGGCCCTAAAACGTGAATAGGGTTTTTAAACCCAATTGTGTAAGGGTTAGCCAACATTAAAATCACATTAGAAGACTAAAGAGGGAAAAAGCTAAGGTAGGGCCAAAGAGAAGAGGAACTTGGGGATCTTGGAGAGATTGCTTCAAATTCAATTCAACACCTTCATTCAAAGCTTTAGATATTCATTTGAGGCAAGTGGTTTCAATTGTTATTATTAAATTGTATCTATATTTTCATATTAAAAGAGGTGGAATTCAATTAAATTCTAGGGTTTGTTTTTGAGAAAATTGGGGATTTCTTTTTAGTGGGAGTTATAATTCTATAGGGGATTTGAGAGTTGATGAAATTGATGAAATTGTTAGTGCTAGATTTGCTATAACAAAAGAATGGACTTAGGAGGAATTTGGGGACGTTTTAATGCAAAACTTTGTTCAAAATAGAGGTTGAAACTTGTTAATGGTGGACTGGGTTTTTTGCAGAAGAGAGAGAGAGGAGAAATACCTGGGTCATTCGAACGACCTGGTTTTTCGTTTGAATGAGATCCACCGTTGTTTGAACAATAGGGCTCTTCATTCGAACCATTCCTCATGTTTGCCAGATTTTTGCAATTCCCTTGATTCAGACCTGTTGTGTTGGAGATTTACAGTTCTTGCCATAACTGAATTATAAAATTGAGTATCGATTTAGGGTTTAAATTGAGAATACCTAACCTTGAATTAATTAGAGGACTAATGAAATTAAAGAGGTAAATTTATGATTTAACATTTTGTAATCTCGTTGTTTAAATGATTAGATGTGAATGCATGAAATTGAAGATGTAGGTTCATGATTTAGCATATTGTAATCTTATTGTTTAAGCGATTTGACTTGATTGCATGAAATTGAAGGGCGGATTGAAACAATTATGTTTTGGGTTGAGAGATAGAGAGTCCGGGTATACTTGCAAAGGAGACACCAAAATAATGAGAATTAATTAGTGTGTAATTAATTAAAATGAAGTCGGACCATAAACTAAAATATTTTAGGCTTGGGTATGGGCATAATACTCTGATTGCCTGGATTTATATATATATATGGTGATGTGGAGTACATATATATATATATATATATATATTGGTGTGAATAATATATATAGTAAAGTCATACCAATATTAATGCTATCATAGGAGGTTGCGCGATGTGGGTGATTCACCTGACTAGCGAATGCAGGATGAGTATATTCCCCAGACCATAGCGTCTGTTATTAGGGGTGGGTCCATTATGGTATGGAGCGGACACTTTCGGGGGGAACTATGGTCACCTCTTATGCGTTCGGTGATAGCATTTATATCCGACATGAGTGTGAATGTTGAGATATGGATACGTATATATAGTGCATAATTATATACGAATATATACATGGTGTGAAATGTATAAATAATATAACTTGTAAAATGGTTATATGGTATCAAGTTGGATATGGATATAAATAAGTTAGTGTGAAATATAACTTATAACTCGTATACACGATGTGAATTGTATAAGGGATATAACTCATGAGAATGCTATATGGCATTAAATAGGAAATGATTTAAATAAGCTAATGTGATTAATAAACCATAAAATGTGTACGATACTTACTCGAGTTGGGATAGTGGGAATTGGTGAAATATATGAGAAAAGACTAGTTAATGTCACACCCCATGCAATCCGACTGACGGGATGGCCAACCATCGCCGCCGAACTACGCCGGGAGTGAGCTAAATAAATACCATTCTTAGCTTGAGATAGATATGAGACACTGAATTAATCAATCCACTGGATGAATATTTTAATCTATCCCAAATGATGATAACAACTGAATGATAAAAGATCCATCACATGCTAAAACTGTAATTTAATTCCAATCTCCAATAATAAATTTTATTAAAAATCAAAAGAAATCAACTGAAATCCTCTAACAACTTTGGAACCGAATGGCCCAATAAAACTCAAAAGGTGTCTCATAATGGAAATACGACTGAAAAGCAAAGTCTAAAATAAAGTAAAGCAATAAAAGAATAACTCCAGCTGCACTTCCAAACGATATCCAATAAATCATATGCAGGTACTCCAGCACTAATACCTAAAAAAGTTAGTCAACGCACGAGGTCAGAGCCCCAAGCATGAAGACACACTACTTCCCTCAAATAGGATACTTGAATCCAGATAGTAGCATTATACGCAATAAATATCACAATAGAGTATTTTAAATTAAACGAGATAATTAAACGCAAGAAAGGTAAATTACTAACCACCCCCAAAGGTTCTTATAAAATCACACCAATATGATTTTAAATTCCCAAGTCCTACGATGTTAATTAATTAAATTAACCAACTTTTATTATTCTTCTCACCTTTTATTATGACGGCCCTCTCGTCCTGGGTGGTAATTTCCACCAAAGTGTCACACTGCCCCTTGCCAAAACGCCAGTCGAATCCGTTTAAACTGTCGATCCCACGCAATTTAACAAGGTTCCACACACGACACGACATAAAATGCCAGCCGAATTCGGTTAAACTATCGATCCCCCGCAATTTATGTCGCCACCAATTCTAATACCCATTTTTATCTGAGGCATTAATTCTCAATTTCATAATTTTTAAATTATCCCACCCTTTTAATCGATGTGAGATCCTCAAAATACCCCTTAGTCCCATACCTAAGGGTCCCCATGTTATCAATACGTCCTACCCTATGTATAGGATGAATTTCTAACATAAACCTCGACCTAGTTTTATGCCTAGGTTAGCATAACAACGATAAAGTACCGACCCGATATGATAGGAATCGCGATAATCAACTCTCACTAGTCCCATACCTGAAGGCATAAATCATCAAAAGGCCTACCCACTAGTCCCATACCTAGAAGGCATTCTAAAATATAGGAAGAGAAAAAATACCCAACAACTTGTCGTCACAATGGCAATGTAATAATACTAACAAGTCACACAAACAAACATAATTATTCAACATATAAAACTACGCATAATAGTCCAATCCAATTAAATCTTAATTTAATTATCATATCGTCATAAACACCCAATTACTCCCCTTTAATTATTTTTAATCAAATACACCGAGATTTCATCATTAAAACATCATATTTCCAATTTCATTATCTCTACACAATTTACATGAGTCATATGTCCCCAAAATTCAGTTAATTCAAAACCAATTTTTTTTTCTACATGCAACCTACACCAATAAAACCCCAAATCCACTCAACAATCCTACGTACCCAAGGGTTATGAATATTATTCAGCTTAAAAGATTTAATAAAAACAGTCCCATAACTAGTGTCCACTTTTCCTAATTAAGTTGCTAATTGATTTTAATCAAAATCATGTAATTAAGTGTTTAGACGACACTTAAAACGTGTAATACTACAGGAAAACAATAGAGTATTCATACTTGTGATTTATATGAAGAAAATCTGGTAGCACGGTTGGATTCCTCTAAAAAAACTTAACAAAGAAGTGTTCTTGAACAAACTTGATTAAAACCCCATTTAAGCATTCCAAAACTTGTGACAAAAACTTGATTATGTTGGAGGTTGATGAATATTTTGGAGAGGAAAAACTTTTGTAAGATCTCTCTAGTGAAAAACTTGGGAAAAAGTGATTATGAGAAGTCCCCCTACGAATTAGAATGATTAAATACCAATTAGGAATCCTAATCCCACTCTAACAGTACAAATAAAATCACCGAACCACCTCTAATCTGGCATTGTCGATCGATTGATCAGGTACGCCGCCTCTGCCATTTCCCTTCGTTTAATTCCATATAATTAAAAATCAAATTTTCCATTGGTCACGGCCTAAATCCACGACAAATGGTTTTTATTTTTATTTTTTAAAATCCCATTTAGAGTCTGATTTTAATTTCGATTAAAATCCCACTTTTTATTATAAAAACTCAACATATTTAATTATTAAAATAATTAAATCCAAAAATTTATTTTTCTTCGATTTCAAAAATTAATTTAAAAATACCCATTTAAAAAATTCGGGTTGTTACATACTTCCCCACTAGCAAAGAATTTCGTCCTCGAAATTAGTCGAAGCATACACATCAAACGTAAATCTTGCAAAAGAAAATAAAGCTCACATAAACCTACCCGTAGAATGCCATAATTGGGCACCCATACACCCAATCCTACGAGGACCTACCCCACGAACAAAAAAATAATATATATCGCTATATATATATATATATATACATAAGGGCGTACCACACGCTCTCGCAAATCACCACTCGATTCTATTTCCAATAATCTTCGCAACACATAAATCCTCAAATTAAATCACATCGCTGCATCGATATTAGACATACTCAAAATTTATACTAATGATCTTCCAAATAAATATCGTCTGCAAAATCAACTCTAAGGTTCCTCACATCAAGCTTACTAATTCTTAACTCGATGCCTACAACGTCCTTATCACAAAATTATATATCTCCAAGAAACACATCCAACACGTATGCTAGACCCTATACCTTAAGGAGTAAAAATCAATAAAGGGAATCAAAGATCGATAAGGCGTAAGCTAAACGGACTCACAACCTACGAGACATATGATCATGTTTTGATACCATTTGTCACACCCCGCGCAATCCGACTGACGGGGTGGCCCGTAACCATCGTCGAACTACGCCAGGCGTGAACTAAATAAATACCATTCTTAGCATGAGACAAATTTGGGACATAAATAAATCAGTCCATAAGATAAATAATCAAATCAAACTCAAATAATTATAAACAACTCAACGATAAAGGATCCATCACATGCTAAAACTCCGAATGAAACCAATTGCCAATAAAGATTTAATAAGATTTGAATAATAAAGATCTGTGAATAATCCAACTGAAAACCTCTAACAACTTTGGAACCTAATGGCCTAATAAAAACCCAAATGAAGTCTCATAATGAAAAGGAAAGTCTAACTAAAATAAAGCCATAAAGCGAATACTTCAGCTGCACTTCTAAACGTTAACTCCGATAATCCTATACAGCTTCTTCAAAACTTATCCTGAAAAAGTTAGTCAATGCACGAGGTTAGAGCTTCGAGCATGAATACACACTACTCCCCTCAAATAGGGTCCGTGAACCTAGACAGTAGCATTATACGTAATAAATATCACAATAAAATATTTTAATTTAAACGTGATAAATACAAATCACTAACTACCTGTAGAGATCCCCATTTAAACGGCACACCAATATGATTTTAAATTCATTTAGTTTTCTCTGATTTTCAAAATTAATTTAAAAATACCCATTTAAAAAATTCGGGTTGTTACATACTTCCCCACTAGCAAAGAATTTTATCCTCGAAATTAGACGAAGCATTCACATCAAATGTAAATCTCGCAAAAGAAAATAAGGCTCACCTATGCCTACCCGTAGAATGCCATAATTGGGCGCCCATACACCCAATCCTACGCGCACCTACCCCACGAACAATAAAATAATATATATCGCTATATATATATATATACATATACATATACATAACTATGAAAGTAACGGCGTACCACGCGCTCTCGTAAATCACCACTCGATTCTATTTTCGATAGTCTTCGCAACAGATAAATCCTCAAATTAAATCACATCGCTGCATCGATATAAGACATACCCAAAATTTATACTAATGATCTTAAAAATAAATATCGTCTCCAAAATCAACTCTAAGTATCTTCACATCAAGCTTACTAATTTTAAACTCAATGCCTACAATGTCCTTAACACAAAATTATATATCTCAAGAAACACATCTAACACGTATGCTAGACCCTCTACCTTAAGGAGTACGAATCAATAAAGGGAATCAAAGTTCGATAACGCGAAAACTAAACGGACTCACAACCTACGAGACCTAAGACCATGCTCTGATACCATCTGTCACACCCCGCGCAATCCGACTGACAGGGTGGCCATCCACCGTCGCCAAACTATACCAGGCGTGAACTAAATAAATACCATTCTTAGCATGAGACATATATGAGACAATGAACTGATCAATCCACAAGATAAATATTTTAATCCATCCCAAATGATGATAATAACTGAACGATAAAAGATCCATCACATGCTAAAAATGTAATTTAAATCCAATCTCCAATAATAAATTTTATTAAAAATCAAAAGAAACCAACTGAAATCCTCTAACAACTTTGGAACCGAATGGCCTAATAAAACTCAAAATGTGTCTCATAATGGAAATACGACTGAAAAGGAATGTCTAAAATAAATTAAAGCAACAAAATAATAACTCCAGCTGCACCTCCAAACGATATCCAATAAATCCAATGTAGCTACTCTAGCACTAATACCTAAAAAAGTTAATCAACGCACGAGGTCAGAACCCCGAGCATGAATACACACTATTCCCCTCAAACAGGATCCTTGAATCCTGACAGTAGCATTATACGCAATAAATATCACAATATAGTATTTTAAATTAAACGAGATAATTAAACGCAAGAAAGGTAAATTACTAACCACCCCCAAAGGTTCTTATAAAATCACACCAATATGATTTTAAATTCCCAAGTCCCACGATGTTAATTAATTAAATTAACAAACTTATATTATTGTTCTCACTTTTTATTATGATGACCCTCCCATCTCGGGTGATAATTTCCACCAAAGTGTCACAATTCCCCTTGCCAAAATGCCAGTCGAATCCATTTAAACTGTCAATCCGCCACAATTTGATAAGGTTCCACGCACGACACAAGGTAAAATGCCATCCGAATCCGGTTAAATGTCGATCCCCCGCAATTTATGTCGCCACCAATTTTAATACCCGTTTTCATCTTAGGCATTAATTCTCAATTTCTCAATTTCACAATTTATAAATTATCCCACCCTTTTAATCGATGTGAGATCCTGAAAATACCCCTTAGTCCCATACCTAAGGGTCCGCATGTTATCAATACGACCTACCTATGTATAGGATGAATTTCTAACATAAACCTCGACCTAGTCTTATGCCTAGGTTAGCGTAACGATGATAAAGTACCTAAAATCAGCCCAACCCAATATGATAAGAATCGCGATAATCTACCCTCACTTGTCCCATACCTAGAAGGCGTAAATCATCATAAGGCCTACCCACTAGTCCCATACCTAGAAGGCATTCTAAAATATAGAGAGAGAAAAATTACCCAACAACTCATCATCACAATGGCAATATAATAATACCAACAAGTCACACAAACAAGCATAATTATTTAACGTATAAAACTACGCGTAATAGTCCATTTCAATTAAATCTTAATTTAATTATCACGTCGTCATAAACACCCAATTAATCCCCTTTAATTATTTTTAATCAAATACATCGAGATTTCATCATTAAAACATCATATTTCTAATTTCATTATCTCTACACAGTTTACATGAGTCATACGTCCCCAAAATTCATTTAATTCAAAACCATGGTTTTTTTTTCTACATGCAACCTACACCAATAAAACCCAAAATCCACTCATCAATCTTACATACCCAAGGGTTATGAATATTATTCAGATTAAAAGATTTAATAAAAATAGTTCCATAATTAGTGTCCACTTTTCCTATTTAAGTTGCTAATTGATTTTAATAAAAAACATGTAATTAAGTGTTTAGGCGACACTTAAAATGCATAATACTAAAGGAAAAGAATAGAGTATTTATGCCTGTGATTTAGATGACAAAAATTTGGTAGCACGGTTGGATTCCTCTCGAAAAATTAACAAAGAAGTGTTCTTGAATATACTCGATTAAACCCCATTTAAGCCTTCCAAAACTTGTGACAAAAACTTGATTATGTTGGAGGTTGATGAATATGGTGGAGAGGAAAAACTTTTGGAAGAGCGCTTAGTGAAAAACTTGGGAAAAAGTGATTATTATAAGTCCCCCCATGAATTAGAATGGTTAAATACCAATTAGGAATCCTAATCCCACTCTAACACTACAAATAATATCACCGAACTGCCTCAAATTTGGCATTACCGATCGATCGACTCCCTCGGTCAATCGATCGATTGATCCGGTACGCCGCCTCTGCCATTTGCCTTCTTTTAATTCCGTAAAACTAAAAATCAAATTTTCCATTAGTCACGGTCTAAATCCTTGATAAATGTTAAAAAAAAATCCCATTTAGATTTAGATTTTATAAAAACTCAACATATTTAGTTATTAAAAATAATTAAATTCACAAATTTATTTTTCTCCAATTTCCAAAATTAATTTAAAAATACCCATTTAAAAAATCCGGTTGTTACAGTTAAGGGGTGGTTAGCTAGGTGGGTCATTTATAGTTTCATTAGGCGTGAAAATTAGTTGAGGGGTGAGATAAACTCAAGGGAGTGCACGACACTAATTTAAATATGGAGAGAATTTGTATTTTAATTTCTTGCATTTAAATACACTTGATAAATATTTTCAAATGTTTTGGGTTCTAACACTTGCTATAAAATATTTTCAAAAACCTTTTAGGTGTCCTACCACAGGGGCACCAGTCTTGATCCTTCCTACAGGGTGCGCAATTACAACTTATGTGGATTGCTGCGGGATCTTTACTTAGACGATTTCCTCATTCCATATTTAGATAGGTACTTTTCCAGTTGTACTATTGAGTTTGAACTTTCATATTCAATCTTGGCATGTATCGATATTCTTTTATACTTGCACCTTGTGGATTGCTTGTCGTCGATGTTACTCGATAAACACTTGTACCTATTTTGTGGCATGTTTAGTTTCCTTATTGTAATAGTTAATTTGGTTTTCTAGTTTGTTGGTTGAGTTTGATTTAATTCATAAGATAAAATTTGGCATCATCTTAATTTAAGACTAGGTGATTAGTAATTAAAAAGTTTTTCGATAGTGATGCTAAGAATAAACCAGATGAGATTCCTGTTTAATTTGGTATAGGACTGATCACCCGATATTTTATTAAGCGGGGTGTCACACTTTCCACAAATGAAACATGCACCCCTAATACCTCCTGAATTTACACCCCAGTTTTGGTCACCCTATTATCCTTGATTTGTTCTCCGCTTCTTCCACTCTTGGTACTTACGACCCTTATTCTCACCTCTTTGTCCATTTGACTCTTGTCTCTTTCCCAACTTCTTTTGATAATTAACTTTCTCTTGCCATAGCAGCTTTGTGACATCCACCACCTGAGCATATGTAGTGTATGCTGGATTCCCCAACACCATATGCCTAATTGATGAAGACAATCCCTTAATGATGCACTCCATCTTCCTTGCTTCAATATCAACCTCCTCTGGTACAAATATAGATTAACTAGTGACCTACTGGTCATACTAGAAAATTGACTTCGATCCTTGCTCCAAGTCTATAAATTCCCTCTTTTTCGCACACCTAATAGCATATGAAAAATACTTGTTATTAAACCTTATCTGAAAATCTGCATAACTCAACTGATCTCTCTCCTCCGATGTGGTGGCCCTCTCCCACCATTGCAACGCATCCCCAGTCAACTTAAACGTAGCCAATATCTATTTATGTACATATGTGCAGTACACCATCCTCAAGTGCCTCTCCATATCTCTCCTCTACTGGTTAGAAATCGTTGGGTCAGATCTACCTCCAAAGGTGAAAGGATTTCCTTTAATGAAATTGGTTCTCACCCTATCCCAAGACGAAATGGGTGTACCCTGCTTCTGCCCCTGTAAAGTCAACAACCTTTGTCTCCCCATCTCCAAACCGATCGTAGTGTCCTCTCGAATGATAGACTCTAACTCCTTGGCATCTAAAATAACTTTTCGCTGTCTCTCCTGAACCTCGGGACCAGAAACAAAATCCTCTCTTATATTCCCAGCTCTCCTTGTGTTCGCCAACTAAAAAGATAGGAAAAAAACAACATCAAACTTGGAATGACTAAGAGTAAAAATCATCAAAAGGAATCAAAGATAAGAAATGCGGAAACTAAGACGGACCCATAACCTACGAGACCTAAGAACATGCTCTGATACCATCTGTAACACCCCGCGCAATCTGGACAACGGGGTGGCCGTCGAACTACGCCGGACGCTACTAAATAAATACCATTCTCAGAATGTGACAGATATGAGAAATATAGAATTAATCCATAAGATGAATAATAATCAATCCCAATGAATAATAGTACTAAAAAAAATCACATGCTGAACTCCAATTAAATCCAATCTCCAAGATATGAAATAATTCAAAATTTGAAAAATAAACTGACTGTAAATACTCCAACTGAAATCCTCAAACAACTTTGGAACAGAATGGCCCAATAAAATTCAAAAGAAGTCTCATATTGAAATACGGCGAAAAGGAAAATCTAAACTAAATAAAACAGAAAATAAAAGCAACTCCAGCTGCACCTCAGATCGATATCTGATAAATCCTATAGCGCTACTCCAACACTAATACCTGAAAATATTAGTCAACGCATGAGGTCAGAGCCCCGAGCATGAATACACACTACTCCCCTCAAATAGGGTCCGTGAACCCAGACAATAGCATGATACGCAATAAATATCACAATAGAGTATTTTAATTAATACAAGATAATTAAACGCAAGAAAGGTAAATAACTAACCACCCCAAAGATTCTTATAAAATCACACCAATAACATTTTAAATATTCCACCATCCCAAACTTAGTTAATTTAATTAAATTAACCTAAATTATCAATATTCTCACTTTTTATGGCGGTCCTCCCACCTTGGGTGGTAATTTTCACCAAAATTTAACACTTCCCCTTGTCAAAACGATCGCTGATATGTTTAAACTATCGATCCCGCAATTTGACAAGGTTCCACGCACGACACAACATAAAATGTCGGCCGACCCATTTAAATTGTCGGCCCTCGCTTTTTATATCACCCATATTTTTAATACCCGTCCTATTATCTTAGGTATTAATTCTCAATTCTCAATTTCTCAATTATCAAATCACCCCACCCTTATTATCGATGTGAGATCCTCCAAATGCCCCTTAGTCCTATACCTAAGGGTCCCCAAGTATACATACATCCTATCTTACATATAGGATGAATCACAAAGAGAAAACCTGTCCCAGTCTCATGCCTGGGCTAGAGAAATGTCGATATAACATAAAAATATGCCCTACCTCGAAATATAAAATCCCCACGAATTTACACTAACTAGTCCCATACCTAGCAAGTATAAATTATAACTAAGGCCTACCCACTAGTCCCATACCTAGTAAGCATCCTAAAATAGGGTTGAGCAATATATTATCCCAAAATCCCCTCGTCCTCATGGTGGCAAACGTGAATAAAATAAATCACACAAAACACAATTCAATATGCACAACATAGCAATTTAATCATAAGGGTCCCAATTTAGTTTAATTCAATGAATAACATCGTCTTCGTTTTCAACATAAATATTTGCGTTCAATAATGTTAAATTATTTTACATGCGATAATATTCAATACATATTAATTGTTTTATTTTATAAGTCATCAAATTTAAAAGTGTGACCGCATCCCAATAACCATATAAATAATCCCATAAAAATTCTATATGAGAACCTACACCCAAAACCATAAAAATCCAAAAATCTAACCTACGCACCCAAGGGTTTCAAATATTAAATCATATTTAAAAATTTTCATAAAATAGTCCTAAAATTTAAGTGTTCACTTTCTCTAATTAAGTTACTAATTGATTTTAATAAAAAAAATTGATTAGGGGTTTATGCGACACTTAAAACGCATAATACTAAAGGAAAGGAATAGAGTATTCATGCCTGAGAAAAGATCGATTTGAAAATCTGATTAGAAATCTGGATTCCTCTAAAAAAAATAGCAAAGAGTTTTTTGTGGAAAAACTTGATTAAACCTCAATTAAGCCTTCAAAACTTGATTAGGTTGGAGGTTGATGATTATGGTATAGAGGAAATACTTTTGGAAGAGCTCTATGATGAAAAACTTGGGAAAAAGAGTTCATGAAAGGTTCCCCCATGAATTAGAATGGTTATATTCCAATTAAGAATCCTAAATCAACTTAAACTCTAAAAATTGAGAAGTCATATTGCGCTAAAAACTGACAGGTCGATCGATCGACTCCCTGGGTCGATCGATCAATCGAGCAGGTATAGCGACAGTTGCCCCACGAAAAATTATATAATGCAAAAATTAAAAACTTCATAAAAAATCTATTTTAAATCCGATTTTAATTGCGCTTGAAATTCTATTCCTCAAATATTAAAACCAACATATTTAATTTATGAAAATCATTAAATCCAAAAATTTATTTTTCTCAAAAATTCTACTTAATTAATTAAAATAGTTATTAAAACATGGGGGTTACATTGCTTTCTCTATTCCATTCATTGTGAACATTTTCACTCAGAATTAGCGCCGTCTGTGGAAGAAGACTCCCTTTCTATGAAAGCAATCCCTACAAAATAATAGATATAATGTCTCATCCCCCAAACAGTGCACCCCAACCTGGAGATGTGTGGACTGACTTAGCTTCACCGAGGGTCAACTTTGAGGTTAGTCAAGATGGGAACCCAAGGTTTTGACCAGAACAACATCCTTTCGAGGAGAGCCACAGGCAACCTAGATCTACCCAGATTTCACGACTGGTTGACATATACGAGACAAGGCTTCAATAATAGGAGGAGGCAGATCGCCTGCAAATTGAGGAGAATTCTCATCTCCGGTGAAGATTAAAAGAAATGGAGAGAGAACTTTTCCAGAATCGTAAATGTCGAGCTCAGACTCCTAGCCTTAAGGCGAGCAAGACTCACAGTCAAGGAAAAAGAACCAGGCACAACCCAAATCGTTCATAATATGGAAGTCGTCAACGGAAGCGCCATAGGGACAATGAGCACCACATGGATAACATAAGGAGTTTAGTGTGAAGGGAGATAGATCAGCACCCCGCTCACGAGGAGCCAGGTCTATAGGAGAGTTAGCAAGGAGAGCTCTAATTATCCAAATGAAGTCTCATTTATTAACAGATATTGAGGAGGAGGAACCCCCAAAGAAGTTTGTAACCATTAGGTTTAAAATCTAAGATGGGAAAATAGACCCCATAGATCAAGTTTGGCAGTTCAGGCAAGTCATGACTTTATAGAGTCATAATGATGCTTTTATGCGTTAAATTTTACCTTCTAGCTTAAGCGATGTTGCACATAACTGATTTGGGAGGTTGCCTCATAGATCCATTAAGAGCTTCAAGGTCCTCGCTGAGGCCTGCTTTCTTAATAACCAACATCTCACACTTGAAGATGATGGACTCACTGCTCATAATGAGGAAAATCCACATGAGACTGTGCGATTACGCCAAATAATATTAGAAAATGTTCAATAAAGTAGAAGATTACTCAGAGTAGGTTGTCGTGGCATCTTTTAAGATCGGGTTATCCCTACTTCCATGATGCACCAACCGCTCACCAAAAAGGAGTCTAACCCACTAACGATGTCATTCCATGTATTGAAAAGTATGCCAAGGTGGAGGATGTGTTCTAGACCATCCAGGAAGAAATTGATCGCACAAAGCAAAAAAAGGAGGCTACAAGGAGAACAATCCCAAGAAGGGAAACAAAAAGCAAAACGGTACTGAGAATGGGGCTAAGGAGAATTTATCCAAAGATTTTTAATCCATTAACACAGTTTTCAAGGAACTGATCTATAAGATCTTGGGGAAAATCAAGGATCAATAGTTTCTTAAGTGGCCAAAAAAGATGGGAGGGGTTCCAACCAAAAGGAACAACAAATGCTCTGGTGTGCATTCCATAAAGAAAATAGTCGCAAGGCTGTGAACTATATCTCACCCAAAGGAGTTGGCCTAGGCTGTGTACTTGAATGAGTATATAGAGAAGAAGTACGAACAAGTCGTCATTAATAACCACTAGAAACTAGATAACATTCTAGATGATTAGGCAGAACATGAGTTTACAGTGATACATCGGGCATATGACCACAAGTAGATTCAGAGAAATACTGTTTGAATGGAGCTCAAGAAGGTCACAACCGTGGTGAAGGACTTCCAAATAGATCCCGCTAAATGCCAGGCAAGAAAGTGCCAACGACTAGAGGAGATTGATTATAACAAGCATATTATTTTCATAGAGGAATATTTGGTTAGGTTAAGATGCCCACATCACTATGCGTTGGTAATCACTCTCAGTATTGTAATCTGGGATGTGGAAAAGTTACTAGTGGACTAGGGGAGCTCTTGGTAGGTGATGTACCTAGATCTATTCCACAAGATCAAGCTCTGGATGTCAGATCTTAAGGAAGTAACCGTCCCCCTGTATAGATTTGCAAGAAAGATGACAATGCCATTGGAAAAGGTTCTCATGCCAGTAAGGGCAGGGAATATTTGGAAGCTCATTAAGTTTTGAGTAGTGGATATTGATTCACCATATCACACAATTCTCGACAGGGGTTAGCTCACTCCATGAGAGATGTCCCTTCTACTTACCCCCAAAAGATCAAGTATGTCATAGTTTGGGAGATAATGGAGATAAGAGGCGACCAAGCCATTGCTAAAAAATGCCACCTCGTCGCCATTAGACCCAAGCGAGAGAAGAAAAAAGAGAAATATGTTCCTCCAAAGACGACTCATGATGAGTCCACTTCCTCGAAATAGTAACTATGACACAATCGACCAGGATCCTGGAGGCCACTTCCTCGAGACAACAAGATCTACCCCACTGACAGGGATGTTAAAAACCTAGAGGAGGTTATTTTTGATGAAAGTCGATCGAAGAGGAAATTCCTAATCGAGACAACACTATTCGACCAGAAGATAAAGGATTTAGTTTCCTTCTTGAAATGCAATCTAAAAGGATTCGCATGGGAGGATCGCCTATCATCATCTCCACGTGGGGCCAACATTCAAACTGATCATACAAAAAGCTCGCCGAACATCCTTAGAGAAGGCAAAGGCAATGGAAAAGGAGGTACACAAACTTCTGGAGGCAAGATCCATCAGAGAATTTTAATTTTTGAAGTGGCTCTCCAATCAAGTCGTAGTTTGCAAACGCAATGGTTGTTGGAGAGTCTTTATAGACTTCACTGAACTCAACTGAGCATTCCCCAAGAATAATTTCCCCTGCCAAAAATAGATCAACTGGTCGAGGACACTGCAACCCACAAACGAATGAGTTTTTTAGATGCTTATTAAGGGTATCTCCAGATTTATTTATTCATCCCCGATCAATATAAAAATTTGTTCATAACACCATTGGTCCCGTACTAGTATAAGTTCATGCCATTCGACCTCAAGAATGCATGATCTATATACTATATACTGGTCACAAAGATGTTCAAACATCATATGGGGAAAAAGATGGAAGTATACATTGATGTCATGCTCGTTAAAAGAAGATTGAAGGGAGACCATCTCAGAGACCTGACCAATAACTTTGAAATCCTCAGGCGCTACCGAATAAAGCTAAACACAAGTAAGTTCTCATTCGAGATCCAGTCAAATTTTTTTAGGTTAGCTGGTCAACAAGAGGGGAATCGAGGAAAACCCATATAAGATAAAGGCTATCACCAGTGTTTATCCCCTGGACATTATGCGAGATCCAAAAGCAAACTGGGATGCTAGCAATGCTCAACAACTTTATCTCAAATTCATCAGAGCACTACCATTCTTTTAGCTCCTCAAGAAAGAGAAAGGTCACACTTGGAACAATGAATGCTCAAAAGCTTTTGAAGGAATTAAGTCCTATATGAGAAAACCTCCCTTACTAGCGATTCCCGATTAAAGGGACCCTTTATGCCTCTACCTTGCAGTTTTGATCCACTCGATCAGCTCGGCCTTAGTCTTCGAGAAAAAAGAAAAATAGTTTCGTATTTATTGTGCCAATAAAATGCTCCTACACGCCGAGCAGCGCTACTTGCCGCTGGAAAAATTGTGTTATGAATTGGCGATAGCTTTTCGAAAGCTTAAGCCCTACTTCGAAGGCCAATCTATTACTTTCAATTATGTATTTCCCTCTTAAGGCCATCCTTCGCAAAGTTGATCTCTTTAGGAGAATGTCAAAATGTTCAGTTGAACTCAGGAGGTTTGACATTTACTTTCAACAAAGGATGACAATCAAGGGGTAGATATTGGCTAACTTTGAAGCAAAATTCATAGGAGATGGTCCGATATACCAACAGGTGGTCAAGAAATTAAAAGTCCATGAGTAGAGTCAATCCGAGAGTTGGACATTATAAGTCAATGGTGCCTCTTATTCCAAAATAGTAGGTGTATTAATTATCCCTGCAACTCCACGATACGTAATGATCGAGTAAGGGATCAGACTGGGCTTTGAAACCTCTAACGATGTGGCAGAGTATGAAGCACTTATAGTTGGCCTGTGTAAGGCCTATTTGCTAAGGGAAATCAGCTTAAAGTATACTACGACTCCAAACTGGTGTCCAACCAAGTCAGTAGGTACTTCAATGCCAAGGATGATAGGATGACAACCTACCTCATGGTGGTGAACAAGATAGTAACAAAAATTGAGGAAGTCCACTTTTAACAGTTTCCCCAGGGGTACAATAGTCATGTGAATGCCTTAGAAGACCTAACCTCAGTAGTAGACTCTGATCTCAGGAGAATAATCGAAGTGGACTTCCTCACAAGCCCAATATTGACAAAACGATGGCCTCTGAAAACATTCTTTCCATTGAGAAGGGCCCCAGCTGGATGGATCCAATCATTGTATACTTGCAGAATGGAACACTACATATCGATAAGAGATTATCCCATCAAGTCAGGGTGAAAGTTACTCGCTTTTACCTAGACCCCTGAGGGAAACATTATAGAAGATATTTTACAAGCCCCTACCTATAATGCGTACATGCAAAGGATGTCGATCGGGTCTTTTACGAACTTCACGATGGGATTTATGGAAGTCACGCAGGAGGAAGGTCCCTAGAATTTTGTAAAATCAAATAAGGCTACTGGTGGATGTATATGCAAAAATACACAAGTGTTTATGCTTGGAAGTGCTGGAAGTGCTAAAAATTTTCCCTCACGCTCCATCAACTAGCCAACGACCTGAGGTCACTGACCAATCCATAGTAGTTTGCACAACGGGGATTGGATATAATAAGGTTGCTGCCTACTGCTCAAGGGAATCACAAATACATGCTGGTTAACAAAGATTATTTTACTAAGTGGATTGAGGAGGAACCACTAGCAAACATCAGAGATGCCGACATGATAAAGTTAATTTGGCATAACATCATAACTTGCTTCGGGGAACAAAAGCAATCCTAATACATAATGGCACGTAATTTAAAAGTGGACCTTTTCAAGGATTCTACGATGAGTATATATTCAAGCACCACTTCAATTCTGTAGCATACCCTCAAAGCAATGGCCAGGTAGAGGCTTCTAATAAGACGATACTCGATGGCCCAAAGAAGAGTCTAGAAAGTGAAAAGGGAGTTTGGGTAAATGAACTCCCTCATGTCCTCTCGGAATATCATACCACGTCGATAAGACCCACTAGAGAAACACCCTTTTCCCTTACATATGGAATGAAAGCTGTGATTCCACTGGAAATTAGTCTCCTAACCACAAGAACAAAAGTTATCGATTAAGGACTGAACGATGATTCCCTTCATACTGAACTTGACCTAACTGACGAACGATTAGATCTGAACATGATCAAGTTGGTCTCTTACGAGTAACAGTTAGAGAAATAATACAACAAAGGGGTCAATCCGAGGAAATTCCAGGTCTGGGATTACGTCCATAAAAAAGTTCTCGACAGGGCCATAAGGCCATCAGACGACAACCTAGGGCCTTATTGACAGGATCCGTTCAAAGTAATCAGAGATAATTTGCAAAGATCCTATCACTTAGAAACAATAGTGGACAGAGAGATACCTCGAGCATGGAATGCGACCATCCTCATGAATTTTTATTTTTAATTTTTACTTTCGGCACTTAGTTTTTGCAGATTTCTAAGTCAAAACTTATGTTGCTCGTAGTTTATTACTTCAGTCATGAATAAAGGCCTTTTTTAATTTCTTAGTTGTTGATGTACATTATTTCCAAATAACAGGCTCAAGATTGACATTAATTTTTAAAAGTGAAGATCATAATTTAACTTAATTACAATGGCAACTTTGTGAGGGCAACATTTCTGAAATTGCCCCTAGTATTTAGGTTACATACTATATGGCATATCCCATTACTCTGCATCCCATTATCACGATCATCACGAAGTGTCAAAGATTCAAATATTCAATAACTCCAACGTCCATCTTCAACGTGCATAATCTTCTTCTTCATCGTGGTCCACTACTCCACCTAAAGATGGTATACTTTATGTTTAGAGTACAAAGTTTATTTATAATTATATTGGGAGTTCTTTTTATTTTATTTTATTTAAAATGAGCCATTTTTGGAACTAAAATAATTTTTATCCCCCACAGTCGTTTAAATTATATGTGATACTCGTTCGGATTAAATGGTGTTCTCGTTCAAAGTCTACATCAAACGAGCATCGATTAAGGTCGTACTGTTCTAAGTTATTTAAAAATCATTTGAAGCACTTAAAATGAGAAAGGATTTTCATTTGAACCAAACTTATTTTCGTTTTAATGAAGAGTTGATCTCCTTCGAAGGAGCATTAAACTCATTCGAACAACTGGCACTGCCTCAATTTTCGTGTTTTCCTATAAATACCTGTTATATGTAGGTTTTTTCAAGACTTTTACAATTTATATTTTTGCATACCTTCTGCAAAAGGTCTCTTATTTTAATAGGGAAAAACATCTTTTTGATTCACACACATCACCTCCCAAATATAGTTGTGAATCCACTTTGAAACCTTCACGTAATTTCATACTGGAATTACTACTCTCCAGTTTTGATCTTGTGATTCTTGTGGGAATCATTACTGAAGGAAGACTGCAGTTTTGTGATTCTTGCGAGAATCATAATTGTTTAAGACAAAGGTCACTTATGGGAGATTCGTCAAAACACTATAGATTAGTTTATAAAATTTGTAAGTTGTGATTTGTAAATTTTATAAAGTAGAGAAAAGGTTTTGCCCCAAAAGGGAATGCCCGTTTTACTGTTTTACGCAATAATCACATAGTTGCATGTTCTAGTGTAAAAAGGACTTAAAAATTGGTGTGGGTTGTCATATGAATTTAATAAGTTAACGCCATTAGATCATTGCGCACTCTCAAATTGGAATCACAGTCGGTTACACAAAATTACCACGTGATCCTTTTTCAATTTTTTTTCTTGATATCAATTTTTGTTTCTTAAAAATTATTGATCTTTGAAAAATCATAATTTTTTTGATGGAGAACTTATATAATAGGATACCAATTTTCAATGGATCAAATTATGCCTACTGAAAAGCCAGAATAAGATCCATATTAATGGCAATTGATGAAAGAGTATGACTTGTGTGTGAAAGAGGGTGGAGTCCTCCCACGATCATTGTTGATAATGTCATAAATCCTAAACCGTCTCTTCCGGGACTGATGGTGAGTTTAAGTGGAGTACCTTCAACTCCTGCGGCCTTAGTGCTATTTTTTGGAGCCATCACCCCTGACGAGTTTAAACACATCATGACGTTCACTAAGTTTAAGGAAACATGGGATATCCTCTAGTTGACACATGAAGGTACCAACACTGTCAAGGCATCTAAGCTCCAAAATTTGACCACCTAATTTGATACCGTCACTATATGAGAGTTCGAGAGTTTTGATGAATTTCATGCTATCGTAAACAATAATTTTAATTTAGGTGATAACATTCTTGATATTAGGATTGTTAAAAACATTCTAAGTTTAATACATTCTCTATTTATTCCCAAGGTTATGGTTCTTAACTCTTTAGGGATTTTAGACACTCTTAGGTTAGAAGAACTCATAAGAGACCTTTAGACTTATGAGTTTGATATGTTCTCTAAAACCATTAAACCTAAAAATATAGGGGAAGCTTTAATGACTCAATCTAAGAAGAAGAAAAATGAGAGAGTTTGTGAGTCTAAATCTGAGGATGATTTTGATGTAGATGTCTTGTCCTTATTTACGAATTTTTAAAAAAAAGTTTCTCAAATTTTCCAAAGCAAATTCTTCCATTAAAAAGATTTTTGAGAAAAAAAACATAGGAATGAGGTCAAGGATAGTGGAAAGAGGGAGGAAGAGATGAGGTGTTTTGAGTGTGAAGGTAAATAGAAAAATTCATAGGAATGTCCCACTATGCAAAAGAGAAAGGGAAAGGAAATTGCAAATAAAGTCAATCTTAGCGATAATGACATCGAGTCCACTGATTAAGAGGGATAATCACCACATTAACCGTGCGCCATGTTCATGGATAGTCACGTGAGTAATTCTATTTTATCCCATGATGACAGGGACACATGTAAAAGTGAGAGCCTCGATGATTGTTCGAGCCATTCAATGAGGGTGAGGATGAAATTTCATGTGAGGGAAAGGGGGTCTCCAAGAATATTTTAGTGATTTATACATGAAGACGTTGAAAACTAAAAAGTTAAGTAAAGATTTATCTATTAGGGTGTTAGATTTGGAGAGAGATGTGAAAGTTTTGAGCGTGTGCGAGGAATCAACGAGTCAACTCGAGAAGGTGAAGGTTTCTTTAAGTGAGCCGTTGATCATCTTAGGTAAGGAGAAGAGAGACTTGACCAACACTAAGTCTAGTTTTTAGGGAGATCATTAATCTTAATTGGAGACTCGTGAAAAATTGAAGCCCGTATATCCCAACTCGAGAGAGATCTCGATTGTTCTTAGAAGGTTAAGGATACTTTAGAGTATACATCTAAGAAGGTTGGAAAGATGCTCCTCGATCTCACTTTGTGTAATGTTGAGAGGCTAGTAAGAGGTTATGATGGTGCATCCACTTACCATGTTGCTCCCAAACTGGTTCCCGAGTTTGTTTTAGATCCATATGGACCTTGACCTAACTCACCTAGGCATTTGAATCCACGTAAGAGATCTCGTCCTTGATGTTTTGAGAGAGGTGTCCCTAAGCCCGTTTATGTTTATTCCCATTGAAAGCAAAGAGGTCACCTTAGGGAATTTTGCTATAAGTTAGGGATAGTGTGTCATCGATATCTTCCATGATATGCTACTACCTGAGTTCCTACACGCACTCACACACATGTTACTCCACATGCTCCTGCACATCACATGATAGATTGTGAGAGTTTTCAAGAGCACGTAGAGTATTTAGTTAAATCTTCAGAAATTTTGATGGAGGAATTTAATAGGATGTCATCTCCTTTTGAAAGATTCTCCGGTCCTATGGATTGAGATTGAGAATTGTTTACTAAAATAGGGTGTTTTTCCATGCACATATCATATATACCTATTGCTAGTATGTACTATCATTGTATTATGTTTTTATTTTGACATATTTTATAAAAAACACAAAAAGATTTTTGTAGTTTGTTTACACCTTGTATGGATGGACGTTTATGATAGCCGGGTCACAACATCATTCTATTATCCACATGACTTCTTGATATAGTTTTGAGATTTGACATCATTTCATTTATGTGCTTTATAATGCATGGAGTCATTAAGATGTGATTGGATGATTACTTTTTACATGTTTAGCTTATTGTCTCCTTTAATGCACATGTACCTGAATTTATGTGATTCTTGCACTTGTCGATCACATGTTGGTCAAGGTGTTTTCATCTCAATTTTTTCTAAAATGAAAAATATATCATATAACATAAAGGTAGTGCATGTCGAACCATTGTCTTGATTGGATAAATTATAAATCATATCTTCGATAAATTTGCTATATTTTATGCAATGGAATCGGGCTAATAAAAGAGACTAAAAGATTAACGAAACATGAAAACAAAAGTGCCAGGCCAAATTTAGATTTTCTCATTGATGCTTCGTTATACACGAGAATTAATGTCTTCAAAAAGACTAGAGAGAAAATAATTCAATATGTGAGTATTGAGGGAGTTAATAATCTCAAAAAATATTAACTAGTTTTGGGTTCTATTAGTGTGAAAATCATTTTAGACTTTGATTTGTTGATTAGATTGAGTCAATATCACATGAATTCAAAGTTTTACACCTAAGGCAGACTTTTAGTATATTAGTTAGGAGTATCTCAAATCCATCGTGCATATATGTTATGATTGTTTTAGTTAATTTACCTATCGAATTTGTTCACACCCATTCCTTATGCTTTCACGACTTGGTTATCTTAGGGTTAGTTCACGGTGTGTGTTGTATTAGTACATTTTTTATACTTTATAAAAAATTTAAAAAATTCAAAATTAGTTGGTTTCGTTTTTCTTATTTTATCATTGCGCGATTCTTATTGCCTTATATTTATGAATGTAAGAGATGGAGTTGCCAGCCTATTTGTTACAAAGTAGGCAATAAAACATGTTATCGCTTCGAGAGAGTGACATCAAAGACAAACTGATACTTACGAAACCTATAGTTCAAAGGTTTGGGGGCCACGTTACGGAATGGGAAGGTGTTCAGCACCCATCCCACCCTTTCGATCTCTCATGGACTTGTGTTATTGTTTTCCTTTATTTCTCCATGAAGTGTGTGTGCGTGTATATATGTAAATGGAGATCGGAATCGTCCAACTCATACCATGGAAGAGATAGAGTGAGGTCATCCATAGAAATATTCTCGAAATAATATTAAAATATGATTTATGCGTTTATCGTGATATCGATTGTTGTAATGAAACGATAATATGTGTTGGATAAAACGCTTATAAGGATCACAAACATAATATGTATTAAAATAATGCAAGAATATGACAAATGCGGAAATGTGGAGTATTGGAAAATTGAAAACTTGGAAATTTAGAAAATTAGAATTGGAAAATTGGACTCGAGTCTCGCTCTTTAGTCCGAAACCCCTATGTAGCCTATAAAGTCATCAAACTCTATGTAGTTCGCTTGCGTCATAAGGGTGGTTTTATACCATAGAACATGGTTTTATTATATGTGCATGTGTCAGGTTTGAAAAAGTGTGATGGACAATCCCGTTGGAATTTATAGGCGTAACCCTCTTTTTGTTTGTTTTGGATTTTTTTTATAGAAAATAAAAAATTTGAGATGTTAATGAGTATGAACTAAGTAAAAACAAGATTACGAATTTAATGTAATTAATGCAAAAATAGGAAATTTAAAGAGAGAGAGAAGGATTTTGGACCTTCTTTGAGGAATTAAAGCTTGATCTTGATCCTGGATGAACTCCCTTGAATGTTGAGATGAATGCTGGATGAGAGAGAATGAGATTTTTCTAATTTGGGTATGAAAAGAAAGATAATGTAAGATGTAAAGGAATTTCACATAAGGAAACTTCGTTGATTGTAAGAGAATGTTGCTGAGATCACTGATGCTGATGGATCTGAGGTGTGATTTGAGAGTGAGGTCATGACCTCTATTTATAGGGTAAGGGGTGTCGATCGGCATGGTCCAAGCCCTGCCAATTGACATGTAAACTTAGATACACTGTCGATAGGTAGGGAAATGGACCAGTCAATCGGCAGTCTCGTGCAGATTTTTTCAGAAAAATAGTTGTAGAATGCAATTCGTTAATCCAAATTGCGTATTGGGCATACCGTTATAAAGGTAATTCAGATAACTTTGAGATTCCTTTGGGCCACTCTCGATTTTGAAAGTTGACTTTGGGTCAAACATGGCTCAAAAGCGCTCGTCGATCCATTGGATGGGAGATCGTCAAACAGAAACGGATCGTTCATCCGAACGATAAGTCAGAATCTTGAATGGGGTGGACCACTGGAAAGTTTATGTGAGTCACTTCAACATTATAAAGGGATTCAAACGATCTGGAAAGTTAACCTTGGTTAACTGGGCCTTGAAAGTTCTCGGTGCTAGGGATTTAGAGCCCTTTGAAGATTCATTGAGCTTTCACTCTAATGATAGAGTTAACTCGAGTCAAACGGGGCTCGAGAATGCCTGTTGGCCTCCAGATCGGTACTCGGAGTATGACCTAGGGTTTGTAGTGAAATGGGGAGGTGCTAACGACCTAAGGAGAGAGTTAGGGGGTCCTAGAATGTGGTGTGTACAACAAATTTTTTTACATTACCCCTAGTATATAGGTTACATACTTTACGACATATCCCGTTACTCTACATCACGTCATCACAATCATCACGAAGTGTCAAAGATCTGAATATTCAACAACTCCAACGCGCATCTTCAACGTGCATTATGTTCATCTTCATCGTGCTCCACTACTCCACCTTATGATGGTATAATTTTTGTTTATTATTCGAAGTTTATTTATAATTATATTAGGATTTGTTTTTTTTATTTGATTTAAAACGAGGCATTTTTGGACTTAAAATAAAATATATTTTTCACCACAAGAGTTCAAATGAGATGTGATTCTTGGGGGAATCATTACTGAAGGAAGACTGTGGTTATGTGATTCTTGTTGAAGACAATGGTCACCTGCGAGAGATTCGTGGAAATACTATATATTCTTTTATAAAATTTGTAAGTTAAAGTTTTGTAAATTTTATAAAGTGAATATAAGGTTTTTCCTGAAAGGGATTTTTCCTGAAACTTATCTTCTGTGGTTTGAATTCTTGTTTTACTGTTTTATGCAATAATCACCTATGTGCATGTTCGAGTGTAAAAAGGAATTAAAAATTGGTATGGGTTGTCATTGAATTTAATAATATAATGATATTAAATCACTGCGCACTCTCAAACTTTGATTATTACAATAAAAATTAAACTCCTCACGTCCTTGTTACTACCAACATAAGTGATCTCATGACTTTCCCAGGCAAGCTAAAATTCTTACGAGGATCCCAAGGTAGTAAACCAACTTTGTTTGGTTGAAAAAAAATTTAACGGGTGGACTGCCCATACACCAAGTGCATTTTTTCCATTATCTATTCCAAGCCTAAGGGAGTGTGATGACATAACCTATAAGGTAAGATAGACAAATATAACCCATGCTTGGCATAAAAGAATGGTAAAATGCACAAAAATGGAATCATTCTAGCTTTTCAATAAAATATGATTACAAAATATTACCAGTTATAAAAAGCTACTACAAGTAGCACAAAAAATTATTTCAACTATTTATGGTCGGTGGGACCGGAACTCTATAATCGGCCTCCTCCTTCTAACATTAGGATCTGGCTGGTACTCGTCATCACTATCATGACCTTTCAAGTAGTTTTCAACAAGTTTGAGAGGTATGGCGTCCAGACGAACCCACTTCTTGTCTTTATGAAAAGGAGGTCACCTATAGGTCAGATAGTCAACATGGTACATGTACCAAAGTTGAGAGTCTTTAAGCTCGTTACCTTTAGAGCATTCAACCAACCATGCTTATAGGCTACGTTCTGAGCCTCTTGTAGCCTAACTGGGACATATTTCCATCCCTTATCATAGCTCGTCGACCATGGAACTCGCGGATCCATTCTGAATAAGTGGAGAAGCTTCTTCACATCACGATTGAGTCCCATCACCATGACTTTGACTCTACGAACATCCTCCTCGAATTGAGCAAGAATTTTCTTGACATCATATTTCTCAAATTGGATCAGAGTCTCGACCTCCCCTAAATCCATAGCCTTCGCAAGTTGGGCCTTCAAATCATTTGTGTCCTTTTGCATGGAGGATCCCATAACTTCTAAGTCCTTTAGGTCATCCTTTAGCTTAGCGACTAAGGTGGGCTGATACTTATAGGCCTTGGTCATCTTCGTCAAGGCCTTATGAACAGACAAAAATTCTTGGTAAGCCTGAGCACTTACGCCTTGGCCAAGAAAGTTATCAAGGCTACCATAAAAGGAGGGAATCTCCTCGGCAACACGATATAGAAGTAAATAAACATAGAACCAAAATGATTCAGCAAGGGCATTCAAGATAATACAAATAGTTATAAGAATTTTTTTCATTAATATAAATAACAAAGTGGGCAGAGCCCTTATAATCCGACCCAAAAAGAAAGAAAAAAAGTACAAAGTCCACCAAACCATAATCTAAAAAGGCCTTATTTCTTCACCTGCTCCTTAGCTTTGACCTCCTTTCCCTGTGATGCCACTTCCTTGGCTTATTTAGCAGAGTTTATGGTGGAAGCCTCCTCATCGACCTTGGGGGGAGGGGGGGGGGGGGGGGGGGGGAGAGATGATGTTCCCTGAAGAGTTGAATTCAACAGGAAGCTTGGCCTTCGCTAAGGCTATATCCTAACCCTTATTAAAGCTAGACTTTTGACTATAGGCTTGCTGGATCTTAGTATCTGCATAGGATTCTCCCCCGCCTTTCTAAAAACTGACCTCTTTGGTTGCTGGGAACTCGGCAACCTCCTTCGCCAACCAATTATTTTCAACCTTCATCAAGCTATTCTCGATCTTCAGCGAAGCTATAACCTCAATGGAGGCCTTCTTCTCCCACTCGTAGACCTCCTAGGACTTACCAATGGCGTCTTTAGTTTTCTTGAGGGTCAAGATAAGTTCATCATTAATCTTGGATTGATCTTGGTGACCATCCAAGAGACATTTAAACTGTGCCATAAACTATAAAATGGAAACACATAGCAAGTGTTAGATACATTCATAGCAATAAATGTAAAGATCAAATGAAAACAAGAGGATGTTAAATTCTCACAATGGGCAAAGTTTGGGAAGAGTGAATGGAGAGATGGTTAGGAGCCAACAACTTCAACTGATTGCAATCAACACACCCCTCAGTGACCATGGGCCATAAATGGATTCTGGGCCACAAACGTGGCCTAGGAGGATCTGGGGAGGGGATGGGGAACGCCATTCTTCTTGGAAGATGGAAGAACCATAGGGGTCTTCTCCTTCGTTTTCTCTTTGATGCCCAAACCTTGATCCAAGGGCCTTCAGGGTCAATCCTTTTCTAGAACTTGGCTTTGGGGGAAAGGGATACATCATCATCATCTTCTATCAAGAGAACTCTCTTCCTTGGAGGTGCCATCAAATCTTCATCGACAATAATGTAGCTAAAATCAAGAAACTCAAATGAGGAAAAAATAAAAGTTTCCTCGTCTGGAATCTGCAGATTAGGAATGCCATCTACCAGGCGAGCAATGAAGTTGCCGGTAGTGTTTATGTATTCCAAGGTAAATGAGGTTGATCAATGACCGTTTATATCTCACTCGCCGAGCCTTCAAAATATCATCACCGTTTATATGTTTAACAAAGTTTTCTTTGTTCTTCTTACGATCTGCTAAAAAACACAATAAGAAGCATTATCATCAATAATAGTTCAAAATAATGTACAAAAGACAATTAACTAAGAAACAAGTATCAACCTATGTCACCCCCAATTCGGGCATAAAAACCTAGATTATTCTTCACCCTCAGGCAGAGGTGGATGTTGACAATTTTTGCAATAAACCCCTTATCCCAATAACCTTTATTGGAATCATGGAGGTTCACAACCAAAACCCTGTTAGCGGTTCTCGCCTTTTAGTAAACAAGGCCACCAGTGGTGTGCAACCAAGTGTAACAGTATCTAATTTTTGAAATACCAAGGCTAGTCCCATAAAGCTCATTGATTTTGTGCGCTCTATTAACAATTGCCATGTATTAGGGACACTAAACTGGGGCTAACCCAAAAAACTCGCAAAACTCTAAGAAAATAGGGTTTAGGGAAAAATTTAATCCCCCATGAACCACAAACAGGGTATGAATCTAGTGCCCCTATTTACGGTAATGGCATTTCTTAGCATAGGGGTATAATCGATTGTAGCCCACGGAGGAGTTGAATAAGTTTTCCTAAATCCTCCACATTTTTTTCGTGAAGTGTGTTCACTATTTTCAGGTTAAAAATAAAACAACTAAAGTAAATAGAAGAGATAGGAATAAGGAATCTATGAAGACTACGACACGACAAAGAGGAGGAGAAGAAATTACAAAATGGCTTAACTTATACAAAAAAGCTCTAACGTCTTTTTTAGAAGAAGAGATAAAGCAAAGTGACGATTTGATATTGCGTGTGAAAATAAACTATTTTTGAGAAGTGTGTACAATCATATGGAACTGGAATCAAAATGGTGTTCGGTGCTTCAGTTCTCTTCGGGACAATCGTACCCTTACAAGTTGATACATATTTAGAAGATTATCCCGCCGACAGATTTCCATAGAGTTAAATCAGATGAATGGGCCTTTGGCAAGTATAAAATCCTTTAACCCAATTCTGGCCTAAATTTAGCCAAAATATTTAGGGGCAATTGTGGGGACCAAACCATAATTGGACCCAACTTCAGTTTGTCCAAGTAAGCCCAATAACTCCTAACAGACACCTGACCCAATCTATTAACAAAAAGTATTAGTACTAATGTTTATCACGTGGATAACTATGAAGTTTTTATCATTTAAATAGGCACACAATGATTACCCAAAATCTCGAACAAGTTATTCAGGTAATCACCACGTGAGCCAATAGAGAGACAGGGGTATTCCTTGACCAATTAAACCACCGTACACCCCGAGGCCAAGCGGGTTGTCATTTTTGAACTTTGAGAGACACTAATAATAATTTAGCAAACCTCTCCGTGGACGTAGGCAATTTGCCGAACCAAGTATATTTGTGTGTTGTGTGACATTTACATATTCTTTATTTAAATTCTTTCTATAATTCATTAATTTTGATTAATTGCACTCACAATAAGTATGTGGTACTGACCCCAACCCTGAATCATATTCATGTTACATAAATTCATCTTTTATGCAAGTACTTTTTACTTTAACAATTTCTAAGTTACAATTCCATGTATATGTCACTAGTATAATCACAATGTATAAGTAAATAGAACCACATAGTCTAATATCCAATTAAGTATACCCCACTCATATCCAAATCATATATGGCTATACACAACTTGAAATCCATAGTACAAAGGCCTATTCCTATTGTCTTCGATGATTACTCGTGACACAACTAGTTATAGATATAGGACGTTCCAACCTTATAGCCTCAAAACAACATCAAATGGAAATCACTACATCATCACACCAGATGTATGACCCCATATCTAAGTATATACAAGAGGATCCAACCACATTGTCCCAACATGGGAGATGAATTCCTCAGTACGTAGGATCGGGGTATATAGGACCTAGGAAGAGCCCGTCTCAATTATCAAGATTCCACATGTGTTGAATGTCATACATTCCCCATTAAATACCTACTAGTAGGTTACCCATGAGGACACACGCCCCTAGTATGATTCACATAATCCAAGTATTATACGATTTTAATACTAACCGATTATATAAGTTTTAGTCCAAACCTTAAGGTTACTAAAAGTAGATGTCGTCCTGCAAACCTACTAGTTTTATAACTATTTTAATTTTTAAAAGTACCCAAATTAAACCCATTTAAAAACCCAATTTAAATGCCTCTAAAATGACCAGACTCGAAGCAACACCTAGGCCGAGTGCCAGGTCCTTCTTCCTTATTTCACCTATAATGACCCTAACCAAAAACCTTTAAAATATACAATCTTTATTCATCAACAATAACCCATATGCAATTAACATAATTTCAAGAAACCAATTTCTATTAGTTTTATATGGTTTATAACACCATTAAGGGTTTAATTACATAAATTATTAAACTAACCCTAAGTTCATCTTCTTGAAAAGAATGGGTTCAATTTACCTAATATTTCTAATTAATTGACAAAATAAAATTTGGGCTTTTACAGATTACAACCTTTATGATTCATATTTAATGATTTTGATATCATATTGCAAGGATTTTTAGATTAATTTGTTCATTCATAAACCAATTTTATCTATTCATTAATAACATAAACTAGGGTTCTAATTTTATTAATTCTAATTATGAATTCATGTTTGATTATGAACTAAAATTAGAATACATGATTATATATAAAGATTCAAATATATAATTACTGCTATAACACAGATAAAATCATATTTCTATACAATGTTAACTTTCCTTAGAATAATTGTATAAAATCAATCCCCAAATCTCCAAGCTTCGATTTCTTCCTCTTCTTCCTTAGAATATAGGGATTTTCTAATTTGTATTATGTGATTTAAGTTAAGTTAATTGGTATAATATGTTAATTAACCCTAAATTTAGGCTTAGGCTCCAAATTAGCCTTAATCTAAAAGGCTCAAAACAAGCTCCAAATGTCCTATAACGTGGCCCGACCCATATACGAACCCATTTGACCAATATTTCACTGTTTTTAACTCAATCTAAAATTTTTAAACGTTTGATCAACCAACCCAAAAGTGAACATGTTCTGTAAGTCAATTATTTATTAAGTTTATTATTTAGTCGGTACCTGTAGCATACTTTTAAATCTCAATTAATAATTAATTAATTACAAGTAAATATTATAAAAAACTACTTCACGATCGGTGGGACCCAATGTTGAATGAACAATCCAAATAAGGAAACCCCCGATACTTATCTCTTTGACCGTTCCATAGCTATCCATAATATTAAGTCACTTAGATATTTTACGTAATAAATTATTATGATATCGCCAATTACTATAATAATATCTCACACACCAACATAACTAAATTTCGTAACACTACATATGTAACAAGTAAATTAACTGAATGACATACCGGATGTCATATAAAATATTTAAATAATAAGCAACTAAAAATGAATTAAGTAATTAAATAAATGTCATAAAAATATGGGATATTAGAGACTAATTAAATTGGGTTTAATTCCTAACTTTGAAACAAATGATACACATAAATTTGAAGTTTGTGATGAATCCAAATTTTTTGAGAAACCTTTTCATTCTATTGAGAGAAGCACACGACCTTTGGAATTAAATCAATATCACACTTATGGCATTAAATATATTAAAATTAAAGGCGGCAAAAAATACTTTGTCACATTCATTGATAATTATACAACATAATTCTATGTTTATTTACTTCGTAGCAAAGAGGAAGCATTTGAAATGTTTACTATTTATTAAACCAAAGTTAAAAATCAACTTAATAAAACCATTAAGATTAAAAGTTATGGTAGGGTAGGGAAAAAGTATTATCTTAAAACAGTGGTGTATATCTTATATGAGGTAGTTCCAAAAACCCTTTTTTTTCAACTGTTGACATGATGGAAACCAAGTTTAAGACACATGCACAATCAATGATGCCAAACGTGAGAAAGGATTCTTAATCAAGAAGAAAAGAAACGTGACTCCAAAATAATATAAGTTTCTATACGGGGTACCCAGAAATTAAAGGGGTATATGTTTTACCGCCCTAACATTAATATGAGAATAGTTGAAACTGATAATGCTAAATTCCTTAAAAATTGTTAAGTTGATGGGAATGATAAAATTAAGGATGTGATCATTCAAGAAGTTCAGATAGAAATTCCCTTAAATTGAGTTCATAACTATTCAGTATTCCTAAAAAAATGGATCAGTTAACAAAAATGAAGAAGTGAATAATGAACAACCCATGATGAAACCACATAATGAGCCACATAATAAGACTATGACCAATGAACCCAAGGCACCACACTAAGTAGCGTTAAAAAGATTCAAAAGGAAAATAAAACTACCTTATTCTATATGATTATGGTGTATTTACAAGAGTTAGAATTTAACATCAAGAATATTGATGATTCCGTTATATATGAAGAAGATATTTGTAGTGATAATTATGCTAAGTGGGTTGATGCCATGAATGATGGAATTAAATCTATGGAGATTATTGAAGTTTAGAAGTTTGTCAATTTTATCAAATAATTATGTGTAAGTGGGTTTATATGACCAAACAAGATTAAAGGGAAATATCGAACAACATAAAACTACATTTATTTTTAATTAACGAGCAGACTCTGACTATAATAAAACCTTCTCTCTATGAAGGATTATATAAGAATTATTTTGGCATGGGTGGCACATTATGATTTAGATTTGCACCAGATGAATGTTAAAATAAGCTTTCTAAATGGGAGTTTAGAAAAATAAATCTATATGGCACAACCAGAAGACTTCAATCAAAAGGGGAGAGGAGGATATGGTACGTTTGTTGAATAAAAAAACTACGGACTTAAAAGGATTCTCGTCAATGTTATATTAAGTTTCAATATTCCATTACTTCCTTTATATTTAAAGAAAACACTATATGTGCCTATACATCAAGATCAATGGGAGTCATTCTGCTAGTATATGTTGATGGCTTACTTTATGCCGGTAGTGATCTTGGTTTGTTATGTGAAATAGAGGTTTTTCTTTATCAAAATTTTGAAATGAAATATATGAGAAAGAAGTTCAACGTGATAGGGATATAAATATTTCATAATAGATCACATGGATGATTGGAATTATCTCAGGAAGCTTACATTAACAAAGTTATAGAAATGTTTACTATGTATAAATGAAATCCCTATGTCATTCCAATTCAGAAGGAAAAGATATTTAACGTACAACAATGTCCTTAAAATGAATGGGAATAAGAAAGTATGAAATATGTTCCTATGCTTCAATCATGGGAAGTTTAATGTATGTACATGTTTGCGTAAGGACAAACATTAGTTTTGCAGTAGGGATGCTAAGCAGATATCAAAGTAAATCTAGAATAAATCATTGGAAAGCAAAGGAAGTGTTATGATACTTACAAAGGAATAAATATAATATAATCACATTGAAGAAGACTGATAACCTTGAAGTGATTAGTTATTATGTCTTGAATTATGGAGGATGTGCGGATTGCAGGAAGAGAACTTACGATTATGTATTCCTTCTCGTAGAAGGGGAATTTCATGGAAAGTGATAAGTGAAGTGTTACATCATCTTTATACATGGAGGTTGATTTAGTAGCATGTTTTGAAGCTATGAATTATGGATTACGGTTGCAAAATTCTATCTCGGGCCCGAGTATTATGTTAACTATTTCCAAGCCACTAAAAATATATCGTGATAATTTCGTAACACTTTTATTTTCAAAGAATGGATGGTATTCCAAGGTAGATAAGCACATTGAGATGAAATATATATCTATTAAAGAATAAGTTCAGAATTGATGATTGTCAATTGAACACAAAAGTACAAATGTTAATATAGTCGATCCATTTACTAAAGGATTACTACCCAAGAACTTTTTGAAACATGTTGAACATATGGTTATTGAGTGTATTCATTAAAATAATGAGATTAGGGATTACTTAGTTCTTATGTATTTGACACCATACCTGATATCAATAAACTTGTTTATCTAAACATTATTTTTATTCTTGCAATACGTGTTTACATGCACGTATGTTGGTGAATATGATCGAAATAGTATTTTCTAAGACAGTTATTGGACCATAATAATAGCCCTTATTACAGACATTGCTAAATAAATTATGGGTCATTTAAGGTTTAACCCCCATTTAATTCCTGATACTGAGTCAAGCCCTCGTAAATTGACTTTCTTAAGGTTTGACCCCCATTTCTAACAGTCCGTCCAAATTGCCGTTAACCCACATGGTTTTTTTACATTTATCCCCAAATTGCCCCTAATTACTGCTGGGCATTACTTGCCGTTATTCAACCCTTTCTATTTAAGCCCCACGCTGCTATTCTTTTTCTCACCAAAATGGGGGGAGGCTCTACTTCATCCTCCAATGTAATTGCCGTAATATTTTTTTTGCTAATTTTTGTTAGTTTATTAATTTCAATTATTAATGTGTAGTTTATTTTAATTTTTGCAGGTAGTTTGCCAACTTTGTGATGAAAGTGGTCATGTAGCTAAATTTTGTCCGTCATTGCCAAAAAGTGAAACGCAACAAGATGTGAAGAAAGACGTATTTTTGAATGTGGAGAAGAAGGCCATCGGGTGAAACATTGTCCGTGGAAGAATAGTAAGTGTCCAAATGGTTGCAAGACACCAAGAAATTTATGGACGTCTAGGAAAGAATGGAGTTACGAAAAAAAAATCTCAAATGTGTTGATTGTGGTAGTTTCGAGTGGCTTGACACCGCTGAAGAGAAACGTCCACATATGAATTTGAAAGTGAAGTTAGAAGTGAGTTTAGATGATTTATGTAATGGTTTTAAAACTAGTGTGAATTTTAATGTTTGATTTCATAATTTATATAAGGATATCAATGGTTTTAATGATATTTAGATGTTTAATTTTGACTTGTGTATTTAATTGTATATCCAGCACATTGTAGACAACAAAAAGTAAGTCAACATCCAATAACATTCATTAACAACTTTGCATCCAAAAGTACATCCAGTTAACATCCACATTACATAACAACCCAAAACAACTTAAATACACCCAGTTAGTATCCAAAAGTAGATAAAAACATCCAAAACAAGTTAATTGTTCCAAAACAAGTTGATAACAGCTTAGTTGTCATGTGGTGGCATTGTTTTCTTCTTCTTTGTGCCTCCTCTAAGACCAAGTCTAGTCTTCTTAGGCTTTGGAATTGGAGGGATGACCAGTTGAGGCTTTGTAACCTGAGATTCTTGAGTTGTAACTTTGGATCTATGATCTTGTGATTGGTTACTTGGTCCCTCTTTTTCAAATCTTGGTTTCACTTTCCTTCCTCTTGCATCAGTTGAAGGCTTTCCCTTGCAATTATTTTTGTTTTGCCCATATTCCCCACATTTTGTACATTTCTTGGACTTCTTTCTTGGTGGAACTGGTCCCTCATCTTTTCCTCTTATCCTCTGAGTCCTTGGTCTTCCAGGAGGCCTTGTCAGTGGTGGTGGTTCCACTTTGTGCTCAGGCTGTGGCCAAAATCTTAAATCATCTGTTTGGTGGACATAACCTGCTGATGTAGCCTTTTAAGCTTGCACAGTAAATAGTTGAGTGCAATACCTGCAATAAAAGACAAAATATGTAGTCAATCAATTTGAATTTCCTATTCAATCAAAGATACACATATGCAATTAAATATGAACTTACATATCCCATGGATCCCTCTTTGTTAGTATAATTATTGTGGTATACACAAATGGGATGCCTGACAATTTCCATTTGTGACATCCCGACTAATTAAATACCGGGTAGCTACTCCTTTATTCAAATTAATACAAAATGTCAAGTTGGTTCAGTTCATAGCATCACTGTCGAAAACATTTTTAAACAATTACTAGCCACCTAATATTTAAAAAGTGAGTTGCCAAAGTTTATTAAATTAAATTAACATGCAACCAATTATTAAGATAACCATACAACATCCACATCATAACCACAACAAAATACTGGAATAAATAAAATGAGTCTAAAGTAACACTCCCATGAATAAATCAAATACTGAATAAAATCCAATACAAAAGTCTGAATAAGTAAATGAATCCAAAACTGAGATAAAACTGAAAGTTGAGAATGCCATCTCTAAATGGAAATGGGCGACATGACCCAACAGACGAGTAACCCTAAATAGAATCAAGTGAATAATGTGAAGGCGTCTAATACTGAGATCCTGTAACTTCCACAGCAGCTACAACACGTCAATGTAATGGAACTCCTATGCTTGGCGTCCCTGTGACTGGGCACCTAAGAGGTTTTTTCAAAACAGATTTGGAAGCAAATAGATCAGATCCCAAGGTGAAAGTAGTTTAAAAATATAGCAAGTTTAATTGCATTAAATAGTAAATATTATATACATGTTAGTTGCGTACTCTCACATGAGTTTCTCACCTCTCAACTAACGTGCATGCTTAACGTATACCTTTAACCCATCCTATTTATGCAACTATCTAACTAGTCCGTACAAACCCTTGCTTTCACATCCTAATGTAACACCCCTCCCGCCCGGGGAGAGCGAACGGAGCGCTAATGCGATAAAATAAATCCAAATTCACAAATCACAAGGTATGGAGCATCTAAATAAACCCACAATAATATAAATCCACTAATCTCAATCTCTTCAAATTAAATACCAAATCTCTCGAATTACATACAACAACTAACTCGAAAAATAAATCCCCAATGCTCTATACATCAAAAATAAATACAAGTCTTCTCATCTTGTATTAAAATTCTTCCCAAAATAATCCACGATAAAGTCATCCCACTCAAATTCAAAGCGCCCAAAATCCGCGCTAACCCGCCACTAAAAGAAAATATGGGGAAGTACACAATACGACAAGAAAGATGCTTAACAAATATATGTTAGCGATGAATAAAACGTAACAACACGAGTACGAATATTCAAATCGAAATGCAAATCTCAAAGCATTTATCAATATAATTTCTCAACAACACATCAATGGGTAACCAGGCCTCACCCCATTCGCATATGCTTTATCAAGCCATAGCCGGGAATAGGTATTTTGGCGGGTTCACAACATCCGTGCCATATTAAAATCTCATGACAACGTGCTCATCAACAATATAATGATACCACATGAATCAAAATAATTTCAACAATTATTTTCCAGATTTCAATGAATTTATCAATTCAAATATGAGTTGAATTAAACAAGAATTGAAAGAGAATGACACTCGCGAGATTTAAGGAGCATATTGTGTAAAACCCCATACCTCAAACCATGATGAGAAACCAACGATCACATCCTCAAGATCAACACAAAAGATCTACAAAATCTCCTCCAAGAACCTTTAACAAAATAGCCCCAAGAACACCTCTAATCTAAGGTTGGAACTCACAAATCTCAAGGGTCAATCTGTATATAAAAAGAAGAGGAATATAAAATATATTTGCTGCTAAAAAGTTATGCCAAAAGTAGATCAAAAGGGTTGCCCACGACTTCCTTTTATAATGCAAAGAAATGAAGAGTTGGAATCCAAAAGACTCCTTTAAATAAGGCAAAGAAATTAAGAGTTGGAAGTCAAAACAACTCTTGACAATTACTTAATGTTCACGAAATCTGGGGAGGTCAATCGATCAATCTTGGGGAGGTCAATCGATCGGTCCTGGAAGTCGATCGATTGACCTCCCCAGATTTCGTGAACCTTAAGGACTGAAGATTGATATATCCTTTCGAGAAGTTTGATATAATATCGGCTAATTGCACACACTAAGATGTTTTTTAAATTGTGAGAATTTTTTCATAAAATGTGTTTTAAAAACCTTTTGAAGTATTGAAGAATTTTTTTGAGTTGTGTTTTTTTTTTGACTTTTTTATTTTGAGGCATTATAACGGACATAATATATAACATATATTCCATGCTTTACATCTATTCCGTCATATATAATATATATAATAATAATTCCATGCTTTACATCTATTCCACGTTAGATGTTTTACACTAATTTAGACATATTTATGTGTGTATGTGTATATGTGTGTGTATATATATGTGTGGTGGTGTGTAGTGGGGGAGGGGGGCAGGGTGTGTGTGTGTGGGGGGGGGAGGGGGGGGTGTACGTGTACGTGTATGTGTTCATGTGTGTGGTGGGGGTGGGGTGAGGGGGTGGGGGCAGGGGTGGTGGGAGGGGTGTACGTGTACGTGTGCGTGTGCATGTGTGTGGTGGGGGTGGGGGGAGGGGGGTGGGGCAGGGATGGGGGGTGGGGTAGGGGTGTGTGTCTTTGTGTACTAATAATTCCATGCTTTACATCTATTCCGGCATATACAATATATATAATAATAATTCCATGCTTTACATCTATTACACGTTAGATGTTTTCAACTAATTTAGACATATTTATGTGTGTGTATGTGTGTATATATGTCTGTGGTGGTGTGTGGTGGGGGTAGGGGGTGGGGTGTGTGTGTCTTTGTGTACTAATAATTCCATGCTTTACATCTATTCCGGCATATATAATATATATAATAATAATTCCATGCTTTACATCTATTCCACGTTAGATGTTTTCAACTAATTTAGACATATTTATGTGTGTATGTGTATATGTGTGTGTATATATGTGTGTGGTGGTCTGTGGGGGGGGGGGGGGGGGGGGGAGGGGGGCAGGGGGTGTGGTGGGGGGATTGGGTGGTGGTGGGGTTTGTGTACTAATACTTCCATGCTTTACATCTATTCCGGCATATATAATATATATAATAATAATTCCATGCTTTACATCTATTCCACGCTTTATATCTATTCCGGCATATATAACATTTTTTTACAGAAAATGTCTCCTTCAGGTATTAAGGCGAAGATGATGATGCTGTTTATGATGATGTCGGTGGTAGCGGAGGCGACGAGGGCTCCTCGGCCCCTAGGCTCCCCAAATATGAAAAATTTGAGATTACCATCGAGAACAAATCAGAGCTATTAGCGAGATCCCTCGAGCTGCTAAACACGGTCATCGGCCCGGGGTTTATGAGTTGGAAGGAGGTGCCATATGAGCTCAAGTTAGCAGTTTGGGCGGCACTACAGGTAATATATTTATATTTATATGAATATTTCAATTTCAATTTCAATTTCAATATCAATTTCAATTTCAATTTCAAATTCAATTTCAATTTCAATTTCAATTTCAATTTCAATTTCAATTTCAATTTCAATTTCAATTTCGATTTCGATTTCAATTTCAATTTCGATTTCGATTTCAATTTCAATTTCGATTTCATTTTATATTTATATTTATATTTATATTTATATTTATATTTATATTTATATTTATATTTATATTTATATTTATATTTATATTTATATTTATTCGCAACTAACATTGTATTTGTTGGACAGGAACAATTCAACTTGGATCCAAAGCTACGCGATTCCATCTTGGAGCAGTTGAGGGAGCAACACAAGACGTGGAAGAAAAATATGCGGACATGGTACTTTGGGAAAATACGAGAGTCCATTATTCAATGGCGTGGATCCGTCCCGCCCAAGGACCCGATCTCATTGGCACAATGGAAAAAGTTCATTGACAATGAGATCGAGGATCGACAATTGGCATCTCGCCAATCGGGGAGGGAAAATTGGGCAAAAAAGACGGACGTACACTACTCCGACCGGACCTCTTACGCCGAGGTGGAGCATAGGATGAAGGTAAGATTTAATTTTTCTATAATTACAGAAATATATTATTATTCATTATTTTACTTTGCGGGGCCGATACTAATTTTACTTTATTTTATTTCAGGGGGTAGGGAGTGGGCCAGGGGGTAAGCCACATAGGCTCGATACTTATGTGGCTCTTCGAACGAAGAAGGGGAAGGACAAGGAGGTGTCCCTGAGCATTGCGGCCATGATTGTAAGTAATCCGACAGTTTAATTTTTGTTAATTACGTTATAATTTTTGTTTACTTATTTGACTAATCATGTGCTTTTTGTCGTTTCAGGCAAAGCTTAAGGAAGTGCATGAGTCGCAGTCTGATGCCGACAAGGCATCTTTGTCCATAGACGTACTCAGCCAAGTGCTTGGCTCTGATCGCAAAGGGAGGACAAGGGGGGTGTACTCTCGGGTGGCCAAATCTACGATCATCGGATTGGAGATGAGCGACACCGGGTTGGGTCGAACGGTGGATTCACACGACGCGAAGCTGTCCCGTTTGGAGGCGACGGTCCAAGATATGTATGCATTCATGAAGCGTATGTTGGGCGGAGACCGTAAGGGGAAGGGGAAAGGGAAGGAGAAGGAGGAGGAGGAGGAGGAGGAGGTTTGGGAGGACGAGGCTCAGGAGGACGAGGATATGGACCTCGCTGCTTCTTCACCGTCATGTGTGTATTTCGATGATCGATTTCCTTATTTGGCTCCCTTCCCCTGATCGATGTCGACACTTGGTTAGCTGAGAGTGTTCATATTGGATGTATTTGATGGCCAGCGGATAGGGCGGGGGTTGAGGGACCCAAATATCTTCGAGGGTGGAATAGTTCATGGACGTGCGCTTCAAGGGATCGAGTCCAAAGTGCTCGTCACGCATGTGATACCCGGGAAGGAGAACTCCCTATTGTGGTTGCGCGAACAATGCGGCACGATGTATATTAGTAGGTGTGTCAATTCGTATATCGTGTGGCCTACTCACCTCCTCACATTTACCCAAGACATGTAGTAACATTATTTTTAAGTTTGTCCATTTTAATTATATTTGGATTAAATCGTCATGTATATTATTTCTATTTTGAATATTTGGATTATATCGTCATGAATATATATTTGCACTATCTTTAGTTTATTTGGATATATGATGTTTGAATAGGTACAACCAACGTTGTTATAACAGGTGCAAATATACTGCTGGGCAGTGGCAGTGGCCATACTGCCCAGCAGAATTTGTTTAAATTCTACCCAGGATTTGTCACGGTCATTGACCGTGATAATTTTTTTAAATATTGTCACGGGTTTGTCACGATTATTAACCGTGACTAAACTTTTCACGGTCCATGACCGTGACACGGCCGTGACAATTCTAACGAACGTGTCACTGTCAATGACCGTGACACGTCCGTGACAAAATTTTTTGTCTCTCCCCTAATTATCACGGTCATTGACCTTGACAAGTCTAACTTTTCAAGGTCAATGACCGTGACAATAGTGCAGATTTGGTGTAGTGGGTGTGACTCTCCAAAGACTTCCTTCACAACCTCTATCAATCCTTTCTGTCTATCTGACATGAATGTTAGGGGTAGCTTATGCTTCTTCAAATGGGGTGCAAGTGTCCTTAGAAAGTCTTTCCATGCATCAAAGCACTAAGATCTCCAAACAAATATACTAATGGGGGACTAACCCATTGTTTCCATCTAGGGACACTATAAAAAGTACCACTCCACCGTACTTACCCTTTAGGAATGATTTATATAAACCAATAATTGGTCTGCAGCCATTGATGAAGCCATCCAGTGAAGCTTTGAATGAAATACATATTAAAACAAAGGACTATTTAATAGGGGACCTGAACCATTCTACAACACTACCAGGGTTCATTTTTAGAATTTAATTATATATTTTTGGGACTATTCTATATCCCTCTTTGTAACTACCAAAAACCCTCTCATGAAAAATTATCTTGGCATTATATGCAGTCATATATGACACTTTTGTTCCATGTTTCTCCCAAATTTCTGTAATGATGTCCTCTGACTTGAATCCCTGGTGGTTCCTCATAGCCGCCTCTATTTGATTTGCAACCTAACCGGCATTTTCTTTTGAGTTTTGGCATTTCTCATCACTCTTACAAGTGTGTTGGTCATTGATGCTTCTAAGCATGGCAGTGTGTTCCTTTGGAATCCTTCTAATATACACCCTCCATGAACATTTGGGGTATTTGAACACAAATATAATCTTCAAATTGTCATTCTTCTTCTGCTTGTATTCAAACTTCTTCTCAATGGCACATCTTCTCATGTATTATCTGCAATGCTTTATAGTAGGCCATAATATCTTAGCATGCAAATCTATAGTCTCACTCATATTAGAACCAACATTTTCACTAGCATACACATTTTGAGTTTGATCAATGGATTCCTTGAATTCAGAATGCATTAACCCAATGCCCCCCTCTGTACACTGCTCAGTTGAGTGCTCTGATTCCATATCCTCAAGATGCTCTCAAGCTAATTTCACACTATCATCACCATTAGATTCCTCAGTATGACTCTCAATGTACAAACTATCTTCATTATTTTCAGTAAGACTATTGTATACTTCTTCTGCAGCCAAATCATCAAATTGACCCATGTTGTATGGTGCTTCATTTTCATCATCAACCACTGCTGCTTCCTGTGTGGTCTCAAATGGATCATTAACCATTGCTGCTCAAATGGATCGTCATCAACTTCTGCAACATGTGTTGTCTCAAAGGAGTCTCAAGCACGGGTGGTTCTATAGGATTCTCAAGTAAATTTAGGAAAGCCTAGTTATCTTCACCACTACTAGCAATGGAACCAACCTACGTATTAGTGGCTTTAAATGGTTTTTGTTTGGTTAACCTAGGGGACCTTCTAGGTTATTTTGGGTTTCGAACTGACTGGATTTTTTTTGTAGGTTTTTTTTGAGTGGCTTGTTATGGGTTTGGGACTGAGTGGATGGTTGTGGTAGGGTTTTCTTGAGTGGGTTGTCGGGGTTTGGAAGTAAGGTAAAGGTGAAAATTTCCATTCATAGGTAAATATAAGGTCCCACATTATCATCAAGTCTTTATCTCCCAAAATAGGTTGCATGGTCCTCTCATTCACCCAATCTATGTTGAAATCCTTGAGCCCAAACATTTCTTCCATGTCATTTACCAAATCAATAAAGTAAAGTTCATCCACATCCACATCAACTAATTTAAAAGTCTGATAACCTAGATATGTGGACCTTTCATCATCCGAAAAAAACCCCATAATGGACCAGAAATGTCTTTTTCCCAAGTAAAGGCATCTACAAAAGTTAAGCACTTATATAAGACAAAAAATACAAAAAATGTCAATTAAATACCAAACCAACACACAAAACCTACATGTATGCAACAAAAACCTTCAAACACTTATTTAATGTGATGATACCATATGAAATAACAATAAACACTAATTTTTTCTATATTTACATCCCAAATATGGAAAAATAAATTAACAAAAAGCTTAAATATAAGACTAACCTTTGTTTAGTGTGATGAACACCACGAAATCGAGTGAAACCCTAGATTTTGATCGGTGATTTATTGTTGCAAAGAGAGAAATCAGTATTGTATGTGAAGATAATTCACCTTCGTTGCAAACAGAGAGAAGAACACTCAGAAATGTCGTACATCTCTAAAAGACAACGATTGGGTTTACATATTAAAGCAGGGGTATAGGTGGTAATAACCATGTGGGTTAACGGCAGTTTTGGCAGACTGTTAGAAATGGGGGCCAAAACTTAAGAAAGTTAATTTGCGGGTTTGAATCAGTATCAAGAATTAAATGGGGGCCAAACCTTAAATTATCCATAAATTATTAATTTCATGGTACATAAAATGAATCTGTAACAACCTGTGTATTCTAATATTAGGGTTTATAAAGTCTAAATATTAAGATATGTGCAAATTGTTTAAATAATTTAAATACCATTCTCATCATGTAAAGAAACGATAAATATGATGCATCAAAATAAATGGTGAATAAAAAACTTAAATCATCATCATCATCAGTAAAGATATAATAAAAGCCTCTATAAATAAACAAAATCTCAACATAGTAATATTATCTCAAAATCTAACACCATCAATATAATTGATCCTAACTCGTTTAATACATGCCAAACTGAGAGGAAATACAAATCCAACTCATATAACTGAAAAGTAAACTATACAGCTACTAAAAGTACCTACATTAGATACTCCTATATGAAGTGACTCGAAAAGGACAACCTTATTATAGCTGGACAAAAAACTACTCCCTGGTCCAGATCGAGCACTTTAAATTTTCTACTATAATAAGATATTAAAGCTATGCAACTCAAAGCAGTCATAATTATGAATGAGATCTCCATAATTGTCTGCCTTATAGTAAGATATGCGCAATATGAAACGGAACCTCACAATCCATTTTCAGTTATACACCAGTTTCACAATAAACTAATCTATAAATTAATTTAAATCATAACCGTAACCATATCCAGACCCATCGTTTACTAGCACGATCTTAGTAGACTGTAATTGCATCCAACTACTTCTCCTCAACCATCAATCAAATGGTACACATATAATAACTGTCATATCATCTAGGCACAACCGTTCACTAGAATGGGACCACAAAGCTTAAGTGATGGACAAATAATAAACCACCATTATATTTAGACCCACCAGTCACTAGTATTGGCCCACCACTTATATAGGGCACAAACGCAAATCATCCCCTATCTTTTCCATTCCTCAATACGAATCAAGAATACTAATGGGGTACACACAAATAAAGTGTTCTTTCACGTCACACAACAATATAAAGATTCGATTTTATATATTATCTTTCGTGCATTTCCTTTTTAAGATTCCATAATATTTACTCATTACATCCAGTTACAATATCACGCTATCCTAAAGTTGTTGTTTTTTATCTCCTTTAATCAATTCATTTATACAAGGTTTAATATACGACCATTACATCACGTTACAATTACCATTTCCATATATCACCCCTATAAATAACTACAACCACATTATGTTTCAAGCTTTTCCATTTATATTCAAAAAAATGCATTACCCGAAGAATGATTATTTTCCTTTATCTTTATTTAGTCATAAACTAATAAGAAGATTACTATTATTTAAAACTACTTAGTCCGATTACTTTATCAGAGCATACTACTTCCAAGGAAGAATCATTGTAATTAACTGTATTTAAAGTATTCTACACTACATACCATAAAGGGTAATCCTACCCTATGATAATGATAGGAAATTATCGAGTAGCCAAACAATAATTTTTTATCCCTATTCGTGTCCTGTAAACCAAATTACTTATTCACCACTTAACCTTTAATCCTTTACCAAGCTCACGATTCTAAAATCAGTACAAGGTTTGTATAAAACTTCATTACCCAAACTACCACACAATAGTTCTAACTTACCATACACGATGGGTAGTACGAATTTAAGTCCTAAGCACATCATTTACAATAACCAAGTATCCTTACATGAGTAATCACTTCTTATAATCACATAGGTCATTCTCGTAGGATTTACACCATTAAACACTAAAATAAGTCTTATAAGCTAAGGGAAAATCATAAATTAGCAAGTTTATAGGAGAAAATGGCAATTCATCCTTTATTAAATCGATTAGTGCATATCTACCCAAAAGGTTTATAATCAGTGGCTAAATAACTTAAATAAAATTTCCAAGTCTTCATCTTAATCCACAACAAAAATAGACACTAAGTATAACCCCATCGATCCATAACCCATATAAATACTAAGTACATTCCACCAATTCATAATAAATATAGTTAGTGAGCATAACCCACTAATCTAACCTTTAAGTACAACCCACCAGTCCATAATCAAACTATCTACGAGGTGCAACCTACTGATTCCATAATAGATTCAACCACTAAGCACAATCCATAAATCCATGACTAAGACAACTACCAAGGGGAACTCACTAAATCAGAACTAATCCAGTTAAGTAAAAATCACAAAACCATAAAAAATCCAACTACTAATCAAACCATTCATCTAATAAATATAGTCAAAGGTCCCCAATTTCATTTAATTCCAATAATAACATTAATTTGAGCTAATAAGTCCTTAATCCAGTTCATAATTTAATTAACATGCGAATAAATCTCGAAATAAACCTTAAGTCTCCTAACCATGGGGGTTATTATCAAATACATATAATTATATGACTTTAAAATATAATTATTTACCAATATGAATCAACCTACAAGCATTATACATGAATGTACAACATATGAACCTAAAGCTATTGGTCTAATATGATTCAAATCTCAATTTCCAAATTTTAAATCCTAACATAGGGATTTATATTAATTTTTATTAATCTAAAACATATCTCATTATAATTTCCCAATTGCCAAACCCTAATATGAAGATTACTAATAATTTACATTTATTGGTTAATTAACTACATTATTTAAAGATTAATTCATTTTATCTTGCAAGCCATACGTCAAGTTTAACAAATTATAGATCTAAATACGAAGAGTTAAAAACCCTAATTATTTCCACTTGATTTTACGTCGAATATATTAATTTAGGTGAAAATAACATTGATATAAATGATAGGAGAAGATTAAATTAATATCTTTTCTCGAATCATGTCTTGAATTAATCGAACATGAAATTACTTTCTTGAATACCAAAATGTCCTTGAGTTTTCTTAAATGCACCCTTGGATTACTTCAATTCTTCCCTTGATTCATTATCTTCATCATAGAGTTCCTAGATACAGATGATTAATGGTGTATTAGTTGTTTTCAGGAAAAGTGTAGAGAGTATTAGGGTTCTTTTGGTTAGAGAGAGAAGTGGGTGTGAAATTTGATGAGAAAATAGGCAAATTTTTTGCATAACAAGATATATAAGATAGCCCACCAAAACAAGTAGAGGCCGACCCGTGATTGTCCCAAGATCTTACACTCTCGCGACCGTAGGATGTTTAGTTCATGGTCGCACCTCTCTATCTACAGTTGAGACCTAAAAACCTACGATCTTGGCCCCTAAATATACATACCACTTTGAATATTATTCTAACTTTTTCCCACATGATTAGTTCTTCCAAGACCTAATCTTTCTTCCTAAGAAATGAACTAAAGGCAAATATACCCTTGGGGTTTCACCATATTCCCCCATATAACAAATCCAGATTATTCTAGCCCAACCAAGATAATCCCACTAAACCAAAGCATCCTTATTTCTCAAATAAATCCAAATTAAATTATATATTAATTACATTTAAATGACTTTAATTAAATACAACCCATTAATAAATCAACAATTTAATATCCCATGACTAATATCTCAAATTTCATTTTAAATTCATTTAAAATGTAAAAATTCAACTTGAATTATTTCTTCAGCCATTTATTTAATTCACAATAAAATACATGGTATTAATGAACCATGCTCCAGAATTAGATTTGAAATGCAGTGAATCACAATTTATTTGATTAAGGTGTTTATGAAGAACAATTTAAGAAGGACTCAAAGTTTATTGTGGCCCTTATGATAATTTGTTAGAAATAATGAAAAAAACATAAACAAATTGAATCCAATATACTGCAAGGTATGTTCTGGAAACATTGTCCTTTAGAAATATTTCTCTACTTTTAATTGAAGACCACGAGTACACAACAAAGTTTATTGTAAAAATTGCATACAGTATGCGATGGTGTCACTTGTTTGGTACAAACTATGCATGGTTTGATCAAACTAAGACCATTCTAAAATATGAACCTGATAATGCCAAATGATAAAGGACAAAGAGAGAAGAAACATCATTTTTTATGTCCAAAATAGACGTCTGGAACTCATTTTCTAGCCATATTAGTGAATGTTCATAAACAATAACCTCTTTCCAAATGTGAGAGTCAATAGCCGTTAGATCATGTCTATTCGAATTTCTTTATATTGCACGGTCCAAATTTGGCGTCTTATCATAAGTTAATGGGCATATCCTCTACGAATTGCCATGAGTCGATCTAGCGGTTCAGATCCACCTGCTTAGGTTATAATATACTTTGACCAGATCGTTGCACCACAACCGTCGATATGGTTGACTTTGACAAAACTAAAGGATCTCAAACTTTGAGTGATGATGCAAAAGTGCGATATGTCAATTGCTCCATCGAATCTCGTAATGCGCCCTAAGTTGCCCGATCTCCCTTTAGCACATCGTACGAATGCCTGCCTCTTGTCACAATGGTCGCAAAGCACCACATCATATCCTCTTTGACTATAATACATATAGTATTCTTTTGTCTTTTTTATATACCCTTCCTCTTTGTTGTAAAATTTTTATGCGAGACTTTAGAAATTGCAATAATTTATGTTACACCCATTTCCTTAAGTTCTCTCTCTACAAGAAGACCCAAACTAAAAAACCATTTACATAAGATTAATACCTGTAAATATTTTGAAAAATTGCAACAAACCCCACCATTTTTAAAATACACATAAATAAGACACAATACTTTTACTATAAAGAATCAAAGTTGTAAAAGTACAAGGACAATAACTGAGCACTTTTGGCATTATCGCTGAAATCTAGTACATAAATGAGAAATGTCTTTCGGACTTGAACTTACACTTAGTGAAAATAATCCAAAGCCTCAACAAGGTGGTGAAGTGAAAGTATCTTGAATCAAGAACCATTCAGGATGAGCCAAAACTATCTTACATACTGTTATCTAGGTTGAAGAGTGTTATGTTAGAAAGTATATTTATGGCCTTGTCCTTATCCCGATTTCAAGAGTGCTTTAGGATCGGTCTTGCTTCCGTAGAAAACAACCACACTTTTGACACTCATATAAGTAAATCAAATCGAATGATTCTGCAAGTCACATTTATTTAATTTATTAAGAAATAACCTTCATCCTCCATAATGTAGAAAACCTAAATTAGTCACATAGGAATGGAACTTTACAAATATGTTTATAGTTTTCCATAACTATCCGTTAACTTATTAGTACAACATTGCACTTTTACTATATTTTTAATACATAAGTTGGGTTCCTATTAAATATATTTGATTTATTTTATAGACCTTAGTCCCATTACTTTTGAGGTTGTAAGGATAAATTTCCTAATAGAGAAAATTTGTATATTTCGTCTTATTCCCTGTTTGGACAAAACTGCTTGAGTGATAGGTTAGGACTTGATTGTGTTGACACCTTTCAAGCGTATTACATGGTTTCTTGAAGACGTAGCTCCAAGTTAGAAGATCCACATCATCGTATCATGTTTTGTTATCATTTCCATCTTTGCATTTCGAGGATCTCTCAAGTATGGATGCATAAATATTTTAATCCTTGGTGATTTATATTTGGCAGTTAGGTTTTTAAAAACAAAATTAACAAAATTATTTTATCCTTTTAATACTTTTTTGAAGAAAAATATTTTTTTTCGTAAGGTCATTAGAATGACAGTCGGTATGTCGTTTGAACGAGTCTGTGTACCTCATTAGAATAGGTTCCAATGAACTTTGAATGAATCAACTTTGTCCTTTTCTAGAATCTCATTCGATACCTCATTGGATACGGGTTTGAATGAGATCTAGTTTGTTTGAACGAGGTTCAAAGTTGTTTGAACAAGTTGGCATATTTTTGATAATTTCTAGATTTTCTAAATTTCTTTTCATACATATCTCGATTTTGGAAAACTTCCTATAAATAGGAGTGAAGAAAAACAATTTTATTGGAGATAAAAACTTATGCTTTGAGTTCCAAACTTTATCAAAAATCTCTCAAAAACTTTAGTTTACACATAAGTTTTTTAGGATCCAATTGTTCATCATATTATTGTTTAAGATCCTATTTTGGGCTCCATTGGTTTATTTTGTACATCTCTTGATAATCATTTCATACGATGGACTATGTGTTTGCTATTTACACACGGTGGAATACCTAGTGTGGTGTTGTGAGGAAGAAGTAATGGATTCCATGTTTAGATCAGTAAATGTTTACTGAAGTTATTTAATGGATATCGAGGTGTATATGGACTCACACATTATGGAAGTTGCATAGGTGGACTCCTGTGTGTGTCTATGCAAAGGTTCTACAATGAAGAGAGTCAAGGCTTGCAAGGGTGTCGAGTCTGCGTTGTAAGTCTATTATCGTGTCCTTCGTAATTTGATTTATAGTGAATGTAAGTGGCTGGGTCATTCGAGGTTTTTTCCATTTAGGTTTTACTCGTACATCGAGCGTTGTGTGATTATTTATTTTACTTTATCTTGCTATCACCTAAATGTATATAAAATAAAATTATCCAAATCTAGTTTACACAATCTTCATTTAAAGTTGGTTCTTAGGGTTTTTGAAAAAAAAAATTAAAAATTGGCTTTTCTTTAGACCATTTTGTATATCCCTCTCTTTTAAATTGGTATTAGAGATAGAACACCAAGTTATCGCGTTAGTTTCCTATTTAGTCATGGATTTTAGTGTTTCTTATATGTAGGGTTAATTATTTTATGGACCACCTTTGTTTAATTGGTCTAACTACATATAATGGAAAACGCATATGAAATCAACAATTAAGTCGTTAGATGAGCAGGTATGGGAAACGGTAGTTAAGGGTTGTTCCCCTCCCACATCCTTAGTAGGATATTATAGGATTCCTAAACCCATTAAAATATGGTCTGAGGGTGAGAATGAAATGTCCAACTATAATTCAAATGGTCTGAATGCTTTGTTTTGTGTGATCACATTGAAGGATTTCCACTGTATTATGACATGTAAAATGTCTAAAGAGTCTTGGAACATACTTCAACTCACTCATGAGGGTACGAGTGTTGTTAAATATTCCAAACTCCAAAACCTCACTACTCAGTTTGAAACCATTAGGATGTAGAAGAGTCAATATTTTGATGAGTTCTAAGTGAGACAATCTGATATTGTGAACTCATCATTTAATTTCAGAGAGATATTACCCAAAACTTGTGCAGTCAAGAAAATCTTAAGGTCCTTACCTGAAAGATTAAATTTAAAAGTGATAGTTTTGAATTCATTGGTGCTTCGAACTTTACGAAACTAGAATAACTTGTAGGTGATCTTCAAACTTATGAGCTTTACATGTTTTACTCAAAGTAGATGAAGAAAGATAAGGGAATTAATTTAAAACCCTTAAAGGAGCAAACACGTGCCTCCGATGATGAGTCAGACATCGATTATGATGATATGTCCATGTTAATGAAAAAGTTTAAAAAATTTATCAAGTTTGAAAAAAATCAAAAGATTAAAAGAAGTGTGAGAAATAAACATTAGCAAGGCTATAAAATTTCCTAAAAATCACAATAATAATTTTAAAAGGGATGAGTCGAATATATGATTTGGTTGTGAGGGTTATGGCTAAGGATAACTGAATGTCCCACTAAAATAAGGAAGGATGTCAAGAAACTGAAGTTGTACAATTCCACTCTTAGTGATAGTGATCTGGAAGAGGAACATGATTCCCTCATTAAGCACAATTACACTGCATTCATGGCTAGTCATCTGAGCCTTAATGGAAAATATTTCGATAAAGATAATTCTAAGCGTAGGACTTTCAAGGCCATTATTTATGATTACCAAGTGTGTGATAGTGGAAAGAGTTAAAATGAAGAAGAAGAGGGGGAGCATGAACTTCAAGTTGCCTTCGTGAGTTGTATATGAAAATGATGAAATTAGAAAAGGCTAACGTGAAATTAGAAACTAGTTGAAACAACGTGGCATAGGTAATGATAGTAGTACCTTAGTTGAGAATCTTAAGGAATGTAAGAAGACACTTAAGGAAAAAATCGCATTTGTTGATGAGGAGCGAGATAGCCTTCATGAATTAATGGATATTTTGATGAAGGATTACTTTATTTTTTATGAGTGCCTTCGTTTGCTCTAGTCTAGGAAAGTGGGGGTAAGAAGAGATATCGAGATATTCGAGTAATGTCAAATTTGATCTGATGTCTAGAAGGGAAAAGTTTGATAAAATGTTAGGCATTGTTTGAATCAAAGTTGATAATTGTGATGTTGGCTTTGATATTCCAAATGATACTGCTACTAAAGCCAAAACCATAATTTCATTAAAAAAATTCAACCCAAGGGTGACATTCATTTTGTCTACATGTGCACACATTGCGGTAAGAAATGTCACTTTAGGTGTTTTTTCTTTTATCTTAGAGATGGTCATAAGAAGTCTAAGTCTAGAGTCACTGAGGTTCCCAAAACCCAAAATCGCCATGTCACACCTATGTGGGTTAGAAAATCAAATTTGATGGCTTTACATGACAGACGTGTTGATTCTCAAATGCTTGTACATGATACTTCTCATGCTAAGTCTAATGGTTGATTGTGTTTACATGTTTACATACTAGCTTTTGTATTTCATGTTTTATATGTTTTCCAGGTGTATGTTATTTGAGTCTTTTGCATTTTTATTTTTCATTTATTGGGTCTTTTTGAAAAATACAAAAATATTTTGTTTGCCTTTTGAGTTTTGTTTTCATGTAAGAACTATTGCCCATGAGTTTGTTGTTGTATTAAAAATATAAGTGTTCACGAGAAAGGGCTATGAAGGGAGAAATCTTCCTTGCGTGAAAGGCCATCATTGGCAAGAGCCTAAAAAATTGAGAGGAAAAAGAAAAAAAATATTATCAAGGCCAAATTTTATTTAATTGATTATTTAATTAAATTAGTTTCTTCAAAATGAGAGTGTAAAAATGATATCTAATATACAAATATAAAAACGGTGTCTTTGAAAGTAGGTGTGCCACATGTCTATAATATTAATACTTCTCCATTCTCTCAAATGTATTTTGGTCCTTTCCCCCTCCTTACTTCCAAACGAGTCTCTCTCTCTCTCTCTCTCTCTCTCTCTCTCTCTCTCTACATTTACTCTATCTTTGTTTTGTCCCCCCTATATACCTTGTCTCTGTCCTTTCCTCCTTTCTGCCTTTCATCTCGTCATCTTCTCCAAGCGAAGATTTATCCCTAAAAATACGTACATTTCTTCTACCATACTCGACGGATTTTAATCTGGAAAATACCACTATTCGAATGAGGTTATGGTACATTTGATTGGAGAAATTTTGGTTAAGATTTAGAGCAGTCAGTTTGTAATTTCTGGTTTACAAGTTGTTTTTAGGAAAGGTATAGGAGTCTCCCCTCAAAACTTTCAAAATATCACAAATTCCAATTCACACGTTTTCTCCAGCGTCTCACCCTCTGGTGTCTTCTATTATAGGATTCGACTTTGCCTTTTTCTCTGAAATCTAATTCGTGTAGGTTTAAATTTCTATCTTTCTATCTCTCTCTAGGCATATTCTGTTTTAGGGTTTTACTGTTTATACTTCATTGTTTTTAATGTTTATATAATTTAGGCTTTTGATTTTTGACCGCGTGGACGAGGATTTCTCATAGACACTAATGAATTGAGTTTGGCATTTTCTATTACCTTCTTTGGTGAATAGGGTGACAAGAGCCAGGTAAACATATTTTAAATATCCTGTTGGTTCTTTCCTCAATAACTTAATATAACTACCTCTTAAGAAAGATACAATAGGTATCTCTCCCTATGTAGTTCTGGTGATAAAGTTGTACTGATAAGGGAGGCTACCTTGACAACAAGGTATTTCTGCATTCTTTTTATTCGTTATCCAAGATTAAAGAGTTAAAATAGTTTGAACTATATGTTCGATTGAAATATGTTTGTAAAAATATTCCACTTATATTTGGATTTAAGTCGAGCATAGAAATTAAGTTTTATTTTAGCCACTATTTCATGTATTGTTTAGGCTTTATGCATCCTTGGTGTTTGTGAGAGTGTTTCACTTATTAGTAGATTTGATGCGTTTGTGAGAATTTTAAGGCCTACTGATTTTTACTATTTTAACTTTCAAATTGCAATACCCCTTACCTTCGTGTATTTATTTTTATATTAAATTATTGGGTGTGGGTGATTTAATATAATTGAGAATTAACATAAGAATTCACCATAAATATTGGTTTGGGTAGAATAGTTAATAATTGTGAAAATTGCACATTTACTAGAATAAAATGGTAATATAGTCTTGTTGTATGAAATCTCGTCGTGTATGCATGTATTGGCGGCGAAAATTAGTTTTTTTTTCAACCGTGGCATATTTTAGTGAGTTATCTGAGGTTAGGAGATGTTTTTTATATTATGAGTTTTGAATAAAAATTTGACGGGTACAGTTGATTCCGGAAGGGCCGAGAAAGTCAAAATGACTGCCCTGAAGTTTTATTTGGGTTCTGGAATCTTTTTGACTAGTTTGACTCGAATTTGGGTATATGAGTTATTTTTATGTGTGTAGTATCATTTAAAGTTGGGATTACTAATAATAAGGGGTTAATAGGCTTAAGAGGGTTAATTAATCTAAATTAAAAGAAAACCCATTTGAGAGAGAGAACGTGAGAAGAAGAGGAAGAGTAGAGGAAACTTGAGAACCTTGGAAATCTTGTATAATTCGTGTCTTTGAGGAAAAATCAGACCCTACATCTTTGAGGCAAGTAGATTAACGTGCTAAACTCTTAATTGTGTGATTTATTTCGTAATTTGTGGTATGAATTTTGCAATCTTAGAGTTATATGTTAAACCATAGACTTTATTGTAGGAGTTTAGTCTTTGCTCTATGCATATGGGTTTGAAGGTATAGAAATGGAGAAATCTATATTCTAGGTGGATTATGATGTGAACTATTGTAGAAGAAGGGTTTGTCAGAGAAATAGGAAATTTTTGTAGGATTCAGAACTGTGTAGTCCGGTCTGGTTCATTTTCGGATCAGTCCGGAAGTTAGAAGTTTTTTGGAAAATTTAAGGAACCGGACCGATTCGTTTTTAAAGGATATCGGATCGGTTCGGAACTTGAAAGTTTGTTATCAATTTTTAGGAATTGGACCGGTTCATTTTTGGGGTCCAGTTCAGTTACTGTGGTTGTAAATTCTGATGCTATTCCTCTCTAGTTAATTTGAATATTTAGGAACCCCTTATATATTATTCGATAAACATGTCTATGCGGGTATGATATTGATCGATGGAGGGGCTCCTTTGGGGCTATTATTAGAGGCATATTTGAGAGGGTATAATGTTCTTTCCTTTTTGCAAATCTTCCAAGGAGTGGGGATTCTTTCGAGGAGAGTTATGGGCTAATGATTGAGAGTTCATGGGTCCTTAATAAGGGAAAATTTGAGGAATATGTAATACCCCGTATTTTCGGCTATAATTATTTTTGGGATTAATTAATTAATTGCGTATTAATTGGAAATTAATCCGGGTTATAAATACTAATAAGATGCGAATTGGTATTTGATTATGTGCATATATGATTATATATGTATTTGGTATTATAAAATTTATCGTGAGATTTATATACGGCATTTTAGAAATTTTGTTGAGACGCGTGGGACCGCCGCGTCACGGTATAATATTTTGATAATAAAAGTGAATTTAAAATCTATAAACCGTATGGTCGTTTTGAGTGCGCCAACGCGTCCGGAAGGGTCGAGATAGTCAGAAAACACTAGCCGGGGGTATAGTTTGGGTCCCGGGGTATTTTTAGGCCATACCGGTAACTTAAAGGGTATTTTGGTAATTTTACATTTTTAGGGATTAAAAGTGACGAAAATTAGAGATGTAAATCTGATGTGGATTAAACCCATTAAGCCCATTAACCAACCCATATTAACCTAGAAGGCTACGTAGGTTGTCATTTAGGTTTTCTAAGTTTCCCCAAATCAAACCCTAGCCACCTTAAGCCACCATTAGAGAGGAAGCTTGGAGAGAAGAAATTCTGCAGAAATTCTTCATCAAATCAACACCAAATCCGGAATCAAACCAAGGCAAGTGATTTAAATAACATTCCTTATGCAGAGAATGCTTTTTCCATGTTAGAAACATTGTTAATCAATCTTATATAAGAGTTAAAAGAAAACCCATGAAATTGGAAGATTGTTGTTTAATTTTGGGATAGGTTTGCATGTAGAAACATTGTTTGAAGATTTAATTCAGAGATTTCATATCTATGTGATGTATAAACGGATTAAAATCTGGGAAATTTTGATGAGAAGAACCTAGGGTTTATGTTCTTGAAGAAAATTGGGAATTTATGTAGAAATTTGTGATTTAATGATGTTTAGAAGGTATTAAACCCTTTTAATGATGTTAGTATAGCACCTTGGCATGTTTGAGGATAATTAGAGAACTCAATATATTGTTGGAACGAATTTTAGAAGAGGTTTGAGGAGTAAAAATGGATGGAAAACGAATTGGGAAAATTCTGGGCCGAAACTGGTCAGTCGTTAGAAGCAGCCCCAGGTCGTTCGAACGAACTCGTTCGAACGAGCTTCTAACGAGTTGACCAGTCGTTACTAACGAGTAGGGATTTCATTCGATATCTCGTTCGAACGAGATATCGTTAGAAGGGACAGTTCGTTCGAACGAACTGGGATCTCGTTCGAACAGCCTCGTTCGAACGAGACTTCTAACGAGCTGACAGTCCAAACTCGTTCGAACACTCGTTCGAACGAGATTTCTAACGAGTTGACAGTTTGATCCTTTTTAGACTGTTTCGATTTTTGGAGAACCGTAAACTTGTTCGAGGATATAGATATCATTTCTTTGATGATATAGTGATAGACTTGGGATATTTGGGCAGTTATGAGGAGGAATTTACATACGAGAGTTGTATTACATGTACGGTTTGGGTTGAGACGCGAGTGGTTACTACGACGTGAGAAACTATAGCGCGTATGATTATGAATCGGATTAGTATAAATTGTGATAATTATAGTTAGTGCGGGAATGCGATACGTACTACGATTAAAATACGGTATTACTAAGATGTGTGTTTACTTAGTATATGGATTGTGTGTATGACATACCTACCATACTTGCTATCACGGGAGGTTGCGTTCGCTTAGGACCCTCTAATCCTTGTGTGCCTACGGGGGGGATATAGACTGGTACCTCGATGAACATAGGTCATAGAAAGACTTATTGTGATATTAATAAGTCCGCTGATCATGGGAGCGTAGGTATGTGCGTGACCCATGTGATGGTGACTGTGTTCGCCTCCATTATTTGTGATGTTGTTATCGGTAAACTATTCCTGAGAGATTCGGAATATGTAATCCTTATGTACGTGATGTACCGGGATGGATAGCAGAGTATGTGTGCACCATAACTTAGATTGCGGGGTGCTTGTATCGTATATTTATGATGTGAATAATATACATTTAATTAATGGAAATCCTCCTGTTAATATTGTGAACATATTACGGTATTGTTTCGAGTTGTATAAGGAGTTAACTGATACTTATATATATGGCATATTTAGTAACTGAGTTTACATTAAATCCCTATTTAATTACGAGCATTATATGTTAATAGAACCGGGTAATAAGGGTAGAAACTATTACAGTCTAGCTAGTTATGATGTCACTTAGCTAGTGGTTATATCATTGTAGATGGGTACTTGCGTTAGGAGTGCACAGTTAGACGAGAGGTGAGAATATCATGTGAGTGCACGTCCTAACATGTACTTTGCATTTAATGTTTTAAATGTTTTTAAAGCACTTGCAGGTTTTTAAAATATAACTCCACATTCGGGCTCTGACCCGTTTGCTTTTCAAATCTTTTTCTTGTAAAACCATTTTTAGGTGCCCAGCCACAAGGACACCAAGCATAGGATACTCATTCAGGTGACGAGCTGTAGCTGCTTATGGAAGCTACAGGGATTTGCATGTAGACGCTTTTATCTTTTGGATTCCAGAATCACCATCTATCAGTTGTAGGGCATGTTGCCCATTTCTTTAGAGACATCTTTTACATTTCAGTTTTCAGACTTTAGCATGTATTGTTTCAGTTTATTTATTTCAGTTATGGGATTGTAGTGAGGAGTTTTCCTCCAGACTTTATTTACCCTATTGTGATGGTTATTCATTTTACTTCAGTATGGTGAATGGTGTTGTTTATTTCTTCATTACATTTGTTGCATGTTAATCAGACTTAAATTAAAATTTGGCAACTTGCTTTTTAAATACTAGGTGGTTAGTAATATTAAAATGTTTTCGACAGTGATGCTATTAACTGAGTCAACTTGGCATTTTGAATTAATTTAATAAAGGAGTAGCTACCCGGTATTTAATTAGTCGGGGTGTCACAGGTGGTATCAGAGCATCAGGTTCTAGTGTCCTTTAGGATCTGTACGGCTATTATGTTTCCGCTACGTTTCTTTGATATAGAGCCCTATATTTTAGGACTGTTGTACTCTTTTTGTGTATGCTTCGTTCTTCAGCTATTTTAAGTTTATAAACTGCGAACTTATAAACTTTGTTCTTATTTCAGATGCCTCCACGACGTGCACGACGAGTTCCCAGGAATGCAACGCCCGAACCCCAGCCCGCTCCAGTTCAGGGCATGATGAACGCCGCTGAGGTTGCTGCTATAGTAGCCCAAGCGGTAAATGCCGCGATTGCCGTGATTCAACAGGCATCGCCTCAGGCGCCGGTTGCCGCGCCAGCACAGGTAAATGCATTTCCGTCTGCTTGGGAGCGTGTACGAGACGCTTTTCAGAAAGCGCATCCGCCAGAGTTTGCAGGAAGCTCAGATGTAGTAGTCTCGAGCCAATGGAGGAAGGACATACAGAGGCATTTGAGGATGCATGAGTGCACTGATGTTCAGAAACAGGTGCTAGCTACTTTCAAGCTAGTGGGATCTGCACTACAGTGGTGGGAGTCTATTACCACCGCGGAGGAAAGGGATACCCTCACGATTCAGGAGTTCTGGGTGCGGTTCGACCGCAAGTACTTTCCGTCCGCAGTTCATACAGAGATGAGGAGGAAGCTGATGAGTTTGAAGCAGAAGGGCAAGACAGTGGCCGAGTATGAGGCCGAGTTCACTAACCTGTTGAATATCGTTCCAGACGAGATTCCAACAGAGAAGAAGAAGATAGAGAAGTTCACCGACGGGTTGAATTGGAGGATCCGTCAGCATCTGCTAGGAAATCTATCGTTGGCCACGTATTCTGATGTGGTTAACGCTGCATTATTGCACTGCCAGGACCACCGTTTTCATATGGCCGAGGGCAAGCGGTCGGGGGAGTCTAGCCATCAGGGCAGGACTGGAGGACATGGTGCCAGCGGGGCACAAACCGGTCAGGGGCAGAGACAGAATGAGCAGGGTACCCAGCAGGGGGATAATAAGAGGTTCCGGTCAGGGAACTATAGGCAGGGTCAGGGAGGTTTCCGTCAGAGCCATCAGGGCCCAAACGGCCATCAGGGCCAACAGGGGCAGAATGGGCAGCAGTTTCACCAGGGCCAGCAGGGCCAAGGGAGGAACGGTAACGGCCACCAGGGCCGGGGACAGCAGGGGCAGAGGGGAGGGAACTTCCCAGGGAAGTGCTTTACTTGTGGCAAGATTGGCCATAAGAAGCAGGATTGTCCTGATAGGGGCAGGGCCCCACAGAAGCAGCAGCAGGGTGCTCGCCAGGAGCCACAGAGACCTATGTTTCCCACCGCTCTTCCCGCACCGCCACAGATGGCAGCACTGCCACCCATTCCGGCAGTCCCAGCTCAGCAGGGGAAGCTACAGTATGGACGTGTCTACAACGTTCACCAGGCTGCAGTTCCACAGGCACCGCCCGCGATCGAGGGTACGTTTCCTATCCATGGCACTATGGGTCGGGTGTTATTTGATACGGGTGCTACACACTGTTTTATAGCTACACACTTCGCGAAAGCTTTAGGATTGTTAGCTACGGCAGAGAGCACAGTGACGTGTGTCGACTCACCATTAGGGAGTGGGTCACTTATTTTCTTTATATGCCGGGGAGTGGGGGTAGATACTGGTGGTTTGGTATTGCCTGCAGACATGTTAGTGTTAGACATGCATGTTCACGATGTTATCATCGGTATGGATTGGCTCGTAGCATATAGGGCCATGATTGATTGCTTCAGCGGGAGCATTATTTTTGCCATTCCGGGGCAAGAGATGTTTGTAGTGGCGATGCTTCGCCCAGAGGGAGGATCGATCGCTCATCTGTATTACATAGAGGAGGATACCTCTAAGGAGGTTGTTATTCCTTTAGATTCGATCCCGGTTGTCAGGGAGTATTCGGATGTGTTTCAGGAGATACCAGGCTTACCACCCAGTCGTGAGATAGACTTCGTTATAGATTTGCTACCAGGTACGAGACCTATAGCACGTGCACCGTACCGTATGGCTCCAGACGAGATGAGAGAGCTACGGGATCAGATAGAGCAGCTGTTGGGACAAGGCTTTATTCGCAGGAGTACCTCACCTTGGGGCGCTCCAGTTTTGTTTGTGAAGAAGAGGGACGGTTCACTGAGATTGTGTGTGGACTACCGAGAGTTGAATAAGGTCACGATACGGAATAAGTATCCGTTGCCTCGAATCGATGACTTATTCGACCAGTTGAGAGGAGCTTCTTTCTTCTCGAAGATTGACTTGAGGTCAGGATACCATCAGTTGCGTATCAGGGAGGAGGATGTCTCGAAGACCGCATTCTTATCAAGATATGGTTCTTACGAGTTTCGGGTTATGCCTTTCGGCTTGACCAACGCTCCAGCAGTGTTTATGGACTTGATGAACAGAGTGTTCAGGGATTTCCTAGACCAGTTTGTCATTGTCTTCATTGATGATATTCTGGTTTACTCTCAGACAGAGGAGGAGCACACCGAGTATTTGAAGCAGGTTTTGCAGACACTTCGTCAGAACGAGCTGTATGCAAAATATGAGAAGTGCGGGTTTTGGCTGAAGGAAGTCTAGTTCTTGGGTCACATTATTTCCGACCAGGGAATATCTGTCGATCCGGGGAAGGTATCAGCGGTGAGGGAGTGGGGACAGCCCACGACGCCAACGGAGATTCGTAGTTTCTTGGGTTTAGCAGGATACTACAGGAGGTTTATTCGGGGTTTCTCAGAGATAGCAGGTTCTTTGACACATCTTACTCGTAAAGGTGTGCCATTCATTTGGAATGATGCCTGTCAGTTGGCATTCGATGAGTTGAAGGACAAATTGACCTCAGCACATGTGTTAGCATTGCCGAGACCGGGAGTTGAGTATTTGGTTTACACCGACGCGTCTTTGCAAGGGCTTGGAGGTGTATTGCAGCAGGAGAGACAGGCCATAGCTTATGCTTCCCGTAAGCTTAAGCCTCATGAGAAGAATTACCCGACGCATGATTTGGAGTTGGCAGCGGTAGTATTTGCCTTACGGATTTGGAGGGACTATCTTTTGGGGGAGAAGTTTCAGCTGTTCACGGACCACAAGTCACTACAGTATCTGTTCACGCAGAAGGAATTGAATATGCGGCAACGTAGGTGGCTTGAGTTTGTGAAAGACTACCAGTTCGACATCCAGTACCACCCAGGTAAGGCTAACGTGGTAGCAGACGCGTTGAGCCGTAGGCCAGTAGATGAGGTGGCAGAGGTGTGGAAGGCAAAGTGGAAGGAATTGGGACACCAGGATGCAGTGGCCCGATCTTTCATGTCTGTGATGACCGTTACACCGCAGATTATCACGAGGATAGTACGGGCACAGGCTAATGACTCGTTCTGTCAGGAGCAGATAGTTCGATTACTTGCAGAGGGAGCCGAGTCCTATACCGTTAGCTCAGGCGGGGGATTGCGCTTCAATGGGAGATTGGTAGTTCCGGAAGGGGAAGAATTGCGGCACGATGTGATGGCAGAGTCACACGGCTCACGGTTCGCGGTACATCCCGGAGGGGACAAAATGTACCAAGACATGAGACGGCAATATTGGTGGAGCGGTATGAAGAGAGATATCGCTGAATTTGTCTCGAAATGGGCCACTTGTCAGCTTGTAAAAGTGGATCATCAGAGACCGGCAGGATTGCTACAGCCGTTGGAGGTTCCGGTGTGGATGTGGGAGAGCATATCCATGGATTTTGTCACGGGGTTACCTACGTCGCAGATGGGTCACGACTCCGTTTGGGTAATTGTGGACAGGTTGTCCAAGGTCGCTCACTTTTTACCCGTAAGGACTGACTACACTACGGGACAGTATGCCCAGCTCTTCATTTCAGAGATTGTGAGACTTCACGAAGTGCCCCTAAATATCGTGTCTGACAGAGACAAGATATTTGTTTCGAGGTTTTGGGAGAGTTTCCAGGAGGCCATGGGCACGGAATTGTTATTGAGTACGGCTTATCATCCGCAGACTGATGGGCAGACAGAGAGCACCAATCAGATGTTGGAGGACATGCTACGCATGTGCATTATTGACTTCGGGGGTGGATGGGAGCAGTACCTTCCACTGGTAGAGTTTCCTTACAACAACTCCTATCAGTTCACGATTGGCATGGCTCCGTTTGAGGCATTGTACGGTAGGCCTTGTCGTTCCCCAGCATGTTGGTTAGAGGTGGGGGATAACAAACTGCTTGGGCCGGAAGTGATTCAGGATACTTCGGCAAGGATTGAGTTGATTCGGAGTCGCATTCGGGTAGCTCAAGACAGGCAGAAGAGTTATGCTGATGCGAAGAGGTTTTTCAGGGAGTTCCAAGTGGGGGACCAGGTTTTGCTCAGGGTATCTCCTATGAAGGGGATTATGCGATTCGGGAAGAAGGGGAAGTTAGCACCAAGATATGTGGGGCCGTTTCCTATTATTGAGCGGATAGGACCGGTTGCGTATAGACTTGGACTACCGGAGCACTTGCATCGGATTCACGACGTGTTCCATATTTCCTCGCTGAGGAAATACCTTAGAGATAATTTGGCTCATTCTCACATTGCTGTGGAGGACATCGATCTCCAGCCGGATAGCTCCTACGAGGAGGGGCCAATTGCTATTTTGGACCGAAGCGAGAGGAAACTGCGGTCAAAGATAGTCCCGTTAGTGCGTGTTCAGTGGCGACATCACAATGTCGAGGAGTCCACATGGGAGCGCGAGGATGAGATGCGCGAACGTTATCCAGAGCTATTTTTTGCAGGTACTTTCTAGTTTCGAATTTCGGGACGAAATTCAGTTATTAGGGGGGAAGTATGTAATACCCCGTATTTTCGGCTATAATTATTTTTGGGATTAATTAATTAATTGCATATTAATTGGAAATTAATCCGGGTTATAAATACTAATAAGATGCGAATTGGTATTTTATTATGTGCATATATGATTATATATGTATTTGGTATTATAAAATTTGTCGTGAGATTTATATACGACATTTTAGAAATTTTGTTGAGACGCGTGGGACCGCCGCGTCATGGTATAATATTTTGATAATAAAAGTGAATTTAAAATCTATAAACCGTATGGTTGTTTTGAGTGCGCCAACGCGTCCGGAAGGGTCGAGATAGTCAGAAAACACTAGCCGGGGGTATAGTTTGGGTCCCGGGGTATTTTTAGGCCATACCGGTAACTTAAAGGGTATTTTGGTAATTTTATATTTTTAGGAATTAAAAGTGACGAAAATTAGAGATGTAAATCTGATGTGGATTAAACCCATTAAGCCCATTAACCAACCCATATTAACCTAGAAGGCTACGTAGGTTGTCATTTAGGTTTTCTAAGTTTCCCCAAATCAAACCCTAGCCACCTTAAGCCACCATTAGAGAGGAAGCTTGGAGAGAAGAAATTCTGCAGAATTTCTTCATCAAATCAACACCAAATCCGGAATCAAACCAAGGCAAGTGATTTAAATAACATTCCTTATGCAGAGAATGCTTTTTCCATGTTAGAAACATTGTTAATCAATCTTATATAAGAGTTAAAAGAAAACCCATGAAATTGGAAGATTGTTGTTTAATTTTGGGATAGGTTTGCATGTAGAAACATTGTTTGAAGATTTAATTCAGAGATTTCATATCTATGTGATGTATAAACGGATTAAAATCTGGGAAATTTTGATGAGAAGAACCTAGGGTTTATGTTCTTGAAGAAAATTGGGAATTTATGTAGAAATTTGTGATTTAATGATGTTTAGAAGGTATTAAACCCCTTTAATGATGTTAGTATAGCACCTTGGCATGTTTGAGGATAATTAGAGAACTCAATATATTGTTGGAACGAATTTTAGAAGAGGTTTGAGGAGTAAAAATGGATGGAAAACGAATTGGGAAAATTCTGGGCCGAAACTGGTCAGTCGTTAGAAGCAGCCCCAGGTCGTTCGAACGAACTCGTTCGAACGAGCTTCTAACGAGTTGACCAGTCGTTACTAACGAGTAGGGATTTCGTTCGATATCTCGTTCGAACGAGATATCGTTAGAAGGGACAATTCGTTCGAACGAACTGGGATCTCGTTCGAACAGCCTCGTTCGAACGAGACTTCTAACGAGCTGACAGTCCAAACTCGTTCGAACACTAGTTCGAACGAGATTTCTAACGAGTTGACAGTTTGATCCTTTTTGGACTGTTTCGATTTTTGGAGAACCGTAAACTTGTTCGAGGATATAGATAGCATTTCTTTGATGGTATAGTGATAGACTTGGGACATTTGGGCAGTTATGAGGAGGAATTTACATACGAGAGTTGTATTACATGTACGATTTGGGTTGAGACGCGAGTGGTTACTACGACGTGAGAAACTATAGCGCGTATGATTATGAATCGGATTAGTATAAATTGTGATAATTATAGTTAGTGCGGGAATGCGATACGTACTACGATTAAAATACGGTATTACTAAGATGTGTGTTTACTTAGTATATGGATTGTGTGTATGACATACCTACCATACTTGCTATCACGGGAGGTTGCGTTCGCTTAGGACCCTCTAATCCTTGTGTGCCTACGGGGGGGATATAGACTGGTACCTCGATGAACATAGGTCATAGAAAGACTTATTGTGATATTAATAAGTCCGCTGATCATGGGAGCGTAGGTATGTGCGTGACCCATGTGATGGTGACTGTGTTCGCCTCCATTATTTGTGATGTTTTTATCGATAAACTATTCCTGAGAGATTCGGAATATGTAATCCTTATGTACGTGATGTACCGGGATGGATAGCAGAGTATGTGTGCACCATAACTTAGATTGCGGGGTGCTTGTATCGTATATTTATGATGTGAATAATATACATTTAATTAATGGAAATCCTCCTGTTAATATTGTGAACATATTACGGTATTGTTTCGAGTTATATAAGGAGTTAACTGATACTTATATATATGGCATATTTAGTAACTGAGTTTACATTAAATCCCTATTTAATTACGAGCATTATATGTTAATAGAACCGGGTAATAAGGGTAGAAACTATTACAGTCTAGCTAGTTATGATGTCACTTAGCTAGTGGTTATATCATTGTAGATGTGTACTTGCGTTAGGAGTGCACAGTTAGACGAGAGGTGAGAATATCATGTGAGTGCACGTCCTAACATGTACTTTGCATTTAATGTTTTAAATGTTTTTAAAGCACTTGCAGGTTTTTAAAATATAACTCCACATTCGGGCTCTGACCCGTTTGCTTTTCAAATCTTTTTCTTGTAAAACCATTTTTAGGTGCCCAGCCACAAGGACACCAAGCATAGGATACTCATTCAGGTGACGAGCTGTAGCTGCTTATGGAAGCTACAGGGATTTGCATGTAGACGCTTCTATCTTTTGGATTCCAGAATCACCATCTATCAGTTGTAGGGCATGTTGCCCATTTCTTTAGAGACATCTTTTACATTTCAGTTTTCAGACTTTAGCATGTATTGTTTCAGTTTATTTATTTCAGTTATGGGATTGTAGTGAGGAGTTTTCCTCCAGACTTTATTTACCCTATTGTGATGGTTATTCATTTTACTTCAGTATGGTGAATGGTGTTGTTTATTTCTTCATTACATTTGTTGCATGTTAATCAGACTTAAATTAAAATTTGGCAACTTGCTTTTTAAATACTAGGTGGTTAGTAATATTAAAATGTTTTCGACAGTGATGCTATTAACTGAGTCAACTTGGCATTTTGAATTAATTTAATAAAGGAGTAGCTACCCGGTATTTAATTAGTCGGGGTGTCACAGAATAATCACAGGTGTGATTGGTTGCCAATAATTTAGTAAGAGAGTAAATTATAATATGAACTTGAAATGATTATGTGAATCATTAGCTAGAGTAAGGTGAGATATTTACATATAGTTAGGATTATCGATATATATACATTTGAAAATATGATGGTTTGTATATATGATGTGAAAGTATATTGGGTGTGTATGATATATGCTATGTTGTAGATACCCCTCTAGTGCTATCATGAGAAGTTGAGCGATGTGGGCAAATCCCCTAGCTCGAGGAGCATGGTGTATAGTCCCCAGGTCATAGCGTCCAGTATTTTACCGGGTGTGAGGCAGGGGTAAAACGTTTTGGGTATGATTCTTCTTACCTTTAGGTAAAGAACTATGGCCACTTACCATACGCTTGGGATTTCGTTCTATACCAAGTCGGTGTGAGAGTCCGACCGCTGGTAACCCAGGATGATATGTGGTCATTAGTACATGGGGTATTTGACTCTGACCCGTTTATATCTTTCCTTGGTAATATATATATATATATATATATATATATATATATATATATATATATATATATATATATATATATATATATATATATATATATATATATATATGTATATATGTATATATATATATATATTGTGTCTATTTTAGGTGTTCCTCCACAAGGACGCCCATGATGGTTATCTGTTCCAGAGTTTTTGGAGCTATAACATGTTCGGGATGTTACAGGATTTTTATTATAGACGCATCTCTTTTTATAATCTAGTTAAGAATTCATAATTGTAAATCGGGTGTGTATACCCAAAGCTTGCATATGTCGATTTCTTGTGTAGTTGTCTCTTGTTATTGTATGGTCTGTTGCCCGACAGCATATTCGAGAATATTTTTGGATGATTACTAATAGAATGGGAATGATCTAGCCCTTTAATTGACTATTATTGTTTACGAACCGTAGTATGTGAATGATTTATTGTTGGTACACTTTATTGAAAGAGAGATTTTTTTGGCACCTGCTTATTTTATATTTGGCGGTTACCGATTACATTTATATTCGACAGTTGGTGCTGAGAATGATACACTTAAGACTCCTGTTGTATTTTAGTATAGGGCTGGCTGCCCGTTATGTTGAATAAGCGGGGTGTCACAGGTGATATCAGAGCATCAGGTTCTAGAGTCTTAGGATCTGTGCGGACTTATACATTCTACCGTAAGGTTTTTGATGTAGGGCCTTATTATTTAGATTATTCTGTTCATATTTCATCCTCAATCTTCTGCTTTGAGAAATTTCTTGAACTGTGTTGTTACGATTTGTTCTTTCTACAGATGCCCCCCAAATGAGGTCACCCTGCTAGGGAAAATAGAGTAGCCGAGAATGTGGAGCCCCAAGTACCTCAGGGGATTATGACTTCCACAGAAGTTGTAAATATTGTCTCACAAACCCTTAATCCGGTGGTGACCGTAATAGCACGACAGCATTCCCAGGCTCCACAATAACCTGCAGTTCCAGCAGTCCCAACCCACTCGGGGCCATCTATGTGGGAGAGAGCGCTAGAAGCTCTCCAGAAGGGTCACCCTCCAGAATTCCAAGGAAGGGAAGACGTTATCCTTGCTAGTCAGTGGAAAAAGGATATTCAAAGGCACTTTCGTATGGTTGAATGTAGTGACGTTAAAAAACAAATACTCGCCACTTTTAAATTAGTTGGTGCGGCTCTCCAGTGGTGGGAGTCGGTTACTAGTTCTGAACAATGATACACAATGCCCATATTAGATTTTTGGGTACTCTTTGATCGTAAGTATTTTCCTCCGGCAATTCAGATAGAAATGATGAGGAGGTTATTTGATGTGACCCAAGGGGATCGAACTATGGTTGAGTATGAAGATGAATTTACCCGCTTAGGAAATTTTATGCCGGATGAAGTCAATACCGAGGATAAGACAATCTTAAAGTTTATGGGAGGTCTGAATTAGAGAATTTGGCAACACCTGTTGGGAAATATGGCTTTGGTAACATTTGCAGACGTAATAATGATGCACTGTTACATTGTCAAGATTATCATTTTCATTTAAAGGGGAGAAAGAAATTGGTGGACTCGGGTTCATTGAGTAAGACGAGAGTGTATAGTGCTAGTGGGGCACAACAGGCACAGCAATAAGGGAATAAGCAGAAGGAGTGGGATCTCCCTTCGGGGGATTCAGCAAAAAGGCATTGTTTAGGAGGCTCTAGATTTATTAGTGGTGGTTTTAGGCAGATTCTTCAAGGGAACCAACAACAGCTGAGATAAAATGTTCCTTAGGGCCAAGCAGGCCGGGGGAACAATAAGGGAGGTCAACAGGGAAGAGGTCTTCTGGGCCAGTGACAAGGATAATCCAGATTCGAGCAACAGGGCTTGAGGACAAGGAACTTCATAGGCCGTTGTTTTCAGTGTAGTGAGGTGGTTCACAGGAAGGTAGATTGCCCCCAGCAGAATAGGGTGCAGGTGCAAGGAGCTTAGCAGGGTCAGCAAGAATTTTTACCACCTCCGGATCCCATTCAGATTTCCCCACCTCCACAGGGACAGTTGCAATATGGACGAGTGTACAATGTTCAAAATGCAGTGCTACTAGGTGAAGCAGCCTCCGCCAGCTATTGAGGGTAATTTCCCTATCCACGGGCATATGGGTCGGGTATTATTTGATACTGGAGCATCCCATTCCTTTATAGCTGTTCATTTTACGCGTGTGGCGGGAGTGTTAGAGTCAGCAGAAACTATTCTAATGTATGTAGAATCTCCCTTGGGAGATGGATCGCTTATCCATTTTATTTTTAAAGGGGTAGAGATAGATTTTGGGAGATTAAGTTTAGATTCTGATTTACTTGTATTAGATATTCATGGGTATGAAGTTATATTAGGTATGGATTGGTCGGTTAGATATCGAGCGATGGTGGATTGTCTTGGGAGGTTAGTCGTATTTGCTATTCCGGGCCAAGAAATATTTTTTATTGCTATGACTCTTTCAGAGGGAGGTTCAAGCACCCATTTATAGTATATCGAGGAGTAGACTTCACAGGAAGTGGTTATTTCTTTAGACTTGGTCTAATGGTTTGGTAATTCGCAGACATTTTTAGGAAATTCCAGGCTTACCTCCGAGTCGCGAGATCGAGTTTGTTTTAGATTCAGCACCGGGAATTAGGCCTATTGCACAAGCTCCGTACCGTATGACTCCTGTGGAAATAAGGGAGTTACGAGACCAAATCCTACATCTTTTGGGACAAGATTTCATTCATTGGAGTACGTCACCTTAGGGATCCCCTGTGTTGTTTGTGAAGAAGAGGGATGGTTCTCTATGGTTATGTGTAGCTTATCAAGAATTAAATAAGGTGACAATCAGGAATAAGTACTCATTGACTTGTATTGATGATTTATTTGATCAGTTGAGAGGAGAGTCTTACTTCTCAAAAATAGATTTGCATACGGGGTATCACCAGCTTCGTATTAGGGAGCAGGATATCTCTAAAACTTCATTTTGACCCGATATGGATCCTATGAGTTCTTGGTTATGCCATTTGGGCTAAACAATGCTCCTGTAGTGTTTATGGATCTGATGAATTGGGTATTTTGGGATTTATTGGACCAATTTGTAATTGTGTTCATTGATGATATTTTGGTCTATTCTTAGATGGAGGGCAAACATGCTAAACATTTGAGGATGGTACTGAAGACATTACGAGACCATTAATTGTACATCAAGTTCGAGAAATGCGGATTTTGGTTATGAGAAGTGCAATTTTTGGGTCATGTAGTGTCAAAGAAGGGTATTTCTGTGGACCCACGTAAAGTTGCAGCGGTGAAGGAGAGGGGTTAGACCATAACACCGATCAAGATTAAAAATTTCTTAGGCTTGGCAAGATATTATCGTCGTTTTATAAAGGGATTTTTGAAGATTGTTGTCCCTTTGACGAATTTGACCCGAAAAGGAGCCCACTTTATGTGGGATGATTCCTGTCAATTAGCCTTTGATGAATTAAAAGACAGGTTGATGTCGACACCCGTTCTCGCATTGCCTAATGCAGGAGTAGATTATTTAGTCTTTATCGATGCATCTATCTAGGGTTTGGGGGACGCGCTTCAACAAGAGGAGAGGGTAATTGCGTATGCATCTCATAAACTCAAACCCCATGAGCATAATTATCCTACTCGTGACTTGGAATTAGCTACATTAGTCTTTGAATTGAGAATTTGGAGGCATTATCTACTGGGCGAGAAGGTTAGACTTTTCATGGACCATAAGTCGTTACAATATTTGTTCACCCGGAAGGACGTAAACATAAGGCAGCGTAGGTGGTTAGAATTTGTAAAGGATTATCATTTTGATATCTAATATCATTTGAGAAAAGCTAACGTTGTAGCTGACGTATTGAGTCATCATCCCACTGGGCAGTTAGTCGAGGTATGGAACGCCAAGGGTAAGTAACTTTGTCATAATGATGAGGTGGGCAGGGCCTGTACGACTGTGTTGTCAGTCACACCCGAGATGGTGATGACGGTTGTAAAAGCTCAATCTGAAGATGCGAATTGTAATGTCATAGAACATAAATTACTGATCGAGGGAGTGGAATCTTACTCCATCAGTTCTGAGGGTGGATTAGGATTCAATGGTAGGTTGGTAGTCCCAGACGATTTTGATCTGCGTCAGGCTGTTATGTCCGCATTTCACAGGTCAAAATTATTGTTCACGTAGGTAGAGATAAAATGTATCAATATATGCGATGATAATATTGGTGGGAAGGTATGAAGAGGGACATAGATGAATTTGTCTTCAAATGCACCACTTGTCAGTTAGTAAAAGTAGACCACCAGCGACCCTTGGGAATGTTACAAACATTGGAAATTCCTGTATGGAAATGGGAAAGCATTTCCATGGATTTTATTATGGGATTACCAATGACGAAGCGTAGCCTTGATTCCATTTGGGTTATCATTGACCGTTTGATGAAGTCAACACACTTTTTACTAGTGAGGACAGACTTTATGACGGCATAGTATGCTCAACTCTTTATTGCGAAAATTGTGAGGTTGCATGGAGTGCCGATTAATATTGTGCCTGGTTGAGATAAAATTTTCATCTCGCATTTTTGGCAGAGCTTTCAAGAAGCCATAGGGACTGAATTGAGGTTGAGTATGACATACCATCCCCGGATCGATGGGAAAACGGAATGAGTAAATCAAATGTTGGAAGACATGCTTTAGATGTGTATGGAGGAAGTTGGGAGAAATACCTACCGTTAGTAGAATTTGCTTATAATAATTCTTACCAATTTACTATAGGTATGGTGCCTTACGAAGCATTGTATGGACGCCCGTGTCGTTCACCTACGTGTTGGTTGGAAGATGGCGATAATAAACTTCTTAGCCCAGAATCGATCTAGGATACTTCGGAAAAGATTGAAGTAATTCGTAACTGCATACGTGTTGCACAAGACCACTAGTAAATTTATGCCGAGGCGGATCGTAGGCATGTGGAGTTTGAAGTGGGAGACCAAGTGTTGTTAAAAGTGTCTCCGATGGAAGGTATTATGGGATTTGGTAAGAAAGGCAAACTTTCACCGAGGTATGTAGGGCCTTTCCCAATTATTTAAAGAATTGGTTCTGTGGATTATAGACTGTCCTTGCCAGAGCATTTACAAAGAATTCATGATGTGTTCCATGTTTCGTCCTTAAAGAAGAATAAAAGATGTGAGGGGGATAATTAGCATATTCCATTGGAGGAAATTGAGTTGCAACTTGACATCTAGTACGAAGAATGACCAGTTGCCATTTTAGATCGCAGTGAGCGCAAGCTACGATCGAAAGTAGTACCTTTAGTTCGAGTCTAATTGGGGGAACCATAACGCAGATGAATCAACTGTAATAACCCGCGTAAATTTTGGGCTATTTTAATATATTTCTGGAAAATGGAGGAAAATAAAGTTTTTGATAAAATTATTTTTATTGCTCAAATATGTTGAATATTATTTTTAAAGGCGAGAATTTCAAACGGTTTCGAAAACGGATTTTAAAATGATTTTTATATGTTTTTAACTCTTGGAGTTGTTTTGACTTCCAACTCTTCATTTCTTTGCATTATAAAAGGAAGTCTTGGGCAACCCTTTTAACCTACTTTTGGCACAAATTTTGGTAGCAAATATGTTTTATATTCCTCTTCTTTTTATATACACATTGGACCTTGAGATTTGTGAGTTCCAACCTTAGATTAGAGGTGTTCTTGGGGCTATTTTTGTTGGAGGTTCTTGGAGGAGCTTTTGTAGATCTTTTGAGTTGATTTTGAGGATGTGATCATTGGTTTCTCATCATGGTTTGAGGTATGGGGTTTTACACAATATGCTCCTTAAATCTCGCGAGTGTCATTCTCTTTGAATTCTTGTTTAATTGAACTCATATTTGAATTGATAAATTCATTGAAATCTAGAAAATAATTGTTGAAATTATTTTGATTCATATGGTATCATTATATTATTGATGAGCACATTGTCATGAGATTTTAATATGGCACGGACGTTGGGCACCCGCCAAAATTCCTGTTTCCCGGGCTATGGCTTGATAAAGCATATACGGATGTGGTGAGGCCTGGTGACCTGGTTAAAGTGTTGTTGATAAATTATATTGATAAATGCTTTGAGATTTGCATTTTGATTTGAATATTCGTACTCGTGTTGTTACGTTTTATTCGTTGCTAATCCATATTTGTTGAGCATATTTCCTGTCGTATTGTGTACTTCCCCATATTTTCTTTTAGTGGCAGGTTAGCGCGGATTTATGGGCGCTATGGAGATTGATTTTAGCGAGGATTGTTTGGAAAAGATTTGTATTTATTTATTTTGATGTATAGAGCATTGGGATTTATTTTATTTGAGTTAGATAGTTGTATTTTATTATTCGAGAGACTTGTTGTAATTGAAGAGATTGAGATTAGTGGATTTATATTATTGTGGGTTTATTTAGATGCTCTATACCTTGTCACTTGTGGATTTGGATTTATTTTATCGCATTAGCACTCCGTTCGCTCTCCCCGGGCGGGCGGGGTGTTACATCAACGTGGGATTGAGAGGATGATATGAAAGCCATGTAACCTTACCTCTTTCCATGTGGTATATCTAAATTTCGAGGACGAAATTTCTTTTAAGGGGGAAGTATGTAATACCCCTTACCTTCGTGTATTTATTTTTATATTAAATTATTGGGTGTGGGTGATTTAATATTATTGAGAATTAAAATAAGAATTCAACATAAATATTTATTTGGGTAGAATAGTTAATATTTGTGAAAATTGTAAATTTACTAGAATGAAATGGTAAATATAGTCTTGTTGTATGCAATCTCGTCGTGTATGTGTGTACTGGCGGTAGAAATTAGTTTTTTTTTCCAACCGTGGCATATTTTAGTGAGTTATCTGAGGTTGGGAGATGGTTTTATATTCCGAGTTTCGGATAAAAAATTGGAGGGCACGATTGATTCTGGAAGGGTCGATAAAGTCAAAATGACTGCCCTGGGTTTTTATATGGGTTTCGAAATATTTTTGACTAGTTTGACTCGAATTTTGGTAAATGAGCTATTTTTATGTCTATAGTATCATTTATAGTTGGGATTACTAATAATAAGGGGTTATTAGTCTTAAGAGGGTTAATTAATCTATATTAAAATAAAACGCATTTGAGAGAGAGAATGTGAGACGAAGAGGAAGAGTAGAGTAAGCTTGAAAACAAAGGAAATCTTGTATAATCCCTGACTTTGAGGAAAAATAAGACCCTACATTTTTTAGGCAAGTGGATTAACTTGCTAAATGCTTAATTGTGTGATTTATTTCATAATTTTTGGTAAGAATTTGGTAATCTGATAGTTATATGTTAAACCCTAAACTTTAGTGTAGAAGTTTAGTCTTTTCTGTGTGTATATGGGTTTGAAGGTATATAAATGGAGAAATCCATATTTTGGGTGGATTATGATGTGAAGTATTGTAGAAGAAGGGTTTGTTAGAGAAATAGGAAACTTTCATAGGATTCAAAACTGTGCAGTTCGGACCGGTTCGTTATGAAATGGTATCGGATGGGTCCAAAAGTTAGAAGTTTTCTGGAAAATTTAAGGAACCGAAGCGGTTCATTTTTAAAGGATATCGGATCGTTTCGAAAGTTAAAAGTTTGCTGTCAGTTTTTAGGAGCCCGACTGGTTCATTTTGGGGGACCTTCGATCCGGTCCGGTTACTGTGGTTTTAAATTCTGATGCTATTCCTATCTAGTTGATTTAAATATTTAAGAACCCCTTTTATATTATTGGGTAAACATGTTTATGGGGCAGAATGCGGGTATGATATTACTCGATGGAGGGACTCCTTTGGGGCTATTATTAGAGGCATATTGGAGAGGTTATTTTGTTGTTTCATTCTTGCAAATCCTCCAAGGAGTGGGGATTCTTTTGAGGAGGGTTATACGATAATGAGTGAGAGTTCATGGGTTCTTAATGAGGGAAAAATTGAGGAATAATCACAGGTGTGATTGGTTGCCAATAATTAAGTAAGCGAGTAAATTACAATATGAACTTGAAATCGTTGTGTGAATCATTAGCTAGAGTAAGGTGTGATATTTACATATAGTTAGGATTATCGATATATATACATTCAAAAATATGCTGGTTTGTATAGATGATGTGAAGGTATATTCGGTGTGTATGATATATTCTATGTGGTACATACCCCTTTAATGCTATCATAGGAAGTTGCGCGATGTGGGAAAATTCCCTAGCTAGAGGAGCAGGGAGTGTATAGTCCCCAGGTCATAGCGACCAGTATTTTACCCCATGTGAGGCAGGGGTAAGATGTTTTGGGTATGATTCTTCTTACCTTTAGGTAAGGAACTATGGTTGCTTCTTATACGCTTATGATTTGGTTCTATACCAAGTCGGTGTGAGAGTTTGACCGTTGGTATCCCAGGATGATTTGTGAGTAATTCCCTGGAAGCTGATAGCATTGTAAAGACTGTTAATATAAGTGTAAGTTATGTGTTATGTTTCTCCCTACCATTATGATATGTGCGTTATGTATTTCCCTTCTTACATGAGATTGGATAGGTATGCTTTTATGATGTAGACTAGAATTTAGGAGTACGTACTATAGACTGAAGGCCTAACAGATTTCCATAATTAATGAGGTTAGGTAGTAGGGTATCGGGGGGCTACTTATTTGGATTTCGCTTGCAAGACGTCCCACGTATGAAACCTAGCGCTATGTTGGAAGTGGGGAAATGTTTGGTCATCAATACATGGGGTATTTGAATTTGCATAATTAAAGGTAATGTCATCTAACTATGTTAAAAGTTTAGTACGCATATGGGTGTTATGTATAGGCTTGAGGGGGTATGATTCGTAGATTAGTGGGGTAGCTTAACTCAATATTTATGTGTATGTTTAGGTGCGTGTTGTAACTGAGAGGTGAGGTTGAGTATCAAGGGAGTGCGACTCCACATTAATTACGAAATCTTGCATTTTTAATTATTATGCATTTAATTCACTTGCTTTAACTATTTTCAAACCCAGGGCTCTGACCCATTTATATCTTTCCCTAGCAATATATATATATATATATATATATATATATATATATATATATATATATATATATATATATATATATATATATATATATATATATATATATATATATATATATATATTGCGTCTATTTTAGGTGTTCCTCCGCAAGGACGCCCATGATGGTTATCTGTTCCAGAGTTTTGGGACCTATAGCATGTGAGGGATGTTACAGGATTTTTATTATAGACGCATATCTTTTTGTAATCTAGTTAAGAATTCATAATTGTAAATCGGGTGTGTATACCCAAAGGTTGTATATGTCGATTTCTTGTGTAGTTGTCTCTTGTTATTGTATGGTCTGTTGCCCGACAGCATATTCAGGAATATTTTTGTATGATTACTCATAGAATGTGAATGATCTAGCCTTTTAATTGATACGCTTGAGACTCATGTTGTATGTTAGTATAGGGCTGGCCACCTGCTATATTTCTTAAGCGGGGTGTCACACAAATTTATCTATGTATTTGGGTTTTTATCTTAAAAATACAGTTTTATAAATAATTACAATACTTTTTTAAAACACGTACTTTGATAAATACAATTATTTTGTTATAAAATTCTATTTTTCTAACGAAACATATAGTTTATCAATAATATTTTTTTTTTGTAAAAATACATTTTTTTAATAAAAGAAATTACAAAGAGCTTGCGCATCGTGCATGGCTAAAACCTAGTATCTATAATTTTAAGGGTGTTATAAGTTGAAGATCAACGGATTTACACAATCATTCCTAGTTAATTCATGCTTGATGCTTTTGATTTTAGAATGATCAAAATTTTGGTAGGCTAGCGGGCATTGTGCTTCTTTGTCCATTTATATGTTAACTTTATCTGTTATTATTTTAATAATGTTAATTCATGCACATATAACTCCTTGGATATTTTGGAGTGATTGGCTCATAGTTCTTTTATTTCTAGTTCACGCCCCTTCATTCCATCCCACATATTTAGACATATCGATTCTATGCTAGTGTGTAAAGCTGATTGTGTTTGTGTCTTGTTTATGGTTATATATATATATCCCTATGTGTCATTGGTATATTTTGCATATTTATATATAGGGTATCATTTATTTTTTAGTCTTTGCATTTGCATTTAATCCATGTTTTCCATATGCTTTCTCTTTGAATAAAATTGGCTTGCTATAAGATCATATTAGTATCTCTTTTTGCTGGATTACATTGGTATCTCATGCTTCATTTTGTATTCAAGTTGGTATCATTTTTGCTTTAAATTGGGTACTGATTGTTCATTGTTTGGATTATTTATGCTTATGTTTCCATGTTGTATTTGTCGCACTTTAGATCTCTGCAAGATATTAGTATTTCCTCTATATTCCTAATTGGTATTATATGTTCTCGCATTTTTGGGGAGAAATGGTTTATGGGGAGAGAAACGACTTACAATGTATTCTTTCTTTGTCTATTCCGAACAAAAAGGGGGAGAAATGTTATCTTTCACTTTAGGTTTAGGAGGAGATCTTTATCTTGGGGAAGACGCCTTACCTGGGTGGGAATTGTTAGACATAAGGGGAGTTTATTTTTATGAATATTTGTATATTATTTTATTCTCTTGGTATTTGAAGGTATTTTAAGTGTTAGGTTTGAAACATACGATATATTCAAGCGAACAAATCTACTTAAGTGTACTTTTTCCTTTTTGGGTTAGGTATTGAGTATTAGATGATCTTGATGGCCCATAGGAGTTTCTGTTTTTAATTTTTCCCCGGAATAGCCAAAGGGGAAGATTTTTAAGGACAAATTTCCAAATAGAGCCAATTGTTATGTTTTGGCTTATTTCGTGTTTGGACAAAACTATTTGAGTTATAGGTTAGGTCTTGAGTGCGTTGACCTTTCAAGCCTATGCCGTGATTTCTTAAAGACGTATCAGCCAAGTTAGAAAATCTACATTATTGTGTTTTGTTTCATTCTCATTTCAGTCTTCATGCCCTAAGGAGCTTTTAGTTATGGATGCATAAATATCTTGTTCCTTGGAGATTTTATATTTGGGTGTTAGGTTTTTATAAAATTATTTTAAAAATGTTTAAAAATGATTTTATCATTTTTAATATTTTTTTGAATAACAATATTTTTTTCCCAAGGTCGTTAAAATGACATTGTGTATGTTGTTCGAAAGAGTCTAGGTACCTCATTAGAACAGGTTCCAAAATGAACTTCGAACGAACTAACTTTGGCCTTCGCTGAAAGATCGTTTGATAGCTCGTTGGATACTGGTTTGAACAAGATCCTATACTTCACTTGAAAGAGGTTCAAAATCACTTAAATGAGTTAGCGTATATTTTATAATTTTAAGAATTTCCAAATTATTTTTTCCTATTTTGATTTTGAAAAACCTCTTACAAGTAGGAGTGCAGAACAATAGTTTTATTGGAGATAAAAAGTTATGCTTTGAGTTCCTAAACTCTATTAAAAACTCTTCAAAGCCCAAATTTACAACCAATTGTTTAGGATACAAGTGCTCATAATATTACGATTTAAGATCATGTTTTGGAAAACGTTGGTTTATTCTTTACATTTATTAAAGATCGTTAAATGGTGGACTTCGTATTTGCTGTTTACACATGATGAACTCTGTAGTGTGGTGTTGCAGTGAAGAAGCGATTGATTTTGTGTTCAGATACATAGATGGTTAGTGAATCTGTTTGGTGTATATTGAGGTGTGTGAGGACTCACACATTATGGCAGTTGCATAGGTGGGATTCTATGTGTCAGTGTGCAGAGGTTGAGTAACGAAGGGGAGTCAAGGCTTGTGAGGCCATCGAGTGTGTACTGTAAGTTTACTATTGCAACCTTTGTAATTCCATACGTAATGAAATTATGTGCCTGGGTCATCCGAGGTTTGTCCCATTACGTATTCTCTCATACATCGGGCATGGTGTGATTGTTTATTTTACTTTATCCTCTTACGACCTAGATTTATGTTTTAGGATAAAATGAAATTGGCCAAAATTAGTTTAAAAAAATTTCATTTAAAATTGGAGCTTAGGATTAATTATGTTTAAGTTTAACATTTAATTTGAAAAAAAATAAAAATTGGCTTTTATTTAGACCATTCCATATATCTCGGTCATTCAAATGTGATACATATCTTCTATTTAACAAAACCTTTGGTGAGAGGATTTGCTAAATTCTTAATTGTTTCAACATATTCAATTGTAATTACTCCTTCCTAGAGTAATTGCCTCAAAATTTAATGTCTTTGACTAATGTGTACATATTTCCCATTATGGGTTTTGCTTAAAACCTTGTATATTATAGCTTGATTATAATAATTAATCATAATAGCAAGAGATGGATTATTTTATAAAAGGAATATCAAATAATAAGTTTATTATCCATTCCGTCTCTTTACATGCACCTCATAGGACTATGAATTTTGATTGCATTGTTGAATCAAACAAAAATGTTTGTGATAATAGCGATAAACTGAGCATATGTGTTAATACACTTGTCGTTGTTTTCGGCTCCTACCGTAATAAAACAACCTAAACTTTAACTACACTCTTACGGGAGTATAGCAATGAGTTCTCGTATCAAATCCACGAGGAATGAATGCTAGGCTTTAATTGATTTATTGCTTCTAAATAAAAGTGTAAAATATAATAGTTTTAATTTAAAATTACAACCGGGCATGTATTTAAACTATGTTAAACATAAGAAGAATAAAAAGTATAAATTGAGAATAATATCCCTCACCTCGGGTTAATTAGTGTAAAAGGATTCAATTTTAATGAAATATTCTTCCAAAATTATTTGAGGTGAAATGTAAGTCTCAACCTCCTCTTTGTTTTCTTAAGAATAAATTATTTCATTGCAAATGGATGTTACATCCATTTCTTCCTCACTTTCATTCTCTATTATACCTTGGGCCAGGATAAGAATGGATTTTTCAAAGTAGGCATCAATTTCTCATTTGGTTTAAAACATTCCTTAACTTCAAAAGTCTTGAAAGAAAAATCATCATTGGATTCGAATAATACATCTAAATATTGTTACCAATAATGATTTTATTATCGATAACGAGTTTCACGCTTTTTATTCTCAAGAATACGAATGCCCTCATGCAAATTCATAGGTGGTGGCGCAGATTCTTGAAAATAAAAAGTTTGAGAACTATCCTCAGAACTACAATCAAAATCATTAGTATAAGAGATTTGAAAGTTATTGCAATAAGTTTTAACATTATTATTGTAACGATTTTGTGGTCCACTATTGGAAAAATCATTCCTACAATTCCCATAATCCATAACATGGCTTTTGTAATATTCACCCAAAGAGATTTTGCAATTTTCATTATTTTTTTATTCAAGTATTCATAAAAAATCATCAGTTTTGAAGGATTTTGAGAATTATCGTTACGATTACTAAAAATAAACGAGTAAGACATGCTTACCCAAATAATCTCAAGATCGAGATTTCCACAAAGTGGTGTGAGACCGATAATTCAAGTGTTTCGTTGTGCTCAAATGTATAAGTCTGCAAAATAAATTAAAACAAAGATTATAAATACAAAGAAAATATTAATAAATACTAAGTAAATTTCAATCTAAAGCAAAACACTCCCCGACAGCTGTGCCATTTGATAGCAGTGGGAAATCGAGTGTCCGTGTTAATATGTTTGTCGTAGTTTTTAGCTCCCACCGTAATGCAAAAACCTAAACATTAACTACACTCTTATGGGATTATAACAATGAGTCCAGGTATCGAATCCACATGGAAAGAGTGAAAGACTTTAATTGATTTATTACATCTCAATAAAAGTGTAAAAAATAATAATTTGAATTATAAATTACAACTGGGCATGTAGTTAAATTACATTAAACACAAGAAGAAAGAAAAACGATAGATTAAGAACATTATCACTCGCCTCGGGTTAATTACCACAAATGGTTATATGGTAAGAAAAGCATTGTAAAATTAAATCTCATTTAATTAATTAATAAAACCTAGAGTTGTAATACACTAAATTGTCATAAAAGCCTACGATCATTTTGGCGTCAACAAATATCCCGAAGATTATACACTCAATGTCTTAAAAATGAAACATAAATGACATACACCGTAAATCTCATAGACATAAAATTAACAACAACTTAACCCATTAAAACTAATCCAATCTATCATCAAAGAAAGTCAACCAAATAATCCAAAGTGACTTAAAGCATCTCAACCTAAAATACTTTACCTTCAAAGCATTATAAATGAAAGAAATCAATAAAAGTAGTTAACAAATCTTGAAACAAAAAATACCACTTATATATATATATATATATATATATATATATATATATATATATAGAGAGAGAGAGAGAGGGTGATGAATAGTAACCTTACACACCAACCCTAGGAGAGACAATCGAGTAAAACACCAACCAAACCCTAACTATTTAATAAAATCTAGGAAATATTTGAAATAAACTAACTTACATATATATTGTGAAAGAAATAAAACAAAAGAGAAAATAAAACAAAAGATGAAATTGCTAATTATCCGGGTTGATCGATCGATCAACCATTCGTCGAATGATCGATGAAGATGAAGTTGAACAAAATAACTAATATGATCGATCGATAGGCGAGTGGTCCATCGATCAATGAATCTGAAAAGTTACCACTTGTTTCTTCTCAAGGAAAAATCAAAATGGTTGATTGATCGACAACAGGGTGTCAATCGGTTGATGCTCTGCTTTTGGTGGCACGTCCCCTTTATTTTAAGGACTATTTGACTTCGAGAGAACGAGCATAACTTCTCCATCCAGATTCGAAAAAACTTGCAGCTTATGGCCACACAATGGTAACTCGATGAACTACACTTCCATAAGGATCCGCCAACTGGGACATAATGTAGTAAATGAAAAAACTTCCCTTAAAGTTACATCCTACAATTAACTTTCTCAAAATGCAGGAAACTGCTCCATTAAACATTGTAATTCCTACAAAACTCAAATAAACCTTTCAAACACACGCATATACAGACACACATGCACACACACACACACACACACACATACATACATACATACATACATACATACATACATACATATATATATATATGTGTGTATATATATATATATATATATATATATATATATATAGGCATTGATTCCTAATTTGGTTCAAACACTCCTCAACTTTAAAAGTCTCGGAAGAAAAATCATCTTTGGATTCGAATAATGCATCCAACTCTTGTTCCCAATAATGATTTACTTCTCGATGACGATTTTCATGCTTTTCATTCTCAAGAATGCGAATTTCCTCGTGCAAAGTCATAAGCGGAGGCGGAGATTCTTGAAAATAAAAAGTTTGATAACTGTCCTCGAAACTACTATCAAAATTAATAGTATAAGAAATCTGAAAGTTATTGCAATAAGTTTCAACATTATTATTGTAATGATTTTGTGACTCACTATCGGAAAAATCATTCCTAAAATTCTCATAATCCATAACATGACTTTTGTAATATTCACCCAAAGTGATTTTGTAATTTTCACTCTTTTTTTTATTCAAGTATTCACCCAAAGTCATCGATTTGGGGGGACTTTGAGAATTTTCTTGACGATTAGTGAAATTAAAAGAGTAAGACAAGCTTACCCAAATAAGCTTAAGATTAAGATTTCCACGAAGTGGTGTGTGATCGATAATTCAAGCATTTCATGGTGCTCAAATGTATAAGTCTGCAAAATAAATTAAAAAAAAGAGTATAAATACAAAAAAAATATTACAAAGTACTAAATAAATTTCAATCTAAATAAACACTCCTCGACAAATTTTCCATTTGATAAAAGTGGGAAACCGAACATCCGTGTTAATATTCTTGTCGTTTCTTTTAGCTCCCACCATAATGCAAAAACCTAAACAGTAACTACACTCTTACGAGAGTATAGTAGCGAGTCCGGGTTTCAAATCCACATGGAATGAGTGTTAGAGTTTAAATTATTTTCACTTCTTAATAAAAGTATAAAATATAATAATTTTTAATATAAATTACAACTAGGAATGTATTTAAATTAAGTTAAACACAAGAAGAATAAAAACTATATATTAAGAATAATATCCCCCACCTCGGGTTAATTCGCATAAATGGTTAGCTGGGAAGAAAATCGTTGCAAGATTAAATCTCATTTCTTAAATTAATTAAACTTGGAGTTATCACCCCCTAAATTATCATAAAAGCCTACTCTGATTTTTTTGTTAATAATTATCCTGAAGATTATACACGCAAGGTCTTAAAAAAGAAACATACATGACATACATCGTTAAATGTCTTAGGCAGAAAATTAACAATAACCCAACGCATTAAATCTAATCCAATCTATCACCAAAGTAAAGAAACAAACTAATCTAAAGTGAGTTTAATCATCTCAACCTGAACTAATTTACCTACAAAGCATTATAAATGACATGTAAATGAAAGAAAGAATAAATTGTGAAATAAAATTAATTATCAAATAAAGAAACCTAGTTAACAAAACTTGAAACAAAGAAATATAACTTATATATATGTTGAAGATGATGAATAGTAACCTTCAACACTAACCCTAAGAGAGAGAATGTAGGAATGAACTCCCAACACCAACCAAACTCTAAATATCTTATAAAACCTAGGTTATATCTGAAATAAACCAACGTACTTATAAAGAGTAAGTGGAATAAAACAAAAGAAGAAAAGAAAAAAACAAAATTGCCAAATATCTGGGATGATCGGTCGATCGATTATTTGTTAATCGAGCGATGAAGATGAAGTCGTCCACAATAATTGATATGATCGATCAATGAATTCGAAAATTTCCCACTGGTTTCTTATCAAGGCAATATCAAAATTGTCGATCAATCAATGACAAGGTGTCGACCGAGCGATGCTATGTTTTTTGTAGCCCTTCCCCTTTATTACAAGGACTAAAGTACTTCAGGAGAACAAATATAACTTCATCATCCGTATTTGAAATGATGTGACGTTTGCAACCACGCAAAGCTAACTCAAAATAATATTCCATAGGGATTTGCCAGCCGAGACATGAAGTATGAAATGACAATATTTCTCCTGAAGTTGCTTCCTACGATGAACTTTCTTGAAATGCAACCAATTTCTCCGTTAAGAGTTTCAATACCAATAAAACCTGAAATACATCTTGCATAACACACACACACACACACACACACACACACACACAGATATATACTTAAGTTGTATTTTACGATCAACCTTTACGAAATGCAACTAATTGTTCCGTCAAGCATTCTAATACCTACAAAAACTAAAATTAATCTTTCACAACATACACACATGCACACGCATGCACACACACACCTCGATGTTTATATATATATCGAATACCAAGGTTAGCGAATAATTAAGAGTAAAAGTAGGATTTAATGAAAATAATTGTGATAAATGGCATAAGTATAAAGTGTGTTAATAAATAATATTCATAACTTGTCATTTTCTTTCTTGAATCCCCAACAAATAGCTAATCCTCCTAGAGCAAATACCTAACTATTATAGACTTGGATTTTTATTTAAGGTTATTTTAACTGAAATCACTATATACCTCAAATACAGATGGTTACCTTACATAATATAAGCCATAATCTATAGTCCTCTTCAGGTATCTAAGCCCTTTAGAAACTCAATTCCAATGCTCTTGTCATCGATTACATGTAAATATAGACTGTACACCTACTGTGTATGTAATGTCAGGTCTAGTGCAATGCATAACATACATAAGATTTCAAATGATAATGGCATATTTAGGTTGATCCACAATACACCTACTATTTTTCATTAATTTGATACTAGGTTCAAATAGTGTGGGTTCTCTGTTAAGTTCAAAATGACTATATCTCTTAAGAACATGTTCTATATGATGAGATTGAGATAATTCTAATGTATTATATTTTTTCACTATTTTGATTCTTAAAAGCACACCAAAATTTTCAAGATCCTTCATATCAAAGTTTGATAATGTAAACCTTTTAGTTTCTTCCACATATATGAGACTTGTTCGAAATATAAGCATTTCATTAACATATAAGAAAATCATGATGCCAAAACCGTTTTAAAAATTACTATAGATACTTTTGTTTGCATCGCTTACTTTAAATCCACGGGATCTTATTACCTTATCAAACTTTTGATGCCATTACATAGGAGCTTCTTTCAGGGAAAGAGATATTTTACTAATTTACATATATTCTTATCCTGGCAAGGAAAAACAAGCCCTTCAGTTTGTTACGTATAGATCTCTTCTTTTAGATCACCATTTAAAAACGTCATTTTTACACCCATTTGATGAATAACTAAATTATGAATATAAGTAAGAGATAATAAAAGCCTAATGGAAATAATACGTGAAGGAGTCCATATGTGTGAAAATAATCAATTATATGTTTTTGTTTAAAATATTTAGAAACTAATATTGCTTTAAATTTATTAATTGAGCCATCTGGATTTAATTTCCTTTTACATATCCATTTGCAACCAATTGGTTTTTATCCAAGAGGAAGATCTGTAATAACCCAAGTTTGATTTGATAAAATTTTGTTCATTTCATCATTAATGGCTTCTTTCAAGAAGATGACATTCTTAATGTTATATCTTCATGAAATGTAGTCGGTTCATCTTCTACATTAATAATAAATTTGGTTTTGTTCTTATTTTCATTCACATCTCCCTGAACAAGATAAATTACAAAGTCAAGTCTAAATGCCTTTTAATTTCTTTGTCTCTTACTCCTCTTAGGTACAACATCATCCATTGATTCCAAAGGAGATATTGGTTTTGAAGGAAGATTAGAAGGTGAAGCATCAATGATGAAATTATTATTTTTAAACCTTTGATTTAACGTACTTGACTTTTTTAGATGTAAAAAAAATTGCACATTTACCAACTCAATAATTTCTCGAGTTTCAATGTTCAAAAATCTATAAGTTGTACTATTATCATAATATCCAATAAAAACACATTTGGAAGTCATAGTTCTTAATTTAGGTCTCTTAGTTTTGGGTTTTTTAATGTAGGTAGGCAAGACAAACCCAGACTTTAAGACATTTGAGGTTAGGCTTATGATTAAACCATAATTAATATGGTTTAATATCCTTATTTTTCAATGGAATGCCATTTATAATACAACATGTAGATAAAATTGCTTCACCAATTGACCATTTCAACTGAAGTCCAATTTTTCCTTTTCACGATTCTATTTTCTTGTTACATATATGGTAACATAACTTGATGGATTGTTCAATGAGTATTAAAAAATTGTATAAACACATTTGGAAAGTATTTACCAACTCTATCGAATCGTAGGACTTTGATTTTCTGATTTTATTGAGTTTTAACTTTCCCTTTAAAAATAAAAAAATTCTCGAATAAATCATCTTTACTTTGAAGTAAATATGTATAAGAATATATCGAGTAGTCATTGATTAAAGTTAAGAAATATTTCTTTCTTCAACGAGTGACGTTAGTTTTCATATCACATACATCACTATGTATAAGATTAAGCATTTTGATGCCCTCTTAACAGGTTTGAATGATTTTCTAGTTATCTTATATCAAGCACAAATTTCATATATATCATAGTGTTAAATTTAGAATAGAAAAGTAGTCCTAGATAAGTTATATTTTGAATACTTTTATAATTAACATGGCATAATCGACTATGCCAAAAAGAAATAAAACCAACCTATACGCATAATTGATATCATTTATTTTATTAAATTTGATCATGTTATTAAAATAGTACCCTTTGCCAATAAATTTAGAATTGTTGGATAAGACAAAATTATCCAACTCATACACTTGTTTGAAACCTCTTTTATAGAAAAGGTATCCAAATAACAGGTTATTCACATACTTGGTACATGAAGTACATTAGTCAAAGTAATAATCTTCCCAAACACCAACTTCAACTCCTCTATTCCTTTTGCAATTACTTTGATGAGAAGATTATTTACTATTTTACCTTTTTTCCATCGATCTTTTGATATGTTTTGATTATAGAACGGTCTTTACATATATGGATGGTTGTGACGGCACCCAACCATCATCCATTCTCATTATCCATAAAATTCGCTCCGTACACCATTGCAGTAAGATCATCAACATTGTTAGTTTTCGTAGTCATTTGTGTAAGTTAGGTATTTGTGTATACCAAAGTCTTAGAACCATGTTCACCTCCATTGTGTGTTGCTTTATTTTGGTTTCGAGGAGACATGAAGAACCATTGGTCCTTGATTTGGTATGAGAGGTATGTGGACTTGATAGCAGAGTATGCCAGCATCACAAGGGGCCAGTCCGGGGATGCTATAGTTGTATATATTATATATATGTTAAATATATACAAGTACGTTATATCTATTCATGTGAGTGATAGTATAACTAATATATTGTGTATATGCAAAAGAAAATATGTAAAGTAACTTAATTAATTAAATCAATAATAATACATGGGAATTATTAATTATTGATATTGTGGTAACAAATCGTATGTGTCATACGAGGGAGATAGGCTTTTAAGGTTAGTTAGCTACTTTACCTAGTTGGGATGGTTAATATATCTAGATAGGGTACGTTAGGCGTGCACATTAGTTGAGATGTGAGGATCTCAAGAGAGTGTACGTGAAAATTACATGTGTAATAAATAACTGATCTATTCTGGGATTTGAACGCTTGAAAAATATTTTCAAAGTGTTTTCTTGAGATCTGACCCGTGTAAATATATTTTCAAAAATATTTTCAAGGGAGTGTACGTGAAAATTACATGTTTGTTTTAATGAAGGAATAATCACTCGTGGTTAGAATAGGCAGGGTGTCACAGGGGGTATCAGAGCAATAGGTTCTAATGTCCATAGGAACTGTACGGCTTACTATGATTTCAGCATAGCGTTCCTTGACTTAAAGCCCTATTTTTAGGGCCGTTGCATTCATGATTACGCTTTTGAGATTTCTTTCTTCTACTATTATATTTGTATTGCTGTGAACTCATACAATTCGATTTGTTTTTAGATGCTACCCAGGAGAGAGCGAGAGGAGAGGGAAACGACTAGAGATAATGTAAGGGAGGCTCAATAGGAGCCACAGGCACCGCAACCACAACCACCATAAAGGAGAGTATCAGCAGCAAAGGTGGAAGCGATAGTGGTGCAGGTAGTTAATGCGGGAATGACTATCATGGATCTTCATTTTCCATAGGCCCACTAGCCACTACAACCAGTGATGTCGAATGTTCATGCCCAACTGGAACCGTCAGAGTGGCAGAGGGTTAGGTAGACTTTTCAGAAGGGCCACCCATCAGAGTTTCAAGGCAGCACAGACGTAATTAAGGCATGCCAGTTGAAGAAGGACATTCAGTGCCACCTACGCATGGTAGACTGTAGCGAGGTGCATAAGCAGAAGTTAGACACATTTAGGCTGGTTGGGGAAGCATTACATTGATGGGATTTGGTTACCACCATTAAGAAGAGGGACGCGATGTCCATTGCAGAGTTTTGGGTGCATTTTGATTGTAAATACATTCCGCCAGCCATTGAGACAAAAATGTGGAGGAGGTTCAGTGAAGTGACACAGGGAGATCGATCGGTGGATAAGTATGAGGAGGAGTTCACTTGTTTGGCTAATTTTGTTCCAGGCGAGGTGAACAATGAGGAAAGGAAGAAGGTGAAGTTTATGGATGGGTTAGCCTAGAGGATCAAGCAACACTTGATTGTCAACCCCACATTGGTGACTTATATAGATGTCATGAATGTCAAACTTTTACACTATCAGGGCCATCTCTTCCGTGTGAAGGGAAGTATGAGAGGAGGTGAGACTAGATATCAGGGCAAGTAGGGGGTAGCAGTCCTAGTGGAGCACCACAACAGCATTAACAGCAGTTAGGTAGAGAACAGAGGAAGGATTCTCAATAGGGGGATCAGGCAAGAGGTTTAGATCTGGGGGATACAGATTCGAGGGAGGTCATTGGATCGAGGCCAGGAGGGCCAATAGCAGGGTCAGTATTTGGCCAATGCTTTATTTGTATTCAGACAGGCAACAAGAGAAGGGATTTCCCACATCTAGGTAGAGCACAATAGTTGCAGGGTGCCCCACGGGAGAGGCGGATACATAGGGCACGTATAGCACCAATCACACTCACCCCACCACAGTAGGGACAATTACAATATGAACGTGTTTATAACGTCCTAGATGCTTTCACAAATCAGGCACCACCGGCACTAGAGGGTACGTTTACTATTCATGGGCATGAGGGTAGGATAATATTTAACACTGGGGCATCACATTCTTTCATAGAGGCCAAATTTGCATTATCTATCATCCTATTAAAGACAGTCGGTAGTCTCCTTATGTTTGTGGAGTCACCGATGGGTAGTGGGTTGCTCATACACTGGATCTATAGAGGTGTGGACATTGATATTGGTAGATTATGTTTAGTTGCTGATCTTCTGGTGTTAGACATGGAGGGGTATGCTGTTATTTTGGGGATGGATTGGCTTACGGGATACCGGGTGATGGTAGATTATTTTAGATGGACGATTATGTTCTCGATTCCAGGAGGTGGTTGGTAGATTATCTTAGTGGCGATGTCTCTTCCTAAGGGAGGGTCAAAGACACATTTATACTTTATTGGGGAGGATACTTGACAGGAGGTGGTTGTTTTGTTAGACTCGATTCCAGTGGTGAGGGAGTTTGAGGATGTATTCCAGAAAATGCCCGGACTGCAGCCTAGCAGGAAAATAAATTCTTAATTGACCTAATGCTAGGTACGAGGCCCATAACCTGGGCACCTTATCACATGGTCCCATCTGAGATGAGGGAGTTGAGGGAGAAGATTCAACATCTCTTGGGGCAGGGTTTTATCAGACGGAGTACTTTACCGTGGGGAGCATCGGTGTTGTTCATCAAGAAGAGGGATGGATCGCTTCGGTTGTGTATAGATTATAGAGAGTTGAATAGGGTCACGATCCAAAATAAGAACCCATTACCTTGATTCGATGATCTGTTGGACCAGCTAAGGGGATCAGTTTACTTCTCCAAGATTGATCTGAGGTTCGTTTATCATCAATTGTGCGTCGTAGAGGAGGACATTCCCAAGACTGATTTTCTGACACGGTAGGGGTCGTACGAGTTTATGGTGATGTCGTTTTGGATCACTAATGATCCAATAGTATTTATGGATTCGATGAACTGGGTTTTTAAAGAATTATAGAATTCCTTGACCAGTTTATGATTGTGTTCATCGATGATATTCTAATTTACTCTCGCTCTGAGGATGAGCATGCCAAGCATTTGTGGATGGTTTTGAAGACACTACGGGAGAACTAGTTGTATGCTAGATTTGAGAAGTATGGGTTTTAGCTTTGGTAGGTTCAATTTTTGAGCCACATTATATCTGACAGGGGTATAGTAGTCGATCCGAGTAAAGTATCGATGGTGAGGGAGTGGGGAAAACCCACAACACCAACCGAGGTTCGTAATATTTTGGGATTGGCTGAATATTATAGACGATTTATTCGGGGTTTCTCAAAGATAACGGGTCCATTGCGAATATAACTCGCAAAGGAGTGTCGTTTGCTTGGATGACCATTGTCCTTTAGCTTTCGGCGAGCTAAGGGAAAAATATACTTTCGCACCTGTACTTGCACTGCCTATGGGAGGAGTAGAGTACCGTGACTACACCAATGCATCCTTACAGTAACTTGGGGGTGTATTACAACACGAGGAGATGGATATAGCTTATGAATCTTGCAAGATTAATCCCCAAGAGAGGAATTACCCCACCTATGACTTGGAGTTGGCCGCAGTTATTTTCTCCTGTACGATTTGGAGGCACTATTTGTTGGGGGATTAGTTTACTTTATTCACGGATCATAAATCCCTTCAGTATCTTTTCATGCATAAATATCTGAACATGAGGCAGAGGAGGTGGTTGGAGTTCGTGAAGGATTAACAGTTTGATATCCAGTATCATCCTGGTAAGGTTAACGTGGTGGCAGACCCATTGATCCGACGGCTCACGAGGGAGATAGAGGAGGTGTGGAAGGTGAAGTGGAGAGATATTCAACATGATGATGAGGTTGACAGAGCGTGCATGTCCGTACTAGCTATCATGCTCGAGATTGTGATGAGGGAGGTGAAAGTACAGATAGGGGATTAGTATTGCCGGGATTGGTTCGCCAGTTTTAATATTTTCGGAAAATATAATAAAAAACTAAACTATAGGTTTTAAATCTTAATTTCTATGCCCAAATAATTTTGATAGAGAGAGATATTTGAGTTTTTGAGATATTAAAAATAAAATATTAAAACAACAACATTCACAAAATTAAATATCCAGAGAGAGAGAGATCTAACTTTGGTTTTACTTGGGGATATAGAGGGTGAGAAAAGCAGTTTGTGAGTATGAGGTCAAGGAGATTTTGAAGATATTGAGATGTTTTGTGAGATGATATGAGGGATAGGTGCGCAAAGGGGTTGATATTATGATGTTTGGTTTTTCACCGGCGTGCTTTGTTTGTTAGTGTAATTAATTCACACATCCCATTTTCCATACAGATGTCAGTGTAAAGATAAGGCTTTGTTGAGGATGATTTTGAACCCGTTAGATATAAAATCTCAACATCTAATATGAATAGTTAGATAGTGGAGACCAAAATCCCCTCCTCCTTTATCATATATATATTTTTTGAACGGCCAAGATGTGTGTCACATCCTTACATATTTTTTCAAAATGAAGGGTTAAGATCAACCCCTCCATTTATATTTCAAATTTACATTTGTTTTTGTTTCCCCCACACCTTCTATATTTTTACTTTCTCCCATACCTTTTTTGTTTTTTTGTTTCACCCGTTCACCTCTCATCTCTCAGCTCCTAATTACTTCTCACCTCCCATGTCAACGTTCGGTTTTGGGTTTCTTCACTATGGATTTCATGGGTTTTGGATTTCGTCAGTTTTGGATTTCTTTAATAAGGTATTCTTTTACTTATTTACATTATTAGTTTTATTTTTGCTAATTTTTTGATTTTTTGGCTCAAGTTTTGGATTTTGTCGAGTTTTGGTTGACAGGTTGATCAGACCAGGTACTCTTTTTTGGTTTCACTACTCTGGGGGGGCTAAAATTAGGTTTAATTATGGTTTGGATCCCACGACACCATTATATATATATATATATATATGAGAATTCTCACCTACATTATGCTTTATACATTATTCATACATCACACCTAGTTGTAGGTTCTAAATGTTGCTATTTTTAAAAAAATCCACAAAAAACAGCTCAAAATACCTTATCAATATGGATCTACACCAACAAATTTTTGTGTATTTTTAAAAAATAGATACAAAATGTATTTTGACATAAATTTTTGAATATGAGTGTAATACACTGTATTTTTATGCTTTTTAAATTTGGGGATTTATTAAATTTAATGTGAGTTATTAATTTAATATAAATCTGGAAATTAATTATTTTTATAACTACTAACGTGACGAGAGTTAGTAATCATTGAAAACTTGTTGAATATTGCTAATGAGGAAAGTAATATATAATATTGGTTCTATTAAATGTCACGAGTGAATAAAATGACAATTTTGAAAAATTAAGTCGGGACGCGCCCGTGTCGTGTCGGGACTAAATGTTGATTAATAAAAGTGAATAAATTATAAATCACCCATATGGTCATTTCGAGTGCACCAAAGTGTCCGGAAGGGTCGAGATAGTCAAAATAATGTATCCGGGAGTTGGGTCCCGGGGCATTTTTAGGCCTAATTAACACCCCCGGAGGGCGTTTTGGACATTTTACATTTTTGGGCCTGAAAACCCACGAAAATTCTAAGGTTATATCAGATGCTTAGGGTTGTCTTATAGGGTAAACACAACCAAAAACAAGAGACGTCCATTGGATAAGGAAAGGAAAAGCTTACCAAGGAGTTCTAGGCCAAGAACTCCTATGTTTGCACCGCCGTCACCGCCAAACGATAGATCGCGTAACGAGGATCACCACCACACTGATTTCATCCACAAATCAGAAACAAAAATCCCCAGGCAAGTATTTATCTTTCTTAATTTAGTTAATGCTTCACTCATATTAGTTTAGGGTTGATTAGGATGAGTTTTTATGAAAGAAAACCCATGTCGGAGGTTAGAAATAGCATGTTGTAGAGATATAAACACTATTCTGGAAATCCCCTTCACATGTAGAGGTTGAACCATGAATTTACGTTGGATTAGAAGTATAAATTCTGGAATAAGAATGAGAATAATTAAGTTAAATAAATTTTTAGGGTTCATGAGAATTGTATAAATTTTGGCCCTTTTAATCCATGATTCTTGATGAAAACTCGCATGCCTTACGTAGAATATTGTTCATTTGGGTTTAGAATGTTTGTGGTATAAATTTCTGGGAGTTTGGGAGTTAAAAACTTTGATTTTGATGATTTTGGATGATATTTCCCGTAACTGGTATTCTGCAGATTCACCATACCTTCTTGATCGATCGATCGATCGGCCATAGAGCATCGATCGATCGATGGTTCGATCGATCGAACACCTTCCATCGATAGATCGACCCCTCATGTATAACTCATATTCCCTTTTTAATAGTTCATTCCAACTTAAATGATTAGACGTTCTTGGATATTAATGTTAATACATTTTGGGATACAAAGAAGACCAGTAGGACTTTAGAAATATATGAACCCGGTAATGTAATACGAGATTAACATATCATGGGGGGGTTCTTTTACACATAAAGGACAATGGTAACTTGTGTTAAAAAGGTGAGACTCGGAAGGAAGATATTGTAAAATAAATGAGTACCTACTGAAATTACACTTGGAGAGATAGGAACCCATGAGTGTTACGTAGTAAGTTTTAATAATCCCACAAATTAGAATAAGAGACAAACCGTTATACGTGATAACTAAATAATGAGTAATAATGATAAATATCATAATTATGGGTCGTGAGAGTGTACCTAAATTTGATATGGTAATAGTAGTATATTTATATGACTGTGTTTATGCATATACTATATACGTGTAAAAATCATGCCCGCGCTACTTGCTATCCCTGAGGTTACTGCGCTGGGACAGTCTTATCTCGATGGGACCGTTATGGGGGATGTTGACTCGTACCTTAGAAGATAGAAATCCTTTGGTATAGGCTATCGGATCGATAGTCAGGCGGTCCTAAGAGACGTGAGGGCACGTGCTGACCTCTTAGAGACTTGGAACTATGCTTCGCCTCAATATTGTTTGTGTTTTGTGTCAATACAGTTCAAGATTGATTCCGAACTTGTATTTCCCTTAGTACGAGTGATACGGGGACTGGATAGCAGAGTATTCCCGCACCATAATTGTTATGTGGGGTGCTGTTAGAATATATATATATTATATGAGTATTTAATATATATACATTTAAATCTGGAATTTGGGGACTACCTACTGTGCCTATGGTAAGTAAGAAATGAATAATTATTTCAACTTGGAAATGAGTATTTGAAAAGTATATTATATTACCGAGAAACTTTATTATCAAATAAGGTTTAAATGTGAATTTTGTTGTTAAATAAAATTAACCTGTTAAACAATTGAATTTGTCCATTTAAAATCTTACGAGCAACCTATGATAAGATAAGTTAAACCATTGGGAAGCTTAGTGCGATAGGCGTGCACATTAGAAGAGAGGTGAGAATTTCTCAAGGGAGTGCCGCACTAATATGTCGTTGCATTAGCCAGTAAACATTTTAAATACTTGCTAAACTAATTTTAAACTGTTTTTACAATCGGGCTCTGACCCGTTTCCATTTTCTTTTCCCTCTTGTATATATGAATATATTATAGGTGCCTAACAACAGGGGCGTCTTGCATAGGATCCTTTGGAAGGAACGCGCTGCAGCTTAGGTGGGAGTTGCAGGCCTCTTGCTTAGACGACCTCATTTTTTATTCCACTCCTAGCATTATTTTATCCAGTTGGGCATGTGTCGCCATTTTCCATTATTCAGTTGTTTTATTGGATATTGTGATTCGTTCATTTCCAGTATTTACACTTTAGGATTTATTATTGTCAGGATGTTTTCCTTTAAGTTTTAAATGTTGGAATCAATTAGTTGAATGTTTAATTATGTGGATTATATGTTCCAGGATAGTTGTTGTGTGATTCTTTAACTATGAATTATGTAAAGTTTTAAATGTTGGTTTATAAAATAAAATTTGGAAAGTAATGTCTAAAATGGTTTTAACACTTAGCTTAATTATTTAGGGTGTTTAAATTGGAAAAGTTATTTTTACGATAGTGATGCTAAGAATGAATCGACCGTTCACCTTGATTATAATTAGTAAAGGACAGATCACCCGATATTTAATTAGGCGGGGTGTCACAGGTGGTATCAGAGCATCAGGTTCTAGTGTCCTTTAGTATCTGTACGGCTTATCTCGTTTCCATCTTAGCGTCTTTGATTTAGAGCCCTAACATTAGGAATGTTGTATTCATCTTTATGCGTTGGAATTCGTTCTTCTGCGATTTATCAATGTTAATGTTGAACTTATTCAGATTAAATTTTTAAATTTTTAGATGGCCCATCAGGATGAACAAGCTAATGCCATTGGGGAAGTTAATGAGCAAGAACAACTCACACCTCAGGTGTCTCCGAAAAGGATACCAATCGCCGAATTTGCGGGCATTATGGCACAAGCAGTTACCACTGCAGTCTTATAGTACCACGAATGCAACATACAACTCAGAGGAGGCAAAATACCTAGAGAGGTTAGTCAAATTCATGCGACTAGAGTTGACAATTATGCGAAGACACCGAAATTTTGGCAACAAACCCCTCAAAACCAAGATAGTTCCAGAGGTAACAAAATTTATGTAGAGGGCCAAAAGTGTCAGGGCCGACAAGGTTGGGTTCAGAATGAAGTCACAAAGAGGTGTTTCAAATGTGGAATGGACGGTCATAAACGTCAATCTTGTCTGAATCAGAATAGGGAGAAAATACAGCCCGACCAGCAAGGAATTTCGGGACTCTGCTATTAATGTGTGCAACCGGGTCACAAGTGGTGGGATTGTCCTCAACCTGACATCGTTTTTCCGTAAATTTCTTATCAAGGCCAGCAAAACTAAGGAAAAAGCGAGACTAGTCAACAATGTAGTGAAGTGAAACGGTTTCGAGGGAAGTGCTTCCAATGTGGCAGGAATGGCCATAGGCGTCAGGATTTCCCAGAGAGGAATGGGGCCCCACGGCAGAAGGGCGCCAGTAATGAACCACAGAAGCCAGCTCCCCCAGCGATTCCAGCAGCCTTAGTTCAGCAGAGGCAATTACAATATGGACGTGTATGTAACGTCCACCAGATAACAACACCTCAAACCGAGATACAAGTTACGTTCTTTATACTGGGTGCTATGGGTTGTGTTTTAATGGGTACTGAGGCACCGTACTATTTTATGGCTATTAATTTTTTTCATGAGCCTTAGGGCTATTAGCCATGACGGCGAGTAAGGTGTCATGCGTAGACTCACCGTTTGGGGGAAAAAGTCTTTGATTTTCTTTATTTGAAGGGGTGCAAATATAGAAATTGATAACTTCATTTTTAACCGCGATCAATACTGATGTTAGATATGCATGAGTATAAGGTCGTTATTGGCATGCTAGAGTTTAGGTAGGAGTATTGACCCGCCATTTCGGGGTAGGAAAAGTGTTTGGTGGCAATGCCTCGCCCAGAGGAAGGATTTTCCAATACGAATGGGAAGGTAGAAGTATAATTGTTATCCTCGAGGGATGAGGCATGTTTCATGTGACACGAGCGAGTCATTACATTTTGTTCATTGCCAGTTTAGCATGTGAGACGAGTTTAATGTGTATAACTACAAACGATATTATTATGAGAATATTTTTCCCTAGTGTAGCGGGATTTTCCTTAATGCTATCCGCGGAGGATGAGTAAGTATATTAATAGTGTTATATATTTTATCGAGGATACTCGTTTTAGTGATGTGATATACGAGAATAATATGTTATTGATTACAACTTTATAGGAATGGTCAGTACGATAGTAGGTAGTTAGTGCAAGGCTATCGGAGTGGTTGCATTAGTGCAACATGTTTTGTCCTGGCGAGGCCTCACCTACAAGAGGGTTGGACTCGAACTTATATTATCTATCCTAGAGACGTCGGAAGGGATGGTAGGCTCGAGATATTCGATACCGGTGTGCGTAGGGACTTTGTTGTTATGATTCAGTATATATTGGGTTTACTGTTGAGCGAAAAGATTTGACTCATTATCATGTGGAGCACTCAGGACTTGGTGATAGGTAGAGAGCAATGATATATCTACCCTTGAGAGATGTGATAGTTAAGAGTTAGACTCCTATGTTTAGGATCATGATTTTGAGAGTCCTGATTGTATGTGTAAGAGGTTTGTAAATAGTGATTACCACTAATACTGGATGATAGTGGATTGGCGAAATGTTCTTTGTGTAGGTGTAATTATGGGAAATGATGAAACTTGTCTGTCAAGAGGCGGAGTAAAGGGGTACATAATATGGACGGAGGTCCTAACAGATTTTGATAACCAACAATGCTAGATAGTAGTGTATCGGGGGGTTCCTTGTTTGGATTTCGCTTTGCGAGACATCCCACGCATGAAACTTAGCGTAAGGTTGGAAATAGGGAGATGTCTGGTCAGCAGTTAATGAGTTCAGTACCTCGGTCGTACAAGGAACAGGTAATTGTATATGTAAGATGGAAGTTGAATTATGATTTAAGGCCAGTAAAGCTGGTTGTGTGATAAGAATGCATTGAAAGTTTTATTTTCCCGCCATGAGTTGAGGGGGAACGATGATAGGAGGATTTAAAATTTTTGATTTCTAGGGTGATTAAGAGTACCCAAGTGTTGTAACCGCGTTCAGAACACAAGGTAAATGAAGATTTGGGATGATTTTTAGCATGGATTACCTGGGAAGAATTTTTATTATACAAAAGAGATGACTTGTATTTATTTTGATGAATAGAGCGTTAGTGGTTTATTTTGGTTGTTGTACCTATTTGGAAAAATTAAGTCGGGACGCGCCCGTATCGTGTCGGGACTAAATGTTGATTAATAAAAGTGAATAAATTATAAATCACTCGTATGGTCATTTCGAGTGCGCCAAAGTGTCCGGAAGGGTCGAGATAGTCAAAATAATGTACCCGGGGGTTTAGTTTGGGTCCCGGGGCATTTTTAGGCCTAATTAACACCCCCGGAGGGCGTTTTGGACATTTTACATTTTTGGGCCTGAAAACCCAAGAAAATTCTAAGGTTATATCAGATGCTTAGGTTTGTATTCTAGGGTAAACACAACCAAAAACAAGAGACGACCATTGGAGAAGGAAAGGAAAAGCTTACCAAGGAGTTCTAGGCCAAGAACTCCTCCGTTTGCACCGCCGTCACCGCCAAACGATAGATCACGTAACGAGGATCACCACCACACTGATTTCAGCCACAAATCAGAAACAAAAATCCCCAGGCAAGTATTTATCTTGCTTAATTTAGTTAATGCTTCACTCATATTAGTTTAGGGTTGATTAGGATGAGTTTTTATTAAAGAAAACCCATGTCGGAGGTTAGAAATAGCATGTTGTAGAGATATAAACATTATTCTGGAAATCCCCTTCACATGTAGAGGCTGAACCACGAATTTACGTTGGATTAGAAGTATAAATTCTGGAATAAGAATGAGAAAAATTAAGTTAAAGAAATTTTTAGGGTTCATGAGAATTGTATAAATTTTGTCCATTTTAATCCATGATTCTTGATGAAAACTCGCATGCCTTACGTAGAATATTGTTCATTTGGGTTTAGAATGTTTGTGGTATAAATTTTTGGGAGTTTGGGAGTTAAAAACTTGGATTTTGATGATTTTGGATGATATTTCCCGTAACTGGTATTCTGCAGATTCGCTATACCTGCTTGATCGATCGATCGACCATAGAGCATCGATAGATCGATGGTTCGATCGATCGAACACCTTCCATCGATCGATCGACCCCTCCTATATAACTCATATTCCCTTTTTAATAGTTCATTACAACTTAAATGATTAGCCATTCTTGGATATTAATGTTAATACATTTTGGGATATAAAGAAGACCAGTAGGACTTTAGAAATATATGAACCCGTTAATGTAATACGAGATTAACATATCACGGGGGGGGGGGGGGTTGTATTACACATAAAGGACAATGGGAACCTGTGTTAAAAAGGTGAGACTCGGAAGGAAGATATTGTAAAATAAATGAGTACCTACTGAAATTACACTTGGAGAGATAAGAACCCATGAGTGTTACGCAGTAAGTTGGAATAATCCCACAAATTAGAATAAGAGACAAACCGTTATGCGTCATAACTAAATAATGAGTAATAATGATAAATATCATAATTATGGATCGTGAGAGTGTACCTAAATTTGATATGGTAATAGTAGTATATTTATATGACTGTGTTTATACATATACTATATACGTGTAAAAATCATGCCCGCGCTACTTGCTATCCCTGAGGTTACCACACTGGGACAGTCTTATCTCGATGGGACCTTTATGGGGGATATTGACTCGTACCCTAGAAGATATAAATCCTTTGGTACAGGCTATCGGATCAATAGTCAGATGGTCCTAAGAGACGTGAGGGCATGTGTTGACCTCTTAGAGACTTGGAACTATGCTTCGCCTCAATATTGTTTGTGTTTTGTTTCAATACAGTTCGAGAGTGATTCTGAACTTGTATTTCCCTTAGTACGAGTGATACGGGGACTGGATAACAGAGTATGCCCGCACCATAATTGTTAAGTGGGGTGCTGTTAGAACATATATATTATATGAGTATTTAATATATATACATTTAAATATGGAATTTTGGGACTACCTACTGTGCCTATGGTAAGTAAGAAATGAATAATTATTTCAACTTGGAAATGAGTGTTTGAAAAGTATAATATATTACCGAGAAACTTTATTATCAGATAAGGTTTAAATGAGAACTTTGTTGTTAAATAAAATTAACCTCTTAAATAATTGAATTTGTCCGTTTAAAATCTTACGAGCAACCTAAGATAAGATAAGTTAAACCGTTGGGAAGGTTAGTGCGATAGGCGTGCAATTAAAAGAGAGGTGAGAATTTCTCAAGGGAGTGCCGCACTAATATGTTGTTGCATTATGCAGTAAACATTTTAAATACTTACTAAACTAATTTTAAACTATTTTTACAATCGGGCTCTGACCCGTTTCAATTTTCTTTTTCCTCTTGTATATTTGAATATATTACAGGTGTCCAACCACAGGGGTGTCTTGCATAGGATACTTTGGAAAGAAAGCGCTGCGGCTTAGGTGGGAGTTGCAGGCCTCTTTCTTAGACAACCTCATTTTTTATTCCACTCCTAGCATTATTTTATCCAGTTGGGCATGTGTCACCCTTTTCCATTATTCAGCTGTTTTATTGGATATTGTGATTCGTTTATTTCCAGTATTTACACTTTGGGCTTTATTATTGTCTGGATGTTTTCCTTTAAGTTTTAAATGTTGGAATCAATTAGTTGAATGTTTAATTATGTGGATTATATGTTCCAGGATAGTTATTGTGTGATTCTTTAACTATGAATTATGTATTGTTTTAAATGTTGGTTTATAAAATAAAATTTGGAAAGTAATGTCTAAAATGGTTTTGACGCTTAGCTTAATTATTTAGGGTGTTAAATTGAAAAAGTTATTTTTACGACAATGATTCTAAGAATGAACCGACCGTTCACCTTGATTATAATTTAATAAAGGACAGATCACCCGGTATTTAATTAGGCGGGGTGTCACAATGAGTTAGTTGGAAGTTAATTTTAAGAGAAAAATAGAAATTTTGGAAAAATGATTTCTTAGGGACTAGAATTAGGTGTGATGTATACATAATGATATAGGCGAGCCTTCCTCTCTCTCTATATATAAAGGAGGATGGACTTTTGGTCTCTCCTATCTAATGGTTGATATTGAAAGTTGGAGACTTATATATATTGGTCTAGAATCATTTAAAACTAGTGGTTAAGATTTAATGTTACCAATCCAACTGTCCAGAATGCTCTGAAAATGCAATTTAATTTTATGGTACTATTAAAGTGGTTAAATAATATAATTTCATTTAGAATAACCTTCAAAACCTTTGGATATGGGACTTTTTCATTAGGACTCACAGCTAAACAATCTAATTTATATTTAATGGTACTGTGGGGTCCAAACCATAATTAAGCCTAATTTTGGTCTGCCCGAAATGGCTCAATAATGTACCACGCCAGTCCAACTCGATTTGTAAATGAAAAGATCGAAACAAGCTTATCACGTGGATAAATACAAAGTAGTTATCACTTAATAAGATCACATCAGTTACCTTCAATCTCGGACGAGATAATCAAGTAATCACCACATTAGCCAATAACAATCCAAGGGAGTTATTTAAATAACTCTATTGCTTTACTTTTACAAAACTATAAATACAGCCCACACTCCAGGGTCAAGGGGGATGTATGTTTCGAACTATAAAAGATACTAATAAAGACTCAATGACCTCTTCGTGAACGTAAGCAATTTTTTGAACCACGTATATTGTTGTGTTGTGTGACATTTGCATGTTCTTTCATTAATTGCTTTCTAGAATTTATTAATAGTGATTAATTGAACTAAAAATTGGCATCATATGTTGAAATCGATTTCCTTTCTACAAAAACAATCCCAGCTAAAAATAGCTACAATGTCTCACTACACAAACAGTGCACCCCAACCTGGTGACTTGCGAGCTGACCTAGCTCTAGTAAGGGTAGGTTTGAAGTCTGCCAAGATGGGAACCCAAGATTTTGTCGTTTCTAGGAAAGACACAAGTATACTAGATCAACCAAGATCTCACAATTGGTCAACGCATAGGAAGCAAGGCTTCAAAAATAGGAGGAGGCAACTCGCCTCCAAATTGAGGAGAATTCTCGCCTCCAGTGGAGACTAGGAAAAATGGATAGAGAACTCCGATAGGAAAATTGAAAACTTCATGGTTGGTCTCCTATCCCTCAAGCGAGTAAGACTTGCAGCCGAGGAAGGAGCACCAGGCGTGACCAAGAGCGTTCGGAACATGGAAGTCACCCAGGGAGGCGCAACCGAAAGAATGAGCGCTATAGGGATGACATAAGGAGTTTGGTTCGAAGCGAAATGGACCAATACCCACCTCATCGAGGAGCTAGATCTACAAAAGAGCTAGCAAGGAGAGTTCTAATTACCCAGATGAATTCTTCTTTATCAAGTGTCATTGAGGAGGAGGAACCCCCAAAGAAGTTTGCAACACCCAGGTTCAAGATTTATGATGGCAAAACATACCCTATAGATCAATTTCGACAATATAGGCAAGCCACGACCTTATGTAATCACAACTACACTCTGATGTTTCGTATTTTCCCTTTTAGTATGGGTGATGTCACCCATAAGTGGTTCGAGAGGCTGCCTCACAGATTTACTAAGAGTTTCAAGGCCCTCATCGAGGCCTTCACCGCTCACTTCATAACTATCAACTTTCATCCAAAGAGGATGGACTCACTGCTCACAACGAGGAAGAAGTCATAGGAAACTCTACACGAGTACACTAAGTGTTATTGGTAAGTGTTCGTAATACCCCGTAAGTTTGGGCGAATTTGGAATTTTTTTTAGTTAAAATTGGAAATTTTTAATGAGTTGGGTTTTATGAAAAATGTCATGTTGGATCTTACTCAGAAAGATTAAAATTTAGAGTTAATTTAACTATTGAAATAAGGATTCTTAGGGGGACAATCCGACCCAAGGAGGCTTAGAAATCTGACGGTCCAATAACTAAAATGTGATGTAGATGACCTTAGTATTGTCCGATTAGGTTTATTTTTCTTACATGACTTTGTCTCGCCTTCAGCTAGAACATATAACAATATGAAAATGTCAGCCTTTCTGACTCAATGCTCTGATACTAATATGAAAAGTCGAGGCCCCCCAATTTTTAAATTCTTTTACTTCAAAAAGATAATTTCCTTTCAAATATGCGGAAGCGTGAGACGATGGTTCAATTAAACAACTAATTTTAATTTCTTATCAAATTAAAATTAAACCAAGTGAAATAAGATGGAAACACACACAGTTTAAATTTCACTTAAACACAATAAATTAACTTAAGTCCTAGAAATTTGCCTAAGTCATATTTTTTAATTTTACAAAATTAGGCCAAACCAATTTTACCAAATTAAATTAATGACTTGAATTAACTACACATTACCCAATATTTATTTAGCACCAAATTAAACATGTAGTGATTAATTGTGATGCAGACGACCTTAATGACTTTCGATCAAGGCTGATTTTTGGATAGTGGCATCAACTCGCCTCTATCTAGAATATATCAAAATTTCAGCGAATTCTGACGGTTCGGTCGTTCGGACCTGATTTATGGGTGTTCAGTTTTTATTAGGACTCTTTCTTCAAATCTTGTATATAATTGACGAAATTTAGACTTTTTAAAACACTGTTAACCATTCTTGAAAGTCAATAACTTCCCAAATTATTATCTCCTCTCTTCTACAAAACCTAAACCCCATTAAAAATAAGTTTTAACCCAAGTTTTGAAGATCTTAATCTAGTTTTCTCAAGAACAATCAAGATCGTTTCTTTACTATTTTCGTGAAGGGAACGTAACCGTGTAATCACATTTTCAAGATGGCTTCTTTATAGGAATGAATACTCTACCATTCCCCTTAAGTGTTATGCATTTTAGATATAGCTTAAACATTAATAAATTGTGTTTTTCTTAAAATTAATTTGGAGGACTAATTTGGGAAAGTGAAAAAAATTACAGGCTATTTTTTATTCAAATCCAATAATATATTTAGGACATAAAATAGTCGCATGATTAGATTAGAAGATTGGATTACGGTGAAATTTTGGGACATTCACATATTTAAAATATAAATATAAAATTATTATAATGTTTCGACTCGTATAATTATGTTATTAAGGTGTAGATTGAAGAATGGATTTATATTTGTGAAATATTATGAATATGCATGTTAAAATGGAATCTTGTGTTAACCGGAATAATATCACTTGCTGGATAATTTGTGTGACATTTGGTAAGATTTTTTTAATTATATAATTAAACAGACGTAATTTTGATGATATTATAATCGAAAAATTAGTTGGAAGAATTGTAGCGATAGATTTAAAATATGTTTTATGTGATTATTTCCTGTGTTAATATTTCGGCATTGTAGGGACGTTGGCAGTTTTGGGGCAATTATGTTTTTACCCTTATTTTAGGTTGTTCGCAAGGTATGGGACTAGTAGGTGGGCCTCAGGGTTGTTAACACTTTCTAGGTATGGGATTAGTGAGTGTAGGTTCGTACAGTTGGGTATTTCTTGGGTGAGACTAAGTAGTGCACCGTCACGTATTTTTCATTAGCCTAGGTGCGAGACTTGGTGGTGATTTGGGGTAGGCATCTTTCCTAGGTGATAGACTAGGTGGTACTTATGGGTGGTGATAATTAGGTATGGGACTAAAGATAGTTTTAAGTAGTGGTACCCGAATAAAGGGTGGAGATAATAGAGAATAATGATAAATTGATCACAAATTGATAATTAATGCCCAAGACAAAGAATGGGTATTAAAATGGATTTACGTCGTGAGTATGTGTAGGGTAAACAATTTGGGCAAACTAGCTATAGCAATGTGGGTGTGTGTTGGCATCACGAGTATGTGTAGGGCTAACAAAATTGGGCAAACTAGTTATAGTGACGAGTCGCGCATGGAACCTCACGAGTATGTACAGTGCTAACAAAATTGGGCGAACTGGCTATAGTGAGGGGAATGTGTGTGGTGTGAAATTACGGGTGCGCCAGGAGTATGTGCAGGACTCATAATAGGGTGAACTGACTATACTGGTGTCACATTAGTAAAATTGGTTACATTAATTCATTATTATTTGTGAGTTGATAATTTAATGATTGTAATAACAAAATGGGACTTGTATAGTGGGTGGCTTAACTAGATGGGTAGTTTGTGCTGTGTTGCTTGATTTGCATGTAATTATATCATTTAATTTAAAATAATCTATTGTGATATTTATCATGTATGATGCTTATGTATGGGTTCAGGGACCCCAATTGGAAGGAGTAACTAGTGTCCATGCAGTGGGCTTTGACCCATTGCGTAAACTAACATTTCAAATATAATTGTTGGAGTAGCTACATAGGATGGATTGGAGATATTTGGAGTGCAACTGGAGATTTAATTTTATTATGATAGTAGTGTACATTATTTCTTTTTCACCGTTTTTATTTATGAGACAGTTATTTATGGAATTGCTGGGCCAATCGGTTCCACAGTTATTTATGGTTTTCAGTCAGGATTATAGTTTGATTATTTATTTCTAGTTTATTCTATCGTTGGGAGTTGGACTTTATTTTGGAGTTAGGATATCATTGGATTTTATTTGCATGGATGTTGTATTCATTGAATTTATTCAAATTATATCTTGTACAAAAAGATTTTTCTTCTCTTATATTTCTGGTACATTGAGAATATGATATTTTATTTAGTGACCCTCAGTGTAGGTTGACGACGACCGCTGCCAAAATGCGTCAGGTGTTACAGATGGTATCGGAGCATCGTCTTAGGTCTCATAGGTTTTGAGTCCTTTATTGATTCATACTCTCTAAGGTATTGGGTCTAGCATACGTGTTAGTTGTATTTCTTCGAGAGAGGGAGTTTTGTGTTAAGGTTGTTATAGGCATTAGGGTTAGGAGTAGTAATCTTGATGTGAGGATGTTTAGAATTAATTTTTGAGATGATAATTGTTTTGAAGATCATTAGTATAAATGTTAGGTATCTATAAAATAAATGTGGTGATATGATTTGATTTAAGGATTTAAGCATTGCAATGACTTTTGGAGATAGAATCGAGTAGTGATTTATGGAAGAGTGTGGTACGCTGTTATTTTCATATATATGTTTATATATATAGTTAAGACATATATTGTATTTTGTTCGTGGGGTGGGTGCATGTAGGATTGGGTGTACAGGCGCCCAATCGTGACATTCTACGGGTAGACATATGTGAGGCTTATTTTATTTGCGTGAATTTACATTGATATTTATTATTTTGTCGAATTTTGAGGACTAAATTCTTACATAAGTGGGGAAGACTGCAATACGTCGTAATTTGGGGGGAAACCAATTTTATTTAGTTGAAATAGGAAATTTCTAATGAGTTGGGTTTTATGTAAATTTTCATGTTGGATCTTACTTAAAAGGATTGAAATTTAAAATTAGTTTAATTGTTGAAATAAATATTCTTAGGGGGAGGATCTGACCTAAGGAGGATAAGAAATTCGACAGTTTGATCTCCAAAACGTGATGTAGACGACCTTAATGATGTCCGATCGGGTTGATTTTTCTTACACGACTTTGTCTCACCTTCAGCTAGAACATATCCAAAATCCAAGGAAATTTAATCGTGAGATCTCTAAAATGCTAATCAAATGACAATAATGATGTCTAATCGAGATTATTTTTGGACAGAGGATTTGGCTCGCCTTCAACAAGAAATTATCAAAATTTCAGCGAATTCCTGTGATCTAATCGTCCGGAACTGATTTTTGTGTGCTCATGTTTGATTAGTACTCTTTCTTAAAATCCTTTACACAATGGATGAAATTTAGACTTTATAAAGCACTCTTAACCCTTCTCAAAAAGCAGTAGCCTCCCAAATTATTATCTCCTCTCTTTTACGAAACCTAAACAGCATTAAAAATAAGTTTCAACCCAAGTTTTGAAGATCTAAATCAAGTTTTCTCATAAACAATTAAGAACATCTCTTTTCTATTTTTGCAAGAGGAACGTAATTGTGCAATCAGATTTTCAAGACGACTTCTTCACAATCATGAATACTTATATTGTTCGCTTAAAGTATAATGCGTTTTAGATATTGCTTAAACATTAATAAATTGTGTATTTCTTAAAGAAAATTAGGAAGACTAACCAGGAAAAATGAAAATATTTACGGGGATGTTTTTATTCAAATCCAATAATATATTTAAGTCTTAAAACAGTTGCATGCTTAGATTAGAGGATTTGGTTACGATAGAATTTTGGGACATTCACATGTTTAAACTAAAAATACGAAATTATTATAAGGTTCTGACTCGTATGATTACGTTATTGAGGTGTAGATTGTAGAAGGATTTATATTTGTGAAATATTATGAATATGAATGTTAAAGTAGAATCTTGTGTTAATCGGTAAAATATCAGCTGAATGGAAGTTATGAAATTTGATAAATTGTGTGACGTTTGGTAAGATTAGTTTAATTAAATAACTAAATGGACATAATTTTGACGATATTATAATCGTAAAATTAATTGGAAGAATTGTAGCGATAGATTTAAAATATGTTTTATGTGATTATTGCATGTGTAAATATTTCGATACCGCGGGGATGTTAGGGTTTTTGGGGTAGTTATGCTTTTACCCTTATTTTAGGTTATTTTCTAGGTATGGGACTAGTACTTAGGTCTCGTTGTTGGCGTAGGTTCATACAGTTGGGTATTTCTTTGGTGGGGCTAGGTAGTATAATGTCACATATTTTCTGTTAGCCTAGGAAAGAGACTAGGTGGTGATTTTGGGTGGGTATCTTTCTAAGATAACAGACTCGGTGGTACTTATGGTTGGCGATCTCTAGGTATGGGACCGGGGATGGTTTTAAGTAGTAGTACCCGAATAAAGGGTGGGGGCTAATAGAGAATAATGATAAATTAATGACAAATTGATAATTAATGCCTAAGACAAAGAACAAGTACTAAAATGGATTTGCGTTGCGAGTATTGCAGAGCTAAAAATTTAGGCAAACTGGCTATAGCAGCGTGGGTGGGTGTTAGTGTCACGAGTATGTGCAGGGATAACGAAATTGGAAAAACTAGATATAGTAACGTGTCGTGCATGGAACCTCACGAGTATGTGCAGTGCTAACGAAATTGGGCAAATTGTCTATAGTGAGGGAATGTGTGTGGTGTGAAATTGCGGACGAGACAGGAATATTTGCAAGACTCATAATAAGGTGAACTGGCTATATTGGTGTAACATTAATAATATTGGGTATGCCAGGAGTATGTACAGGACTCATAATAGGGTGAACTGGCTATACTAATGTCGCATTAATAAAATTGGTTACATTAGTTCATTATTAATTGTGAGTTTAAAATTTAATGATTGTAATGATAAAATGGGACATGTATAATAGGGTGGCTTAGCTAGGTGGGTAGTTAGTGTCGTGTTGGTTCATTTGTATGTAATTATATCATTTAATTTTAAATACTCTTTTGTGATATTTATCATGTATGATGCTTATGTCTGAGTTCACGAACCCTAATTGGGAAGAGTAGCTAGTTTTCATGTGGTGGGCTCTGACCCATTGCGTTAACTAACATTTCAGGTATAGTTGTTGGAGTAGCTACATAGGATGGATTAGATATCTTTGGAGTGAAGTTGGAGATTTACTTTAATTACTGTAGTAGTTTAGATTTTTTTCCCGTCATTTTAATTTATGAGACTGTTATTTATGGAATTTATGGGCCAATCAGTTCCACGGTTGTTTATGATTTTCAGTCAGGATTTATAGTTGGCTTATTTGTTTTGAGTTTTATTCTATCGTTTGGAGTTGGATTTTATTTTGGAGTTAGCACGATGATGGATTTTATTTTCATAGATGTTGTATTCATTGAGTTTATTGAAATTATATCTTGCAAAAAAAAAATTATTATCTCATATTTCTGTTACATGTAGAGAATGATATTTTATTTAGTGATGTCTGATGTAGGTTGGTGGCAGTCCACGCCAAAATGCGTGGGGTGTTACAGTGTTCAATGAAGTGGAATACATCAGGGAGATGGTTGTCATGGCATCTTTAAATATCTGTTTAACCCCTACTTCCATGCTGCACCAGTCTCTCACCAAAAAGGAGGCCGGTACCATTAACGATCTTATCTGGCGTATTGAGAAGTACGCCAAAGTGGAGGACGTGGTCCATACTAGCAAGACAAAAATTGGTCGCACCAAAGCTAACAAAGGGATTGCAAAGAAAACAATCCTAAGAAGTGGAGCAAGAAGCAAAATGGTGCCAAGAACGGAGACAAAGAAGATTCATCTAAATTTTTCCAAGCCATCAGCTTGGTTTTCAAAGAACCAATTTATAAGATTTAAGGGAAGATCAAAGATCAAAAGTTTCTCAAGTGGTTGAAGAATATGGGAGTTGATCCGACGAAGAGGAACAACACTCTTCAGTGTGGATTCCATAGGGAAAACGAACACAAGATAGAGAATTGCAAGGCACTAAAATTTCACTTAGAAGAATTGGCTCAGGCGGGGCATTTGACTGAGTACATATAAAAAAGTCTAATCAGGTCATCGCCAGTAGTGACCAAAAACTAGACAACTTCCTAGATGACGAGGTAGGACAAAAGCTTGCGGTAATACATGGGTCATCCAACCTCAATAAAATCTAGGAAAATAAAGTTCAAATTGAACTCAAGAAGGTCATAGCTGTGATAGAGTCCTTCCAAATATATCTTTCCAAGATCCAAGCTGGCAAGCTCATGCAACTAGAGGACATGGATTACAACAAGCACAATGTATTTATGGAGGAATATTTTGTTGAGGTAAGAACCCCACAGCACGACACATTGGTAATCACTCTCAAGATTACAAACTGGTATGTGGACAAGTTATTCGTACACCGCGGGAGTCCCTCAGAGGTGATATACCTATAACTCTTCCACAAGCTCAAGCTCAAAAATTTTGACTTAAAAGAATTGACTATCCCTTTAGTCAGCTTCACATGAAGAATGACCATGTTGTTAGGGAAGGTGACCCTGCCAATAAGGTCATCGAATATTTTAAAGCTCATTGAGTTATGGGTGGTAGATTGATCCTCTCTATCACGCCATTCTTAGTAGAGGGTGTATTCATGCCATGAAAGTTGTTCCTTCAACTTAGAACAAAAAACTCAAGTGTGTCACAGATCGGGGCATAATGGAGATAAGAGGCAACTAAGCCATCGATAAAAAATGCTACATCGTCGCTATTATGCCCAAGCATGAGAAAAAGAAAAATAAAGAGGTTATTATAGAGAGTCCCCTAGATGGGGCTACTCCTTCAAAACAGTAACTAAGATATGGTCGACCAGAGGTGGAGGAGATTAGGATCCACCCCACAGATAGGGTCATTAAAAAATTGGAGGAGGTTATTTTTTATGAAAGCCAACCAGAGAGAAAGTTATTAATCGATACAAAATTGAACGATCATAAGAGAGGGGAGTTGATCACCTTTCTGAAGCGCAACCTAGATGATTTTCATGGGAGTGATGCGATATGCCAGGGATTGATCCCACGGTCACCTGTCACCGCCTCCATATAGATTCGACATTCAAGCCAATTGTACAGAAGGCTGGTCGAACAGTCCTAAAAGAGGAAAAATTGGTAGAAAAAATAAGTAGGGAAACTTCTAGAGGCAAGGTCCACCAGAGAAGTTCAATTCTCGAAGTGCATCTCAAATCCATTCATGGTTCGTTAAAGCGACGGTAGGTGGAAAGTTTGTATAAACTTCACCGACCTCAATGGAGCTTGACCTAAGGACAGTTTCTCGACCAAAGATAGATCAAGTGGTCGACACCACTACATACCATGTATTTTGGAAGCTTACTCAGGGTACCACCAAATTCCTCCGTTCGTCCCCAATCAAAATAAGACTTTTTTTATAACGCCATTGGGCTTGTATCATTTAAGGTCATGCACTTCGAACTTAAGAATGCTAGAGACACGTGCCAGAGGTTGGTCATGAAGATGTTTAAATAGAAAATGGGGGAAACAATGGAAGTATACATCGATAATATGTTCGTTAAAAGTAAAAGAAAAAGTGACCATCTCGAAGACCTCGCCAATACCTTTAAAATCCTCAAGCGCTACCGAAGGAAGGTTAACGCAAGTAAATGCTCATTCGGGGTCCAATCAGGAAAATTTATAGCTTTTGTGGTCAGCAAAAGAAGGACTAAGGAAAATGATGATCAAATTGAGGGTATCAACAATGTTCAGTCACCTAGGACATTGTGTGAGATCCAAAACCTCACTAGTATACTGCTAACACTTAATTGCTTCATCTCGAAGTCATCTAAATGTTTTTGACCATTTTTCCAGCTACTCAAAAAAAGATAAGGGACTCAATTTGAATGATGAAAGATCAAAGGCTATTAAATAAATCAACTCCTACCTGAGCAAACCTCCATTGCTGGCAATTCCCGACCAATGTGACCCTTTTTACCTCTACCTCATAGTTTCAAGCCACGCGGTCAGCTCGGCCTTGGTCTGTGAAAAAGAGGTAAGATAGTTACACGTTTACTATGCTAGAAAGATGCTCCTGGACACCAAGCAACGCTACTTATCACTGGAAAAGTTAGCTTACGCACTGGTGATAGCTTCTCAGAAGGTCAAACAATATTTTGAGGCCCACTCGATCATTGTTATCACTGCATTACCCCTTAAAGCTATCCTTCAAAAAGCCGACCTTTTTGGATGCATGTCAAAGTGGTTAGTAGAATTTAAGAGTTTTAACATCCATTTTTAGCCAAGGAAAACAATAAAGGGGTAAATATTGGATGACTTCATAGTAGAATTTATAGGCGAAGTCCCAATCGACTAATAAATGGCCAAGAAATCAAGAGATCACAAGCAGGACTATTCCGAGAGATGGACATTGTACTGCGCAAAGCACACTTACTTGGGGCAACACAACACGAAGTTTATTATGATTCAAAACTACTGTCAAACCAAGTCAGTGGGAACTTCAGCGCCAAGGATCTGAGAACATTCTTTCCATGGAAAAGGGTCCAAGATGGATGGATCCAATCATCGCATACTTATAAAATGAGATACTACCAATCGACAAGAAACAGGCTCATCAAGTCAGGGTAAAAGATACTCTCTTCTACCTGGATCTTGATGAAAATATTTACAAGAGGTCCTTTATAGGAACCTACCTTTAATGTGTACACCCAAAGGATGTTGACTATGTCCTCTACGAACTTCATAGTGGGATTTATGGAAGCCACACAAGTGGAAGGTCTCTGGCAATCTGAGAAATTAAAGAAGAATACTGGTGTCCATTGACAGTCCATGACCGTTCGTACAATGGGGGTTGGATATCATAGGGCCATTAACTATTGTGCCAGGGAATCGTAAGTACTTATTGGTCAACACAGACTATTTCAATAAGTGGAGTATGGCATAACCACTAGAAAACATTAGAGATGCCGACATGATCAGGCTGATTTAGAGAAGCATTATAACTAACTGTGGGGGTGCCCAAGACCATCATAGAAGATAATAGTACACAATTTGAGAGTGGGTATTTTCAAAGCTTCTGCGACGAGCACGAAATCAAGCATCACTTCAGTTCTGTGGTATACCCCAATGTAATGGCCAAACTGAGGCCTACAACAAGATGATGATCGATGGCTTAAAGGAAAGGCTAAAAAGAGAAAATAACACCTGTTTATATATGCTCCCTCGTGTTCTCTGGGAATATCACACCACGCCAAGAAGATCTACCAGGGAAATACCCTTCTCCCTCACATATGAAATAGAAGCCATAATTCCACTCGAAGTTCGACTTCCGACCATGAGAACGAACATTATCGATCAAGGATTGAATAATAAAGCCCTTCATGCTGAAATTGACCTAGCAGATGAACGGAGAGGACAAGCCATGATCAAGTTGACCCTATACTAGCAACAGTTAGAAAAATAGTAAAAAAAAGGGGTCAATCCGAGGAAATTCTAGGTTGGGGATTATGTCCTCCCAAAGGTCCTTGACAGAGCCAAAAGGCTGTCAAACGGTAAGTGACAATGGGGAAAACCTCGGCATAAGTGTATAAAGATATACGTCGGTCGTTATGATCGGCTCCCACCACTATGGAAAAACCTATACTATTGACTACACTCTTTTAAGGGATAACAACGGCCAGTCCGAGTATCAAAAATCCACAAAGACTAGTCGCTAGAATTATATTGATTTAATACTTCTCAATAAAAGTGTAAAAGGTAATTGTTAACAAAAAGAAAAGATAATCTAGGCATGTGTTTAAATAAGTATTAACAAATGAATAAAAACTATAGGTTGCGACTAATATCCCTCAACTCGGATTAATTTGTATGAATGGTTCCATGAGACTACGAATCTAGTAAGATTGAATCTCATTTCAACAATCAATTAAACCTAGAGTTGTCACTCCCTAAATTTTCATAAAACCCTAATATGATTTTGGCGTAAAAAAATACCCCGAAAATTACACACACAAGGTTATAAATACGGAGCATACATGATATACCCCGTTAAATCTCCTAGGCATAATAACAAGAACAATGCAATCGAATTTAATGCATAAAACCCATCACCATAGCAAAGCAACCCATTGAAACTAAGGTGAGTTCCATTAATTACAACCTAATTTAAGTTAGCTAGAAAGCATATTAAAAAGCATGTATTTAATGCAAGAAATAACGGTAAGCAATAAATAAAGAAATAAACAAAGCAATAAATCTAGGTTACAAGGATTACAAAAACCAATGGAACATACATTAAAGGAGAGGAAGGAGGAATAGTAACTTACAAACACCCAAAATGGGAAGGAAAACCTAGGAGAGAGAATCTCTCAAAACCCTAACCTAAAAACTAAGTAAAATGAATTATCTCAAAAAACAATGGAACATACATTAAAGGAGAGGAAGGAGGAATAGTAACTTACAAACACCCAAAATGGGAAGGAAAACCTATGAGAGAGAATCTCTCAAAACCCTAACCTAAAAACTAAGTAAAATGAATTATCTCTATGAAAATAAACTAAGGGTTCTATTTATAGTAAGTTACAAAAGAAATAAAAGGAAAAAGGAAAAAGAAACTAAAAGAAAAAAAGAACCGGATAATTGCTATGACCGATCGACCATGGCCAGGGGCTGGACGATCGGGACCTCAGGTTAAAACTCACTGCATTTGTCTTAAGGCAACATATGAATCACCGGTCAACCGGTGGGGTAGGGTTGGTCGACCGGTCCCCTATTCCATGGTCTTCTTTGGTCCAAACTGAGATAGAATTGGTGCATACAAAAATGGCCATATCTTCTTCGTCCGAACTCCAAATGACGTGCCACTTGTGGCCACGTAAAGCTAACTCGACAAAATACGCTTCCGTGGAATCCCACTGAGCTGAAGATGAAGTGTGAAAATTTAAAAATGCCCTTGAAGTAGCATCCAACGATAGAACTTCTCCAAAACCCAATGAATCCTCACCTATTTCAATAAGTGGAGTATGGCATAACCACTAGCAAACATTAGAGATGCCGACATGGTCAGGTTGATTTAGAGAAGCATTATAACTCATTGTGGGGTGCCCAAGACCATTATAGCACATAATGGTACACAAATTGAGTGTGGATATTTTTAAAGCTTCTGCGACGAGCACGGAATCAAGCATCACTTCAGCTCTGTGGTATACCCGCAATGTAATGGCCAAGCTGAGGCCTACAACAAGATGATGATCGATGGCTTGAAGAAAAGGCTAAAAAGAGAAAATAACACCTGTTTATATATGCTCCCTCGTGTTCTTTGGGAATATCACACCACGCCAAGAAGATCTACCATACCCTTTCCCCTCACATATGAAATAGAAGCCATAATTCCACTCGAAGTTCGACTTCCGACCATGAGAACGAACATTATCGATCAAGGATTGAATAATAAAGCCCTTCATGCTGAACTTGACCTAGCAGATGAACGGAGAGGACAAGACATGATCAAGTTGACCCTATACTAGCAACAGTTAGAAAAATAGTAAAAAAAGGGTCAATCCGAGGAAATTCTAGGTTGGGGATTTTGTCCTCCCAAAGGTCCTTGACAGAGCCAAAAGGCTGTCAGACGGTAAGTGACAATGGGGGAAACCTCGGCATAAGTGTATAAAGATATACGTCGGTCGTTATGCTCGGCTCCCACCACTATGCAAAAACCTATACTATTGACTACACTCTTTTAAGGGATAACAACGGCTAGTCCGAGTATCAAAAATCCACAGAGACTAGTTGCTAGAATTATATTGATTTAATACTTCTCAATAAAAGTGTAAAAGGTAATTGTTAACAAAAAGAAAAGATAATCTAGGAATGTGTTTAAATAAGTATTAACAAATGAATAAAAACTATAGGTTGCGACTAATATCCCTCAACTCGGCTTAATTTGTATAAATGTTTCCATGGGACTACGAATCTAGTAAGATTGAATCTCATTTCAACAATCAATTAAACCTAGAGTTGTCACTCCCTAAATTTTCATAAAACCCTAATATGATTTTGGCATAAAAAAATACCCCGAAAATTACACACACAAGGTCATAAATACGGAGCATACATGATATACCCTGTTAAATCTCCTAGGCATAATAACAAGAACAATGCAATCGAATTTAATGCATAAAACCCATCACCATAGCAAAGCAACCCATTAAAACTAAGGTGAGTTCCATTAATTACAACCTAATTTAAGTTAGCTAGAAAGCATATTAAAAAGAATGTATTTAATGAAAGAAATAACGGTAAGCAATAAATAAAGAAATAAACAAAGCAATAAATCTAGGTTACAAGGATTACAAAAAACAATGGAACATACATTAAAGGAGAGGAATTTGGAATAGTAACTTACAAACACCCAAAATGGGAAGGAAAACCTAGGAGAGAGAATCTATCAAAACCCTAACCTAAAAACTAAGTAAAATGAATAATCTCTATGAAAATAAACTAAGGGTTCTATTTATAGTAAGTTATAAAAGAAATAAAAGGAAAAAGGAAAAAGAAACTAAAAGAAAAAAAGAACCGAATAATTGCTATGACCGATCGACCATGGCCAGGGGCTGGACGATCGGGCCCTCAGGTTAAAACTCACTGCATTTGTCTTAAGGCAACATATGAATCACCGGTCAACCGGTGGGGTAGGGTTGGTCGACCGGTCCCCTGTTCCATGGTCTTCTTGGTCCAAACTGAGATAGAATTGGTGCATACAAAAATGGCCATATCTTCTTCGTCCGAACTCCAAATGACGTTCTACTTGTGGCCACGTAAAGCTAACTCGACAAAATAAGCTTCCGTGGAATCCCACTGAGCTGAAGATGAAGTGTGAAATTTTTAAAATGCCCCTGAAGTAGCATCCAATGATGGAACTTCTCCAAAACCCAATGAATCATCACCTATTTCAATAAGTGGAGTATGGCATAACCACTAGCAAACATTAGAGATGCCGGCATGGTCAGGTTGATTTAGAGAAGCATTATAACTCACTGTGGGGTGCCCAAGACCATCATAGCACATAATGGTACACAAATTGAGTGTGGATATTTTCAAAGCTTCTGCGACGAGCACGGAATCAAGCACCACTTCAGCTCTGGGGTATACCCCCAATGTAAAGGCCAAGATGAGGCCTATAACAAGATGATGATCGATGGCTTGAAGAAAAGGCTAAAAAGAGAAAATAACACCTGTTTATATATGCTCCCTCGTGTTCTTTGGGAATATCACACCACGCCAAGAAGATCTACCATACCCTTTTCCCTCACATATGAAATAGAAGCCATAATTCAACTCGAAGTTCGACTTCCGACCATGAGAACGAACATTATCGATCAAGGATTGAATAATAAAGCCCTTCGTGCTGAACTTGACCTAGCAGATGAACGGAGAGGACAATCCATGATCAAGTTGACCCTATACTAGCAACAGTTAGAAAAATATTAAAAAAAAAGGGTCAATCCGAGGAAATTCTAGGTTGGGGATTATGTCCTCCCAAAGGTCCTTGACAGAGCCAAAAGGCTGTCAGACGGTAAGTGACAACGGGGGAAACCTCGGCATAAGTGTATAAAGATATACGTCGGTCGTTATGCTTGGCTCCCACCACTATGCAAAAACCTATACTATTGACTACACTCTTTTAAGGGATAACAACGGCCAGTCCAAGTATCAAAAATCCACAGAGACTAGTTGCTAGAATTATATTGATTTAATACTTCTCAATAAAAGTGTAAAAGGTAATTGTTAACAAAAAGAAAAGATAATCTAGGCACGTGTTTAAATAAGTATTAACAAATGAATAAAAACTATAGGTTGCGACTAATATCCCTCAACTCGGCTTAGTTTGTATAAATGTTTCCATGGGACTACGAATCTAGTAAGATTGAATCTCATTTCAACAATCAATTAAACCTAGAGTTGTCACTCCCTAAATTTTCATAAAACCCTAATATGATTTTGGCATAAAAAAATACCCCGAAAATTACACACACAAGGTCATAAATACGGAGCATACATGATATACCCCGTTAAATCTCCTAGGCATAATAAAAAGAACAATGCAATCGAATTTAATGCATAAAACCCATCACCATAGTAAAGCAACCCATTAAAACTAAGGTGAGTTCCATTAATTACAACCTAATTTAAGTTAGCTAGAAAGCATATTAAAGAGAATGTATTTAATGCAAGAAATAACGGTAAGAAATAAATAAAGAAATAAACAAAGCAATAAATCTAGGTTACAAGGATTACAGAAAACAATGGAACATACATTAAAGGAGAGGAAGGAGGAATAGCAACTTACAAACACCCAAAATGGGAAGGAAAACCTAGGAGAGAGAATCTCTCAAAACCCTAACCTAAAAACTAAGTAAAATGAATTATCTCTATGAAAATAAACAAAGGGTTCTATTTATAGTAAGTTACAAAAGAAATAAAAGGAAAAAGAAACTAAAAGAAAAAAAGAGTCGGATAATTGCTATGATCGGTCGACCACGGCCAGGGGCTGGCCGATCGGTCCCTCAGGTTAAAACTCACTGCATTTGTCTTAAGGCAACATATGAATCACCGGTCAACCGGTGATGTAGGGTTGGTCGACCGTTCCCCTATTCCATGGTCTTCTTTAGTCCAAAATGAGATAGAATTGGTGCATACAAAAATGGCCATATCTTCTTCGTCCGAATCCAAATGACGTGCCACTCGTGGCCACGTGAAGCTAACTCGACAAAATACGCTTACGTGGAATCCCACTGAGCTGAAGATGAATTGCGAAATTTTTAAAATGCCCCTGAAGTAGCATCCGACGATGGAACTTCTCCAAAACCCAATGAATCCTCACCTAAAGCGTTCCTATACCTACAAAAGCTCAATTAAGCCTTGAAAAACACACACACACACACACACACACACACACACACACACACACACACAGATATATATATCAAGAACTGAGGTTGTCTTGTTAACGAGCATAAATATAGGTATAAGGAACAAAAAAAGTTATAGCATGTGTAAAGATAACGGGTACCCATATGCAATATTCGTGACTAATCACACCCCCTAACTTAGACATTGCTATTCCCTAGTGACGAAACAAATAAAAATAGTCCACAAAAGGCGATACAAAAAGAATATATGTGAAATACCCCACACATTTATAGATATTTAAATTATATAAATGCGTGTAATTTGGAGAATTGAGGAATTTCTGTGAATAAAATTTTCTTGGAATTTATGAGTGTTAGATGATTTCCGATGTGTGTTACATTTACTTTTGGGACTAAGTAAATGAGTCTGATTATTTTAATTGCATGTCGCAGTTGGGTAAAGCGACAAAGGGTAATATTTTAATTGGAAAACCAGTATTAAGATGTGTTGGGTATAATTAGTGAAATGTTGTTAAGTGACTCGGATGGAGATTTTGAGTGCGCAGTTGATTTCAGAATGGCCGAGATAGTCATAATAGGGTATCCAGGAGTAGTGTTTAGGTTTCAAAAATTTTTGTACTAGTAGGGACTCACAATTGAGTAAACAAGTCATTTTTGGGTTTATAAGGGATAAACCCTTATTTCTCTCTATATAAGGCACAAGAGAGTGGGAGAAATGAAAGAAAATAGAGAAAGAGAAGAAATTAAGGGAGAGAGGAAGAAGAAAAGGGATTTCCGGCCAAACTCTGCGGGATTCAACTCGACGTTGTCGAATTTTATCCACGAGGCAAGTGTTTACTTGCTTTATTAATTTAGTGTGTTGATATCTCATATTATAGTTGGTGTGTAAAAACTATAAAGATTTTTAGGATGGGTTTTCGTGAATAAAAAATGGGTTTTTCGAAAGATTCACGAGTAAACCCCGGATAATATCCAATTTAGGAAACTTAGGAATTAATTGAAATTAATTGTTGGATAATGGTTCTGGGATGATTAGAACCCCTTTTATATGTGTATATATAGTTGGTTGTGGTTATATGTTGATGGGCGAGAAGATAAAAATCTTGGTGGGTTGTTAATGGCCGAAACAGACTCGTTGGAGAAGAAGAAGAGTCGGCTGTCCTGGTCGATCGATCGATCGCCTGCCAGGGTCGTCGATCGATCGACCCTCCAGCAATTTTGTCAATTTTCCCGTTTTGTTATATGAGAGATAATTCTTCTACATGTTATCCTAGTTTATATAAGTGAGGAAAATAACTGGGGGGACTTATTCCTAGCCATTTAAGGGAGTTAATTAGGGTTAGGAAGGTGCAAAAATGGTGTGGCACTAAAAGTATATTTTCGAGGAAAATAAATAAATTGAGGAATTAGACATTTGAGGTTCCTAAAAATAGAGTGGGGACCTTTAAATTATTATTTGAGTGAAATGTAAACCTTGGGTTCGTGGAAATGGAATCCATGACTTATTTATTTAAGGGTGTTCAGAACGAGTAACACTCGAGTTGGTATTTTGGCGGGGGATTATATATATATAATTATGCGCGTAGAAAATGTAGTTATATGTCAATTGTGTTTGAGAAAATCCTATGAGGCGACTAGAATGAAATTTGGGATATAGGCTAAAGCGAATTTAGCGGTTACCCGATACGTCTATTAACGACGATTATTCGGGTTTATATACTTATCTAGTTAGTACGAATTTGTATATTCGGGTTTATATATAAATCCTTAAAAGTGATTAAGGTACGAGTTATATATCAAGTGAGAGAATACTTTTAGGTTTAGTATTTTAAGTGTATGAATGCTTATATGCTATTACGAATGGGAACATTCGGGATTATTGGCTATCACTCTGAGAGTTGGCAATTATAGCCATATATATATATATATATATATAAAATTGAGAAGTGATGTAGATTATATATACGTTGTGATTACAGTATATATATATATATATATGTCTATGTGTGATTGGTATATTTGTATCTTAGAGGCTGGTTCCATGGTCTTTCCTTTGGCGTAGGGTTGGAACATCCAGATTATATATTTTCTCTAGTGTGATCCGGGGAGGTTGCGCGATGTGGGTGAATCTCCTAGCTTGAGGAACAAGGAGAGTATATCCCCAGGTCATATCATTCCACATACGAGTGTGATGTGTGTACTCCACCGCCTCCACCGTTGTGTGTTTTTACCATGACCATGAGTGAGTCTGGCTTGGTACTGTGGTTGAGTGAGTAAACCCAGATTCGAATAGGCACTATGAGACTGCATCCTAGAGTTATAGCTCTGTGGGATGGTTATTATAATTATGATTATAATAGGTATAATTATACTTATGGTGTATAGCATATTGTTTGTATATGAAGATGAATAATCATATAAAGTCAACGTATATAAGAATGGAAAGAATGATAAGGTGTATCCCCTTCCGGTAGATTATATCCGAATTTATATCAATATGAATCATAGATTCTATTGAGAAGTATATATTTATCTTTATATATATGAGTTATATATATGCGTTAAGTACTGAGGGACTAATGAATCTCGACGATCAACATTGCCAAGTAGTAGTGTATCGGGGGGGGTTCCTTGTTTGGATTTTACTTCGCAAGACACCCCACGCACGAAACGTAGCGTAGTGTTGGGAATGGGGAGAAGTTTTGTCCTTAGTACTTGGGTTAGTAGGACCTTTAGAATATGGGTGAAACCGGTGAGTTAGTCAGGGTAGCTTAACTAGGTTGTAAAAAAAAGGTATACGATAGGTGTGCACTATTAGAAGAGGGGTGATGGGTATCTCATGGGAGTGAGATACCAATTTAAATATGAGATAAATCATATTTTAAAAATATAACATTTATGCACTTGCAAAATATTTTCAAAACTCGGGCTCTGACCCGTTTTCTCTGTTTTCCCTCTCCTGCTATATATGTATATATATATCGGTGTCCAGACACGGGGTTGCCTAGATGATGATTCTTTCAAGTCAGACGTTCGCTGCAGCAACTCTGGATGCATGCAGGTTTACTGTAGATGCTTCTTTCCTTGTAATCTAGATAGGAGGTCCTCTAGAAATATTCGGGCCGATAGCCCAATTGTATTTATTTATTCTTTTATCTCCTTTTAGTGCAACATTCGATTTGGTTGTATTATGTTAAACCGAGTGTTCGGTTATTTTATATCATTTCAGTTTTTGCCTAAAAATTGTTATGATTGGTTTATTTTTATGGTTTGGTTAAAAAGATTAGTTAATTAAAAATTTTGACGCCAGCCTAATAGGTTATTAGTAATTAAATTGGTTTTCGACAGTGATGTTGAGAATGAACCATATAAGAATCCTGTTTTAATTTGGTATAGGATTGATCACCCAATATTTTATTAGGCGGGGTGTCGCAGATGGTATCAGAGCATCAGGTTTTAGTGTCCTTAGGAATCTGTGCGGACGTACTATGCTTTTAGCATTGCTTTCAATTTGATATAGAGCCCTATGATTAGGATTGTTGATTCCTATTGTGAGACTTCGTTCTCCTGCCATTATATAACACTATAGTAAATATTTTTTGCACTCGTTCGAGATTTATGTGCTAATCGAGGAAGGGCGACTAAGGAAGGCCTTGATGAGGGCAGCAGGAGGCGTGGCTTCGTTGGAGCGGTTAGTTGAAGTTGGAGACCAGGACCGCACTAGAGGTCACTCTCCTTGTGGAAATTATCAAGAATGTCTGCAACAACTACTAAAGTATATTAGTTATAATTATCCACGTACCGCTGTAGTAGAGAGTGGTGCTAAACTTGAATTACCCCGTGAAGTTAAGTTGGGGTAAAAGTTTGAAAGGGGTCTTTAACAAGGACCATATGTTGAAGTTAAGTCGTGCGAAGTAAGTTTAGCATTACGCAGTGGAAGTAGAAGGCTTAGAAGCTTTGGCTTAGAGAAGGGTATGGAAATACCCATATGTGAAAATTCTAGGAAAAAGTTTCACTCGTGGGAGAAATATTGAAATGGTGGGAACAGTATTCACCATGTTTAAGGGAGCAGGATGTTTTGCTCATAGATGGATCTTACGGATGGATATAACCGTTAGTTCCTTTGGTTTATCAGAAATGAAGAGAATGCAGTTTTTGGATTATTCACATAAGGATCGGTCAGAGGCCGATAATGAATAAAAAGTTATATGGATAAGTGAACTTTGTGCCGAATTAAGGTAGGTACAATGAAGACAGAGTCCCGCAATGGAATAATGGGCTCACTAGTAAGTGTTGCTAACACTTATGGAGAAGTTGTGTTTGTAGAACCTCATTGGTGGACATCCACCTGGGGAATTCATTGAAACAGGTCTGTTGAGGTCGGTAGTGGGGTTTCCTTTCGACGAAGAAGTTAAGGGGACTATGAAGGTGATTGTTAGGATCAAGGCTATAGAGTGTGAGATACTAATAACCTTAACATGGTCAGGGTGGTCGGAGATGGGTAATGTTGCAATGTGGATTGTAGAACCACACGGTTAGTCCTTGCCCGGTATAAATTAAAGGACAATAGTAGGGTGCCTATATGGGGCATTGATTAGAGTAGTTCTTGGTTCGATTAAGACAAATGTACTACGTCTGGGAACCATATAGAGCAGTGAAAGAGACTGGCAGAGTTATTGTTATGAGTTTCACCTCGGATGAAGGAGGTATATTCTGTGTGGCAAGATTGAGTCACAGTGTTTTATTTGCCTTAGATTCGTGTGTGATTCGAGTTTATTGGCATTATCAGTAACATTATATAGTGTATGTCTATATATTTTTCTACGTTAGCGGGGTTCTATTTTTCTTCATTATTTGTGAAAATTGGGTGTTAGTATTTAGAGTTTATATATGGGTTGTACTGCTCGTTTTGTGTGTGTTATACGAGTATGGTACTATTATAAGTGTAATGTATTTATGGATTATCGGAGCGATAGAAGGTTAATGATTGCAAGACTATCATATCTGCGGTTCTAGGGTGGAACAGGTTGTTGTTATGATATCTCATTTGGATACAGATTGAGCTCGCCTTTATTATACGTTTAAATGAAACTTCGGTGCGTAGATGTTTCACTAGCATGATTTTTGTGCATGAGGACCTTATATATATGATCTAAGGTATGCAGGATTCAGTATTTTATATGTTTTACGCTGACATACCTCCACAACCAACAAAGTTAAGTAGTAGTGTATCGTAGGGGTTCCTTATTTGGATTTCGCTTCGCGAGACACTCCACGCATGAACCTTAACGACGTTGGGAGTGGAGAGATGTTATTGTATGCTAGGATGTTGGTTTTGGTGAAATAATCCAAGAGCCATGTGATGACTAAGGGCTAAATGTGTTGTGGAAAAGCACTGGAAATGTTCTCACCGTCAGTATGTGGGTGAGGCAAGGTGAAGAAAATTGATTTGAGGCTTATAGACAGGCCTTGAATAGAAGGAAAATTCAGAGGAAATACGTTTTGGGTATGATGTTCATAACACTTTTGCAGAGAGTAGGCGCCCCGGTTAGTTAGACTTTCAATTTCATCAAGATGGAAAGACATACTGATAAAAGTACATTAGTAGGTTAGCAAGGTAGGATTTAGAATGTTCCGTTGTTGTGCCTTAGACCGTTATATCTCGATGACCGACGTTGCGGGGGAGTAGTGTAACGGGAGGGTTACTTGTTTGGATTTTGCTTTGAGAGATGTCCCACACATGAAACCGAGCAACTGTCGAAAGTTAAGAGAGGTCTTGGGCACTAGAGACATAATTACAATAGTACTCATTTTACGTGTGTTGGAAACACATTGATCGTAGGGTTATTAGGAAGTAAGCCTAGTAGGACTAGTGGAGTTGATATAGGAAGATTGTTGTGATTTAAGCACAACAAAATTAGTGGGTTAACCTGAGAAGGATTGGATTTCCAGGTATAGGAAGAATTGAATTTTGAATTTTTTGAGTTAGGAAAACTCATGTGTTAGTACCAGGCCGAGGAAATGAGGCCCATTGTTTAGATAGAGTGTTACGTGTCGGACGTTTCCATTGGTTGTGCAAATAGGAACTGGTTAAAAGGTGTATGGGCACCTTGGTAAGTTGATTCATATACCGCCTGAAATAGGCACGACGTAGCATATAAAGCGGAAGATTATGTTGCGAGGCAGTTATAAACGGATTTGGAATGGGTTGGATGGAACGTCGTAGAAGGTACGCAATGATCCAATTATATTTGTTTAAAAAGAGTTAGAACACCTAAGATAATCGAGAAGACTGACGGGAGTAGTCAAGTGCTAGTGTAGTTTCCTTTTGAGGGAAATTCGACATTGTGAGGTAGACGAGTGGACACTTAGAGTAGCGGATCTTCAATGGGACCGATACGTTGGAGCGGCAGTTATAGGCTCGTTTTCTTTATATGCGGTCATAAGCACTAGGTGAAATGTGACGTGAGAGTCAACCTTACGACCGAGGTAGTGTCGTAGCATATAGAGATATAGATAAGCTTGTCGTTAAGTTGGTGAGTTAGAGCATACACCTCGAGATAGATGGGTACCATTAATAGGCACATGGCAGGGGACCATTAGGTAGTACCATTCGACTTCGGTGTACTAGGACGTAGTGTAATTAGCGATCCTAGGTTGGTAGTGCAGGTTATATCTGAATTTCGAGGACAAAATTCCGTTGTGAGGGGGGAAGTATGTAATACCCCGCACTTTTATGGAAATTTAAATTATATAAATCGGTGTAATTTGGAGAATTGAGGAATTTCTCTGAATAATTTTTTTTGGAATTTATGAGTGTTAGATGATTTCTGATGTGTGTGTTACATTTACTTTTGGGACTAAGTAAATGAGTCGGATTATTTTAATTACATGTCGTAGTTAGGTAAAGCGACAAAGGGTAATATTTTAATTGGAAAACCAGTATTAAGATGTGTTGGTCTAATTAGTGAATTGTAGTTAAATGACTTGGATGGAGATTTCGAGTGCGCAGTTGGTTCGAAATGGCCGAGATAGTCAGAATAGAGTATCTGGGAGTAGTGTTTAGGTTCTGAAAATTTTTGGACAAGTAGGGACTCGCAATTGAGTAAACGAGTCATTTTTGGGTTTATAAGGGATAAACCCTTATTTTTCTCTATATAAGGCATGAGAGAGTGGGAGAAACAAAAGAAAATAGAGAAATAGAATAAAGGAAGGAAGAGAGGAAGAAGAAAAGGGATTTTCGGCCAAACTTCTCGGGATTCAACTCGAGGTCATTGGATTTTATCCATGAGGCAAGTGTGTACTTGCTTTATTAATTTAGTGTGTTGATATCTCATATTATAGCTGGTGTGTAAAAACTATAAAGATTTTTGGGATGGGATTTTGTGAATTAAAAATGGGTTTTTTGAAAGATTAATGGGTAAACCCCGGATAATATCCAATTTGGGAAACTTAATAATTAATTGAAATTAATTGTTGGATAATGGTTCTAGGAGCATTAGAACTCATTTTATATGTGTATATGTAGTTGTTTATGGTTATCTGTTGATGGGAGAGAAGAAAAAAATCTTGGTGGGTTGTTAATGGCCGAAATAGACTTGTTAGAGAAGAAGCAGAGTCGGCTGCCTAGGTCGATCGATCGATCGACTGCCAGGGTCGATCGATCGATCCTTCAGCAATTTCGGCAATTTGCCCATTTTTGTTATATGAGAGATAATTCTTCTCCATGTTATCCTAGTTTTAAATAAGTGAGGAAAATAACTAGGGGTACTTATTCCTAGCCATTTAAGGGAGTTAATTAGGCAGGTGCAAAAATGGTGTGGCACTAAAATTATATTTTCGAGGAAAATAAATAAATTGAGGAATTAGAAATTAAAGGTTCCTAAAAATAGAGTGGGGACCTATAAATTATTATTTGAACGAAATGTAAACCTTGGGTTAGTGAAAAATGGAATCCATGACTTATTTATTTAAGGGTGTTTAGGACGAGTAACACTTGAGTTGGTATTTCAGCGGGCGATTACATATATATAATTATGCGGATAGAAAATGTAATTATATGTCAATTGTGTTTGAGAAAATCCTATGAGGCGACTAGAATGAAATTTGGGATATAGGCTAAAGAGGATTTAGCGGTTAACTGATACGTCTATTGACGACGGTAATTATAGGTGGTACGACACCTATGGAATTAAGATAAGTTGATAGTATAATTATCTAGTTAGTACGAATTTTTATATTCGGGTTTATATATAAATCCTTAAAAGTGATTAAGGTACGAGTTATACATCAAGTGAGAGAATACATTTTGGTTTAGTATTTCAAGTGTATGAGTGATTATATACTATTACGAATGGAAACATTCGGGATTGTTGGCTATCGCTATGAGAGTTAGAAATTATAGCCATATATATATTTGAGAAGTGATGTAGATTATATATACGTTGTGATTACAATATATATAATATGAAACGAATACACACACACACACACACACACACACATATATATATATATATGTGTGTGTGTGTGTGTGTGTGTGTGTGTGTGTGCGTGATGGGTATATTTGTATCTTAGAGGTTGGTTCCACAGGCTTTCCTTTGGCGTAGGGTTGGAACAGTCAGATTATATATTTTCTCTAGTGCGATCGGGGGCGGTTGCACGATGTGGGTGAATCTCCTGGCTTGAGGAGCAGGGAGAGTATATCCCCAGGTTATCTCGTCCCGTGTACGAGTGTGATGTGTGTACTCCACTTACAGAGGGAATATGATTGCCTCCACCGTTATGTGTTTTTCCCATGACCATGAGTGAGTCTGGCTTGGTACCGTGGTTGAGTGAGTAAACTCGGATTCGGATAGGCCCTATGAGACTGCATCCTCAAGTTATAGCTCGGTGGTATGGTTTTTATACTTATGATTGTGATAGGTATAATTATACTTGTGGTGTACAGTATATTGTTTGTATACGAAGATGAATAATCATATAAAGTAAATGTATATAAGAATGGAAAGAATGATAATGTGTATCCCCTTCCGGTAGATTATATCCGAATTTATATCAATATGAATCATAGATTCTATTGAGAACTATATATTTATCTTTATATATATGAGTTATATATATGCGTTAAGTACTGAAGGACTAATGAATCTCGACGATCAACATTGCCAAGTAGTAGTGTATCGGGGGGGTTCCTTGTTTGGATTTTACTTCGCAAGACACCCCACGTACGAAACATAGCGCAGTGTTGGGAATGGGGAGAAGTTTAGTCCTTAGTACTTGGGTTACTAGGACCTTTAGAAGATGGGTGAAACCGGTGAGTTAGGCAGGGTAGCTTAACTATGTTGTAAAAAAAAGGTATGCGATAGGTGTGCACTATTAGAAGAGGGGTTAGGGGTATCTCATGGGAGTACGATACCAATTTAAATATGAGATAAATCATATTTTTAAAATATAGCATTTATGCACTTGCAAAATATTTTCAAAACTCGGGCTAGGACCCGTTTTCTCTATTTTCCCTCTCTTGCTATATATATATATATATATATATATATATATATATATAGGTGTCCAGACACAGGGACGCCTAGATGATGATTCTTTCGAGTCAGACATTCGCTACAGCAGCTGTGGATGCATGCAGATTTACTAGAGACACTTATATCCTTATAATTTAGATAGGAGGTACTGTAGAAATATTTGGGCCGATTGGCCAACTGTATTTATTTATTCTTTTACGGCCTTTTAGTGCGGCATTCGATTTGGTTGTATTATGTTAAACCATGTGTTTGGTTATTTTATTTCTTTTCAGTTGTTGGATATAAACTGTTATGATTGATTTATGTGTATGGTTTGGTTAAAAATATTAGTTAATTAAAAAATTTGACGCCAGCCTAATAGGTTATTAGTAATTAAATTGGTTTTCGATAGTGATGCTGAGAATGAACCATATGAGACTCCTGTTTTAATTTGGTATAGGATTGATGACCAGGTATTTTATTAGGTGGGGTGTCACAATATGCATAGAACCTATAAATGCTACTTTGGTAGTTGAACCCCTAGGTTACCCTAGTTGACGTGTTGTCACGTGTGGGTTTTAGGGGAAGAAACCCACAAACATAAAAGTTTCCTAAAAATGATGCCCAACCAACATGTGATAAACCCAACAATACGAAAAAGATTTCAAACATGTTATTAGCAAACCAAAAAAATTCACTTAAAAGTCCGTAGTTATTAATATTATAAAACGAAGTTCAGAGAATTGAAACCTTAAAAGTGGGAGGGGAGCGAGCACATGCAAAGTATGATTTGTAAAAAACTTATATAAACCGAATAATAACATTAAAGCATGCATATATGTCAATCATATTCGGATATTACACTCAAAAAATGAAATCACTTTGAAATGGGAGGTAATACAGGGGACAAGTGGGCATAAAGAGTAAATGTAAATGGAAACTAGGCCGCGCACATGTCACTAAAGAAAAATACTATATATAAAATGAAAAACAGGTAATCTTAATGAAAGATACCGTCATTAGAGGAGGCGAAATGTATTTTCACAGATTATCAAAACTATTATGACTTTTTAATTTAATTCACCCTAGCATCACATAGGACTTCATAGGGTTGTAATTTAGGTTACACTCGGGTTATGGTTATGAAAGGAAAGGTATATTTATGAATTCAAAGTGTCCGGAGATGAAAACTCGGGATAATGGAAAATGAGGGCAAATGCAAAATTGGAAAATGATTCCATCACAAGCATTAGATACAACAATGGAGAGAGTAAACAAAGCTTATTGAACACTATACACAACATATACAAATTTCTCTTTCTTTTATTTTCTTTTTTTCTCACTTTTTCATTTCTTTTCTTTTCTTTTGTTTTCTACTTTCTCTTGTTCTTTCTTTTTCACTTATTTATTTTCTCACTCTCACATGCTTAATTGCAACCACATAACAAGAACCTTAATCAATCCCAAGTATCATTCCAAACAAAGGTACAGAAGGTGATATATATGGTTTATAACTCCAATGTGGAGTTGGTTATGGGATTTTTGGTTTTGAATGAAAGGCTATATTAAGTCTCAAAGGTGTTAACGAGGGAAAATATTTAAGGTGAGGTCCAGGTCAATATGAGAGATATAACAAATATTGCCTACGATCATTTTCTGAAGTTTACATAATTCTTGAGCCAAAACAAACTTTGAAAATCATGCTCAAGTAACACATTTCAAGATATAAACTCAAATAACGAGAGATCAATGAAAGAATAGTGAGATTACCAACGACTGTAACGTTTTCAAGGAGGAAAGAGAAGTGTATAACACTCACAAATAAAGAAAATCCCAAAGCTCACTAGGTGTAAGTATATACAATGCAACAAAAGATTACCGAGTTATAAAAATCATAAACCAAATCAATAAAGCAAGACAAGTGCATGTGCTCACGGGATTAAAGTTTAATTCATGAAGTTATTCATAATATCAATGATTGAGGATCAAAGTCTAATAACTTCTGAAATCGAGAACATGCATCATTGAATTGTCTATTAGATCGGGCAATTATTAAAATGTATCATCGAAAACAAAGGCAAAATGCCCAACAAAGGAGAAAAAAGAAAGAAAATCTTATTGAAGTTTGTAATTTTTACAAAAAAAGCATGCTTGGGAAGAACATATAATTGAATCATGGTCTAACGAAAACAATGGATAGAATATCCCACACCCCTAACTTAAAACCTAACGTTGTCCTCAATGTGGATTAAGAACCCAGTTAAAGAGAACAAAAGAGTGATATTACCCAAAATGGAGCGATCTCGTGAAACTACAAGTCTAATGATTCTGCAAAACATGTTAGTACCAAGCATAGCAAAAAAATAAATAACAAAATTAACTAACTACACTAGACAACAAGTCAGAATAGATAAAAATAAGAAAAATAAAACAAAACAAACTATTTACAACTTATAATTTTAACTACTAACTAACTATACACTAGAAGTTGAAAATTTTGAAGGTCCAGCCAAAATATGATTTGAATTTGGAGGATCAATAGGGACCCTACGTTTCATGCTTGCCTTCTGAAAAATAGGAATTTCATTCAAACAATAGAAAGAAACTCGAGCAAGTACTCCTCATTGGTTAAAGGGTTAAAAGTTTTAAAGTTCGGAACCGATTCATCGGGTACTTGTATCGGTTAAATAATATAGAATAAATATGGGCACGAAAGAAATTCAAACTCAAGTGATGACTCATCATCACTTGTAGATTGAGTTTCAAAAGAAATAAGATCATTTTCAATGAAATATTCTTCTTTGGGGACCAAAGAAGAAAATATTTCATTGCAAATGGATACTACTTTCATTTCTTCCTCATTTTCTTTCTCTATTATACCATGGGGCAAGTCAAGAATGGTTTGTTCCAAAGTAGGCACAAAATTCTCATTTTGTTCAAAATGTTCCTTGACTTCGAAAGTCTTGGAAGAAAAATTGTCGTTGGATTCAAGTAATAAATCCAAGTCATTCTCCCAACAAAATTTTCTTCTCGATAACAGTTTTCAAGTTTCTCATTTTCAAGAATATGCAAGCCCTCACTGAAATTTATAGGCGGAGGTACGGATTCTTTCAAATGAGAACTTTAAAAACTATCATCGGAACTACAATCAAAATCATTATTATAAGAATTTCGAAAGCGAATGCATTTAGTTTCACCATTCTTATTATAAGGATCTTGAGGCCTAAAATTGTAATAATCATTCTCAAAATTCCCGTAATCCATAACTTGACTTTCGTAGTACTCAACCAAAGACATTTTAGATGTTTCAATTTTTTGGGCAAATTTTGAGAATTATCATTAAGATTACTGAAAAATTAGAATAAGACATGCTTACCCCAATGAAGGCCCAAGATGGAAAAATCCACAAAGCGATGTGCAACCGAAAAATTCAAGCATTTCTTGGCGCACATATCTAGAGGTACTACAAAAATAGTTAACAAAGAATACAAATAGAAAGAAAATACTACGAAATACTAAATCAAATAAATTCTAAAACAAACAAGTCCCCAACAATAGCACCACTTTGACAGCAGGGGGGAAACCATGGCGCAGGTGTATAAATATATATGCCGGTCATTATGATCGACTCCCACCGCTATATAAAAACCTAGAATATTAACTACACCCTTTTAAGGGAGTACAGCGTCCAGTCCGGGTATCAAAAATCCACAGAGACTAGTTCCTAGCATTATATTGATTTAATACTTCTCAATAAAAGTGTAAAAGGTAATTTTTAGCAAAAGAAAAGATAATCTAGGCATGTGTTTAAACTAAGATTAACAAAGGAATAAAAACTATATGTTGCAACTAATATCCCTCACCTCGACTTAATGCCTATAAATGGTTACATGGGACTACGAATCTAGTAAGATTGAATCTCAATTAATCAATCAATTAAACCTTCAGTTGTTATCCCCTAAATTCGCATAAAAACCTACTATGATTTTGTCATCAACAAATTCCCCATAAATTACACACGCAAGGTCGCAAATACCGAGCATACATGATATACCCTGTTAAATCTCCTAGGCATAATAACAAGAACGACCTAGTCAAATTTAATGCACAAAACCCATCATCATAGCAAAGCAACCCATTGAAACTAAGGTGGGTTCCATTAATCACAACCTAATTTAAGTTAGCTATAGATCATATTAAAAATTATGTATTTAATGCAAGAAATAAAGGTAAACAATAGACAAAGAAATAAATCTAGGTTACAAAGCTTAAGAGCAAGAATGGAACTTAAATTAATGGAGAGGAAGGATGAATAGTAACTTACAAACACCCAAAATGGGAAGGAAATCTAGGAGAGAGAAGCTCTTAAAACCGTAACCTAAAAACTAAGTAAAATGAATTATCTCAATGAAAATAAACTAAGGGTTTTGTTTATAGTAAGTTACAAAAGAAATATAAGAAAAAGGGGGAAAGAAACTAAAAGAAAAAAACAGTCGGATAACTGTTATGATTGGTCGACCGGGGCTGGGTTAAAACTCACTGCATCCATAATAAGGAAAAATATGAATCACCGATCGATCACAGGGTTAGGGTCGGTCGACTGGTCCCCTGTACCATGGTCTTCTTTGGTCCAAAATGAGGGAGAATTGGTGCATACGGAATTAACCATAACTTCTTCGTTCGAACTCCAAATGACGTGCCGTTCACGACCATGTGAATCTAACTCAATGAACGACGCTTTCGTGGAATCCCACTAAGCCATAAATGATGTGTAAAATGTCTAAAATCCACCTGAAGTAGCATTTGATGATGGAACTTCTATAAAACGCAATGAATCCTCACTTTAAGCGTTCCAATACCTATAAAAGCTCAATTAAGCCCTGCAAAGCATATATATATATATATATATATATATATATATATATATATATATATATATATATATATATCCAAAATCGAGGTTGTATGGTTAACGACCATAAATATAACGGGCGCATAGATGCAATATTCATGACTAATCAGTAAGTTAGGACCCAAATGGGAAGGGTAGTTCTATGTAATCAGGGATTATTTACAAGGAGCCTATCACCTGGAAATAATGGAGGGCAGAGAGATACCATGTGCATGGAATGTATTCAACCTCAAGAAGTTTTACTTCTAGTTTTGTTATTAATACCTTTATTTTATTTGAAAATTTTCATTTGAAAGTCATGTTGCTCTCAATTTATTATTCAAGTTATTAATAAAGGCCTTTTTCATTCGCTCAATTTTTCAGTTATCCAATTGCTTTACATTATTCCCAAGTAGCAGGCTCAAAATTAGAATTAATCTTCTTATGTGATGATCAGGATTTAACTTAATTACAATGTCAACTTTTCTTCTTACAATTTAATTCAAAGTCTTTAGGTCTTTGTCACCATTAACACAAACGACCTCATAAATTTCCCAATCAATTGAAAGACTACGACTAGGTAAAAAAAACCACTTACTTTGGTCAGAAAAAATCGTGAACGAGTGGACTGCCCATACACTAGGTTCATTTTTGCCATTGTTTGTTCTAGGCCTAAGCTATGGTGATGGCACAACCTAAAAGGTAATATAGACAAATATAACACAAGCATAGAATAAAAAAATGGGAAAATGCACAAAAATTTGTATTAATTTAACTATACGGCCATGCCCGATTACATGTTACAAGAAGATACAAATTATAAAAGCTACTATAAACAGTACAATAATTATTACAACTATTTACCGTCAGGTGGCTAGGGGGTCTGTGATCAACCTCATTCGACTATTATAGGATCTTATAGGTACTCATCGTCACTGTTGTGACCTTCCAAGTAGTTCTAATCAAGTTGGAGACGAATGGTGTCCAGTGGGAACCACCTCTCATCACACCAAAAATGAGGTCATCGATATCCCGGGTAATCAATATGGTACATGTAACAAAGTTGGGAGTCCTTGGACTCCATTACTACCTTAAGGGAATTCAACCAGACAGGCTTATAGGCTACGTCATGATCCTCTTGTAGCCCCACTTGGGCATTCTACCGTCCTTCATTATAGCCAGCAGACTAAGCTACTTGGGGGCCATTCTGAACAAGTATTGAATCTTTTTTATGTCACGGCTAAGTCCCATCACCATGACATCAAGTCTTTGTATGTTTCCCTCAGAGTCAGCAAGCTTCTTCTTAATATCATCATTCTCAGACTGAACTAGGGCGCCAACCTCCCTACTTTGCCTCAGCAAGTTGGGCTTTCAAACTATTTATTTACTCTTACATCGATGACATTACGTCTTTTAGGTCTTTCAAATCATCCTTTAGCTTGGCTACCAAAACTGATTGATCCTTATAATACTTAGTCATCTTCTTTAAGTCCTCGCGAATATATAAAGTGCTTGGTGAGCTCGAGCACTTACATCCTCACCAAAAAATTCATCAAGGTTTTCAGTAAATGAGGGAATCACCTCGGCAATGGGCTATTGAAATAAACAAACACAAAATGAAATATTTAGCAAAAGTATTGTGATACGACGTAAATATTGCGTATTTAACCCGTTAACCGACGCGTTATTAGCCCCCTTGGGTATCTTAATCCCTATATTTATGCTCGTTAACCAGACAACCTCGGATTTCTATGTTAACATGTTTTGAAGGGGATAATTTAGCTTTTGTAGGTATTTGGATGCTTAGTATGCAGTTTGGTTGCATTCCAGCGAAGTTCCATACACAACTGTACGCGCAAGGGCATTTTAGTCATTTCAAAATTTGGGCAACTGGCCCAATATCTTCACGAAATTTGAAACCCACTGAACAAGCTTCATGTGGACACAAACAATACATGAATCCCATCCCTAACGAAGAAGTTACAGAAGTTCAAGCGGAAGAGAAAGACATCTCAACCAAAACAAGAGAAAGAAGGCAAAAACAGGGGAGCGAATCGATTCTCTCTTGCCGAATCGATTCGCTATAGTGAAAGTGTCAGGTATCCAACTATCGAATCAATTCGCACCATGCGAATCGATTTGCCCAGAGACCGTAGCAACATTTCCATTCAGCGAATTGATTCAGACTATGCGAATCGATTTGCCCCTTTTGCAGCTTCGAAGATATTTACCAATGAATCGATTCTCACAATGCGAATCGATTCGGCTCTACAGTTTTTCTTCTTCTTTCTATTTACAAGTTTTCCATTGGGATATTTTTGTATAAATACCAACTTCCTCTCATTTTGAGAGAGAAATACATAGTTTTAGAAGATAGTTTAGGTTAGGGTTTAGTTTTGAGAGCTCATCTTCTTCTCTTCTTGGGGTGACATCCATTTGGTTTTGTAAGATTGAATTATTCATTATCATCTCCTTTAATATAGTGTTTTTCTTTATTTTCCTTGCCTAGATAATTAGTTTCCATGCTTTATTAATTAGTTTACTTGCTTTATTTCTTACTCTCCTAGTTTAATTAGTATAAATTAGTTTAATTCATATATTACCCTTAGATAAATAGGGTCGGGATTTCGGTCCGCCATTAATGGGCCCTGAGCTCTGAAAATTAGGTTTTGTGCAAAATTGTGTTTAATTGAACCCGCGCGTATTAAAGTCGGATTATTACGCGTTTAACTTTCTCTGCCATGCAATGTTAGTGTTTATTGTGATAATCCAAATTTAATCCGCGTGTGATCATTTTTTATTAAATGTTTAATCTCGCAACTTTGGGTTAAATTCCTCATTGTGTGATGTTTATGCTCAATTGAAAATGCTCGATTAAATTGCTTTCGAGCCTTAACTCTAATAAGTAGTTGTTTCGATCCATGTGGTAGAATGCAATCCCGATCCTCACTTTACTTTTGTGTAGCGTAACTTATTATTTTCTTTTGTCACCATTCCCAACCCTCAACTTTTCATTTATTCATTTTTCACTTTTATTCTTGAAGTTTTAAAGAAATTAATATCTAAAATTTAATCACTCCCTGTGGATTTCTTACGATATCCGACTTACCGCTGTGCTTGCTCGTCAAGTGTAGTTGTAGTTTAGGTTTTTGCATTGAGTTGCCGAACCAATAATAATGATTTTCGTATTACATGACACACAGTTCGCGCTCGATCGAAACGGCGTCGTTGCCGAGGAGTGTTTAAATAGTAATTGTTTTATTATTTCGTAGTATTTTTCCTTTTGTATTTGTATTCTTTGTTTTAACCTTTTTTGCAGGATAGCATATTTGAGCGCTAAGAAACTTTGATTTGTGGTTGCTCACTTTCTTGCTCGGATTCTCCATCTACAAACAACGAGTTAATCATGTCCTATTATTATAGTTATTATGGTCATTCTAATGATTCTTACTTTAGGGATAGTTTTCAAGTTTTCCATTTTGAAGATTTTCTTGAGATTGAAAGACTTGAAAACATTTATCGAAATGAAAATCATTATTTGGAGCTTGAGTTGGATTCATTATTCGAATCCAATGACGATTCTTATTCCGATACTTTCGAAGATGAGTTTCAACCAAATGAGGATTTCGAGGCCCTTGAGCCGAGGAAGCCTACTTTGGAAGAAACTTTTCTTCTTTACTCCCAAGGTTTGGAAAGCCTAAATGATGCTGGAATGAGACTTGGAGCACTTTGAGATGAGATGAATTCTTATGCACAAAACAACGAGGAGGTGGAAACTTGTGTTTCACCTCAATTTTTCAAAGAATTTCTCATCGAATCTGAATCTCTCTCCCCTGAAATTCAATCTCCTTCCGACGATATGTTGACGGAGATCGAATTTATTTCCTTACCATATACCTTTTCCATCATTTAACCATTAGAATTACTGGTTGATTCCTATGAGTCGGTTGAAACTTTTAAAACCTCTACACTTTTTACCGATGAGGACTCCTTGTCGGACTTATTTTCGATGGATGTTATCCCCACTTGTGCACCATCTCCCATTCCATTTGAAAAATATTTGGGAGATGAGTCGATTTTTCTTAGACCTCAAGTGTACCTTTCCCCCTTATTATCCAAATCCCCCATCGTCTGCCCAAAATTTCAAATTGGCGATGGTTCACTTTTTTCACCACCCACATGCCTTCCGTTGTTCAAACGGAATTATTATTTTTCGGGAGGCATGTTCTCTTTGGAGGGTCTAGCGTTGATCTTTCAAAGTCAAATCCCTGTTTTGGTGGACCCTCAACTATTTAGACTTCTAGTGTATAGTTAGTGTGAAACCTAAATAGTAGGTTGTAAATAGTTAGCTTTTTAATTTTCTTTCTTTCCTTTTAATTTAGTCAAGTGTAATTAGTTAACTTTTTGTTATTTGTTTTTTCTATGCTTGGTACTAACTTGTTTTGTATATTTCATTGGACTCGTGCTTATGGAGATCGCTGCAATTTTAGGTAATATCGTTCTTTTCCTCTCTTTGTGTTTTGTTCTTAATGCACATTGAGGACAATGCAACATTTAAGTTAGGGGGTGTAGGATATTTATCCATTTCATGTGTAGTCCACTGATTTGCTCACTTGTTAGTTACTAACTATGCCTTTTTGTGAAAAAATTGAAAATTTTCAAAAATATTTTTTTTCTTTTTTCTCTTTTGTTGGGCATTTTGCCTTGTTTTCGATGATAAATTTCAATAATTGCCCAATCCGATAAACAACTCAACGATGCATGTTCTCGATTTTAGAAGTTATTAGACTTTAGTCTCAATTATTGATATTATGAATAACTTCATGAATTAAACTTTAATCCCATGAGCACATGCACTTTTCTTGCTTTATTGATTTGGTTTAAGATTTTTATAACTCGATAATCTTTTGTTGCATTGTATATACTTACACCGAGTAAGTTTTGTAACTTTCGTCGTTTGTGAGTGTATACACTATTCTTTCCTCTTTGAAAACGTTGAATTCATCGGTAATATCTCTATTCTTTCATTCGACCGTTCATTAATTGAGTTCATTCTTGAAATGTATTACTTGATCATGATTTTCATATATTGTTTTGACTCGATAATTGCGTAAACTTTTGAAATGATCATAGGCCATCTTTGTTATATCACCCATATTAGCCTTGACCTAACCCTTATATGTTTACCTTCGTTAACCCCTTTGAGCCTAAATATTAGCCTTTCGTTTCATAACCCAATTCCCATACCAACTCCACATTGGAGTTTTAAACCATACATGCACTTTCCATACCTTTGTTTGGAATTTTTCTTGGGATTGAATTTTGTGGTTGTGTGCGATTGCGATTTTGGCATTTAAGAGCGTGATAAGTAAAGAAAAGAATACGTGAAAAGGAGATGAAAAAGAGAAAGCAAAAACCAAAAGAAAATAAAAGAAAACATGAGAAAAAGAATAAAAGAAAAGAAAGAGAAAGTTATATATGTTGTATAGTTCAATAATCCTTGTTACTCTCCCATTACACATTTAATGCTTGTTTTGGAACTTGTTTTCCAAATTTGGAATTGCCCGCAATTTTCCATTATTCTAAGTTTTTCATTCCGAACACTTTGAATCCGTACATACATTCCTTTCATTTCGTACCCTAGCCTAACCTAAATTATAACCCTATAAAGTCCTATGTGATCTTAGGGCGAATTTAATTTAAAAGTCATAATAGTTTTGATAATCGGTGAAAATGCATTTTGCCTCTTTTAATGAGCGGTATCTTTCATTGAGATTACAAGTTTTTCATTTCCTATAAAGCGTTATTCATTTGTGACATATGCGCGGCCTAGTTTCCATTTACATTTACTCTTTATACCTGCATGTTCCGTCTGTTACCTCCCTGTTTCAAGTGAATTCATTTGATGAGTGTAATGCCCGTGAGGATTGAATATATGCTTGCTTTAATGTTAATTCGGTTTATTTAAGTTTTGGCCAAATCATACTTTGCATGTGCTCGCTCCCCCTACCACATTTTAAAGTTTCAATTCATTGAGGTGCATTCTATAATGTTAATGATTTCGAACATTTGTTTGAATCCGTTCAATGTGCTAATAATACGTATGAAATCCTTTTCGTTATTGTTGGGCTTGTCTCGTGTTGGTTTGGGCTAATTTTGAGGAAATCATTTAATGTTTGTGGGTATCATCCCTGAAAACCCTCACGAGACGGCACTCGTCCACTAGGGTAACCTAGGGATTTAATGGCTTATTGTGTATGCTAAATGCAATCGTTCGCCCGCAAAAGTGGCCTTATCTTTTTATTGTTTTTTCATCCCATTTTTATACTTGTATCCTGCTTTTGGTTTACTTGTAGTTCTTGTTGTTTCCTATTTTATTGCTCGGGACTAGAAATGTGTAAGTTAGGGTGTGTGATACGACGCAAATATTGTGTATTTCACCCGTTAACCTACGCGTTATTAGCCCCCTCGGGTATCTTTATCCCTATATTTATGCTCGTTAACCAGGAAACCTTGGATTTATATGTTAACATGTTTTGCAGGGGTTAATTGAGCCTTTGTAGGTATTTGGATGTTTAGTATGAAGTTTGGTTGCATTCCAGCGAAGTTTCGTACACAACCGCATGCGCAAAGGCATTTTAGTCATTTCACAATTTGGGCAACTGGCCTAATGTCTTCACGGAAGTTTAATCCCTCTGAACAAGCTTCTCTTGTCCGCAAATGGTGCATGAATTCGATCCCTAACGAAGAAGTTACGGAAGTTCAGGCGGAAGAGAAAGGCATCTCAACCAAAACAGGAGAAAGTAGGCAAAAACAGGGGAGCGAATCGATTCGCCCTTGCTGAATCGCTTCGCTATAGTGAAAGTGTTAGGTCTCCAACTTTCGAATCAATTCGCACCATGCGAATCGATTAGCCCCGAGACAGTAGCAACATTTCCATTCAGCGAATCGATTCGGACTATGCGAATCGATTCGCCCCTTTTTCAGATTCGAGGATATTTATCAGCGAATCGATTTGCACCACGCGAATCGATTTGGCTCTGCAGTTTTTCTTCTTCTTTCTATTTATAAGTTTGTCAATGGGATATTTTTGTATAAATACCAACTTCCTCACACTTTGAGAGATATATACATAATTTTAGAAGATAGTTTAGGTTAGGGTTTGGTTTTTAGAGCTCATCTTCTTCTCTTCTTAGGGTGACATCCATTTGGTTTTGTAAGATTGAATTATTGATTATCATCTCCTTTAATATAGTGTTGTTATTTATTTTCCTTGCCTAGATAATTAGTTCCAATGCTTTATTAATTAGTTTACTTGCTTTAGTTCTTGCTTTCCTAGTTTAATTAGTATAAATTAGTTTAATTCATGTATTACCCTTAGATAAATAGGGTCGGGATTTCGGTCCGCCATTAATGGGCCCTGAGCTCTGAAAATTAGGTTTTGTGCAAAATTGTGTTTAATTGAACCCGCGCGTATTAAAGTCGGATTATTACGCGTTTAACTTTCTCTGCCATGCAACGTTAGTGTTTATTATGATAATCCAAATTTAATCCGCGTGTGATCATTTTTGATTAAATGTTTAATCTCACAACTTTGGGTTAAATTCCTTATTGTGTGATGTTTATGCTTAATTTAAAATGCTCGATTAAATTATTTCGAGCCTTAACTCTAATTAGTAGTTGTTTCGATCCATGTGGTAAAATGCGATCCCGATCCTCGATTTACTTTTGTGTAGCGTAACTTTTTTTTTTCTTTTATCACCATTCCCAACCATCACCTTTTCATTTATGTATTTTACACTTTTATTCTTGAAGTTTTAAAGCAATTAACATCTAAAATTAATCACTCCCTGTGGATTTCTTACGATACCCGACTTACCGATGTGCTTGCTTGTCAAGTGTAGTTGTAGTTTAGGTTTTGCATTGAGTCGCCGAACCAATAACAACGATTTGCGTATTACATGACGCATGATTCGCGCTCGATCATATTCAAACTACACCACAGTTAGAAAAATATTCTTTCATTGCTGTAAGGAAAAATGGTTTGATCCCTTACAAACGACCAAAAAGTATAATAGTACAAAGATCCACAAAACCTAATCTAAGAGGGCCCCTCGACCTCAGCCGCCTTGCCTTGGGTCGCCACATCCTTAACTTAGTCAGCTAGCACACTAGTAGTAACCTCTTCCTTAAACCTGAAGGGAGAAATAGGATAGTGCTCGCCTAAGATCTCGTAGTTGACTGGGACATTAACCTTCACAAGGGTTGCATATTAACCCTTCTTAAAGCTGGCCTTTTGGATGTACGCTAACTGGACCTTGGCGTCCTCACAAGCTTCTCCCTATTTTTTCTTAAAACTATCATCCATATCCATAAGGAAATCGACTACCTCTTTAACAAAAAAATCTCTCTCTTCCTAAAGTTGAGATTTCTCAACTTTAAGCTTCTCATTATCGGCCTTCAGCAAGCTTATAGCATCATTGGTGGATTTCTTCTCATTTTCATAGGCCTTCTGGCATTGACCATAGCCTATTAGAAATTTCGAAGAGCTAAAATTAGGTCATCAATGATCTTGAACCAGTCCTAATGACCATCTAAGAGTTGAGTAAACTCTGCCATAAATTGCAGATAAAGATAGAAGTCAGTTGTCAGGAAAACTTATTCGAAAAATATCAGTAGCAAATGATAAAGAGATCAGGAGAAAGGGAAAGGAAAATTTCTTACCATTGACAGAGTTTGGTAAGCACGTAGTGAAAACTGGTTAGGATCTAGCAATTTGATATCCTCGCAATCAAAAGTAAGCATGGTCCCCTTCAGTAGACCATGGGCTAAAGAGGGATTCTAGGCCATAGACATGTTCTAGAGGACCAACAAGGAGGAAGGATCATCATTATTCTTGTAACGAGGGGAGACCATGGGGTTCTTGTCCTTCTTCTTCTTCGCCTTGATGACCAAACTTTGGTCATTAACCTTAGGGCCTTCAGATTCAATCTTCTTATGGGACTTTACCATGGGGGGAAGGGGAACATCGTCATCTTCTTCGACCAAAATCACTCTCTTCTGAGGAGGTGCCATTAAATCTTCTTCATCAGTGAAGATGGAGTTTACGTTGAGAGATTCAAAGGAGGAGGACACCGAAGCCTCCTCATCTCGAATAGGAATATCTAGGATGTCGTTTACTGGACGAGTAGTAAAGCTTCCAGTAGTATTGGTGTACTACAGTAAAAACAAAGTCGATCATAGATGATCACCACTAATAAGATACCCCCTTACTTTCTAAGCTTTCAAAAGCTTGGCCCTGTTTATATGGATCACAGAGGGTCCTTTTTCTTCCTGCGATCTTTTCGAAAACATAACAAGAAGCATTATTAATAATGGAAATTCAAAAAGAAAAGGGAGAAGATAAGCAAGAAATAAACAAGCATTAACCTATGTCACCCACCCCCGAAGTTGGGCATAGAAACCTAGTGTATTCTTCCCCCTAGGGGAGAGGTGGATGCTTCCAATTTCTGGAAATAAATTCGTGATCCTAATATCCCTTATTGAAATGAGGGAGGTTTACAACCAGAACTCTGTTGACCTTCTTTTACTTTAAATATACAAGGCCATCAGTAGTGTGGGACCAAGTGTAACAATATATGATCTCTGGGATACCAAGACTAGTCATATAAAGCTCGTTAATTCTGTGCACCCCATTAACAATACGCCATGTATTGGGGGCACATTGAGTTGGTACTACCCCAAAGTACTTGCAAAATTCTAAGAAGAGACGGTTTGGGGGAAAAGTGAGTCCCCCCTGAACCACTGTTAGGATATGAATCCAGTGCCCCCCTTCCATTGCAATAGCATTTCTTGGTATAGGGGCACATTCATTTGTAACCCAAGGAGGAATAAAATAAGTCTTCTTGAAAAACTATAGATTTTTCCCATGAAAAATATTCACTATTTTCAAAGGGACGGAGAATAACAACAAAATAATAAAGAAGAAGGAAGTTGTGAAGAATAAAGACACAACAAGAGGAGGGGGAGGAGGACTTACAGAGTAAATGAACACAAACAATGAGGCTTTGAAGACTTTATAGCGAAGGAAGAGAAGCAAGGTGATAGTTTCAAAATTTTGGAAGTAAATAATGTTTGAAAAATGTGTACCACAATCATAAGGAACGAGATCGAAATGGGGTTTTGGCACTTCATTTTTCCTAATGACCAACATACCCCTATTAGTTGCCACATATTTACAAAATTGACCTGCTTGAAAATTTCATCAAAATTGGATCAGTTTAATGGGCCTCTAGCAAATGTAAAATTCTCTATCCCAATTTTGCCCTAAATTTGGCCAGGAATATTAGGACAAATTGTAAGGTCCAAACCATAATTAAGACCAATTCTGGCATGTGCAAGTAAGCCCAATAATGTACGATGCCCGTCTAACCCAATCCGTAAATAAAAAATATTGTCACAAGCATTTATCACATGGATAAATGCAAAGTAGTTATCACTTAATAAGATCATATCAGTTACCTTCAATCTCGGACGATATAATTAAAGAATCACCACAACAGCCAATAGCAAGCCAAGGGAGTTCTTTGAATAACTCAACTACTTTAGTTTCACAAGATTATAAATACAACCCATACCCCAAGGCCAATGGGGATGTATGATTCAAACTTTGAGAGATACTAATAAAAACTCAGTGACCTTTTCGTGGACGTAGGCAATTTGCTGAACCACATATATTTGTGAGTTGTGTGACATTCGCATGTTCTTTCATTAATTCCATTCAAGAATATTTTTTTAATTATGATTAATTGCACTCACATACTATTAGAGTTGCTGAAAGGTACCCTAAGATATGGGGTTCACACTAAAGTTGTTCTACGTCACGCAACAAATAAAAGGAAAAAATAAGCTTGGAGCTTCACCTCACCATTTATGTATGATTCTTCTAAGCAACAGAGCTCCAAATCATAAACTATGCTTCTTCTCAATTTGTTCATTTTAGTCATGTTGTGTATATTTCAGTTTGTATGTATGTATATTTCAGTTTACAGAATGGTTGTAAGCTTTGTAACACGATTTGAACCCACTTAGATGAACCTAACTTTGTAGCATTCATTGTAACATGCTGATACAAAATCAAACCCACTTATATGAACCTAGATTTTGTATCCATTTGAACGCAATTACAAAAAACAGACCCAACTTTTCTCCCTTTTACAAAATTGAAACTAGTTATAGCACACCAAAAATTGTGGAATAAACTGTTACATAAATGAACCTAATTATAAAATTAAGCACAGTTTCTTCTTTTTTAATATTTGAAATACCCTTATGGTTGGATTGGATGGATTTTGTAAAATGCTTGGAACTCATTTATGGTTGTTTGTGTTTTTTTCTCCCTGGAGATAGAAAGAATGTCCCTGTACCTTCTAAAGCTTTTATAAAAAATTGATATTTTGTTGTGTGCCTATACCTACTGATTTTGGTTTGTATAAAACAAGTGTGGTGGGATTATAGTATATGAGTTTCATATAAATTTATGGTATACAATGGATTTGTTTATGGGTGTGTATATAACGGGTGTGGTAGTGGTGTATTTCCAAACCAAACGATTTGTATATGGGTTGTATATATGGGATTGTATATAATCGGTTTGTATATGGATTTGATTCATGTGCATGGGTTTGGTGATGTAGAACTGCGAGGGGTAATGTAGGACTGACATCTTTATTTCTCTAATCTATTTTGGTTTCTTGACTCATTATATAAACGCTCATAACTACACAGGAAACGTACATATAACTGATAACATATAAAAGATCTACAGTCAAATAGAAAAGAGAAAAATAGGGGCTAGGGTTTCATATTGACATAAACTATATTACAATACAATGAAAAGAAGGGAAAAGAAATATATGTCCTACTACAACCACCTATAATAAAATAAAAGGGAAAAATACTAAAGTACCCTTAATGTTAAATAAAACTCTAATATCCCCCCTCAAACTCACGATGCTGAACGAGAAGCATTGAGAGTTTGCCAACCAAAAAATGAAAACGTTGAACTGGATGAGACTTCGTAAACAAATCAGCTATCTGTTCGGATGAAGAAACAAAAGGTAAAGTGATGGCTCCATGCGTAAGATGATAACGAGTGATATGGCAATCAATCTCGATGTGCTTAGTCCTCTCATGAAAAACTGAATTATAAGCAATCTGAATAACACTCTTATTATCACAGTACATAGGAGTGGGATGAGAGCAAGAGACACCCATATCTGTAAGTAACCGACATATCCAAATAACCTCATGAGTGGTTGAAGCCATAGCACGATACTCGACTTTCGTGGAAGACACAAAAACAACAACTTGCTTTTTGCTCTTCCAAGAAACAAGGGAATCACCCAAAAATACACGAAATCCAGTAACTAACTTGTGATCTGTAGGACCACCAGCCCAATCAGCAATAGAGTATGCACGCATCTCCAAAGAAGAAGATGAAGGAAGTAAAAGACTCTGAAAGCGAGTGCCTCTCAAGTATCGTAATATATGATGAACAGCTGCCCAATGAACTATAGTAGGAGCAGTAACAAAACTGACTAACAATATTATGATATAAGGTATATCTAGATGAGTAACAAACTGACTAAAAAACAGACTAACATGGACCGCATGAGATATATCTGGATGAGTAATAGTAAGATAAACCAAGCTGCCCACAATAGTGCGCTATAAGGTAGGATCAGGCAAAAGAACACCATCATACAGGGAAAGATGAACATTAAGATCCAAGGGGTATCTACAATCTTAGTATTAGTTAGGCGAGCATGCTCAAGAATGTCCCCTATGTACTTAGATTGTGAGATAAGATAACCCTTTGGAGAACGAGCTACCTTCATACCCAAAAGTAACGTAGGGGCCACAAATCCTTCATCTTAAAATAACGAGATAATTCAGACTTCAACACTGTAATTCAACTAACATCATCCCTAGTAATAATCATATCATCAACAAACAAAGAAACTAGAATAAGACCACCCGAGGTGCAACTGATAAAGAGAGCCGAATCATGAGGTAATTACGGTAGAAAACTTCTCAAACCAAGTCCGTGGTGCCTGTTTGAGACCATATAAGGCTTCTTTAAGCCTACAAACTTCACCAGGACCATGTGGAACACCCGGAGGAGGAGTGAAATAAACCTCCTCATGAAGATCTCCGTTCAAGAACGTATTTTTAATATCCATTTTTGATATATGCCATTGACGGACAGATGCAACAGTAATAAGAGTAGGAATAGTAGTCAATTTTGCAACATGTGCAAAGGTCTCGTCATAATCCATACCATATTGCTGAGAAAAACCCTGAGAAACCAATCTTGCTTTGTACCGCTCAACTAACCCATCTGACCTGGTTTTGATTTTATATACCCAACGAGATCCAATTTCCCACTTACCAGTAGGTAAGGGAACCAAACTCCAAGTATCTATTTGATGCAAAGCAAAAAGTTCCTCAACCATAGCCTATTGCCAAAAGATGCTTCTTTATAAGACAAAGTCTCACAGAGGCAGTGAATAGAGGATAAAAATGAAGCAAAAGAATCTGAATAACAAGAATAAAAAAAATCTGGTGACTGAGTGTACTTACGTGGACGTTTTGGATAGCGAGAAGGAGGTTCCACCATTTCAACAGGTGCTTGGGTGGCCACACGAGAAGGGGGACATCGGGAACATCTGATGGCAAAGTACCTGCATCAGTAGAAATAATAGGAACATGGGGTGGCACACTATCGGTGGTGCAAGTTGCTTGAGATGGCACACTCTCATCATTATCAGAGAATGGATTAATATTGAAAAGATAAGATTTAGTGAGTTCATGATGATTATCATGAATAGAAAAGAAAGGGATATGCTCAAGAAAGACAACATGGCGAGAGACATATAATTTTTGAAAAATTGGATCATAACAACGATATCCCTTTTGGCCCCACCATAACCAAGAAAGACACAAATAACTGACTTTGGAGATAATTTGGTGCATTCCACATGAGGTCGAAGAACAAAACAAGTACAACCAAACACCTTTAAGGAAGAATAATCAGGGGTAGACCCATACAACTTTTCAAAAGGTGAAAAAACCAAACAATGAGAGGTCAAAATCTTATTAATCAAATTGACGATAGTAAGGACATCCTCTCCCCAAAACTCACTAGCGACATATGCGGATAATAAAAAAGAGCCAGCAGTTTCAATAATGTGCCTATATTTCCTTTTAGCAAAACCATTTTGCTCAGGAGTGTCAGTACAAGATGATTGGTGAATAGTTCCATCTGAATAAAATAACTCATCGAATTTTTGAGAAGTATATTCCCCAGCAAATCGCATCTAAAACATTTGATAATAGTAGAATGTTGAGTTTTGACAAAGGCACAAAATTATTATAAATATCAAAAAAATCTTAACATTGTTTCATGAGAAAAACCCAATAGTAACACGTATAATCATCAATAAAGGGGACATAATATAGAGACCCTACCTTTGTAATAATAGGAGAAGGTCCCCGCACATCAAAATGAATGAGGTCAAAGGGTGAAAAAGTAGAGGAAATACTTTTATTAAATGGTAAAGCTGAATATTTTGCAAGTTTACAACCGCTACAATCAGAGATATCATGACAGTGCAAATCTCCTAATATACCTGTAGAAGCTAAATATTTTAATCGTGACCCTGAGACATGACCAAGACGAGATTGTCATAAATAAAAACTAGACGAATATGAACTCAAACGAAAGGATGACAAGTCAACACTAGAAGCTACAACCATTGGTACTTTAAGTTTCTCCACGATGTACAATCCCCCCTGTCTATGGCCTGTCCCAATCTCCTTCTGAGACCGTGGATCTTGCACTTGACAAAAGGTAGAAGAAAAGGAAACTGAGTAACCGACATCACTTAGTTGACCAACATAACAAGATTCATTGTAAGCTTAGGAATATGGTAAACATTAGAGAGAGAGAAGTTGGGTGAGTCAATAGTCCCAACACCTGTTGAGGGCATGGGAGTACCATCAGCAGTCATAACGGGCAATGAAGAAGTGGGACAAAAAGAACCAAAAGAGGAAAAATTTAGTGACATGTGATTGGAAGTGCCAGAGTCCATAATCAAAATACCTGTGGAGTTACCTGGTGAGAGATAGATATAGCGTCTGGCTGTGTGGCAAGAAACTTTTGAAACTGCTCAGCAAGAGAAGACATGGATGGAGTTGATAATGAAGAACCTGATGCAAATGAGTCTGATGGAGATACAACTACTACAGTATTAGGCTGTGAAGGCCTATATGAATGCTACTGAGATTGGTTGTTGGATTTTTAAGTAGAAAACTGTTGTTGAGGTGGTCAACTATTTTGATTGTTGTTGTTGTTGTTGTTGTTGTTGTGCTCGCAAATTTGTGCATTGAGAATTTCAATGACCCTTCTCCTTACAGTAGCTACATTCATCGCTGGCAACTCTTGAATAAGTCTTGTTCTGATTACTAGAAATTGGCCTAGAGGAGGCTGCGAAGACAGATGAATTAGGGCCCGAAGAAAGTACCTTCCTTGACTGAGTCTTGAGACGAATCTCCTCGGCTAACAACTCGTGAACAACAGAATCAACAGTTGGAAGTGGTCTACGATGAAGAATCGACCCACGAAGTCCCTTAAAATCATCATGCAATGCCATCAAAAACTGAACCAGGCGTTATTCCTCCCTATTGGCAATATATTTTGCAAAGGCCCACAATTCAGCACACTCTATGAGAGCCAACTGATCCCATAGATCCATCATAGGAGAATAGAATTCCTGGATACTCAATTATTTTTGCTCAAGATCCCGAATATCTCACTCCAACTGGTATTTTTTTGTGAAATTAGATTGTGTATACAATCTGCCCAAATGATCCCAAACATCCTTTGCATAATTATACTTAGCCAACTGCATACCTATAGAAGGTGCAACGGAGTTGTTGATCCAAGTGATGATTTTCGAGTTGTTTGCTTCCCAAACATCTAACAACTCTAAATATTTTTCAACCTTCGTCTTATCGTTACGCTTCCTCAAATCGCCATTAATGTAACCCTAAAGCTTATTCCCTTTCAAAAAATTCTTCATAACATAACTCTAATACGTATAATTTTTTCCATCTAATCTGACACTAATTGATTGCAGGGAATCATCTCTTTCACCGGTCATTATGAAAATAAACAATCAAACAGTACCCAAACGGAACCAAATCGAACGAACTATAATATTTATCCAACAAATATGAGGAAAACAACCATAATTACCTTCAAAACAGTCTAGCAAACATAAAACGTACCTCCAAAAACAGAAAAGAGAACATATAAAAGATCTACAATCAAATAGAAAAATAGAAAAAGAGGGGCTAGGGTTTCATATTGACATAAACTAGAATACAATGCAATGAAAAGAAGTGAAAAGAAGATAAATATATGTCCTACTAAAACCACCTAATAATAAAATAGAAGGGGAAATACTAAAGTACCCTTAATGCTAAATAAAACTCTAATAGTAACAACATGGAGAAAAACGCACACGTACACAAGGTGTGTATTCCTACTACTAACCCCAAGTGTTTATAATAAAACCCACTTCCTGACTGTTCTTTTTCTTCTTTTAAGGATCGACATCACCCATTCTCCATTCTTGACCCACCAACACACACACACACACACACACACACACACACACACATATATATATATATATATATATATATATATATATATATATATATATATATATATATATATATATATATACTCATTCACAAACACTACTGGAACGGCACGGCACGACAGCAATACCACAACAGATATACTTACCGACAAGAGAGAGCGAGACTGACCTACCCAAGAGAGAGAACGCAAGAGTGACTCCCCCTATCACTTAAAGGCCAGAAGAAAGTTTTGATTTCCCACGGCGTTCTTTCTCGGGACTAGGGGAGCATTTTAGGAATTTGAGGTATCGCTTGTAATAAGGATGAAGTCTCATTCATATAGTAATGTCCCTAGCTTGCGCCCTATTTGATATATATATATATATATATATATATATATATATATATATATATATATATATATATATATTTCTTGTGTTAAAACCAATTAGCCCCTTTAACCAATACATGGAGAAAAACCCACACATATAGAGGGAGAACAAAAATGGTTTTTAAATGAAAAAAATTAATTTCAACATTTTTATGTTTTTAAAAGTTTTTTAATTTTAATCAGACTTTAAAAAAAAATTATTTCCACATTTTAAAAAAGTTTTTTTAATATTATTCAATTCTTAGGCCCTGTTTGATAGAAGAGTAGGAAAATGCAAAATATAGGTTGAAAATATGTTACGAAATATAAATATATATATATATATATATATATATATATATATATATATATATATATATATATATATATATATATATTCTTTATAGAATATATGAAATATACGAAATATATCCATATATAAAATATGCGAAATATATACATATATGAAATATATAAAAAATGTATGAAATGCTTAAAATAATATACAAAATATATAAAATATTTAAAAAAATATATGGAATATTTAAAGAAAATGCACAAAACATATGAAATATATGAAAAATTATATGAAATATTTTTAAAAAATATACAAAATATCTAAAATATTTAAAAATATATATTAAATATATGAAAATATATGAAGATATACTAAATATATTAAATATGCGAAATATACTCACTATATATATATATAGAGAGAGAGAGAGGCTCCCTCCTCTAAGGACTCCTTATGGTGAAGATGCCAGTACATATCATTTTTTAAAATAGTAAAAAAAAGATTATTTTTATTAAACTTCATGGATATCATCTCCATGGAGAGAGGATCATCTCTAATTTTTTTCTTTAAAAAAATTAACAAAAAAAAAACACTCAGATGAGGTGATATGTAAAAAAATGGTATAAATATGTATATTCAACTGCTCAAATTTTGGCGATCATCTCACCCAATTTTTTATAGAATTTCATAGATATGATATCGATTGTGAGAAGATCCTATCCATGAAGTTTTATCCTAAAATTCAATCAATCAAGGGACTGGCGCCGACCCAAAATTTCAACAATTGTAAATGGATATTTATACGATTTTTTATATATCACTTCATCTCAACGGTTTTTTTATTGAATTTTTTGAGAGAAAAAATTGGAGATGATCTTCTCACCGTGGAGATCATATCCATGAAGTTTAATAAAAAAAATTACTATTTTAAAAAATAGTATGTACTGGGGTCTTACAGGAGACTTTATAAATAATATGTTAAATATAATATATTATATACATGAAATATATTAAATTTAATAAATATATGCATGTGTGGAATATACGAAATATATACATATACAAAATAGAAGCAATATTCGAAATATATATACGAAAATGCAAGGGCCATATGAAAATACTGTGACACCCCACTTATTAAAATAACAGGTAGTCAGCCCTCTACTAAGATAAACATGAATCTCATTCGCTCAATCTTTGCATCACTGTCGAATTCAATTAATTACTAATCACCTATTATTGAATTAAATCGTGTGTTAATTTTAATCTTGTTTAACGTGAAACAACAATATAATAATCAACAACAATTATCGAAATAACTTGAATTACAATCCACAATCACAAATATATCAAAACTATAAATTTATTACATGCCAAACTGTTCCTATTAAATCATTGGAACAACTATCCATACAATAATACTCATAATGAAATGAACATAAACGGCAATAAACTGACTGTCTTATGCAACCGGCTTGAATAGGAAAAGAAAGAGTCCTAAACTAGAATATAAAAATAAAAACGTCTAAACAAAACTCTGCAATATCCATAACTGTCACAACTCCGGTACCTGGGAATGATCATGCGCGGCATCCCTGTGGCTAGACACCTAAAAGGTTTTGGAAATATATTTTGACACGAGTCAGAGCCCAATACCATTTGAAAATATTTACAAGTAATTAAAATGCATAAATTAATGTATATCCATTTACTCATATTTAAATTGGTACCGCACTCTCTCATGAGATATTACTCACCACTTATCTAAAGTGTGCACCTAACGTATGCATTTTAATTACCTAGTTATGTTACTCACCTAACTAGTTCCCAAGTGTCCTTAAAGTCCATACGTTATCCTATATGCGTAATTTATTTATTTAGCTTTCACATGTGCTAATTATAATTCTCAATTATAATTTATTAAACCTTTTGTGACACCCCCACTTAATTAAATACCGGGTGATGAGTCCTTTATTAAATTAAAACATAATATACAGTTGGTTCATTCTTAGCATCACTATCAAAATCTTTTATTTATTTAATAACCACTTAGTATTTGAAAAGCTGATGTCAAAATTTTATTTATTTACTTCTTCATTTTTTTATACAAGTAAAGATTGAAAATAGTTAAATAATTAAGTATCACATCCACCATACTAAATAAATAAACACCACTATTAATGTAATACTGAACCAAATAAGATATTACGAGAGTAAACACCCCAGTCTGAAACTCTAATACTATAATCCATGTAATAACTAAATCCACAACTGAATAGTAAAGGAAGTACAATATCTCTGGGACCAACTGCTAATAGAAGAAGGGCGACATGCCCAACTAAGATTAAAAAAAAAGGATGCATCGAAGCTGAAAGGGATGGAGGCGTCTACCAAGTAAGTCCTGCAATCGACCACAACAACTTCAGCAATGACAAATGATAGTGAACTCCTAATTTGGCCCTCCATATGGCTGGGCACCTAAAAATAGTTTTTACAAAAGAAAAGAGATTTGGAAAAAATGGGTTAGAGCCTGAGTAAATGTAACACCCCATGATTTTTGAGACGGGGAAATTTAAATTTTGGGAAAATAAATTTAATTTAAATTGGAGAATTTTAAAACTTGAGAATTGAGGCCCAAAAATAGAGGGCATTTTAAAGTATTTTGGATGATGATTTTGAGGGTACCATTGATCCCGGAAGGGTCGAGATAGTCAAAATGACTATCATTGGGTTTTATTTCGGCTCCAGAATATTTTTAAATTAGTTTGACTCGAATTGGAGTAAACGAGTCATTTAAAGTGTGTATTAACATTTAAAATTGGGTTTTTGTTTTAAAGGATTTAAGGCTTACGGATGAAGCCTTATCTTTTGAGAAAAAAGGAGAAAAAGAAAGAAAAGAGAAAGAAGACGAAAGAAGAGAGAGAGGAAGAAAGCTTGGAGATTCCGGCCAAAACCGCGACATCGAGGACGATCCAACCTCTACAAATCTGAGGCAAGTGTTTAATCTTGCTAAATAGCTATTTGTGTATTTCATTTCATAATTTGTGGGTTAAAGAAATAGATTTTTGGGTATTAATGTCAAAACCTATAATTTTGGGTTTAAATCTTGAAATCAATGTGTATACATAGGTTTAATGACAAATAAATTGTTGGGATGAAATGTAGAATGAGTTTACATACTAAGAATATTATTGGGTTAAAGATTTGGGGATTTGGTGATGATATTTGGGTGTTTGAGGATTTAGGGTTTTGGTTGAAGAATGGAAATCGTCCAAGGCATCTGGTATGGCCGGTCGACCGCGGTCTGGGGACCGGTCGACCGCGCCTTAAGGGAAAAGCCTACTGCATTTCTTCGTAGGCAAAATTTGGACCCGCGGTCGACCGGGGGTCTGGGACCGGTCGACCGGTCCCCTGTTTTTAGCCCAAGTTTGGAGTTCTTTTATCCCTTTTTCTTTTCGAGTTTATTATTAGGGGCTTCCTTGATGGTTGTTTTATGGGGTTTATCTAGGAGGACATCTAGCCCTTGTTGGTTGGGTTTATTGATTTGGGGCTTTCTCTTATGAAGTAATAGTTATATTTTGGAGACTTATAGGGGGTCTCTCACCTAGTATGATAGTGGGGGCTTCTCGAATTTTTTGGAGAAGAATATATCCATGTATGTATTTGGAGTTGTGTATAGAGATTTTGGGGAAACCTCATTGGGATTGAGAATCCTACCTATAGAACGAAAGTAAGTATAGATGCGATGTGAGGATAAGAACTCTTAGAGAGAGTTACGAGGGTATGTTGTGCAATTCCAGGCCAACCTTTATGTCGAATCCTCATAAGGATAGGATGTTATTAAGATATGATTTGGGGCCAAATGGAAGAGTTTAGTTGCATACCCTTAGAGAAATGATAAAACTTTAAGAAATAAATCCGATAGGTCTTAGACTAGGGGATTCACAAAAGTGATTTAACCATAGTCGAAATCGAGAGAAATGGGATTTTTTTTATGAAGGTAAGAATGAGCTTGAGGCTTATAGACTATGAGTTATATGTATACCGATAGTCGAAATTATTACTAGATTTATAATGTGCATCTCGGATACAGATGGAATGTGTAGTGATGGTTTCCTACACAAATTTTGGGTGATAAACCTAATGTTGAATATATATGTATAGATATATACATATGATTTTTGGGAGACTATTCATCATAGGAAAAATGATTAAATATGGTTCAAATAAGGGATTGTATTCACATATCGAGGTAAATTAAATGAGTTTGTGGTGATGGCTTGTATATTGAGGATATTATATACTTATAGCCGAGTGTATATAGATATCTTATACATGTGAACAAAAATTAGTTGTATACATACATAAAGATATGTGAATATATGTTTATATATCTATATAGATATGAAAATATGGATATATTTATGTGGTATGGATACTTAAACCATATATGATGGTTTAATGTTTAATTATATGATTGGATCATATGGATGTATATATATTATGCATGTGAATGATATATATACTTATTTGGTTAAGCATACCCCGCTCATGCTATCATTGGGAAGTTGCGCGCGTAGAGGGTGAGCATCCTGGCTAGAAAAGCAGGGTGTGGATATTCCCCAGGTCATAGTCATCCCGTGTGTTATTATGTGATTTACATTTTTATATTTTATGATGAGACGTGGTGGGTATGTTTCGTCTCATTGCCGGTTTGGAGCTATGACCGCTTCCGGGACGTCGTGTGCGTGAGTTTACCACGAGATGGGTGTTGTTTAGTCCCACCATGGTGGCCCCAGTATTGCTACGTGAGCCGGGCACTGGGAAGATGATAGCATTGATGCAGTTTATCGGCGCTATATATAGCCGGGTATTTATTAGTGCATGGCCTTTGTACATCATATATGGTATGTATACATGGTCATGAGATTGGATGATGGTGTGTATAAATATATGGTCAGAATGAAATACCTATATATATATATATTTATATATCCTATAGATGAAAGGATATAGAATCTTTGTAGAGTACATCTTGGATGATTATGGTGTACTAGATTGATGGGGGTTGATGTATCGCATTTAAGGAATATTTCGGTTACATCATCCCAAGGATATTATTGGTGATGTTAGTTGTAGTAGTAGTATAATATTATATACATGGCATTATGGATCTCTAGGATCGACATTGTCAGGGAGTAGTGTAACGGGGTGGTTCCTTGTTTGGATTTCGCTTTGCGAGACACCCCACGCATAAAATGCAGTGCAGTGTTGAAATTGGAGAAAATTTCTGCCAGTTATGGTATGCACGGCATTATGGATCTCTATGATCGACATTATCAAAGAGTAGTGTAACGGGGCGGTTCCTTGTTTGGATTTCGCTTTGCGAGACTCCCCACGCACGAAATGTAGTACATTATTGAGAGTAGAGAGAAGTTTTGTCGATATTTATGTGTGACATGATGGATTTCCAGGATCGACGTTGACATGGAGTAGTGTAACGGGGTGGTTTCTTGTTTGGATTTCGCTTTGCGAGACACCCCACGCACGAAACGCAGCGCTGTGTTGAAACTGGAGGGAAGTTGTGTCAATAATGATTTTTCATGCTTATTAATTAGAAATTTAAATTATAGGTTTCAACCCAGTTGCATATTGGGTAATCTATTAAATTATAATTGGTTAAAGTATAAACCGGAATCCACTAAGCCTAATAAGGCACATATGATTGAAAGTAAATATTTAATTGTGTTTAGAAAAAGGAGTGGATTCTTGGGTTATGATAGGAAGGTAGATCTCGTGGGTATAGGCTAGGCCTATTACAAGTTAGGTTGTCCTTATAAAATTGGGGGTAATTTAACTAATAAAATTGAGGACGCGAATAGGTGCGCGCCTTTAGATGAGAGGTGAGTTGGGGTTCCACGAGAGTGCGATTCCACTTTAATTATGAAATAAGTGCACCGATATTTATTATGCACGGTTAACACACTTGCTAAATATTTTCACAACTCGGGCTCTGACCCGTTTACTTTTCTCTCCTGCTTGTATATATATATATTACTACAGATGTCCTACCGCTTGGATGCCTAATTACCTTCTATCCAGAGTCTTGGGAGCCGTGACAGGTGCGGACTGTTGCGGGACTTTGACGGTAGTCGCTTCCTACTTTTAAAAATCTAGGTAGGATTCATTTTATATCGTGTTTGTACCCAAGGGATATTTATAGATGTTTATATTTATTCCATTTCAGTTATTGTATTGGCTATAACCCGACAGCTTATTCGGGTCTACTTTTGTGCATTCAGTTGTAGTTATTTATTTCATTTTATTCTAGCAATTCTTTTCTCATAGTTCTTTCATTTATTCATAGTGTTGGGTTGTGTTATGTTGCATGTTTTAATTTATTTTAACATCTCGCTTATATGATATCGGGTAGTTAGTCCTATATTATATAGTACCGACAGTTGATGTTGAGACTGGACCATCTAAAACTCCTGATTTAATGTAGTATAGGGCTGGCCACCCGTTATTATTTTGAGCGGGGTGTTACAGTAAAATAGTTTAAAATTTTAGTAAGTGTTTAAATATAAAAAATTTCAATTATAATATTCATGTTAGGTTTACATGCTCTCACTTGAATTACTCACCCCTCAATTAGTGTGCATGCCTAACGTACCTAACTAACCTCTCCTAGTTATGCTACCCCGCTTAACCATTCAAAATCATATTTATTACTACACACGGTAACTCATAATGTTCACCCATATCGCCCTGATAATACATTATAGCATTTTCCTATCAATTATATATTTCTCATTTTATAATTAAATATTCACATACTAGAGTTATCTTAAATATTATTATGTTTCTCTTCTACTAGGCACTATATATATATATATATATAGAGAGAGAGAGAGAGAGAGAGAAATAGACAGACAGACATACAGACAAATAGACTTCTGTGCACACTAAAGTTTGCAAACTAAGTTTGCACATTATTTTTTTAAAATAGTAAAACAAATATTTTTGACCTGATTTTTTTTAGGATCAAATATCAAAAAGTCCCTCAAACATTTTTTAATACACATTTAGTCCAAGCCTTTTATATTGTACTAAAAATCCCTTATTCTCTTATCTTTAAAGGTCCGCGCCAGCGGCATGGTAAAACCTTTTTGGCATGGTGAAGGACTTTTTGGTGAAAAATAAAAAGGCTTGGACTAAACATGTATTAAAAAAAGTTTGAGGGAATATTTGGTATATGCCCCCTTTTTTTATATGGGTTCCTTGAAATGTTTAAATATCACAAAAAAAAATCAACTCAAAAAATATTTTTTTCCATTTTAAAAAAATTGGTCAAACTTTCATAGCTTTTAAGCACTTTAAAAACTACTAAAGTTTGACTGATTTTTTTAAAATAGAAAATAAAGTTTTTTTATCTGATTTTTTTTATACGGGTTCCTTGAAATGTTTAAATATCACACAAAAAAATCGGGTCAAAAATATTTTTTTTGCTATTTTAAAAAAATAATGTGCGAACTTAGTGTGCAAAGGAGCCTGTCTCTCTCTCTCTCTCTCTCTCTCTCTCTCTCTCTCTCTCTCTCTCTCTATATATATATATATATATATATATATATATATATATATATATATATATATATATATATATATATATATATATAATACTATTGCGCCCTTAGGCTGCGATCTCCTGGTGCAAGCATACTCTATTATCATGTCCCAGTACTTCACGTACTAAATAAAGGACTATTGGTTATCTCACTTGAACCTTAAATTAAATTCACGCATAATGAAGGCGAATATAGTTCCCAGCCAAATGGGTTATGTACATACTTACGCTCCCATTCAACCGTCGAAACTATCATACTCTCAGATAGCACGTATCCAAGGTTTTATGTTATGGTTACTAGTCTAAAACCCCCCCCAATGGGCTCATCAAGATAAGACCGTCCACGTCGCAAAACCTCCTCCCGATAGCAAGCAACGTATGTATGTCATACACATAATATATCTTTTAATAGGTAAATACATAACCTATGAAATACAAAATTCAAGTATGTAGTGTATTTCTCTCTAATACTCACGATACTTTATAACTTACGATCATTCTATCGCAATTCATCCCTTTAAAGCCTTCTATTCATCCTTTTTATATTTTTATTAATTAACCCAAATTTCTCGCTACTAGATCATGTAATAAAAGTACTGAAATGTTATCGTAGGTCATTTTCCTTCCCTCGAATACATTACCTCAAATTGAAACTTTGCAAGATAAAATTCTCATTTTTCCGAAATGTCGTTCGAACGAACCTAGCATCTCGTTCGAACGAAATGCCCAGGTCATTCGAACGAGAAGTGATCTCGTTCGATCCAGTCGTTCAAACGACTTCTCAGGTCATTTGAGGTCATTTGAACGAGATTTTCCTGTTCCTCTCCTACCTCCAGAAACAACGTATTTCCACCATTTTTACTACTCAAACTCTTCATTCCACAAATACAAGCTCCCATACAATTGTTCCCAATAACATAATAACCTATATACATGATTTATAACCTATTGTATTCATCAAATCATCAAATAACCTCAAATAAATGGGATTAATTCATAGTTTTTCTTTAACACAGTAATCTACTATTTATCGTAAAAAACAAATGAAAAACTCATATTTCTTCCAATTTTAATTGTTAGAAACTCATCAATATTCATATTCTAACATAAGAATTATACACGACTATCAATTCTACCCAAAAATATGATTTTGATTCCTCAATTTATCATAACCGTTCATGAAATCCAAAGTAGTAAATATCCTATTCTAACATGGATATGATACTCTACAAAAATTCAGCAAGAAAAACACTTGCCTTTTAGTGTATGTCTGATCCGTTGAAGAAGAAATATGTGGTTGTGATCTTCTCTCTTTTATCTACACTTTGGCAATGGTTTTGATGCAAGATTAATGATTTTTGGCTTTAGAATTATTGGGAACTCTTTGCTTCTCCCACCTATTATCTCCCTTTGTTTTGGTAAGTGTAATCTCTCATGTCTATTACGTACCAATACATATAACCTTTCAATTTTCGTCTTTCCCTTTTCCCCATAATTTTACAAGACCAAAATACCCCTTCGGGGTGCCGGTTTGGCCTAAAAATGCCCTGGGACCCAAACTAAACCCCCGGGTAGTCTTTTCTAACTATTTCGACCCTTTCGAACACAGTGACGCACTCAAAATGACCATAGGGGAATACCAAAAATGAAATTATATTTTATTTTCCAATTTAAGTTTTGACACGACTGGCACGCGCGTCCCGATTAAATTTATCATAACTGTCGTATTTTTCACTCACGACTATTTTAATCGTCTCATATCATTATTATTACTCATTCACTAAGTAATATTCAATATAAATAAATATTAACCCTTATCTCGCTAAATAAGATTTATTTAAATCCAGATGAATCTCCAATAAAATATTCCCATTTTTTAAATTATTAATTAATTAAATTATTTAAATTAATCACTTAATTTAATTAATCCCACATTTAAAATCATTAAAAATTACGGGGTATTACACGATTTCCAATAACTTTCGCTGTTATTTACAGTCATATTTTAATTCAATATGCTTATATATATATATATATATATATATATATATATATATATATATATATACAACCACCATCCGTAATAACAATAATAACTTCCCTGGATGCAGGTCTCTAATGTTATCATCATCCAGAGAATGCTATCATCATCCTGGCTATCGCGTCGGAATCTCATACCGAAATACAATAGAAACAACAAACGATGTTGGAGGCGATCATAAGTTTGTAATACCCTGTATTTTCATGCATTTAATATTTAATTAATTCGGGAATTCAAAATTTCTTGTGTGTCGTAATTTTAATTGAATTAATTATGGCAATTTATATTTAAATATTAATCGGGGAGTGAATGGTTAATATTTAGGTAAATTTATTTACTAAGCGAATAGTAATAATGTATTTACGTCATTTCGGGTATTAATGACGGGATATATACTTATTTCAGCCGGGAGTCGGTATAGACTAATTTGGGTGTGAAATAAGTATTTTTATAAATTAATTCGGATGCTAATTCTGAGTTTATGTTTGAGTCCGGATGGGCCGAGATAGTCGGAAAAGTGTACCCGAGGGTAGTAAACGGGTCACGGAACGTTTTTAGACATAGCCGGGCCCACGCGGGGGGCATTTGCGTCACTTGGACTTGGCCCATTAGGCAAAAAATGGGATTTAGGTTAACTAAACAATTATAAGAAAGAAGAGAACGACTGAACTGAGTTTAGAAAAAAGGCTTAGTGGATTAGAAAACCCTAATAGCAGTTAAAGGCAAATCTGGGGATCACAGGAGAGCCAAAAAGAGTCATCTTCAACCTTGGGCATTCAACTCCAAAATCAGACTCTACAAACCCTAAGGTAAGTGGTTAACTTGTTGTAGTATTTAAGTTGTATTTCAATTCATATTCATGTGATTTGTGTAATCAAAGAAATTCATTTTGGGATTTAAAAGGGTATAAACATGGGGTCTTGTAAACCATGAATCTGATTTCTAAATTAAGTAGAAATTCATGTATAATCTGAGTTGTGTATTTGTATCTGGTAAGATGTGTAAACCTGGATGAATTAGAAACGAATTGGTGATACGGAATTGATGTTTAAATGGGTTAAAAGATTAAATTGGGTTTTACCCCATACTTGTGAAAACAGTAGAGGAAGTGAATTAATTGATGTTTTTGGACTTTATGGAGATTCCTCATAAGGTTTTTTTTATGTCTATTTCAATGGGAAAGTTTGGTTTTCAGTATAGAAGAAGTTAGGGTTTGGAGGTATTCGGCCATGGCTGAAACAACCAACTTGGGGAAGACGAGGACCTGATCGATCGAAGGTGGACCATCGATCAATCGATGGTCCGGAAATTTTGACAGCTTCACCCAGTTATGTATATAAAGGCAAAATTTACTATATAATCTTTCATGTTTTAATTATTGAGAAATTAATACATGAGTTTAAATTTAATTAATTGTGAATAAAATTAATTAGGATTTGAGGGAGACTTTGTGTGGCACATTATGATTAAAAATTAATTGGGGTTTAGAGGAAATTAGGTGTGACACACTAGAGTTAAATTTTGGGAATTTTAATTCAAAATGATTAAATACGGATTGAGTGGACAAGTCCGGGAATATTGGTTGAGCGATGCCGAGATGTAAATTTTATTTAGGTGAAGGCTAAATAATTTAGAGTCGGGGATTTAGACTCGGGTGATGTTATTTCGGGCCACGAGAGTAAGTCCGAATATATTGGTTGGGGCGATACCAAAAAGAAATTAATTAATAATTAGAGTTGGGCCATAAACTCATAATAAAATGGAATAGGCTTGTGTCACGGACTTAGTACACGGTGTAGCCGGGATATTTTATATTTATATATATACGGTGTGTGATAGTATATATATTGTGTGTGCATTAATATCAGTGAATAGATATTATTATTATATATTCTAGTTCTATAGGGGGAGGTTGCGGGTAGTGGATGAATCCCCTAGCTTGAGGAGTAGGGGGAGTATATTCCCAGGTCATAGCGTCCGTTATATGGGTGAGGGGCATATCACTTTCAGGGAAGGAATATGGCCGCCTCCAACATGTATGTATTAACCAAGTTAGTGAGCAATTCTGACTTGGGGTAACTAGGTTATGTGAATACACCTAGTGGGATAGCATTTAGAGAATTTATACCCGTTGAGACTTTACTCGGGGGATATTATTATTAAATGTTATTTCGGTATGTTTATGAATACTGTAATATGACTAAGTATATAATTAGGTAAATAATTATATACGGGCTAAATAATGCAAAGCATGAGTTATATTATATGTATAAGAGATGTGGGAGTTATATGAAATTAAAGGGAATGATCTAATTAAGTTTGATGTTGATAATAACTTAAAAATCATAATTAAGGCATACTCAGTTAGAGTTGGGTGTTTACAAGGGTTATATAATTTATCTAGTCATGAGAATAAGAACTAGGTAAATTTAATTAAGGCATTAGTAGTGCACATTAGAGGATGGGTGAGGATGTCCTCAAGGGAGTGCGGCACTAACTAAAATATGGAGAGCATGAATATTTATTTATTACTGCAAGTTAATCATTTGCTAAATGTTTTTCAAATGTTTTGGGTACTAACCCTTGCTATAAAAACTTTTTAAAAACCTTTTAGGTGTCTAGACACAGGGACGCCAGGCTTGACTCAATTTCAGGGATCCGTTGCTGCAGCATATGTGGATGTTGCGGGAGTTTTGATAGATGTCCCAATCTTTTATTCCTAGTATAGAGACTTCTTATCAGTTATTTCGAGCATGTAGCTCACAGTACATTTAGTTTTTGTTAGACTTGTTGAGATTGATTACTTGACTTTATTTCATATTTGTTGGAGTTTGGGCCGATGTTTTATTCGGTCAGTTAATTATTTGTGAATGGTTGTTTCAGTTAATTGTGATTATTGTGTAGTTTTATTTCCGCATGAGAATTTCATTTAAGTTAATGAAAGATAAAACTTGGCACCAGTCTAATTTTCTCACTTAGGTGGTTAGTAATTAAAAAGTCGACAGTGATGCTAAGAATGATCCAACTGAGAAACCTGTTCTAACTTAATTTAGGACTGATCACCGGGGGTTAATTAGGCAGGGTGTCACAGATGGTATCAGAGCATCAGGTTCTAGTGTCCTTAGGATCTGTGCGGCTTATTATATTTCAGCGTAGCATTCGGTTGTTATATAGCCCTATTATTAGGATTGTTGATTTATTTTCCCGCTTGTGAGATATCGTATTTCTACTGTGAATATTTTTGTGTAAATTGTGTACTTATACAATTCAATCTATTTCAGGTGCCACCGAGGAGATAGAGAGCGGAGATGGCTGAGGCTAGGGATGAGGTCAGGGAGGCTCATCAGGAGCCACAGGTACCTCCACCACCACCACCCGAGTTGATTTCCATTACTCAGGTGGCAGTGATAGTGGCCCAGGCGGTCGAGACAGCGATACGAGCTATGGTAGCTCACTTTCCACAACCCAGGCACCGCCTCCAGTGGCACCAGTAGTTCAGGCTCCAGTGGGGCCACCGTCTTGGTAACAAGTTAGGGAGACCTTTCAGAAGGGTCACCCACCTGAGTTTCGTGGTAGCACCAATGTGGTAGAGGCTTGTGACTGGAAGAAGAACATCCAGCACCATCTGCGCATGCTGGAGTGTACCGAGGTGCATAAAAAGATGCTTGCTACCTTTCATCTATCGGGGGCAGCCTTACAGTGGTGGGAGTTAGTTACCACCGTCGAGGAGCGGGATTTGATGACGATAGTAAAATTCTGGGTGCGGTTCGATCGCAAATACTTTCCACCAGCGGTAGAGGCTGAGATGAGGAAGAAGTTCAGTGATTTAGTACAGGGTCACCGATCAGTGGCAGACTATGAGGAAGAGTTCACCCATTTGGTAAACTTTGTGCCAAATGAGGTGAACGATGAGGAGCGAAAGAAATCGAGATTTATGGATGGCTTAGCCTGGCGGATCAGGCAACATTTGATTGGGAATCTGGCGTTAGTGACTTATATAGATGTTGTTAATGCCGCATTTGTACATTGCGATGATCATCACTTCCATGCAAAGGGGAGCAAGAAAGCAGGGGAGTCGAGCTAACAAGGCAAGGCAGTTACTAGTGGTGACACGAGTGGTACTCAGCAGCAGACTGGCAGTCAGCAGGGGAATCAGGCTAAGAAGTTTAAGCCTGGTGGGTTCCGACTGGGAGGAAAGGAATTCAGGCAGGGGCAGCCAGGCCCGAATCAATAGCAGCAGGTTCCTCAGGGCCGTCAGGGCCAAGGGAACAATGGGGGAGTCCAGCAGGGCCAGCCACGTCAGGGCCAACAGGGCCAACGACAGGGGGATGGTCAGAAATGTTATTTTGTCTGTGGCCAGCCAGGACACTTCAAGAGGGAGTGCCCACAGAGGGGCAGAGGTCATCAGCAAGAGGACCAACAGGGGCAATGGGGGCAGATGCCGCCAGCAGCACCAGCTCCACCCGCCCCACCGTAGTAGGGGCAGATGCACTACGGGCGTGTGTATAACGTCCGGAATGTTCCCAATCCTCCAGCGCAGCAAACATCGCCAGCAGTTGAGGGTATGTTTCTCACTCATGGTTATGAGAGTAGTATTCTTTTTTACACGGGAGCATCGCATTCATTCATCAAATATAATTTTGCTAAACGGGCCGGATTACTAGAGACCACGGGTAGTCTTCGGATGTGTGTAGAGTCGCTAGTAGGCAGCGGGGCTTCGATCCACTCGATTTGTCGGGGGTGGACATTTTGATTGGGAGGCTTAGTTTAGCAGCGGACCTCTTAGTGTTAGATATGGAGGGGTACGATGTCATCCTGGGTATGGATTGGTTGGCCAGTTATCGGGCAACTGTGGATTGTTATGAGAGAACAATCATGTTCTCCATTCCAGGACAGGAGATGTTCTTGATAGCAATGTCGTTACCTGAGGGAGGGTCATTCATGCACCTGTATTACATCGAGGAGGAAACCTCATAGGAGGTGACAATTCCGTTGGACTCAATCCCGGTAGTGAGGGACTTTGAGGATGTATTCCAGGAGATACCAGGGTTGCTACCTAGAAGGGAAATTGAATTTATAATCGATTTAGCATCGGGACGAGGCCGATTGCTCGGGCCCCATACCGTATGACCCCTTTAGAGATGCGTGAGTTGAGAGAGCAGATTCAACAGATTCTGGGCCAAGGTTTCATTCGGCGGAGTACATCGTCGTGGGGTGCACCGGTGTTGTTTATGAAGAAGTGGGATGATTCACTACGATTATGCGTGGACTATAGAGAGATGAACAAGGCGACAATACGGAATAATTACCCGTTACCTAGGATTGATGATCTATTTGACCAGTTGAGAGGTGCGTCTTACTTCTCTAAGGTCAACTTGAGGTTAGGGTATCATCAACTACGTATCCAAGAGGAGGATGTTCCTAAGACCGCTTTCCTATCGCGGTATGGATCGTATGAGTTCTGGGTGATGACATTCGGTCTCACAATTGCACCAGCGGTGTTCATGGACCTCATGAATAGGGTTTTCAGGGAGTTTCTCGATCAGTTTGTCATCGTGTTTATTGATGACATCCTGATCTACTCGCGCACCGAGGAGGAGCACGCAGAGCATATGTGTATAGTTTTACAGATAGTATGGGATCACCAGCTCTATGCCAAACTCGAGAAGTGTGGATTTTGGCTACGGGAGGTATAGTTTCTTGGCCAAGTGGTGTCAGACAGGGCATTGCGATGGATCCTAGTAAGGTATCGGCAGTGAGGGAGTGGGGGAAACCCACGACATCGATCGAGGTGCGCAGTTTTCTGGGATTGGCCGATTACTACAGGCGGTTCATCAAAGGATTCTCAAAGATTGCGGGCCCTTTGACGAATCTGACTCGAAAAGGGGTACCTTTCACTTGGAGTGATCATGGTCAATTATCTTTCGACGAGCTAAAGGACAAGTTGACATTTGCACCCATACTTGCTTTGTCGAAGGGAGGATTAGAGTATCAGGTTTACACTGACGCATCCTTACAGGGACTTGGGGGTGTGCTTCAGCAGGATGAAAGGGCTATAGCTTATGCGTACAGAAAGCTAAAGCCCCATGAAATAAATTACCCCACTCACGACCTGGAGCTAGGAGCGATCATTTTTGCTTTAAGGATATGGAGACATTATCTTCTAGGAGAGCAGTTCACGTTATTCACGGATCACAAATCACTTCAGTATCTCTTCACACAGAAGGATCAGAATATGAGGCAGAGGCTATGGTTAGAATTCGTGAAAGACTACCAGTTTTATATTCAGTATCATCCTGTTAAGGCTAATGTGGTGACAGATGCATTGAGCCGGAGACCGACTGGGGAAATATCAAAAGTCTGGAAAGTGGAGTGGAGAGAGCTTCGATATGAGGATGATGTATCCAAGGCTTGCATGTCAACATTATCCATCACACCTGAGATCATTATACGGGTTGTGAGGGCTCAGGCAGAGGATCAAATCTGTCGGGATAGGGTGAGCTAGTTTCTAGCTGAGGGAGCAGAGGGTTACTCGGTCAGTTCGAAAGGAGGCTTACGCCTTAATGGGAGGTTAATTGTGCCAGAGGATGAGGAGTTAAGGCACGTTATTATGACAGAGTCCCATGGGTCGAGATTCATGGTACATCTCGGTGGGGATAAGATGTACCAGGATATGAGGAGGCAATATTGGTGGGCAGGAATGAAACGGGACATAGAAGAGTTTGTTTCGAAATGTGCCATGTGTCAACTTGTGAAAGTTGACCATCAGAGACCATCAAGGATGCTACAGCCACTGGAGATTCCCGCATGGAAGTGGGAGAGCATCTCCATGCACTTTATTACAGGGTTACCTGCATCGCAGAGGGGTCACGATTCCATATGGGTCATTGTGGATCGGTTGACCAAAGTGACCCACTTCCTGCCGGTTCGCATAGACTTTGAGACGATGCGATATGCACAACTATTCATAGCTGAGATTGTTAAGCTGCACGGGGTACCGATTAATATTGTGTCTGATAGAGATAAGATCTTTGTGGCCCACTTTTAGCAGAGCTTTCAGGAGGCCATGGGCACGGAGTTACGTTTGAGTACAGCCTATCGCCCACAGATCGACGGGAAGACTAATAGAGTCAATCAGATGTTGGAAGATATGCTCAGAATGTTCATATTAGACTTTGGGGGAGGTTGGGAGAAATACCTTCCTTTGGTAGAGTTTGCGTATAACAACTCTTACCAATTCACGATCGACATGGCACCGTTCGAGGCACTATATGGGAGACCTTGTCGTTCACCCACTTGTTGGTTAGAGGTGGGAGACAACAAACTGTTGGGGCCTGAGATTGTTCAGGAGACGTCTGCGAAGATAGAGTTGATTCGAGGGAGGATTCGGATAGCTCAGGATAGGCAAAAGAGTTACGTTGATGCTTCATGGAGACATGTGGAGTTAGAGGTTGGGGACCAGGTATTAGTCCGAGTATCCCCTATGAAAGGGGTGATGAGGTTCGACAAGAAGGGTAAGTTAACACCGAGGTACGTGGGACCTTTACCTATTATCTAGAGGGTGGGACCAGTAGCTTACAAGTTGGGATTGCCAGAGCACCTTCAGCGGATACATGACGTGTTCTATGTGGCATCGCTGAAGAAATATCGCAGGAACGAGAGGGCTTTCTGGCACATTCCACTCGAGGAAATTGATTTACAGCCATACATCTCGTATGAGGAGAGACCGGTGGCTATTCTGTACCGTAGTGAGCGAAAGTTACGATCCAAGGTTGTTCCACTAGTTAGAGTACAGTGGGGTCATCACAACGTTAACGAGTCTACCTGGGAGCGAGAGGAGGATATGCGGGAACAATATCCAGATCTTTTCACTACAGGTATGACCTCATTTCGGGGATGAAATTCCTTTGTAAGGGGGGGAGTATGTAACACCCCGTATTTTCATGCATTTAATATTTAATTAATTCGAGAATTCAAAATTACTTGTGTGTCGTAATTTTAACTGAATTAATTATGGCAATTTATATTTAAATATTAATCGGGGAGTGAATGGTTAATATTTAGGGAAATTTATTTACTAAATGAATAGTAATAATGTATTTACGTCATTTCGGTTATTAATGACGGGATATGTACTTATTTCAGCCAGGAGTCGGTATAGACTAATTTGGGTGTGAAATAAGTATTTTTATAAATTAATTCGGATGCTAATTCTGAGTGTACGATTGAGTTCGGATGGGCCGAGATAGTCATAAAAGTGTACCCGGGATAGTAAACGGGTATGTGACGTTTTTAGACATAGTCGGGCCCACGCGGGAGCATTTGGGTCACTTGGACTTGGCCCATTAGGCAAAAAACGGGATTTAGGTTAATTAAACAATTATAAGAAATAATAGAACGGCTGAACTGAGTTTAGAAAAAAGGCTTAGTGGATTAGGAAACCCTAATAGCAATTAAAGAAAAATTTGGGGATCACAGGAGAGCCAAAAAGAGTCGTCTTCAACCTTGGGCATTCAACTCCAAAATCAGACTTTACGAATCCTAAGGTAAGTGGTTAACTTGTTGTAGTATTTAAGTTGTATTTCAATTCATATTCATGTGATGTGTGTAATCAAAGAAATTCGTTTTGGGATTTAAAAGGGTATAAACATGGGGTCTTGTAAACCATGAATCTGATTTCTAAATTTAGTAGAAATTCATGTATAATCTGAGTTGTGTATTTGTATCTGGTAAGATGTGTAAACCCGGATGAATTAGAAACGAATTAGTGATACGAAATTGACGTTTAAATGGGTTAAAATATTAAATTGTATTTTGAGAACGTATGTGCTTGCGTTCAAATGATAAAATTATATATTAAACACCTTTTAACTCAAACAAACCCTAAACATGCAACAATATGTGATTGAATAAGATAATGAACTAAGCAAGAACATTCAAACACATGCTTGTAAGGAAAAACCACCCAAAGGGGCAAAACCATTTATTTTCATTATAATATTGTAACTGTACAATTTCGGATTACAATGAAAATACAAGTGACTAAGAATTACCCTCAGGTGTCGGATTCTGTAGTCGGCGGCTGGAGTTATCCCTTTCCAGTAAGGCTGCAATGAAGAAGAAGAACGGTCTTCTCCACAATGGTATGAACAGTAAAAGTGCATTCTTGAGTTGCAAAGAGATTCACAAATGTTTGGAAATTTGTGTGAATCAAAAACCTAGAGTCTTGGGCTCAATAGGTGAAGACTTAGAGTTTTTGTACTCTGAAAGTCGTATATAGAAGTCTTAGAAAACCACTTCCCGTAGTGGGTTTATAAAGGAATAACATGGACTAAAAAATCTTTGCACGATCTATTTGAGATTATCCCAGGCGGACCGATTCTTTTATTCAGGGCGGACCGGTCCAGCCTGTCAGATTTTGATTCCTCTTCTTCTTTTGATATTCGGATCCGTTGATGACTGTATGAATATTGATTTTCTTCAACGGTGTAACGGCGTGCGACATAACAAATTGCTAATGGACAAAAATGTCCTTAAAAATCTCCCCCTATGTCTATGCCGGTACATACATAAAAACAAACATCCGAATTATCAAACTACTAAAAATTCCTATACAAATCTACCCTTCCATGAACCCAAAACTGGAAAGATACAATTGAATAAGACTACAACGTTTGCTCTTCAATACTTCAGGAATCTCAACACTTTTCTCATCAGGGTGTGCAATCGAATGATATTCCATGTAGTACCTACACACATGAGAAAAGACAAAATACCAAGTGACGTATCGAGTTTGAAATAAAATATCAAATAAAGAAAGCATGTTATATCAAATCTCAAAAACACAAAACTCCCCCAAAATATGATAATTCTTTCTCCCCCTTTTTATGATGTCCCCAAATAGATAAATGAGAGAAATAAAGCAAAATAAGCAAGGGCGGGGTGTCACTAGGATAAAATCACACCATGAATGAACACAAAGAAACCAAGTCGATGATAGCGTAAATGAAGTGGTGTGATCAAATTCGATAGGAAAATCAATGCATACAAACATGACATATGTGCACGATGAATATTGGATACTCCTAGCGAATGAACTCAAATGCGTCCTTTGGTGTAAAAGAATGACAATATAAGAAATTGACTCAATCAAATCAACAAATCAAAGCGCAAAGTGATTTTCACACCAATAACGTCTAAAATGATTTTATGCTTTTTCAGGACTTTCAAGGAAGTGAAAACCCGTTTAAAGATTCTCCAACCAAACTCCCTTAGATATAATTTTGAATAGAGGCATTCTAAATTCTCAAACTTTGGAGAATTGATGGTGAAACCTAAGTGGCCCATATTTGGCAGGAAGTGCTTTTTATTGCCTTTAAACTTTTTCGGGCTCTTTTAACCTCTTTGGACCTTGGATATTAAAATTCCTCCATTTTTTAGGTCCTTTTTAACGGTGGATTTTGCGAAAAGGATAGATGATTACCTTTCGTAGACCCTCCTCGTTATACAAACACACAGTCTCACCAAAACGGTTGTTACATGCATTCCAATCTTGTCAAGTTTTATCGCATATTGTACATTGTATAGACAGGATTGAGATGGAAACACTCAAGCCAATATGTGATAGACAAGTGCAATAATCAAATATAGCCGTGCATGTGTGCAATAAAGGATATAGGAGTCAAACATGTAGGAAGATATCACTAATTACATCTCAAAGACTCCAAACAATGTAAAGCACATGGATGAAATGATGTAGCCTCTCAAATCTCTATCAAACAGTCACATGAATATATGGAATGAAGTTGTGACTTGGCTATCTTAAATGTTCATCCACAAAAGGTGCATAAAAATACAAAAATCTTTTTGGGCTTTTTCAACAATTTTATCAAAATAAAATCTTTTTGTGCTTTTCTTAAAAATTATAAAAGAAAATCTTTTTGTATTTTTCAAAAGAAATATAAAAAGCAAAAAAGAATAAATAAATAGTTGTACACCTAAGCAATGGTACATATAAAACAGACTAGCAATAGGAATCATATGATATGAACATGAAGCAGCATCCTATTCTAAGCATAAACCAACCCCTCAGTCAACTGTGCAAATTCCCAAAGACTTCCTAAGACTCTCAAATCTAAGGGCATTTAAAGGTTTCGTGAAAATATCGGCTAACTGACGGTCGGTGGGAACAAAACTCAGGGATACGACTTTCTCCTCAACTAACTGACGTATAAAGTGCTCACGTATCCTGATGTGCTTTGTGCGCGAATGCTGTACTGGATTGCGGGATATGTGTATCGCGCTCATGTTGTCACAGGAAATGGTCATGGTGTCCTGTGAAATCCCATAATCCTCCAGCATTTGCTTCATCCACAGGAGTTGCGTGCAATAACTCCCGGAGGCTATGTACTCAGCCTCCGCAGTGGACAAAGAGATGGAATTTTTCTTCTTACTCAGCCAGGAGACAAGAGCAGAACCAAAATAAAAACACCCACCAGAAGTGCTCCTACAACCATCTACATCCCCGGCCCAATCAGTATCTGAATAGGCGGATAAACGGTCATTAGTATCAAAGGAATACCATATACTGTATGAGAGAGTCCCACTCACGTATTCAATAATACGTTTTAGAGCAAGTAAGTGTGACTCTTTCGGGGACGCCTGATATCGCGCACAGACTCAACACTAAAGGCAATGTCGGGATGACTGGCAGTCAAGTAGAGAAGACTACCTATCATACTCCGATATAAGGTTTGCTTTATGTCCTTGCCTGAAGTGTCCTTACTAAGCTTGGTAGTGGTACTCATAAGTGTACATGCATGCTTAGCGGAGTCTAAACCAAATTTCTTCACTAGGTCTCTAGCATACTTGGATTGGGAGATGAACATCCCATCCTCTAGCTGACGAACCTGTAGACCAAGGAAGAAAGTAAGCTCACCAACCATGCTCATCTCAAACTCACTTTTCATCTCCTTCTCAAAGTGATGATCATGTTGGGAGCATGTGGATCCAAAGACTATGTCGTCCACATAGACTTGGGCAACCAAAATAGCACCGTCATCTCTCCTGACGAACAACGTCATATAAACTCCCCCTCTCTTGAAGCCACGAGCTAAGAGATAGGAAGTAAGCCTCTCGTACCAAGCACGGGGTGCTTGCTTCAAACCATACAAGGCTTTCCTCATATAGTAGACGTGCTCCGGGTGCTGAAGGTCTTCAAACCCTTTTGGTTGTTCCACATAAACCTCCTTTTGTAGAATGCCATTCAGAAAGGCACTCTTGACATCCATCTGATATAACTTGAAGCGCAGATGACATGCGATGGCGAGAAGAAGACGGACGGACTCAAGCCTCGCAACAGGAGCAAATGTCTCCCCAAAGTCTACACCCTCTATCTGTGTGTAGCCTTGAGCAACCAACCTAGCCTTATTTCTGATTATGGTACCATTTTCATCCATTTTGTTCTTAAAAATCCACCGGGTACCTATCACATTAGTCTCACTAGGTCGGGGGACTAGTTCCCAGACATTATTCTTTTTAAACTGAAGCAACTGATCCTGCATAGCAGATATCCATTGTTCATCCTTGAGTGCTTCTTTATGATTCTTGGGCTCGACTTTGGACGTGTAGAAAAGATGGCTAACAACGTTCTCTAGCTCAGCACGAGTCTTGAACCCTAGTGTGGGATCGCCAACAATGGCAGACGGGTCATGACTCTTGCGAACCCAAGCAGGTGTGTCCCTTAGAACAAGAGTAGGGTCCACAGAGTGTGGAAGAGGAACAGGTAAATCATTGTCAGAACAATCCTCATCCTCACACTGAAGGTTAGGATCAATAACCGTCGGAGGTTCTTCATCTTTCACGGTGACGTTTATTGATTCCATAACCTTAGAGCTCTTCAGGTTAAAAACCTGGTACGCTCTGCTATTCGATGAATATCCTAGAAATATTCCCTCGTCGCTCTGGGAGTCGAACTTTCCTAATTGCTCTCTATCCTGCAGGATGTAGCATTTACTCCCAAAAACATGTAAATATGCCAGGTTGGGCTTCTTGCCAGTCCACAACTCATAAGGAGTCTGAAGTGTGTGTGAACGCAAATAAACCCTATTCACCGTGTGGCATGCAGTAGACACTGCCTCTACCCAAAATCTCATATAAACTTTACGACCTAGAAGCATAGATCTAGCCATCTCTTGGATCGTTCTATTCTTTCTCTCAACAATCCCATTTTGCTGAGGAGTTCTCACAGCAGAAAACTCATGTTTGATCCTGAGGCTATCACAGTAAAGGTCTACCTTTGCTTCTGTGAATTCAGTGCCATTGTCACTACGCATCCTGTTAGTAGTGACACCGTGTTGATTTTGCAGGACACGGCACTTGGTCGTTAAAAATTCTACAGTATCGGATTTCTCTCTCAGAAAACCTGCAATGGAGTACCTGGAGAAATCATCTACCATAACGAGGATATACCTCTTACCACCTAGACTCTCAGTACGAGTGGGACCCATAATATCCATGTGAATCAACTCAAGAACACGAGAGGTGGTAATGGAATGCAACTTCCTATGAGGACTACGAATTTGTTTTCCCAACTGACAGGGTCCACAAACGGTCGAAGTTGACTTTCCAAGAGATGGTAAGCCACGTACTAGGTCCTTTTTAGCTAAGCGATTGAGATCTCTAACGTTCACGTGACCTAGACGTTGGTACCACAGATCCATAGGAGTGATCGTGGCGCTGTTGCAGACAAGTGAGGACGTGGGCTCAGTCCCATAGCAATTATCCTCGATCCTCACCCCTTGCATCAAAAGTTTACCGGCTTGATTGTAGACTTTACACGCGTCTCGATCAAACTTTACTGCAAAATCAATGTCGCACAGCTGGCTAATGCTGAGAAGGTTTGCTTTCAAACCTTTGGCGTACAAAACATTTTCTAGCATAGGAAATCCAGGTAACTTGATAGTACCACGTCCTATGATGCTAGACTTGCTCCCATCTCCAAAGGTGACTCTGCCATCCTGATAATCCTCAAGAGTCGTAAAAAATAAGGCATCACCTGTCATATGTCTGGAGCACCCACTATCAAAATACCACTGTGAGGTATTGTGTGCTTTGAGAGAAAAATGAACAACGAAGGCCTTTTTATCTTTCTTAGGTACCCAAGCAGATATGACCTTTTGTTTGCCTCTGTTGTAATTGGTTTTAGCTTGAATGTGAGAGGCATTCACTAACGGCAAAGACATTCGTCGGAATTCTTCCATTAAACTCTGGGTCGTGGCAGCTAAGAACTCAACTCGCTCTCTCAGACTAGAAAACTCATCAGTATGACGTGGTGGAGTAGTAGTACGTCGTGTCCGACCCATGCTATAGCAAGACTCCCTAAGGTGGCCTTTTCTTTTGCAATAAGTATAAAAGAACACAATCAAATGCGGACCTTGGTTTGCTTTTCTTGGTCGAACTCTCCTTCGAGGTTTTTGACGATGGCCATAAAGATTCGTAGTAAACTCAGGAACTGGTCCATGTGCAATTTGGGAGGTGGAGGCACCATCATAACCAATTCCCTGCCGATCACCAAAACCTAAAGCGGGGCCGAGGAGCATCTTTCCCATTTTGCCAGATCTGTCCTCGATTTGTACCTTGACTTCTCGTGCTTTCTCAAGATCATGAGTCAGCTGGGAAACAAGGGCTTCAAGTTTCTTTCGAGTCTCCAAGGAGAAATGGATCTCACTCGTAAGACTAGCCACTTGTTTAGTCAAGTCCCCTCTCTCTTTCTCAAAAACACTCTCTCTCTCTCTCTCTAAACAAACTCTCTTTCTCGACACAGGAAGATTCTCTCTCTCTCACGGTGGTGAAGGTGGAGGACTCTCTCTCTCTTGCTCTTCTTAATTCTTCCTCTAAGCCGGTGATCTTAAGGACTAACGCTTTGTTTCTCTTTTTAGTTTTAAATGACTCAGAATATAACTCAGCGTAGGCGCGTTGAATATCACTCTCGCTCTCACTTGAGTCATCCTCCCCCTCACTCACATCGATCTCACCATCGAGGTGTCCCTGTGAAGCATCATTCTCATCGTCATGAAGAGAACTAGGAGTGCTCACTTGACTGGCCATGAATGCGGTGAAGTTACATTCATGCGATGACTTATCTCCTGAATCCACCGTCTCGACCTCACTGTCGTCGCTAAGAGTAGCATTAAGGACAGCTTTTCCTTTCTCTCTATTCAGACGAGTGGCACACTCAAAGGCTCTATGACCCCTACCATCGCACTCAAAGCATCTCTCAATTTCTTTCTTAGGAGGATTTTTGGAATCTTTTTCATTTTTCTTTTCAAACTTATTTTTCTCAAATTTTTTTTTATCTTTAAAATTGCCATTTTTCTTAAATTTGAGAATCCTCTTGAAATTTTTTGCAAAAAGAGCCAAATCATCTAAGTCAAAATCACACTCAAAATTAGACGTGTCAGTCTCTTTCTTTCTAGATGACTCTACCCTTTTTCTAGCCGACCCTTCACTCCTTCTCTCTTGGGCATTAAGTGCAATTCCCTTATCTTTAGATTTAGCAGTTTTAGGGAACATATCAATTTCATAAGTTTGCAAATCTCCTACAAGTTCTTCCAATTTTAGCGTATTTAAATTACCCATAGAATTTAGCACAGTGACTTTAGGGATAAAACGCTTAGGCAAAGAACGAAGAATCTTTTTAACAACTCTAGCATTAGGAATATGTTCACCAAGATTAAATCTAGTATTCACAATGTCAGAAAGTCTAGCATAAAATTCATCAAAGCATTCAGATTCATGCATGGTGATGGTTTCAAATTGAGTTGTCAAATTTTGCAACTTAGATTCTTTCACAACATTAGTTCCTTCATGGGTGAGTTGTAAAACATCCCATGCCTCTTTTGACGTGGTGCACGTCATTATGCGTTTGAACTCATCAGGTGTGACAGACCCAAAAATAGCACTTAGACCCTTAGAATTAAAAGATGACCATTTAAATTCTTCTTCAGTCCAAGAAGTGACAGGTTTCCAGTTGATCACATTATCAACAGTCACGGAGGGAGGAGTCCACCCTCTTTCAACTAAAATCCAAACCCTTTCATCTATGGCTTTTAAAGCCGACCTCATTCGGGCTTTCCAATAAGCATAATTTGTCTCGTTAAAAACAAGCATTTTATTATATAACTTCTCCATTTGAACACGCACTTTTTCAAAAAATCATTTTTTTTTGAAAAATTTTGCGGAAAATAGGAATACGCGAGCTCTGATACCAATTTGAGAACGTATGTGCTTGCGTTCAAATGATAAAATTATATATTAAACACCTTTTAACTCAAACAAACCCTAAACATGCAACAATATGTGATTGAATAAGATAATGAACTAAGCAAGAACATTCAAACACATGCTTGTGAGGAAAAATCCCCCAAAGGGGCAAAACCATTTATTTTCATTATAATATTGTAACTGTACAATTTCGGATTACAATGAAAATACAAATGACTAAGAATTAGCCTCAGGTGTCGGATTCTGTAGTCGGCGGCCGGAGTTATCCCTTTCCAGTAGGGCTGCAATGAAGAAGAAGAATGATATTCTCCACAATGGTATGAACAGCAAAAGTGCGTTCCTGGGTTGCAAAGAGATTCACAAATGTTTGGAAATTCGTGTGAATTAAAAACCTAGAGTCTTGGGCTCAATAGGTGAAGACTTAGAGTTTTTGTACTCTGAAAATCGTATATAGAAGTCTTAGAAAACCACTTCCCGTAGTGGGTTTATAAAGGAATAACATGGACTAAAAAATCTCTGCACGATCTATTTGAGATTATCACAGGCGGACCGGTTCTTTTATTCAGGGCGGACCGGTCCGGCCTGTCAAATTTTGATTCCTCTTCTTCTTTTGATATTCGAATCCGTTGATGACTGTATGAATCTTGATTTTCTTCAACGGTGTAACGGCGTGCGACATAACAAATTGCTAATGGACAAAAATGTCCTTACATATTTTACCCTAAACTTGTGAAAACAGTAGAGGATGTTAATTAATTAATGTTTTTGGACTTTATGGAGATTCCTCATAAGGTTTTTTTTATGTTTATTGTCGATGGGAAAGCTTGGTTTTCAGTATAGAAGAAGTTAGGGTTTGGAGGTATTCGGCCATGGATGAAACAGCCAACTTGGGGAAGACGAGGACCTGATCGATCGAAGGTGGACCATCGATCGATCGATGGTCCAAAAATTTTGACAGCTTCGCCCAGTTATGTATATAAAGGGAAATTTACTAAATAATCTTTCATGTTTTAATTATTGAGAAATTAATACATGAGTTTAAATTTAATTAATTGTGAATAAAATTAATTAGGATTTGAGGGAGACTTTTTGTGGCACATCATGATTAAAAATTAATTGGGGTTTGGAGGAAATTAGGTGTGACACACTAGAGTTAAATTTTGGGAATTTTAATTCAAAATGATTAAATACGGATTGAGTGGACAAGTCCGGGAATATTGGTTGAGCAATGCCGAGATGTAAATTTTATTTAGGTGAAGGCTAAATAATTTAGAGTCAGGGATTTAGACTCGGGTGATGTTATTTCGGGCCACGGGAGTAAGTCCGAATATATTGGTTAGGGCGATACCAAAAAGAAATTAATGTGGAAATTAATTAATAATTAGAGTTGGGCCATAAACTCGTAAAAAAATGGAATAGGCTTGTGTCACGGACTTAGTACACGGTGTAGCTGAGATATTTTATATTTATATATATACGGTGTGTGATAGTATATATATGGTGTGTGAATTAATTTCAGTGGATAGATATTATTATTATATACTCTAGTGCTATAGGGGGAGGTTGCGCGTAATGGATGAATCCCCTAGCTTGAGGAGTAGGGCGAGTATATTCCCAGGTCATAGCGTTCGTTATATGGGTGAGGGGCATCTCACTTTCAGGGAAGGAATATGACCGCCTCCAACATGTATGTATTAACCAAGTTAGTGAGCGATTCTGACTTGGGGTAACTAGGTTATGTGAATACACCTAGTGGGATAGCACTTTAGAGAATTTATACCGGTGAGACTTTACTCGGGGGATATTATTATTAAATGTTATTTCAGTATGTTTATGAATACTATAATATGACTAAGTATATAATTAGGTAAATAATTATATACGGGCTAAATAATACAAAGCATGAGTTGTATTATATGCATAACAGATGTGGGAGTTATATGAAATTAAAGGGAAATCATCTAATTAAGTTTGATGTTGATAATAACTTAAAAATCATAATTACGGCATACTCGGTTAGAGTAGGGTGTTTACAAGGGTTATATAATTTATCTAGTCATGAGAATAAGAACTAGGTAAATTTAATTAAGGCGTTAGTAGTGCACATTAGAGGAGGGGTGAGGATGTCCTCAATGGAGTGCGGCATTAACTAAATATTGGAGAGCATGCATATTTATTTATTACTGTAAGTTAATCATTTGCTAAATGTTTTTCAAATGTTTTGGGTACTAACCCTTTCTATAAAAACTTTTTAAAAACCTTTTAGGTGTCCAACCACAGGGACGCCAGGCTTGACTCAATTTCAGGGATCCGTTGCTACTGCATATGTGGATGTTGCCGGAGTTTTGATAGACGCCGCAATCTTTTATTCCTAGTATAGAGACTTCTTATCAGTTATTTCGAGCATGTAGCTCACAGTTCATTTAGTTTTTGTTAGACTTGTTGAGATTGATTACTTGACTTTATTTCATATTTGTTGGAGTTTGGGCCGATGGTTTATTCGGTCAGTTAATTATTTGTGAATGGTTGTTTCAGTTAATTGTGATTATTGTGTAGTTTTATTTCTGCATGAGAATTTCATTTAAATTAATGAAAGATAAAACTTGGCACCGGTCTAATTTTCTCACTTAGGTGGTTAGTAATTAAAAAGTCGACAATGATGCTAAGAATGATCCAACTGAGAAACTTGTTCTAACTTAATTTAGAACTGATCACCCGGGGTTAATTAGGCGGGGTGTCACAAAGTTCCCCGATTAGGGAGTAATAACCATACCTAGAATTACCTCACCTCAGACTCAACCTTAATAGGCACATGCATGGCGATTATGACCTGTGAATAATACTAACTATGCATTTTCTATATGGGAAGATCACTCACTCGCGCAAAATCCGATGATAGCCCTTAGAGGGGTATGTCATTATATCCATATCTATTATTTTTTTAATTTTTTTTTTAGTGAAGAAGGGAATATCCCCCATACATAAAAGCATTCAAGGAGAAATAGTCTCTCCAAGGTGGTTTACAAGCAAAAGAAAATTTAAAATAAAAAAGGAAAGAACAAAGACCAAAACCTAGAGAAAACTAAAACCACATATGGAATAGAATATGAGGATCTAATGTAATGTCATCCCAGTTTGTCAAGCCTAACAGCACCCTTAACCATAGAAGGGAGATCCAAAGCAGAAGTAAAGATCAAAGAAGAAGGAGAATAAATTATAATGTCATTATCTCCATATAACTATATCTTTCACACCGATATAATATCTATATATACAATTTTCACACATTATATATTCATTAATAATTTATTTAATTATGCCTATCACAAATGGCACAAATATGCATTTTCACCCAATGCTCCATTTTATACTCAATTAATTAATTTATTTATTTTTCAATACTAATTCTAGACACGCGTCTACAACACTTAGGTCATATCCAAATTCTCGCATTTTTCATCACAATTATCCATTTCCAACTATTTCACTTTTTAACTCGAGGTCCACATACGAACAAAATAGGATTTCTAGAAATATAAAATATCAACTTTATGTTTTCTCATCCCCTTATTATGTAATTTGTCCCTAATTAAATAAAATAGCCCCAAATCTTGAAATTCCAGAATTCTGAACCAGTTTGATCTCAAAGAGAACCGGTTATGCTTTCCATAAATATGAACCAATTTGGTTTAAACGTGAACCGGTTCACATTTTCAGTCAGTGAACCGCATCCCTATTTTCTTCTCCAATTCAGTCCCAATGATCCCCAACCCAATTCATAAAGAGTATAAGGGACATTTCTAATATGATTATAATATCTAGTAATCACATCAATTCAAGATTAATCATCATTTCATGGGATTCATAACTAGAGTGTGACACCCCGCCTATTTAAATACCGGGTGATCAATCCTTTATTAAAATAAAATAAGAGTCTCATCTGGTTCATTCTTAGCATCACTATCGAAAACATTTTAAAGTTAACTAACCACCTAACATTCAAAAATATGGTGCCAAATTTTATCTTTTTATTAAATAATAATGACATGTGGAAACAAATACAATAACCAAGCCATTCACACAGTAATAAAAATCTGAATCAATCACAAGATAAATAATTGAATAAAAATAATACCGAATAAACCATCAGTTCCCAATAAAACAGTCCAACTAAATATCAAATGAAATAAACTGAGTCCACAAACACAAAGTCTGATAAACTTAATAAAATAAATAAACTCAAGGGGCGACATGCCCAAATGGAATAACTAAACTGCATCCTACTCTAGGAATGAAGGGACTAAAGCATCTAATCCAAATCTTGCAAGAATCCACAAGTGCAGCAGCTACGCATCCCTGGAACAGATCATCAAGCTTGGCATCCTTGTGGCTGGATACCTAAAAGGTTTTGAAAATGTTTTGCAAACGGGTCAGAGCCCAAAGTATTTTGAAAACATTTAGCAAGTATTTATCTCAGTTTAAAAGGACTTATTAATACACATGTTAGTTTAACACACACTCCCTTGAGTTCCTTACCTCTCAACTAATGTGCACATATAACGCCATCTACCTACCTATGCTACCCAGCCCCACCAGGTCTCATCAATAACTATCTAACCACTAACATGTTTGGCTCCCTCATACCGCCTATATAGTATGCTACAATGTCCAAATGTTTACTCATTATTCCTTAGTTAAATATCTCTTTAACTTCCCTCGTACCTCCTATATAGTACGCTATAGTTGCACTAGTAATTGACATTACCTCGTATGTTATTATTAAACCATAATTAACATTTCACGTATGTTATCAGTAAACCATTATTAACAATTCGTATAAGCTATCATTAAGCAAATCCATTAAATTGCTATACTCAAATCATCTTTAGATATACACTATCTAACTTTAATACTATCACCAACTAAGTATATTATCTCATAATTACATCACTTTTAGATATACACTATTTATCCTTCCAACATTACACACAAGTAGGATAAATACACATGCATGTATATATATGTCACACTATTTATATATACATCTCTAGCATCCCCGGGCTAAGTTCCGCAGTGCAAGTATGCATACTCTGCTATCGAGTCCTGGTACATCACGTATTAAATCAAGGGCTATCGGTTTAGATATCACCCTCGAACCATAAATAAAATCAACACTTATTGGAGATGAACATAGTTCCAAGTCTATGGATCACACACATACCTAACTTGCCCAATTGACAATCAAAATTATCATTCACTTAGATAGCCTGTACCTAGGTTATATGTTCTAAGACACAAGTCTAAAATCACCCCAATGGGCTCATCAGGATAAGACTATCCACGAAGCGGAACCTCCTGTGAGAGCAGGAAGCGTAGGTATGTTCATATACATAAGAAAGCACATAATAGGCATACACAAAAACTATACATACGTCGCATCTAGGTATACACAGAACCTATAAATATAATCCGTATAGGTATATACTCCACCGATAATATAATCCGCATAGGTATCCATTCAACCTATAATATAATTCGTATAGGTATACACTCAACCTATAATTATCCTTTGTACATAATATATATATATATATATATATTGAACACTTACTGTATTTCTCAATTTACGATTTATAACTCTCTAACGTATTTTTTTGAGTATTATTCTCTACATGAGTTACCCCTTAAATTAATTCAGTAGTTATACTCTCATAACCTAATGGTCTAAGTCATAGGTTCACTCATCTCTCCGTGATCCGTTCTCATTCTCCCGAATTCACTCGCAGTATAGATTATGCCTATGTAACCTTAGCCTTAATTCTATCATTCATGACTAAGTTCCCATCCTACCAAGGCCTACTATCACTCATAATGTATCCCATTATGTTTTAAGGATGTCTCACACTTATTCCCATTAGGTATACACAAGATTAGGATTCAAATAGGGAAAATCTCATAATTCTAGACAAATCGAATCGATTCGCTTAAGGACCGAATCGATCCGTAAAGTAGTTGTTCATCTTCTTCGTTCAGTTCTTGCATTTTTCACTATTTTCATTCAACACAACCATCATGTTTCTTCACCAAAATTACAATTAACATTCTCCAACATTATATACATGTACTAGGATGATTTTTAACATGAACATAATATCAACACATCATGTAATTCAATTTAATAACGGATCAAACTTTTTATTCATTAAAACCCTAGGTTTTGTGTTCTTCATTCATACTCAACATAAAACATATATTTTCCTATCTAAATCATCACTGATCATCTAGTTTCGTATCCTCTACATACATGTGTCAATCTACATGCATTCCTACCCAAGATCATGTGTTTAACTTATCAATTTTCCACGAACTTCATTTAAAATCATCAAATATAAAACCCTACACTACATAGGTATTATAAACTTTTAGAAACAAGAAAGATAAACCCTTGTATTGATTTGTAGATCTGATTTTTTGCAGACAAGTGGTGGGGTTGCCTTCCTCTCCTCCCGATCTGCACTCTGATACAGGTGGTGGTGCAAAATTAGTGTGGAAACCCTTGAAACTCCTTCCCTTCCTCCTCTAATGACTTCTCTGTATTTTTGTAACTTATAACCCTAAACCCCTTAACATAACTGATGATATAAATCTCTAAAATTCGTAGGTATCTTTTTTCCAAAAATTCAAAAGACTAAAATACCCCTCTGGGGTGCCGGTTTGGTTTAAAAATATCCCAGGACCCAATCCAAATCCTCGAGTACACTTTTCTAACTATTTCAACCCTTCCGAACACGCTAGTGCACTCGAAATAACCATTTGAATGGCCCATAATTAAATTGTATTTATTTCAAGACTGACAAGTGCGTCCCGACTAAATTACCGTAACTGTCGTATTTCTCACTCAAGACAATCATAATGCATTCTTACTAATTTATTACTCGTTGACTAAGTAATACTCAACATTCTTCATACAAATAAATATCAACCCTTTTCAAGCTAATTAATATTTATTTTAATCCGAATTAATCTCCCATTTTAATTTAATTAATTCCTATATAAAAATTATTAAAAGTTATGGGGTGTTACATAGAGTCGCGAATTTCTTCATTCTAATAATCATCCTCAAATTTTAGAATTTTCAATTCACCTTAATTCTTTAAAGATGTATAATTTATCATTTTTAAAATATAAATCATTTCCCAAAATATAAATTATTTTTCAAAATATAAATTATTTCCCAAAATCTCATAGTTTGTATATATGTGAAATCATCTCCAAAATACCATTTTCCAATTATGATATGACTAAAATTGTATATACAAATTAAATAGCAATATAATTACTTACCTTATCATTCATAGAGTCTGATTTGATGAAGATGTTGTTTAATCCTTCAAGAGGTTTCCCTTCACTTATTCAATCCTAGAGTGTTCTTGCAAAGTTCTTCAATTTCTCCCTTAAACTCTTGAATTTTCTTTCCAATTCTTTTCACTTTCTCCCTAACTCCAATTATAACTCTCCTAACCTTTGGATTTGTGAAATGACTCTTCCCTAGGCCTTAACCCTTTCATTTTATGATTGAAATCCCTTTTTTGGCTTTCCATATGCCTTTAAGGAGCCCAAAAGTCATCTAAGTGAGTCTCGATTAATTTAAAAGGCCCCCGAGACCCGAACACAACCCTCGAGTACTCAATTTTGACTCTTTTGACCCATTTCGGATCAACCGTGCACTCGAAATCATCACCCGAGTCACTTGATAATATGTTCCCATCTCAGCCCATTTTAATTTAATTATGTATGTCTCGGTTGAGATAATATTAAATTTCGTCAAGTTTACTCACTTACGACATAATCCAATTTTATTTATCTTAGTACACTAGTAAATAAATAATCACATAAATATTAATTTATTTCACTCTAAATTAATATGTATTTAATTCTCATTATTTCATAAATTAAATTATGTGTCACTTGTATAATTTAAATGTTTAGTTTAAATATATCGATATAAAACTATGGGGTATTACATACTTCCCCCTTGAAAAGGAATTTCGTCCCCAAAATTCGGGTATACCTAGAATAAAGAGCTTTGGATACTTCTCATGCATGTCCTCCTCCCTATCCCACGTTGACTCATCGGCGTTATGATGTACCCACTGAACACGAACCAAGGTCACCACCTTAGAACGCATATTATGGTCACTTTCATCTAGAATAAAAACTGGTCTCTCCTCATACGAGATATTAGGCTGCAAGTCAATTTCCTCTAACGGAATATGCCAATGAGCCATCTCACCCTGCTTATAGTTTTTCAATGACAATACATGAAATACATCGTGAATCCTCTTTAGATGCTCTGGTAAAGCTATTCTATAAGCCATCGTCCCTACCCTCTCAATTATAGAAAAAGTTCCACTTTTTTCCTAATCTCATAACCCATTTCATAGGAGACACCCGTAGCAATGCCTGGTCACCCACCTCCAACTCTACATATCTCGTGTTTGCATCTTTATAACTTTTTTATCTATCTTGAGCTATCCCTATACGACTCCGAATCTGCTCGATTTTAGTGGAAGTATCTTGGATCATTTCAGGTCCAAGGCACATGTTATCCTTCACCTCTAACCAACAAGCGGTCGAATGACAAGGTCTTCCATATAAATCCTCATAGGATGCCATCCCGATAATAAACTGGTAGGAATTATTATACACAAATTTACCAGTGGAAGGTACTGCTCACAACTTCCTTTAAAATCAAGTATACACATTTTGAGCATGTCTTCCAACATTTGATTAACACGTTCAGTCATCCCATCCATCTTCTTATGATAGGTTGTATCCAACCGTAGTTCAGTTCCCAAAGCCTCTTGGAAACTCTGCCAAAAATGTGACATAAATATTTTGTCCCTATCAAATACAATATTAATCGGTACCGTATGTAACTCTAAAACCCCAGCTATAAAAAGATAGACGTACTGTGTCGTCTTATAATCTATTCGAACCAGCAAAAAGTGAGCCACCTTGGTCAACCAATCCATTATCACCCATCTAGAATCGTGACCCCTCTGTGTAGTTGGTAGCCCTATAATAGAATCCATCAATATGATTTCCCATTTACACACCGGAATTTCCAATGGCAGTAACATTTCGTATGGCTTCTGGTAATCTATATTTAATAGGTGACATATTGCACACTGCGAGAGAAGCTCAGTGATAACCCGCTCCATACCTATCCACCAATATTGTCGAAGCATATCTTGATACATCTTATCTCCACCCGGATGTACCGCAAATCTTGACCCATGGGACTCTATCATAACGGCATGTTTTAAGTCTTTATCATCTGGTAACACGAGTCTCCCAATGAAGAGTAAACCTCCCTCATAACTGATTGAGTAGGATTTCTCCCCCTATCCAAAAATTTGTTTCACTTTATCCTGGCAAAACTGGTCTCATGCCTGCGCTTTCACAATTAGTAACACAATCTCAGGTGTGACTGTCAACACTGCTATACAAGCCCTGGAAACTTAATCAACCTGATAAATCTCACCCCACTTAGCCTTCAACACTGCCATAAACTCTAACATAGGTCTTTGACTTAATGCATTTACCACAATGTTAGTCTTACCTGGGTGATACTGAATGTCGAACTGATAGTCTTTACGAATTCTAACCACTTATGCTGTCTAATATTAAAATCCTTTTGCATAAACAAATACTGTTGTGATTTATGCTCCATAAATAGACTAAATTTCTCCCCCATGAGGTAATGCCTCCAAATCCTCAAGGCAAAAACAACTATATCCAAATCCAAGTCATGATTGGTATAGTTCTTCTCATGGGGCTTAAGATTGCGAGAATCATATGCTATAGCCCGATCCTCCTGCTATAAAACACCCCCAAATCCTTACAAGGATAAGTTCGTATATACCAGATGCTCTACTCTTCCTCTAGGAAGTGCAAGTACAGGTGTTGAAGTCATCTTGTCTTTTAACTCATCAAAAGCTAACTGACAATGGTCATCCCACCCAATTGGTACCCATTTATAAGTAAAATTCATCAATGAATCTGCAATCTTTGTAAATCCCTTGATGAATCGACGATAATATCCTGACGATCCCAAGAAACTATGAATTTTTATCTATGTCGTGGGATATCCCCACTCTCTCACTGCTGCTACCTTACTTAGGTCCACCGTTACTTTTATATGTCACCACGTGCCCCAAAAACTACACTTTATGTAACCAAAAACCCCACTTCTCAAACTTAGCATAAAGTTGATAGTCCGTCAATGACTGAAGAACCGAACATAAGTGTTTGACATGCTCATTCTCAGTTCGAGAATACACCAGAATGTCATCAATGAACACGATCACAAACTGGTCAAGCAAATCTTAGAATGCCCTATTTATGAGTTCCATGAATATTGCTGGAGCATTAGTCAACCTAAAAGGCATAACCTTGAACTCATACTACCCGTACCGTATTAGAAATGCAGTCTTAGGGACGTCATGTTCCCTAATACACAACTAGTGGTATCCAAAACTCAAATCAATCTTTGAGAAGTACGTTGCTCCTCGAAGATGATCAAACAAGTCATCGATCTGAGGTATGGAATATTTGTTCCTAATCATCACCTTATTCAGCTCCCTGTAATCAATGCAAAGACGAAGTTATCCATCCTTCTTCTTTACAAAAATCACTGTATCACCCCACGACGATGTACTCCATCTAATAAAACCCTATCCCGAGAGATTCTAACTCTGTTCTATTAACTCATTCATCTCCAACAGTGCCATATGGTATGGTGCTCACACAATCGGTCTCGTCCCTGGCATTAAGTCTATAACAAACTTGATCTCCTGACTTGACGGTAAACTTAATATCTCCTGAAATACATTCGCATATTTCCCTTAATACTGGAATCGAGTCTTAGAAATAACTATTTTATGTGAGGTCTCCTCATTATTATAATAAATATGTGGGGTTGATCCTCCCTCAGGAACAGGCATCACAACTAAAAACATCTCATGCACTGGGATAGCAAATACAATGGTCCTCCCAAAATAATCCACCATTGTCCGATACTCTGCTAAGTAGTCTATGCCTAAGATAACATCATACCCAATCATATCTAATACAAGTAATTAAGATACTATACTCAGTCTCCCGATGTTTATCCTCACCCCTCTACATACAGAGTGAACAAGTGCCCCATTACCCAAGGGTGAGTCTACACACATAATAATACTATCGGCTGTTTCTAAAAAATCGGTCATACGTGCAAACTTAGTAGCGATAAATGAATGTGATGCTCTCGTATCAAGTAATACCAGACCCATATGCCCATAGATAGTAGACATACCCTCTATTACAGGTGGCTCTTGGGGCGCCTGGGCATTATGAACATTATAAACACGCCCATACTGCATCTACCCCTGCTGCTGATGGGCTTCTATTGCTAGTGTGATAGGTTCTACCTGTCGCTTCTTCCCTTGACTTCTTGAATCCTAGATTGTTCTTGCAAAGTTCTTCAATTTCTCCCTTAGACTCTTGAATTTTCTTCCCAATTCTTTTCACTTTCACTCTAACTCTTAGTATAACTCTCCTAACCTTTGAATTTGTGAAATGACTTTTTCCTAGGCCTTAACCCTTTCATTTTATATTGAAATCTCATTTTTGTCTTTTCATGACTTTAAGGAGCCCAAAAGTCACCTAAATAAGTTCCAATTAATTTAAAAAGCCCCTGAGACCCGAAAACAACCTTCGGGTACTCAATTTTGACCATTTTGACCCATTCTGGATCAATCGCACACTCATAATCATCACCCGAGTCACTTAACAATATTTTTTCCATCTGAACCCATTTTAATTAAATCGTGCGTGTCCCAGTTGAGATAATATTAAATTTCGTCGTGTTTATTGACTTGCGACTTAATCCAATTTTATTTATTGTAGTACACTAGTAAATAAATAATTAGATAAATATTAATTCGTTTCACGCTAAATTAATATCTATTTAATTCTCAATATTTCGTAAATTGAATTATGTGTCACCCGCATAATTTATATATATCTATATAAAACTACGAGGTATTACGTGTATACTAGGTCACACACACAAACATCCAATTTTTTAACCAGATTTTATCTTTATTATAATTAGGTGTGCAATCAAGATAAATTTCATGTTGGTTATGCCAAACTGACCAAACAAAGAAAAATAAGAATTGAGGAAAAATCCGTTTCGAGAAAAACCTATATTCAACACTGTTAAAGATCACTTCACCAAAAAAAGGGTTTTTGTCAACTATCACTCTCAAGGAGTTGTCATGATAAAAAAAAAATTGAGGAAAAAACACAGAGTTGTTGTCACGGCCTTTGACCTTGACAGGACCGTGACAACCTGTTATCATGGTCGTGTCACGATCAAAGACCTTGAAGTGTTGTCAGGGTTAAAGATCATGACAACAAAATGAGATTAAATAACCACCCGAGTTCTTTCTCAGCTAATCCCCCTCTCTCCCTCTATCTCCTCTCTACATCACTCGTTCCTCTCTCTGAAACATGTTCTCTCTCATATCTGCCTCGCTCACCATCACTGCATTCTCTCTCCTCTCTAGCTCACATCGTTGCGGTACATTTTATCAACCACCAATGGATCGCTGCCACCAGCGTTTTCGTTTCAAAAGGTGTACACACTCATAGATTTATTTGTTGCCTGTTTCATATCAGGATTAATTTTTTATTTTGTTCATCTCAATACATATTCATTTGTGTATAATTTAGGCCAATCTAGAGTGTTGATACAAAATTTAATCTGCTGGCTTGGATCAATCATATGAAGACACGTGGCTATCTACATGGCAACAACAATCACTTCCGAGATAATCACACGCTCCGAGGAACCATGTGACTCCGAAGAACGCATACGCTCTGAGGAACAGACCTCTCCGAGGAACTAATACGCTCCGAGGAACAGACCTCTCCGAGGAACTCATACACTCCGAGGAACTCTTGAATACTAGAAAGCTTAGGCGGTCCGAGATGCATCTCGAACAGAGCATTAATTGATGAATAACCAACAGTTCAACTGGTTCATTAAATGCTTATCATTTAGACGCACACGCTTAAAGGGCATTAAATGTATTACCCTTTCATATGAATATCATTTAATGTATCACCCTTTCAGATGACAGCCTCAAGGCTATAAATACGTTGTACAATCCTCATTGTAAAGGGACCTGATTCTGAATCCAAACTTTGGGATCCAGAACGCAATTTCTTGTAATCGAGAATTCCCAAACACTCAGCAATAAAACAACAGTGGACGTAGGCCATTCATATAAGGCTGAACCACTTTAAAAATCTTTTGTCTCATTTATTTATCTGTGATTTAATAATTAGAGTGATCTAATTTTTTACATCAACAGATTGGCGCCGTCTGTGGGAAACGACTGGTAATATCGTTCTCTCACCAATAACAATCCAATACCAATGGCTGATATACCTGAATCCAGTAATCGAAACACTGGAACCCCTCCAAATCCATCTGCTCCACCAATTATTCTAGATCTGACTGGAATGATGGCGAATTTGGCTCAGAGCCAGACCGTCATGCAAGAAACAATGCGACAACTCATCCAAACCCTTCATGGCGGTGCGCCAGCCCGTTCTGGATCACGAAGCATTCAAATAAATATCCGTGCGCCTTCTGTGCGTACTAGGCATACTAATTCATATCGCAATGAGGAATCTGAATATTTTTCTTATCAACCTGGACGAACTTCGTCAGTGCGAACCACAGATACTGAACAACGTGTCACCTTCTCCCCAGAAAGGGCCAGTGCATTGGAAAGATTAAGTAGGGCCTCTCCTTTTGATCGATTAGGCCCTAGGAGGAACAAAATTCCTCTTAATGCAGCGTCGAGGAGCTTTCGACGACCATCAGATTTAAGGGAAGGATTTGCCCAGTCACGACCAGTTGCTCGTCAAGATGGATCCGCTGACCGACCAACTACTCGTCAAGATAAATCCCAGGAAGCCACTTCAACGCGATCAGTTGCTCGAACCAATAGGCCCGAGGAAGGGAATGATGCATGGAAAGGATCCATTCAAAGGCTGGAGGATAGAGTAGGGGAAATTTCTAAGGCTAAGAACCCTCTACAACGAACCTTTGTTCGAGGAACACCTTTTGTCCAGGACATTGTTGATTTTCCAACACCATCAAAGTTCAAAGCACCTGTTGTAACTCCCAAGTATGATGGGAAGACTGACCCTGTCCTTCATATAGAACAATATCAAGCTGCTGCCGACATCTATGCTATCCCAGACGAGATGAGATGCAGGGCATTCTCGGGAACTCTTACCGGATCTGCTCAGATATGGTATAATAATCTTCCTCGGGGTAAGATTTCAACTTTTCTTCAACTGGCCGAGTTATTCATTGGGAATTTCTGCTTCGGAGCAAAGCCAGTTAAACGAGTAGCACATTTGTTAAGTGCTAGACAAAAAGCTGGTGAGAGTATTAGAGACTATATAACTCGTTTTAATAACGAGAAGCTCGAAGTCATTGATTATGAGGAGAAGACAGTGATTACTGCTTTGATGAGTGGACTGCTGCCAAATAAGTTATACTACACTTTGGCCAAAGACCCACCTCGAACCATATCGGACCTGATGGGCAAAGCATCTAAGATTATGAATGCCGAGGAGGCTATGTCTGCGAAGAAGAATATGGACTCCAAAGAAACCAAGGGGGAAGGTGATAAAGCTAAGAAGAAAGAGCATAAGAACAACGGTGGTGACAAACATTCCAAAAGTAGGTCGTCATGGGAGGTCTTGAAGAAATTTGATAATTACACGCCTTTGAAGGCAAATATCAACCACGTCCTGGAAGAAATTAAGAACAGCGAGGAGTTAAACTGGCCAAAGAAAATGAAGTCAGACCCTGACACGAGGAATAGGGAGAAATATTGCGAGTTCCATAAGGATCATGGCCATATGACCAAAAATTGCATAGCTCTTCAGAACGAGATTGAAACACTCATCCGATGAGGAAAGCTAGCAAAGTATGTTGATCGGGGAAGCGAAAGAAGAAACAACGACCGAACTAGAGAGAGGTCTAGATCTCCTCGGAGGGCAGAGGAGAAAAAGAAGAGAAACCATGATAATGATCCAGATGATGACCCCGATCTTCCCAAGAAACCAAGGCAGCCAGAACGAGAGGTATTTTCAATACGCTTTGGGTCATTTGATTGTAATGTCATTACAGGAGGAGATGCAGTAGGAGGAGACCTTACTGCAGAAAGAAAATCTTACCTCGGAGAGGCTCAAGCTTGCTCGTACATTCAGCGAATAAATTTAGTTGAGGAAGATCGCCCGAGAAAGGTGAAAAAAGAAAAATTGGTCATTGGGTTTTCGAAGAATGATCTTGCAGGAGTTTTATATCCTCATGACGACCCACTAGTGATCAAAATGAGAATGAAGGAGGTAATGATTTCAAGAGTACTGGTCGATAATGGTTGCTCGGCAGACATCATGTTCTACTCGTGTTTCGATAGTTTAATATAAAGCTATCTCAACTGGAGCCTTACCACAGACCCCTCATCGGTTTTGCTGGAGAGAAAGTGTTTCCACTTGGGACGATCAAGTTGGATATATTCATTAGTACGTGGCCTGCTTGTCGGACAGAAAGAATACGCTTTTTCGTGATGGATAAGAATGTCCGGCCATCGTACAATATCATCATGGGAAGAGTAGGATTGAAGAAGTTCGAGGTTGTACCATCTACAGTGCATCAATGCCTAAAATTTCCAACAAACTTTGGAGTAGGAGTTATGAAAGGTGATCAGAAAGTAGCTCGGGAGTGCTATTATTCATCCGCCGAGCAAGATGAATTGGAAGAATCAAAGAAAAAGACTACTACTTATCAAGTGGATGAAGGTGCAGAAATTGAAACCTTGGATCCTCGGGATGAGTCGCAACTCGTGAAAGGTTAAGTGGTGGAAGATACTGAAAATATCATTCTAGACGACGAACACCCTGAACGAACTACTCAAATAGGTTCATCATTGGAAGCCTCACTAAAACAAGAATTGATAACTTTCCTTAGAAGCAGAAAACAAACTTTTGCCTGGAGTCATGAAGATATGCCTGGGATTGACCCAAACTTCTTATGTCATGAGCTCAATGTGAATAAGGAGATCAAGCCTGTGAAGCAGAGAAGAAGAGTATTTATTCCCGAGAAGAATCAAGCTATACAGGAGGAAGTCGAGAAGCTCCAGAAAGCTTTGTTTCATTGAAGATGTAAAATATCCAGATTGGTTAGCCAATGTGGTGATGGTAAAGAAGAAAAACAACAAGTGGAGGATGTGTGTAGACTTCACCGACCTCAACAAAGCATGCCCAAAAGGTCACTTTCCACTGCCCCGAATTGATCAACTGGTGGATGCTACCTCGGGACACGAGTTGCTGAGCTTTATGGATGCTTATTCTGGTTATAATCAGATCAAAATGAAACCTGAAGACAGGGAGAGTACTTCTTTCATTACCCCTAGGGGAACTTATTGTTATAATGTTATGCCTTTTGGTTTAAAAAATGCAGGTGCGACATATCAGAGGCTGATGAACAAGGTCTTTGCTAAACAAATCAGTGACAATATGGAAGTCTATGTTGACGACATGCTGACAAAAAGCAAGAAAGCTACAGATCATCTAGTTGACTTAAGCCAAACTTTTGATCAACTAGATAAATATCAAATGAAGCTGAACCCAACGAAGTGCATATTTGGAGTACGATAAGGCATGTTCCTCGGGTACATTATCAATCAACGAGGCATTGAAGAAAATCCTGAAAAGATCAAAGCTCTATTAGGACTGCGATCTCCAACAACGAAGAAGGAAGTACAGAGTCTCACAGGACGAGTAGCAGCACTCAACAGATTTGTGTCACGAGCAACTGATAGATGTCTCCCATTCTTCAAGACACTCAGAAAAACTTTTGAGTGGAATGATGAATGTGAGAAGGCTTTTCAAGACTTGAAGAAATACTTGGGAGCACCTCCACTGTTGTCCAGGCCGGTGATGGGAGAAAAATTGTATTTCTACCTTGCCGTATCCGAGAATGCAGTTAGCTCGACGTTGATCAGAATGGAGAATGGAGTAAAAAAGCCAATTTACTACACAAGTAAGGCCTTCCGAGGAGCAGAGATCAGATATCCGAGACTGGAGAAATTGGCACTGGAGCTGATTGAGGCGAGTAGGAGAATGAGGCCGTACTTCCAGGCTCATACTATAGTAGTATACACCGATGTGCCATTGAGACAAGCCCTTCATAAGCCAGAGAAATCAGGGAGATTGATGTACTGGGCAATAGAGCTCGGAGAATATGATATAATTTATGAACCCAGATCATCACTAAAAGGGCAGGTTGTAGCAGATTTCATAGCGGGGTTCACCTATCCTGATACCCCCGAGGAGCAAAAGTTGCTCGCTGATCAACCTGTGGATGTTACAGGATTAACAAACACGGGCCCAGACCAATTTCGATTGGTAAAAGGGCGTGTGGATGTTACAGGATGTGATGCAAAGACAGTTGGGAGGACTCCAGACGAGGAATAAGAGTTGCTCGCTGATCAACCTGTGGATGTTACAGGATCGACAAACACTAGCTCAGACCAACTCCGGTTGGTAAGAGGGCAAGTGGATGTTACAGGATCATTAAATTCGAGCTCAGACCAACCTCAGTTTGTAAAAAGGCAAGAAAAGATGATCGATGAGGAGCGAGAAAAATCAGGGGAGGATGAAAGGAAGCAGCAAATATTTCACCGAGGAACTCTGACTGATCAAAAATTTGAAGACGAGTTACCTATATGGAGGCTATATGTAGATGGCTCATCTTGCACTGCAGGATGTGGCACGGGGATAGTTCTAAGCACTCCAGACGAGGTCGACATGGAATACGCCTTTCGTTTCCAATTCAAAGCTTCCAACAATGAGGCTGAATATGAGGCCATGATTGCAGGGTTTAATTTGGCAAAAATTATGGAGGCACAGCAGGTTGTGATTTTCAGTGACTCTCAATTGATTGTAAATAAAATAATGGGAGTATATGCAGTTAGAGGAGAATTAATGATCAGATATCATGCAAAGGCAAAGGAACTGTTATCAGAATTTGCTTCTATTCAGCTGGTTAGAATACCAAGAATGGAGAATGCGAGAACAGACGCCCTAGCTCGACTAGCATCAGCTACTCGCACCGAGCTACGACGAACAATCCCAATTGAAGTGTTAACTGGTCGGAGTATAGATGAAGATCTGAGGATGAATTTTATTACCCTTGATTTAGGACCATCTTGGATGGATCCCATCAGGGTATATATCGAGGAAGGAGAGTTACCAACTGACAAGCTTGCAGCCAAGAAATTGAAGTTTAAAGCTGCTCGGTATGTACTAACTAATGGTGTTTTATATAGACGAGGAATTATGGCAGGTTTGCAAAGATGTGTACATCCCACCGAGGTGAAAGATTTGATTGAAGAGATCCATGAAGGGTCTTGTGGAGCACATGTAGCAGGTCGGACACTTTTACAAAGGGTGATGACGCAGGGATACTACTGGCCGACGATGAGGGCAGATTGTATTGCCTATGCCAAGAAATGTGACAAGTGCCAACGCTTTTCCTCCATCCGAAGAACTCCACAAACATTGTTGACACCCTTAACTTCCCCTTGGCCATTTTCCATGTGGGGCAATGATTTGGTTGGACCACTGCCAACGACCCGAGGAAGGTTCAAGTACCTCGTCGTCGCAGTGGATTATTTTACTAAGTGGGTAGAAGCTGAGCCACTCATTAATATGACGTACGAGAAGGTGTACCAATTTTTTTGGAAGAACATCATTTGCCGATATGGTCTTCCTCATGCTTTCATCACAGACCATGGAACGCAATTTGATAACGAGGAGTTCGCTGCCAATTGTCATCAATCAAACATTTTGAAGGTTCATTCAGCACCAGGCCATCCTCAAAGCAATGGACAAACTGAAGTGACAAACAGAACGCTGCTGAACGGTTTGAAAAAAAGATTGGATGATGCGAAAGCGAATTGGATCAATGAGTTACAATCAGTACTCTGGGCTTACCGAACTACTCCCGAGTAGCAACTGGAGAATCACCATACATGCTAGCATTTGGAAGTGGAGCTGTAATACCTGTCGAGTTGGGTCTCCCAACACACAGGGTACTGAATTTAAATTCCCCTGTCAGCGATTTGATGAGAAGATTGGATTTAAGCATGCTCGAGGAAGTTAGAGAAGAAGCAGCCATTAGAAATGCTGCTTACCAGCAGCGAACAACTTTGTTCTACAACAAGAGGGTAAAGAAGTGCGACCTGAAAGAAGGAGACTATGTGCTGAAGAAAGTAATTCAAAAGCATAACAAACTGGAGGCAAACTGGCACGGACCATACCGAGTTACAGAAGTTGTTCGACCAGGGACTTATCGAATAGCAACTTTAGAAGGCGAAGAGTTTAAGAATGCATGGAACGCAGAGCATCTGCGCAAGTATTATATGTGATGTATATGTAACACAGTTTCCATCGGTATGAATAAAATAAAAATATTCTGCAAGTCTCTCTGTTTATTGAAATTTTTTCGGGGAATACTAGTGCTATGTACTACTCGGCAAAGCTCGGCAGACTACTCAACAAAATATTCCAAACTGTACCAACGTAGTTGGTCGACGAAGAGAAATATTCCTAAAAATGCCAACCTGTTTGGCTAGGAAATGAAATATTCCAAACTGTACCAACATAGTTGGTCGACGAGGAGAAAATATTCCAAAATGTACCAACATAGTTGGTCGACGAGGAGAAAATATTCCAAACTGTACAGTTGGTCGACGAGGAGAAAATATTCCAAACTGTACCAACATAGTTGGTCGACGAGGAGCAATATTCCTAAAAATGCCAACCTGTTTGGCTAGGAAACGAAATATTCCAAACTTTACCAACATAGTTGGTCGACGAGGAGAAAATATTCCAAATTGTATCAACATAGTTGGTCGACGATGAGAAAATATTCCAAACTGTACCAACATAGTTGGTCGACGAGGAGAAAATATTCCAAACTGTACCAACATAGTTGGTCGACGAGGAGAAAATATTCCAAAATGTACCAAGTATGGTTGGTCGGGGATAAAAACCCACTAACTATAGTTGGTCAACGAGGAGAATTTATCAACTTTGGTTAGTCGGATACATTTTATGAAAAAGATAAAAATTTACCAAGTATAGTTAGTCGAGGATCAACTCTCACTAACTATAATTGGTCAACGAGCATAATTTAACAACCTTAGTTGGTTGGGAAAAATTTTAAACATTTTTATACTCATTACTTTATTATTAAGTGATCGAGCAAAATTACTGATACTTGTAACTTTTTTATTACTAAGTTGGTCGATGAACAACACAATATTGTTATCTGTTTAACTTATACATATGCACAGATGTAAAGTATTTGATAACTACAAGATAATAGCAATTGAGATTTGCAAGTAAGAATGAAAGTCTTTCATTAAATTCAAAATAAATTACAAGTTACATTGATAATAAAATGAAAATTACATGGATATGTATACTAACTGTTACATCAAAATTTCTATTCTACTGGTCTTTTCCCCTCAGCTTTTGACACAGGTTCCTCGCCAGCGGGCGGATCATTGAAAGATTGAGGAGAATTGATAAAGTTAAGATCCTTCAGCATCCTAACATTCATCACGGATGGTCGATCTAAAAGATGCTCGGGATGAGCTACCTCAATTTGAGAGTGAAGATTCTAGTCACCGACGTATTTCGAAATTAAGCTCCGAGGAATGGCCCGAGCAGGGATCCATTCCATCTCCAAATTGTATGGAGGCACAGGCAAGTCGAGCAACCCGGGGTCATGGTAGTCCCATGGATAGTGTCCTTATTCGAGCTTCAGCACACCTAAGGCATTCAGCCAGCCTTGCTTGTAGCCCTCATTATTGGCATTCTGGATACGGTCGTCCAAATGGAATAATGCTTCGTTGTATCCAGCCATCCAAAACTCCCTGGGCTATTTGTGGAATTGATATGTTAGCCTATCTAGCTTCTCGTGAAGACTCTTGATGAAAAGCTCATTAGTCTCCAACACTGATTTCTTTGCAGAGAGTTGTTTTTCTAGGTCTCTAATTTTCTTTGACATGTCAGACAAAGATTGGTTCTTAGCCATTAATTAGAAGGCTTGGTTCTCCAAGGCAGATGATGTCCTCTATTCCACCGACCAACACCCAAGGAGCTCTTGCTCGTCCCTGAGGAGATGTGGAAGGGCTCGACCTTTTCAAGGTGTCCAACTCTTGCCTCAATTTGGCATTCTCAACCTCTAAAAATGAGAATCCCTCATCAGTCACTGGGATTATAGCTGTTGAAGAAGAGGCTGCAGACTTCAACTATGCTAGCTCTTTCTACAAATTGTTATTCTCTTGCTCCAACAGCTCGGCAATCTGTCTACATGCTTCAACTTCACCCCTTAGGGTTCTCTCCCTGACATCGTACCCAGCAATGAGCTTCTCGTAGCCCTTCTCGGTAGAAAGCTGCTGATACCTCTTCTCATACCCCTCATGCAATAGGGAAGTTGATTCCTTGTACTGATTCTGAAGGTCTTCAAATGTACATTGAAGATCCTCGATCATTTCATAGTAAGTCACATTATTGGCCACAGCTCGGTCAAGTAAACACTTCAGGTACTGATAAGCTTCGACTGCCTGCCCTGAAGCATCATGACCAAGGATGTCAGCAACTTCTGATGCACTCAGGTCTGTGTGACCAGCCTTATAATATTCATTACATTGCTGCATCAGCTTTGTATCATTGGCAGATAGCAGATCCATCCTGGCCAGAAATTAGCAGAGAAAGAAAAGACAATCATCAAAAAGAAGATCAAGACAGAGTACAAATAGAAAAGAGACAATCGTCTGGAAGAAAGAACTCAAGTTTTATTAGATCTTGAAATTTGAAGTTACAAGTTTTGAGTTACATTTGACAAACAAAAAAGAAAAAGAGAAAGAGAAAATTGAACAACACTACACCTTTTCCTTATCTCCCAAAACCTTCTCGGGAGGTTGGGAAGAGGAGGCAGGTTGCTCGGAGGGAATTGCGACTTGTTCGGAGAGCACCAGCTGTTGCTCGGAAGAAGAAACTCCTTGCTCGGCAGAATTCTGACTGGTTAGGGCATGTTCTCCCACTACCACTGAAGACTCCTCAGAGGTAGCTTCGTCCTCTTCTAATTCTTCTGGAGTAGGAGGGGGACCAGGGATGTGTCTCTGGAAGAGCTCGGATGACTCGTCGACCTTCAATTCCTGAAGGGCAGCAACCCATCCGTTCCTGAAATACTTTACACTACCATAATCCACTTGAGAGACCATGGCAGCACATCCCTTATCCCAACCTTTGTCCCAGCCAGAGCTGAAGGACTTCTTCACGGAAGCTTTCCTTTTGGCCTTCTCCAAGGCAAGCTTCTCGGACAGTAAAACATCAGCAGCCTTCAGTTTTTGTTCAGCTTCCTCCTTCTGCCGAGTTATTTCCTGGAGTTAGATCAACCTCTCCTCAGCAGCATTGAATTTATTTTCAAACTCCCCAGCAGTCTTGAGCTTCACATCGAGCTCTTTATTAGCCTTCTCCAAGGCATTCACTTTCCTCTCCAAATCCCTGGAGGCCTCAGCAACACGAGTTTTCTCCTGCTCGAAAGAAGCCAGTTTCTTCTCCCAAACTGCGTTATCAGTATCGTACCTCTGGCGAGATTCCTCCAAGGACTTGGTAGCTTCTTCCAGAGCTCCCTCCACACTGGACGAGGAGCAAGAAGCTTTGATTACTTCATCCTTCTTAAGGATTATGTTGAGGCAGCTCGTCAACTGTAAACAGAAAGAGAAAGCAAAGTCAGAAACAAAAATGAGAAATAACAAAGGAAAATATGAAAAGTTTAAAGTAAAGGTACTTACTGAACCAAGATGACGAGAAGCCAAAGAAGTAACCATATCACGGGTAAGGTTATCTTCATTACCTTGCACCTCGGGAATGGTCAAGGACTTTACCGAACTCATGTCAGAGCTCGGGGGAACAAATGTGGGAACCTTAGTTCCAGCAGCAGGGGGCTGAATGGTGGTGTCAGCCAAATTGATCGAGGAGCTCTTCTTCAGCCTCCTCGGGGGAACAAGTACAACCAAGGAAGAATCCTTGGTCGGTGATATCACAATCACCTTTCCAGGAGCAGCAGAGCTGCTCGGAGCCACTGCGGGCTTATCAGCAACCTTCTCGGAGACTTTAGCAGGAGCAGCTGGAGGATCTGCACCAGTCTTCTTTGTCCCCTCCTTTGGGACATCAATCTTAATCCTTTTTACCTCCCCAGAGCAGGAGGCAGTTTTCTCAAACAGAGCAGGAGTCCTTCTCTTCTTTATCCTTTCGCTCAATGGAACATGAGATTCTGGCGAAGAACTTGCAAAGGGTGGTACTGGCTCTGCTTCACTGATCACTGGATGAGCAGTGAAAGAAGTTGTATAGCTCTTGTATTGGAGCAGATAGGAGGCTGATCGAATGTACTCGTCATCAACCCTTTGATGTAGACCCCAGATAAGTCCCAAATGCCTTAGATTGACATCTGTTTCTTTTGGGCACTTTCTCTTGCTATCAACTGCAAATAAATAGACATTGTTATCAGTAACACATTTTATCAAACATAAAACAAACATGATTTCAAGATAAATAAAATAAAAATAACCTATCCCATTGCCATAAGGAGGGCATCTGGGACCCTGGTAAACCTCATCTCAGATTAAAGGAGGGTGTTGCCAATTTTTTACAACAACCCCATGTTCAAAATAATCCATGTTGGCATCAGGGAGATTGACTACTAAGGCTCTATTTATAAACCTAGTTTTTAAATAATAAATATTATCATTAACTGCCCATCTATAGCAGTACATGATTTCTGGAATCCCTATACGAGTTCCATGCACTTGATTTAATTTATACACCCCATTAACTATTCTCTAGGTGTTGGGGGCTATTCGTGCAGGAACAACATCAAAGTACTGACAAAATTCCAGACACAGAGGATTTGGTGGAAAAGAAAATCCACACTCAGCAAAAAAGATACTGGGGAACCAATGTCCCTTAGCCAAATTGAAATAATTAGAAAGCTCAGAAAGCTCTTCCAAGACAACCCAAGAGGGAATGGAAAAATCAGATCGAAATTTGTCAAGAGACTCAACTGGGTAAACCATGATGATGAATTAAAAGAAATGAAGAAGAAGAAAGAGGATCTTACAGAAAAAAGACTGAAGCTGCTGACAATGAACGACGGAAGAGATGAACGCACAAGAGAGTAGAAGACAATGAAAAACTAGAAGATGAAAATTTGAAAAGATAAAAGACGATGGGAGTCTCTGTGAAGTTTAAATACCTTACCTTGGGAACTGGAGAAATAATGATTACAAAAAGGATGATTACGTTACCGGCGGCTAAAAAGCATTAAACATTGACGCGGGAATCAAAGCGAACAACAGCGGCTAAAAAGGCAAAAAGTGACGCGGGAACCGAAGCGAGCAGAAAAATCCAAAAAATCATGATTCTATGAATTGGGAAGGAGAAATAAATACAAGGGAGATTATCCTAAAAATCAGGAAGAACTATTTAAAGCTACCGTATTCCGAGAAAGAATGTTCCATACTCCTCAAATTTCGAAATATGAAACATTGGGGGCTTCTGTTGATACCAAATTTAATCTGCTGACTTGGATCAATCATATGAAGACACGTGGCTATGTACATGGCAACAACAATCACTTCCGAGATAATCACACGCTCCGAGGAACCATGTGACTCCGAAGAACGCATACGCTCCGAGGAACAGACCTCTCCGAGGAACTCATACGCTCCGAGGAACAGACCTCTCCGAGGAACTCATACACTCCGAGGAACAGACCTCTCCGAGGAACTCTTGAATACCCGAAAGCTTAGGCGGTCCGAGCTGCATCTCGAACAGAGCATTAATTGATGAATAACCAACAGTTCAACTGGTTCATTAAATGCTTATCATTCAGACGCACACGCTTAAAGGGCATTAAATGTATTACCCTTTCATATGAATATTATTTAATGTATCACCCTTTCAGATGAAAGCCTCAAGGCTATAAATACGTTGTACAATCCTCATTGTAAGGGGACCTGATTCTGAATCCAAACTTTGGGATCCAGAACGCAATTTCTTGTAATAAAGAATTCCCAAACACTCAGCAATAAAACAACAGTGGACGTAGGCCATTCATATAAGGCTGAACCACTTTAAAAATCTTTTGTCTCATTTATTTATCTGTGATTGAATAATTAGAGTGATCTAATTTTTTACATCAACAGATTGGTGCCGTCTGTGGGAAACGACTGGTAATATCGTTCAACCATAATGTATTTTATTTGTTTACACTTCTTTGGTTATGAATGATGGAAATAGTCCTAACAAATTTAATGACTTGGGGGGCTTAGATTAAGGTGACAAAACTTGAATGCCTAATTGGACTCAAGGAATGGTTTTATTTGAAGGGCTTAAAATGTGTATGTATGTACAAGGTTTGTGATTTTTGTCATATCGATCAATAACGGATCTCTAAATTGATAGACAAATTCTCTTCCACAATAGTTTAATAAGTAGCACAATCTGGTCACCCCAAATTAGCAATACGAATACTATGATTAAATCCCAATCTATAGCCCAATATGGTGGCCAAAAATTAGCAAACGTTTAGGTGAGACTTTAGCACAATCTCATGCACTAGTTTGTGTGATAAGTAGAAGGTAGATGTTCAAGCGGTTTTTAGGGGTTTTAGTGCAGATTCAAATCGTTTAGTTGATATGTTGATATATTTTTTAGTTGATATGTTGTTTAGGCGGATTTAAATCTCGTGCACTAGTTTATTTTTTGTTCAAATGCACTACTTAAATATTGAAATCGTACATGTTCAAACGGACTACTTAAATTCATTTTTTTGTTCAAAAGCACTAGGTATTGTAGTATCTAACCTAGGGTTCTTGAATTTTTCACATCTTTGTTGATGTTAGTCCGTGAATATATGCTTCCTACCCATAATAGGTGATTGTTCATAGTAGTTGTAATGGGATATCCTATATACAAAGAGTGAATGGGTGAGACAAATAGACTAGGGGATGAGTATCATAAAGTTGCTAATGAGTTTATAAAATGCACAAAGAGATGTCTTAATGATGAAGTGTTCCCATGTCCACGTGCACAATGTAGGAATGGTAAGGTGTTTGTGTGGAAAACAATTGAACTACATCTACGTAGATGGGGTATGCAAGATAATTATCTATCATGGGTTTTTCATGGGAAAATGCATGTTTCTTTTTTCCCTGAGCAACCTTCACAACAATCATTAAGTAGAATAGATGTACAAGGCCAGGAGGATAATGTAGATCATAATATATTAGAGGATTTAGTTAATGATGCATATGGAATTCATGAAGTGGAAAAAATATGGTCACTCACAATGTAGAAGGTTCAAGTAATTATGAAGGTATTAAGATAAATCGTGACGATGACTATCAAAGTTTGAAATTTAAGGTGACTTAATCGTTGTACCCTAGTTGTGGAAAAGACCACACAACTTTGCATGACTTGGTTGGTTTGAATAGTTTAAAGACCCAATATGGATTATTTGGCAATAGCATGATAGGAATTCTGAATTGGTTGAAAGACTTGTTACCCAAGCATAATACGCTTCCAAATAGTTATCCTAGTATAAAGAATAGTTTAAAAGGTTTGGGAATAAATTATAAATCAATTCATGCTTATAGGTATGATTTCATACTATACCGAAAGGAGTACAAAAATCTTGATTATTGTCCGGTATACGAGGAACCTAGATATGTGCAATCTATTAACGAGGAAAGCACACTCTCAAAAGGTACTAAAAAAATATTGAAATATTTTCTTTCTAGTCCTAGATTGTATCATTTTTTACATAATACCACGAATAGCGAAGACCATAACTTGGCATGCTAGGGCAAAAGTAGGGGATAATCTCATGCATCATCCTATTGATTCTATAATTTAGAAGAGAATAAATTATGATTATCCTGATTTTGCTTGAAAATAGTGTACTATTCATTTGGCAATATCAACATATGGTTTTAATCAATTTGAAAATCTAAACACCAATCAGAGTGTATGGCTCGTGATCCTAGCAACACTCAACCTTCCTCCTTCAGAGTGTATGAGACCTAAATTTTTGATGTTATCTTTGTTGATACCTGGGCCAAAGGCACCAAGTGAATACATTTATTTCCTTTTTTCTCCTTTGGTAGAAGAATTAAATGAGTTGTGTGTAGAGGGTGTGAAAGCGTTTGACACTTGTACAAAAAGAAGAGTTTACACTGAAAGCTATGTTAATTTGGGAAATTCATAATTTCCCAGCTTATGGGACATTATCCTATTGTGTGATTCATGGTTATTTGGTGTGTCCTATTTGTGGAGAGGAGACTGATTCTCAACATATCTAGGATGGTGCAAAAATTATGTACCTTTTCCATACAAATTTTTTACCCCAGATTATAGTTTTAGATTTGAGAGAGGTTTTAATTTTTTACTGGACAGGGTTAAACATAGGCTACCTCAAAGACGACTTTTAGGTTCAAAAATTGAGAGTAAATATTTTATTGTAGACCTAATATGCTAGGCAAGAATTTTAAATTGAAGAATGTCAAGCATAAGTAGACCCCAATTGAGAATAAAACTGAGACAAGAAAAGGCATGGTCTAGGAGGTTAATTTTATTTAGCTTTCCTTATTGGAAAGGTAACTCAGTGTGCCATGTATTAGATGTAATGCATGTAGAGAAGAACATCACCGAATATCTTATGGGCACATGCCTTGGGGGGAGTCATTCAAAGGATGTAGAAAATGCACGACATGACCTTAAATCGTTGAAACTTAAGCTACAACTATGGTTGAAAGAAGATAGTAGCGAAAGGAAAATAATTCCCCCTGGTACGTTTACTTTAAAGAGGGAGGTAAGAAAGGTTCTTATATACACAATATATAATTTGAAAGTTCCCTTTAATTTTTCATCCAACTTATAATGAATTGTCAATTATGCCACCCACGATTTACATAAGTGAAAGTCTCATGATTGGCATGTGATTATGCAATTGGCTCCTTTGTTGTTTAAGCGTTGTTTCTCTAAACATTAGGATTTGCGGAGGGCCATTATGAAAATTAGCATTTGCTTCACACTTTTATGTGAAAATGTAATTAACTGAAAGCACATCGTGACCGAAAAAGTAGCTATAGCTGAAGCGATTTTTATGTTGAAGAAGTACTTTCCCCCATCATTTCTTAACATAAGTATTCACTTGTTGGTACACTTATGTGACGAGGCACTTCTTTGCGGCCCAATTTGATATCGATGGATGTACCCTTTTGAATGGTTGATGAAAGGTTTCAAATATTATGTCAGGAATACATGATACATTGAAGGATCAATTACAGAGGAATACGTCATCATGGAGTCATCAATCTTTGATCGGTAATATATGCACGACCCAAGTATTATAGATAATAGTGATGAGTGCATTGATGAGGGTAGTCATGTAATGGGCACACGAGTGAAATTAAGTTTACAGTATGAACAAGTATCTCATGAAGATGTTGTAGAATGGAAAAAGTAAGTCTATGTTGTGTTTTTACATTATTTTAACTTTTGTAATTGATTAACTTCAGAATATGTTCATCACGGTCAATGTAACACTACACTAAAACTCTCCTTTAATAACGAACTATTTTTTCAATTATTAACAATTGTATACCATTACTATTTCTTACAATAAATTACTATTACTAGTTTACTCTATCTGTAATTAATTACAATTCAATATCTTAAAAATGAATATTAAAAACAAAAGAGGGAATTTTTCCCTCCCAACTAAACGAAACAGCCTTATCGTATAATCCCAACTCGTAATCCTAGCAATGGCACGAACTAAGGCAACAAGAAATGGAGGAACGGATATTCTTTATAGTTCGAGCAGTTCAGATCCATTCACCACAATAACGACATGCACAGGAATAGTTTTTCTATAACGACACCATTCACTTACACCCATTAGGTTAGGTTATAAATTAAACTAGATTGGTCGATTTTTTAGGTTTTTCTACCATTGAATGTTTAGTGTCAATATTTATTTTAAATCCTTCTTTGTTTGGTCGATTTTTCAAATTTTCAACGTGGATTTGGCAACCTAGATTTGGATATTTGGATTGACTCTCACTTAGCTGTGTAAATTGACTACGATTTGATTAAGGTAACTTTTTGTAGATTTTTATTTTTCTCTCACGAATTTTAGTTTGAAATTTATTTTAAGGATATTGTAAAAGACATCATAATTATTATTTAAATCTATATATAATTTTCTTGAGAAGAAAGAAATAAGCCTTTCGATTATGAATATTTTTAGACTTTCTTTCAAAGTAAAACTCTATCAAAGATCTGCATTTAGTTATGGATCTTGTTTAACTGTTTACAGAAGTAATCTAGCTTTTAAATGCTTTTCTATAAACATTAGTTTACTCCCAATATAGATATTGAAAAGAAAAGTACATAGATATCTTAATGATAAACTTTGTAAAGCTAGAAGTTTTGTAAGTGAATGGTACATATTTCTCAGATCTAACAAGTTTAAGTTGTTTTAAACTATATATGTGAAAGACATGTGGTTTTATGGTTTTAAATAAAAAAAAGTTCTTAAAGACATGAGGCTTCGAATATAAAACTATATATAATAAGACAGTTGTAAAATCTAAAAGTCTTTTAAGAACTTTAAAACCAAAGTTGCATTCATAAATGGTAAGTTCTAATTTTATTATTTGAAGTATCTTTATGTGGGATCATGGTGTTTCGACTAGAGATATTACTTACATGATCACTATTGAGGCCTCAGATGTCGCCGCCAATATAATTTATGCTCTCCTCAATGTTAGAATTTACTAGTTATATGTACATATAACATTTATTTAATTTTAAAGTTTAGTTCTAACTATTTTTTTGTTATGTTATTTAAACTGGAAGAATATAGTACCTTGTACTCTGCTGTTATCAGTAATGGCAGCTCAAATGCTTCCCATCAGCCTTGTTGTCTCAATGATTTCTGTGTTGCTGAGGAAATAATCTCTAGAATTCAAATTGTTAATATTAATGCCTCAGTTGTTTATAAAATTGTTCTAACGTGTTTGTTTATTCAAAAGATGACTCCATCGATGGCTCTTGTCATTGCATTTCTTGATATAAGGCTTCAAAAGATATCAGAGACTTAGCATTGGTGCTCTTTCAGCCGACTGAATGAGCTATATTTTGCGTCGATAGCCAAGAGATGGGCATGTGAGTTCAATTTAATACGTGTAATTTCCTTATGTCATTCAAATATACAATATATTTGAATACTTGCTATGATGTACTATTTGATATACCTTTTTTACTACATAATGAAATATCAAAATTCTTGTCTAATGAGAGAAGAACAAGGAACTTGATGCTTGTGTTGAAGTGATTTGTTCTTCTATAAAGAAGATACTTTAACATCATTAGGGGCATTTTCTCCTTTTCATTTATGGGATTTAATAACTTGTTTCTGGCTATACCAGTCAATAGTGTAGATAAATACGTCACTCGAATTTCTATACTCAACCTTGTTAGGATTATTTCCATTTTGTGTTGCTTAAACCCATTATTTTTTAATGTGTATACAGTGCATGTGGTAGTGTATAACCACGGTGAGCTTATATGTATTTTTCTTTACTTTACCACATTATATGCCATATCTGGGCCAAGTATTCTGAATTACATATCTAACTATTGCTATTCTTATATTATTGTGTTGCATTTATCATGAATTATTTACATGTTTTAGAGTAGCATGCAGGATCCTTCGTTTTTCTCACTATTCATAATACTTGTTCATGCTCGATTTTGAATCTGGTATAGTTCCAAACTCTTTACTTCAAGTATGTTTATATTAGGCCATAGATCGACCTGATATCAAGATTCTCTTTACATCACTATGTATATAAAGAACACTTGATTTATTTAGATATTATTTCAGTAAGCTAAATAAAGGTGTTCTCTTCTCTTTGAAGTAAGACTTGGGTAATGATAATGACCACGGGATGGAAATCTTGGTATTATTATCAGTTAAATTTACCCTCGTACTCCATATAACCGCAATATTGTCTTTATAGTTAATTACTTTAAGAGATAACCTAGGATGAATTTGTTCCTCAGGAACACAAACGGTGGGCTCAATAGGTGTAAACTCGAGCATTTTTTTTATTCGTCGGGAAAGAAAATGGGAACCTCAAAGTGGGGTTCATGTGGATATGGTTGGATTTGATAAGGCTCACTATGGATGGATAAATCAACACAAGTGTTAACTTGAGGCCGGACCAGGGAATGGTCTCAACTTCGAGATTCTCGGGGTGAGAGGGTTGGTCACACTCAAAATTTGTGTCACAAGAGGACACATCATCATCACACTCGGGTGCAACAATGGGTGGATTCATCGGAATATTCGACTCTCTCGCACACTCAAATTCATTTAGGCATTGTTCCAGCCTTTGGAGAGCTTGAGTTTGAATTTGAGTGGCTTGCTCTTGCTCGATGATAAATTGTTTCAAGAGTGCCTCGAGAGCGTAGGTGGATGATGGTGGAGTGACGGGTGGTGGCGGTGGTTGAGGTGGACACAACTCGCTACAATCATGATTGTACGGAGAACACTCAAATGAAGTGTGTGGAGTGGGGACAAGTTCATCATACACGAAAGGATCGCTTTGGTGATGGAAAAATGGTTAATACTCATGGGGTGAGTAATGAGGGAACTGATCGTGAACGGGTGCACAAGGTTGCCATGTGTAATACCCCGTACTTTTGACTATATTTATTTTTGGGATTAATTAATTAAATGCGTATTAATTGGAAATTAATCCGGGTTATAAATACTTACGAGATGTGAGTTGGTATTCGATTATGTGCATATATGATTATATATGAACTTGGTATTATAAAATTTGTCGTGAGATTTATATACGGCATTTTAGAAATTTTGTTGAGACGCGTGGGACCGCCGCGTCACGGTATAATATTTTGTTAATAAAAGTGAATTTAAAATCTATAATCCGTATGGTCGTTTTGAGTGCACCAACGCGTCCGGAAGGGTCGAGATAGTCAGAAAACACTACCCGGGGGTGTAGTTTGGGTCCCGGGGTATTTTTAGGCCATACCGGCAACTTAAAGGGTATTTTGGTAATTTTACATTTTTAGGAATTAAAAGTGACGAAAATTTGAGATGTAAATCTGATGTGGATTAAACCCACAAAGCCCACTAACCATCCTATATTAAACCATTAAGCCACGGAAGTTATCTTTAGGTTTACAACTTTCCCCAAAACAAACTCTGGCCACCTTAAGCCACCATTGGAGAAGGAGCTTGGAGAAGGAGAGAAAGAGAGAAAATTCTGCAAAAATTCTTCACCAAATCAACACCAAATCCGGAAACAAACAAGGCAAGTGGTTTAATTATGTTTAACTTCAGCAAATGTTCTTTCCATGTTAGAAAATTGAAGATTTATAATTGTTATTGGAAGATGAATGAAAACCCATGATTAATTGGACTTAGGTTCTGAATATTGAGGATAAATTGCATGTAGAATAGTTTGGAGATGATTAACCTGATGTTAATACATGATTGGGTGAAAGAAAAACGGATTAAATTTGATGAATTGAGGGTTCCAAATTCTAGGGTTCATGTTCATGAATGAATTGGGGAAAAGTTTAAGTATTTGTAAATTGATTGATGATTAGGGTGAATTAATCCATAAAAATGTGATAGGATGTGGTTATATTATGTTTAGGATTGTTTAGAGACTTTAAAACAATCGTTGGGATAAATTTTAGAGGTGATTTGAGGAGTAAATATGGTGAAAAAACGTATTTGGAAAAATCTGGGCCGAAACTGGCCAGTCGTTAGAAGCAGTCCCCAGGTCGTTCGAACGAGCTTCTAACGAGTTGACCAGTCTCTTCTAACGAAGGGTAGTTTCGTTCGATATCTCGTTCGAACGAGATATCGTTAGAAGGTGCAGTTCGTTCGAACGAACTGGAATCTCGTTCGAACAGTCTCGTTCGAACGAGACTTCTAACGAGCTGACAGTTTGGGCTATTTTGAACTGTTTTGAATTTTGGAGTCCCGTAAACTTGCTTCGAGAATATAGTTAACCTTCCAATGATGACGTAGTGATAGGTTTGGGACATTTGGGTATTTATGAGAAGGAAATTATATACAAGAGAGTTAAATTAGAATGAACCGTTTGGGTGAGACGTGAGTGTCTATTACGACGTGAGAAAATTATGGCGCGTATGATTATACACCGGAGTAGTATAAATTGTGATAATTATAGTTAGTACGAGAATGCGATATGTACTACGATTAAAATACGGTATTACTAAGACGTGTGTTTACTTAGTATTGGTATATGAATTGTGTGTATGACATACCTACCATACTTGCTATCACGGGAGGTTGCGTTCGCTTAGGACCCTCTAATCCTTGTGTGCCTACGGGGGGGATATAGACTGGTACCTCGATGAACATAGGTCAGAGAAAGACTTATTGGGATGTTAATAAGTCCGCTGATCATGGGAGCGTAGGTATATGCGTGACCCATGTGATGTGACTGTGTTTGCCTCCACTATTTGTGATTTGTGTTATTTGAACTATTCCTGAGAGATTCGGAATATGTGATCCTTATGTACGTGATGTACCGGGATGGATAGCAGAGTATGTGTGCACCGCAGCTTAGTCCTCGGGGTGCTTGTATTGTATATTTATGATGTGAATAATATACACTTAATTAATGAGAACCTTCATGTTAATGATGTGAATATAATTATGGTATTGTTTCGATAAATAAAATGAGTTAGCTGATAGAGAAATATATTGCATTTTGAGCATATGAGTTTACATTAAATCCCTATCTAATTACGAGCGTTATATGTTAATAGAACCGGGTAATAAGGGTAGAAACTATTACAGTCTAGCTAGTTATGATGTCACTTAGCTAGTGGTTTATATCGTTGTAGATGGGTACTTACGTTAGGAGTGCACAGTTAGACGAGAGGTGAGAATATCATGTGAGTGTACGTCCTAACATGTACTTTGCATTTAATGTTTTAAATGTTTTTAAAGCACTTGCAGGTTTTTAAAATATAACTCCACATTCGGGCTCTGACCCGTTTGCTTTTCAAATCTTTTTCTTGTAAAGCCATTTTAGGTACCCAGCCACAAGGACACCAAGCATAGGATTCTCATTCAGGTGACGAGCTGTAGCTGTTTGTGGAAGCTACAGGGATTTGCTTATAGACGCTTCTATCTTTTGGATTCTAGAGTCACTATCTATCAGTTGTAGGGCATGTTGCCCATTTCTATTTAGAGCATCTTTTACATTTCAGTTTTCAGATTTCAGCATGTATTGTTTCAGTATTCAGTTTACTTTTCAGTTGTGGGATTGTAGTGAGGAGTTTTTCCTCCAGACTTTATTTACTCTATTGTGATGGTTATTCGTTTTACTTCAGTATGGTGAATGGTGTTATTTATTTCTTCATTACACTTGTTGCATGTTAATCAGACTTATATTAAAATTTGGCAACTTACTTTTTAAATACTAGGTGGTTAGTAATAATAAAATGTTTTCGACAGTGATGCTATCAACTGAGCCAACTTGGCATTTTGAATTAATTTAATAAAGGAGTAGCTACCCGGTATTTAATTAGTCGGGGTGTCACACCATGACAACTGTTGGAACGTGTGAGGATCTACAACATCGGGTTGGGATTCGTATTGGGTGGAAGGTTGATCAGACCTCCACGAATAACTTGGGTACTCACACCACTCAGAATTGGGTATATCGGGATAGTAGGCCGAGGTGGTTTCAGCAATAGTGTCATATGGATACACATGCTCCATGGTGGGTTCGTAGGGATATGACAAGTAAGGACACTCATGGGACATGTGATCGTCATAATAACAATGGGTGCACAACAAAGTATGAGACACGCCGACACTTGATACCGTAGGTGATGGAATAGGAGGTGAGTGCATATATGGTGTAAGAGTATCACGGTACTCGTGAGAGAGGTGAAACCACTAAGAATATCATAAAGAGACGGCTCGGGATCACTCTCACACGTGTCGCATGTCAATTGATAATGACCAAGGTCGTCCCATGAAGGACACTCTTCGACCATGACGAGTAAAATATATTTTTTGATTTTTAAATTCTTTTTCAAAAGGAAAGAAAATATTTTTGGATTTTTTTTTTGGAAGAAAATAGCGGGAAAAATATATGGACTCTTTGAATGGACGAACTAACTAAAATCCGACTACCGAAAAATTAAATTGGATACACACACATCAAGAAGAATTCCTAACTAGCACATAGCCAATTTTTATCTTTAGATTTAGTGAAAGGGTAGTCAAATTTTAATTAAGTCCGCGGGCGATAAAAATTCACGAAATTTTCTGAGTGATCGTCTTTGCAAAATTATTCTCCTAGTGGGCTACCTAGTTGATTGATTTTAAATTTAGTGATAGCTAGGGTAGCACACAATGGTAAGAGAGTCAGTCGGGTGATGAAATCCTTTATCATGAGTGACTGGGTGTAGGTCTTAGTCAATTAATTCATCACACCATTCAAAAATAAATGAGAGAAGAAAATCAAATAAGAGCACACAACCACACACAATAAATGACTCGCTAACAGAAGAGGCACGAGGGTTTAGATATGTACCTCCCACGGTTTTTACGCCGTGGGGTGCCAAAAAACTTGAGTTTACCGGGGGGAGATTATGCCCATCTCAGTCAGCCTCGGGAGTCCTACCGACCCAAGGTAGATAGGCTTCTTTTCCTCGCCTTTGGACGCCCTCTCTCTACCTTGTCCGGTTTTCCTATCAAGCTTATCTTCGATTATTACAATTTTAAAAAATAAAAAATAAAATAAAGGTGTCTCTATGCACCGCAATACAAGCCAAGAATAGAATAATCCTAATACAAACCTTCTAAAAATATAAAATGGTACAAAAAAAGTGCGAAAAATAAATGAACTACAAGTTGAAATCCGCTCTGAGTGCTTCACGCTCACAAGAATGGAAAAGACGCCATTTGATAACTTTGCTTTTGTGTGTATGTCGTTGTTGCAAGCCAAGTTAATCAAAACCTCAATTACCTACAAAAATATATCAAACTCAAGTGTGGAGGTAAGTAAGGGTGTCAATTCACATCAAGGGGGTAAAGCGAAGGGAAAACAATTGTAATTCACTTTTTACTGTCTTTTTGGAATTTTTCTTTTTCTGATTTGTTTTTATGCTTCTTCAATATTAAAACAATTTCGAGATGGAAGTGAGTTAACTAATAACTAAATAAATAAAAAAAGTTAATCAAACTAAAACTAAAATGTGAAAAATAAAAACAAGTGTGTGATAAAAGTGAGTGATATGTAACTAAATGAGAGAAAATAATCGAGGGATGGAAAATCCACCCTCAATTTACACAAATTAATCTATCATGCACTATTTTAGTTTCATAAATTTCCAAAATATTCACTTAATTCAAAAGCTAATTCTTATTACACTAATGAATTAATTTAATAATCTTTTAGAAAAGTAAGTTTAATCCCACAAGCACTACTCTAATTGAATTAATATCAATTAAATGAATCACCCGCTAGGATCGATTCATCAAACTAATTTTAATTAGACAAAATAAAAACAAGAGTAGATGAAAATTATACTAACATTTAAATCAAGTGATAAGTCTATCTCTAGTTTGGATCAAATGATCAAATGATAATACAAATTCCAATCCTTTCTCAAGGATGATTTTTCATTTCTCTATGTGAAAATAAGTAGGAATTAAATTACTAATCAAAGGAAACTAACAAAATTAGAATTGGCAATTAAATCAAATTGGATTCATGAGGGTTTCAATTCATCCCTTGAATGAGATGATTAGCCCTCCATAATCATCATCCAATAAAAATTAAAATCAAATAAAAGCATAAAATGAAAATTAGAGAGGAGTAATCAAACCAAAATTGCCTTTGCATTAATTCTTCAATTCTTCCATCATCTCAAATTAATTACAAACACTCAATTTATTGAATTTTCTCTCTAATCTAAAAAAATAAAAAATAAAAATAAACTACTAAAAAAATGGTGTTTCTCTATCTAATTCTATCTCTAGCCTAACTCCCCTTCCAAAATGGTCTTCATCTTCTTTAAATAGTAGGCATGGAGCTAAGCGTAAATTGGGTAGGGATTAAATGGACATGAGGGGTGTGAGGCTAAGTTGGGGCAAAATAGGGAAATGCACAACTTTCCATGGGTTGTGTGAGGTCATGTGGATGAGGGGTGAGGGAATAAAATCAGATTTGGTTAAAAGAGTGTTTGGTGGAATTTTTGGAATTGGGGTTAAAAGAGGTGTGATTTAAACATGTGGGTTTATTTTATTTTTGGTTTTGGATTTTGACTATTTTGGAACTTGGCAGGTGGATAAAATAAATCGTGGGTTCAGCTTATGGAGAAATGAGAAATGGATGTGGGAAGTGGGTCAATCCGGTATGGGGCGGTTTGGGTTGTCGGAGTTTGTTGGTGGTTTGGTGTTGGTTTGCCACGGGTTAAAGAGGTAAGTCCGACCGAAGTGAGCAAGTCTGGCGAGCTATGGGCTCCGGTAGCGGGTTTAATCGCCAATGGGTATGGTTGAGTTCATGGGTCGCATCAGAGTTGGGTGCTGCTTTGGGAGATGGGTTACGGGGTATGGAGTATTAGGGTCGTGGGTTGGACAGGATGGGGGGCGGATAGGGTCGGCGTTGGAGGTTTCTGATTTTAAGGTTTGCCAAGGTTATGTGGGTTCGGGTAGGAGAGATCGCGGGTTGCGATTTCGGATGACGGATAGAGGTCATCGGCCTGCTGGGATGACAGCAGGCGAGGTCGAGCAGGGGGGTCAGGCCGCCGGCGGGTATGGGATTTGGTGGGTTATCGGGTTTGGGGCACAGACAAGGGTAGTTCCATCCGGGTTCAGGAGAGGTTACAGGTTGATGGTGGTAAGATTTTTGTTGTGGGTAAGGTTTGTTAATGGATGTATGAGAGAGAGGGGGGAAGATGACGATGAATAGTGGTGGGGTGTGGATTTGCTGTGGGTAAGTGTAGGTGAATAAGGTGGCGATGAGAAATTTGTTTGTGTGTAGGATAGTGTGTAGGTAACTGGGTGTGAATGGGTTTATGTGTGTGTTTAGTTTGTGCCCTAAAAAAATAAAATAAAAATAAATAAAAATTTAACTAAACTAAAAAAATAAAAATGACACGACACGACACGAAACACTCTAATAACTCTAAAAAAAACTAAACACAACTAAAGGAAAAACTATAAAAATGAAAACTAATAAAATAAATAAATAAAATGAAATAATAATAAACTAACTAAAAACTAAGAAAATAAAAGAAAATATAAAAAATAATACACCGCCCGCTAAAAATTAAAATATAAAAATCCTAAAAATATATACATGACTTAATAAAATAAAATAATAAAATAAATCCTAAAAATAAAATAAAATAAAATAAAATGGGACAAATTAAACACACACGGTTTGGGAAAGGTTTAGGTAGGTTTAAGGTAGGCTAGGGTACGGGACAAGGTCTAATTAGCTCCATAATCCGTATAATTGCCTTGAAATACGTGTTTGAACACCGCAACGTGCATTCGACCTACAAAATAGACAATAACGCGCATAAGACCCAAATTGTCGAGAATTAGCAACTAAAATCCGTCTATTCGGGATATAAAATGTACACTTTTGGGTGCTTATCATTGCTCGCAAAGCACCCCCTCGCTGGCTTGGCTACCTTTGCCTTGATCATAATTTTGTACTTGCTCATTTATCATTGCTTTGCTCTTGTCTTGGGCTTTCTCGCCCATTGTTTCTCTATTTGACTTATCTTGCTAATTTGGACTTGCTCGCCAAATATTGCTTTGCCCTTATTTTGGGCCTACTCATGAATTGGGTCTGCTTTCCCATTGTTGCTTATTCTCATTTAGGACCTGCTCGCCCACTGATAATCTATTTGGGCTTTGGGCCTGATTGCACCAACTCAACTTTAATGAGGGGATTGGATAAGTACCCCAATACAATTGGCAACATGTTGAAGTGTTAAACTGACATTACATGGGAGGCAACTTCTTAAATCAAGTGAATTTATTGGGAGGATATATATTTATTATTTACATTAATTTTCTAGCTAATTAAGCGGATAATGATCCAATAAAACCTTACCACGACATTTCCAATAAAGATCTCTTTTCTAAACGTAAATTGTTTTGTAAGTTGTCCTATTTCCTTCCATAATAACACATAGATATCAATATATCAATTATGTGAACACGAGTCCTAAAAAATATTGGTGCCTTTTGTCTAAAAAAAATGCCTATTTATAGGACTTTCGACATCCTTTTGGGATCCACAATTCCATATTCTATTTGTTGCATCTTTACCAAAATTTCATATATGTACCCCTTTTCATACTAACTAACCACTTTTATTTCTATTATTAATATAAACTGGAAATGTAATCTCGACGAATACTTCTATTTCTCACTAAAAATTAATACCAAATTCAAACTAGCGACTTCTTTACCATTAAATGAGGAGTTGGTGTTATGAATAGAGTTTGTTTACATCCGACAACATTTGAATGTATTTAGTCAATCTTGACATCCTATAATTATTATAGAAATGACATTGAATGTTTTGCCTTTTATATATTTTGTTACTTTAAAATTTAAATTCCTAGTTTTGATCTCCCATCAATAATTTATTTATTTTTAGATGTTATTTTATTCTCAAAATATAGAATACTTTGACAAATGTCACCCACTTCTTTATCAAGTTCGTCAAAGACCCAGCTGTCTTCAAGAAATCCTAGATAAACCGATGATAGTAGCCTAGAAATCCTAGAAAACTACGACCTCTAGACATGTCGAGGGTTATGCTCACTCCATCATTGTCAACACCTTACTTAGGTCCAATGGATCCTTGTACTTGTCATAATGTGGCCCAAGAACTGTGGCTCTCTCAACCACAATCCACACTTCTTGAACTTATCATAAAGCTGATGGTATCGTAGAATCTGTAAGACTATTCACAAGTGCTAGGTATGCTTGTCTTCCATTCGAGAATAAATCAGAATAACATTTATGAAGACGATGAAAAACTGATCCAAGAACTCCCTGAAGATTGGATTTATCATGTCCATATAAATGGTCAGTGCATTACTTATCCCAAATGTCATAATCATAAACTCATACAACCCATATCTCATCAGAAACTCTATCTTTAGGATATCCTTCTCCCTTATCCTCATCTGATGGTACCCCGACCTCGAATTAAACTTTGGAAAATATGAAGCACCCCTCAACTGCTCGAACAAGTCATCAATACGGGATAGCGAATACTTCTTCTGCATGGTGACCTTTTCAACTCTCAATAATCAATACAAAGTCTCAACAATCCATCCTTGTTATTTAAAATAAGGACTGGAACTCCCCAAGGTAAAGTACTCCTCTGAATAAACACTTAAACAAGAAAATATTTAATCTAGTTTTTTAACTCTCTCACTTCCAACGAAGCCATATGGTATGGTGCTCGGGCTATAGACCGAGTACCCAGATCCATGTTAATCACAAAATCAATCTCCTTACTCAATGGTAACCCTAAAATCTCCTGGAACATCTTTGAAAACTCATGAACAACCGAATTAGAGTCCAAAACAATAGTAAGTCCCTGAGAGGTGTTCTCCTTAATGTAATGTATATGTGTGCTCGACCCTCTCTCCAGGAATGAATTTGAAACTTAGTCATCTCTTGCCTCGGAATGGAAAAGATGATGCGCCTACTAAAAAAATACATATATGGTACGTATAGAACTAATCCATCTATAGGATAACTTCGTGTAACACCCCGTATTTTTGTGCATTTAATATTAAATTAATTCGGGAATTTTAAATTACTTGTGTGTTGTAATTTTAATTGAATTAATTATGACAATATATATTTAAATATTAATCGGGGAGTGAATGGTTAATATTTAGGGAAATTTATTTACTAAGTGAACAGTAATAAGTTAATTATGTCATTTCGGGTATTAATGACGGGGTATACACTTATCTCAGCTGGGAGTCGGTATAGACTAAATTGGGTGTGAGATAAGATTTTTATAAATTAATTCGGACACCAATTCTAAGTGCGCGTTTGAGTCCGGATGGGTCGAGATAGTCAGAAAAGAGTACCCGGGGGTAGTAATTGGATCTCAGGGCATTTTTAGGCATAATCGGGCCCACACGGGGTGATTTGGGCTATTTTAATTTAGCCCATTAGGCTAAAAACGGGATTTGTGTTTTTAAAACTAAACCTAAGAAAAGGAAAATCAGCAGCCAATACAATTTCAACCTAGGGTTTGAGAGGGAGATTGGGGAAAAATGATCAAAAGCCAAATTGGTGATTTTGGAGCAAAATCAAGGGGGCTACGACAACGGATCAAACCCTACGAACGATTTCAGGCAAGTGGTTAACTGTTTTTACTCCTAAAGCATGATATCCAATTCATATTTTAGTGATGTGTATACTAAAATTCATTTTGGGGATAAATGGGTACAAAAAGGGGGTTTTGTTAATGGAACCATTGAATGGAATTTAAGGAAAGAATTAGTTGTGATATATAATTCTGAGTATGATTATCTGGTTTGAATGAGAAAAATCGGAATATAAAAGGATGAAATTTGAATTTGAAATTGGGATTGGGATTGTACCCTAGAAATTTTGTGTTCTTGAGTGGGTCAAGATTCATCGTGTTAATGATGTTAAAAGGTTTAGATGATATTTTTAGTTCATAAGTAATGATATAAGATGATTAACATGCTGATTTGAGGTTGGTTTTTGAGGAAAAGAAACCTTAAAGCTCGTTAATGGTGGAAATTTTCGTGGGGAAGAAGAGCTGTCATGAAGGGATCGATCGATCGGGGGCCATCGATCGATCGACGATGGGAAATTTTGGGCAGTTCGGTCAGGTTGTTTATAATGAGGGTTTTATTTAAGTTTTAATTCCCTTAATTTTATTTAGTGAGAAATTTATATGGGACACATATTTCCTTAACAATTATAGGGTGACATAATTGGGTTTAGGAGGGTGTGAACGGTATGTCAGGAGATGAACGAATTTGGAGAAATAATTCAATTATAGATATTGGGCCGAGGAATGATATTCGGGTATTGTAATTGGGTGACACTACATTATTAAAGGAATTTAGGCGAAATATTTAATTATGGACCAAGTGGGTGACCAAGTGGGTGAGTCCGGGTGTGATAACAATTATAGGTAAAAATAATTGGGGAAATTATGAAAATAAATGTGTGACACATTGTAGGTGAAAATGTGAGAATGAAATTATGAGATGTAGAATGGATCGAGCGAGCGGGTCCGGGGATATTGGTTGAGTGGTATCAAAGTAGTAAATTAATTATTGAGAGAAAGTAATTAATTTGGAGTCGAAACATAGACTCGGAAAATATTAAGTTACGGGCCAAGTAAGTGAGTCCGGGGATAATGGCTGGGTGACACCAAGTTATTAAATTAATAAATGTGATAATTAATTTAATTAGAGTCGGATTGTAGATTCGGGTAGGATTAAATTAATAAATGTGATAATTAATTTAATTAGAGTCGGATTGTAGACTCGGGTAGGATTAAATTAATAAATGTGATAATTAATTTAATTAGAGTCGGATTGTAGACTTAGGTAGGATTAAATTAATAAATGTGATATTTAATTTAATTAGAGTCGGATTGTGGACTCGGGTAGGATTAAATTAATAAATGTGATAATTAATTTAATTAGAGTCAGATTATAGACTCGAGGAGGATTAAATTAATAGGTGTGTCAATCAATTCAATTAGAGTCGGGCGATAGACTCGGGGAGGTATTAAATTAATAAGTGTGTTAATTAATTTAATTGAAGTCAGACCATAGACTCGGGGAAAGTATTATATAAATTAAGGTGTGAGTTAAATATATTAGAGTCGGACCGTAGACTCGGGAAGATGATAAATTATTAAGTGAGAAAATTAATTACGTTGAGTCGGGCCACAGACTCAGGAAATTACAGGCAGTGTACGGAACTTGGAGTACACGGTAAAGCCGGGATTTATATTATATATATATGGTGTCGTGATAGTATATATATATATATATATATATATATATATATATATATATACGTGTATTTATTGTGTGTGATACTAAATATCAGTGATTAGATATTTATTTAATTTATATACTCTAATGCTATCAAGGGAGGTTGCGCGATGTGGGTGAATCCCTTAGCTTGAGGAGTAGGGCGAGTATATCCCCAGGTCATAGCGTCCGGTATATATGGGTGAGGGATTTATCTCACTTTCAGGGAAGGAATATGACTGCCTCCACTTCGTTTATATTTTTTGGTCCAAGTTGGTGAGCGATTCCAACTTGGGGAAACTAGGTTTTGTGAGCACACCTAGTGAGATGGCATTTTAGAGGGAATCATCCGTTGAGGGTATACTCGGAAGGATGGATACACGTATGATATATGTGTAGATGGTAGTAAAGGTACGTATAATATGGTAGCAAATATTATATGTAGGTGATAATACAGTGTGTGATGTATTTACTTTATATAACTCGGGTTACAGTTATATGCTGTTAATTAATGAGAAATTAATTAAGTAATCATTTGTGGGAATAATACAGAGTGTGTCGTATTAAATTTATATAACTTGTGTTACGGTTATATGTTATTCATTAAAAAGGAATTAATTATGTTAATCGTGAAATAACTTATAATTCAGGAAATCATTATACTCGGGTTAGAGTAGTAGGGCAAGGGAAGGTTATACGAGGACTAGTTGAATGGGGTAGCACAACTAGGTGGGGTTAAGGTAACCGAAAGGTGTTCACAATAGTGTAGGGGTGAGAATGTCCACAAGGGAGTGCGACACTAACTTAAATATGAAGTGCATTCATGCATTTTAAATTACTGCAGTTAATTTACTTGCTAAATATTTTCAAAATGTTTTGGGTTCTAACCCTTGCTATAAAAATATTTTTAAAACCTTTTAGGTGTCCAGCCATAGGGAAACCAGGATTGATATTCCATTCCAGGGACACGGAGCTGCGGCATATGTGGATGCTAGCAGGAGTTTGGACTAGACGCATCATTCATTCATTCCTAGAGTAGGAATCACTCATCAGTTCCAGTTTTATTTAGGGCATGTCTCCCAGGCTTTCAGTTCAGTTTTCAGATTTGTTTTATTCTGATGTTGAATATTGTATTGGATTATTTCACTTTGGAGGCCGATGGTTTATTCGGCAAGTTGTGTAACAATTTATTCAGTTGAGTTCTATTCAGTTGTGTGAATGGTTTAATTTATTTCCGCAGGTACTGTTTTGTGTAATTAAAAAGTTAAAATTTGGCACCAGCTTTTGGAATACCAGGTGGTTAGTAAGTTTTAAAAAGTTTTCGACAGTGATGCTAAGGATGATCCAACTTAGATTCCTGCTTTAATTTGGTATAGGACTGATCACCCGGTATTTTATTAGGCGGGGTGTCACACTTCGTACTTGGAGACATCTAAAATAAGAAAATTGGATACAAATCGAAGTCTCCCACTGTCCACGCATATCCCCCACATATAAAATGAATAGAAGAACGTCAACCTAATAGGAGAATCAAAATGCAATAAGATATTCGATGCTAAATCTACCATTCCCTAAGGTTTAGCAAAGGGTATACTAAAAAATTAATGCAATGCACCAATATAAAAAAAATGCTTCCCACATTCCATAGGAAACATGCCCTCAACTACGTGCGTTGGTGCCTATACATCCTTGGGTGCAATGTGGTACACGCGCTTGTATTGCAATGTCCGCTAGCGTCGCAACTAATGTTTTCCATATGGTTCTTAGTAACCATGCTATCATAACTGCTCCTGAGTTCCCTGGTTACCTTTAGGGTACCTCTAAGCTATGTGTCCACCCATACCACAAGTAAAGCAATTGTTGTGAAACTGACGCTTATCCTGCTACTGCCCTTGATGGCCCTGATGGCCTCGATGGCATTGTTGACCTTTAGCTTGTTGTCTTTGGCATTAATGGACTTCTGAGACTTGTTCCCTTAGCCCTGATGGCCTTATCGGTTATGATCATTGTAACTCTTGTGCTTCTTATGAGGTTGATCTCTTGAGTGAGTTCCCTTAGGTTGTCAGGGACGGACCCTATGTACTACTTTTATGTTTATTTCACTACCGGATAGATGAGTCCCCATTGTACCTCTTCCCGCCCTTCCATTTTTTAAAATCCCGATGGTACTAGTAGTGAAGCAATACAATGTTCACCACTTGTGTATAAATGGTAAAAGTCGAGTTCCCAAAAAGCATGTGTGATAGGCCAACACAAACAAAATATAAATTCTCCATCTTCTTATCATCGGTGTATACATCCTCTAGACTAAATTAGGAAGGCTATTAAACTCCTCATATTTCGCAATAGTTTGGCTCCCTTGCGTATGACTCAAAAACATTCTCTTCTTTCAAACCTTGAGGGTTGGCAGAAAGTATTGGCTATCGAATTTAACCCATAACTTAAAGATGGTTATCGAGCTCCTCTGCTTTATCCTGGTGACAAACTCCCACCACTGTAAATCCTCCCCTACTAATTTAGAGTTTGACAATATCAGAATTTGGACCTTAGTGCATTTTATCATCCTCAAGTGAATCTATATGTCCTTCTTCCACTGATGCTCATAAAAAATATATGTACTTCCAAAAAATTGAATTGGGTTGTCTTTAGCAAAACCCCCACTCGTTCTCTCCCAAGTAGTAATATGTGGTTGGGTGGGCACTACCACTTGTGGCTATGGTGGTGGGTTCATATTAACCTACAATAATATGACGACCACCCTAGTTGTGAATACCCGAGTAATCATAGCTACCAAGTCTATCGTAGTTGCTGCTGGTGGTATCTGCTGAGCATCCCTATTTGCATCCCAATTTGTAGTTTGTCGCCCTCTCTTGCCTCGTGTGTTTTCCAAATGAAAGCAAATAAATATTAGCATTAGCCAATGCTTCACATAAGAATAAAATGGTTCGTAAATATAGACTCTAACGATAACAAAGAACTCAACGAAGAATGTAAAGGGAATACCAAGGAACCTAAGAGACTAAAACTTGGGATGATCTAATCCAAACTATAACAGACCCTTTTTTTTCTCACATACTGGTTGGTCATTCCAATATCGAGAAGATTGGATGCATAAATCAATTTACATAATTCTCAACACCAATACAAAGTTAAAGTGAATTTAAATAAATCAACAGTATGCGATAATGAAATGATAAATTAAATATTGCAATAACTAAATGTCTCTAATCAACCAACATGCTAAAATCAAAATAGTCTCAATACTCCAAATAAATACAACTCCAAAAATAAAACTAGGACCACAATCTTGGCATGAATGATACCAAAAGTCTCTATCACTAGGCTAGTAAATTCATAACAAGTACTATGATGCAATAAGGATGTAGCTAACTACACAAGTAAGACTAAACCCAATACTAACCTACACACATGCCACCTGTAAAGTAGGATACACACAATATCATAGTATAATACATTAAGTGATATATAGTTCATTCAAATAACTGTCCATGACTAAATAAAATATCTCTTTTTATAATTCTTAAATAAATCACATGAAGGAACTACCTTCAGGGACCTCTTCATGCTTTAATCAGTAAATTCGTAGATTCCTCCACCTAAAATATTTAAAGCTTGTGCACAAATCATAATGAGGGATTATGACACAAATCACACCAACAAGTAGTCCTATACCAAAACTCATCTGATGCATCATGTCATTCACATCTCACATCGCGAAATATATACCGATTGAAGTATGATCAAAATATAATAACCTCCACAAAGTCCTGCGTCAACAGTCGGGAGTGCAGTACATGGTCATAACCATTTAAACAACCCTCACCGATAGACTTTCCACTAGTTAACGTGGTATGTTCACAAAACAAGTAGTTTATTCCTTACCGCCGCTGCCTGCTTAAGACTAAAATCTAGTAGTGAGACTTCTATTCTACCGCTCTATCTAGTAAGACCTCTAAAGCTATGTTTGGCATAATCCATAGTTAGGCTCAACTTTACTGAAGAAGAAGAAGAAGAAGAAGAAGAAGAAGAAGAAGAAGAAGAAGAAGAAGAAGAAGAAGAAGAGAAGAAGAAGAAGAAGAAGAAGAAGAAGAAGAAGAAGAAGAAGAAGAGAAGAAGAAGAAGAAGGTGCAGAGTCTCAACTACCACACAACTACTATAACACTAGCAATCCACGACTAGATTAGTTGAGTAACTAGACTTAGACTCTCTATGATATCAATCACTAAACTAGCATTCCTTTAGCTCTAGCCATAAATCTGATTCGGGGAACATATAAATAGTTCCACGCAATGACATTTGAGCTGATAAGTGAAATGTTAAATCAAAACTTTCATTTTCCTTTATCAAATGACACGTTACAGGATGTAGAAGGCAAATGTAAGGGGAAGACTCTTTGATCAGGTAGTTCCTCTACCTTGTCATCAGCCATCTTAGGTGCAGTTGTCTAATCAAACTAATTACTCTATTGGTTCCCTTATTCTTGTCATAGTATTAGCAGTTAGACCCTAAACTAGCTCTTATTATTTCATTCAAGTTGCATGACCCTATCAAGGATGAAATAGAAATAAAAACATTCCATTTTGTGGTCCAATATCCAAGTTGCATCAATCAAATCAGTTTATGAAGGGAAATTCGTTGAATAAATAAAATATTCCTCCCTAATACCCTTGTGTAATAGGGATTGAACCTCAAATTTGTCTAAATCTTCATGGAAGAAGAAGAAGAAGCAGTTCACGAGCCACTACTTATGTGGATCCCACCAAATTATTAAACCTGGCAGTTGCTCGCTCTTTGATCAGTGAATCACCAGCCACTAGATCGATGAAGAATCTCTCTAATTATTCAATATAATCCTTCCTCCCAAATAAGAAAAAGAATTCCAATTCAAAAAGATGGAAATATTGAACAAATACGGATTCAAGTCAAGTACAGGAAGGCAAACTCACTCGACTAAAGGGAGAAGAAGGCCCCTCACCCCAAAAGATCCAGGAGAAATACATTATATACTTGCTTGCACCCCTTATACTTCCTTATACATATTGAGATAGAAGATGATGTTGGTATCATACTCATACATGGGTGCTAATAACGTATTATTATGGTATGGCATCATAAGGTATTCCTCAAGCAATGAGGAGAAAAGGCTAAGAAGCTTCTCATATCTTGTTTCATCTTTGGTCAATCGGTGATAGATTGGCATGAAGAATCCTCAACTCTGGTTCTCTACCATAGTTTAACATCACCTATAATATAGATGGAAGTAATTCTCACTTAATCCGATTCCGGTATATGAGCCAGTCTGAAATAATGTTAGACATTGAACACGAAGTTCTCTACTTCCTTGGCACTCCGAGCACCATTGAAGGCCTTATGCTCAGGGTTCAATATATATATATATATATAGAGAGAGAGAGAGAGAGAGAGAGAGGATATCATATAACTCTCGTGTTTACCCAAAACATCCCAGCCCTGAAACGTCATATTGTCCAATAATTAGTGATTCATTGATTCTCAACCGTAATTAAAATTCTTCCTCATTTTCCTTATAGTTTAAAACTCATAAAACATAATTAATATTGAGCATATCAGTCCTCTATGAATTAAATATGCCACTAATCCAATCAACCCCTTCACTACCCCATTCATGCCTGAATCCTGGACCGAATCAATCCAACCTGGACCCAAATCAATCCGATAGGTATGTGATCATCCTCTTCCTCTATAGTTTTGTAAAAATATCGAAAAATCCACAGAAATCTAAACTAAGCTTCAATACCCCCTTCAAACGTCAACATCCAACCCCAAAATTACATAATTATGATCCTAGTTCATTTCTGAAAGGTTTAACATCATTCAAAACTTGATTAAAGGATCAACTCTTCAAATCTCCAAATTAAACCTAGTTTCTATAACACCCGTATTTTTAATGATTGCTTATATTTGGACTAATTGTGTGAATTAATTCAGGATTAATTAAATTAATTCGGGATAATTAATCCGGGATAATAAATATTAATTTGCGAGATAAGGATTAATTTTGTTTATATTGAATATTACTTAATGAACGAGTAATAGTGAATGAGTAATAATAATGATATAAAAAGATTATAATTGTCGTGAGTGAAAAATACGGCAGTTACGATAATTGTAGTCGGGACGCACATGTTAGTCGTGTCGGGACATAATTTGAGAAACAAAATGTAACTTTATTTTTGGTATTTCAGATGGTCATTTAGAGTGCGTCAAAGTGTCTGAAAGGGTTGATATAGTCAGAAACTTGTACTCGAGGGTTAATTTTGGGCCCCAGGGCACTTTTAGGCTAAACCGGCACCCCGAAGGGGTATTTTGGTCTTTTGGAATTTGGGAGGAACTAAACCTACGAAAATTTTCTAAGTGTATATCAATGTTAGGTTAATTCCATTAGGTTTAGAATCTACAAAACTCACAGAGGCATTTAAAGGAAGAAGGAGAGACACCCCACAAGGCTAGAACCACCAATGTTTCACCTTTTGCACCACAAACACCACCGGAGCGTAGATCGGGGGAAGGGGAACGTAACCACACCATCAATTCATAGAGATTCAGAACTGCACTTTGAGACAAGTATTTATCTTGCTAGTCTTTAGCATGTATTTAATTCATGTTAGAGTTAGATGAATCAATTCATAATTATGTGAAGAATTAATGTAAATTGGAAGATTTTAAACCATGTTTGGGTAGGAATCATGATAGGTTAACTCTCTTGATGCATGTAGAATGAAATTCATGAATTTATGAAGTCATAATGTGAATAAATTTTGATTAAATGGAGTTCTTGAACCAAAAAGATGAACAAGGGTTTTTATGGGCAAATCTTGAATTAAATCGATTTTAGGAGTAATCTTTGATGATTTAATGATTCTACCACATTAGAAAATGTTTATATATGTTGGTATAATGTTTGATACAATTGGTTGGGAGTTTGGTATTTACTAATGGAGTTTAGTTGTGTAAAAATGGTGTAAACCCGTAACGATGCGAGGAAGAAAAAACATACATGTAGCCAGCGAATCGATTCGGCTCCCTGGCCGAATCGATTCGGCTGTCCAGATTTTGAAAGTTTCTCCCTTTTAATTAGAATTTGCGGGAATGATTGAATTAAATTTTGAGACAACTTCTATATATTAAAGGAGTTACTTTAAGAATGCCAGTAGTCCAATATTGAGATGAGGCTTAGAACGATGGGGGGAACTTAAGGGCAAAGATTAATTAGGTACAATTGAGGAATAAAAACCTAACTCGGAGAACAATATAGTGTCATGAGAATTTGGTGGGGATGATAACCTAGGCCGGTTGGGAATGAGTGAGATGTTTACTGAATAGACTCAAGAGATAATTGGATGCCTTCCAAGTGATGGGAAACACCCGGGCTTATACATATAAGAAGTTAACGGTACGTTATAAAATACGTAGGCTATGCGAGAGTATGTAGACTATGTATAGAATATTTTATGGGATATATAATGACAAAGAAATTAATTGTATATATAGGTGATGTGAATTCCTAATGTTTGACTTATTATATGTATGACATACCTACGCTACTTGCTATCGCGGGAGGTTTCTAAAGGGGACAGTCTTATCTTGAGGAGACATCTGGGGGATTTTGACTGGTGCCTCAGAACATAGAACTTAGGGATGAGCACCACTTGTGTGAATGAGGATGTGCTCAGTCATTGGGGTGCATAGCTATGTGCGTAGCCCAAAGGCCGATGACTATTTTCACCTCCAATATATGTGATTTGTATTTCTGGTTTGAGAGAGATCCTGGACCATTAGTCCTTTAGTTGCATGTGACGTACCGGGACTTGATAGCTGAAAATGCATGCACCACAGCTCAGCCTCGGGGTGCTATATTTGTGTGCGTATATATATATATATATATATACACATATATATATATAGAGAGAGAGTGTGTGACATGTATATATACTTGTGATTTAAATCTTATGTGTGCGCTTAGTAGATGAGGAAGATAGTGATATCTAAATCAATTTACATATGTGGGAACGAAATTTGAATTGAGGAATTTATAAATGTCTAATCGGTATAGAATATCAATAGTCGTTGTATTGGGCACCAAGAGTTAGTATGTGTAGTAATATATTTAATTCGAACTAGTTTGGCGGGGTAGCATAACTAGGACGGGTTAGGAGTATACGTTAGGCGTGCACACTAGTGGATGGGTGAGGACCTCAAATGAGAACCGTAAACCTAACATGTATTTAATATCTGCTAATTATGCAATTTAAATACTTGCTGAATTTTTAAATATTTTTACTCAAACTCTGTGCCATTTTCCCAAACCTGTTTTTTGTAAAAACCATTTTTAGGTGCGCAGCCACAGGGAGGCCCAACTTAGGAGTTTATTTATATTTCTCGTTGTTGTGGACACTTGCAGGTTCTATTTGTTAGACACCTCTACTTCCTTGCAGATCTGAGGCACTCATTATTTTATTTTAGTCGAGCATGTTCCCCGTCTTCCATTAGTAGTTGTTTTAGAGACATTGTACTCTTTTATTTTTTGTTGTTGATTTAGAATTTTAAATATGGATTGTTGTATTGGTATTTCAGATCGAGGTTTTTACCTCCGTCATATCCTGTTGGATTTAGTTATTTTTCCTTATTTGTGATGTTGATTCATTTAGAATGGTGAATGTGATATTTAAATTATTTAATTGTTTATATATCATTGCATGTTAATGATAAAGATAAAATTTAACATCATCTTTTCAAATACTAGGTGGTTAGTAAATATTAAAAAGTTTTTCGATGGTGATGCTAAGAGAACCAATCTGGATTCTGTTTTAATGTAATAAAGGACTGATCAACTGTATTTATTTAAGCGGGGTGTCACAGATGGTATTAGAGCATCAAGTTCTAGTATATTTAGGATTTGTGCAACTTATTGCGTTTCAGCGTAGCCTTCTTTGATGTAGAGTCCTATTATTAGGATTGTCGTATTCTTTATTACGCATTTACGGCTTCAACTATTTTAATTCGTATTGAATTGTGGACTGATAGAAAATTCTTTCTCCTTTAAAATGCCTCCTCGACGCGCCACACGAGCCACCCCAAAGGCACAGCCAGAGCCTCAACCAACCCCATCTTAGGGTTCTCTGAATGCCGCATAGGTCGCATCCATAGTCGCTCAGGCAGTTAATGTTGCATTGGCCACAGTTACACAACAGGCCCCACCCCAGGCACAGGTAGCGGCACCAGATCAGATGCAGGCGTTACCTTCTTCTTGGGAGCGAGTCAGAGATGCCTTCCAGAAGTCACATCCTCCCGATTTCTAGGGGAGTTCAGACATAGTGCTTGCGAGCCAATGGAAGAAGGGCATCTAGAGTCACCTGAGGATGTACTAGTGTACCGATATTCAGAGGCAGATCCTAGCTACTTTTAAGCTAATCGGGGCGGCACTATAGTGTTGGGAGTCTGTTACCACCACTGAGGAGAGGGATAACATGACGATATAGGAGTTTTGGGAGAGGTTTGATCGCAAATATTTCCCGTCCACCATCCAGACAGAGATGAGGCGAAAACTTCTAGATCTCACCCAGGAGGGTAGGAATGTTGCTAAGTATGAGGAGGATTTTACAAGGTTAGCGAACTTTATCCCAGATGAGGTGCCTACCTAGGAGAAGAAAATATAGTTGTTTACAGATGGCCTCACTTGGAGGATCCAACAGTACCTGCTGGGTAATCGTCGCTGAAGACCTACACGGAAGTACTAAATACGGGTCAATTACATTGCCATGACCACCGCTTCCATGTTAAGGGGAGCAAGCGAGTAGGAGAGTCCAGCTAGCACGGCAAGACTAGGGGTAGTAGCGACAGTGGGGTACATCCGACACAGAGTCAGCAAAGGCAGGGTAAGCAGTGTCCCCACCAGGGGGATTCTGCTAAAAGGTTCCGTTCTAACGATTATCGACAGGGACAGGGTGGTTATAAGAGGGTACACCAGGGCCATCAAGATAATCAAGGCTAGTCGGGTCAAGAGCGAGTTCATCAGGGACAGCAGGGCTAGGGTAGGGGCAGTAATGATCAGCAGGATCGAGGCCAGCAGGGCTAGAGGGGAGGTAATTTCACAGGTCGATATTTCATTTGTCGCAGGATTGGACACAAGCGACAGGATTGCCCTGATGAGGGCCGTGAACAGCAGCAGCTGGGAGGCCGCCCCACCTCCCTCCCAGCACCAGCACCAGTACTAGCCTTACCTGCAGCCCCAGCAGCCCCACCTTAACAGGGGCGGTTACAGTATGGGCGCGTGTATCATATCCACCAGGCTGCAGCACCACAGGATCCACCCGCTGTTGAGGGTACATTTCTCATTCATGGCATTTTTAGGCGCATTTATTTGACACTGGGGCTTCGCACTCATTCATAGAGACTAGGTTTGCACGAGCCCCAGGATTGTTAGACACGATCGATAGTATAGTTACAAGTGTAGATTTGTCGATGGGCAATGGGACACTTATATTATTTATTTATCGGGGGTGAGTATAGACATTGCGAGAGTGATTTTCACTGCCTACATGCTTGTGTTCGACATGGCAGAGTATGACGCTATTATAGGCATGGATTGGCCAGCAACTCATAGAGCTATGATTGACTATTATGGTAGGAGTATTTTTTTTGCTATATCGAGCCAATAGATGTTTTTGATAATGATGCCTCGTCCTGAGGGAGGCTCCTCCACCCACATATACTACATAGAGGAGAAAACCTCTCAGGAGGTAGTGATCTCACTTGATCTGATTCTGGTTGATTGTGAGTTTGATGATTTGTTCTAGGAGATACCGAGATTGCCACATAGTAAGAAGATTGAGTTCATCATTGACTTAGAGTCGAGCACTCGACCAATAGCATGTACACCTTATCGTATGGCTCCTATAGATATGAGGGAGTTACGGGATCAGATCGAGCAAATTTTAGGATAGGGGTTCATACGGCATAGTACATCTCTATGAGGTTCCCTTGTTTTGATTGTAAAGAAGAGAGATGGGACATTGTGATTGTGTGTTGACTACCGAGGACTAAATAAAGTCATGATACGGAATAAGTATATGTTGCCCCGGATCGATGACTTATTTGATCAATTGAGAGGAGTTTCCTACTTCTCGAAGATAGACTTGAGATCCGGGTATCATTTGTTGCGTATTAGGGAGCAGGATGTGTCTAAGACTGCCTTCTTGACGAGATATAGGTCCTACAAGTTTAGGGTTATGCCGTTTGGGCTAACTAATTCACCGACCATTTTTATTGACTTGATGAACAGGGTGTTCAAAGAGTTCTTAGATCAGTTTGTTATCGTATTCATTGATGACATTTTGATTTATTCTAGGACCGAGGAGGAGCATGCCAAGCATTTATGTCGGGTATTACAGACACTATGTGAGCATCAGCTATATGCAAAGTTTGAAAAATGTGGGTTCAGGTGGGGTGAAGTGCAATTTTTGGGACATATCGTTTCGGAGAGGGGGATATCATTGGACCTAAGTAAGGCATTAGCGGTAAGGGAGTTGGGACATCCCATGACACTGACGGAGGTACGTAGTTTCTTGGGATTGGTGGGATATTACATGCGATTTATTCTAGGGTTTTCAAAGATTACGGGTTCTATGACTAACTTGACTCGGAAAGGAGTGTCGTTCATTTAGGATGATGCTTGTCAGTCGGCTTTCGATGAGCTGAAGGATAGGTTAACTTTAGTACCAGTTCTCTTTCTACCCGAGCCAGGAGTGGAGTACCCAGTTTACATTGATGCATCCCTACAGGGACTTGGGGGAGTACTTCAGTAGGAGAATTAGGCTATAGCTTTTGTTTCTCGCAAGCTTAAGACTCACGAGAGGAATTACCCCACCCACGACTTGGAGTTAGCTGCAGTCATGTTTGCCCTTAGAATTTGGAGACATTACCTATTGGAGGAGAAATTTTACCTGTTCACAGATCGCAAGCCACTACAGTATTTATTCACTCAGAGAGAGATGAATATGTATTAGCGCAGGTGGCTTGAATTTGTGAATGACTATCAGTTGAAAATCCAGTATCACCTGAGGAAGGCCAATGTGGTGGTCGATGCTTTGAGCTGTAGACCAGTGAGAGAGGTGGCTGAGGTGTGGAAAGAAAAATGGAAGGATCTTGGTCATCAGGATGCAGTTGTCAGATCATTCATGTCAGTTATGACCGTTACACCCCAGATTGTCATGAGGGAGGTACAGGCACTGGCGATGGATCCATTTTGTCAGGAGAGGATTAGGAAGATTTTAACTGGGGGAGCTGAATTATACTCCATTAGTTCAGAGGGAGGTTTGAAAATTAACAGGAGGTTGATAGTTCCTGAGGGGGAGGACTTACAAAATGCTGTGAAGGCAGAGGCACACGTGTCCCGATTTTCACTACAGCCTGGAGGGGATAAGATGTAAGAATACATGAGATGACAATACTAGTGGAGTAGGATGAATAGAGACATCACTGAGTTCGTCTCGAGGTGTAACACCTGTCAGTTAGTTAAGGTGGACCACCATAGACCAGCAGGAGTCCTACAGCCGTTGGATATTTCTATGTGAAAATAGGATTGCATTTCCATGGACTTTATTACCGGGTAACCAACTTCATAGAGGGGTCATGATTCCATATGGGTGATAGTGGATCATTTAACCAAGGTGGCTCACTTCCTGCCACTTCGGACTGATTATACTACGGGAAATTACTCCCAGATTTTTATTACTGAGATAGTGAGATTGCATGGGGTGCCATTAGACATTGTGTCCGATAGGGACAAGATTTTTGTATCTCGATTTTGGGAGAGTTTCCAAGAGGCTATGGGTATCGAGTTAAAATTGAGTACATCTTACCACTCGTAAATGGATGGGCGGACGGAGAGGACTAATCAGATGTTGGAAGATATGTTACGGATGTGTATCCTCGATTTTATGGGAGGTTGGGAGTAGTATCTTCCACTGGTGGAGTTCGCCTATAATAACTCCTACCAATTTATGATTGGCATGGCCCCATTCGATGCACTGTACGGTAGACCTTGTCGTTCGCCATCTTATTGGTTAAAGGTGGGATACAACAAGCTACTCGGGCAAGAGTTGATCCAGGATATTTTAGACATGATAGAGATGATTTGGAGTCCTATACGGATAGCTCAGGACATACGGAAGAGTTATGCCAATGCTAAGCTATCCTTTCTGGAATTTGATGTAGGGGATCAGGTGCTACTGCGTGTATCCTCTATGAATGGGATAATGGGATTTTGGAAGAAGGGAAAATTGGTGCCAAGTTAAGTTAGGCCATTTTCTATCATCGAGCGGATTGGTCCAGTGGCGTATAAACTCGAATTATGGGAGCACTTGCACCGTATTCATAATCTATTCCATATTTCTTCGTTACGGCGATACCTACGCGATGAGTTGGCATACACTCATATTGCATTGGAGGAGATAGACTTACAGCCTGATATTTCGTACGAGGAGAGACTAATCGCTATCTTAGACCATACCGAGAGGAGATTGAGGTCGAAGGTAGTGCCACTTGTACGTGTTCAATGGGGGCATCATAATGCCGATGAGTCTACTTGGGAGCGAGAGGATGAGATGGGCGAGAGATACCCAGAGTTGTTCATACCAGGTATTTTTTTTTTTCAAATTTCGGAACGAAATTCCGTTATAAGAGGGGAGTATGTAACATTTTGTATTTTTAAATATTTTTTATATTTGGACTAATTTGTGAATTAATTTGGGATTAATTAAATTAATTTGGGATAATTAATCCGGGATAAAAAATATTAATTAGCGAGATAAAGATTAATATTTATTTATATTAAATATTACTTAGTGAATGAGTAATAATAATGATATGAAAATATTATAATTATCGTGAGTTAAAAATACGACAGTTATAATAATTATAGTCGGGACCCATGTGTCAGCCATGTCGGGACATAATTTGAGAAATAAAATGTAACTTTATTTTTTATATTTCATATGGTCATTTTGAGTGCGCCAAAGTGTCCGAAAGTGTTGAGATAGTCAGAAAAGTGTACCAGAGGGTTTATTTTGGGTCTCGGGGCACTTTTAGGCCAAATCGGCACCCCGGAGGGTTATTTTGGTCTTTCGCAATTTGGGGGAGAACTAAACCTACGAAATTTTCTAAGTCTATATCAATGTTAGGTTAAGTCCATTAGGTTTATAATCTACAAAACTCACAGAGGCCGTTAGAGGAAGACGGAGAGATACCCCCAAGGCTAGAACCACCATTATTGCACCTTTTGCACCACAAACACCAACAGAAAGTAGATCGGGGGAAGAGGAACGCAACCACACCATCAATTCACAGAGATTCAGACTTGCACTTTAAGGAAAGTATTTATCTTGCTAATCTTGAGCATGTATTTAATTCATGTTAGAGTTAGATGAATCAATTCATGATTATGTAATGAATTAATGCAAATTGGAAGAGTTTAAACCATGTTTAGGGTAGGAATCATGATAGGTTAACTCTCTTGATGATATATAATGAAATTCACAATTTATGAAGTCATAATGTGAAAATTCTGGATTTAAATGAAGGTCTTGAACCAAAAAGATAAACTAGGGTTCTTATGGGCAAATCTTGAATTAATTCGATTTTAAGAGTAATCATTTATTATTTAATGATTCTACCACGTTAGAAATTGTTTATATATATTGATATAACATTTGATACGATTGGTTGGGAGTTTGGGTTTGACTAATAGAGTTTAGTTGTGTAAAAATGGTGCAAACTCGTAACTGTGCGAGGAAGAAGAAGCAGACCTGCAGTCGGCAAATCGATTCGGCTACCCAGATTTTAAAAGTTTTCTCCCTTTTTCATTAGAATTCGCGAAGAATGATTGAATTAACTTTTGAGACGACTTCTATATATCAAAAGAGTTACTTTAAGAATGTCAGTAGGCCAATATTGGGATAAGGCTTAGACCCAGGGGGAACTTAATTAAGGGCAAAGATTAATTAGGTACAAATAAGGAACAAAAGCCTAACTTGAAGAATAATATAGTGTCATAGGAATTCGGCGGGGATGATAACCTAGGCCAGTAAGGAATGAGTGATATGTCTACTGAATAGACTCAAGAGATAATTGGATGCCTTCCAAGTGATGGGAAACGCCCGGGCTTATACAAATAAGAAGTTAACGGTATGTTAAAAATATATAGGCTATACGAAAGTATGTAGACTATGTATAGAATATTTTATGGGATACAAAATGACAAAGAAATTAGTTGTATATACATAGGTGATGTGAATACCTAATGTGTGACTTATTATGTGTATGACATACCTACGCTGCTTTCTATCGCGGGAGGTTTCGAAAGGGTACAGTCTTATCTTGAGGAGCCATCTTGGGGAATTTTGACTAGTGCCTCCGAAAATAGGACTTAGGGATGAGCACCACTTGTGTGAATGAGGGTGTTACCAGTCATTTGGGTGCGTAGATATGTGCGTAGCCCAAAAGCCTAGGACTATGTTCGCATCCAATATTTGTGATTTGTATTTCTGGTCCAAGAGATATCCAGCACCATTAGTCCCTTAGTTGTACGTGACGTACCGGGACTTGATAGCAAAGTATGCATGCATCGCAGCTCAGCCTCAGGGTGTTATGTATATATATATATATATATATATATATATATATATATATATATATATATATGTATATATATATAGAGAGAGAGAGAGAGAGAGAGTGAGTGACATGTATATATATATTTGTGATTTAAATCTTATGTATGTGCTTAGTAGATGAGGAAGATAGTGATATCTAAATTAATTTACATATGTGGGAACCAAATCTGAATTGAGGAATTTATAAATGTCTAATCGGTATAGAATATCAATAGTTGTTGTTTTGGGTAGTACAGATGAGCACCAAAAGTTAGTAGGTATGGTAATATATTTAATTCAAACTAGTTAGGCGGGTAGCATAACTAGGACGGGTTAGGAGTATGCGTCAGGTGTGCACACTAATGGAGGGGTGAGGACGTCAAGTGAGAACCGTAAACCTAACATGTATTTAATATCTGTTAATTGTGCATTTTAAATACATGCTCAATTTTTAAATGTTTTTACTCGGGCTCTGACACGTTTTCCGAAATCTTTTTTTGTAAAAACCATTTTTAGGTGACCAGCCATAGGGAGGCCCAGCTTAGGAGTTTATTTTTATTTGTCATTGCTGCAGTTGCAGTGGAAAATTCCAGGTCCTAGTTGTTAGATGCCTCCATTTTCTTGAAGATCTGATGCACTCATTGTTTTATTTCAGTCAGGCATGTTGCCCATCTTCTATTAGTAGTTGTTTCAGAGACATTGTACTCTTTTATTTTCAGTTGTGGATTTAGAATTTTAATTATGGATTATTGTATTGGTATTTCAGACCGAGGTGTTTACCTCCATCATATCATATTGGATTTAGTTATTTTTCCTTATTTGTGATGTTGATTCATTTAGAATAGTGAATGTGACACTTAAATGATTTAATTGTTGATATATCATTGCTTGTTAATGATAAAGATAAAATTTGACATCAGCTTTTCAAATACTAGGTGGCTAGTAAATATTAAAAAGTTTTTCGACTGTCATGCTTAGAATGAACCAATCTGGATATTCAGTTTTTAATTTAATAAAGGCATGTTCACCTCGTATTTAATTAAGCGGGGTGTCAGAGTTTCTTCTTTTACATTCGTTGAAGTAAAATAAGGGAACAGCTATTCGCGCTCCAGAGAAATCAGGAGGTGCTCCAACTTTATTCCAAAATTTTAAAAATGACCGATGTATCCTTGCCCTTATTCCTTTTATCATTTGTTCATTATCTTTCTCTCTAAATTAATATTTCTCCTTTAAATCTAAAACAAACTTACTCATCTTTGCTTTTAAATAACAGTTTTAATAAAAAAAATCTTTTGGATAATTTTTATTTTATTTTTAGAAAATTTATTTATTTATTTTAAAATAAATTAAAATTATAATATTTAATATTTAATTCACCTTATTTATAAGATTAACAAAAAGCTTATTGATGTTAGTCCCACATCGTGTTTGGTGAAAAATAAAATTTCGTGGTGTATCATATTTTAATTGGGATGTGTTCGTGTATTATTAAAAATATATATTTTGTGTGTCACGTATTACAACGCGTCGAATCACGTTTTACCTATGTCATAATTTTAACACATAAGTCAACATATCGTTCATAATGTGTTAAAATCACGAGTCAAAATTTGAACACAAACACGACAGGACAAGAGTCATATCATAGTTTTAATGAGTGCACGACATAACACGGGGTTTAATTATAGCACCAACACAAAACGACGCAAGTAATGATTTTAATTGGATCATGTTAGTTAAAAAAAAATAAGATTTCATGTCGTGTCGTGTCACTTTTGTTATAATTAAATAATTAAATATTTTTTAAAATAAATATAATCTTTTTATAAATATAAATTGTTTTGTTAAAAAAACCATTTTTTTAATTAAGAAAGACTCTTTTGTTAAAAAAAACGTTTTAATATAAAAAAGTGTTACTTTAGAAAAATATTTAAACCGTATATTTTATTCGAAAATACTACTAATTTTTCATTAAAATTTTGAAAACTAAATTTAAATATCTATGTATATTTAAATATTTTTGTTAAATATAAAATATATTTCGTGTCGTATAGTTCTCTTGTTAAAATTACGGATAGTGTATTTTAATTTAATAATTAAATAAAGTTTGAGCATAGAAAAAAAATTCTCACTTTGTGCAATAATTATTGGCAACTTACTCATCAATTGATGTACACTTTACTATTCACTCATTTTTTATACCCAACACAAATGCAATATAATTACAAGGTTACACGAAATGACATGATATAAAATTTTATTTTTTTTATCAAATGCAGACGCGACCCAAATAAAGGGACACGACAAAACACAATCTTATTTTTATAATCAAACCCGAATACGATTCAATTAAAATACGACACGACACATCACGGCACATTTTTTAACTAACACGACACGACATGAAGCAATAAACCTTTTTAAACTAGTGTTGAAATAAAGTCTAGTGATATTTTGCATGCTAGGTCATGTCGTAAATATTTAAAATTTATTTTTCAAAATTTTAATGAAATTTAGTATTATTTTCTAATAAAATATACAGTTTAAATGTTTTTTTAAAAGTAACACTTTTTTATATTAAAACGTTTTTTTAACAAAAGTGTCTTTTTAATAAAAAAAATGTTTTTTAACAAAACAGTTTATATTTATAAAAAAAACAGTTTATAGTAAATTTTTTTATGTGTTTTAAGTTTATAGTAAATTTTACTTTTTATTTATAAGTATAATTTTGAGGTAAGAAAAATATTTATTCTTTTGTATGAGAGAGAAGGATGGAAGGATTGATAATAAGTGTATAAAAGTCTTTTATTTATATTTGAAAAGAAAATGGAGTGTGAGAGAACTTTGTGGAGTGTGTATAGCCATACCCTAAAATAAACATGCGATTTCAAATATAAATATAAAATTAACCTGAGTAATTGATTAATGCCCACAAATATGTCCGAAGAATTAGTTCTAACCACATAATCATTATTTAAAATGAATCACCTAAGAATGCTTCGGAACCAAAGAAAAATTAAGTAACAAGAAACTATAAACAAATTACATATGATACGGTGATAAAGCAAGAGACTTATCCTGAATAGTACTAATGGTTGATATCTACTCGTTTCTCCTTGTTCTTCTTCTCCAAAATTATCCTTAATCCCTCCCAAATGTTTAAGGTTGCTAAGGATTTTTTTTTGTTTGTGAGGTGTTTAACTAATGAGGGTTAATATCCTTTAAAAGTTCTTAAATCCGCAGGTCTCTATTAGGCCTAATTTTGGGCCTCCAAATGAGCCCAAAATATTAAAAAAATTAGACTAAAGGTATACCTTCACCCCGGCCCAAATTAAAGCAATAAAAATACACTTCTAGGCCTCTAGTTCAAATGATAGTATGTGATAACTCACAGTAGTACCTCACCATGTAAAATAAAATACAATGTTGGGCCCCAAATTTTAAATTTTACAAAAAGTAATTTCTTTTTATAGATGCAGAATAAAGCTGGTTCAAATAAACACACACAAACACTAAATTTTAATTTCTTTCAAATTAAAATTAAACAAGTTCAAAGTGAAATTAAGTTAGATAACAAATACATTTTTCACTTAAACCAATTTAACCCAAGTCCTAGAAATTTGCCTAAGTCATATTTTCAATATTACCAAAAAATGCCAAACCAATTTTAACAAATTAAATGATTACTTGAATTAAATTAACATATGCCCAAATTTAAATTAGCACCAATTTAAGTAAGTAGTGATTTAAACCAAATTTTATCTTTTTACCTAAGCATGCATCTAAGGTGAATTTTGCAAAAGATAAAATGAACAAATAAATCACTACGCCGCGATGTACGAGGAAAAACCCACAATGGGAAAAAACCTCTGACGGCCCTAGCCTTAAGTCCACTAAGTATTGTTTTACAATTACAAGATAGATGACTTACTTCCTCGACTCGACTCTTTTTAAACCTTGACGCGTCTTCTTATAAACACCTCCGCCTAGTCGAGAACCCCGGAACTCCACCGAAACCTTGGAACTCACCAATGAGACTTTAGGAACACGGTCAACCACACATGGTGCCTTTCACCATGTGAGAATGCCGCAGTAAAATAACGAAACTTCTTCTTTGAGGGATGTAGAATTAAACCCAAAAAAACTCTTCAACTTGGTAGAGTAAACCCGGTGCCAAACACTCCAAGCAAGATATTTATATGGAAACTTAGAATAAACAATATGGGTGTAAACCAAAAGTGTTTTAGGGTGATTTTCTTGGAAAGCAAAACACTTAAACCATGAACCTTTTCATAGAAAAGTCAAACTCTCAAAACTCTCTCTAGGAGATGGAAGAATATGAAAAGGTTGGTTCCCGCACTAGATAAGTCTGTCAAAAGTTAGTGGGGAAAAGTAGTGGGAAAAGTGAAAAAACTGTCAAAAAACTGCCAAAATACCTGTTCCCGCCAAATCTCGTTCGAACGAGATTTTTGTTCGAACGAAGTCTCGTTCGAACGACCCTTCTGATGAAGTTCCAGTGGATAAAATGTAAAGTATTTAGTAAACTCTTCAGAATTCTCGTTCGAACAGCATTCTCGTTCGAACGACAATTCAAACGATATTACAATGGCCAAAAAGGGAAATCGTCGGAAAACCTCATTTGAACGAAATTCTCATTCGAACGACAATTTCGAACGAAAATCCAGAAGGCCTAAAAATTTTGATTTTAGCCCAGAAACTTTATTTTAAAGTATTAAAGAAACCTTTTGAAAATAAACATTAGTTTAAACAAAAATTACACCCAATTAAAATTTGTTCCAAGCTCCTATATAAATATGTAATGCATCCACACCTTAGGAGTAAAAGGAACACAGGTTGTTGATGTATAAATGAGGTACAACAAACTCGGTATTTGATGAAGCTTTAATCTTGGCCTCTACATCTTCAACTAACACGTCATAGGCTTGAATGGATAAACTTGAACTCTATCCTATTACTCAAATGTTTTTGTCCGGAATTAAACCAACACAACATTAAGACTCAATCGGAGACTTGTGTCCTTACAAATTTCCCCCTTTGGCTATTCCGGGACAAAAACCAACAAAAAATCCTGAAGGGTCATCAAGCTCTACTAGACTCAAACATATCCCACCCAAAATTAAAAGTACATAGCTTGACTCAAAAACCAAGGATCAATGTCTTTGCCCACGATGAAAGTTTCCATTTAGAATAATTCCTGTACACTTAAGCAACCTATCAAACGCATAGGGAATTTCAAGAATATTAAATGCTTGTAAAATAAATAAATACTCCCCCTAAATTAATTCTCCCCTTTATCAACTGTGATCTACCTAAGAAGGTCGCGACTCCATTTCTCCCCCTATCATTCTCCCCCTTTTTGTTCAGGAATAGACAAAGGATAAGAGTAATTTAAAAAAATGATGCATAAGGTGATAAGAACATGAAAGCATATAGGCAACAAAAGTATAACTAATCCATATAAAGAATAAAAGATACCAACTAAAAGTCAAGAAAATGGTACCAATATGATACATAAAGTATTAAGCATGTGAAATCAACAAAATATGCAACTAGATAGATACCAATCATGAAGTGGAAGCATAAATGGACTAGCAAGCAAGGCAAAGACAAATAGAATACCTCGTATATGAGTACAGAATAAATATCATTAAAGCATACGCACATATACTAGGTATAAACACCACACATGACACAAAATAAAATAAGCTTTTCACACTCGTATGGCAAAAATGTGTCATATGGGAATGAAAGTGTTGGGGTGTGAACTAGAAATAATTAAATTTAAACACAATCACTTAAAACATGTTCACGGAGTTCTCATTTGATTGCAAACTTTATCACATTTGAATATTACCTCATGTGACAATATAAATTGAACTCAATGAACAAACATACACAATGCATACAAGCCTAGAGTTTTGATGATTCTACAAACCAATAGAGTCATGACATTGAAAGTACGACTAGGATAAATGGACATTATGAAAACCATTGATATACCATCCAATCTCCGTCAATAAGCATATATATTTTTTAATGAATATATTAAATAAAAATAGACCTTGGCAATTATTTTTCTTTTTAATGCCATATTTTATTTATAGGCCTTTGGACCACGTATTTATTTTAGGTCCAAGCAAATGGTGGCTTACTCGCAAAGGATTATTTTTCCTTTCGGAGCCCTTCCCCGTGCACATTTATATATATTATTTTTATATCTCACACAAATCTCACGTGCAATGGATTGTAACATGCACTAGTCCTCCTAGGTCACATAACATGTAGATGACAAGATTGGTAGGAGAACACCTCACAAAGCTCAAATATACATATGAATTTATAGTTTCAAGTGATCTCGTGCATGTGTGAATTGAGGCATATAAAAATAGAATCCATTATATCAACACAAAGTTCAACTACTCCATGTAAGCATGGTAAAGAACATTATAAGGATTGACAATCTAAACCAAAAGTTCTAACCAGATGGAAGAGAAAAAGAAGGGATTCAAACACAAATATATGCCACATAGAGTGTGTCAAACTAAAATACAAAAAAAAAAATCTTTTTGAGTTTTTGAAATTTTTGAACCAAATAACAAAAATATTTACTCCAAAAGACAAACAAAAATCATTTGAATTTTTCATTAAGCCTAAATTATAAAAAGATGAAACACAAATGATAAACAAAATCTTTTTGTATTTTTCATTTAACGCAAATCAAAAGAAATATAATACAAAAGATACACAACAATCATAATTCTAGCATGTGATAAAGCATGAAGTATATACTAGAATAATGATTACAGAAGCATACAATTAGCATGATAATTTAGCATGAAGTACAAAAGCTAAAGTATGCAACTACTAACACATTCAACCTTTAGATTTTGCAAGTGAGGAAGCATGTGAAAGAAAATGAGAATTAAAAATCCTTACTTGTAAAGCTACCAAGTCGGATCTCCTAACCCAAACTAATGACGAATGACTATCTCGGGGTGTATGAATCTTGGCTACCTCGGTTGCCTTACGTTGGGATTTTCTAGGACCTCGTTTAAGATCAAAACAAAATTTCCTAAGATGACCTTTTCGACCATAATGTGAGCACCTAAAGACTCGACGAAAAGACTTACCTAAGGAATGATCTCTAAAGGCTTTTCTAGGTGATTCTCCTAAAACATTAGTTTTGGATTTATGAGTTAATTCATTACAAGTATCGAACCCTAAACCACAAGTGTCCTTTTTTATTTGGACCGTGCCTAAGATTTTATCTAGTTTTTCGAAACGACACTCTAAATCAAATTTGACTTTACCAGATTCTATTAATTTATTTTTTAATTCTAAAATGTTAGACTCTAATAAAATATTACGCTCTTCAAACACGAGAAGCTCTTTTTTCATTGATTCTCTCGCCTTCTATATATTCAAGCTTCTTTCAAAGTGTCCTCCCGCGTGTCCTAAGGTCTTCCACCAACACACTATCATCAATCTTGACACGCTCTCTTAAACTCACTTCTAACTTCAAATTAATTCTTTTTAATTTAATAGATTCTTCATAAATTTCTTGAAAAGCATTTTGAAGTTCACTCACATCAACCTCATCATTTTCATTCTCTCTCTCTTCTTCACTCTCACAACTATCAAAAATAAGGGAATCATAAACTTTGACCTCGAAAGTGTCATGTGTTAAAATTTCATCAATAGAGGAGTGCTCACTATCACTCACATGACTAGCCATAAAATCCACAAAATTGGGCTTAGTGGGGGAATCGGGTCCCTCTTCATTATCACTATCACTAAGCGTTGCATTAAAAGAAATTGGTTTCCTACCCTCTCTCCTTAGTTTAATGGGGCACACAAAAGCCCTATGGCCATAACCTTCATAACCAAAACACCTATTTTACTCGTCCCTAGTTAAATTTTCTTTAGGAGTTTTAGGGATCTTTTCAACTTTGTCATGCTTAGAAGTTTCAAATTTCTTAAAATCATTTTTAAATTTATCTTTGTTAAATTTAAGAAATTTTTAAAACTTCCTAGCAAACATAGCCATATTTTCCGAGTCACTCTCACTTTCACACTCTACTACTTATTTTTCCTCCTTTCGGGCTTTCAGAGAAACGCTCTTTTCTACTTTCTTTTCAGTTTTGGAGGGAAACATGTCTAGTTCATAGGTTCGTAAATCACCTACGAGCTCTTCTAATTTCGTAGAGGCTAAAGAGGGTAAATAATTTAACAAGGTCACCTTGGGGATAAATCTATCGGGTAAGGACCTTAAAATTTTCTTTACTACTAGGTTGTCGGGTATTTTCTCTCCCAAATTAAAAGATGAATTAACAATATCGGAAAGTCTAGCATAAAATTCATCAAAAGTTTCTTTTTCATTCATTTTGATGTTTTCAAATTGAGTAGTGAGGTTTTGGATTTTCGAAGCTTTTACGACACTAGTTCCTTCATGAGTGAGTTGTAAAATATCCCAAGCTTCTTTAGAGGTTTCACACGTCATAATGCAATGGAATTCATCCGGTGTGACTGCGCTAAACAAGGCATTTAAACCACGGGAATTAAAGTCTGCAAGTTTAAATTCATTCTCACTCCATCTCTCGGTAGGTTTGGGAACACGCTCATTATCTACTAAATGTGTAGGTGGGGACCACCCGTTAACAATAGACAACCAAACCCTCTCGTCGATATATTTTAGTGCCGATTTCATCCGCGCTTACCAATACGCGTAGTTAGAACCATCAAAAATAGGAAATTTTGAGAATGGAGAAAATTCCATTTTAGTCAAAAATATTTAAAAGGATTTTAAATGCAATAATTTAGCGATCCCGCTCTGATACCACTTGTTGGACCCCAAATTTCAAATTTTACGAAAAGTAATTTCCTTTTATAGATGCGGAATAAATATGGTTAAAATAAACACACACAGACACTAAATTTTAATTTCTTTCAAATTAAAATTAAGCAAGTTCAAAGTGAAATTACTTTAGACAGCAAACACATTTTTCACTTAAACCAATTTAACCCCTGTCCTAGAAATTTGCCTAAGTCATATTTTCAATATTACCAAAAAAGGCCAAACCATTTTTAACAAATTAAATGATGACTTGAATTAAATTAACATATACCCAAATTTAAATTAGCACCAATTTAAGTAAGTAGTGATTTAAACCAAATTTTATCTTTTTACCTAAGCATGCATATAAGGTGAATTTTGCAAAAGATAAAATGAACAAATAAAACACTACGCCGCGATGTACAAGGAAAAACCCACAACGGGAAAATATCTCAGACGACCCTAGCCTTAAGTCCACTAAGTATGGTTTTACGATTAGAAGACAGATGACTTACTTCATCGGCTCGACTCCTTTCAAGCCTTGACGCGTCTTCTTGTAAACACCTCCGCCTAGTCGACAATCCGGAACTCCACCGGAACCTTGAAATTCACCAATGAGACTTTAGGAACACCGTCAACCACACATGGTGCCTTTCATCATGTGAGAATGCCGCAGCAAAACAAAGAGACTTATTCTTTGAGGGATGTAGAAGTAAACCCAAACAAACTCTTCAACTTGGTAGAGTAAACCTGGTGCCAAACACTCCAAGCAAGATATTTATATGGAAACTTGGAATAAACAATATGGGTGTAAACCAAAAATATTTTAGGGTGATTTTCTTGGAAAGAAAAATACTTAAACCGTGAACCTTTTCATAGAAAAGCTAAACTCTCAAAACTCTCTCTAGGAGATGGAAGAATATGAAAAAGTTACTTTGAAAAAGTTGGTTCCCGCACTAGATAAGTCTGTCAAAAGTTAGTGGGGAAAAGTAGTGGGAAAAGTGGGAAAACAATCAAAAAACTGCCAAAATACCTGTTCCCGCCAAATCTCGTTCGAACGAGATTTTTATTTGAACGAAGTCTCGTTCGAACGACCCTTCTAACGAAGTTCCAGTGGATAAAATGTAAAGTCATTAGTAAACTCGTCAGAATTTTCGTTCGAACGGCATTCTCATTCGAAAGACAATTCGAACGATATTCCAGTGGCCATACAGGGAACTCATTGGAAAACCTCGTTCGAACAACAATTTCGAACGAAAATCTAAGGCCTAAAAATTTGATTTCAGCCTAGAAACTTTATTTTAAAGTATTAAAGAAACCTTCTGAAAATAAACATTAGTTTAAACAAAAATTACACCCAATTAAAATTTGTTCCAATCTCCTATATAAATATGTAATGCATTCATACCTTAGGAGTAAATGGAACACATGTTGTTGACATAGAAACGAGGCACAACAAACTCGGCATTTGATGAAGTTTTAATCTTGGTCGCTACGTCTTCAACTAACACGTCATAGGCTTGAATGGATAAACTTGAACTCTATCCTATGACTCAAATGTTTTTGTCCGGAATTAAGCCAACACAACATTAAAACTCAATCGAAGACTTGTGTACTTACACACACGGTTACTTATTTTATGTGTAACTGCATATAATCCAATCTCACTAAATTAATTACACCGATTAATTAAATAACACGTGTGGAACAAGTACATCACGTAACATGGAAATTTTAGTCATCATCCAAATTATGCATTTTTTTATTTCCAATTCACATAAGTAATAGTTATTCCACTTTATTAACTTATTTCCATAATTAATAATTGAATAAATAAAAATAGTGTTCTCGCCGGGAAAACGAGTGTTTAGTTTTCGGCACCAATCGGTGGATACTATGGTTGATAGGTTACTCACTTAGCAACCGGTTCCACCAAACCAATAGGCCATCCAAGACGTCATCGTCTGTGGTCTCACCGCTCAACAACATCACATGAATGAAACGTTGGAAAAAGCATAGAACCGTAACATTGCCCTTAGTATAGAATCAAAACAACAGTTTTGGGATGGTCCCTTTGAGGACCACCTCAGCCTCCAACAACGTGCCCAGTTGGAGGTGACCTTAACTAATCTCAAAGGATACGTGGGTAGGTTTATGGTGGTGGGGCCTTGTAACAAACTTGTATTTTTCATGTACTGGTTGGCCATTCCTATACTCCAAAACTAGGGCGCGTTAATCAATGTATATCATTCTCAATTTAAACATATAAATAAAAGACAATAAGTGAACTTAAATCCATCCACAACATGTAATAAACTAAAATGATAAATAAAACTGAAGTAAATAATATCTCAACATCCAATAATAATAAGCTCAAATAGTATAAACTCTGAAATAACAAATTGAAAATAAAAAACTGAGACTCGAGGTCTATATAACCTCTTAATAAAATACTAAATTAAAATTGAAAGAAGCAGCAACCTAAGCAAAGAATCAACTTAACATAAGTTTGAGTGAAAGTGGAGCTACAAGTCTGAATCTCCTCATCTATGTGGATCATGTTTATGGATGCCTGAAAATAGTTGTATATGATTTGGGTCAACACTCTAAAGTTGCAAGAAATATATTTGTTATCAACAGTAATAATCATGTGACTCATTTATAATAACATGCCACCCCTTCGAAATTCTCGTGCAATAAATACCTCATCCCTCGCCTAAGTGAAATACTACGAGCATGTCCCAACCCAATTAATAAACTATATTAAAAGTATCAATCTCTATAATAATAATTTATTAATCATCATAATATAAAATAGGGATGTAACTACCTACACGTGTGAGAAAACAATCCAAATACTAGCCCTTGCAATGTCACCACAAACTAAGGTACACACAATCTCATAATAACAATACACAAATGTGACATTGGGTATATTTTAATTAAGCGTCTCTCACTGGATTAAAATATCTCTTTTATAGTTCTCAAGTATATCACAGGAAGGAAACTACCTTAGGAGACCATCTCGTGCTTCCATCGATAAATCCATAGGCGTCCCTCACCAAACAAAGTTAAATAAACACAAAAATAGTAACAAGGAGATCAATATGTAGTAACACCATAAACAAGTCCCATACCCAAACATGTTTGATGGTTAGAGTCTCTCTGTATTCTCTCTCCGTGAAAGGTGACCATCATGAATGTATGATCAAACATAATGACCTCAACAATGGCCTACGTTAACACCCAAGTGTGCGGTACACTTCCACAAGCTTTTAAGTAACTCGATTGATAGATTCCCCACAAGTAACAGTATGTTCACTCATATCAAGATACATATAGATATCACCGTATATATATATAACAATGGAGTGTCATATCACTCTTGCGTATACCCCTAATTGTCCCATTCCCCAAGGAATATTATTATTAATTAAATTCTTAGTCGATCTCTAACCTTACATGAAGTCAACATATCAAGTCTATCGATTTATTCACCAATAAACCTAACATTATACAATTTAACAATTATCTCTCAAGTTAATATAAATCTCGATACTCGAATCAACTAAGGAAACTTCGCAACTCATCCATATGGATGCACATTATCCTGCTATAAGGCCCAAATCGATTCTCCCACATGCCAAATTGATCAATTCATGGAAGTGGCCCAATTTGTCCCAAAAATCTGAAGCTGAAGACCGCAACCACCGTAAAGCCTAATCTAAGCTCCAAAACTACCCTAAACCTTATCCTAACCCATAAACGTAAATGATAGATCTCTCAATTTGCTTCCAATGGATTTTACATGAATCATGAAATATTATCAGTTCAATTCTAACAATCTCCAAATCAAACCAAGTTTTAATCTTTAACATGCAATAGAATCATAAGGACCAATTATCTCATATCTAAATATTAAATTATCATAGGGATTCAATTAACATTCAAAATTCAATTATAAAAATTAGTAATCACACAATCATAATCCAAAATCACTCAATTAAAAGTTTCTATTTCAAAAGTTTAAGTCTTTCAAATTAGAAATAATTATCACTAATCCAAATTAACCCATTGATAAACATGACCAAGATATCAGATGGCCTTCCTAAACATGCATTCTAAATCCCATAATTTAATAGATAACATAACTTAAAAAAAAGTTACAAATTATATATGAGATAAAGTAAGATATTTCTTATTTGTAAGTATGAATGGTAAATCTCAATGCATGATCCTTGTTCCTACATCTCCCAAAGTTCCTTAGGCTTTCCCAAAGATTTAAATCTCATAGGCTTTAAAGATTTGATGTGAAATATGTGATTAATTAGGTCTAACACTCTTATTATATCTTAAATTTGTAGGTTCCTATTAGGCATATTCTTGGGCCTCCAAAGGAGCCCAAAATACTACCCATAATAGTCCAAAGCTAAGATTAAGAGTATACCTACCCTTTGGTCCCAACTTAGATCAATAAATACACATAATCGGACCTCCGTATCACTCTAGAGTCCACTCCAAATGGTAGTACCTAATAACTCACATCAATACATTGTAACGTAAAATAAAACACATATATATTTATTTTATGCGTAATCGCATTTAGTCCAACTTAAGTAATCATACCTATTAATTAGATAGAATATGCGGCACAAATAAATCACATAACATGCAAATTTAATCATGGTCTAAATATGCATTTTATTATTACTAATTCACTCAATATTTCATTCAAATTTATAAATTTATTCTCATAATTAATACTCACTAAATAAATACAAAAAATACGGGGTATTACAAACTTTCCCCTAATAAAGGAATTCAATCCTCATAATTTCTAGAAGAGTTCTGGATACCTTTCTCGCACATCATCGTCCATCTCCCATGTCGAGTCATACATGTTGTGATGCCCCCATTGGAGACGCACTAAAGGGATCACCTTGGAGCGAAGTTTCTGCACCCTTCGATCAAAAATGGCAATTCGCTTATCATCATAACTCGCGTTGAACTAAAGCTCTATCTGAGTGAGCTCAATAGGCTAATAAGATAAAGCATCTCTAAGGAACCTCCATAACATCAAGACGTTAAAAACATTATGCACCTGTTAAAATGATCTAGCAAGACTAAATGATAATCGATTCAATCCAAACAATGACATTAAATGACCCCACATATCGAGGAGCCAAATTCCCCATCTTTCCGAACTGCATCACTCCCTTCATGGTAGACACCCTAAGTAACACCTAATCTTCAATAGCAAACTCTAGGTTCCTATTATCCTCATCTGTATGAATCTTCTTTCAAATCTGGGCAATCTAAATCCTCTATCTAATCATCTCCACCTTCTTTGAGGTTTCCTAAACAAACTTGTGTTCGAGAAGCTTATTCTCCACCACCTTTAACCTAAAAGTTGGTGGATGAAAACAAGGCCTCCCATACAAAGTCTCAAATATTTAACTAATAACTATTAACATAAGAAAACTCTATCAATCAAAGTATTTCTCCTAATTACCCCTAAAGTCCAATATGCACATCCGCAACATGTCCTCCAATATTTGGTTCACCCTATCCGTATGTCCATAAGTCTGTAGGTGATACGAGGAAATCAACCTTATCTCTGTCCCTTGTTCCTGCTAGAAACTCCTCCAAAAGTTGTACATAAATGTCTTGTTCCTATTTGATACAATGTTGAGTGGTACACTATCTAGTTTCACTATCTCAACAATGAAAATTCAGGCGTACTACTTCGAAGTGAAATCCATTAGAATCGGGAAAAATTAGCCACTTTAGTCAAACGGTCCACGATTACCTATATAGAATTGTATCTCATCTATGATGTAGGCAACCCTATAATAAAGTCCCTTGTAATGCTCTTTCATTTACATAATAGAATCTCAAGAGGCTGTAGAATAATTGATGGTCTTGTAGGATCTACCTTTAACATCTGTCAAATAGTACACTTAGACACAAACATGGCGATGTCCTTATTCATTCCTGCCCACTAATATGGCGCATCATATCCCAGTACATCCTATCCCCATCGGGATGCATCACAAAATATTACCCATGCACCTCAGTCATCACTGTTTGCACTAACTCCTCATCCTTGGGAACCACTCATATATCGTTGAACTATAAACGCCTATCAAATTCTATTGAGTACGAAGATCTTCCCTTAATTAATTACTGTCTAACTCTCTCCTATAAAGAAGGGTCCCTTTCATGTTCCCTCAAAACCCGAATAATGATCTCAGGTGCGATAGTAAGAACTTTCATGAAGGCCTAAGATAAATTATCCTCGGTGCAAAGCGAACCCCAGTTCTCCTTCAAAATTTTCGAAAGTGTGATTCTCGCCTTGTGGCTCAAGGCGGCTACACTACCTTTGCCTTGCTAGGGTGATACAAAATAACAAATTGATAATCCCCGCCTATTTTGACTCATGCTTAACTCCCTATGTGTGAACAAGTATTGTAAACACTTATATTACATGAAAAGATAGAATTTATTCCCAAAAATATTGTATCTCCAAATTCGAAGAGCAAATACCACTACTTCTAACTCTAAATCATGGACGGGGTAATTCCCATTGTGAGGCTTAAGCTTTAGGGAATCATAAGATATCATCCTCTCCTCCTGCATTAATACACCTTTAGGTCCTTTTAATGACACATCAGTACACACCATGTACTATATCCCACCACGAGGTAAAGTGAGAAGCGAAGATGAAGTCAATTTGGCCTTCCAACTCATCAAAATCTTGCTGGAAAAACTCATCCCAAATGAATGGAACCCGTTCTTCATCAAGTTTATCAAAGGTCCATCTATCTTTGATAACCCCTGAATGAATGACTAAAATAGACTGCCAAGCTCAAAAAACTCTGCATCTCTATAATCGTTGTGGGTTATCCCCACTCCATTACAACTGATACCTTACTCAGGTACTTTGAGATCTCTGCCTCTAATATGATGTGACCCAAGAAATACACCTCACTCAACCAAAATCCACACTTCTCAAACTTATCATAGAGTTGATGGTCTTATAGAGCCTACACAAATGCGCAACGTTCTTCTCTGTAGTCCAAGAATAAATCAAGATGGATTAAATAACTCCCTAAACACCATGTTCATCAAGTCCATAAACACTAGCGGTGTGTTGGCTAGACCAAATGGCGTGACCATAAACTCACATGACTAATATCTTATCAAACATGCTTTCTTCGAAACATCTTGCTCCCTAATCCTAAACTGATGGTACCCTGACCTTTAATCAACCTTTGAAAAGTATGAAGAACCCCTCAACTAGTCGAACAAGTCATCGATATGGGGTAACAAATACTTTTTTCATATGGTGACCTTGTTCAACTCATGATAATCAATAATTAGTCTCAACGATCCATCCTTTTTCTTCACGAATAGGATGGGAGATCCCTAAGGCAACGTACTCCTCTGAATAAATCCCTTCCCCAAAAGCTACTGAATCTGATTTCTCGACTCCCGTCTCCAATAGAGCCATACGATAAGGTACTCGAGTTATCGATCTCATTCCCACTACTAAGTCAATCACAAAATCGATATCTCCATGAGGTTGCAACCCTAAAATCTCCTCTAACATATCAGAAATGTCACTAACAACCTATATAGAGTTAAAAGGATAATGTGAATCCTTCATAAGTCACCTCCTAAATGTAATATATATGCATGCTCGACCCTCCCTATAGGTGTGGCATCATAACTAAGCACATGTCCTGCCCTGGAATGTTGAAGACGATGGACCTATCAAAGTAACAAACACAAGCGTGATATGTAGCTAACCTACCACTACCCAGGATGAGGTTATACATATCTAAAATCAATAGTTTAGCTATAGAAGATGTCTACCAATGTCCACACTAATCCCTCTATACATGGAAAGAATAGGGGCCCCTTTACCCATAGATTAATCAACATATAAAAAATATCCATTGCTTAATCGGCCACTCCCGAAGACTAAGCAAAAGTATTACTAACAAATGATTGAGGTACACCAATATCAACCAAAATGCATCCTACATGCCCAAAAATAGGAATTATACCCTCAACCGCTTGAGCTGGTGCCTATGCCTCCCTAGGAGTGACGTGATACCAACGGTCATACTGCAATGGATGTTTCCCATGAGGTGGGTTGATGGTGTTGGAATTGCTATAAGTGTGATAACTGGTGGGGCTAGAAACTATTGACATTGCCCTTGATGTGCTTGATACCCATGTTCTCCTCTTTGATCTTCTGCACCTTGATTGTCTTGAGGGAAACTTTTAGCTACATGTCCTCCCTCAATTCAAGTGAAACAAGGGTTATAAAACTGGCGTCTAACTTGTTGCTATACATGTTAGCCGTCATGGACACGACCTTGCTATCCATGGACATGGTGGACTCTAGCCAATTGTTCTTATCAAAATTGGCCCTACTGAGACTGCTGCCCTTGGCCTTGGTGTACGTTACATTCATCAAACCCCTGGTGCTTCTTATGGTGATGCTCTCCTGACTGAGGCCCCTTAAGCTATTTATCCTCTTGAGTGCCACCCCCATTTGTCTTGCCCTGCTAGCTCGACGAATCTTCCTTAGACCTATTCTCACCCTTCATTTATGGAACTCCCTATGACCCTGGCAGTGCAGTAAAGTGGCATTCACCACTTGTGTACTATAGGAAAAAACACATTTCTCGACATAATAAGTGTGTCATGAAAGCTATTCATTATGTCGCAAAAGACATTTCGTGACATACTACCATATCCCCTATGTCACGGAATCCTTATCTCGGAATGTATTCGATGACATAAAATATCTATCGCGGAATGTACTACTATCTGCGACAAAGATACATGTCGCAGAATGTCAACATTTATAAAAATATATATTAATATTTATTTTTATATTAAATAATACCTCACTTGTTGGATGTAATGGTGTGTCGCGAAATGTCATCTATTAGGCGACATGCTATGCATGTCCCGAAATTTCATCTATTAGGCGACACAGTGCATATGTCGCGAACTGTCATCCAATAGGCAACATAGTTCGTATGTCGCAAATTGTCATCTATTAAGCAACATGCTATACATGTCACGAAATGTCATCTATTAGGCGACATATAGCATATGTCGCCAAATGTCATCTGTCATATCACTAAAAGTCATTTTTTAGAATATGATTTGATTTTCAGCAACGCCAACATTGTGTCACGAAAAGAGTTTTTTTTAATATATATAATTTCAGAAGAAGATTGCAAGATAAGTATATATAAATTTTGGCATTAATATAACCAGTATAAATGTGCATTTTTAACAATTTCGCGTTCAAACTATCACACAAAATGGTATCCAATCCAATTCTACAATTATTCGTTAAAAGACAATTTATATATGTATGTGTGTGTGTATATATATATATATATATATATATATATATATATATATATATATATATATATATAACCAGAACAAATGTTCAAAATAACACCGAATGAAAAAATAAAATAGAAACACAAGAAACTCCAGGTCATCCAATCGACTGGCCGAATGAAATTTGGTGATATCTAGTGAAATCCAACATCAATCTGTAACAAGAAATAAATAAACACATGTTAACCATAATTGGGTTACATAATATGAAAAAAAGTCTGCTTTTATCATTATCATAATTGTGCATCTTTCATGTATGTTTGATAGTCGTTTAACGCTTTTGCTCTCTAACGCTCAACTTTCAAATTCGTGTATGTCTTAGTTAATCAATTTAGAACACCTGCTAATTAAAAAAATCGACAGAGTTTTATTTCTTTATTCGTGAAATTCAACAAGTTTAACATTTGAAATAAAGTCAATGACAATAAAAAAAGCCACAACTAAAACATCAACAAATCCCATCCACTAATTTAACACAAATAAGCTGATAAATAACTCAATCGACATAAAGGTTCACCAGACTTGTGTCCAAGTTTAAAAGAAATTGTCTCACGTGGACCACACATCCTAACAATAGTCTTACGTTAGTCCTATATGTGGTGCGTGTGTGCCTCTTTTCAGGCGTTTTTGTTGTTATTTTATGTTTTCATGCTCCAAACCCCAATTCTCAAGTTTTATGCTTAGAAATTTGAATTTTAAAATGACATCTGAATGCACAAGTCCCATGACTACACAAGTTATTTTAATAAGTTAATTTAATCATGCGTGAGGTGTTTGTGCCTCTTTATGGTATGTTTGACATTCGTTTTAAATTTTTGCTCACCAACACCCAATTTTCAAATTTGCGTATGTTTTAGTTAATCAATTTAGAACACTAATTAATTTCATAAATTTTTGGTGAAGTTTTCTTTGTTTATTCATAAAATCCAAACTATTTGAAAATTAAAAAACTCAACGACAACAACAAAAGCCTCAACTAAACCATCAACAAACCCCGTCCATTGATTTATCATAATAATCTCATAAATAATTCAATAGACATAAAGGTTCTCCGGACTCGTGTCTAAATTTTAAAACAATATTCTCACATTGTTGGCACAGCCCAACAATAGTCTTACTTTAGTCCCACATGTGGTGTTTGTGCCTCTTTCCGGGAGGTTTTGTTGTTATTTTAAGTTTTCACGCTCCAACCCCTAATTCTCAAGTTTTATGCTTTGGAATTTGAATTTTTGAATGATGTTTGAATGCATGAGTCCCCTAACTACACGAGTTGTTTGTATAAGTTAATTTAATCATGTGTGAGGTAATCATTCCTATTTCTAATCCATTTTGTGGTTGTTTTGGGTTTCCCCCTTTAATGGTATGTTTTTAACCCTAAGTCTAGGTATCTGCAAATTATCATAATATTCTCAAAATAGGATTCCTGTGATGACACGAAGTGTTAGTGCCTCTTTTTGAACTGTTTGGTGGTTGCTTTTAGTTTTGGCATTTAACAACATGTTTTTAAACATAAGTCTAGGTATTTGCAAATTATCATTATATTTTGAAATCCCGTGGGGACACGGTTAGTTCCTATGAGTTACATTGGTCTCGTGCAATGTACCTTAACTTTTTCATGCCATTTGGTGGCTGTTTTGGGTTTTCTCTCTTTAATGACATACTTTTAAGTCTAAATCCATAGATTTGTAAATTATTATCATATTTCCAAATCGAGAGTTCCATTAGGAGACGGTCCGTTCCTACGAGTTATATTGGTCATGTGAGAGTTGTTTGGGCCTATTTTGGGATCGTTTGGTGGCTTCTGGGGGGTTTCCCCCTTTAATCGTAGGTTTTTAATCATAAGCCTAGATATTTGAATATTATCGTTATGTTCTCAAATCGGGAGTCTCGTGACCACACAATGAGTTCTTTCAAGTTACATTGGTCCCGTGCGAGGTGTCCGTCACTTTTTGCAGGCCATTTAGTGGATCTTTTCGGATTTCTCCCTTTAACATGTTTTTAAACCCAGATCTAGGTATTTATAAATTATCATTATATTCTCAGACCGGGAGTCCCATGAGGACACAGTTAATTCCTACGAGTTACATTTTTCCGTTTGGTAGCTATTTTTTATTTTTGCCCTTTAACAACATGTTTTTAAGCTTAAATCTAGGTATTTGTAAATTATTATGGTCTTATAAATCGATAGTTACGTGGGGGCACAATCAGTTCCTTTACGTTACATTACTACTGTTTGACGTGCTCACGCCTCTTTCTGGTCCGCTTAGTGTATATTTTGGGTTTTTGCTCTAGGTATTTCCAAATTATTGTCATGTTGTCAAAGCAAGACTCCCGTGGGGACACAGTAAGTTCCTACGAGTAACATTTGTCTCATGAGAGGTGTTCATAACTTTTTTCGATCCGTTTGGTGGTTGTTTTGGGTTTTTTCCCTTTAATGACATGTTTTTAAGCCTAAGTTTAACGGTTTGTAAATATTCATTATATTCTCAAATCGGGAGTCCCTTGAGGACACAATCAGTTCCTACGAGTTATATTGGTCCTGTGAGAAGTGTTTGTGCCTATTTTCAGGAACTTTGATGGCTTTATTGGGTTTTTGCCCTTTAACAACATGTTTTTAAGACTAAGTCTAGAGATTTACAAATTATCATCATATTCTCATACCAGGAGTCCCGTGAGGACACAGTCAGTTCCTATGAGTTACATTGGTCCCGTGCAAGGTATTCATAACTTTTTACAGGCCATTTGGTGGTTATTTTTGGTTTTCTCCCATTACCAATATATTTTTAAACACACATCTAGGTATTTGCAAATTATCATCATATTCTCAAACCAAGAGTCATGTGAGGACACATTAGCTCCTACAAGTTACGTTGGTCCTACTTGGTGGCTGTTTTGAGTTTTTTCACTTTAACGACATGTTTTTAAGCCTAAGTCTAGGTATTTGTAAGTCGGTAGTTCTATAGGGACACAGTCAGTTCCTACGAGTTACATTAGTCCCATACGACGTGTTTGTGCCTCTTTGGGGGTTATTTGGTAGCTATTTTAGGTGTTTGCCCTTTAACAGTATGTTTTTAAGACTAAGTGTAGGTATTCATAAATTATCGTAATATTCTCACACCGGGAGTCCCATGGGAACACGGTCAAATTCTTCAAATTATATTGGTTTCATGAGAGGCGTTCCCAACTTTTTTTGAGTCGTTTGGTAGTTGTTTTGGATTTTCTCCTTTTAATGGCATGTTTTTAAGCATAATGCTAAGGATTTGCAAATTATCATCATATTTTAAAAACGGGAGTCCCATGAGGACATAGTTAGTTTCTACGAGTTACATTGGTCCAGGAGAGATATTTTCACGTATTTTCGAGCCGTTTGTGGTTGTATTGGGTTTTCGAGCCTTTTGTGGTTGTATTGACTCAAGTTTGGGTATCTTAGAGGCAAAACTCAAGTTAGAGTTGGGCTGTTTTCTCTGTGAATGATTCAATTGTTTCTTAAAGTCTAATTCCATTTCCACAGTCCTAAGTTTGCTACTGAGTAACTCAGGGGTAAGGTTTTGATCATTCATTTCCTCAATAGCATACCTCTTACTGTCAAACTTTTGTGGTAATGACCTTAGAATTTTAGAGACAATTTCATTCCTATCATAAGTTATACCATTAGCATGCAACTTAGTAACTATATCAGTTAAGTTTGTGTAAAAATCATCAAAAGACTCAGAGTCAGACATAATCAAAGAGTTGTACTGCTGGATAAGCATTTGAGTTTTAGCAGCTTTAACTCTTGAGTCTCCTTCATGGGCAGTGATTAATGTGTCCCAAGCTTCCTTAGAAGTGGCACAAGATGAGATTATTTTGAACTCATACTCATTAATAGACATAAAAATGGCATTCTTGCCTTTATTATTATTTCGAGAAATGGTTTTCTCTTCTTGGGTAAATTCACTTAAGATTTTCTTTACCCTCTCATCACTTCCTTCAGTGGCTGGTTTAGTAGGATAAGTGTATCCATTTTCAATAATGTCCCAAACATCATATCCTAAAGTCCCTTGGATGAAGGCAACCATTCTTACTTTCCAGTAAGCAAAGTTATTTCCATCAAAGAGTGGAGGTCTGGACAGATTACCAAACCTTTCATTCTTCTCGTCCATAGTTAGGTTTTTCAGAAAACGATTTCAGAAACACAAGATCTTTTTAAAATAAAAGTTAACAGGGCTCTGATACCAATTGAAAAACGTCGATAATGCCGTTTAATACAAGATTAAACTGTATAAGCAACTCCGAAATGTTTGTTGGAGAAACCCTTTTCTTTTGAAAATAAAAATTATAAACAAGATGTGTTTACAAAGAAACTTATGTACGAGAGTAATTAAGATTGTGTAATCAGTTTTTAAAATTAAGGCAGTTTCAAAAATTCAGCACACTTATAGAATGAGATGAGTAGATGAAGATAATCAACACACAGTTTTTAACGTGGTAAAACCTCTCCCAACAGAGGAAACATCCACGGTGACTTCTAAGTCACAAAAACAAAAATCCACTAATAACAAATAATAGTTACAAACAATACAACATGCAAGCACACAAATCAACCTATTCTAAGTTTAGGAATATACCCCACTTGGTTCCTTCTAACTTCTCATAGATCTGATTTGTTGATGATGTTCTTCGGTTTGCTAACTTCCTTTGCTTTAGCTTCTTTACGACGACTCAATGATCTCTAATCTTATACACAACACTTCAAGTGTAGTAGTGTGTTAAGTGTTTGTGAAGTGATCCCTATTCACATGCATGAACTCACACACACTTAGATTTACAGACAGTCCTATAAAAATTACATATAAAGTCTATATGCAGTGATTTTGTTATTTTTCTTTCTTACAAAACTAAAAACCTTTTAGACCTTTAATATAACCCAGATTCCACGGAAATCTCTCTTTAAAAATCGGACAAGATCCTAATCAATCTCTTTTTGAAAACATTTGTGAGATTGAAAATCTCCAAGTGTGAATCCAACTAGGTCAGGTTAAGTTTTGTAAAAACAGAAACTATAAAACATTTTCAAAACTAAATCAGTAAAGATTTTATCAAATCAAGTAGTAAAAATGCAGATCTAGTGAAAATGTAACATGCAGAATGTAGATCTAAAGTTTCTATGAACAAGAAACAAGATCTTCAAACGAATGTTTAAGTTGTGAACAAGATCAAGGACAAAGAGGTTACTGCTTCAAACGAACAAACCACTCTCTCTCTCTCAAACAATCAAGGTTGTGTTTGGGGATAGGTTTATACGAAGGTTTGTTTCAGAGATGAAGTGTTTAGGGTTAGGGTTAGGGTTTGGCTAACTGTTTCCCTTTCTCTCTCTTCTCTCACTTCTCTCTTCTCTCTCACTTCTCTCTTATTTTTTTCTCTCAGAAAGACGAATGCCCAAAAGTCTTCTAAGGCTGAGAAGTGAAGGGTATTTATAGGGCTGAGGGAAGGTTTTGGACGTTCGAGGGAAATCAAGGGCTGAGATCAAGTCTTGCAAACTTTGACTTGATCCAAAGGTTATAAAACAGCGGTGATTAAACATGACTGTGATTGGTTCATATGGATAGCACCGGGATTAACTAAGAACACATGCAGACCCTCGATTAGGAATGATCCAACGATCAGTAATCAACCATCCAACCTTCTCACAAAAGAAACACAAATAGGTATGCCCGGAGGATGACAAGTGTTGGCTTGGGAGTGGCTCTCACACGCACGTCTAAAATAATTACAGAAGGTACCTTGAAGTCTCTAGCACTTTGAGATCCTACCCAACCAAACATTCGAGTGAGAAATGAAGTTTACAAAATAGAATACTAACCCCACAAATTATATAATCCCATTTTATTAATAAAAACATTTATTAAAAAAAATGTTTAAAAATGTTTAAAAAGGTTTAAAAATTATTTAAAAATTCCCAAAAATTATTAAAACTCCAATTCAAGGGGAATTAAACACACACTCAATTTTAAGCAATATGAACACATGTATGCACTTCTAATTGTGTGTAGTGTGATTCATTTTTTACCTTCATAGATCATTGAAGAGAATAAGAGAGATAAGATCTGAGGCTTTTTGGATTCTAGAATTAACAACCAATTTTGTCACTATTTCCAAACTAGATTAACACTTTATACAGTATAGACTTAAGCAAGTCAAAGGTATAAGGTGCTTCAATCTCCCCCTTTGGAAATATGAGACAAAATCTCCTTTGAGTTAGCTTAAAACTCGTAGGAAACCAAAAATAATAAAACCTAGTCCTATACAAAAGATACTATCTACCCATTGCCTAGAAAGTCAAAAATTACATAACTCAACTATTTACAAAATTGTACACTAGAAAAGGTGGATAATCAGTAGAAGAGATTCCTGCAAATATGCACACTAAGATCAAGCAGTTTAGATGAAATTTGAACAAAAAATTGAACTCATAGAACTCAAATTTCTCCCCCATTTTGTCTCAAATGGACAAAGGGTAAAACTTAAAGTCTTAAGAGTTTAATCAGCGCACACCATGCCTATAGAATTTCGCAAATACAAAAATCTATTATAGTCTAAAGGTTTAGTGAACATGTCTGCAAGTTGCAGATCAGTAGGCAGGTAATGAATTTCTAATTCTTTAGTTTCAACAAGTTCGCGAATAAAATGATGCCTTATTTTAATATGCTTAGTTCGCGAGTGCTGAACCGGGTTTTTAGATATATTAATGGCGCTTTGATTGTCACAATACAATTGTAATTGATCTTCTTTAATCCCATAATCACTCAACATCTGTTTTATCCATAATAATTGAGCACAGCAACTGCCTGCTGCTATATATTCGGACTCAACCGTAGATAAAGATGTGCAATTCTGTTTTTTACTACTCCAACCAACTAAATTATTGCCAACATAATAACAGGCACCTAATGTACTTTTACTATCATCAGTACAACCGGCCCAATCAGCATCAGTATACCCTATGATGGTGCTACAGGTATCCTTAGTGTACCTGAGTCCAAGATTGAGAGTGACCTTTATGTACTTTATTATACGTTTTACACTCAATAAATGGCTCTCTTTAGGGTTATTCTGGTAACGAGCACACAGACATACAGCATACATTATGTCTGGTCGAGAGGCAGTTAGATAGAGTAGGCTACCAATCATACTACGATAGAGTGTGGAATCAACTGATTTACCAGTTTCATCTTTACATAATTTAACAGTAGTACTCATAGGTGTTTTGGCAACTTTAGCATTATCTAAACCAAATTTCTTAACAAGATCTAAGTCATACTTGGTTTGAGAGACAAATAGTCCATCAGAATTCTGTTTCACTTGAAATCCTAAGAAAAGTTGTAGCTCCCCCATAAGGGACATGTGAAATTCCTTATGCATACTAGCAGAAAAGGATTTAACTTCAGATGTTGAAGTAGACCCAAAAATGATGTCGTCTACATAGACTTGGGCTATAATAATGTTTTTGTCAAAATGTTTGACAAAGAGAGTATGGTCATTTCCTCCTCTCTTAAAACCCTTATCCAACAAAAAGTTGGAAAGGCGTTCATACCAAGCTCTAGGATCTTGTTTTAAGCCATACAAAGCCTTTTTTAGACGAAAGACATGGTTAGGGTATTTAGGATCAATGAACCCTTTGGGTTGTTCTACATATGTTTCTTCGGACAGAATTCCATTGAGGAAGGCAGATTTGACGTCCATTTGATAAAGTGTAAATTTTAAGTGACACGCTATGGCGAAAAGAAGTCGAACAGATTCAAGACGAGTGACAGGGGAAAATGTCTCGCTGAAATCTATTCCTTCTATTTGAGAGTAGCCTTGAGCAACTAGTCTAGCTTTGTTTCTAAGGATTACCCCATTTTCATCAGATTTGTTCTTGAAAATCCAACGTGTTCCAATAACATTTTTATTTTGAGGCCGAGGTACAAGATACCAGACATCGTGAATGACGAATTGTAAAAGTTCTTCCTGCATCGCAGAAATCCAGTGTGTGTCATTCAATGCTTCATTAACATTTTTCGGTTCCACCAGGGAGACGAAACATGCATAATTGGCATAATTTCTTAACTGGGATCTAGTACGAACTGGCTCATTAGGATTACCGACCACGTTGTCAATGGGATGATCTTTAGAGACCCAGCCAGGTACTTCTGGACTCTCAATAGGTAATGAGTCATCTATTTCTGGTGAATCAGTTTTGAAATCATTTTCAGATTCAACCACAATAGGTGATTCGGATATCTTATTTTCGACAATAGTGTCGCTTACAATTACATTTATCGATTCCATAAGGGCCTTAGTACGCAGATTGTATATACGATAATCACGAATGTTTGGGGAGTATCCTAAAAAGATGGCTTTATCACCACGTGTCTCGAATTTAGACAGATGTTCTCTGTCTTTACAGACATAACACTGACTTTCGAAGGTTCTTAGATATTTCAGATTAGGCTTCTTACCGTACCACAACTCATAAGGAGTTTGTTTAGAGTTTTTCCTAAGGTAAACCCTATTAATGATATGACAGGCAGTTCTAATAGATTCTACCCAAAAGTATTTAGGTAGGGATTTGTCATGCAACATGACACGTGCCATCTCTTGAAGAGTTCGGTTTTTCCTTTCAGCAATGCCATTCTGCTGAGGAGTCTTAGGGGCACTAAATTTATGTTTGTAACCGTTGAAGTCACAATATTCAACTATTCCTGTGTCTATGAATTGTCCCCCTCTATCACTACGAATGCGATTGACTTGTGTGTCCTTCTCATTTTCAATTCTTATAAGAATTTTCAAAAAATTCTGAAACGTGTCAGATTTATGTTTCAAGAAGGCAACCCAAGTGAATCGTGTGAAATCATCAACCATGACAAGGATATAACTGTGTCCACAAAGACTAACAGTTCTAGAGGGACCAATAAGGTCCATATGGATGAGATCTAAAGGTCTAGAGGTGAGAATGTCTTTAACTTTTTTATGCGAAGTCTTAACTATTTTTCCTTCCTGACAATGACCACAGACAACACTTGAAATAGGTTTAATTTTAGGAATTCCTATAACAATCTCTTGATTAGACAATCTACCAAGGATATCATAACTTAAGTGACCCATACGATTATGCCAGATCTCATTGTCATCCATTCTGACAATGTTACAGGTTTCAGAACTAGTCTTGACAGTATAACAATTGTCAGGTGTTCTAAATCCTGTAATAATGCATTCACCTTTATCATTTAGAATTTTACAATTGTTCTTTGAAAAGGTGACAATATGGTCAGAGTCACAAAATTGTGATATACTTAGGAGGTTGGCTTTGAGGCCTTTAACTAATAGAACATTTTCGAGAACAGGTATTCCTTCTTCTTTTAGGGTTCCTTTACCTATGATCTGAGATGAAACTCCGTCACCAAAAACTACTTTCCCACCAGCAAATCTGGTTTTGTTTAAAAGTTTGGTTTCATCTCCTGTCATATGTTTGGAGCATCGTGAATCTAAATACCAACCAGATGAAGTGTGTTCAGCTTTTAAGGCAGTGATGACAATGTTACACTTCATTTGGGGTAAAAGATCATCTTTTCTAACCCAAATAGCTCTAGTTTTAATTTTACGCAAGTTTGTCCTCATTTGATAAAATTTTCGAGACACAACTTTTTGTCGAAAAACATTTGGAGTAGCAAACTGATTATTGTGAAAAATTTGAGCTTTTGGTTTAGGAAAGTTTCTGGGAGCCTTTCTCTTAAATGAACTCTTAGTTTTGGTCTTTCTATTTCTGTAGTTAGAGTTCTTATCAGGTTGTCTTGGAAGGACATAATTGTTACGACTTTGCCTAGAATAGTTAAAGTTCTTGTAGACAGAAGTGTTGTAAACAGGGGTGTTTAGACGCCTAGCATAACAACCTTCAAAGGAGTGACCATAAATGTCACAGTAGGAGCAATATTGATTGCTTGAGAGATGAATTTCCTTAGGAAAACTTCTAAAGATAGGTTTGACATCATTCTGTTCAGAAGTCTTATTCCTAGGCGGTATGGTCTTATAGGTAGAATCAGCCTTTCTGATCAAAGGACAGACGTATTTAGTCTTAAGTGCAGTCTCAGCCTTAGAATTACTAGACTCTCCAATGTCTTTCTGTTGTTGCTTTTGATCAAATTCCTTTATAATAAAATGAAAGTTTGGACATGTTTCAATTGGTATTTTGCCCCCAGACACAAACTTAATAGGTTCAAGATTTGTAGTCTGGGGTTTGTTCTTAGGTCAAAATCCAATACCGGTTCTATCATCAGAATTGGTCTTGGAGTCAACAACAAAGTCAGTAAAACAGTTTGAATTGTTTTCAAACTTAGAAAAATTTTTGAAAACAGTAGTTGTCTTTGTTTTTGCTTCCTCCAGTTCTAATAATGTTCCCTTGTATTTCATTTCCAGGGTTTCATTAGTTTTAGTCAAATCTTTTAATTTTTGATCAAAAGTTTCAATTTCAGATTGATGAGTCAGACACTGGTTAGTGTACTCTTCAGCATTCAACTTCACAATAAGACTTAGATCATCTAATTTCTTAGTCAGGTCTCTAACAGTCTTCTCCAATCTAGTGCCTTTTTTGAGAGTTTTAGCATACAAAGTATGGATATCAGGGAGGTCATCTGTGTCTGAGTTGCTAAGTGAAGTGTGTGTAGTGACCCCTAACGATTCAGTTTTAGTACTCACGCACCCATTTGCATCTTCATTATCGAGATCACTTTGACTCAGACACACGGAACTAGAACTAGCAACATTTTCAGACAATACAGCATCTAGGCCAGTCAATACAGTATTCACACAAGCAGGAGTTGGAGCATCATTATCACACACAGGCATATCATCATTGTAAATGATCTTAGCATAAAAAGACATGCAAGGGTCAAGTACATTAGATGTCTCAAGTTCCTCTTCATCAGAGTCACTTGAATCATTCCAAGTTTTACAGACATTGGCTCTATTGTGTGTGTTGGCTTTATTCAGATTAACTCTGCAATCATGAGCAATGTGACATAGTTTCCCACATCTAAAACATTCAATCTTTTTAAGGTCTCTAGTGGGTCTGGAATTGTTGTCCTTAGGATGTTTGTCAAGACCTCTCTCATGAGGTTTGGGATTAGACAGAGTAGGATAATTAGGCTTGCCTGTTTGTTTCGAAATTTGACAATTTTCTTAAATTGTTTAGACATCAAGGCAATCTGATTATCTAGTTTGTCTATATCGCACTCCTCATCAGAGTCAGAGTTGGTCAAATGAGACTCAAGTTTGGGTATCTTAGAGGCAAAACTCAAGTTAGAGTTGGGTTGTTTTCTCTGTGAATGATTCAATTGTTTCTTAAAGTCTAATTCCATTTCCACAGTCCTAAGTTTGCTACTGAGTAACTCAGGGGTAAGGTTTTGATCATTCATTTCCTCAATAGCATACCTCTTACTGTCAAACTTTTGTGGTAATGACCTTAGAATTTTAGAGACAATTTCATTCCTATCATAAGTTATACCATTAGCATGCAACTTAGTAACTATATCAGTTAAGTTTATGTAAAAATCATCAAAAGACTCAGAGTCAGACATAATCAAAGAGTTGTACTGTTGGATAAGCATTTGAGTTTTAACAGCTTTAACTCTTGAGTCTCCTTCATGGGCAGTGATTAATGTGTCCCAAGCTTCCTTAGAAGTGGCACAAGATGAGATTCTTTTGAACTCATACTCATTAATAGACATAAAAATGGCATTCTTGCCTTTATTATTATTTCGAGAAATGGTTTTCTCTTCTTGGGTTAATTCACTTACTATTTTCTTTACCCTCTCATCACTTCCTTCAGTGGCTGGTTTAGTAGGATAAGTGTATCCATTTTCAATAATGTCCCAAACATCATCTCCTAAAGTCCCTTGGATGAAGGCAACCATTCTTACTTTCTAGTAAGCAAAGTTATTTCCATCAAAGAGTGGAGGTCTGGACAGATTACCAAACCTTTCATTCTTCTCGTCCATAGTTAGGTTTTTCAGAAAACGATTTCAGAAACACAAGATCTTTTTAAAATAAAAGTTAACAGGGCTCTGATACCAATTGAAAAACGTCGATAATGCCGTTTAATACAAGATTAAACTGTATAAGCAACTCCGAAATGTTTGTTGGAGAAACCCTTTTCTTTTGAAAATAAAAATTATAAACAAGATGTGTTTACAAAGAAACTTATGTACGAGAGTAATTAAGATTGTGTAATCAGTTTTTAAAACTAAGGCAGTTTCAAAAATTCAGCACACTTATAGAATGAGATGAGTAGATGAAGATAATCAACACACAGTTTTTAACGTGGTAAAACCTCTCCCAACAGAGGAAACATCCACGGTGACTTCTAAGTCACAAAAACAAAAATCCACTAATAACAAATAATAGTTACAAACAATACAACATGCAAGCACACAAATCAACCTATTCTAAGTTTAGGAATATACCCCACTTGGTTCCTTCTAACTTCTCATAGATCTGATTTGTTGATGATGTTCTTCGGTTTGCTAACTTCCTTTGCTTTAGCTTCTTTACGACGACTCAATGATCTCTGATCTTATACACAACACTTCAAGTGTAGTAGTGTGTTAAGTGTTTGTGAAGTGATCCCTATTCACATGCATGAACTCACACACACTTAGATTTACAGACAGTCCTATAAAAATTACATATAAAGTCTATATGCAGTGATTTTGTTATTTTTCTTTCTTACAAAACTAAAAACCTTTTAGACCTTTAATGTAACCCAGATTCCACGAAAATCTCTCTTTAAAAATCGGACAAGATCCTAATCAATCTCTTTTTGAAAACATTTGTGAGATTGAAAATCTCCAAGTGTGAATCCAACTAGGTCAGGTTAAGTTTTGTAAAAACAGAAACTATAAAACATTTTCAAAACTAAATCAGTAAAGATTTTATCAAATCAAGTAGTAAAAATGCAGATCTAGTGAAAATGTAACATGCAGAATGTAGATCTAAAGTTTCTATGAACAAGAAACAAGATCTTCAAACAAATGTTTAAGTTGTGAACAAGATCAAGGACAGAGAGGTTACTGCTTCAAACGAACAAACCACTCTCTCTCTCAAACACTCAAGGTTGTATTTGGGGATAGGTTTATACGAAGGTTTGTTTCAGAGATGAAGTGTTTAGGGTTAGGGTTAGGGTTTGGCTAACTGTTTCCCTTTCTCTCTCTTCTCTCTATTCTTTTCTCTCTTCTCTCACTTCTCTCTTATTTTTTTCTCTCAGAAAGACGAATGCCCAAAAGTCTTCTAAGGCTGAGAAGTGAAGGGTATTTATAGGGCTGAGGGAAGGTTTTGGACGTTCGAGGGAAATCAAGGGCTGAGATCAAGTCTTGCAAACTTTGACTTGATCCAAAGGTTATAAAACAGCGGTGATTAAACATGACTGTGATTGGTTCATATGGATAGCACCGGGATTAACTAAGAACACATGCAGACCCTCGATTAGGAATGATCCAACGATCAGTAATCAACCATCCAACCTTCTCACAAAAGAAACACAAATAGGTATGCCCGGAGGATGACAAGTGTTGGCTTGGGAGTGGCTCTCACACGCGCGTCTAAAATAATTACAGAAGGTACCCTTAAGTCTCTAGAGCTTTGAGATCCTACCCAACCAAACATTCGAGTGAGAAATGAAGTTTACAAAATATAATATTAACCCCACAAATTATATAATCCCATTTTATTAATAAAAACATTTATTAAAAAAAATGTTTAAAAATGTTTTAAAAGGTTTAAAAATTATTTAAAAATTCCCAAAAAATTATTAAAGCTCCAATTCAAGGGGAATTAAACACACACTCAATTTTAAGCAATATGAACACATGTATGCACTTCTAATTGTGTGTAGTGTGATTCATTTTTTACCTTCATAGATCATTGAAGAGAATAAGAGAGATAAGATCTGAGGCTTTTTGGATTCTAGGATTAACAACCAATTTTGTCACTATTTCCAAACTAGATGAACACTTTATACAGTATAGACTTAAGCAAGTCAAAGGTATAAGGTGCTTCAGTGAGGACACATTAGCTCCTACGAGTTACATTAGTTCCATTTGGTGGCTCGGTTTTTGCCCCTTAACAACATGTTTTTAAGCCTAAGTCGAGGTATTTGCAAATTATCATAATATTCCAAAACCAATAGTCACGTGGGACACGATCAGTTCCTATGAATTACATTAGTCCCGTCCTAATAACTTATCCAATTACAATGTCTTAACCGATGTGTTCGTGCCTCTTTCTAAGCCGTTTGATGGCTTCTTTAGATTTTCGCCTTTTAACGAGATGTTTTTAAGCATAAGTCTAGGTATTTGCAAATTATTATCATATTCTCACATCGGTAGTCCCATGGGTACACGGTCAGTTTCTACGAGTTACATTGGTCTCATGTGAGCTGTTCGTTACTTTTTTCGAGCTGTTTGGTGGCTCTTTGGGGTTTTTTTTTCTATAACGACATGTTTTTAAGCTAAAATCTGGGTATTTGCAAATTATCGATATATTTTCAACTCGTTTTTTTTTTCTATAACGACATGTTTTTAAGCTAAAGTCTGGGTATTTGCAAATTATCGGTATATTTTCAACTCAGGAGTTCCTGAGGACAAGACCAGTTACTATGAGTTACATTGGTCCCGTGAGAGGTATTTGCGCCTATATTCGGGGCATTTGGTGGTTATTTTTGGTTTTTTCCCTTTAACGACATATTTTTAAACCTAAGTCTAGTGATTTGAAAATTATCATCATATTCTCAAATTATGAGTCACTTGAGGACACAATTAGTTCCCACGAGTTAAATTGGTCTGGTGCGAGGTGTCCTCCACTTTTCATGGGTCGTTTGCTGTTTGCTTTGGGTTTTCACCCTTTAACGACATGTTTTTAAATCTACATCAAGGTATTTGAAAATTATTGTTATATTCTCAAACCTAGAAACTCGTGAGGACACATCAGTTCCTACGAGTTACATTGGTCCCGTACTAGGTGTTCACTTCTCTTTTCAAGTCGTTTGGTAGTTATTTTTCCTTTTTGACTTTAGCAATATGTTCTTAAGCCTAAGTCTAAGTATTTTCATATTATCATGTTCTAAAATGAATAGTCTCATAGGGACACGATCAGCTCCTATGGGTTACATTAGTCCCGTGCGATGTGTTCGCGCCTCTTTTCGGGTCGTTTGTTGCTTGGTTGGGCTTTTCACCCTTTAACGGCATGTTTTTAATCATAAGTCTAGGTATTTGCAAATTATCGTCATATTCTCACACCAGGTATCCCGTGAGGACACGTTCAGTTCCTACGAGTTACAATGGTCTCGTACGAGGTGTTCACGCCTCTTTACGGGCTGTTTGATAAATGTTTTGCATTTTCTCCCTATAATGTCATGTTTTTAAGCTTAAATCTAGATATTTGAAAATTATCATCATATTCTTAAACAAGGAGTCCCGTGAGGATAGGATCAGTTCCTATTAGTTACACTAGTCTCGTGCGAGGTGTTCACACCTCTTTTCGGGGCGTTTGATGGTTGTTTTTGGTTTTCTCTTTTAACGGAACATTTTTAAGCCTAAGTCTAGGGATTTGCAAATTATCGTCATATTTTCAAATCGGGAGTCCTCTGAGGACACGGCCAGTTCCTAACTTTGGTCTCATGCGAGGTCTCCATAACTTTTTCGCTCCGCTTGATGGATTTTTTGGGTTTTATCCCTTTGTCAGCATATTTTTAATCCTAAGTCTAGATATTTTAAAATTATCATCATATTCTCAAACTGGGAGCCTTATGATGAAACGATCAATTTCTATGAGTTACCCGTACGAGGTGTCCATAACTTGTTTCGGGTCATTCAGTGATTATATTGGGTTTTTTCCTTTAACGACATGTTTTCAAGCCTAAGTTGAAGAATTTGGAAATCACTGTCATATTTTTGAATTGGGAGTCTCGTGAGGACGCAGTCAGTTCCTGCGAGTTACATTGGTCTCGTGAGTGGTGTTCGGACCTCTTCCCAAGCCATTTGATGGAAGCTTTGGGTTTTCATCCTCTAACTATATATTTTTAATCTTAAGTCAAGGTATTTGCATACCATCATCATATTCTCAAACTGAGAGTTCCATGAGGGCAAGTTAATTTCCTAGGATTTACGTTAGTCTCGTGCGAGGTGTCCGTGCCTCTTTCATGTCGTTTGGTGGTTGTTTTAGGTTTTTAACCTTAAAGGCATGTTTTTAATCCCAATCCTAGGTATTTATAAATAATCATCATATTCTCAAACCGGGAGTCCAGTGAGGACACGATCCATTCCTTCGAGTTACATTACCCGTACGAGATGTTCGTGCCTCTTTCTGGGGCATTTGGTGGTTGTTTTAGGTGTTTGACCTTTAACAGCGTGTCTTTAATCCTTAGTTTAGGAATTTACAAATTATTATCATATTATCAAATCGGGATTCTCACGGGGACACGATTAGTTCCTACGAGTTACATTGGTTCTGTAGGAGGGGTTTGCATCACTCTTCGGACCGTTTGATGGTTGTTTTGACTTTTTCCCTTTAAGGGGGTATTTTTAAGCCTAAGCCTAGGATTTTGCAAATTATCATCATATTCTCAAACAGGGAGTCACGTGGGGACACTATCAGTTCCTACGAGATACATTGGTCACGTAGGAGGCATTTACGCCTCTTTTCGGGCCATTTGTTGTCTATTTTGGGTTTTCCCCTTTAACGAAATGTTTTTAAGCAGTAGTCTAGGTATTTTCAAATTTTTGTCATATTCTCAAATTGGGAGTCTCGTGAGTACACGGTCAGTTCCTACGAGTTATATTGGTCCCGTACGAAGTCGTCGTAACCTTTTCTATGCCATTTGGTGGTTGTTTTGGTTTTTTTCCTTTAACGATATATTTTTAATCCTAAGTCTAGGTATTTTCAAATTATCATCATATTTTCAAATTGAGACCCTTGTGAAAACATGAACAGTTCCTACGAGTTACATTGGTCTCGCGCGAGGTGTTTGCAACACTTTTTAGGTCGTTTAGTGGCTGTTTTGAGTTTTCGCCCTTTAACGGCATATTTTTAAGCGTAAGTCTAGGTATTTACAAATTGTCATCATATTCTCAAAACGGGAGTCCCGTGAGGACGCAATTCGTTCCTACGTGTTATATTGGTCTCGTGCGAGGTGCGTGCACCTCTTTCTGGATTGTTTGCTGGATGATTTAGGTTTTTGACTTTAACGACATACTTTTAAGCCTAAGTCTATATATTTGCAAATTATCATCGTAATCTCAAACCAAAAGTTTCGTGAGGAAACGGTCAGTTCCTATAAGTTACATTAGTCCATACAAGGTATTCTTGCCTCTTTTCGGGTCATTTGTGGTTATTTTTTATTTATATCCTTTAATCCTATGTTTTTAAGCTTAAGTCTAGATATTTGCAAATTATCAAAATATTTTCAAATTGAGAGTCCCGTGAGGACACTGTTAGTTCATACGAGTTACATTGGTCTTGTGCGAGGTGTTTGCACCTCTTTTAGGGTCATTTGGTGTCTCTTTTGGGTTATCACCTTTAATAGCATATTTTAAACCCTAAGTCTAGACATCTGTAAATAATTATCATATTCTTAAATAGGGAGTACTATGAGGACTCAGTCAGTTCCAACGAGTTAGATTTATCTCGTAACACGTGTTCATGCCTCTTTTTGGGTCATTTGTTGTTATTTTATTTTTTCTCCCTTCAACGACATGTTTTTAAGCCCAAGTATAGGTATTTGGAAATTATCATCATATTCCCACGCTAGAGTCCCGTAACAACACAACCAGTTCCTATAAGTTACATTGATCCAAATGAGGTGTTCATTCCTCTTTTTGGACTGTTTAGTGGATGTTTTGGGTTTTTATCACTTTAATGATGTGTTTTAAGCCCAAGTCTAGGTATTTTCAAATTATCATTATATTCTTAAATTGGGAGTCGCATGGGCACACGATCAGTTCCCACGAGTTACATTGGTCCCGTACGAGGTGTTCGCGCCTCTTTTTAAGTCATTTGATGGTTATTTTGGGTTTTTTCTTCGTTTAACATCATGTTTTCAAACCCAAGTCAAGATGTTTACAAACTACCGTCATATTCTTAAACAGAAAGTCAAGTGAGGACATGGTCAGTTCCTACGAGTAACATTGATCACGTGTAAGGTGTTAGTTACAGTTTTTGGGCATTTAGTGGTTGTTTCTTTTTCTCCTTTAACGGAATGCTTATAATTTTAATCATAGGGATTTGTAAACTATCCCGTATGAGATGTTTGACCTTATTTCGGTCCGTTTAGTGGTTGTTTTGGGTTTTTCCCTTTTAACGAAATATTTTTAAGGCAAAGTTTAGGATTTTGTAAATTATAATCGTATTCTCAAACCAAGAGTTTTGTGAGGACGTGGTTAATTTCTACGAGTTATACTAGCTCTATACGAGGTGTTTGTAACTTCTTTCGGGCCGTTTGGTGGATGTTTTGGGTTTTCTTCCTTAACGACATGTTCTCGAGCCTAAGTCTATGGATAAGTAAATATATGTTTTCAAACTAAAAGTCCAGTGAGGACACGGTTAGTTCCTATGAGTTATATCAGTCCCCTGCTAGGTGCTCATGCCTCTTTTTGAGCGAGTTATTGTCGTTTTGGGTTTTCTTTCTTTAACAGTATGTTTTTAATCCCAAATCTAGGTATTTAAAAATTATCATCATATTCTCAAATTGGGAGTTTTGTGAGAACACGGTCAGTCCCTACGAGTATATTAGTCTCGTACGAGGTGTTCATACCTCTTTTCGAGATGTTCGTTGTCATTTTAGGTTTTCACCTTTTAACGACATGTTCTTAATACTAAGTTCAGTTATTTTCAAATTATCATCATATTCTAAAATCTAGAGTCCCATGATGACACGATCGGTTCCTACGAGTTATGTATGTCCCGTACATGGTGTTTGCGCCTCTTTTCGAGCCGTTTAGTGGTTATTTTGGTTTTTATCCCTTTAACGACATGTTTGTTAGACCAAGTCTAGGTATTTGAAAATTATCATCATATTCTCAAACCGAAAGTCTCATGGGGACAAGGTGAGTTCCTACGAGTTACATTGGTCCTATACGAGGTGTTCGTATCTCTTTTTGATTCGTTTGATGACTATTTTGGGTTTTCTCCCTTAACGACATGCTTTTATGTTTAATTCTAGTTATTTGTAAATTATCATCATATTTTCAAACCAGGAGTTCCGTGATGACAAAGTTCGTTCTTATAAGTTAAATTGGTCCCTTACGAGGTATTAATAACTTTTTTCGAGTCGCTTGGTGATAGGTTTGGATTTTCATCTTTAACGACATATTTTTATGCCTAAGTCTAGGGATTTGTAAATTATCGTCAGATGTTCAAATCGGGAGTCCGTGAGCACATGGTCAGTTCCTACAAGTTACATTGGTCTCGTGCGAGATGTCTTCACCTCTTTTGGGGCCATTCGGTTTCTATTTTGGGGTTTGGCCCTTTAACGACATATTTTTAATGCTAAATCTAAGTATTTGCGAATTATCATTCTAGTCTCAAAACGGGAGTCACGTGAGGACATACTGGGTTCCTATGGATTACATTGATCCCGTACGAAGTGTACGTAACTTTTTTTGGGTCGTTTGGTGGCTATTTTAAGTTTTTTCCTTTAATGAGATGTTTTTAATCCTAAGTCTAGGGATTTATAAATTATTGTCAAATTTTTAAACTAGGAGTCCCGTGAGGACACGATCAGTCCCTACGAGTGACATTGGTCTCATGCGAGGTGTTTTGCACCTCTTTTCGGCCCATTTAGAGGTTGTTTTAGGTTTTCTCCTTTAACGACATATTTCTATGGTCAATTCCAACAAGTTACATTAGTCCCATGCTAAGTGTTCATGCCTCTTTTAACACAGGTGGTTGTTGTTTTGGGTTTTCTCCCTTTAACGGTATGTTTTTTAGGACAAGTCCAGGTATTTGCAAATTATCAACATATTTTCAAACCAAGAGTCCCATGGGGACACATTCAGTTCCTATGTAGTACATTAGTTTTATACGAGGTGTTCAGGCCTCTTTCCAAGTCGTTTGATGGTTGTTTTGGGTTTTCACCCATTAACAACATGTTTTCAATCCTAAGTCTAGGGATTTACAAATTATCACCATACTGTCAAATCAAGAGTCCCATGATAACACAGTCAGTTCCTATGAGTTACATCGGTCCCGTACGAGGTGTCCGCACCTCTTTTCGAATAAAAAACATGTTCTGAAGCCTAAGTCCAAGGATTCTCAAATCATTATCATATTTTCAAATCGGGAGTAATGTAAGAGGGGTTCCAAACCAATTATTAAGCCAAAACATGATGTTTTCTCAATTTCCAATCCTCCAATGGTCATTAAGTGTGATATGAGGTAGGTCTTGATTAAGGCCCATCCAGATGGATGAAATTCTATTAGATGGAGGCTGGTGAAGTTTCAAATTAAATCTAGTTGAAATGAAGTTAGCATATAGAGAAGTCGAATGAATCAAGTCCCAGAGATTCTTCATCAGGGCATCTTAGTGGTAAATATTTAGATTCACCATTCCAATCCCACCTTAATCAATATTTTAACATGTATTGTCTCAAGAGACTGTCACCACAATTCTTTTTAGAGTATTACTTAACCAGAAGAAATTTTTTATCCAAGTTTAAAGTCAATCAATAAGGCCAGTGGGACACTTATAGATGTAGATACTGTAGAGGAGGATTGGGAGAATAATAACTTTAACAAGATGCATTCGTCCAGCAGTTGATAAACGATGTCCCTGCCATCCATATAACTTGGATCTTGCTTTGCCTAGAAGCGGTTAGAGATATGTGGTCTTTGGCTTGCTTTAGAAAATTGGCACTCTTAAATAGATAAAGGAATTACTACCTTTTATTATGCTAAGAATGTTGATTATAGAGGATTTTTTGTGAATGATACTTTCCCCATAACTAATCTACTTTTGTCTTCGATGATAACTTTCGCAGAGCAGAGTTCATATTCTTGGATGAGGGGCGTGAGTTGGGTAATGTTGAGTTTATGGCTTTGAAGAAAACTAATAAGTCATCATCTTAAAAGTGGTGTGAGTGGGTATAAGCACCTCTTGGACAGGACATTGTCTTGATTTTACCCTATTCCGAACATCTCACCTTGAGTCCACGCTAGAGTTGATAAAATATTATATGTGGATTTTGTCTAAATCCAAAATGTTGTAAGTGATCGTTTATACTATTTTTCTTTTTACTCTTTTTTTTATCTTTATATATTTTTTTAGCAAAATAGTTGATTAGCCTCTTGAGAATACATGTGGGCTTAGGGTAAGACCTAACATGGGTTATGGTTCTGATAAACCAGATGGATGTGAGAGGGCTTAGATAAATCCTCAAGGATGTTCACGGACTTAGAGAAAGCCTAAAGGCATTAGATGCGAATTTGGAAAAGGCTCCTGAAATGGGGGAGGTCTATAAATCTATTGGTTGGAGGAAGAGCTATAGAGTTAGCTTACGGGGGGGCTTAAAATGTGGTGTGTGGGTACTCAGGATATTAATGGTATGGTTCGAAGTAACCATTTAGGGTTAACAACACCTAACAGTACAGAGCATCATCGCGATTTAAGGAGCCGGTGTGGCCTCGACATCAACCATAGGTGGTTACTGGTATTGGGGATCGGGGACGGAGTAAGTTCTCTCTCGTTATGGTGGTGGCCTCTTACAAACGTACATGTTCTTAGCCTAGTGCCCTAATTTCTGACTGCATTGTATTCTGAGAGACGATGATGTTCTCATTGATGAAACTAGACGACCGCACTGAGCGCATATTTGGGTTTTAAAAGTAAGAACTTGATGTGAATTCTCTATTGATAATGATAACCTTAGATAAAGTCAATGAACTTTTCATTTTTTGTTTGGTAGTATCTTCAAAAGGGAAGAAGTGGACAAAGTCCCATTGGACTCATGTAAGTAAGGGTGAGCTCTCATTTTTATGCGAGAAGCAAGGAAGTAATAGACTGCGGTCTATTATTTTCTTGAAATAAAATGTGGGCAGGGGAATTTGATGTAAAGGAATTCTTCTTTGGCAATGTCTTGTGTATTCATACTGTATATATATTCCATATAAAAAATAGAAGACATTCGGCTTGGAATTTGAGGGGTTTTGGACCAGCCTCCAGCCATCTAACAATTTTGAAATTTTTGGTCAAAGCGATTGGCCCATAGGTATTTGTTCTTTTTGTTCACTAGGGTGTGTTCCCATAGTTTTTCTTTATATGAAAAAGGCGATGTGACTCAGTGATCGATTGATCGCTTTTCATTGCCATAGATCATGATCTAATGGGTTGCTTGAACTGAGCAACCTTTATGGTACGTGTGACACCACTTTACCCTAGTATTAAATAGTTGAGAAAGCCTACTTGATATACCCTAATACTAAACAAAGATCAAACACTCACTATCATAGGTACTTTGGGGTCGAGGGATAAGTTTCCTTATATACCAGATGAGTGGACGAAAAGAATGAGAATAGCCATCGGTGACCAGGCTTTTGGTATACTACTTTTGGCCTCGAGGGTATAGGGTTTAGATATTCCAATACACTGGAGATAGGGCGCGTTAATTGATCTATATCATTCTCAGCATCAACGTAAAAAGACACAAAGTGAATTTAAAGCACCCACACTATGCAATAAACTAAAACGATAAATAAATTAAATTCAATAATAACTCAAAAAACAACAATAATAAACTCAAATGGTCTTAACACCCGAATAAGTGACTATAAATAAAGAATTGGGACTCAAGCCCCATACAATCTCTTAATGGAAAACTTAGTTGAAACTAAAATAAAGCAGCAACCTATGCTAGGAATTGACTAAATTGAAATGGGAATGAAAGTGGAGATGCAAGTCTAAATATCCTCATCCTAGTGGATACCCTCTATGAATGCCTAGAAAAGAATTTTATATGATTTGGGTCAGCGCCCGATAGTTGAAAGAAATATCTTCAATGTCAATAGTAAATAATCATCCTTCACCTAAGTGAAATACTACGAGCATGTCCCAAACCAAGGAACAAACTTTACTAAAAATCTATATTCCTATATTAATAAGTGAATAACGTATAAGAATATAATCCAAATACCAACTCCCACAAGTACCGCATACACAACTCAACTCGACTCAACAAAGCATTTTCCCAATTATTGGGGGTCGGCTACATGAATCCTATTTTTTCATTCCATTATGTCGAGAGCAATATCTTCGATTAAACCACATGACATCATATCCTTTTTTATAATATCCCACCAAGTCAATTTAGGCCTACCTCTACCCCTTGTGTTACCATCAATACTAACTAAATCACTCTTCCTTACAAGAGCATCCATTGGTCTAAGCTTGACGTGTCCAAACCATCTAAGTCGATTTTCTCTTAATTTATCTTCTATAGGAGCTACTTTTACCATTTCTCGAATTTGTTCATTTTTAATTGTATCCTTTCGAGTTTTACCACAAATCCATCTTAGCATCTGCATCTCCGCCACACTCATTTTCTGCACATATTGTTTCTTGGTTGCCCAACACTCTATCCCATATAACATGGCGGGTCTAATGGCCGTCCTATAAAATTTACCTTTTAACTTCAAAGGTATACGCCTATCACATAAAACGTCGATATCACTTCTCCACTTAACCCAGCCTGCTCTAATCCTATGAGTAACATCATCACTAATATCTCCATCTTTGTGGATAATCGATTCTAAATAATGAAAATGATCGTTTCTAAGTATCTCTTGACCCTCCAATTTCACCACATCTCCATTTTTCCTCCTATTAGTACTAAAATTGCACTCCACATATTCTGTTTTAGTTCTGCTTATTTTAGTTATGCTTATAAAATACATTATATAAATGTGACATAGGGTTCATTTAATTAAACATTCATCATTGGACTAATATAAATCTTTTATAATTTTCAAATATATCACACGAAGGTCACTGCCCTTTGGGAACTATCTCGTGATTCTATTAGTAAATACGTGGGAATCCTTTACCTAATAGACTTAAACAAACATGAAAATATAACAATGGGGAGATTAATAAGCAGTAACACCATCAATGGGTCCATACTCAAACCCTCTCAATGGATCGACTCTATTTGCATTATCTCATCATGAAGAGGTGACCATCATGAATGTATGAGAAAACATAACGACTTCCGTAATAACTAGTATCAACAACTAGGTGTGCGGCACACGGTCCCTACTTTTAAAGTAACCTTGATCGATAGATTCCCCACAAGTCACAGTATGTTCACACAATCAACATATATATATAGCACACACACACAATATACGTACACAACTATGGCGTGTCTTTATAAGCGCATGATTCCAATCACTTACTCATAGCTTAGGATACATTTAGTTTTTGGCATATCCCTCTACCAATTGATTCAATCTGTCACGAAGAATAGATTTTCATCATTTACAAATTCAAGATGATCTTCACAAAACTAAGGTATAAAATAATTTAGGGTTTTGAATTTATTTGCGTTTATATTTGGGAGTTATTTTTCTTAAAATTGAGTCATTGTTCTAACATTTTTCTAGATTTAAAAATTTTCAAATACTCGCATATCGTTCAAACGAGATGGGAATCTCGTTCAAATGACTTTGAAATCTCATTTGAAGTGATCTTTTTCAAGGTTACTTCAATAAAAAATTCAACGATGGCGTACTGTTTTGTCACGTTTGAAGCTTGTTTGAAGCTCGGTCAAACAATATTGGGATTTCGTTTACATGACGTTCAAACGAGAACCTTTTCTCATTCAAATTAGGTTTTATTTTTGTTTCGAACGGGACTCTCCACATCAAGTTTTCAACCGACTTATAAATACCTATTTTGTACAGAAATTTGATGAGACTTTTACGAATTCGATTTTTGAAAACCTGCTACAAAAGTACTCACTTTGTTTAGGTCCAAAACCTATTTTTATTCACCATCATTACTCCCAACTATATATGTGAATCAATTTAAAACCATGGATAGTTATATATCTGATTTACACTTGTGTGGAGATTTTCTTCAATTCTGACCCATTATGGTTCTCGGGGGGATCACTGCTGAAAGGAAGACCAAGGTTGATCGATAAATAGCGAGAGTAAACCCCCTCCTATGGATGACTCTGGACTAAGCCATATTTTGTACAAATTTCTGTAAGTTGCATGTTGTAAAACCTCTTTATTGTTGATAAAAGGTTTAACCAAGAAGGGGGTTTTCCTCAATTTGCCTTGTCGTGTTTGCATGCTTTAAATTTTATTTGCTTTATCTTTTAGTTGTTTATTTAGGGTAATAAGATAAAATTTGGACTTGTGTGTGTGTCGGACACTTAATTATAGAAATTATCTATTAATATCCCAAACTCACTCTCAAATTGGTATCAGAGCCCGGTACAAAATTAATTGTGTGGTCTTTTTTCGCAAAATATTTTTCTATTGATATCAATTTTTTTTTAAATTGTTGATCTTCGAAAATTTTGATTTTAATGGAGAATTTGTATAATCGAGTGCCCATCTTTGATGGTACTAATTATGCATACCGGAAGGATAGGATGACGTTTGTCTTAAAAGCCGTAGATGAAAGAGTCTGGTTAGTTTGTGAAAGAGGGTGGACTCCTCCCACGATCACTGTTAATAATGTCACAAATCCCAAACTTATTTCTTCCTGGACAAATGAGGAACTTAAATGGAGTAATTTTAATTCTCGTGGATTAGTGCTATTTCTGGAGCTGTCACCCCTGATGAGTTTTGTTGCATCATGAAATTAACTACATCTAAAGAAGCATGGGATACCCTACAGCTCACTCACGAGGGTACCAATGCTGTAAAAGCGTCAAAACTTTAGAATTTGACCACTCAATTTGAGACCATCACTATGTTAGAGTCTGAGTCATTCGATGAGTTTTATGTGCGTTTATCAGAAATTGTTAATTAAATTTTTAATTTGGGTGTTAAAATTATGGAAACGAGAGTTGTGGAAAAAAATTGAGGTCACTCCCCGCTCGCTTTATTCCTAAGGTCACCGTTCTTAATTCATTAGGGATTTTAGGCACTCTTAGGTTAGAAGAACTCGTAGGAGACCTTCAGACTTATGAGATAGATATGTTACCTAAAACCAATAAACCTAAGGATATAGGGGTAGCTTTAAAGACTCAAGCAAAGAAGAAGAAAAATGAGAAAGTGTGTGAGTTTGAATCTAAGGGTGAGGTTGATTTTGATGACTTGGTCTTGTTTTCGATTTTTTTTTTAAAGTTTCTCAAATTTTTGAAAAATAATTCTTCCAATAAAAAGATTTTTGAGAAAAATAAAAAGAAAGTTGAGTTCAAGGATAGCGGTGAGAAAGAGGAAGAGATAAGGTGTTATGAGTGCGAAGATAAAGGGCACAAGGCACATGAGTGTCCCACTAGGATAAACAGAAGGGGCAAGGAAATTTCAAATAAAGCCACTCTTAGTGATTGTAACATTGAGTTGATTGATTCTTGGGGAGAATCACCACATGAAAAGTGCGTTGTTTTCATGGATAATCACATAAGTACTCCTAGTTTGTCCCACGACGATGACGACACATGTAAATGTGAGAGCCTCGATGTTGTTTCGAGCCATTCTAGTGAGTGTGACGATGAGACTTCAAGTGAGGGAGAAGGAGATCTCCAAAAAGACTTTTAGTGATTTGTGCACCGAGATGTTGAAAACCAAAAAGTTGAATAAAGATTTTTTGCTTAGGGTGTTAGATTTGGAGAGAGAGAGGTGAAAGCTTTGAGGGTGTGTGAAGCGTCAGTGAGTCAACTCGAGAAGGTGAATGTTTCTTTGTATGAGCAGTTGATCATCTTAGGCCGGGAAAAGACAGAATTGACCAACATCGTGGCTAGTCTTACGAAAGATCTTCAAGTATAATTGGACACTCGTGAGAAACTTGAAGCCCAAGTATCCTAACTAGAGAGAAATATCGAACGTGCCCGGGAGATCAAAGTTACTTTAGAGGACATACCTAAGAAGGTAGGAAAGATGATCCTTGGTCCCACCTGGGGTATTATTGAGAGGCTAGGAATAGGTTATAATGGTGCGTTCACTTCCCATGTTGCACCTGAGTCGGTTTCCAAGTTTGTGTTAGATCCTTATAGCCCTCGACCTAACCCACCTAGGCATCTCAATCCACATATGAGAGCTCGAATTAGACTTTTGAGAGTCCTGTACCCAAGACCGTGTATCTTTGTTCCCATTGTAATCACCTTAGGGAGTTTTATTTTAAGTTAGGTAGAGTGTCTCATAGGTATCTTCCACGATATGCTACTACACGTGTTCCCACACGCACTCCCACACATGTTACTCCGCATGCTCCCGTACATCACATGAGAGTTTTTTAGAGCAAGTAGAGTAATAGTTCAAAACTTCACAAGATTTGATGGGTGTTTTCCATAGGATGTCATCTCCTTTGGAGAACTCCTTCGGGCCTAATGATTCAGGCCGAGACTTGTTTCTATCAAAGGATGCTTTTCATGCTTATATCATCCATGCCTATTTCTAGATTGTACTATCATTGTATTTTATATTTTTCTATTTTGACATATTTTTCAAAAATCCAAAAAGATTTTTATTTTTCTGGAATTTTTTTGGAAAAATACAAAAAGATTTTCGATTTCATTTTAAGAAAAAGTGAAAAGGCCAAATAGATTTTATGTTTGATAAAAATTTTGAAAAAATCCAAAAAGAATTTGTAGTTTTTTACACCACATGTGGATGAACATTGAAGATGTCTGAGTCACCCATTCATTCCATATCCACATAGCTCTTTTATAGTATTTTGAGACATGACAATATTTCATTTTAGTGCTTTATAATGTATGGTGTCATTACGATATGATATGATGACTACTTGCTACATGTTTGACTCCTTGTCACCTTTAACGCACACGAGCACGAACTTACTTGAGTATCGCACTTACCTTTCACATGTCGGTTATAGTGTTTTCATCTTAATCCTGCTTTTAAAACGAACCAAATGTGAAAAAATAAGATAATGAAAGTAGTGCTTGTAAGAAACATTGCCCGGATTGGAAAAATTGAAAATCATATCTTCGATAAATGTGTTATAATTAAAGCAATGGAATCGCGCTGCAAAAATCATGTTGACTCTGCGTGAATAGTCCCCATTTGCAAAAAAAAATCCTAAAAGATCAAAGTCACACAAAAAGAAAAAATATAAGTGTCAGGCCAATTTCAAAGAACATTAATGCTTCGCTACATATGAGTATTGATTTCTTCAAAATAAAAAGAATTGAGAGAAAAAATTCAATATGTGAGTTTTTAGGGAGTTTAGCCGAAGATCAATGGATTTTCACATCCTGGAAAAAATTTGTAAAAGCATTACCTAGTTTTAGGCGCTATTGGTGTGAAAATCATTCACAATCTTGAGTAGTTGAATAGGTTAAGTCGATTTTACTTGAGTTCACCATTTTTACACCTAAGGTAGACTTTGAGATCTTGCGTTAGTGGTGTATCATTCCTTCGTGCACATATGCTATGTTTATCTATGTTGATTAACCTATAGAATGTGTTCCCACCCCCACATTTCGTTTTCATGATTCGGTTATTTTGTGTTTCTCTGTGGTTTGTTGTTTTTATAAAATTATTTTTCCTTGAAAAAATTTGAAAAATCAAAAATAGTTTGTGATGTCTTTTGAGATTATCATTGCATGATTATTCATTCACATCTTGTTGTGATGATATCTTGTTATGCTTGGTGATGTTCCCTATATGTTTCATGATTAGTTTTTACTCCATGTCTATTTCGGACAAAATAAAAGGGAAAGAACAAATTATGGGGGAATTTGATATATGGGGGGAGAAGAAATTACGGGGCAACTTCATCAAATTTGGTCTAAGTTCGCAGGGGCAACTGTCTCTTCGGCGTCCAGGGCCACATCAGAGTAAGATAATGTACCTGCAATCTCAACCCCAAGAAATTCACAAACATCCTCAAGGGTGACGGTGAATTACCCCATGCTGTCAAAAAAGTATGAGTGATGATGTTCCATCAAGACACCAACACTTAGAGAGCAGTGTTGTGCTTTGAAAGAGTAAACTCCCCAACCCACGAAGCACGATGGAGCCTAACCTTCATGCGGGCATCAACATAAGTATCTTGTATGTAGCTAGTTCAAGAAGCAAAGTGAGTTGGGCAACCTACAGACCCTTCGAAATCGATTTAAGAATAAGGGAATTCCCCACAATCCAGACGGAATCTCAAACAAGAAGCCCCAAGTTCCATCATCAGTGTCTTCATCATCAAGAGCATTTGCTCATATTTGGCATTGGTAGAGAAGTATCTTCACTCGCCCAAAAAGGCATCATCTTGACCAAAGATGGGCGAGCGACGACAGAAACGTAGTTGTTCCTAACGTGCCACCATTTGGTGGCAGCTTTGGGGTGGCAACATGTGACACCCCGACTAATTAAATATCGGGTAGCTACTCCTTTATTAAATTAATTCAAAATGTCAAGTTGCTTCAGTTAATAGCATCACTGTCGAAAATATTTAATGATTACTAACCACCTAGTATTTAAAAAGTAAGTTGTCAAATTTTAAATTAAATCTGATTAACATGCAATAAAAGAATTATGAAATAATAACATAACCATTCACCATAAAGAAGCAATAGAATAACTAACAAATAATAATAGTTCTGGAGGAAATTCTCCTCACAACAATCCCACAACTGAAATAAATAGAACAGTGTACCCTCAATTAATTACATGCCAAGATCTGAATAACTGAAATATGAAATGTCTCTAAATAGAAATGGGCGACATGCCCTACAAATGATGAAACTGAATATGGAGTCAAGACTAGAAAAGGAGGCGTCTACTATCAAGGCCCTGTAACTTCCTCGTCACCTGAATGGAAATACTATGCATGGTGTCCTTGTGGCTGGGCACCTAAAAGGTTTTTACAAAAAAAATAGATTTGAAAGCAAACGGGTCAGAGCCCGAAAGTGGAGAGTATTTTAAAAACAGCAAGTGCTTTAATAACATTTAAAACAATGAATGCAAAATACATGTTAGGACATGCTCTCACATGAAATACTCACCTCTCGTCTAACTATACACTCCTAACGTTCCCGTACCCATTCATGTGTTTCTCATATCTATCTAGTTCAAAAGAGTTTCTAACATATCTACTCGGTTCATGTTTTAATTCCAACCTTAACAATTAAATAGAGAGTTCTACTTTAATTCTCGGATTCCCAATTATTAACAAAACCATTTATTGGTATATATCCCCTTTTTATCTTTTCATAACGTTACAATAATCATACTCACAATTAAACATGACAATTCTTTTCAATTTACAGTATATTATTCTCAACATAAATATACAATACTAACACCCCGAGACTAAGCTGCGGTGCACACATACTCTGCTATCCATCCCGGTACATCACGTACATAAGGATCACGAATTTCGAATCTCTCAGGAATCGTTCTCAGATAATAGCAAATCACAAACAATGGAGGCGAACACAGTCACATCACAAGGGTCACGCACATACCTACGCTCCCATGATCAGCAGACTTATTAACATCTCAATAAGTCCTTCTCTGACCTATGTCCTCGAGGTACCAATCTATATCCCCCGTAGGCACACAAAGATTAGATGGTCCTAAACGAACGCAAACCTCCCGTGGTAGCAAGTATGGTAGGTATGTCATACACATAAGTTATATACTAAGCATTCACACATCTTAGATGTCTCAATATTAATAAAGGTATATTCTACATCCTTATACCATTATTCCAATTTTATACATTTTAAGTCTTCCGATAATACATAATGTAGACTGTCGACACATCTCACGTCATAGTTTCTTGTACTTAAGACCTATCTCAAAGGGATTTTAAGTTTCCTATTATTCCCACATATAACATCATTATTCTTAAGGTCCTTCCTTCTGCCCCAAACCTCATTTCATCACATCATTCAAATTTACTCTTTTAACCCTAATATTATCTCACTCATCGAATTTCATTAGATTTTAGAATAATTCCTCAAATTGAATTCTAATTAAGGTCCAAATTTTATAACCATACCTACTGGTCTTCCTTAAGTCTAAGGATATTCATAAACTCTCCAACAATAATTTTCTAAGGGTTAACATCATTAAAATTTAACTAGGGAAAATTTTACTCATTCTGGGAAGGTCGATCGATCGATGGTGGTCGATCAATCGACTGATGAATGTCGATCGATCGATTGCACCAGATAGGCTACGGACTGCTTCGTTTTGCAGTCCTCAAATCGTCCCAAAACTCCATTATAATGCATGAAACTCTAATCTGACGTTATAATATCATCATACAACCATTCTACAACATTGTTAACGTTCTAAAACCAATAAATCATCAACCAAGGGCTTTATTTGGATCAAAACTTCATCAAGAACCCTAGTTTTCTATTTCTTTCAAGAACACTAATAATTCTCTTCTTATATCCGCTTTTAGATCATCAAGGGTTATATTTTGAATTCATAATTCGTCCAGAATATGTCTACATGCAATTCCTAACATGGTTCATAGTTTTAATCCTCAAATTCATGGGTCTATATCAATCTTCCAAGACAAAATTCGATAATTACACTAAACATGGAAGAACACATTCATTGAATTAATTGTAACTAAATCACTTGCCTTATGTTTTTCATATTTGTTGTTGGTTGGAGATGGTTGAATTCCTCTCTCTCTCTCTGCAGAATTCTTCTCTCTCTCTCTCTACAAGTTCTTCTCACAAGATGACAATGGAGGTGGGGGTTGGTTTTTGGCAAGTTATTATATTTTCTTAACTTCTCCCGTAGCCCACTACTTAGATGAGGGTTGAAAATGGGTTAGTGGGTTTAATGATAAGTTATAATTAAAGTCTAATTTTCGTGGGTTTTAATTACCAAATTTGCAAAATTACCAAATTACCCTTTTGGGTTGCCGGTTTGGCCTAAAAATGCCCCGGGACCCAAATTAAACCCCCGGCTAGTGTTTTCTGACTATCTCGACCCTTCCGGACACGTTGGTGCACTCAAAATGACTATTTGGTCAAAAGAAAAATAATTTATTTTTAAATCTCATAAATTCATTCTCGACGCGACTGACATGCGCGTCCCAATTAAATTTTCCAAATTGTCGTATTTCAGCCTCGCGACAATTTCAATATTTTCAATATTCATATATTGCCATATATACACATTATAATCAAATACCAACTCACATCTCGTTAGTATTTTATCCGGAATAATTCTCAATTAATTCACATTTAATTTAATTAATCCCATAAATAAATATCGATAAAAATGTGGGGTATTACACAACAATGGTGGTTGGAATAGTGGGGATGCTTAAAGAAGCCATGAAAGAAACTTGAAATGTGAAAAAAAGGTTGTGCTTTGAGAAACAGAGGAAAGAGAAGGCTGAAGACGGTGTTAATAGAGGAAAGAGTAAGTTTTTTGGAGCTAAAAGCTTGGAAGAAAGTTAACAATGGCGAAAATGGATTTCTCTCTAAAAGCTTTGATGAAGGCAAAGGCAAACGAAAGGTAAGAAATGAAGAAAACACTAAGTGTGGAGGTATTAGCCGTTTGAAAAAAATTCAAAATAATATTTGAGCTTCCCATGTTATCACGTGCTCAGCCGTTAGTAATCATTTCAATGGACACGTGGCACTTTAGGAACAACTCTCGAAGTTGAAAAGATAACGTCGTGTCATTAATGAGGTCACGTGTGGAAGAAAGAGAACTTTGCTTTTAGGCGAAGTAACAACTTGGTGCTAATTTTGGGGGAAAAAAAGTCTAGAGATTTAAGTGAATATTGTCCCCTCGTTACAAGCCCAAATGGCGATAGAACAGGTTGAGATACATCGGGGAGAATTTTCACTAAAGGTATGAAGTTTTATGGAATGGAGGTTACTATCTGAAAATAGGCGCCAGGCTTTTGCTCGCAGTTCAAAAAGTTCACGATGTCCCCTCACCATAAGCCCAAACATTGAGAACTTTGACTGAGATACATTGGGGAGAATCTTCCTTTTGGAATAGTCAAAATGACAATGGTTGTGATTCAAGTGCATTGAAAGAATTTTTTTGGGGATAACAGTTGGTTCATCATATTAAGAAGTTTTGTGCAGATATTTCTTGAGCCCACAAAAAATATCTACATGAAGGGGCAAATGTGTGTGTGTGTGTGGTGGGGGGGGGGGGGGGGGGGGGGGCCTTAACAGTAATCATGTAGTTCGAAATAATTCCCCTTCCTAACAGAAGAAGCTTGAAAGAAAGATTTAAGGAAGAAGCAAGGAGGCAGCGAAGAAGCACAGTGAGGGAGCTCAGTGAGGAAGCTTAAGGTTACTATGAGGAAGCTTGCCGAGAAAGCTCGTCTTTATTTTCATTTGGATTACTTAGTCAAATTGTGTTTTTCATTATATTGATTGTAAGCTGTAACGATTGTAACTTTGAGTGTATGGTCAAACGGTACTCACGAGGGACCAAGTTTGTCAGGGTGAGGGAGAGATTACATTCTCTATCAAATGACTTCACCGTGAGAACTTCAGAGGGACCTGGTTTGGAGGATTGAAAAGTATGGCAACATTAAGGCTTGTCTTAATCATTTTAAATACAACTGGCAAAGCACCGGGAGACCATAATCCGAGAAAGCTTACCTAGAGTAACCTTGAGTTCCATCTTACATTGAGACTTATGCCAAACAAGCCTCCATCAAATGTCACATCTACTTTGAGTTATGTCATGAATTACGTACCTCTTACTCGATCATAACTTAAGTACACCTTGGTAGTTTGAGGAACTGTCAGGTGGTTTGGTGGACAAATCGCTGACGTGGCAGCTATTTGACGTCGTTGGTGTCTAAAAGGTGCTCATTGGCATTTAATGCCTAGGACCTAGACCCGTCTGATACATCAGGCATTTAATGTTTGTGACTTAGAGTATGAGTGGAATGTCTTTCACATTTATTACGATTGATAAACCTTGGGAGAGGTGTCTGTGGCTATTTATTAACCCCAACCGCTTCTAAGAAGAAAGAGTTTATCCTAAATAAAGAGAAAATACCCTTCCTGGGAGCAAAGAGTTATTGCAAACCAGAGTTTCACTCACCCACCATTGACATTTATTACGGAGCTTTTATTAGCTACCAAAGACATTTATGGTTGTTGGTTGCCTGCCATGATGTATCTAGGGTGCTTACTTTTCTTTCCCTTTGACTGGGTTGCTTCTGAGGTTCTTTTATTATCGTCTTAGTTATACACGAGTTATTTATGAGTTTAATCTGAGTATATTTGTTATATATAATATTGTGTGTTTATCTTGTGATTGTTAAGGACATTTGGGTTAGTGATTTATCATCATATCTATAGGGGTTACGCCTCTATTTGTATTGTAATACCCCAACTCTCAAAGGGACTCCCCTATAACATTTAGCGACTCTTTTGGGGAGATATTCTTCTAAAACTATGGCCCAAGTTATTGTTAGCCATGCCCTTGACTTTGATGAGGCTCAACGGAGGGAAGAGCAAGACGTGAGGGATCTTGAAACCTCCAAAAAAGGAGTACCTCGAGTGGAAGTCACCCAAGTTCAAGTGGAAACATGAGTCCCAACGGTGACGCAAGCTTCCACTAGTGCTATGATGGGACCAATCCAAATGGCCCATCTGATGGGTAAGTTTATAAAGTTTGTGTAAAATCCCGTGGTAGCAATGGATTTTTGGAGTGTGATGGACCCCAGCTCTTTTGTTATTCCAACCAAGCGCAGTTCCAATGGGAGCAGTCCCCAAGACCATCGTCCCCATCGTTGACACTTATTTTGCTACTTATTTGCATTATGAAATAATACACTGATCAGGTTTAATATTGGAAATAATACACTGATCAGGTTTAATATTACAACATACTATTATTGGTAGGGGTGTTCGCGGTCCAGTCCGATCCGATTTTGAGGTATTTTTGGGACCGAACCGCATTAATCGGTCCTAAAAAATTATGGACCGAGACCAGACCGGAATAATCGGTCTCAGTCCTATTCGGTTTTCAGGCGGTTCGATTCGGTCTCGGTCTTATTCGGTCCATAAACATGCTCAAGAATCAACTACAAAAGTCACAATTTTTAGCATGTACAATCCAATGTGCATATATCAAATGAAGAACCTATTCCAAAAAATAAGGCAGTGTAGGCAACTGCAATCTCAATTGCTTCCAGCTTTACTGAACACCCATGAACTAAATAGAATCAATGAATTACTATGCGTAATTTTAAAATATAAAGAAAATACTAAATAACTCAAGAAACGTATAATTGGTCATTGCCTCACCATTATAGGAGCCTCAGATTGAACAAGCAGAATTCCATCATTTTTAGCAATACCATGTTGGACCAGCTTCAAACCTGCAACAAAAATAACCATGCCAGATTCAAATACTGGGTTAGATATAGATTAAAATTTATTTTATTTAGGTGTGGAACCTATAAATTTAAACCTAACAGTGGCTTTAAACCTGAAGAGTGGCTTCTTTGCCCAGAAAGCTTTAAACCTCAACACTGGCTTCATTTTTCTTTCACCACCAAATTGTTGTAACTGATCATTTGTATTCACCAAAATTTGCAAATGGTCGGACCCCTGTTGTTCTATATGTTTTACTCCAATATTTGGGTAAATATATTCCAACTCAAAATTGACAAAATCCTAATCTAGTATTTCTTTCGTGCAACCATTACACCACGTAAATGGGTATCCTCTAAAACCCAAATCTTTTAAACGACACTTTCTACTGGATGTTTAGGCCGACAGGTTGGTGAAGTGTTTAGGCTGGAGGTTTTTCTACTGGATGTTTTGGCCGGACCGAAGAAAGAGATAAGATGAAGAAGAATGAGAAGTGAGAAGTGAGAAGTGAAAAGGAAAGGACAGCTAAGAGGGGTGAGAAGTGAGAGGGGTTAGTTGTTTTGTTTATGGTTATGTTTTATTTTTGGGTTGGGCTTAGTAAATTAAAAATATATAAATTTCTAATAAAAGCGGTCCGGTCCGGTCCAAGCCCGCTTTTCAAGACCTAGGACCGAGACGGAACCTAATAATGCGGTCCTCCACATTTTAAGACCGAATTTTAAAAAACTCGCAAAAGTGAGTCCGGCCCGATTCGATTTTTTCGATCCGTTCGGGTTCGTGCACACCCCTAATTATTGGCATGTTTGTAGAATTTGTCAGACATGAAAATATTGACAAAATCTAATAAAGGTGATTGTGTATGATCTTGTAGATGATGTGTTAAAATACATCTTTTTTCCGTTAAAACTATTATCTTTAAAACTTTATCAAATCCTAGTAAATTACAATTCACACATGCATTATACATAAGCAAATGTTCTCCCCTTTAGAAAAGTCTACATAAGAAATCACTCTACACTACAGCTAATTTTTATTATGAACTTTGTAAATTTAAGACCCATTATAATATTTATTTTGAAAATAGGACAACAAATATTTTATTTATGATTTTAGTCCCTATTTTTGAATAAAACCGCTAGCTCGGATTCATATTCATAAAACGTCAACCAATCGCATCATGCCACGTGTCCCTCTGATTTGAAAATAGGGACTGAAAATGAAAATGAAGACGAAATACTTGTTGTCGTCCATCCATAATCAATATTATTTTAAGTCCTAAAATTACATAATTTATTTTTATTAAAGAGAAACACGGGCTACACAACTAGGTATAGCCTTGTAACATTTTAATTTAGACCCTTTGGGGTGTGAACTGTTAGTACTCAGTAGTGAGATTTTAATCATGTCAACGTCTGAAAATTGACATTATACTAAATGACTGCTTTCACCCTGCAAATATCATAAATAAAAATCAATCCTCAACAACTGTCTTTATTCAAATAATAAAAATTGTTGGTAACTCTCCCTAATAGGATTTGAACCCCGAGGCGCAAGTGCAAGTAATTACATATAGAAATGCAGCGCCCAACAAAACTTTCTGCCTCTAGGGTTGAGATAAATAAAAGGGCCACCCTAAATATAGACAAAATTCTTCTCAAAATACACCTTAATAAGGAATTCTTCTCGCCAATATTTGGGCAGAGTACGCACAAGGGGGGGAACTCCCCAAATGGTCATTTTTAATAAGTACATGACAAAAGGAAAAAAAAAACAAGGAATGACAGTAGCCTCCTCAACAACAAAAATGGGAAGGAAAAAATTTAAACAAAAATGATGGGAGTCCGAATTGCATCGGAATGTGAGAATCGGGTAGCAAATCAGATGGGAAACACTATTGGATCTGAAGTGAAAGATCTTTCAGCTGCTGAGAATCCACCTCTGAAGGTGTGCGGGTGAGAGCACATTGGGCAGTTGTCGTCTTTGGGAAAGCTATAACATCCCTGATGGAACTAGCTCCAGCCAGCAGCATCACTAATCTATCCAATCCATAGGCTATCCCCCCTGCACCCAACAAATATTACATAATAAATAAATAAATAAATAAATAAATAAGTAAATAAAATTCAATCGATTAAACTTTCAAATTAGAATTAACAATCAGCTACTGATTTGTACAATGAGTCCTGTGTACAACCATCAAGCATTAATGCTCCAGAAAATAGTAAAATCCACCACAAAATAATACTTGTTGACTTGTCATTTTATTGTGGTATCAGGTTCAAGCTGAAGTTGAAATGTTTTTATTCCTATGCTTACATGTAAAGTTCATGAAAACAATTTTACATGACTTTCTTCCTAACCAGCAAGTGTATCTCATATACATGGAATTTTTACTTTTGTTTTTATTTTTTTTATTGGATGATATTTGATTATTCTATAGTAACTGAGCTTGAAACGAAAAATCTCCTCTCCAAACATCCTCCCAAAATCTAATAGCTTCCCCACTCCTCTTTTGACGTATGGCCTAAGATACGTCATTGGATGCACCTGGTAGAGTCGAAAGCGGATTTGGGGTAGCATAGCAACAGTGGGGATACGATCCCCCAACACCATCCTTCGGCAACCATATAATTGTTCAGTATTTTTCAGAATCCAACTGTACATACTGCTTTTGTATCGTCAGTGTTGCGTGCGTTGTTGCTTGACCCGCAAGATGGTGGCATGTGGTATTTGGGACAATTTCGCGGAGTTATTGAAATACCGAATAACCCTTTCAAAGTAATGCGATGAATCAATCGTGAAGAATATATTAGCTTTCAAGAATATTGTCAAATTCTTCTCCATTTGTGAATGAATGCACACAGAAAGGTTACAAAAAAAATTAATAAAGATGTCCCACGAACATTTTTACCAGCAGTTGGTCGTCAAGCTGATACTGATGCAGAGGGGTATGCTAGAGTGGTACCAAATGAAGTGCGTAGCACGTCTACTGACGTACAGAAAAGCGATGAAATAAAGGGATCAAACCTTAAACCCTTGAATACACAATGTGTAAGCCTCACAAGACCTCAAAAGAGTATATAAACATTATATTGATAGTAAAAATGATGTGATCACAAGCTTACACCTCTAGCCTATATATATGCAAGTAGAAAAAAGAAAATAAAATATTAAAATAATACACAGTTAACCCACTAGAGAAAGTAACGGAGGAGATGAATTAATACTTGAACCACGCATTTAAAGATATATTTAAAAATTATAGAAGTGGTCTTTGTGGTTTATCACTTCAGATAGTGCATATTGAGATTTATCACTTATCATAGTGCAAGAAGTACTTAATTTATGTTTATTCAATTCAAGGCAGACTGTTATTGCTACTATTACTGTTCATATGAACAGTACTCTTGATCACTGTTTATATGAACAGTGTTGTTCCACATCAGTCCCCTATTTATATGAACAGTGTTGTTACACATCAGTTCCCTCTACTTGGACAAATCCCGTCCTGAAGCAACTCGTCTGGAGGATGATACTCAAATAGGTCAGCAACATTGATGGTGGATGAAATATTAGGCGGGGTGTCACAGGTAATGGTGGATGAAATATTAGTGATCGCCCGGTATTTAATTAGGCGGGGTGTCACAGGTAATATCGGGGAGAATCGCATGGCAATGAGTAAGTCATCAGAAATATTTGGAGGATATAGCCACGCTGATAATGCGAGAGCCGAAATTGAGACAAATATAGTTACGTAAGTGATGACCGGAAGTTTGTGCGCTTAGGCTCGAGTTACTGGGTGTATGGGCACCCTGGGAGAAGCCAGAACCTCTACGATGCAAATACTTAGTATATTCGGGGAGAAAACGCAAAGGCAATGATTGGGAATATTCAGGAGGAATAGGTATAAGTGGTTAGCATGGGTGTGTTTAGAAGTGACAGTGAGTGCGGCGACCTATGGTGTGCTATCACCAGGATTTGTGGGTGAGATGGATATTAGTGAATGTTTTGACCGTAATAGCCATAGTTAGACTAGGTGTTAGCGGTACCAGGCTATGAATTATCGTTCCTACGTATTACCTGAAATAGGGTCTAGCGTATATAATCGGTAATGAATGATAAAATGTGTTGCATGCTAACGTACTAATATTGTTAAAATTGAAATCTCAGGGAGTAGGGACATTTCTGATGTGATTCCGAGTGGTTGGACTTATTATCGAGCGGAAAGATATAGCTCGAGTTTTACTTTCGCGCAAGGAAACTAGTGATGGTAAGGGCGCGGTAGTAGGTGTTGTCTTTTTACATAAGAGTGGATATGTATAATATTATGACGAGAAAGGGGTATTGGGAATGTTATAACTGTGGGATTAAGGTTATACTACAGTTTAAATGTTGGTAAAAGTCGGGTTTCATTTCGTGCGTCTAAACACGCGGCACTCTTGTCAATTAATCTTATTGTTGCCAATAATTTGCGATTAGAAGTGAGGAAGGATGGGATCAGTACCTTCCTTTGGTGGAGTTCGCGTATAACAACTCGTACCAATTTACGATAGGCATGGCTCCATTCGAGGCGTTGTACGGTAGGCTTTGTCGCTCACCAGCATGTTGGTTGGAGGTGGGGGACAACAAACTTTTGGGGCCGGAGATGATTCAGAAGACGTCCGCCAAGATTGAATTAATTCGAGGGCGTAACCATATAGCCCAAGATAGACAAAAGAGCTACGCTGATGTGAATCGGAAGCACGTGGAGATGGAGATCAGGGATCAAATGTTGGTACGGGTATCCCCTATTAAAGGGGTGATGAGATTTGGCAAAAAAGGGAAGTTAGCGCCAAGGTATGTAGGCCATTTTCCCATCATTGAGAGAGTTGGACCGGTGGCATACCGTTTGGGTTTGCCCGATCATTTGCAGCGTATCCACGATGTGTTTCATGTTGCGTCGTTGAAAAAATATAATAGTCCACGGGCGTTTTGGCATGTCCCACTTGAAGAGATAGATTTACAGCCCGATATTTCTTACGAGGAGTGGCCAGTAGCAATCTTAGATCGCAATGAGCGCAAGTTACGATCCAAAGTAGTACCGCTTGTCCGGGTTCAGTGGGTCATCATAGTGCAGACGAGTCCACTTGGCAGCGTGAGAAGGACATGCGGGAGCAGAAGCTAATGCCTTAGAAGCTACAGGACATAGAAGCAGGCCTAAGCAGCACCTAAGAAGCAGGCCAACAAGTAGATTGAATCTTTTCCAGTCTAGAGACTGGCGGATTACCTTCGAAACAAAGGATTTCAATATTCCTTCTGCTTTGGACAAGATAAGTATCCAGAGCTATTTACTTAAGGTACGTTCGAATTTCGAGGACGAAATTCCCTCGTAAGGGGGGGAGTATGTAACACCTCGTAATTTCTGGGTAATTATTTTAATTAACTAATTCGCTAATTAGTGATCCTTAATTAATGAGAATTAATTAAAGGGAATAATTAAAAGTGAATATATTTAATAAAGTTAACGAGTGAGGAGTTAATTTTTGAAATATAATTCGGACGGCGATTTTAAGTGCACGGTTGAATCCGGTAGACGAAATAGTCAAATAGAAGTGGGTACATACATATATTGGGTATTGGGGTCCAATTACACGTGTGTGAACTTAGTAAAGAGAGTTTGGGTCACTTTAATTAGAGCCCATAGCCCCAAAACGTGAATAGTATTTTTACCCTAAGATGTGTAAGGGGTTAGGCATCATTAAGTCATAATGGAAGACTAAAGGGAGAGAAGAAAGGGATAACCAAAGGAAAAGTGAATTTGGGGATCTTAAGAGGCAATTGCAATTCAACTTCATCTCAAGCCAAAGCCCTAGATCTTCATTGTTGAGGCAAGTGGTTTAAATTTTGAGTATTAAATTGTAGGGGTGTTCGCGGTTCAGTCCGGTTCGGTTTTAAGGTTTTTTTTTTACCGGACCGACTTGGTCGGTCCTCTAAAAAAATGGACCGAAACCGGACCGATAATGTCGGTTAACCGACCCTAGTCGGTTCGGTTTTTTATAGGGTCGGTCCGGTCTAACCCGTCGGTCCTCACATTAATGAATTACATCATTTATAATAGTACAAATATACCCGAGTCTATTTTTTTCAAACATTAAAAACTAAAAAATATCAAAATTTGCGATTAAAACAAACCTACTATTGGATTAAACTATAATTTAAACTAATCAAATATTGAAATATATATTTTACTATTTATTTATCTTATATATATACATATATATGTAAAAATATATTATTTTATATATAGTCGGTCCGGGTCGGTCCTAACAGGGTTTTTGAAACTGTAAACCGTGGACCGGACCGACTAGGTCGGTCCACCAAAAATATAAACCGAGACCGAACCGATTAAGAAAAAAGACCGAAAAAAAAGGGTCGATTCGGCTCGGTTCGGTTCGGTCCGTCGGTCCAGTCGGTTTTTTGAACACCCCTATTAAATTGTATCTTGCCATTCATATCAAAAGAGGTGAAATTAAATTGAAATTCGAGGGCTAGTTCCTATGAAGCACGGATGCGGGTGCGGGGTGCGGGTGCGACACAGTGCGGGTGCGGCGATTCGAAAATTCTCAAAAAATTAGGATACGGGTGCGGCGAGATATAATATAATAATATAAATTATATTATGTTATTTTTAAGTAATATAAATAAGTTCCATCATTATTATGATTCTCAAAAATTTATGATAAGGGTGTTTGTTGTTTTTTAACACATTGACAATATTAAAACAGGGGACTCTACCATAAATGTCACATATATTATAATAATCTACTAAAACCCATTAACCATTAAACTATAAAAGTAGAATTCAATATAATATAAGAAAAAACAGTTAACTTCACAAAACCCATTTAACATTAAACTAAAAACAAACATTCGAAGTCGTTAAGAAACCTACTTATCTATTAGCTTTCACATATATTATAATAATACACTAAAACCCACTAACCATTTTTTTTCATAAAAGTAGAATCCAATATAATGTAATAACAAGCAGTTAATTTGGGCCACAAAACCCTTTTAACATTAAACCAAAAACAAATATAGAAAGTTGTTAAGAAACAGAATTATCAGTCTTCGCATATATTATAATAATCAACCACAAATCATTAAACCACAAAAGTAGAATCCAATATAATATAATGACAAGAACTTAACTTGGGTCACAAAACCCATTTAACATTAAAACATTAAACTAAAAACAAACACAGGAAGTTGTTAAGAAACCCAGTTAACTTCGTATATGTTGAAGGAGAGTAAGAAGAAAATGAGAAAGAGGGAGAGAGAGAGAGAGAGCGAGAGAGAGATGAAAATGAAAAAAAAATCAGAAATGTGTTTTTTTTGGATTCTTTACGAATCCCATCAAAACTAGCCGAGTCCTTGCCGAATCCTTCCCGAATCCAGAATTAATTTATTTAATTAATATATGATTCTTCTTTAGGTGCGAATCGAGGCCGAATCGCACCCGCACCCGACTCGCGTGCGATTCGGATTCTTCAGGCCTTTTGAAGAATTCGTGCTTCATAGGCTAGTTCTTGTATAAATTGGGGTTTTCTCCTTATAAGAATTATAAATGTGTAGATGATTTGATAAATGTTGCATTTGATGATTGAGGATTTGAAAATTGATGAGATTATTAGGGCTAGAATTGTTGTAATGGAGGAAGGGACTTAGGATGAACTTGGGTAACGCTTCTGCAGAAACCTGATCAAAACAGGGGTTTTAAATTCATCAATGGCGGATTGGGTTTATGCAGAAGAAAGAGAGAGGAGGAATCACCACGGTCGTTCGAACGACATGGTAATTCGTTCGAACGAAATCCACTGTCGTTTGAATAACAAGGCTCTTCGTTCAAACCACCTCTGATGGTTGCCAGATCTCTGAAATCCCCGGGTTCAAACCTGCTATGTTGGAAATTTGAAATTCGTGCCCTAACTGAAACTGTGAAATTTAAAATTGAAATAGGGTTAATTTGGGAATACTTAATCTTGAAGTTATTTGACTAAATTGCATGATATTGGAGACGTAAGCTCATAATTTAGCATATTATAATCTTGTTTAAAGTGATTAAACTTGATTGTAGAAAATTAAAGGGTGGACTAGAACCATTTAACTTCGGGCCGAGAGATGGGGAGTCTGGTTATACTTAAAAAGGGGTTACATTAAGATAAGGGAAATTAATGTGTAAATAAAAACAATAAGGAAGTCGGGGCGTAGGCTTGAATATTTTAGGCTTGGGTATGGGCATAATACTCCAATAGCCTGGATTTCTATATATGTTGGTGTGTAGTACATATACGAGTTATATATATATTTGTGTAAATTATATATATAGTAAAGCCATACCAATAAATGCTATCATAGGAGGTTGCGCGATGTGGGTGAATCCCCTGGCTTGAGGAGCAGGGCGAGTATAGTCCCCAGGCCATAGCGTTCGGGTTCAGGAGTGAGATGAATGGTGCCTAATTCGAATTCACTATCGTGGGAAAATATGACCGCCTCCACAACGATTGTATGTTTTGTTCTGAAACGAGGAGCTAACCGTATCAAGGTTCCGAGTGGATGAGAATACCCGGTGATGATAGCATCTAGAGAATACCCGATGAGTGCCTACTCGGGGGAATAATTATATACATATCTACGGCATATACGGGTGAATGTTGTAGTATGATTTCGTATCTATGGTATAAGTAAGGGGTTAGTATATGATGGAAAATCGTATTAATTATATAACTTGTGAAACGGTTATATGGTATTAAATGGGAAATGATGTTTTTTGTAAGTTAATGTGCATAATAACTTAATAAGTAAAATACTATACTCACTTGGGGTGTATTAGTAGGGTAATTAGTATAGTGTTTGGGAAAGGCTAGTTACGAGAGAAGTGGCTTGGAACATTAGGTTTAATCCGTTAGGCGTGCACATTAGTTGAGGGGTGAGGTAAACTCAAGGGAGTGCGCAACACTAATTTAAATATGAAGAGCATTTGCATATTTACTTCTTGCATTTAAATTCACTTGCTAAATATTTTCACATGTTTTGGGTTTTAACCCTTGCTATAAAATCTTTTCAAAAACCTTTTAGGTGTCCTCCCACAAGGGCGCCAGGCTTTACTCCTTCCTACTGGGTACGTGACTACAGCTATGTGGAGTGTTGTGGTTTCCTTGATGTAGTCGTTTATCTCATTCTATCTTAGATAGGGATCTTGTCAGTTGTACTTCCGAACTTGTACTTTTATATTCGGTCTTGGCATGTATTGAGATACTTTTATATTCGCATTTGTGGATGGCTTGTATTCGACGTTGTTCGACAGACTATTGTACTTACTTTGTGGCATGTATTAGTTTTATTCTTGTTTTGGTTCACTTGCTGTTTTAGTGAGTTGTTGGGTTGAATTAATAAAGATAATATTTGACATCAGCTTAACGAAAGACTAGGTGGTTAGTAATTAATGAATGTACGACAATGATGCTAAGAATGAACCAAATAAGATTCCTGTTTAATTTGATATAGGACTGATCACCCGGTATTTTATTAGGCGGGGTATCACTGTTACCTCACTCTCATTTCGTTTTGGTTCACTGTTACCTCACTCTCGTCACATAGGTTTCAAAACAACATGTATGAATTCATCTAAATATATTAATGGGTTATGAACACAATTCACTCAAGCACAAAGTACCATCACCCCAAACATCAAGCATCTCACAAACCGTAATTGTTGACACCATATCCAACTCACCTTCACACCACCATTCCTATTATTTATCACCATATCCACGTGGAATGTTTTATCACTGTATCAGCGTGGAATGTTTTATCACTACACGGGCAAATTTTGTGTCGGTCTGATTTTGCGTGACGGTGACGACCCCACTTTTATTTAGGATGTGGAATGTTTTGAAACTCATGTTTGAGGTAGTAGCTGTTTGAGGGCACCATCGTCATCTCTCCAATGCTTCCCAAATCCCTTTTGTAGCCGGAATCCCCATAGATATGAACAAAAATTTCAAGAACGAAAGGAAAAAAAATGCCCAGCTAGTTTGGAAAATGAAGAATGGGTATTATCTATAGTGAGCTACCATTTATAAACTTCTAAAAGAATATTAAATGCTTCTTTTCTTTTTTATTAATTATGTTGTCAATTTCCTTTCCCTGCCCGTGTATATGTGGAGAGACGGAAACCAAGAGACATTTGGGAGAAGGAAGGGTTAGATATGAACAAAAATTTCATGAACACACCATAATGAAGGAAAATAAAAGTGTCATGCAAGTTTGGAAAATGAAGAATGGGCATCTAGAGTGAGCTACCATTTATATTTATAAACTTATAAAAAGTATATTAAAGATTTCTTTTTCTTTTTTATCAATGAGGCTGTTGGTTAGCTTTGCCCGTGTATATGGAGAGACGGAAACCAAGGGATATATTTGGGAGAAGGGTAACTGACTGTGCACTAAAACATGGTGAACTGAATGCGTACCAAATGAAAAGAGAACTGTACTGTACAGGTACTCCATTTTTAAGGTTAGCTAACTTATATGATAATAAAGAGAGATTTAATGTTGCTGACACATGGCGATGTAGTATGAATTTAAGGCTACAGTTTTATATATATACATAGATGATGTTGATTTTAGGCTTATTTGACGATGATGTGATGACAATACACTGTTTATTGTTTTGGTTATATTGATTATGTTACATTATTTTGCGGTTTTAATAGTATTTTTTTATAAATTTTGTTGATTATCTTTCTTCATTTGAGGCTTACACCTCGCTGCGCCTCCGCCTCAAGCCTTTGTAAACATTGCTCGAAAATTGAGAAAAGACTTCAAAACTCTACAAAAATAACAGGGATTATCAAGATTTGTCCACCCTTGAGTCTACTTGAATTTAGGATCTTACGCATGATAATTCAAGATTATATTATATACTACCCACTGAATAAAGTTTTAGCGTAAACACTTAGAAGTATTCCACCCACTTGAGATAGTGTAATGGCCTTTATAAATGCAAATAATATTTCTGTCAGATACTGGAACTGGTGGTGGCTTCAAATAGAGGTCATATAAGCACAGAATCAGTGATTATTTCAATACGATCGGACACATACATTCACTAAAATATATCGCATGAATCACCTAATGGCCTTTGTCACTCAAATAATATTTCTGTTGGATACTGGAACTGGTGGTGGCTTCAAAAGGAGGTTATATACACACTGGTCAGTGATTATTTCAATAAGATTGAACACATACAGCCACTCAAATATATCACATGAACCGCAAGTTACTATTATGTGCATATTTTGTATAGGCAAAAGGTCTTTCGTACCATGTGGAGGAGCACCCATGTCGAGAGCCTCCAGTAGATAGCCAAATTTTGCTTCAGCCTGCAGAGAACAAGAAGGTACCCATACCATCATAAAGAACCTAAATGTGTCCGCATAGCTTCATTTATAATTAACATTTTGAGAAAAAGCAATCAAAAACAATATATATAGTTTTTACAAGCTCTCTTAAACTATATTTTATGAAAAAAAAAAAAAACATACATTTGGTTGCAAACACCCTCTCCTGGATACTTTTTAGCGACGTTCTTCAGTGACACACAGGGTCTTTGCAGGACCATTTATAGTTCGGGAGGGATTTGCATTAAAAATAGTTCAAGGAAGTTTATTGCAAAAACTACATAGTTCAAGGGTTTTTTTTACACTTTACCCTTAATATTTTAAATTAAATGCTACTCACAAGACAAACCCACAGTAGTTGGAGCCTTAGGTTAGTTGCATACATATGCTATTCCAAAGGGATTGATACATCCCAGCCATGGTACATCCAGTGGATCTATAGTGGTTCAAATGTTTTTTTACCCTCGTTCTTCCTCTAGTTTTTTATTTAAGGAAGTGAATGACACATTGAACTGAAATCCAAAGAAAGGGAGATTTTCCGACTTCTTGTTCATTTGAACAAAGAAAGAAAGAGAAAGCGAAGAAAAGGAGGAAAGGCTGCAACTCCTATATAACTACTCAAGTCAACTCAACTCAACAAAACCTGTTCTCAATTTTTTGGGGTCAGCTGCATGAATCCTATTTCCTCATAGGATTCATGAATCCTTTATAACTAGCATTTCGTAAAACAAATCCTAAGACTTCCCAATGTAATACATGCTCCATAAAAGTTTGTACAGCATTCAACTGTATACGTAAATGAATTGTACCATAAAGATTTTGGGATTATAGAAGAACAAAATACAACAATAAGAATAATATCAAATGATCCAAAAATAACTGGATATTAAGTAGATAGTCGAGCCTCCTCCAATTAGATGATGTAGAAGATGAGGTATATATAATGAACGACAAGAGGAAACAGGTAACACTTATGGTGTGTTTGATTACAAACTTGGAATAAGATTGAAAAACATTTTTACACAGTTGGAAAAAGAGTGAAAAAATAAATGAGTGTGGCTTGGTGAGGTACTCTTCCTTTTCCCGTTTTCCATGGAATTCGATTCTTTGGGGGTTGGTAAGAATTGGATATTATGGAAAATTGGAAAACAAGGAGAACCTCACAAAGCCACTCACAAATTCTTCAATTGCTTCCGAACTTTTCATAAAAAGGAACTGTTTTTTCAATATAATTCCAACATTGTAATCAAAAGCACAATATGCAGTAGATTAAGAACCAATTTACCTGTTCAGGGGAAATTCCAACAATTTCCAAAACCTCTTCTTGAACCTCACGCTTATAAATTCTCAAACTTCCTCCACCAATCTAACAGCACCAAAGGAAACAAGTAAAGGCACACTTTCAGCACTCTACTGGATACGAGTATTAGAGCAATTGGAACTGTAGCCACTAGAGAAAACAATTATAGGCACCTCAACTCCATTGTAAACCATGTCATAAGCCAAAGCACGAGCAGAGGGAAGGTCCTTCAAGTCTTCAGGGTTTGGAGCAGTGAAAGGATGATGTAAGGCCTGCGAAAAAACTATTATTTCATGAACTCAACACCAGTAAGATATATGCCATAACAACTCAAGTCTTCATTTAGTTGTTTATTGTCTTTGCTCGAAATATTACTTGAGCTTCTCTCATGAACAGATATGCATCTGTTACCCCACCGGATTGCATGGGGGAAAAAAGGACTCGCAAGTAAATTACAAGATGTAGAATACAAACCTCAAGCCTCTGTTCTGAACTATTCCACTCAAACATTGGAAAATCAGTCACCCACAATATGGAATGCCTGGACTAAATTCCATATAAACAAACAAAATGAGGTTAGTGAGAGAGAGAGAGAGAGCATTCACTTATATATATATATATATATATATATATGTGTGTGTGTGTCTATATATATACATATATCGCAAATACAAACTTACATGGTCAACCAAGCCCAACTCATGGGCTACATACAACCTTAGACGGTCCAAGGTTTTATTAACGGACGCATGGTTACCCACTGCAAACAAGACAAGATCACCTGACTCAGCAGAGCATCGTTTCAGAAGCTGCTCTTTTTTCGAAGGATCCAAAGCTGATACTAGTGCAGGAATCCCTTCAATGCCCCCTATGAATTAAAAGTATAAATAGTCAATGGGGCACCAAAGCATCCCTTCATCAAATATGTGCATATATGTAACTTTCAATGATTCTCTTGTTACCATCATTCAAGACCTTCAGGAAAGGCAAACCCTTTGCTCCAGATTTTATAGCTTCATTATATAGATCACCCTTTTTGAGAGCCGTGTTTGAATAAGCTTTTGCTCCTGAAGGCACGCATAGTGTCTTAATAATTCCCCCATCTGTCAGGGTATCGGCAAAAACCTTGAAGGGGGAGTCTAAGAAAACATCTGAAACCTGTAAATTTGATGAGATATCATCAAAAGCAATTTTCGGTAATCTTAGTGCCAAAACATACAACAAATGAGACAGTGAACGGAGATATTCGCTTGATGAAAATAAATCTAGAAAATGAATAATAGCAAGATTTAAAATCAGAAACTCAAACTATGAAATAAATAAATAAACACACAAACTCAAAGTGAGATGAAGTAAAGAACTATTTTCTGCTGATCAAATCCCTTTTGCCAAAGACATTATGAACAAGTTAATGAGAATTATATTACAACTTTAGAAATCTTTACTTACTAATATAACCAAAGATAAAATATACTTGCTACAAATTCGCACCAGCGGAGAGAACAAATGGCTCATTAATATTTGGAAGTTGCTGGCAGAACGCAAATTAATAAACTTGGTAACAAAATCATCCCACATCTTATTTTATAATTACACATTCATAAATAATAGATTGCAAGTTGTGTCTGGCTTATAAAGAAAATTGAACAATAGGCAGGAAAAGATGATCTGAAATAAATCTAAGAAGGAATGGATCTCATGATCACAATATTATACACACCGGCCAACTGAAAAGAAATCGAGACAAAGAAATGTCCCAGCAATAAATCAGTGCGAATAGATACGAAGTAAGTAACTAAGAACAAGTTTCTAGGTTGGCATGTCATATAAAAGCTCTCTCTCTCTCTCCGCGTGTGTGGTGGGAGGGAGGTATAGAAAGATATCATTCTTTAAGAACTTAACTGTGCAAACTGCAGTAGCATGTGTGTTTGACTTGTGTTTACGATGTATTTAAGATCATGTAACTGAAACTGAGAGCAATCATCTATGAAAGGGAAAAATCATTCAAGGGGTGTGAAATAACAACTTATTGCTGCACAATTGATAGATAAATAAATAACTTGTCAAACCCCAATGCTAAACAAGTCGATTCCTTTAAAGACCCACCCAAAAATAAAATTAAAATTACAAACACGTGCACACATATTAATCAACAGAAATATTACCTCTTTCAGTTCAAGATCAAAACGAGCATCTGGTCTGTCTGAACCATATCGACTCATCGCTTCAGCATAGGTAACCCTTGGGAATGGGTTTGGTAGCTGGATACCTTTAATCTCTAGGAAAACCTGGAATAGATTATCTCATCATTTATCATACGTAAATCGGGTATATAGACATCGATCAGATCAACTTCTGCAACTTCAAAGTTGAAACTATAAAACTACATTCTATAAAAACAATTAAAAAAATAATAATAATAATAATAACAACAACAAAAACAAAAACAACAGCAGCAGCAGCAGCAGCAGCAGCTTGATGCATCAATGTCCATAGCCTGTCACCAGTCGCCTGCTATTGCACAGACCTACTTGATGACTTCCATTATGAACTAACTATGAAGCACCAACACTCCCTCGAGGCCTCTGTGACAGAGTCGGGCGCGTGTCGGACTCGGACACGCCACCGACAAGCTGGGACACGTGTCCAACACGTGAAAATATGTCCAAATTTATTTTAATTTTTTCAAATCCAACACGCTGGGACATGCGAGGGCAAATTTTAAATTTTAAAACAAAAATTTGGGGCAAGAAGTGAAAAAGTAAAATTTTAAAAATAAAGCACCTGATATATAAAAGACCCATTCTAACCTGTAACATAAAAATAAATAAATAAAAGAGTTTTCAAAGTGAGAACAGAAGACGAAAAAAAACCTGCCTGCCTTACGGCATTAGAATCTCCTAGCATCGTCTATTCAGGCATCGCCTCCTGCCAGCGTCATCTACTGTCGGCGTCGCATCCTCCGACGTCATCTCTTCTTAGTTGTGATGCATCCTCTGGTTGTTGAAAGATTTCAAGCTTTCCAGTTGTCTTTTTATTCGCTCTCCGTGTTATATTCTATTATATATTCTGTTTGGGGGTTTTTATTGTTTATATATATTTGTAGGGTTTTAGTATTTATATATTTTAGGGTTTTGATTTTTGAATATATTAGGGTTTTAAGTTCTATCTTTTTTCTCTTCACATGTATCTCTCTATATGTGCAATGTTTATGTTTTAAGTTTATACATAATGTTTATATTTATTAGGGTTGCAAGTTCTCTTTATATATAAGTGTCGGTATATATGTTTATTAGGGTTCGACTCTAATGTTCGCCCTGTTTTTTTATTCTGTTTTCTTTGGATAGTTGTTTCCTGTTTAATGTGTTAAATTGTTATTTGTATAAATATTTATAGATATAAATATAGTTTGATATGGCTCCAAATGAAGATGTAAACAAGCCTTGTGAAGTTAACTTTTGTAGTATCATTTTTTAATAATATTGTTGATGGATGGATTAATGAAAGAATGAAGTGATCATATTATTGTTATTTACTGTTAAGTTTTTACTTAGAGATTGATATTATTGAGTGCTTAATGAAAAGATGAGTAATGGAATACGAAATATGTATATAAAAATAAAATATATATATATATATATATATATATATATTACATCCAACGTGTCCTCGTGTCCTATATTTTCGAAAATTTCGTCTCAGCATGTCGTGTCGTGTCGTGTGACCTAGGGTGTCCTGTGTCCGTGCTTCTTAGTGAACTAACTATTAATGAGCAATGACATCTTACTTCCTCGTGAGTGGTTTGCCAAAAGTCCAGTTGTATCTAAAGGCCCTGCGCTTAATTAACTTAGTCTAGCACGCTTGAAACTGAATAGGCTCAGGAAAGGGCTAGATTGGCTCATTTATTACAATGGCTACCACTTGCACAACATTAGATGGTCATGATACATTCAACACAAACTAATAAGGGCTCCATTAAGAAAAAGTGATTTGAACAATATCGACAGAAGTGTGAGCCGCCTAGGCGCGGGGTAGGCGCCTTGAAAGTGGACAAAGTGAAAACAATTATCAATTTTTAAAAACTTGCCCCAGTTTTGCATAGCGCATTGAAGGTACATTGTCTATAGTGGCAAAACATATACATGGAAATATATATTAAATTTATATATCGATATATATATCATATGCATGAATGTTTTTGTGTATATATACAATGATTTTAATAGCTTTTTTTTGGTGTAATATTTTTAAATGTCACTTAGTTTTATATCTACGATAGCATTATTTTTTCTATGTGTAATATTTCTATTCTTTGTTTTAGGAATCATATATCAATTGCACAAAATATTTGTGCCCAATATTTCTATAATTTGTCTTGGTGTTTACAATCTTTTATTTACGTATGGGACTTCAAAGAAATGTCAATAATGTTAAAAGTGCAAGGCTTTAAAGTATTATTACCAATGTTCATGTGTAAATCAATTTGGATATAATATGATACATATAAATCGTTGTGATTAATTAGTTTATTAGTCTTATATACATCGTAATGAACTTTGATTGGAATGTCTTTTATTTATGTATGAGAATTTAAAGAAATGTTAATAATGTTAGAAGTAAATCAATATTAATTGTTAGTAACTTAAATTTCAAATTATACTTGCTTTGTATGGAAAAAAATTAAAAATTGAAAATAAAAAACGCCTAGGCCTAGGCGCCCATCACACTCCCACCCTGCGCCTCGCGCCTTTTAGAACCTTGATTGACAGTAATGCTAAAATAAAGATATACACCTAAATTGGCTTGGATGGAGATTGTAGTAAAATTCAAGATATAAACATAAAGCATTGCTTTAAATAGAGAGCACATTGGAGACACATAACTTATATAGACAAACCCAAACAGTTTGGATAGGACTTTGTTAAGTTGCATTGAGTTGTAGTTGACTTAAAAAAAATAAAGAATAAAGAATAAACACGCACACACAAAATATACTTATATGTGCAATCCTCTGTAAATAATTTGAAGTAAAGGGGATAGCAATTGGTGAATAGATGTTGATTTTGTAAAATGGGTTATATTCCTTACAAACTCCTACATGCTTTAAGGTTAACCGTGTCAAGTCAATTCCATACAAGAGTAGCACCAATGAGTCCAGGTCTGATTCTACAATTATTATGATACACTGAAGCAAACCCCAACCTAATTCATATCACAAGGACGGGTTGAGATAAACGAGATTTCGATCAGCATTGATTGGGCAACTCATTAGCACCCTTTTTCTCTCCATGAAAGTTAACACTAGTCGGATCTCAAGCCGCCGTCTCACCTAAAACCAATTGGTGTTAAGGAGGGTAAACGTTTTAATCTTTTACAAGTTCACGCAACTTGTTCTGGGTCAAAGTATTTGTCGTAGTCTCATTTCAACACAATCCTCCTAACAGATGACACGGACAAGAGTCGAACCGTGATCATTGGCTTTGATAGAACTAGTCGGATCTCAAACCACTAGTCGAATCTCAAGTTGCCATCTCACCTAAAACTAATTGGTGTTAAGGAGGCTAAACTATTCAATCTTTTACGAGTTCACTCAATATCGTTGTCCCGTGACAAGGCATTTGTTTCTCTCTCATTCCAGCAATAACTATTATCCACAACATTTTTTATTTGTCTTTTACCTTTGAAGGTTTGACTAAACTTAATCGGATAATCATCAAAAGAAGAATAAATCTTCTTTTATAAGTAAATGAACAAGAATAGGTCTTACTCTGCATTGATTTATATCAAATCCTTACTAACGTTCAGCTTATCCCACGCATGAGTTCTTATGTGTGCAGGGATTTGCACTCATGCGGATTTTAGATTGCAACTACTAATTTATTTTATTGTTTAAATTTCATTATTAAAATAAGGAAATTTTCCTTTGAAGAATATTCCCATGATTATTTAGTATCTATGAAGCACGGACTCGACACGTAATAAGGGATACGACTCGATTCGGGATACGGGATACGTGATTTTTCCAAAATGTAGGATACGATACGTTAGGATACGTTAAATATTTATTATTTTATTTTATATATATTAATGATAAACTTGATAAAATGAAACTAAAGCATCAAACACCATTATATTAAAGTGCTCAAATATGATGATTGTTGTCACCAAATAAACACCATTACAATAAAACGTCATTAACATAAAAGGTTGTTCCAACAAGACATAAGACAAAAATAAAGATAATATCCTTAGCATAAAATAAGATAGAGAGAAGCGGCCTCCCGAGAGCATCCAGGCTTCATAGTATCTCAATCACTAAGTAGACCCAATATCAAGGGCATCATCATCTCCGTCAACCACATCATCAAGTACCATAAAAAAGGATTCAAACAGTCGGATGTAAAGGTTAAAAATAACACAGCTAAGAATGAAAACAATTAAAGAAAACAATACAGTTAAAAACAACACAGATAAAAAAAAGAATGAAAACATAAAAAGAGTTAAGAAAATAATCACAAAACAATATAGCACAAGCAAAGAATGAAAAACAAACAACACGGTTAAAAAAAACATAGTAAAGGAAGAAAAATAATTAAAGAAAGAAAAACAACACAGTTAAAAAAAATAAAAATAAATGTATCCTACAAACGTATCCAAAGCGTATCCTAACGTATCCCCAACGTATCCTAGCGTATCCCAGTCATTTAAAAAATAAATTAAAAATTAGGATACTCTAGGATTCGCGTATCCTAACGTATCCCGTATCCTATACGTGTCCAACAAAAATTCGCGACCTCCCGAGAGTATTCGTGCTTCATAGTTTAGTATTATAATAATTTAATAGTTTTTTAGTGGAGTCTAGAGGGATATCTTAGTCTTAGATGGAGTCTATATGACATCACCCATGACCTCATTGGAGTCTAGAATATTCCTTTGTTGTTAGGATTAGTATACCTTAGGAATATTCTCTCTTCCTCACCTTATATATATTGTACCCCCATTTGGGGTAAATCAATCAACTGCCTGAATGAGAATGGGAGTTTTAGTTAAAATGCCAAGTTTTTGTGAACGCTTTCGCGTTCACATCATGTCCTCTCTCATTCACTCCCTTCTTACCCATCCTCTCTATCTCTATTTCATTTCCTAGTATCAAGGAGCTTATTTATCACATTCGGCTAGATCAACTTTTAACTCTCTACACCAAACTTACTAACCTTTCTAATCAAGTCTTCATTGAGCTTTAACATTTCCTCCAAAGGAGTGAAAGCCAATTCCATATCCAATTGTGTAAATTCAGGCTGTCTATCTGCCCTTAGATCTTCATCTCTGAAGCATCTGCAAACAAAGAACACAGATTTTGTGCAATAATTTCAATGTGATCTCTGCTAAAAAAAATTGATAATTTTAACTCCTCCCAAATCTTTATAGAGGAATTGGGCGTTTTCAAATGAGCAATAAGAAGATATTTATTTCCCACACGTTTGTTTCCTATTTTGAAAAAAGTCAGTTTAATCATAGAGCGTAAGGGATTGTAGTTTACAAAGGAAAAATTAAGGTTTTAGATCATAGTAGAAATGAACAACAGGAATATAAAACCAATCTCAAACAGGGGGAATAAAAGAAAAGAAAAGGAAAATGTAGATTACCTAGCTATTTGATAATATTTATCAAATCCGGAAACCATCAGCATTTGTTTAAACAGCTGTGGACTTTGAGGCAAAGCATAGAACATTCCTGGCTTCAAAATACACATCAGAGAGAATTAGGCCTCCAAGCCATGAACAAAATCTAAAGGAACAGCAAACTTGTAATAATACAATCATGTATTAACAAAGTATGCCGAATTCTTCCATCATTTATTTGCTACCCAAAATTTTACCATACTATATCTGAGAGCAGTGGATATTCCAATTATTCTTTTGTTAAAGAAAAGAAATCATTTTGTTTCTATACAAAAAATGGCACATATTAAGGAACAGTCAGATTTTACAAAGCATGTAATTTGATCCGTTGTCATATTCAAGCATAAGAGTAAATTACAGTCACAACTAGAGTAAATAGACGGCTTACCTGCATGTACTTAGGAACATAAATTTTTCAAACAAATTAGAGTGAACCAAAAAAAACATGTAAAGTATACATTGCAGTTCAAATAGAAAAGAAAAAAAAAGATGTCACAGTAGAAATGAACAATAAGAATACAAAAGTGAATAACTATGTACACATGATACTTCGGAAGCCAGCTTGGTTAATTGGGTGAGGTGTAATAAAAATAACTGTGTAGATTCTGTAAGAAACCTCCCTGAACTTTCTAAAATAAAACTTAAACCATGTATTTTGTTGTAAAGATGCCCTAGGGGGTATTTGCAACAATATGCATAGTTTAAAGGGTTTTGCATAAAAAATAATTCAGGGAATTTCTTGCAATGAATGACTAGCTCAGGGAGGTTTTCTACCCTTCTCCATAATATTTGAACATTTTTTTAGCTCTCATTTTTCATGCAACTGGAGGAGAATTCAACAAATAAAAATGGATATGATTTAATAAAAGAAAGAAGGAGAGGGAAAGGAAAAGAAAAGGACACCATCACGACATGCACTCTCCTTTTTACCAGATAACAAGGAGTTACTGGGACATTTTATGAAGGAAGGGCCACAGCTTGAAAGAAAAAATTTGAAGAAAACAGCAGACTGATTAGAGAGATTATAGTACCTGAACTCTTGAGGGCACCAAATAATCACGGGCACCTTCAGGAGTAGATCTAGAGAGTATTGGAGTCTCAATCTACCTTACAACCATTAAAAGGTCAGGATCAAAACAGAGTATGGATAGCAATCTGAAGCTTACGTATGAAAAAATAATACCAGAAGTCAATGACATTTTAAAGTTCAATACCTCCACAAAACCATGTAGATCCTCTAGGTACCTCCGAATCAGCTTCACCACTTTATGTCGCAACATTATATTAGAATTCATTTGTGGCCGGCGTAAATCAAGGCACCGGTACCTAACAACATGAATATGAGACCTTCATCAAAAGAACTAGCAGAAATGTGCATCAATGTAAATCGCAAAAACAAATCAAAACCCACATCATTTGTGTAAGATGTGTCCGGGGTTGGGATGCTGCAAAAGAACTGATGTGTTTATTATGCTAATGAACCAGTCGAACGAATCAGTTTGATAATTGCTTGCAAAAAGATCTATACAGAACAACCTACTCTATTGCTAGATCTTTACAAGTGTATTCAGTTAGTAACATAAACAATCCTGAGGATTTTCAAGATTCATAACATTAGTTAGGTATTATGCCCATTTGTACAACAGGCTGATGAGAACAAGGATTGTAATTCTAGTTGAGTCCAATTTCTACCACTACGCTTTGGAGGTATCATGAAATAGAAATACATACCATGCAACTGACACCATACCACATGTGGCCAACACCTTTCAAAATTTGCTACTTGTTAGATGATGCAAACTGTCAGACTCACAAGTATTTTCCTAGCTGAGCTCAAATGGAGCTTTTCTCGCCAATGTTCTAATAAAGCAGCCTGGGGTGGTGGTCCAGACCCTAATCTAGGGGTCTAGGCTTTAAAAAATCGCCAATTTGAAAAACGCCGATGATTTTTTTGATTAATTGGAAATATTGTCGAGTCCTAAATTAATCCCTGATTAATTCAAAAAAAATGGATTTTTTTTCTTTCTTTTTTTTCTAAACCCTTAAACAATTGTGGGGTTATATAAACATGAGAATAAAGGAAAGAAAATGAATTATATGTTTATATATATACACTATTTTTTATGCACTCTCTCGCTCACTCACTTGCAGGTCTCCCTCTCCCACTGTGTCTCGAAGTTGAAGACATTTATGTATTATATATCCACTGTTGTAATAAATTATTCTATGTAATTAAAAAAATCCTAGTCAGCGGTCAGCAGCCCGCCTACCACTTTTAGAACACTGTTTCTAACTAAATTTGAGGTCGAGCTGAGCCCAAGGAGAAGGATAATCAGCTCTATAATTTGAAGGCAGTAACAAAAAAAGAGAAGGAAAAAAGCCCATCCCGTGCCGCTACAACCCACCCGCCCAAAATAAAAAACCAAGTACTTCAAAATTGTCATATTTGGACTCTGATACATTTTATAATTCTATTAAGACTTTACCCATGATTCATTGCCGTGGTGTTAATGTTAACTGCCACATAGACGTAGCTATTTAGCAACTAAAATGATTTTAAAAAGGACAAAATTAAAATACATAAATAAATAAAAACACTCACTCTCCCTGATCTTCCCATCCCAACACCTCCAGCCCACCCGTCTCCACCCCTACAGCCACCACTCCTTAACCACTCACCCTCACTGCAGACACACGCTCTTCCTAGCCTCTGCCTCCATCTCCTCCACCACCACCACCACACACTCTAACCCACCGCAATCTGATTCTTGTCCTTTTCCTCTATGATACAGATTTGTATATATAGATACAGATACAGATGTACATATAGATGAAATCAATGTTGGGGCTCGATTTGGTTACAAATCTGCTCGGGCCTCGGTATCTAAGTGAGGGGCCGATTGCAGAGAGTATTCAAAGTGTATCTAGAGGGTTTTGATAAGATCACAGGTAGGTAGCATTCCGGTGGGTTCAATTTCAGTTTTTCTTAAGAGAGTAAATCCGATTTCCAGATTGGGTTTGATTTCAAAATTACATACATATTAATCAATTTTCAAACATAAAAACAGGAGGGGGGAGAGAGAGAGAGTGGGGTTGTGGGCGCTGTCAGTGAACATGGGTTTTTATATTTCTCGTTTCTATTTGTTTATTTTTTTTTTTAGTTATTTTACTTTTGAAAATGTCACATGCTTGCTACATAACGTTGACACAATAACGAATTATAGGCAAAGTCTAAACAAAGTTTAAAATTGTTGTAAATTCTAAATACCACAATTACGAAAGTATTAAAGTTTTAAAAAAAATCCTTACAATGCTGATTATCTTCCCCTCTTAGCGGACATCATGCCATTCATAACAAAAGCGAGCAGGCTACTAAGTTATATTAACTCCTCTATTATCCATTGTTTCATCTTGATCCTTACCAAGAATCCATGTTCAGTATAAAGTGGGAGGCATTTGGTGTGGGTAAATAACAAGTTAACTGGTAAAGCAACAAAATGTCACAGAGATTTTATTCATATGACTAACTCTGACTTAGCTACCTCAAACGGATTTCCTCCTTCAAAGAATCTTTTGCATCATCAGCAGTAGTAACCAAGAATGGCAACTTAGATCTCACAGCATTCAACACTTGAACTCTCTCAGCAGCAACCTAGTACACGTAATAAATTATGTGAAATTAGAGAGAATACTAAAATCAGTTATCAAACTAAAAGAGTATTCAGAAGGCAGTCAAGGTGTGTACATGTAGACTTGTTTTATAATCAAATTGCATTATAGACATATCTAGTTCTGATGCAGGAGCATAGGGATATTGATATAGTTGTCTTTTTAGCATTTATCCTTTATTTTCCTTTTTTCAGCCTCTTAGTATAAATAGCTAATGAGGCCTCATTGTATCACTTTTGACTATTTGAGATTAGAGATTAGAGAGAGAAATAATAGAACCTCCTACATTTTCCATGTTGTTGTTGTTGTTGTTGTTGTTGTTGTGTAGTTAACTTTTTTGTTTTACGCTTCCACACCCTAATTCGCATCAAATCGGTCTCAGAGCGAGGTTTGTTCTTGGATTGGTTATTGAGGATTGGGATTCAAATTAGGTTCACCCGGATAGTTTTCAACCAGACCCTTAATCCAATGACCATTTCCCTTCAAAAAAAACCTGAAACACCTTCCCGGGTCCAAGACCTAGCTGCCCTTGTTCCGCTTGTGCCGAGATCCTCCGGAGAGCACTCCCCACCCACAGATGAAATCCAACCAGCGCCGAAACTGGCCGAAGATCCCATTCCGACCACTACTTCTTCTCCTCAAGACCGACCGGTAACAATCCCGAAACCAACGGATCAGAGGCAGCTGCCGACAGGGCCAGCCAAGCCCCCAATCTGTTCCACTCTCCTGCCGAGGGTTTTGAACAAAAAAAATCCACCGACCCTTGTCATGATGTCGTCCGCTCCAAGAACCAAGCCGAACAGCCCCGATATCATCCAGCTCCAATCGTGACTCAAATTGGGGACTCCAGAATAGAAATTAAACCCAAGATTTATTCAGACACAAACCCTAGCCAATTTCCACAACACAAAATCAGCCCCAAACCCTATTTTCCCCAATCCCAAGAAACCCTAACATTTACACCTCCAAAAAAAATCCAATTCCATATATAAGGGTTGCCCCTCCTTAGGTATTCTGCCCATCCCTACCAATGTCCCATTACTCACCGCTCAATCCCTTTGTCGCCAACGTGAATCCTTTTGCCGAACCCAAGCAAAACTTGTGGATATCTCTACTATCTACACACATACCGTGATGATTACAACGTCCGTTGATCCTCAATCACCCCCTCCTAGCGATGTCACGTGGATTCGAACGAGAATCTTTTTTACTCGTTGCACCGCGAAGGGTAGGTTGTGCACGGTAATTGTAGATGGGGGAGCATAACTTGATTGCACAAAAGATGGTAAATAAACTGAAGCTTCCCACGGAGTTATTGACTAAACCATGCCGCATTTGGGTGGTTGGGTAGCGGAGCCATACTTGCCCCTAACCGACAGTGTCGAGTAGCTTTCTCTATTGGGGATTATCATGACGAAGTTCTTTGCACCGCGGTTGACATGAGGATATGCCATTTGCTTTTGGGGATGCCATGGCAATTTGACCATAGCAGTATGCATGATGGTCGAGCCAACACTTACTCTTTTACACATGGGGGCGAAACTTTCTTCTCCGTCCCATGCGACCATTTCCGATGACTCAACCCTCAATCCTACTTGTTTCTCACGAGGAGCTATCCACCGAGACCGCGAAGACGGGGATGTGTTATGCTCTTATTAGTCCCATCACCACTCCTGAGGCATCCGTTCCACCGTGTGTTCAGCGTTTACTGGATTCTTATAGCGATGTGTGCACTCTCCCCGACGAGCTTCCTCCCCTTCAGGACATTCAGCATGCGATTGACTTCATTCCTGGGCGCAGCTCCCCAACCTTCCCCACTACCGCATGTCCCCTACAGAGCACGCGGAGCTACAGAGACAGGTCACCGAGTTGTGTGACAAGGGATATATACGGGAGAGCATGTCTCCTTGTGCAATCCCGGCACTTCTAGCACCCAAGAAGGATGGGAGTTGGTGTATGTGCGTAGATAGCCGTGCCATTAATAAAATCACGGCGAAGTATCGGTTTTCAATCCCCCGGCTCGATGATATGTTGGAGCAACGATATTTTCCAAATTAGACTTGAAGAGTGAGTACCATCATATATGTATGAAGCCGGGTGATGAGTGGAAGACAACATTTAAAACTTTATGAGTGGACTGTGATGCCTTTTGGTCTCTCTAACACCCCATCCACGTTCATGCGGGTGATAACTCAGATTTTGCGCCCATTCTTGGGCAAGTTCGTTGTGGTGATTTTGATGATATCTTGATTTATAACCGTTCCGAGGAGGAGCACTTGCGACATGTGACTCAGGTTCTGGAGGTTTTGCGAGCCGAACGTTTTTTCCTCACATTGAAAAAGTGTGCTTTTATGGTTCCAACTGTAACTTTTTGGGATATGTAGTATCAGGATATGGCGTTTGGGTGGATGATGCCAAGATTCAAGCGATCGTGGATTGGCTCACCCCCACTTCGGTGACGCAGGTTCGTAGTTTTCATGGACTCGCAGGGTTCTATCGACGTCTCATAGCGGGGTTCAGTACTATCATGGCTCCCCTCACAGATTTGATGAGCACTTCTTCGACAGCTGAGTTCGGATGGACGGCGGAGGCTGACCGGGCCTTCATCCGTATCAATGAGTTCATGACGCCGGCTCCTATCCTTTCCTTGCCAGATTTTAATCAGTTGTTTGAGCTGTCTTGCGAGGCTTGCAAGACAGGGATGGGCGCTGTCTTGAGCAAGAATGGGAAGTTCATTGCCTTTTTTACCCAGAAATTGACAAGAACGGACCTACATTATTCTACCTATGATTTGGAGTTCTATGCGGTTGTAAAGGCCGTAAAGTTTTGGTCCCTCTACCTCCTTCATAAGGAGTTTGTGATCAAATCGGGCCATAAGGCCCTGCGATACCTCCATAGCCAGCTGCGTGTTAGTGACCGACACGCCAAGTGGACAGCCTACCTTCAGCGTTATACCTTCCACCTTCGGTACAAGCTTGGGAAGGAACATGGTAGCGGATGCACTTAGCCGACGTGCTCATGCATTAGTGACCTTGCGGAGTCAGGTTTGTGGGTTCGATAAGATTCGCGACCTCTACCCAACTGATGTGGACTTAGGGCCCATTTATGTCGCTTGCCAGTAGGGCAATGGCCTATGAAGCACGGATGCGGGTAAGGGGGCGGGTAAGACACAGTGCGGGTGCGGCGATTCGAAAATTCTCAAAAAATTAGGATACGGGTGCGGCGAGATATAATATAATAATATAAATTATATTATGTTATTTTTAAGTAATATAAATAAGTTCCATCATTATTATGATTCTCAAAAATTTATGATAAGGGTGTTTGTTGTTTTTTAACACATTGTAAAAAAAATATTAAAACAGGGGACTCTACCATGAATGTCACATATATTATAATAATCTACTAAAACCCATTAACCATTAAACTATAAAAGTAGAATTCAATATAATATAATAAAAAACAGTTAACTTCACAAAACCCATTTAACATTAAACTAAAAACAAACATTCGAAGTCGTTAAGAAACCTACTTATCTATTAGCTTTCACATATATTATAATAATACACTAAAACCCACTAACCATTTTTTTTCATAAAAGTAGAATCCAATATAATGTAATAACAAGCAGTTAATTGGGGCCACAAAACCCTTTTAACATTAAACCAAAAACAAATATAGAAAGTTGTTAAGAAATAGAATTATCAGTCTTCGCATATATTATAATAATCAACCACAAATCATTAAACCACAAAAGTAGAATCCAATATAATATAATGACAAGAACTTAACTTGGGTCACAAAACCCATTTAACATTAAAACATTAAACTAAAAACAAACACAAGAAGTTGTTAAGAAACCCAGTTAACTTCGTATATGTTGAAGGAGAGTAAGAAGAAAATGAGAAAGAGGGAGAGAGAGAGAGAGAGAGAGAGCGAGAGAGAGATGAAAATGAAAAAAAAATCAGAAATGTGTTTTTTTTGGATTCTTTACGAATCCCATCAAAACCAGCCGAGTCCTAGCCGAATCCTTACCGAATCCAGAATTAATTTATTTAATTAATATCTGATTCTTCTTTGGGTGCGAATCGGGGTCGAATCGCACCCGCACCCGCACCCGACTCACGTGCGATTCGGATTCTTCAGGCCTTTTGAAGAATTCGTGCTTCATAGGCAATGGCGCATCAGGCAAGTACTTATTACATGATGGATTTTTGCATCAGGGAACAACTTTGTGTATTCCATCTTCCTCCTTGAGAGAGAAGATTATTTCTGAGATTTACGGGGGTGGTTTAGTAGGTCACGTAGGGCAGGCCCGCACACATGCTTTGTTACGAGACCGATTTTATTAGCCCACCATAAGACGGGATACTAATGCCTTCATCCGCCGTTGTTACACGTGTCAGACAGCCAAGGGCCAGCACTCCAACGCGGAATTGTACACTCCCTTGCCGATTCCCGAGCGCCCTTGGCAGGACGTTTCGATGGATTTCATTATGGGCCTCCCCCGTACGTCCAGTGGGCATGATTTTATTATGGTGGTCGTTGACAGATTCTCCAAGACGTCGCATTTCATTCCATGTTCTCGCATGACTGACGCTTCTCATGTCGCGACCTAATACTTCTGCGAGATTGTTCGCTTGCACAGCGTCCCCCGTAGCATCACTTCCGATCGAGACATCCGCTTTACAGGACATTACTAGCGAACATTATAGCACTTGCTACGGACAGAGCTCCAGTTTTCCACACCGAGGTAGTCAATCGAAGAGTGGGCGATCTTTTGCGTTGTTTGACATCTGAGCACCCCCGTAGGTGGGATCTGGTGATTGCTCAAGCCGAATTTGCTTTCAATAACTCCGTCAACCGCACTACCGGTTTCTCGCCTTTCCAGATTGTATTGGGTCAGTCCCCCATTATGCCTATTGACCTTGTCGAGCACCCACCGACAGTCCCTACATGCCTTTCTGCTGAGGAGTTTGTCGCCCATTTAACTTCCGTACAAGCCGATGTCCGTTCTCGCTTCCAATCCATTTACGCCTCTTACAAAGAGGCGGCGAATGCCCATCGTCGTTTCGTTTCCTACCAGCCCTGTGACTTGGTCAAAGTGTACCTCCAGAAACCATTGTGTGTTGGCAAAGGCAACAAGCTTCTTATGCATCATTTTGGGCCGTTCCCTATTGTTCGGGCTTGTGGGCCGAACGCATATGAGGTTGATCTTCCTCCGGAGTTTCCTATGCATCGTACCTTTAATGTGGCGGACCTTTCTCCTTTTCGGGGTACCCATCATCCTCCCATTCCTCTCCCATCTTCGCCGACCCAGCCCGTTCGTTCTCATGTTGATCGTATTGAGGGCATACTTGACTCAGCTTTTGTCTCCTCTGCCTCGGGTGATTACACACGCTATTTGGTCTGTTGGTGAGGGCTCGTGGCTCACTGAGGCGACATTGCAGCATGTTGATCCTGACTTCTTTCGCCAATATTCCGCATATATGGATTCCTCTTAAGGGGGGAGAATGATGCAGGAGCATAGGGATATAGTTGTCTTTTTAGCATTTATCCTTTATTTTTCTTTTTTTAGCCTCTTATTATAAATAGCTAACCTCATTGCATCACTTTTGACTATTTGAGATTAAGATATTAGAGAGAGAAATAATAGTTTCCAGGTTGTTGTTGTTGTTGTTGTTAACTTCTTTGTTTTACGCTTTCGCACCCTAATTCGCATCAAGTTCGACGGTAAATGGTAAAATATATAAATGGTAGGGCCTGCAACCGATCATAAGACGTGAAAACTATTATGTAAACTGCTTGTTATCTTACTTGCAAACCCATTATGTGATCTTTCCTTATTATTCTAATGCTTGAAATGTTATTTGATGCTCATTTTCAAACATTGAGGGTTTGTTTAAGTGAAGACTAATATAATTTCAACTGATGATGAGTAAAGATAATAGATTCAAAGGCTCAACAAACATTAAAAAAAAATTATGATAGGTACCAGCTTATTATGGACATGAATTTAGAACATGGGCTAATCAACAAGAAGAGAACAACAAAGGTAACCTCGAGTCAGGAAAATCTAAAAGCGAGTAGTGTTTTTTCCTTCTAATGCATACAACCATGCAATAAGTAGTAATGTAATGCAAAACACAACACCTCTATCATGCCTGTCTTCATTTTCTTATTAACCGACTCGCTTGGTCGGGACTGAACAACACCTTCTACAGAAACCACATACTCGAGTCTCAAGTCATTCACAATATGATGAGCATCAGGGAAGTCATTGGGGAGAGTTGTAACCTGAGTATGAACAATCCCAACATCATAAGAATATACTCATCAATACAAAAATCGCAAAAAAATTATTGAATATCAATATATTGGTATACGAGAACATCATGTGTTCTGATCATATATAATTAAGAACAGAAATATTCTTTAATTGAAATGTCGATACCGGTAACATTCAAGAATTGCTATACAGCGAAACAATGTGCACTGAAATTCCATTTGAAGTGAAAGTACCATCATTCTTCTTTCACTTGAAAGAAATATGAGAAATATCATTTCATTTTAATTTCAAGAAGAGACGAGCAAAGTAATCAATGTATGCTATAACATATAAACACTCGCGTGGCATGACCAAAAAAGTATGAATCCACATAGCCAAACAATGCATGGAAATATAACTTCTGTCACTGAAGATGTTGTCAATACATAGTTCATCACAAACCTGTGATAAGAGCAATTATTGGGACCATCGTAGTATAGTCCTTTAAGTAAACAAACCCAGAGATGGCTTCACGATGGTTATGAAAAACTCAAATCCATAATGTCAACTTAATGCTGAATTTAGTTCCATTCAACATTAAGGATCCGTTTAGTTCGTGGTGAAATATATTTCACCGTGTTAAAATAAATTTTACCTAGATAAAATGTATGTTTGATTGGTCATTTAACATGGTGAAATAAAATGAATGTCAAGAAAAGAGATGTGAAAATTTACCTTTTTTAACAATGGGTAAAGTGAATAATTAACCAGGTGAAAACATTAAAATTAATTAAAAGACTAAACTGACCTCAATTAAATTTTTTGTCCATTTATGATTTTTATACATAGAGGCCTCATTTCATTTGTTATCATCACATTTTCACACCTCATTCTCTCCCGGACGATTTTCAATCTGCAGAAAATTAGGGTTCATCTCGCCGATCCATCTCGTGATCGATTCTCCATTTTTTTGAAGGTCTGTTTGAAATCTATACCTCCATTCTCTAATTTTGTTGTTTGATCAATCAAATTTTATTTTATTTTGGATCCAGAATCCGTGAATGGATCAATTTCTTCAATCTTTGTTATAAATTCTTTCAAAATCCTTGGACCAATTTAGTTTGGATTTAGATGAATGTCAGCAGCTTTTGTTTCTTTGATCGTGATTTCAATAAGATTTATATCATAGGACACTGTATAGTTTGGATCTGGATTTTCTGAATATGTAGTGTTCATCTTGAATATGAATATGGATCTAAAATATGTGGTTTGTCAAACTTTGCCAGTTAATTATCTAGTTTTGTATGCAGTGTTTGTTTTGGCTTGAATATGAATTTTCTTAATAATTAGGCATAAATTCTTCCGATTTATCCCCTTAATTTAGCGGCTTTTATCACCTCATAACATGTAAAATGCGTTGATTTATCTCATATCCTTGCTACTGACATTTCCTCTATAGTGCATCGAGTTTCGTGTATTCTTTACGCTTTTTACAGGTATTTTATACAAGTGAAGAGAAGAGGAAACTCAAAATCGAGAAATCAAAGAAGAAAGAAAGGAAGAAAAGTCAGAGGGTAAAAGGGGAAGAACTTTACATCTGGAGTTCGATTGAGGAACCAAAATAAAAATTGAAGACCTCGAGTCTACAAGCAAGTAGGAAGAAACGGCGTCCAAATCCGAGTCCCGGATCAGAAGTTATAAAACTTCAAAGATGAGAGAAAATCACAACAGAAAATGATTTCCGGACCGATTCGATGCGAGTCAAAATCGGACCGATCCGGTGAAGCCAAAGTTCCTGTAAAGGGCGGATCAATCCGATATCATCATAAAACGAACCGGTCCGGAATCTTAAAAGTTCCTGAATAAAATACACTATCAAACCGATCCGAATTCATGCAAAAACGAACCGATCTTGTATACACCAGACCGAACCGATAGTCCAGGCCATACCGGTCCGGGTGACGAATTTCTGATTTTTTTTCTTTTTCAAATTTAAGAGTTGTATCAAGCTCAAACTCTTGTAATTTCGTAGGGTATTTATTCCAACTAATTCCCAGACTTTAAGGAGTTCTCTTTTTGATAGTTTTAGAGGACTTTTGCACCTAAGAACCCTAGGTTTAATTTCTGCAACATTCATTCAAGTTTTCAAGCATTAATTCCAGAATTTTCTTCATTCCAAGTATTGTTTCTTTTCTGATTTCAATTGCTTTTACATTTGTGTAGGATTATTCATAGAAATTAGGTTGCAATTTTTATTTATAAGTTTCTTCCCAATTCTTCACGTAGTTATGGATTCATGCAGAATAGATTTTGTGATCATGCTTAGTTTAATTATGTCCAGCTAAATTTCCAAGGGTTGGGATGCATGAACCCAACCCGATGTAATTTACATGAATAGAAAATAGGTTTTGAATTAAATTTTGATCGAATCGTGTTGTGTAGTGATCACAACCATCGTAGGCCTTTTAACCCGTTTGCCCTAGGTAACCGGGGTGTTTAAGGATGCGATGTGCATGTTGGCTATTGCAGTACCACTTTATTCTTGCCTTTGATTGTGTATGATGCGGGCTAGTACCCTCATATATGCAATGCTTAGGATTAATAAAGACTGGGTTTAATCAAATATCTAATTCAAAAGCTAGTATTCTATCCGATAAATCTACTAGGGTTTGGGGGATTACATCCTAATCTGTATTCCTTCATTCATATTTACTTAATTGCAGTAGTTTTATTTCCATGCACGTAGCTTAGTCAGTAATTTAAAGTTCATTGTTGCATTAAGACAGTAGAATGCAGCCCACAATTAATCATCTTTTTTAGTTTCTTTTCTCGAATCAAGTTAGGGTTAGTCTTCTATTCCTTCGTCGTTACGAGCATTCGTCCTAGTTCCCTGTGGATATGATCCCGACTTACCGGGTTATTACTTACATGACAGGCTTGCACTTGAGCCTATATAAGCACGCACTTTAGACACATTTGTGGTCGCGTCACTTAACAAGAAGTTTGGGGCTTGAATATGGATTTACATCTAAAATATGTGTTTGTTAATCTTTGCAATTGAATCATCTAGTTTTGTATATATGGTTGTATCTATAGTGTTTGTTATGGCTTGAATATGGATTTGCCTCTAAAATATGTGTTTTGTTATGCAACTAAATTATCTACTTCTGTATTTATGGTTGAATCTATAGTGTTGGCTATGGCTTGAATACATTCATATCTTGATTTTTCTGTGAATATGTCGATTTCTTATTTAAATTTCCAATGGATTGTAATATATATATATATATATATATATATATATATGTTTGATTAAGAATTACAATTGCGTTGATGTACAGCCTCCTTATCTTGTCTAGGAGGAGGATTTTACTATTACAAGATAGTTTTAGGACTCTTTTGACTATTATAACTCACTTTTTTATTGGGGGCATATACCAAATAGTCCCTCGAACTTTTTTTATTACACGTTGAGTCCAAGCCTTTTTATTTTGCACCAAAAAGTCCTTCACCATGCCAAAAAGACTTTACCATGCCGCTGACGCGGATCTTTAAAGATAAGAGAATAAGGGACTTTTTGGTACAGAATAAAAGGCTTGGACTAAGTGTGTATTAAAAAATGTTTGAGGGACTTTTTGGTATTTGATTCTTTTTATTTTCCTCCAAAGAAGAAGAATTAACTATTATGAGACCCGAATGCTAAAATCGGCGTCTCGTTGATGCCCCCTTTCACGTAAGGTTCATTTGTACAAAATGAATAGGGGGAGTGACTTAGCATGCAAGGAACAACTTCGTATGAATAGGATGACTTTCCGCAAGTTGTGCCAAATGCTCCGTAGCATCGGCAAGTTAAAGGATACTATGACTGTAAGTGTCAGAGATGATAACTATATTGGAATACGCATTTGCACATCATTTTAAGAATAGGGATGTTAAAAACAAGTTTATGTGTTCGGGAGAAACAATCCGCAGATATTTTGGGGACGTGTTATCCGCTGTGACGAGGTTGCAAAGCCAATTACGTACAAAACCATTAGCGGTTACCGAAACTTGAATGGACGATATATGAAAATAGTTTAAGGTACAAATGTGAATTTGTGTCACTTTTAAATATAAAAATTTAGGTTTTATGTGTTAGTTTTGATTTTTAATTTGTACTTTTTTTCAAAATTGTTTGGGTGCCTTGGATGGAACATACATTGAGGTACACGTAAAACTAGAGGACTAGGGGAGATATCGGACGAGGACGAGAAGGAGTGAAATTGCTACAAATGTCCTCATTGTATACTCAACCTCACGTTTATTTACATTCTTCCTGGATGGGAGGGTTTGGCACAAGACTCTAGAGTTCTTAAAAATGCTATTTAAATGGTTTGACGATCCCCGGAATAGGTATTTAATGTAACTATGGGGGTTTTTTTTTGCCAATATGCTAACCTAGATTTTTAAATATGCAAGGTTATTACTATCGTGTCGATGCTTGTTACCCAAGTGGTAGCGGTGTTCTTAAACCTTATAGAAAATAGAGGACAATGATATCATTTAAACGACTGGGGAGAGGAACATGAAGCGGAGACAAAAGGGGAGTTTTTCGAGAGGTGTTTTGGTGCGTTGAAGCAAAAATGGGGTATTCTACGAAGTCCGGCGTTCTTTCCCATGAAAAGTCAAAATTGCATTATCATAGCGTGTGCGCTACTCCACAGCCATATAAAAATTGAAATGCCAACGCAGATTGATGGACAAAATCAAGTGAGTGCAGCCCAAAACTTTATAGAACCGCACGGAGAGTCTAATACACACATAGACATATCAGAAGAGTGGGACAAACAGAGGGACAATCTAGCAACCAAAATTTGGATATTTGAGAACAATTAGTTTGTTATGCGTTTAAGGGTCTCTAGTACATTGGTTTGTGATAATTTTCTCTACTTTTTAGTTGTACTTTGTAATCTGTGAACTGTTATTAGTGTACTCTGTTTTTAATGTTTATAGTGAGTAATATTTGTGTAATTAGTTATCTGTGTTTGTAGGAAGCTATGATGGCCTGTTTTTCAACCTTTTTTTAGCATGGTTTTGATGCCCAGGACCATGTGTTTGTGGCTTTGTCAGCCGCTACTGATTTAAGCATGGATGCCTATACACTTTTTTCTACATATTGTGCAAATCATACAAATTTGTGGTATGCATTAATACAACATAATCAGTATGTATTAATACAAAAAATTGGAAATTGACCTTATACCACCTGTGTGGATTTTAAAAGTTGATTGCACAATAATTACATTGGTATTAAAACTAACTGTAATGTAATAACTAACTGTAATGCTTCAACTGGTCCCTCGGTTTTTATTGGATATGTTCTTCCAAACTAACTGTAATGTAATAACTGTAATATAATAACTAACTGTAATTCGGTCTCAGTTATCAGATTGTTATGAAAGAAGTGCAGCTTATAGAGGTAATGGAATTGGTTTTAATGTGAATCGGTATGCTTATTACAATATGATTGAAGACTTTTTACCAATCCTAGTAACAATGTGATTTGGTTGTAATTCAGTTTCAGTTATCAGATTGTTTTTTTTTGTTCTGTTAGTTATAAGATTTGAAATTGCTTTGGTGTAACTACAGTAGTTTTTGGATATTAAAATTGTGAGTTTTAATAACTGGGGTTGACCCCCCAATACCAACGGTTTGCGTCCATATTTACTATTTGTTATTGAGATTTTTTTGTAACTCTGTGAGCAAAATGGTGGCGGATTTTTCATCTCAAGAAGGTCCCCAAAATCAATGGACATGCTTAGAAGATAAGTATTTAGTGGAGTCTTTGCAAGAGTTGAGCGTGACTGCCGTTGGTATTGGGGGGTCAACCCCAGTTATTAAAACTCACAATTTTAATATCCAAAAACTACTGTAGTTACACCAAAGCAATTTCAAATCTTATAACTAACAGAACAAAATCAATGGACATGCGTAGAAGATAAGTATTTAGTGGAGTCTTTGCAAGAGTTGAGTGTTACAAGTAAACACAAGCTTCAAAACGAGCTATTTTTGCAAACTAGAACTTATGATGTTGGCTAAGTTTCCTAATTGTGATAAGAAAACGAAACCGCACATCCTCAACCGAGTCAAGTAACTAAAGAAACAAGCCATGGCACTCGAAAATGGTAGCACACAACGAAAGTGGATTGAGATGGGATGACATTGAGCCAAAGATTTTGTGCGACAAGAAGGTGTATGAAGGATGGTGCAAGGTAATGTGACAGGAGATTTCCACACTTTAGTGCATTAGTTGATATTTTTCAAGGTGATACAGTAACAAGAAATGACGTAATATCTGCAACAGATGCCGAGAAACACGTTGATGAAAAGGAGCCTACGGCAAAGGTGAAGGGTGTCAATGTTAGCGATGACACAAAGATAGAGGCTACCGAGTTCTCCTCAGCTACGGGTAGTATTGGCAGTGGTGGTGGATCGAAACCGAAACGTAAAAGGCACTTCGAGAGTGCTTCCTCCAATTATAATGCAAGTAATGATCTTTTATCTGAGGCAACAGCCCCTTACTTGCCTACCCTAACCAAAGCTCTTTCCAAGAAAACCGATGACATGGGTAAGATTGTGTAAGACGTTTTAAAGATTAAAGTTTGACTCACACTGAGAGATTGGCGACGGTGCGGCTAATCCACATCAAGCAGTTTTGTTTATGAATGTACCCCCGATAAGGAGAAAACAAATTTCTTAGCTATAATTTGTCATTTTGTGAGGTGATTCATAAGTCCTTGGTGAGATAATTTAGATGGGTAGTGGATATGTTTCATATGTTTGACAACAGTATCTTGAATAATTTATTTGTTTTTTTAGGTTTAAGAGATAAAAAGACTTTGTTAAATATTAGTCTACTTATTTTTCGTTATATTTGGACAATATTATACTTGACTAATGACTAGTTAATTGTGGTAAATATGATTTCATCGTGTTACAAACTTATAGAAATTGCAATGTGCAAACATGATAAATGTGTGCAAGTGTGTGGGGGGCTATTGGGGGAAGGGGGGTATGTGTCAAATTTGAGTTTATGAGGTAAAGGGATATTAATTTATTTTTTTATGACCGAGACACTTGTTGATAAAAATCAAATATTTCAAATATGGAGGTAATAGGGTCATTTTGTTTTTTTACCATATTGGTATTGGTATTGACCCTCCAAACAACAAATAGTGAAAAGGTACAAAATTTCACCTAGTGAAAACTTGTCCATCCAAACGGAGATGGTGAAAACAAAATCACCAATCTAATATTTTACCTTTTACTTGTAACAAATATATTTCATCACGAACTAAATGGACCTGAAGAGGTAATATTTGGTGTTGATTTTAGCTATTGATACTAAAAAATAGTTAAAATTCAGCATTCAGAGGCAAGTTTAATGCTGAATTTTCATTCCAGTTTTACCCTTTAACGATAATAGAAACTGAAATAAAACAGTTAATTAAATTAAAATTACTACTAATGTTAAAATGGTCCAAATACATATATTCAGCAAAAGAAAAACACATTTTTCGGCATTCAGAGTTCCTTATTAAGAGAAAAAAACAAATAGCCCCTTAATGAAGTGAAGTCAACAAATTAAAAATCAAATAAATAGATAAACCATTGCAACCCGAGCATGTATTAGCTTTAAAAAAAGAAGGTAAACAACATGAGGGAATAGCATTCCAATTATATAACACCTGAACAATTCCAGTGGAGTCTCTGAGATTGAGGAAAGTGAGACCACCATGAATCCGGTGAAGGGCGACCCAGCCACAAAGATGAACCCGTTTGCCCACGTCATTTTCTGACAATTCTCCGCAAAGACCAGTTCTGGCAACCCATTCGAGTGTGTCTTTGAAGGGTTGTTTAGAATTGGGAACAACTATTGAGTCTGTGGGTGGAGATGGAGAAGCCGAGGAGGTGGAGATACAACTCTTCACAAAGGTTTTGGGTTTGATGATTTTGTGGAGGTTGAGGTAAAAAAGTGGGAGAGGAGTGAGAAAGAGGGGTTTGGACCGGAGAAGAGCGGTAGTGGGCAGGGCTCGGAGGAACAAGGACATGGCCACAGAGATAACAAGGTCTGGAGTAGAGTTAGCAACTGGGCTTGGCTAGGACGCGGTGCTCATATGATAGGAGGTCACGTACTTGTCACGTGTGGATTGGAATTAACTTATACTCCACTCTCCACTCAACAAATTTTTAACTCAATTATTTAGGGATGTTGGGAAAATCTATATACCGTGTATAAAAAAAATTTAACTTGATCTATGCGTCGTTCCTAAGGTGCGTTATTGTAGAGGGGCTTGAAAGTAATTTTGAGATTAGAAGTAATTCCACATTAACAACACTGTTTTGGGATTAAGGCACCGTGGCAGCTCAGCGTGACAACTTGTATTTTAGCTTGTTGTATTAGTCATATTGTATCTCTGTTTATATTGACTGTAAGTTATAACGGTTGTAATCATGTAACGAAAATAATAAAGAGTTTTAGTGTGAGGTCAAACTGTACTCGCGAGGGACCAGGCTTGACAAGGCTGGGAGAGCTTTCATGCTCTATCGAATGACCTCACTGCGGGAACTTTAGAGGGACTTGATTTGGAGGATTGAGAAGTGAGGCACTGTTGGGGATCGTCCCAACCATCTTAGATACACCTGGTAAAACACCGAAGAACCCTGACCATGGAACCTCGGGCGAAGCAGCTTGGAGTTCCATTGGGCGTAGAGCTGTGAACCAAACTGCCATCTACTTAATGTCACATCTACTGTAGGTGATGTCACTAGCCAGCTAAACAATGTCTGACTTGCACTTAAGTAAACCATCGTGGTATTTGGGACTGTCAGACAGTTGGTGAGCCACCTCTGCGACAACAGCCCCCTGACACACAGTGGTTGGGCAAAAGGCATGTCTTGGCATTTAATGTTTATGACGTGGAGGCAACTGGTGCATGAGGTATTTAATGTTGTGACATAAAGCATGAGGGATGTCTTTCATAGTCTTTAATGACCGAGTTGCCTCGGGGATGGTGGGGGGGGGGGGGGGGGGGGCTATTTTCTGAGTTATACACGAGAGATTTGTGAGTTTAAACTGAGTCTTATCTTCATTAGATTTGTGTTTGCATGTTCTATCACTAATTCAAGGTTTTAGCTAATTAACTTATCATCACCATACTTCAAAGGGGTTACGCCTCCATCTGTAATCTAAAGTACTCTCCTACATTTGGCGACTCTGCTGGGGCGGCATTCTTCTAAGTAAGGAGTATGGCGCAAGATAGTGCTACTAGAAGGCTCAACTTTGATGACATCCAGCATAATGAAGAACGGGCTGTGAGAGAACTGGAGGCCCTAAGGGATGGGGCTCCTCGAATAGAGGTACCTCCGGTTCAGGCGACGACAGGCATTTCAGGGGTGACACAAGCTTCCACGAGTGTGGGGCTAGAACCCACTCAGGTGGCGCTCCTCATGAGTAAGTTTTATGAGTTTTTGCAAACTCCGGTAGCTTCAACAATGCTGGGAGGATTGGAAGTCAATGCCTTCGTAACACTGGGGATAGCCCCAACGGCCCACCAAGTGCAGGTGTGGCGGGAACGGTCCCACCAAGCATACCCTCTGTTGTGAATCCAGTCGTGGGAACCTCAGGAGTTTCAACGGCCCCAAGTGTGATGATTGCTCCAGCTATAACGGGTACTCAACCTATGGCCCCGTTGGTTGTTTCCCCAGTAGCATCACCCATGGAAAAAATGAGAAAAGAGATGCTGAAGTTCATGAAGGCTTCCTCGCAATCTGTCGGCGAGGTGGCTTCGGTTTATGATGACTTTCGAACACCTTATCCTCAGGAATACAACGATGAGCCGTATCTAAAGGACTATATTCCTCCTATCTTTGAAAAATACACAGGGAAAGGTGGGAATCTGGAGGAGCATATTAAGCGCTTTGTTGAATACTTGGGAGCGCATTGCAATAACAAGAAGCTTAGGCTGAGGGAGTTTTCCAAATCATTAACCAATAAAGCATACACCTGGTACTCCCATTTTACTCCTAACAGCGTTTTTACATGGGAGGATATGCATGTATTATTTTTTCAGAAGTTCTTTCTGGTAGAGGATGAAGTCACTTTGACCCAACTGGGTAGGGAGAAGCAAAGACCTGGGAAAAAAGTGGTGGCCTATGTTCGAAGGTCCAGGGAAAGATCCCTCGACGTGAGGAAGGAGGCGAAAGAATAAGAGTTATTGCAGATCTGCGCTGAGGGGCTCCTTCATGAGTACATCTGCCATCTTATAAATGAGACGCGCGAGGGGACTTTCTCGACGTTCTTAAAAGCAGCGAGGAATATCTCCTTAGTGGTACGGCCCAATCCGGTGGTGGTGCCCATGATGTTTAGGCACCCGATGCAACCCGCGGGGGGGAGATCTCAGCCCCCACGAGTAGGGTACACCGAAGGGGGAGATAGGGGCAAAGCACCGAATAAGGACAATAAGAGGAAGTTCGGAAGAAACAGGGAGGACCCACCACCATTGCCATGTACAGTCAAAAAAGTTGTCAGCTATTACAACGCGATGGTCCAAGGGGGAACGGTCTATGCGCCAAAGGGAGTTCCCGCTGGGGAGACCTATGCGGTAACGAAGGCGGATCCAAAGTACTTCCAGGTTCATCGGAGGATTCAGCATCCAACCGAGAGTTGTTTCACACTGAGAAAAATCATCGATAAGTACGTAAAAGCAGGGACATTGCAAATCCCTCCAAAAAACGTCAATAACAACCCCTACCGACGCATGGGGTTAATCTCGTGGTGGCCTACGATGAAGAGGCTGAGAGGGGAGAAAGAGAGTCAACGACGAGGCAAGAAGAGTACGAAGAGGCCCTGGAAGATTGTACGAGGGGAATGGATAACGTTGTGTTGGCTTATGACGAAGTAAGTGCCAAGGATGTGGAAGAAGTGTACGATGTTGAAGGTGAAGAAGTAGATCCAGTTCTAGAATACTGTGCAGTTTCGAAATCCTCGAAGTTCACCTGGTTTTTTGACCGGGTAGAGGTACCTAAGGAGAGTAGGTTGGAGATGACCCAGGAAATACTTGATATTGCGAGAAAGAATGCAGTCCCTTTGCTGAGATGGAAGGGACTCATGGCCAGGTTGATAAGGAGGTTTTTGTCAGAGGTAACCTTCAGCGATGTAGATAGGGTTGTAAGGTTCCTTCATAACCGACCGTTATATGTGATTGTTAGTGTCAACGGAGTTAGCTTTGTACGGACTCTTATGGATGGGGGAGCTTCTATCAATATCATGCCAATTAACTCTTTTCATGCAACTAACATTCCAGAATAAAGCTTGGTTCCCATGCCTTTGGTGCTTTCGGGGTATGATAACTAATTTTCCAAATCCATTGGGTATGTCAATGTTGGGATTGTAATGGGAAATCTGAGTTCCCATATCAAGTTCCATGTGATAGAGAGTGTAATTTCCTATTATATGCTAATAGGAAGGGTGTGGATGCACAATCAAGGCCTGGTTCATTCTATATACCACCAATATGCCAAAGCGAATGTCAAGGGCACAGAGGCGACCATTAGGGCTACAAAGAGGCCCTTTACTGTTGAGGAGGCTCACTTGGTGAATGCAGCATTTTACACAGAGTTAGAGGAAGATGTCCGGGTCCTAACCAAAAGAATGGAGGGAGCATGGGTTACCTCGATCAGAGAAAGAATGGGGGCCTTAAACGAGCAGAAGAAGGAGGTTGCGATCAACACAAGGGAATAGACGAAGAAGCTCACCAGGTGGTCCCTCGGCCCCAAGGCATCTCGAAGCAGCTCAAAGACAGGGTGAGGCCCAGAGAAGACCCGATGGAGTATGAGGTTCAACGACAAAGCGTGCTGAGTCGGTTCTCAAGAGAAATAGTGGTTGAGGCTTTTAGAGAGAGTAAGAGGAAGGCAGCCACCATTACCAGTTGACAATGCAAGAAGGTCATTATCGAGGAAGGAAAGGTGGTGTATCGATTATAATGGTGTGTGCGGGCGGCCGAGGAAGTTGATGATGAGGTTGACCCGATATATGAATGCTTTCTGGTAGATCAACGGGGATAATGCATGGTGATAGACAACTTTAATATACAGGAGTTTGTAGAGGATATCGTCGAAGAGCCAAACTACAAGGCAGATCAGCCAAAGCTACAGGCACAAGAGTTGGAGTAGTTGAATCTAGCAAAAGAAGGGGAAGATCCAATGCCCATTTTGATCTCGAAGGATCTCAGCAAAGAGAAAGAGAGACCTTGGTTGAGTTGATCCGGGAGTTTATAGATGTCTTCGCATGGAAATACATAGAAATTGAGGGTCTGGATGAGGAAGTAAGCTGCCACAAGTTGAATGTAATGCCTTCTGCTATTCTAGTGAAACAGGGGATGAGAACGTACAAACCTAAGTTAGATTTGAAGATCAAGGAAGAGGTTCAACGCTTACTAATGGAAGGGTTCATGACACCGATACAGCACCCACTCTGGCTATCCAGTATTGTCCCGGTGGGGAAGAAGGACAAAAACAAAATAAGGATCTGCGTGGACTTAAGAGACTTGAATACAGCTTACCCCAAAGATGAGTTCCCTTTGCCCTCCATTGATAGCTTAATAGATGCAACGGTTGTTCATGAGATGTACAACTTCATTGATGGGTATGTAGGGTACAACCAAATCAAGATGGACCCCTCGGATGTAGAGAATACGACATTCAGAACCCCATTGGGTAACTTCATGTACAGGGTGATGCCGTTTGGACTCAAGAATGCTGGGGCGACTTACCAGAGAACAATGATGGCAATTTTCCATGACTTTTTCCATAAATTTATGGAATTCAATGTGGATGATTTGGTCATCAAATCGAGGAAGGAGGAGTCCCATCTGCGTGATTTGAGGAAGGTGTTGGAAGTTTAAATTGAGGATGAATCCACTGAAGTGTGTCTTTGGAGTGACAAGTGGGAAATTCCTAGGCTTTTTGGTTGATAAACATGGGGTGCAGATGGATCAGAACAAACAACGGGAGATCTTAGAAAAGCCACATCCGAGAACGGCGAAGGAGCTGAAGAGTTTCTTGGGTAAAGTCTCCTACCTTAGGAGATTTGTGCCTGGATTGGCCGAAGTAACACATCCGTTAATGCAGCTGTTGCGAAAAAATACGAAGTTCAAGTGGGAGGAAGTTCACCAGGAGTCTCTGGACGGGCAGTAGAAACTGCTCGTTTCACCACAGATCATGGTTCTCCCAAAGGCAGGAATACCGTTGAAGTTGTACCTCACATCCACCATGAGGTCCGTGGGAGCTTTGTTAGCACAAGAGATCGACGGGTAAGAACGGCCAGTCTATTACCTCAGCAGGATCATCCATGGACCAGAAGTCAGATACAGTAGCATAGAAAGGCATTGTTTAGCCTTAGTATTTGTAGCGCAAAAACTTAGGCATTATATGTTGTCTTTTACAATTCATATTATAACTAGTTATGATCCTATGGACGATTTTGCTTGGTAGGGAAGTTAGGTGGTTCCTGGTCCTATCTGAATATGACTTAAGTGCGTGGTGCCTCGCGCAATCAAAAGCCAGGCATACGTTGATCTGTTGGCTATTTTCCCCTCAGGAACATTCGAGCCACCTAAGGAAGATATTTTAGGAGACGATTTGTAGGCCAACCATCTAGACGCAACAGACGAGGAATGGACGATGCAGTTCTATGGGTCATCGGCAGAAAAGAAATGAGGAGCAGGGGTTATTCTCTCAAAAAGAATGGAGGAGATTTGTCTTTCTTACAAGTTAGATTTCCCTTGCTCTAACAATGAGGCAGAATATGAAGCATTGGTGTTGGGATTGCTAGAGGCTCTTCGAAGGGGGATCCGTTCACTTTGCATCAAGGGGGATTCAAACTTGGTGGTTTAGTAAGTGAATGGAGAATACGCGTTGAAACATATGAGCATGGCACCATACATTTAGAGGCTCCTCGACCAGTTCCATCGGACCAAGATCAAGAGGCAGCCCAGAACCATGAACCGCCACCCAGACGCATATGCCACCATTACCCAGAAGATGATCATGAGGAGCGATACAACTACCGTCGTGATCCAACGAAAAACAGCTCCTTCGATCATACAGTCAATTCTACCAATAGAAGGGGATGAGGACTAGAGGGGAGAGATTAAGAGGCAACTGGAGGCTGGTAAAGGAACGATGGGGCTCAGAGAATTGGCCCAATACTTTTCGAACCAGGGAAACCTCTACTTCAGAAATACAGGAGGATGGATGTTGAAATGCATCGGTCCAGAAGAGTTAGAGTAAAGATTAAAGAAAATGCATGAAGCACACTGTGAAACAACTGAGATACCCCTCTACCGAAGAATATAAAGAGAGGAGTATTTTTGGCCTAAGATGAAACAAGATGCGGCAGAGCTACAATGGAAGTGCGACAAATGCCAGTTATTCTTCGAAGGAACTGAATGTCACTTCATGGAGGCTCAACCTGATTGGAGACAGCCCTGTATTGATTTTATTAAAGATGGAGTTGTCCCGACGGAGAAATTTGATGCGATGGGACTGCGGCAAAGAGCCGCGAGATTTTACGTTCAAGAGGGGCAACTTTATCAAAGGGGATACTTCAACAGGCCTTTGCGTTGTATTACAAGAGAAGAGGCAGCGGAGGTCCTCAAGCAGGCACACGATCTGGCTCACATAAGAGGGGCCAAGTTATATGACCAGTTTATGACTTTGGGATACTATCGGCCAATGATGGAGAAAAATTCGGCTGAGTTCGTTCGAATGTGCAAGGCTTGCCAACTTTATGGAAATATGATCCATGCCCCGTCAATGGACTTACACTCCCTGGCAATGCCATATCCTTTTCACACTTGGGCGTTCGACCTAGTAGGGGCAATACACCCTTCTTCGAGGGGGAAGATATGGATACTAGTAGCAATGGAGTGCTTCACAAAGTGGGCTGAGGCGATACCACTGAGAAGGGCAACAGCGGGAGCGGTGAGCAACTTCATCAAATAATATATCATTTGTCATTTCGAGATCCCAAAGGTTATCCTTTTAGATAATGGAACCCCTTTCATCAATTCAGAAGTAACGATGCTCACAGATAAATACTCTATTTTCCATCACACTTTGACGGTGGCATACCCAAAGGAAAACGGTCAAGCCGAAGCGACTAACAAAACTTTGGTCAATATCTTGGCTAAAAGGATGGAGGACTTCCCAGGATCATGGGATGACAAGATACCTGTCGTTTTATGGGCCTATCGGATGACTAAGAGGAAGCCCACAGGGTATACACCGTTCTCTCTTATTTATGGGGCCGAAGCGATTCTCCCAGTAGAGTTAGAAGTCCCCTCTGCTCGATATGCCTTGTGAAGTAGCATACTTCCTCAGAATAGATATGTGCAGTTGGAAGCGTTGGACGAACACAGAGACAATGCGATGCAGCACTTTTAAATATATACGAAGCAACTCTCCAGGGCATATGATAACTTAGTGAGACCAAAGAAGTTCGTGGAGGGAGACCTTGTATTGAAAGCGGCAGTGAAACACGTTAGGGGGCTTCCTCTTCCCAAGTTTGCAGCAAATTGGGAAGGAACCTTTATTGTAAAAGAGGCTCATGAATCAGGTTTTTGCTTAATCCCTAAGATGGAAGAAGATAAACCATTCAAGATTAACAATAAATGGTTGAAAGTCTATCATGTGTAGGCAGTTATATTTGATCACTGATGTAATTGGTTGTTATGAATACACAAGTTCTTTATTTATATTATGATTGGTGAACAAGTTCTTCTTATTATAGCTCAAGAAGAGATGAAAGAATTTCAGAACTTCACAATCAAAGCAAACAGTTGTAACACAGAGATGACATAAGAAAATAAGTTTTTTTCCATTCATAAACTTTGGTGCATTACAAAATTGGGAGATATCACCCAAGAATTACATAAGAAGGGAAAAATATACATATACAAAAACTCATTGGCCCAGAAAAAACCACAGATCTGGAAAAGAGAAAAAATCTCCACGAAGGCTAGAAGAAGCTGCTTGGCAAGATCGTTGAGCATTAATAGAGACCTCAAACCTTGTCTGTGCCTGTGTGCGCTCAATCAAGAGTTTCTCTAATTTTTACTTTACGACACATAGATCTTATTCTAGGTCCCCCACCTCTTTGTCAATAGTTTAAAGCAGAGATGCTAGCTCAACCAACTTGAGTTCCTCGGTTCGCTGATCCTCCTGATGTTTTCGTAAGAGCTCCCTCTGGCTGTCCAACTAGTGGTTCTTTAAAGTCTTTAAATGTACGATGAGCCAGTCAAAACGAAACCCATCACAACCCAACTCCCTCAGATAACCCAAGAATTGGTTGAGCAGGGGTCTAGTAAGGTTTCCAGTTAGAGTATTGGTAATTTTAGCAATAACGGTGGCCATGCCTTGAAGCCTATGGCTCATAACTGAAATGTTTGAACGTAGGCAGTCCACCGTGAAGGTCTCAGGATGATAGCTCACAAGTTGCTCAATTACCAAACGGTGGTTGGCAGGCATTTAGGAGAACGTTGGAGTACCGTCAGGCAGAAGGCGAGAGGAGCCAAGTCGGGCAGAGGAAGCTCGCACCCATATTTTCTCTCCGTATCAGCACCTGTCATGGAACCTTGATCATTATGGCTAGATTCTTCGGAGGAGACAGGTTCACGATGTGGCGAGTCAATGGGCAAAGGAACTAGTGGAGAATCCTCCCAAGCAACCTGAAAATAGTCAGAGGAAATACAGAGTTATAGAAAAATCTTAACAAGCTTTTTCATTGTTAAGTCACCGATATAGGTGTAGTTTTTAAAAAATCTTAACAAGTATTTTCGTTGTTAAATCACCGATATAGGTGGAGTTTTTGAAAAATCTTAACAAGTGTTTTCGTTGTTAAGTCACCGATATATGTGGAGTTTTTGAAAAATCTTAACAAGCGTTTTCGTTGTTAAGTCACCGATATAGGTGGAGTTTTTGAAAAATCTTAACAAGTGTTTTCGTTGTTAAGTCACTGATATAGGTGGAGTTTTTGGAAAAAATCTTAACAAGTGTTTACGTTGTTAAGTCACCGATATAGGTGGAGTTCATGAAAAATCTTAACAATTGTTTTCGTTGTTAAGTCACCGATATAGGTGGAGTTTTTGAAAAAATCTTAACAAGTGTTTTCATTATTAAGTCACCAATATAGGTGGAGTTTTTTTGCAAAAATCTTAAACAAGTGTTTTCATTGTTAAGTCACCCACATAGGTGAAGTTTGAGAAACTAAGAAGTACAGAGAAATGAGCAAGATACCTCAGTAGCAATAAGAGCGAGAATGGGAGTCACCACAGGGGCCGTGATGGTAGGAACCGTTGGACGCAGGATCCTTATCTCAGTAGCTTCAGCGGGGACCTTGGCTGAAGAAGTTTCAACGATAGGTAAACTTCCCTCGCCAATATAAGGTACTAAAGCTAGCATGGGCGAATCATCGGAGGGAGACACTGAACCCTCAAGAGATGACCCAACGAGAGCAGTATCATCGGCCGTAGCCTTGGAGGGCAAAATTCCACTAAGGGCAAAGGGCGGAGAGAGACTTGGGGAAAGCTGCGAATGTAAAACCAAGTGTTAGACGCAAGGAGTAAACATAAAAGAATAAAAGGTAGGAATGCATCTAACTTACCCCCGTTATGGCACCGAAAAGAGGAACCGCGGTAAGGGGTCTGGTCAATGCAGGCGGAAGGAGAATGTTGGCTATCAATGACGCCACTTCCACTTAAAACGTCCCATCATGTTAGGGATGATAAACAAAATAAGGGAGCAAATAAAATATGTAAGACTTGGCAAGAAAATTACTTGCGGGGCACTCTCCTCGACCACAATAAGGGGCAGAGGCACCTCTTGGTTCGATGGTAACTCAGAGGGGGCAGTAGTAGTTCCCTCTAGTTGACCAGGCATCTCAGTAGACTCAACAGTGGCAGCCTCCGTCACAACTTCTTTGGCCCATTGCGAGGATGAACGGTGAGAATAAGTGAGACTTATCAGGGGGAATGGGGAAGAGTAGTGTCTGCTGGAGAGACACCGCAATGCCCATCCCCCCACAAAGCGACTTACGGGGGGACTGGGGGGACAGAGCCTTTCTTCTTCAACTCCCTGCAACAAAATATCTTCTTGTTAAGAAATGGGCAGATGCAACACACCTTAAGAGAGGAGGAATAAAAAATAAAGAATTCACACATATCTCAGATCCAGATGAAGAACGAGAAGGTATAATTACTGGTGAAGGCGGCGAGGAGGCAGTAGCAGAGGGAACTGATGATAGAGGTTTCTCAAGTGTTTGTCTCTTCTGGGTCTTGGTACCCAGCATTTTCTTCCTGGAGCCCGTTGCACCACCAGTTTCAGGCACCCTCATCCTTCTTCTCCTTTTTGCTACTGGCTCCGTGGGATCAACCATAATCGTGGGAAACGCGCCCGGAGGAGGAATGGCGACAGCGCGCCGTTGAAACTCAACATGAATTCTATCAACTTCAACTTACACCTGCCTCCTTAGTTCTTCAGCCATCTCTGGAGACATAGGAGGGGGAACGGAGGCAATAGGGAATGCCTCCAAGAGAATTTGCATTTGAACTTGGGCCTTAGACTTCTTGGACTTCTTGGAAGGTGGCTCAGAAGGCCCTTCGCTTGTGGCAGCTTCGGCCGAGGGGGCAGATGGTTTGGGGGTTGCAGCAGCCTTGGGTTTGGGCGTGGAAACAAAGATCATGGGGCAGTATGGAGGATGTTCAGTGGGAGGTTCTTTGGGGGTATGGCTTAGAGGGAACTCAACCCCGAGAACGGAATTGCCCTCCAACCCCAGCTCCAGGGCAAAAAACGAAAGAATTGGAGGATACACAGGATCCACCTCGATGAATTCAGTAATTGGGCTAGTTGCCTCGGACAGTACTTTATCGCAAACAGAGGGGTCACATCCTCTTGCCTGGTGATGCTGGGGATGGTGACTCGCCCAGCCAATGTGGAACTCACTCCCCATGCGACAGTTGAGGAGAATAGAGAACATGCCTCGCCAAAAGACACCTTGGGGTTAGATAATTGAAACACCGGGCAAGGGGCCCCTTGATCAGAGCCAAATTAACGGCAACATCGATTGGGATTGTAGTGCTCGCTGGTGTATCCCCACTCGGTGTATGAGGGCAGGTATCCTGGTGAAAATAGAAGCACAATGGCCAGTGAGGGGTCTTCAGTAATAAGGTCTACAGTTGTTGGCTGGACCGCTCTTGCACCATGTTTGAAAAAATCACAAGTATAGGGGAAAATATCCTCTTCATAGGGCCTCATTACAAAACTTAAAAAGTCATCAATAAAATAGGTCAGCTCCTTTCGACTCTGCCTCTTGTAGTAAACAAATGAGCGAGGGGCAGGATTATTTCCCCCGAAGGGGGACGGTTAGTCTTGGCTACTACTGCCGAGAAGCGCACATAAAGAAAGCCCGTTAGGAGGATGCAGTTGGCAAAATTGGCTAGGTTGTAACGACCCAAAGATTGGTCCATATCAAAAAGGGCTCTATCAAGCCATGTGTAAAAGGATCCTAAGGCGATTGCAGCGAGAGGGAGCTTGATACCCCGGGCCAGACGAAGGGATATGTTGATAAGATCCCTTCGAGGCTGGTCGTTGGATTTTTCTGTTAAAAAGAAGCGAGAAAGAATGACAAGGATATATGCAGGAAGCTCTAGCAATGTACCTTATCCAGGGGCAGCCTCAGAGGAACTACCTTCAGAAGGATCCTTGAAGAAGTAGTTGATAAAAGGAGTGAAGGTAGCTTTATTTGAAGTACCGATGCACCTTCGATATATACGGTCCAACTCCAAACGGTCAGCAGTCTCTTGTACACCCAGGGCTTCATCGGAGTAAGGCTCATGGCATGTTGCCTCAAGGCCTAGGAGCTGGCACACGTCCTCCAATGTTATTATAAATTCGCCCCATGCAGCGATGAATGTATGGGTGGTAACGTTCTAGCGAGATACCAGAACAAGGGCAACATTATTTTTGGAGAGGGTGAACTCACCAAACCACTTGGCCCGATGAAACCAAATCTTAGCAAGTGTATCAGCGTGGGAACTCTAAATATGGGAGTTCCAAGCAGCAAAGTGAGCAGGAGATCCCACAGTCCCTTCGAAATCGATATGGGACCATGAGAGGTCCCCTCGCTCAAGACAAAAGTGGAGAGTCCCCTCGGGAGGTAGAAAGACCCAGTCATCAGCATTCTCATCTTCATCACCAAACGTCATGGCATTAAAAACGCAACTCTTACAAAACCCAACGAAGTCATCACCCTTGCCAAAAATGGGGGACCGATGGTAGAAACGCAACTATTCTTGACGAGCAACAGTCAATGAGGCGGCAAAGGAGGCGGTGACAATAGGGATGGAAGGGAGAGCACTGGTGGTATGGGTGGCAGAGGTGCTTGAAGAGGCCATTACAGACAACAACAAAGTGCAAGAAATAAGGCTTTATCAAAGAAGGTTTGAGAATGAAGGTGGAGGAGCACAACCGCAAGTGGCGGCGCAAAAGATGAGACAAGGAGGAGACTGAGTAAAGAATGGGGTAATAATGGAGGTCGCACAGAATTTCTCTTTCTAAGAGAATTCGGGAGCTTGAAGAAGATGCAGGGAACAGAAGGGGTTTGAAGTATAAAGAGACGTTTGAAGCTTTTGAAACCTGTCCTTTGAGTTTCCCACCATCGCACGTGCACCGTCGCCTATAATCATTTCAAATTAACACGTGGCACTTCGGGAGGTGTTCTGATAATTAAAAAGACAGTGCCACCTCACTTACAAAGCGACGCCTAGGGAACAAAAGGGGTTTCCTTCTCTAGCAAGTTTGAGTTTTGGCACCAGAATTTTTGTCAGACATATCCAATAAGGCCCAACGAAACAGATGCCCCAACGGCTCAAAAAAGCTACGATGTCCCCTCGTCACTAGTTCAAACGTTGTTCAAATGGTGACTCAGTTAAATCGGGGAGAATTTCTGCTTTTTCGAACATAACAAAGCATTACAGGGGAGAATTTCACTTACCAAGAATCACAACAAGTATTTGAGAAGGTTAGCAGGACTTTCGGGAGAAGTTCAAATAATAGAGCTAGAATGGTTAAGGCGCAGTATAAGGAAAAAGTGGCGATGTCCCTTCGTCAAAGCCCCAACGAGTCGTAATGCTTCGGCTCAGGTACATCGAGGAGAATTTTGCTTTTTCCTATAAATTATAACGTTGTGGTTCTAATGAATGAAAGGAGGCCAGAATTTTTTCACGCAGAGAAGGTTCATTGGTTTGAGAAGTTTCGTTCAGACATTTCTTGATCCAACAAATCTCTCCATGAAGGGGAAAATGTAGAGGGGGCTTAAAGGTAATTTTGAGATTAAAAGTAATTCCATATTAGCAACAGTGTTTTGGAATTAAGGCACCGTGGCAGCTCAACGAGGCAGCTTAGCGTGACAACTTATATTTTAGCTTGTTGTATTAGTCATATTGTATCTCTGTTTATATTGACTGTAAGCTATAACGGTTGTAATCATGTAATAAGAATAATAAAGGGTTTTAGTGTGAGGTCAAATGGTACTCGCGAGGGATCAGGCTTGGCAGGGCCTGGGAGAGCTTTCATGCTCTATCGAATGACCTCACCGCGGGAACTTTATATGGACTTGGTTTGGAGGATTGAGAAGTGAGGCACTGTTGGGGATCGTCCCAACCATCTTAGATACACCTGGTAAAACATCGAAGAACCCTGATCGTGGAACCTCGGGCGAAGCAGCTTGGAGTTCCATCGGGCGTAGAGCTGTGAACCAAACAACCCTCTACTTAATGTCACATCTACTATTGGTGATGTCACTAGCCAGCTAAACAATGTCAGACCTGCACTTGAGTAAACCACCGTGGTATTTGGGGTTGTCAGGCAGTTGGCCCCCTGACACACAGTGGTTGGGCAAAAGGCATGTCTTGGCATTTAATGTTTATGACGTGGAGGCAACTGGTGCATGAGGTATTTAATGTTCTGACATAAAGCATGAGGGATGTCTTTCATAGTCTTTAATGACTGAGTTGCCTCGGGGATGGTGTGGGGGGCTATTTAAGGACCCCAACCACCCTTGAGGAGAGGATGATCTTTTGAGAGTTTGAGAAGTTATTGCTAGAGAGAATACACATCAGAGAGAGATTTATTACAAACCAGAGGTCTTATTCACTCACCATTGCCATTTATTACGAAGCTTTTAATACATAATAGAGATCCTTGTGAGTGTGTTTGGTGTGTTTATCTGCCTACCAAGGTGTATCTAGGGTGCTTACTTCTTTCTCCCTCTAGCTGAGTTACTTATAAGTTCATTACTATTTTCTGAGTTATACACGAGAGATTTGTGAGTTTAAACTGAGTCTTATCTTCATTAGATTTGTGTGTGCATGTTCTATCACTAATTCAAGGTTTTAGCTAATTAACTTATCATCACTATACTTCAAAAGGGTTACGCCTCCATCTATAATCTAAAGTACCCTCCTACAGGTATAAAAATTAGAGAACATTTTTCAATCAATAATACAAAATATTACTAGTATAACACTAATTATACAGTGAAAATCGATAGTAGGGTTAGGAGGAGTGGAGAGAGTGAAAGGAGGACGGGAAGCGAAAATGATGGATAAGATGAAGAGAGTGAGTTGCGTTAGAGAGGATATTGGGGAATAAATGGTGTGCATAGTGTTTCTTAGGAAAATAATCTGATAACAAGTGTCAGGAAGGCATGTACCCTTTGATCCGGTAAATATTACATCCATGAAGATAAAGACTGGTGGATATAATCGACATGTGATAATCAAGAAGCAAGATACAATCGATCAAGTTGGGATAACTACTGCAGTTAACAGAGCCGTCCACGGATTTATGATCTATTTTCCTTTAAATATAGCCATAACAACTAAGAGGGAGGGGAATATAGTCATAACCATTTAAGTCGTACTGATAATTGAAAGAAAATCTCTTATGGATGTAGGCACGTTTTCAAACTAAGTAAATATTGTACTTGTGTGATTGTGCGTGATTTATTTTATATTCGCAAATATTTGTACTTGTGTGTTGAACATTAACTAGTAGGACTTTTACTACCTACAATTGGTGTCGTCTGTGGGAATCAAGTTAACTTTCTCAACATTAACTAGTAGCATTTTCTCAACATTTGTTCAGAAAATTGAAATTACCTATCCACATATGTCCTTGAGTTTGATCAATGATAATTTCAGAACAGAACAACCTCATCATCAACTTAGAGTTTCAAAATTTCAAAGATATCTATAATGTTGTTTTCCCATGCGAGGCATTAATTTCCCTTCATTTTATGAAGATTGTATCAATGAAACTAATCACTAAATGTACATGTACATTACACGTGAAAACTGTGTTGAAAAAGCTTGAGATGGAAGTTAATTTAAAAAGGTGAAAGTTATGGGTCGAACACTTGAGATAGCAACTCGCTCATGTTAATGAGGACAACAAATTATACCTAGGGATGGCAACGGAACGGGTTTAGGGCGGGTATTTCAAAACCTTAATCCGCCCCATTTAATAAACGAGGCGGGGCTGGACAATTTTTATTTAAATTAAGTCCTAACCCGTCCCATTTAATAAACGGGGCGGGTCGGAGCTCCTGCGGGTTGGGTTAATTTTAAAAATAGTAAAATTAACATTATTACATTATAGTCTTAAATATCTACAATGATTCGTATTTCAATATGTGAGACAATCTCCCAATTGTCAATCCATGTTTCCACATAGATCTTTTACAAAATTAACATACATATAAAGGTTTTTTTAGTGTGTGTGTGTGTCTATATATATGGTTTAATTGTAATTAACATACATATAAAGTGTAATTATGTAGGCATAAGTTAAACGGGGCGGGGCGACGCGGTTTTATTTAACTTGACTCCTAACCCGCCCATTTAATAAACGGATTTTTTTTAAAACCCATACCCGCTCCTAATTCATTAATCTTGTTTTAAAACCCGCCCCTGGAACAGGGGTCCCACGGGCCAGGTTAAATTTCCATCCCTAACTATACCTCGTACGAGAAATAGGGCTAAAGAGATGTGAAATAGGCTAATAGAGAAAGACAGTGTTGTGCAGCTAAAGCATGCCAAAACTAGAGCTTAGGATGAGGCTGAAGCCCTATAAGAACAAATTCGAAGAGCTGGTGCCTCGTGTTTTATGCTTGGAACGAGATGTCAATACATTGACCAGTGTAGAGTCAAAAAAGGTAATTGGGGGTGTCAGGGCCAATTTGGTCCAACCACAAATTTAAGAGATTCTATTCTCAAATCGAGCATCCCGGGCGAGGTGTTTGTGTCCCTAAACATTCATAAATTAAATTAAACATGCATAAAATCAACCATTCATAAATCAAATTAAACATTCATAAATCAAACTAAATATTCATACGCCAAACTAAACATTCATAAATCATATTAAACATTAGTAAATCAAACTAAACATTCATAAATCAAATTCAAGTGCTAATATAGTGCTAATATCATAATACGATACAAATAAGATTGACAAGAATAAAATAATATTTTGATACTTAATCTTCCTCTAAATAAACTAAAAGATCCTTCAAAATGGGCATGTCATCAAAAGCTGACGAGAACTCTTTTAAAGCCTTTAATGTGTCAGCTTGAGTAGTCATACCCTTTGGTGCATGCACAATAATAAACCAATTGCCATCATTTATGCACTTCGACTAGAATATCTTCTTTACGTTCTGAAAGGCACAAATAATAGGCGTTCAATATAAAAAATAAGAAGACGATGACGTCTCTAATGGATGTCCTCTCTAGCATATATGAATGGCCCTCTGTAGAAAATAAAGTCCATTTAATTAAAAAAACTATTTAATCTGAAAATGGAAGAAGGTGGACAGTTCAGAGAACATCTAAATGAGTTCAATAAAGTTGTTAGTCAATTAGCATCGGTTGAAATCAATTTTAATATTGATATTCAAGTTATATTTATTTGGGGGCAGTTGCCATATAGTTGAAGCATAACAGTTATTGTGATTAGTAGTTCTATAGAAAAATGTTCAAACCAAAGTTCGACGATGCCATCATTATGATTATGATAGAATATATCTGAAAGCAGTCAAACGAAGCTTCCACTTCGGCATAGATATTAAACATAGAGAGAAAAAGTAGAGGTTCAAACCCGAGGTATGGATGTGTAAGATTCTATTCAAGAAATGAAAGGTCATAATGTCGCAATCCTAAAAATTCCAACAATCAAAATCAGAATAAGAAGGCGATTAAGTGTTGGAATTACGACAAGATTAATCAGTATAGGTACCTAAAGAAAGAAACAGAGGAGAAGATTGAAGCCAACGTCGTTTCAGAAGCATCAGGCGACACACTGAAATGCTCTTTGAAAATGAAGGCAAGGTCCTGGGTGTTGGATTCAGGGGTCTCTTTTCATGCTATCTCAAGTAGAGAACTCTTAATGAGTTATGTACTAGATAACCTTGACAAGGTGTATCTTGTTGATGACCAGCCTTGCAACATTTTTGACAAAGTCGACGTACAAATCAAGTTGAACGGTTCTTTGTGGAAGCTAAAGGATATGAGACACATCCCTAAATTGAGGAAAAATCTTATTTATGTGGGCCAGTTGGAAAGTGAAGGTTATGTCACGACCTTCAGTGCTGATAACTGGAAAATTTCTAAATTTGTTACCATACATGACCAGAGACGCTTGCGACTCAATTTTAGTTAGTGATAGTAAGGAAAGCTCACACTTTTGGGACTAGAGACTTAGCCACGTGAATGGAAAATGACTTAAATATATGCACACTCCGGGAAAATTGCCAGCACTGCAGTCAATTGATATTGATTTATGCGAGAGTTATATATATAGGAAGCGAAAGAAAGCCAATTTCCAGAAGAGTGGCAGAACTCCAAAGAAAAAAAAGATTAAGTTGGTTCATTTAGATGTTTAGGGGTCAACCCCAATCTTATCCATCGATGGAAAGTCTTACTTTGTAACTTTCATTGATGACACTCCAACAAGGTATGGGTTTACTTCTCGAGATAAAAGTTTAAAGTGTACGAGGTGTTCAGGACATGAAAGGCCGTGATGAAGAATGAGACGAGACCAAAGATAAAGAAGTTGATATCTGACAATGGTGGCGAATATGAAGACACCAAATTCAAGAAGTTTTGTTATGAAAATGGCATAAGATAAACCATCACCGCAGAGTAGCCTATAACAAACTGACACGCCATAATCTCTACATCCTGTTCCGAATTAAGAAGAATCTCCCGACCTCATATACCAAATAAGAAATATTTGAACTTTTATTGCTCACTAATGGAGGTGAACCTGAATATTATGATGAAGCGTGTCAGATAAAGGATGCGAGCAAGTGGGAGCTTGCGATGAATGATGAGATGAAGTCATTTATCTTTAACAACATATGGGAACTTTCTAAGTTGCCCATGAGAAAGAATGATCTACACAAAATAGGTGTATGATGGTTTCAAGAGATACAAGTCAAGACAAGCGACCAAAGGATTCCAGCAAAAGTAAATATTCGACTTCATCAAAATTTTCTCACCGGATGTGAAACTGACTACCATTCTATCAGTTTTAAGCATTGTTGCAGCAAAGTATTTGCATCTTGAGCAGCTAGATGTCAAAATTTCTTTTCTCTACGGTAACTTAAAGGAAGAAATATATATATAGCAGTCGAAAGGTTTCTCAGTACCGATGAAGGAGAACCTAGTGTGCAAAATGAAAAAAAAAAGCTTATACGACTTAAAGTAGGCCCCAAGATAGGGGTACAAAAATTTCGATGGGTTATGCAAATAAATGGATACAACAAGTGCAATGTTGACCACTGCTGCTACTTTAAGATATTTCGGTTGAGTTACATCATTTTGCTACTATATGTTGATGACATGTTATTTGTAGGATCATATATGGATGAAATTAGAAATTTAAAGAAACAGTTTTCGAGTGAGTTCGACATACACGATTTCGGCGCAGTGAAACAAATGCTTAGGATGAGAATCAACAGAGACAAACAAAAGGGTACTTTGCAGCTGTCTCAAACAGAGTACATTAGTCGTGTCTTGCGAAGGTTCAATATGGGTAATGTAGGGGGTGTCCCCACCAAAGATTAATTAGCCAAATTGATCCTATACTTAGTAAATGAAGAATGAAGACAAGGATAACGTGAGGGAGCTCCCACGAAGACCTTCCACAGACATCCCTCGAAGGCCAAAGTTATTCGAATAATAATATCTTGAAATATATAGTAGAATGTATTTGATTATGTACTTCATGTATTTATCAAGCTTTCTTTGTAATATGGGTGAGGTTGTTCGGTACCTTCGAGGGACTATGCCTGGCAGGGCATAGGAGAGCTTACATGCTCTATCGAATGACCTACTCTTAGGAACCTCACAGGGACATGGTTTAGAGGATTGAGAGCAAGGCGAAGTTGAGAATGTAATAATCAACCCTCTTAGCACACTTGGGTAAAACTTCATCCAGTACAAGTGGTTATTCGAGTCACTTATAACTGAGCTACCATGATTCAAACCTATTCGGGGGAACCTCCTCAAGGAACCTCCATTTTGTATCTTTGGCTCTGAGATAGTTCTTAGCCAACAAATAACATACTAAATTCCTCGAGCCACCTGCCAGCCGAGCCACCTCAAGCTATACATTGTCCATTTGATTGAAGCGACCACACACCTAGTGGGGTTACTGTTCATCCACTTTATGACGTCATACCCTTTAACATTGAGGAACTTGAAATCGTAGCACTCGATTGATATTATCCTTTGGATAGAAGACCTAGGTCACCAAACCTGATTTTGTAGCCGTTATAAGGCAAGCCTTTGAGCTGTTACATCACGTTCGTCTTTAATGCCGCCAAGCTTCTAACAGGTTAGGCAGTTTACCACCAAAATATAATTATCCCATGCATTTAATGTAGTATATTGGATATTAATGTCATGGTACTTTAGCATTTAATACCGTCCAATCACATTCAATACCAGCAAGGTTACTCAAGTAACCTTACCTTCATATAAATAGTTCAACCAAATAGTTTATGAGGACAGTAATCTTGATACCGAATTGTTGTTGGATTTTTCTCATATATGAGAGCTTCTATAAAAGAACATTTATTGTCAAAAGATTCTCCTTACATCCATTAATACCCATATCATTGAGCATTAACTGAGTTTTGAGGTTTCTGCCTTGCCTTTATTGTGCCTAGAGTGCTTGCTCTTTCTCCCTCCAACCAAGTTACTTATTGGTCCCATTTATTTACTACGTTATAGTGCATTTATGGTGTAAAGATCTTATTTGATACTAGCTCTAGTATTGAATGTTTTTCTCTATCTCTAAATTGTATTTATCATCAATATTAAATATTGTCCTGTGCATTAATATTGATCTCTCGCTTGATACTAACAGTATTCCAAGAACCCACATTTTACATTTGGCGACTCTGCTGGGGAGATATTCTCTTTTGAAAAGATGTTAGAGGATAATACTATCAGGATCATTGATTTTGATGCCATACAACGTGAGGAAGAGGCATATATGGCTACATTGCCTGAAGGAGTGAAAATGACGCAAATGGAACCTGGCATATCTGTTACTGGTATGACGGAGGCGGTAGGCAGGAATAGGCTTAGCGCAAATGGTGGGACTCGTGGGGTTATTTGTGGAGTTCATTAAAACCCCAACGACCCATGCTATGTTAGGAATTATCAGAGGATCAAACTCATTAATGACGCCACCGACGGGGATTCCAGCTCCCTCAATTACGGGTGGAGTTACCACTTCTGCTTTTAATAGTGTTCCTCCTACTGCTCCACCTATTTTTGGTAACGTATCTCCTACCGCTCCACCTTCCTCTATTCCACCTATAATAGCAGGATCGATGGCTCAAGGTCAGGGAATAGCCTCAATAGCATATACAACGGTTGGAGGTACCGGGAAGAGTACGCCAGCTACGTCAGCTATGCCAACTGTCGTGGTAACACCGTCGACTAACTCCTCTTCATCTGGCATGGAGGAGATAAAGAAGGGTCTGCTAAAATTTATAGTAGTGTCCAAAACTGGAGATATTTGCTCAGTGTACGATGACTTTCATACTCCATACCCAGAGGAATATAACAATGAATCCTACCCTATAGGGTAAATTTTGCCAATATTTGAAAAGTACACGGGGAAAGGTGCAAACCTTAAAGAGCATGTGAAAAGGTTCATTAAAAGCCTTGGGTCCCATTGTAATGACAAAAAGCTGAGCCTAAGGGAGTTTTTAAAATCTCTAACGGAGAAAGCCTACACGTGGTAGGCCCACTTGGTTCCAGGTAGCGTGGACACTTGGGAAGAGTTGCATGTTTTGTTTGTACAAAAGTTCTTTTTGGCCGAGGACGAGTTTACACTTACGCAACTGGGATACAAGAAGAAAACGTCGAGGGGAGATATTATTACCTACATTAAGAGGTTTCGCGAGCGCTCCATAAATGTAAGGGAGGAAATGATGGAGGATAAGCTCTTGTAAGTATGTGCAGAAGGTCTGATGCCAAAATATATCTGCTATTTGATCAATAAGACACGAGAGGGTACGTTCACGGCATTTTTTAAAGCAGCAAGGAATATTGCCTTAGTGGTAAAACCCACACCACAACCCCTTACCTTGTCAAGTTTACTACTAAGGCCATTGGCCATCTCGAGGACGGGAATACCCTCGAGGGTAAATTATGCAGATGACGGAGGTAGAGGGGAAGAAAGTGGCGGCTGAGGAAGAAGAGGCAAAGGTAATAAGAGAAGGTTCGAAGGTGATGGGGATCCCCCTGAACTGCCATGTTCGGTGGAACAAGCTCTAAACTTATACGATCTCATGGTTCGAAACAAAGTTTATAGACCAATCAATGTTATTACAATGCAACTTGTTGAGAGAAAGGGAGAAGTCGAACTATTGTGCACTTCACAATAGGGTAAACCACCCGACCAAGGTATATTTTTCGCTAAGGCGATTGATATATCACCATGTGAATACGGGAGACATTGAATTACCCCAAGGCAATGTGAACGACAATCCTCTACTGACTCATGGGGACCACATGGCAGTGCTTTTGATGAAGAGGTTGAGCAGCTGTTGAAGGAGCAGTGGCTCTTTAATAAAGACTTTGAGAAGCCTTTGGAAGAATGCACCTTCAAGATGGCTTAGTTGGAACTGGAAGATAAATCAGATGAAGCTGATGAAGTCGAAAATGACCCCATCAAGAGTCTTAGCAGTTTATGAACTTAAAAAAAGAGCAAATAGATCCTTGTGTTGAATGCGCGGTAGCTTCGCGCTCGCAGAACTTTAGTTGGTTCTTCGATCACGTTGGGCTGCCCGAGCACTCACGACTGGAGGTCACTCAAGCCATCTCGAAAATTGCTAAGAAGAACATGGCGCCACACCTGAAATGGAAAGGGACCATGGCCAAGATGGTGAGGAGATATCTATCTGAGGTAACGTTCTCGAAGGCGGATAAGTTGGTCAGGTACCCTCACAACAAACCTTTTTATGTTACAATATCTGTGAACGGTTGTGTATTCTCGCGTGTGTTATTGGATGGGGGAGCATCCATAAACATAATGCACATTGGGTCTTTCTATGCTACTGGTAGGGGTGTGCAAAAAAACCCACCGACTCGAAAACCGAATCGAACCGGCCCGAACCGAACCGAAATCGACGGGTTTTTTTTAGCCCGGTTCGATCTGCGGTTTAAGGTTTTAAAAAACCAACCATGTCGGTTCGGTTTGCGATTTAGACCTAAAAAACCCGATTTAAACTGAACCGAACTGACATTAATATTTATATTAAAACCCTTAAATAATTTCTATTTTCATATCCAAAAACCATTAATCGATCTTAAAAACCGACCAAAACCGAAAATCGACCTAAAAAACCGCCCAAAACTAAAAATCGGTCAAAATCGAACCAAAATCGATGTGATTCAAAATCGGCGGTTTTTTCCATCATCGATTCGGTTTTGGTTTGACTTTTTCCAAAATCGAACCGATCGATTCGGTTTGAATTGCGGTCCAAAACCGAACCGAATCGACCTGTGCACACCCCTAGCTACTGGCTTATCTGAAATAAGAATAGTATCGCACCCGTTAGCAATTTCAGGGTACGATAATCAATCATCTAAATTCGTGGGATATGTCAATGTGGGCATTACAATGGGGAACATTACTTCCCATATTAAATTCCACATCATGGATTATGAGTCATCATACCAGCTACTAGTAGGAAGGGTGTGGATGCACAATTATGGGTTGGTGCCCTCCACTTACCACCAATGTGCCAAGGCGAACATAAAGGCAAATAGGTGGTGATCCGAGCATCTAAGAAGCCCTTCGTGAAGGAAGAAGTACATTTGGTGGACGCTGTCTTTTATACTGAGTTGTCCGATGAGGCCACGGTGGTAACAAGGTATACTGGAGGAATAAGGATTCTAAGCACTCGCGAGAGGGCGCGGGCACCTGCTCGACCAGTGGTGACATATGAAGAAGAACGTGATCTGGAGCCAGTAAGGCCCACAAGTTTATCGAGGCAGCTACGTGATCGAATGATGAAATGCAGTGATCCAATCAAACACTAAGTCCAGACCCAGAGTGTTCTCAATAGGCGCTCTGCAGAAGAGTTAGAAGAGAATCGTCGAAAGAGGCCTTATAGGGAGGAAAGCTCTCAGCAGTTCAAGAGAGTGGTGTTGCCTAACTGCATAATCATTTCTAAGTTATGAAGGTGTGAGCGGGCAGTTAAGAGCCTAAATAATGAGGATGACCTGGTTTATGAATGCTTTTTGGTAGACAACCAGGGGCAACTCTTGGTGATTGACAACTCCAGCGTCTAAGAATTTATAGAATATTTGAAGAGCATGAGTGCATGAAAGACATACCCAAACTCCAAATTTAAGAATTAAAAAATATAGACTTGGATAAGGAGGGCGATGACCCTAGCCCTATCTTTATCTCAAAGGACCTGAAAGGAGCGTCTCGAGAGGATCTCATCAACTTGCTCCAGGAATTCAAATATGTTTTCGTGTGGAAATATACCGAGATGCCTGGGGTGGATAAATAAGTGAGCTGCCATAAGTTAAATGTTTTGCCATCGGCTATTCCAGTGAAGCAGGACACTCGAACGTACAAGGCGGAGTTAGATCTGAAGATCAAATAAGAAGTTAAAAGGTAGCTTATAATCGACCTTATTATCCTCATCCAGCACTCGATTTAGTAATATAGCATCGTGCTTATGGGAAAGAAAGACAAGAGCTAAATTCGGATCTGCATTGATTTCAGGGATCTGAATCGAGCGTGCCCAAAAGATTAGCTTCCATTACCTTTCATTGATTGCCTAATCGATGCAACAGAAGAACATAAAATGTACAACTTTATGGACGATTATGTGGGGTATAACCAGAACAAGATGGATCCAGCTGATGCCGAGAAGATCGCTTTTCGAACTCCTTTGGGCAACTTCATGTACATAGTTTTGCCTTTAGGTTTGAAGTGCATAAGAGCTAGTTAACAGAGGACCATGATGTCTATCTTCAATGACTTTATCCATAAGATTGTGGAATTTTACATCGATGACCTGGTAATCAAGTCCAAAAAGGAGACTTCTCACTTGGATGATTTGAGGAAGGTGTTCACCTGATGCGGAAAGTACAAGTTGAAGATGAACCCTCTTAAATGTGCGTTCGGGGTAACAAATGGAAAGCTCCTCGATTTTGTGGTGAATCGATAAGGCGTTCAAATGGACTTAAACAAGCAATGGGTCATCCTTGATATGTCGAGGCCAAAATCAGCAAGGGAGTTGAAGAACTTCTTGGGGAAGGTCTCTTATTTGAGGAGGTTTGTACCAGGGCTAGCCGAAGTGATGCATCCTCTGATGGAACTTCTGAGAAAAGGCTCCAACTTTTTATGGGAGCAGACGCACCAGGACGCTGTGGACAAGATAAAAACGTTCCTTGTATCCCCTCAGACGATGATTCCCATGAAAGTAGGTATCCCTTTACGTTTATATCTCACATCTAATAAACGATATATTGGGGCTTTACTGGCCCAAGAGATAGACGATGTAGAGAAATTTGTTTATTACTTGAGTACGATTATACATAGGCCTAAGGCGAGACACACTAGCATTAAAAGACATTATTTAGCCCTTGTGTTTGTAGCATAAAAACTTAGACACTACTTACTATCATTCACAGTCCATATTGTAACTAGGTGTGTAACTATAAAGTTTTTGCTGGCTAGAACTGTACTAATAAGTAGGGCAACCCGATGGTTCTTAATCCTTTCCAAATACGATCTTAAATGTATAGTTCCTCAAACCATCAAGAGCCAAGCTTATGCAGACTTACTAGCCATCTTTCCTTTTGGTTCATTTGAGCCACCTGTAGAGGAGCTTCCGGGTGATGATCTCTAAGACAACTTTGTGGCAACCAGATTGGACGAATGAAGTATGGAGTTTGATGGTTCATTGGCTAAAAATAATGGGGAATCTGGCGTCGTCTTGAGGAAAAACAAGGATAAATTCGACTATCTTTCAAGTTGGATTTTAAATGTTCAAACAATGAAGCCGAATACGAAGCGCTGACACTGGAGTTGCTCGAGGCCCTTGGAATTGGCATCCAGGTCCTCACAATAAAAAGAGACACCAATTTGAGGGTCAAACATATGATAATGGGGTTTCCCTTGAAGCACGTGAGTTTGGCACCTTACCGAATAATTATACAATGGTTGCTTTGGCAATTTGACGTGGTAAAAATCAAAAGGCTCCCTCGAACGATGAATCGACATGTTGACGCTTATGCAACCGTTACCCAAAAGATTACTTTTGATGGAGAATCAATAGTTGTTCGAATCACTAAGAGGACAACTCCCTCGACCATACTGAAAATGCTGCCCACAGACGACAATGATGATTGGAGGGGTAAAATCAGAAAATTACTGGAGATAGGCGAGGGCCCACTAAGTTTAGCTGATCTCGCACAAAATTTTATTGCCAGAAGGAGCTTATACTACAAAAATAAAGGAGGATGGTTGTCCAGATGTGTAGACCCTAGAAATCGAAGAGGATATTGATCGAAGTGCATGAAGACAGTTGTGAGACCACTGAAGTTCCCTTATACATAAGGGTTCATGGAGTGGGTTATTTTTAGCCTTCGATGGGGCAAGACGCTACAGTAGTACAGAGAGACTATGAGAATTATCGATTGTTCTATCAAGCAGCAGAATGCAACTTCATCGATCAACCTCAAGATTGGAGGCAACCATTTATGGATTTGTTGGTAGATGGAGTGATGCCAACCGACAAAGATGATGCTACAAAACTGAAGGGACGAGCACCCAGATATCATATTCCAGAGGGGCAGTTGTATCGATGAGGATATCATGATAGGACTCTAGGTGCATCAGGGGGAAAGAAGCTGAGGAAGTGCTGAAACAAGCCCATGAGCCATGACACATTGGCAGTGCCAAACTTTATGATCAACTTATAACTTTGGGATATTATTGGCCTACGATAGAGAGAGACTCGACGGAATTTATTCTTAAATGCAAGGCTTGTCAACTACATGGGAACATGATTCATGATCCCTCGGTGGACTTACATTCTATCTCCACGCCTTTCCCATTTCACACTTGGGGATTTGAAACATTCTGGTGAACATCTTAACCAAAATGCTGGAAGATTTTTTGAGCAAATGGGATGATAAGATACCCGAGTTTCAGTGGGCTTATCTAATGACAAAGAGGAAACCAACGGGGTATACCCTATTTTCCTTAATTTTGGAGTAGAAGTTGTTTTTCCAGTAGAACTCGAGGTACCTTTAGCTCGATATAACTTATATAGTGCCGTGCTTCCTTATAACCGATATGAACAACTCGAAGCCCTATAGGAACATAGAGACAATGCTGCGAGGCGCTTCAAGATGTATAAGATACAGTTGTCTAGATCCTATGATCAAATGGCGTGGCCAAGAAAGTTCAAAGAAGGAGACATGGTCTTAAAGGCTTGCACGAGGCATATTAAGGGATTATCATTACCTAAGTTTGAAGCTAACTGGGAAGGAACCTACATCGTTCAAGCAGCTCATGATTCAGGCTACTGCGAGATATCCGAAGTCGAAGACGATAATACTTTTAAACTGAACAATAAGTGACTTAAAATTTACTATGCTTGATTGTATTCGATCCACATTTCAAGTTGTTTTATTTTGCTATGTTACGAAATATACCCTCTTTAAACTTTTGGGTTATATATTTAATATGGTATAAAGTCATACTTGTTGTAACTTGGCTCATTTTCTTTGCTTTCGTTACTTCACATAGTGTAAATTGCATTGATGTACTAGCTCAATCAATATTTAAATAAGATATAAAAAGGAAGAAAACTGCATGACCAGAAGTTTATTTAAATAAAGAAATATTGTATTGCATGCCATAAAAGTTACAAGATAGAAAAACAGGGGATACAAACAAAGGGGAAGCCTAAACAAAAACTGTTAGGGGGTGTCCATTATAAAATGCATATTGGTCGAGCCAAGAAGCCGATGGTAATGCTGAGGAAGTATTTTCTCAAGGCTGATTTGGTCAGAAATTATATCAGCCAAGTCTTGTTAGCGGCGCTCCCTTTTCTGTTGCATATTATCCAGATCCTGCTCATGCTTGAGTAACTAAGCTCGCACATTCTCCACCTTTTGTTCAGCCATAACTAACTTGGTCACCAAGCTTACTAATTCCCTCGAGATGGCTACCTGTGAGCAATAAGAACTCAATAAGAACTCTACAGCCGATAATAAAGGGCAGGCAAGTCAGCTTTCTTGAAGTTACGCAGCATCTTCACCAACTAAGATAGCGAAAACCCAGAGTTGACAGGCACATTCACCTTCCCCAACAAAGTTTTAATTATATTAGGGATTAGAGACTCTAGAGGAATGTTGAGAATTTCATCCAAAATGGTGGTCGGGCTAAGCAGTTTACATGCCATCATCACGGATATGGATTGGATGCTGCGAGGGGCAAATGCCAAAGGAAGTCGGGTCAATAACTGCTCAATTAATGTGCGAGGACCATCCGTCAAGATGTGGGGGAAATCGAGCAAAGGTTGCCTCACAACCACTTCAGGGGCCACCTCAGGAGGGTGCATACTTAAAACACTATCGCTCACAGAGGGGCGTCACGTGTGGGAAGCACTATCACTTTTTTACGCTTGGAAAATAACCATCTCGGGCATCCCACCAACACTTAGGCTCGTTATTTGAACTTACACACCAGCTGTCACGACCCTGACCCCAAAAAAGTAGGGAACTAGTGTCTTGACATGCTACCAAGGCATCCAATATTCTGGCCTTAAAATTTTTCTTTTAAAATATATGTGGCGGAAGTATAATCACATGGTTATGAATCGTAAAATACTGAAAGTGAAGGAATTACATCATCAGAGCTTTCTAAAGGGAAATTCATTTGTATTAAAATATCAACGAGTTACAACTTGACACAAAGAGCTAAACATACTCTATCTAATTAAACAAACTTCTACTTAAGGTAACAAAAAGAGCTTTAAAAGCTAAATATTCAACATAGTCCTTTTTTGTTCCATCCACGGGCTTAATTATTTCCTGAAAAATGGTTATTCATACAACGTAAGCTAAAAGCCGAATGAGATTCAATCTCTAGACATTCCAGGGTTTTTCAGAAAATTAATACCTATTCAATTTAGAACAGAAGGTATATACATAGAGATAGGAATTTCAAGAAATATATATAAAGTAAATGATAATATGTACATATTTAGAATAAACAGTTCAGAACAGAGCAGATAAAACCATTGAGCATGTGTCAATTATTCAGTTTTAATGGCCATGTACGCTCTAATACCCAGACATATAGTGTTACCAAATGTTTCCACCCGATAACATCACAGACAGATAATCATGATTTCTGGAACAACGCCTTGTTTATGGCACACCAGCGATAAACCAGCTGGGAAGGTACCACCCAAATATTTCCACTCGATAGGCAAGGCCAATATAGTAAGAGAGTTTCCATAGGCCGAATCAATAATTTTAAAATTCAAATAAGATGTTTATATGGAGAGACATAAACATATAACAATTGACGGAATCATCGGTATCAGATGCATTTTGAGAATAAAAGCATTTCACAAAATATACATAGTTTGCATAATATAAATAATCTAAATGTGCAAGAAATTTCATAGAGTACTCACCTAAAATAGAGGTCGAAATTATAGATAATGAGTCTTCGATCGCACGTTAATCTAACAAATACGATAAATGTTTAAGTATACATTCTAAACAAGGTCCAGTCTACATATTGTATTTTAATAATAACTTGTTTCAAAGGATTACTAAAAACCATTTTCTTAAATTTTAAAACTCATTGATCGTAATTAAAGGATTGAATTCATAGTTCTTCCTAATCAGTCGGTTCCCAGTAGAGATGGAGGGTCATAGGGGCACCGCTTAAATACCATCTCCTCTAGACAGAACATTTTCGAATCCATTCCCAGTAGAGATTGAGGGTCACAAGGGTACCACTTAAATACCATCTCATCTAGACAGAATTTTACTGGGCCTGACTTTGAAATTACTTAAATGGGATTCCATAATCACGAGCAATTACTTTTAAAAAATCATTTTTTAAGAGCTTATATATAATTTCAAACAAGTTTACATGAAGCGAAAATCAACTTGGATTTATTCTAAACTTTAAGTTTTGATTAGTGAAGTCCTTAGTGTATTTTACCAGCATAACTATTAAGTAAAGCTATAAAACACAATATTAAAACTATAAAAATACATTATAATATTTAAATAAAATCATACCTACGAAATGAATTCTTTGTTCGAAATTATAGAACTCCTTCTTAAGATATTTCCCAAGCTTTCTATCACTCTTTCTTATTATAATTCTCAAGGAATTGGTGTGAGTTTCAAATGAACCTTAAGGCCCTATTTATAGGTTTCCAAAAGTATTACGGTGTTGACATGTGTCTAATGACTAGGCTTTTTGGAATGGTGATTTAACACCGAGGTGTCACGATCCGGAGTGATCTTGCAGTGTAAATATCACCAAATGAGGACAAGTATTTTAGCTTTCTCTCTAAAGACGACATGTGTAACGTGGAAGTGACCAGCACGTGGTGGAAAGGTGATAAGGGTATAAGGGTCATTTCACACATGAAGGGTATTTTGGTAATTTCACACTATATATTTTGAATATTTCTCAGAGGTCCTTGAAAATATTTTATTTACAAAACGACCCATTTTATATTTTTATTTTAGTCCTTAAAGTTTCATAAAATTATATTTTCTACCCCAAAACTTATTATTTACCTTAAGATATGTCATAAGTCTTCGATTTGATCCAATTTATAGTTGATTCTTCGTAATTAAAAATGGAGTTTGTTATATTGATAGCCAATAATACCACATATCTAATAATACAAAATTTATAAGATAATAAGTAACACAAGAGTGTAAAAACAAACTATATATATAAAAGTGGGGTCATTACACCCGCAGCCTCACCCCGTGCAGCCAATCCAACCATCATCCTCGCTTGGGAAATTTCATGCGCTACACCTTCAATTACTGGATCACGTATAGCCAACTGCTTAACTCCAACCTGAAATGTAAGAAATTATCAAGTCAGAAACATATACAAGATAACTTGCAAGCAGATTTTAAGACCAATATAATTTGGCCCGCCTAACCCTCGATTATGGGAGATTTTAAGACCAGACCCTCAGTTATGGGAGATTTTAAGACCAATATGACTTAGCCCGCCTAACCCTCGGTTATGAAAGATTTTAAGACTAATATGACTTGGCCTGCCTGACCCTCGGTTGTGAGAGATTCAAAGCCCTAATTATTCGGCAATGCTAACATCTAAATACATGAGTTACACAAAATAAGAGCATACCTCTGACTGCGAATTGCCTAGTGGCCATCTGTATCAAATCTTCCTTCTTATGCAAATATCCAGGAGCTACCATGAGATGCTGCTCTGAGGGAATAATGATACTACTTCCCACTTCAACAACCTCCTCCTACTCCCTTCCTGCTTGACCCATAGCAGTAACTTCACCCCCCTCTGGATGGAGGATAGAAGGCCCAAAGAGAGTAACAAGGACCTGGTCATTGGAGGGAGGAGGGACTAGCGAGCAGTTTGTTCAGAAAGTGAAGCCTGCAAAGCACAACACAAAATAAGATAAGAACAACAAAAGCAAGGAAAAAAGGATCTCACAAAATGAAAATAATTTTTTTTACCATAACGGACGGTACAACAATAGCGGGGGATTTATTAATTGACTCAGCAATATCAGGAGCACCTGCCTCGAGACCAGCCTACTTGCGCAAGCAGTCAGAGTCACACGAATAGCCACTACTTGATTCAGCAGGGAAAATAGATATAACTGGCCCTAGGGGGAATTTTGTAGTTACCTATAAGTTTATAGGGGAAACTATCCCCTTTAGTGCAACTTCCTTCGAAGCAGGTGAAACATCAACTACCTTCTCCAATGGGCCACTGCCTTCAACATCGTCGTGCATATCATCTCGAACATTAATTTAAAAAGAGAAATAAGAGTCAATATTACAAGCAAAAAGAGGAAAAGTTAGGGACTTAAAAGGGATAATAGTAGACATAACTCTTCTTTCGAAACATCCTCTTAAACCTCATAATCTCGAGGAGGCGAAACAGGCTTAGAAGGAGAAACCGTTCTCCTCAACCTACGCCTTCGAATAAGAGAAGACTCTTCTTCCTCCACTTATTTATCTTCTTCTCCTTCCTCCTCCTCCTCCTCCTCCTCCTCATCATAATCATCATCTTCATCCTCACCTACCAACTCTTCACCGTTAGTCTCTTCTTCTTCCTCAAAATGCTCATCCTTGCTCGCCTCATCCATTTCTTCCGGTACAGTTTTTACAGCGCTAACCAACTTCCTCTTCTTGCTACCTCCAACAGCTAGGGCATCATAGGAAAACCCTCTAGAGGCCATCTCAACTGACATAAAAGCCCTATCTTTCATAAAAAATTATCGTAAGTCTGTTGAAATTGTTCAAACATCAGGTTGATTTGCTGAGTGATCTGAAAATCAGGAGTTAAGTTTAGGGGGACCTCTGGGGAAAACTTAAGCTTATTTTTTGGGGCCTTCCCGGTATCCCTCACAGTTGCTCCAGTCAAAGCAATATGGGGAGTATCATCCCCTTCGATTGGCCTCAAGGGACCAGGGGCAACGACATCTACTTCAACTGGAAGGGAAAATTGGGCTGCTTTCTTCTTCTCCACCATAACCTGATCCACAGGAGCCAAACGAGGTAGCTCAGAGGGAACAAGACTGTTGGCAGTGGTGAGAGAGAATAGAGAGCTCGGAGTAGTGAAATTCCTCAACTCCAACTCTGTTGGAGGATACCTCTCCACATTAGGATATCGAGGCTCTTTGAGAAGGTTACTTCGAAAATAACCTGCTTGGAATAACATAGTTGGCGGGGTAGTTGGAACAAAGATTCACAACGGTGAAAGTGAGAAATTTGCTGCATGCAATGGAGAAGTTGGTGGGTTTCTCTTGTGTGAAATGACTTAATATGGGATTTCCCTGATCGTAACTAAATTTCATGGATATACGGTGTAGGATGTAAATGGACTAAAAAGAAGACCATTATGTATAAGAAGGCAGGTAAGAGGGAATCAATAGCTAAGGAAAATTATTCGCTAAGAAATTTTTACCGAGTGCCTCCTAAATGGGGGCGATGGGACGCTCCACGTCTGCAAAGAAGTGATTTGAGAAAAACTGATTAACCCCAACTTAAAGGAAAGGTACAAACTTTTCAACCTTGTAAATTAAAGACATGAACGGTTTCATAGAACTTTTATAATTCCAACAATAAATTTGAGGGACTCTGATGGGATGAGAGGTGGGAAAATTATTTGCTGGGGCATACTCCAGAAGTGGTGTATAGAAAGGTTGTCAGCAGTAGATGATTCGTATAATTGGATACATCTAACTAAGTATATACTGATCCAAGAGTAATGGCAACCAAGGGGATCTTGCCACTGCTGGATATGCGAACAACTATATTGGTCAGATCTTTCCTAGAGTAGTCATGGGGTTTGCCTGGGAGAAATATCTTCGACAACACAACCTAAATATAACCTACGAGCTCCACCTTCGAATTAAACCCCTTCCCAATAGGAGGGTACTCAAATACTTATTTCCTTTTGGGTTTTTCCTTGGTCGCCTCGTGCGCCTTAATCACGGCTTTGTATTCGGTGGAGTAGACTTACCTTATCACCTCTGAGTAAGTGCACTTAATATATGTCACCATACTATCCTTCATAACTTCCTCCATCTTCGCTTAGGTAGCCTTTTCAACGCTAGAGACAGCTTCCTCAAATAAGGTCTCAAAATATGTTACCTCAAAACCTAACAACTCACAAACATCCTTAAGGGTAATGGTGAACTCCCCCCAAGAGGCAACAAAGGTATGAGACCTATGGATCCAACGAGATACAAGTAACTGGAGAGTGTTGTTATTTTTCTCAAGGGTCAACTAGCTAGTAGAAGATAAACCAACCAAAGCTAATTGAACAGAATATTTGGAGTGGATGTAGTCAGTCCAAGTACCCAGTCTATTATAAGTACATGAAGTGGATTCAAACTCAACCTTAGAAAAGGGGTAATCACCTCGTTCGACACGAAACTACGTAACGGTGGCAGTTGGGATATAGGCAAAATCCTCAGCATTGTCACTTTCATCCATCAACAACTTCACAGGATCCACCGATAGAAGATCACCAGGGAAATGTTCAGTCATCGACCAAAAATGGTCGGACTCACCAAAGTATAGTGCACGCCAATAGCATTCCCATTGGTTCTGATGTGCCTGAGTACAAGGAGAATTGCCTCTGGCAGATTGAGTTCTTTTCACGATGGGTGCCATGGGAACAGAGAAAAAGTGTGTGATTAGGGTTGAAGATAAAACAGAGGATAAACGTTGGATTTTTCTCTCTAAAAAATCATGATTACAAATAAACCTAAGTGTAATGGTATGGGAATGCAAACATGCCCTTTTATAGGGATAACACAAACCCCAAAAGGCGGCAAATGGTAGCGCTTTGGAAAACGTACTAATGATCAAGTTGTCTCGCGTGGCTTGTATGCTCATGTAGGGGCAGGAATCCAAAAGCTATAATGATGACGCTTAAAGAAGCGACACGCTGATACCCTCGCATGAGGAAAATACGCTAGCCCAAAACCGTCAAGTGTAAGGAGCAGAAGCACAAGGGACAAATTCATTAAATAAGGTACATCGAGAGCAATAAATAGGGCATTCTTGGAGTCTTTTTAACTTGGGGGAGATGAAACGCTTTGGGGAAGGTTTAAATAAAATCTCTTTACATCCCCCAAGACAACTGTCACATGCAATCACAAATGAACTATCAAGAAATAGTGCTCTCAGAAAATCTTAAGGCATTTTAAAGAAATAAGTAGTTCGAAAAAAGACCATATGTGTTCCTCATACACACTTCTCATCAAATAAGCAGCCTAATGATTATTGTGATACGATTATTTGCCTATAGATAGTATTATTCTTGTAGAAAAGTTGGAAGACCAACTAAGTATTTCGTACTGATATTTCTTCAAGCAATAAATAAATATCTTTACGAAGGGTCAAATATGGAGGGGTGTCCCTACCAAAGATTGATTATCCAAATTGATCCTATACTTAGCAAACAAAGAAGGAAGACAAGGATTACGCGAGGGAGCTCCCACGAAGACTTTCCATAAACATTCCTTGAATGACTTCCCTCGAAGGCCAAAGTTATTCGAATAATGATATCTTGTAATATAGAGCATAATGTATTTTATTATGTACTTCATTTATTGAGCAATCTTTCTTTATAGTGTGGGCGAGGTTGTTCGGTACCCTCGATGGACTATGTCTGGTAGGGCGTAAGAGAGCTTACATGCTCTATCGAAGGACCTCCTCTTGGGAAGCTTGTAGGGACATGGTTTGGAGGATTAAGAGCAGGGAAACATTGGGAATACAATAATCAACCCTCTTGTCACACTTGGGCAAAACTTCATCGAGTACAAGTGGTTGCTCGAGCCACTTATAGCCGAGCTACCATGATTCAAACCTATTCAGGGGAACCTCCTCGAGGAACCCCAATTTTGTATATTTGGCTCAGAGACAGTTCTTAACCAACAAATATCATACTAAATTCCTCGAGCCACCTCAAGCTATACATCATCTATTTGATTAAAGTGACCTCATGCCTAGTGGGGCCACTATTCATCCACTTTATGATGTCATACCGCCTGACATTGAGGAACTCAAAATCGTAGCACTCAATTGATATTATCCTTAGGATGGCAGACCTAGGTCACCAAACTCGATTTCGTAACCATTTTATGGCAAGCCTTCGAGCTGCCACATCACGTTCCTCATTGATGTCGCCATACTTCTAACAGGTTGGGAAATTTCTCGCCACATCACGTCCCTCATTGATGCCGTGTTAGGCAGGGTACATACTTGAGAGCTCAAAGAACCTGGGCGAGGAAGGCCCCAGAAAGGGCTCCTCGCCCCAATACCCTCAAAGGCTAACAAAAGTGGAAATGGGCGAGGAGGGCCCAAAAAGGGCTCCTCGCCCCAAAATCCTCAAATGCTCACAGAAAGAGGAATGGGTGAGGAGACCCCCAGAAAGGGCTCCTCATCCTAGAATCCTCAAATGTTCATAGAAATGAAAATGGGAAAGGAAGGCCTCAGAAAAGGATCCTCGCTCAAATGTCTTAAAACTCACAGAATTAGAGTTTGGGCGAGGAGGGACTCAAAAAGGGCTCATCGCCCTAAAATGCCCAAGAATTTAGAATTTGGAATTTGGGCGAGGAGGCTCATTAGAAAAGGTTCCTCATCTCAAATAACTCAGATAACACATCTCAATGAGGAAGCTTACTACAAGAGGCTCCTAGCCCCCAGAAATTAGAATGCCCTACATACGAAGTAGACCTAAACTCTGAGTGCGAAGCCATAGCAAGTATCCCCGAGTTCAAGTGATTCTTCGACCAAATAGGAGTGAAGTATGACACCAGAATGCTCATAACAAGAAAAGTTTTGGAGGCAATTCAGCAGCAGGGAGATCCCTCAATAAATTGGCAAGGGTCGATTGGAAGGCTGATTAAAAGATTTACTTTTGAAGTAATGTTTTTGGAGGTAGATAGACAGGTGCCCTATTTTCATAATCGTTCTTTGTATGTTACAACAATGATTAACGGGGTGTCATTCCCCAGGGCATTAATGGATAAAGGAGCATCTATTAACATCACGTCGATCAATACCTTGTATGAGACAGGATATAATAGTGCCGCTAATGAATCCTGGATTTGATAGTGCCGGGATACAATCCATTGGATATGTGAATGTGGTAATTAAATTAGGGAATTTAACTTCTCATATCAAATTCCATATCATCAATGCCACTACCAGTTACCAGCTGCTCATTGGGAAGGTATGGATGCATACCCGCGACATAATGCCTTCTACCTACCACCAGCGTGCAAAGGCTGACATTAGAGGCACATAGATAGTCATCAAAGTGACTCAAAATACTTTCTCCATCGAGGAGGCCCATCTAGTATATGAAACTTTTTACATGGAACTGGACGAGGAAAGAAGAGATTCTATACGAAAGATAGAAGAAAAGAAAGTGGTAGGGGGAGTGGATCAACCAAAGAAATCCATTCATGATCGCTTGGGGGAAAGGGTAATTACCCACATGGTAAAATGGAAGAGGAAGGTGGAGGAAGTGGCCAAACCTCCCCGAACTTGAAAAAAAGTGGTTTTACCCAATGGAAAGGTTCTCTACCTCTTATAACGGTCTACGCGGGTGGTGTTCTGGGATGAGATCACCAACCCGACACCAAAATGTTTTATGGTTGATGAGTCACATATTATTGAGCATGTTGAGGAGCCAGAAGAAGCTCCAGAATGCATAAAAGATGGACAACGAGAGCAACTACAGGAGTTAGAGGAGATCATTTTAGGGAAAGAAGGAGATGAAAGTAGGCCCGTCCTGATATCCGAGAGTTTTAGAACAAAGTAGAAAGAAGAGCTCATTGGCTTGCTCAAATAGTTCACCGATGTCCTCGCTTAGAAGTATACATAAATGCCTAGAATAGACCCAGAGGTGAGCTCCCTTAGATTGAACGTTCTTTCTAATGTCGTTCCAGTAAGATAGGCCACCCGCACTTATTAGACAGACCTCGACTTGAAGATAAAAGTTGAGGTAGAAAAGTTATTAGCGGTGGGATTCATCAGGCCTATCCAGCATCCTGTATGGATTTCTAGTATAGTGCCAGTGGCGAAGAAAGACAAGAGCCAAATTAGGACTTTTGTAGATTTTCGCAACCCGAACAGGGCGTGTCCGAAAGATAAATTTCCTCTACCAAGCATAAATAGCTTAGTCGATGCTATCGCAGGACATGCGATGTATATTTTCATGGATGGGTACGTTGGCTACAACTAGATTATGATGGATCCGATAGACGCGAAGAAGACTGTCTTTCGCACACCCTCACAGTCATACCATTTGGACTGAAGAACGCTGGAGCCACATAATAGAGAACCATGATGGTAATTTTTCATGACTTGTTTCACGACATATTAGAGTTTTATGTGGATGACCTAGTGGTGAAATCTAAAAAAAAGTAAACACATACAAGGCCTCAGGAGGATGTTCGAGAGGTGCCGCATGTATAAGATGTAAATGAACCCTTCCAAGTGTGCCTTTGGAGTCATTGCCGGAAAGTTTTTATGGTTCGTGGTGAATAGGCATGGTGTGCAAGTAGACACAAAAAAAGATGAAATCCATAACGATAATGCCACCCCAAGAGTCAGAGATAGTTTAAAAGCTTCCTGGGAAAGGTATCCTACTTGAGGAGGTTCATACCCGCACTCGCAGAGGTGACTTGCCCGTTCACACCCCTTCTGAAAGACAATTCCAAATGAATTTGGGGAGATGAGCAAAAGAAGACCTTTGGGAAGATCAAAGAGATTCTATCCTCCCCATCCACAATGGTTCCACCGAAAGCGGGGGCATCACTGTTTCTTTACCTTACTTCAATAGAGAGGTCCATAGGAGTACTGTTAGCTTAAGAGAAGGAAGGAGTGAAAAAGCCGATGTACTACCTCTCAAGGGTGATCTCAAGCACGAAGTCTAGATACACTAATGTATAGAGTCATTGACTGTCCTTAGTGTTTGTTGCCCAGAAGTTAAGACACTATTTGTTAGCCTTCACAGTTCATATAATCACTAAGTGCGACCCCATCAAGTACTTCCTCGCGCAGATAGTACTTGTGGACGAGCTGTAGGGTGGTTTTTGATCCTATCAGAGTATGATTTGAAATTCATGGTGCCCAAAGCCATTAAAAGTCAGGCAGTAAAAGATCTGTTTGCCCATTTTCTAAGTGGAAACTTTGAGCCACCTTGTAAAGAGATGCCTGGGGAGAATTTTCAAGCATGCATGGTAGAAGAAATGGAAAAATAGGCGATGGAGTTTGATGGCTCAAGTGCTCAAGGGACAGGGGGTGATGGTGTTATATTGTCAAGCATGAAGGAGAAGATCACTCTATCTTTCAAGTTATACTATAAATGCTCAAACAACGAGGCTGAGTATGAAGCCCTCATCTTGGGGATATTGAAGGCACTCAAAAGAGGAATCAGGGTGTTGTGCATACGAGGGGACTCCAATATGGTGGTAAAACAGGTCAATTGGGAGTTCTCCCTCAAGAATGCCAATTTAAGACCATATAGGTACATTATCTAACGGTTGGTGGGACAGTTCTTGGAAGTAACTGTAGAGAGAGATGCGCGAACAATGAACATGCATCCTGAAGCACTTGCACAATAGCGTAAAAGCTAGACATGGATGATTCGGAAGCAACAATCATAATATGATGAAGAACAGTGTCTACTAAAGTAAGATCCTTGTTCCCAAGTGACGAGCTAGAAGACTGGAGACACCTAGTGGTGAAGCAACTCGAAACTAGAGAAGGGATAATGAAGATGTTGGAGTTAGCCAACTATCACATGCTGTAGGGAACAATCTATTTAAAAAGCCCTAGAGGACTTCTGGATAGATGTGTTGGAGAGTAAGAAGCTAAAAAAAGGTTGGAAGAAATGCACTAAAGCATTATGGAGACACTAATATTCCTCTCTATCGACGGTTGCAACGGGATGGGTATTATTGGCCCACCATAAGCACAAAAGATGCTCATTTGCAATAAAGCTGTTTAAAATACCAAGCTAATTTTGACTAGCCGACCGAAGATAACTTTGTAGAGGTGTTTGAAGACTGGAGACAACCATATATTGTGTATCTGAGAGATGGGGAACTGGCCTCGAAGATAGCAGATGAAATTTTTTTTGCGAAAAATGCTAGCCCATTTTTACTTAGTAAAATGAGAGCTTTATAGAAAAGGGTATAATGAGAAGGCGCTAAAGTGCATAGCTAAAGAGGACATAGAGAAGGTGATGAAAGGGGATCATGAGCCCTATCACATGGGGGTGCTAAACTGTATGACCAAATGATGACACTAGGGTATTACTGGCCAACTATGGAGAGGGATTCTATTGGCTACGTGAAAAAATGCAAGGCTTGTCAAGTGCATGGTAACATGATACATACCCCTTCCGTCAGCTTATAAAGCCTCGTGGATCCCTACCCCTTCCACACATGGGCATTTTACCTAGTAGGAAGAATCATCCTGGCCTCTCATGGAAAAGCTTTAATCATTGTGGCCACAAAATTGTACACCAAATGTGCAGAAGCCATTCCTCTAAGGAAAGTTACTGCCCAAGTGGTAACCCAGTTTATAAAGGAGTATATCATATGCCTATTTATTATACCCAAAGTAATCTTGACAGATAATGGGAAGCAGTTCTTATGCAAAGAGATGGCCATCCTCACAGACAAATACAAAATTGTGCACGATAGCTCAACCTTATCCTATCCTAAGGGTAATAGCCAAGCGGAAGCTACCAACAAGACCCTGATAAATATCTTGAAGAAAATGTTGGAGGACATGCTAGGGGCATGGGATGAGAAGTTACCCATGGTTCTATGGGATTTTCGTGCTTCAAAAAGAAAACCGACAGGGTTCACCCCATTATCCCTAGTATATGGGATAGAAGCTGTCTTACCGGTGGAGTTGGCGGAGCCCTCGGCTATAGTTGCTCTAAGAAATGGACTCATCCCTGAACTAAGGCATGTGCACTTAGAGGCATTAGACGAGCATAGAGATAAGGCAAAGTCTACACTTAATAACTGTCCAGAGCCTACGAAAACTTGGTCAAGCCTAGGGAGTTCCAGGTGGGAGACTTAGTCCTGCGAGCATCCACTCACCACCTCCGTAGCATGTCGGCATAAAAGTTCAAACCCAACTGGGAAGGCCCCTTTGTCGTAAGAGGAGTAGGCAAGTTGAGTTATTGTCAGATCTCAAATCCAGAGAGTGATTGCCTCCAGTCCATCAACTGCAAGTGGCTGAAAAGATATTATGCCTAATTTTGTTAAACGAAAATTTTCATTTCTGTTAAAAGGTTTGAACAACTTGATCTAATGCTAGATAAGTTCTTTTTTTTGTAAGATGATAAGAGCAATACAGTCTTGTAAATGATACAAACAAGAATATAAATGAATAACAACTCTTTTTTTTAACATTACATGATGATTCTCATTCTTTTGCTTATGACATAAGATAGATAAACCAGAATATATATATATACATTATTTAACTCTCTCTACTAGGACAATAAGAGAGTCCCAGATAGAGAGAACTTTGCTCACTACACTTGGGGGGTACATCCATCCTGATAGAAAGGTATATTGAGCAAAGTCTCTCCAAGCATATTAGATAAATGATTTTAATTTTATCACTAGACTAGCAGAGGACGTCCTCCAAGTCATGATAATAAAAAATACATAGCAAACTTTTTCATTTTGAGAGCAAGCCTTAGCTTCTGTTATCAAAGAAAAAGCCTTATTTCACCATCTCATATAAAGAATAGAGAAAAGGGGACTTACATTCCTCTGCTCTAATTTCTAAAAAAAATGTTACTTGGCCAGACAAAATGCAAGTACCCCCACAGTTATAGGGGACAGTTCTAAGAAATGATAACTTGCCCAGATAAAATGCAAGTACCCCACAGTTAGAGGGGACAGTTCTGAAAAAAATGTTACTTGCCCAGATAAAGTGCAAGTACCCCCACAGTTAGAGGGGGCAGTTCTAAAAATGTTATTTTCCCAGATAAAATGGAAGTACCCCATAATTAGAGGGGATAGTTCTAAAAAATGTCACTTGCCCAGATAAAATGCAAGTACCCCCACACATAGAGGGGATAGTTATAAAAAAAAGTTTACTTGCTTAGATAAAATGCAAGTACCGCGCGGATAAAATGCAAATACCATATAGCTAGAGGAGATATTAACACGGGACATGGTAAGAAGACACTAAGGTTGAGATAAAAGCAAACAAGCAAAATGGCAGAAATCAGCAAAAATACTTTTTTTTTCATTAATAATGGCCAAGTCCTTTACATATGAAAAAACATACAAGAAGGAGCCTAAAAAACCAAACTATCTACCCACTAGATGACATGAATAACAGACTCTGGCGTGAGCGAAAGTCTGCATAAAAAGGATCAGCCTCCTCCTCAATAAGCGTTTCCTCTAACCTAGCTATCCGAGCCTCATCCTCAGCAGCACCCGCCTCTAGCTTGGCTAACTTAGCCTGCAGAAACTGAATCTTAGTCTGAATCCGTGCAACCTCAGCCTGACACTGTCGCTCCTTGGTTTTTCGAGAAGTGTGAAGCTTTATTATCTTCCTAAAGGTGGTACCGAGAAAATAAAGAACTGAAACTTCAAGCCAATCCTGCTAGAAATGATTGAAACGTTTAAGACCATGAAGAGCCTGGAGAAACAGTGAGAGCAGTCACATTAGTGGGAGGGGTAGATAAGAACTCATGCAAGTGGCTAGCTAAGGCCTTCAGGTTGAAGACTGTAAGGCTGTTAATATTGAGGACGCTCTGGGAGGTGAATGTCTCAGGATGGTGCTCCATAAGCAGCTCCAACACTTCCCATTCCTGAGCGCAAAATCGGGAGGGCAACTCTGAACGCCACAGTGCACTCAGGTAAGCACCAGGAGCCTCCACCTCTATGTCACCGTAACCTGTGAAAAGCCGCGTGAACCAAATGCGGTGTATGATATCGAATAAAAATTATTCACAAGTTTCTAATAACCATATTCAGTAAGAGTCAATTTTAAACAAAATAAATACAGCCCGTAAACAAGCACCTACGTGTGTGCGTGTGTCAAACAATAAAGAAATAAAGCACGTGACACAAAATATCAGGAAAAATCCTCGTAGGGCAAAACCATATTATTTTCACTATAATTTATAAAGAACGGTTACAAGGATTATAATGAAAATAAGTGTGACATACGAAAATACCCGCAGGTGTCGGTTCCAATGTCGTCGACTGGAATCTCCCGCAAGAATTCCAGATGGGCAGCAATGAAGAAGGAACTGACTTCTCCACAAAATACTCCTAAATAAGTAAGAATAATTCCTTGAAGTTTTAAACACGTGCACTTGTAAATGGGAGTGAAATGTGCATTTAAAGAAGGCTTAAAGCCTAATGAATTATGAAGTCTAAAAGGTGAGCAGATTCAGTGTCGAATTTTGCTCAAAGTGTGTTGAAAATGACTTGGCCACTGAAGCAGAAAGTGACAGAAAATGGTACAAAAATTGAGGCGGCGGCGGCGTTCGAACGAGATAGCATGTCGCTCAAACGAATGACAACCGTCTTTCGAATGAGATCGCGCGACATGCATATCTCACCCGAACGATAGTGCTATGTCGTTTGACCGAGCTCGTCAACCAAGGCACTCCGCTTCTACACATAGAAAAATTACTGCATTTGATATAAAATAATTTCAGACTTCAACAAATATTTTCTAAAAAATTTCCAAATATTTATGCAAATATAAACAACTCCAATTAATCATTTACTGATAATGCGTCGTGGAGTAGTGGGAAACGGTTGAGAAACACGTCACATCTAGAATGATGCACGTGTGAAGATGATGGATGCATGAATTCGGATAATGGCCGTCGTGGATGATCGTGATGACGTGCTGAATGTCACGGTATCAGACATACAAATTGTGATCTAGGGAAAACAAAAAATTCCTAGATTCTACCCTGGATATTTATAAAATTATGTCCTTACAAATCTTCCCCTATGTCTATGCCGGTACATACATAAAAAATTCGAATTATGGAATCTCCCAAAAACAAATGACATGTAAGATAATATCACCATTAAACCCTCAAACTGAGAATACTAAATGACATATCTTCAATCAAACTTCAACATCTTCAAATCTTCAATACTTTCAGAAACTCCCAAAGCTTTTCTCATCAGGGTGTGCAATCCAACAGATATCAACTTTGTACATACACACATGACATAAAGCAGATACCCGTGACACGCAACAGTTTGAAATATAATGATATACAAAAATCAAAGATCAATTATGCTTAAGCAAATCATAGATAAATCAACATTAATTTCTCCCCCACAATTCATTCTTCCCCTTTTTATGATGTCCCCAAATAGACAGATATGAGAAGCATAAATATGGAAAATGTCACAAGAAAAAAAAACTTTTATTTTTGATTTTTTCAAAATTTTTCTTCCTTTTTTTAAAAAAATGTTTTTTTACCCCAAATATATAACAAAGAATATGAGAAATGTAAAAAAAAATGCTCTATATTTGAATTTTTCAAAATTTATACACAAAATAAGATACTAAAATCACACCATGGATAAAAACTCAAATAACCAAGTCATGGAAATGGAATGTATGGGTGTGAATACATTCGATAGAAAAATAAACTCAATCAATCATATGTGCACGATGCATACGTGTACTCCTAACGAATGAACATCAAAAGTATCCTTAGGTGTAAAAGATTGTTGAATTTAGATGACATCGTCTTATACAAATCAACAAATCAAAGTCAAAGTGATTTCCACACCAATAACGTCCAAAACTATTAAGTGCTTTTTCAAGATTTTCAAGGACGTGCAAACCCATTATAAAATCTCCAACCAAATACACTCAAATATATCTTCTTTTTAGAGGTGTTAAACTAAATTCTCAAACTTTGGAGCATTGGTGCAAAAACCTAAATGGCCCATAATTGGCATGAATTTCTTTTTATTGCCTTTAAATTTTTTCGGGCTCTTTTAAACCTCTTTGGACCCCGGATAATAAAATTTCTCAATTTTTTAGGTCCGATATAACGACGGCTTAATCGCAAAGGATAGATAATTACCCTTTATAGCCCTTCACCATTTTCAAACAAAGCACACTACCTCAGGAGCTCCCAGATGTGGCGAGGACTACTAGAAAGGGAACCGAAGGTACAGGTGGAGAAGAGGTAGTGGCAACCAACTAGCATTAAAAAAAGAAGAAAGTATGAAAATGGAATTCGAATAACATAAAAGCAAGGATTGAGAAAACAAAAGAAACACATGCAGGCGTACCCGAAACCCCTTCAAAGAGGAACGGGGAAGATAAGCGGTGGGATGGTAGTGGTAAATGTGACAGCCTAAGTCATAACAAAGTAGTCATAAGATTGAACGCAAAGCAAGGTAAGAAATGAGGCCTAATCAAAATAAGCAATACCTGAGAGGTGGAGCTAACCTATATGACAGGCTCGCTAGATGCAATGGTGAAAATGGGTCCAGAGGGTATGGGCAAGATATGAATCCTAGGGTTTGTAGACACGAAAACTTAGGAGATAGGAAGTCTTCCTGAAGGCAATATACCCGGGGCAGTGCCTCCTGAGGATAGTACTGACCCCTCAATAAAAGAAGGGGCGCTGGAAGAAAGTCTCTAGGCAAAAAAAGGAAGGCATACACAGAAATGATATAGTTATAGATGTAGAGAATATGGAAAAATAGCGAAAGATAAGGAAGAAAATAAGTTAAAAGTACCTCAGGCATCCTAGAAGGGGAGCCTCTCACCACAGAGGAAGGGAGAGGTGAGGAAAGGCGGGTAAGAGAAACAGTAACTTGCGTGCACAAAGATAGAAGACGTTAAAATATATATTTTAAGAATATGGCAATCAAAAGATAAAGGACTCAGGGGAGATAACATTTACCTGTACTGAAGAGGAAGATATCGAAGAAGTCTGCACAGATGTCGAGAACACAATAGACAGCTGTCAGAGTTAAAAAAAATGAAATGAGAATAGAGAAACAATAAAGGAAGTAATAAAGGAAGTAACTAATGGGTAGAGGAAAGTAACAAAACTCCTTTGATAAGCCCAAAGATGATGACAACATGGAATTCATGGCCCTAACAAAAGGTCCCCGAGCAGGAAATAAAGGTGCAAGATCACTCACTGAAACAGAGACACCCTGCAAATACCGTGAAGAGAGAAACAAGCCATAGTTAAATTATGTATAGGAAAATAGAAAGTAAAACAGTAATAGAAATTTAAGAAAAGAGACTTACAACGGTAGTACGAGCGGTCTGCCCGTATAGTAGTTGCCCAGTGGTAGGACTGGAGGCAGAAGGGGACCCTATCAAGGCACTCCTACCAGAAGACTCCTCTGAAACTGGAAATAAAGAAGAAGCATCAAAGTGCTGATCATCATAAGGGTCAGCGACTTTCCTCTCATTTGAAGAAAAGCTGTCATCATCATAGGAGGGAGTGCTTCTATAATCTACTAGTTCCTCTTAAAAGGATAGAGAAGGGGAACCAGCAAATAAGGCCCCGCGAAAGTCAGCTTCGCAAAGTAAAAGTGAATGAGTTGTATTACCTTCATCGTTAAGAATGGAAGTAACATCAGCTCCCCCAGTAGATAACCCAAAGGCCTTATAACCTTTCTCCCACACGATCCTATATGTCTCCTCTACTCCAAGGTCATCAGTGTCAGATCCTTGGTCTGGCGCAAGAGAAGGAGCAGAGGTCCCAATACTGATCTTCTTCTTCTTCTTCTTCTTCTTCTTCTTCTTCTTCTTCTTCTTCTTCTTCTTCTTCTTCTTCTTCTTCTTCTTCTTCTTCTTCTTCTTCTTCTTCTTCTTCTTCTTCTTCTTCCTCCTCCTCCTCCTAATCTCCCTGATTCTTATTGGGGAGGGAGGGGGGGGGGGGGGGGAGTAGGAGCAGCGACAACAGTAGGTGAAAGCACAGTGGTAACAAGGGTAATGGTAGCTAGTATAAAATTAGAAATATCCACATCGGGATGCTTCCTTTTTTATTCAGAAACTCTCGACTTACTCTTTGATTTGGGTCTAATAAGCCGAGGCTCAGGCTGTTTGGAATAAATATACTCGTCGAGCAAAGGCCTCACCAAGATAGGAGTGAGCTACTCAAGAAGAGTCTTAGGGATGGTGCTCCGGTGCCACACTGACCTTTGGGTCCTTTTACCCAAGTACCTATCATTGTTGGGAATCTTTATATATATATTCTCATGAGGAACATCCCTCACACAGTTTTGGATCAAAAGAACCTGCTTTTGCCAGAGGGTTAACTAGGAGCGAGTGAAGAAAGGAATATAATCTCACAAAGGTATAAATAAGCTTCCCAGATGACAAACTCTATTAACCACTCCCTCAAAGGTGAAGTTGAAAAAAGCCTTGAGGTATAGCTCGGAAGGGGTGGTGCTCGAAGGATAAGCAGGGGTGTGGACCCCACGGTCATAACCAAATTGCCTTCTCACTCTCTCAGAGGGGTAGAACTCAATACCCTGGCCCAAGGTAGTGAAGGAAGGCAAAATGCAAGGAAGCAACATAATGATAACATAAATATGGGGGCAAGTAGGAACAAACTTCGCATCGACGGGGCAATAAAAAGTTCCCCAGTAGTTGAGAAATAATGCCAAAAGAAGATACCTCCAACCGTCTTGCAGTAGGGCCTAAAAGCAAACTCGTAAATATTATCTATCAAAGACCCCAGAGGAACTTTAGGGCTTTTCTTATGCCACCTTACAGCGCAAGTAACCCCACTATGGCAGGCCCTTGCTTTTGGAGCAATGTTGGGAAATCTCTCAAAAAGGAAAGACATAATGATGAAGGTGTTGCCAAAGTTAACGGCGTCATAGAGACCACAAGAATGCTCAACATCAACATGGACCCTGTCTAGCCAAGTATACAAAGAGCCTAAAGTCAAAGATGCGAGGGGGACTGCCTTCCCTCGAGAAAGTCTAACAGTAAGCTTGAACAAGAGCTCACGAGGAGAGTCATTAGGTCTCCCAGGTAGAAGAAACCTACTCATAAAGGTGACAAAAAATGCTGCCAAGTGCGAAGGGGAGTTAATTTTTGGGACTTCTTGACTCTTCGAGGCCCTGCTCGAGCTCTCTCCCTTGGGAAGATGCTCAAAATCTTTGAACTAATATCTATGCCATTTAGTGAAGGAGTGTTTGGTGGTCCCAGTCAAGTTGATAGCTACATACTTCAAGCACTCACCCAAAGCGGAATGCAACTCACCTACCATCTGCTCCTCAACTTCATCCTCACAACCATCGGTAAGGATGTAACCGCCTAAGTAGGGTAGAGCGAGCAACTCATAAATATCTTCTAAAGTAATAGTAAATTCACTCCAACTAGTAATAAAGGTGTGAGAATCCCTCCTCCAGAGAGAGGCTAATAAAGTAATAGCTCGTTCTTGTTTGGCAATGGAACAAGCTTTGAGATTATTAATAGTGGTCAGAAGATCAATGCTATTAATAACAACATGGTGTGCGGGGGTGGATAAAATATGGTCCACCTAGAGATCCCATTCCTCTGTGGCACCCTCACATGCTTTGACCTCAATACTGGAATGAGGGAAATCGCCTCTGTCTACTCGCACCCTAAGTATTGAATCAGGAAGAACTATGGGAAGGTAAGAAGACTCACCTAAACCCACTTGGGGTCGCTCGTTGATCTTGGCTACAAACTCTTGCTCAAAATTTGCAAGAGAAGTCATAAAGGTATCCTCCCCCACCAAAATAGGGCGCCAGGCGATAAAGCTCCAAATATCTCTTCTGGCGAGCGACAAGATATTCCCTTTGAGACTTAGAATAAACAACAGGAGAAGAGGAAGAAGTATCCCTAGTAACAAGGAGGCCCACATACGAGGAAGCCCCAGTGGTGGAAAATACCCCTTCAGACGAGGAAGGCCCAGTGGTGAGGGTTCCTCTAGACGAGGAGGCACCTGTGGCCTTAACAAACGAGGGTCCCCTCCTCACAGAAACATAAATATGTTAGGAGGACCCAGTAGCAGCAGAAAAATCCATAGGCGAAGAAGACCCAATAGCAGCAGGTGTCCTAAGAGGCGAGGAACCCCTAGATGATATACCCCTCCTCGATGATGCAGACATAGGGGAAAAAAACCCTGCAACTTTCACATCGGCGGGAGAGGAGGTCCTCAAAGAAGGAACTTCAACAGACGAAGTTTGAAAAATACCAGGTGCAGAGTTTAATACCTCCGATGTGACAGTGGTGGTTCCAATGGCTATGACGGTAGAAATAGTGACAAAAATGGGCATGAAACCCATCAAAACCTCACTTGTGGCGGTGGTGATAGCGGAGATAGCGTCTTGAGAAGATAAGAAAGCTATTTGAGTGAGTAAAAGCAAGAAAAACACGAGATTGGCTATTGAGGATTTTAACCATTTCTATATTTATCTCTCTAAATAATTTTGAGTTTGAAAAAAACGGTAAAGTAAAAAGGGAAGAAGAGCTTAAAAAGCCCTTTTTATACCTATTATGACATACGCAGACTGCCAATAAAAAAAGGGACCGAATATTTCCCAATGATGAGATATGTGTTCCCCAAGTGACACATTCCCCCTCGAGACCCCAAAAGTAGGCCGAAGTGATAGGACTAATTAATGCAATAGTGATGTTTCGAATTCCAAGATAAAAATGAATCATTGCGTACAAAAACCTTTGGTGTGCACAACACACAAATTTTTGTATGAGGGGACTAATGTAGAGAGGTACATACTTGATAGCTCAAAGAACCTGGGCGAGGAGGGCCCCAGAAAGGGCTCCTCGCCCAGTACCCTCAAAGGCTAACAAAAGTGAAAATGGGCGAGGAGGGCCCAGAAAGGGCTCCTCGCCCCAAAAGCCTCAAATGCTCACAGAAAGAGGAATGGGTGAGGAGGGCCCCAGAAAGGGCTCCTCGCCCCAGAATCCTCAAATGTTCATAGAAATGAAAATGGGTGAGGAGGGCCTCAGAAAAGTCACTTGGCCCAAATGTCTTAGAACTCACAGAATTAAAGTTTGGGCGAGGAGGGCCTCAGAAAGGGCTCCTCGCCCCAAAATGCCATAGAATTCACAATTTGGAATTTGGGCGAGGAGACTCATTAGAAAAGGTCCCTCGTCCAAAATAACTCAGATAACACAGCTAAACGAGGAAGCTTACTACAAGAGGCTCCTCGCCCCCATAAATTAAAATGCCTTTATTGTCCAAAGACTCTCCTTACATCCATTAATACCTACCCATATCATTGAGCATTAACTAAGTTTTGAGGTTCCTGCCTTGCCTTTATTGTGCCTGTAGTGCTTTCTCTTTCTCCCTCCGAATAAGTTACTTGCTGGTCCCATTTATTTACCGCGTTACAGTGCATTTATGGTGTAAAAATCTTGTTTAATACTGGCTTGAGTATTGAATATTGTTCTCTCTTTCTCACTTATATTTATCATCAATATTAAATACTGTCATGTGCATTAATCCTAATATTGATAAGGGGTTACGTCTCGCTTGATACTAACTGTATTCCAAGAATCCACATCTTATAGGCAATGATTAAGTTGTTAGCACATCATTGGCTAGTCACTATCGAGTATCCAAGGACCAGTCACTCGAGATAGAGAATGATAGGAACTCTATGGTTAATGTTCCATATGCCTCAACCATTGGAAGTTTGATATATGCCACGGTATGCACAAGACCAGATATTGCTCACGCAGTAGGAGCATTGAACAAATTCATGACAAACTAGGAAAACAAAATTAGGAGGCAGTGAAATAGATACTCTTATATTTATGAGGTATTGTAGTTAAATGTTTATGCTTCAGATGAGGCGACACAAGATTGTAGAGATAGTAGATACTGATTTTGTCAGTGAGGTATGCCACATGAGGAGAATTACCCGTTAAGTTTTCACAATAGGTACTATTACAGTCAACTGAGTTTCGTAACTATAGAAGATAGTCACATTATCTACTATAGAGGTAGAGTACTTAGCAGTGATCAAGGCCAGCAAGGAGATGATTTGGTTTCAAGGGTTGTTAGTAGAGTTGGGGTTTAAATAGGTGAATAATGTTTTGCACAATGATAGTCAGAGCGTAATACATGTGACAAAGAATTCAACATTTCATTCAGGAACCAAACACATTGGACTTCGTTATCACTTTTTCAGATCACTCCTGGATGATGAGGCGTTAATACTTGAGAAGATCCAGTGAGGCATGAATCCAGCTAACATGTTAACCAAGTTAGTGACAACAAATAAACTGAAGTTGTGCTCAGCTTCAGTTCAGTGGGTTTCAAGATTAAAGACAAGAAAGTCCCACGCCTAATTTACGAATAAATGCATTTGTGGAACATTTGCTAAACAATCTCTATGAGGGATATTGTTAGAAAATCTAGAGATTATTGAGTGGTGGGGTTGGCAACCCATATGTGGGCATGAGGAAGAAAGTTGGCAATTCATGTGTGGACATGTGAACAAAGTTGACAACCATGTGAATAAAGTTGCAATTGAATGCTAATTCATAACTATAAATACGATCTTATTGAGAAGGATTAAACACAACAAATGCAAACACCAACAAGTGAAATAAAATATCAACTAGTGAGAAAAATATAATGTGAATATTTTTCAAGATTGTGAGAGCCAAAAAATATAGATTGCATATTTTCAGAGTGCGAGTGATAAACAGTGTGTTTTGTAAACAAATTTATTATTATAATGAAAGTGGGTATGAGCTATTGGCATAGTCAAATTCGCAATTTAGGTAAAAATTTTTATATTTTGTTTGTAGTATTATTTTTCACTCCTTGCTTGAGTCATAAAATTTTAAAATTCATAAAATATTATTTAGCGGAAATAAGTGGCGTCTAATTTCCTAATCGTGTTTTTATTAGCAAAAGGAGAAGTATACAGTAATTTGGGCAACCAATGAACTGCGAAAATAGAATTATTTTGCGTCTCCATAGTTAGAAGATCGTCGTGAATCAGTTACATGAGCAGTTGTAACTTGTAACCGCCAGTTAGAAGATTTGTGACAAAATCTCTTCTTTCCCCCCAACTTCCTATCTAAGATTCTCTCTCTCTCTCTCTCTCTCTCTCTCTCTCTCTCTCTCTCTCTTCAATGCTTATCAGCACTAGATCCTCACACAAGGTCTGTTGCTCCCTTTTTGTAAAAAATATAAATATCGGATTTATATTTGGATTCTTAATCAACCATCGCTGCCATTTAATTCGGACTGCAGAAATTTTGATTTTCTTGATGAGGGTCGACTCGCTGGAAGGTCGAAAAATGATTTGGCTTCTCTGGGAATATTTTACCATATTTATGGTGAATTGTTATGTAACATTATCACTTTGTTTAGTTATAGGCTTTCGATCTTGTTAAAAAATAAGAGTTATTTGTTTTTTTTAACTATTTTATAGGTTGTAAGTCACTTTAGTTGGGGACGCAAGTCCCAGGGCATTATCAGCTTCTCATTCCCCTTCAAGGTTTACTCCTAAGATGTATTTCTCTATAATGCTTGCTTTTTTCTATAATGCCTTGAATGCTTCATTTTTTTGTTTTTTTGGGGGGGGGGGGGGGGGGGGGGGGGGCGGTAACAAATAAGACAATTGTGATTTTTCCTATTCAAATTGTTTTCTTTGATTATTCATTCAAAAATCAATGATAATCCAATAGTTGGAGTATAGTAATTAATTTCTTGTTAATCTATATGTAGGTTGCTCGCAATATTTTGCTATTGTTATTTCAAGCAATGGGATAACCAATTTGGATGACTTACGCACAAAGAAAGATTTGTATTATTATTTGGCCGCAATATTTCATTATTACTATTTTGTTGCCACAATTCATAACTTCCCGTTCGTAAACCCAATGACTCGGGAGTCATTGTATTTCCAATCCCACTACTCCCTTCATCTCCTTTTCCCCTTCGTTCTATACAACCTTTGGCCATAACCCTTCCTTATAATAATTCCCCCATGGCAACACCATTTCACTTGCCTGTCACAGCTGCGTAGGTTGTTATATAATTAATTACTCTTTCTCTATATAAATATTTATAGAGTTTTTCTCAATGTACTCTCTCTCTCTAAAATGTTGATATGTTGGGTTTTATTTCAGGTTGGGATGTAATTTTTTGGGCAGTATTACCAGGTACTTTAGCAGCAATCGAATTTCTTTCCAATAGAGTTTTTGGAGCACCGAGTAATGTCAGACTGGGCTATCAGAAATCTTCAGTTGTCATTTCTGATATGCCGAATTTATTTATCGTTTCCTTCTGGTTTGTTTTGTTTAACATTAAACATGATTTATTTTGGCTGGTTAACATTGTAGCATATGATACCTTCATTTTTTATCTTCAAGTTAATTACTAAAGATGGATGATTATAATACTATATTAATCTCAATTTTGTAAGTTTTACATTTACTTGAACAAAGTTTCTCACTTCCATATTTTTTACGTTATGGGGCAATTCTGTTGATTATGTAATTTGTAAGATAATTAGAGATGACTTAAAGTGATTGAAGGAAGGACCTCCAATCTCCAGAAAATCCAATGAAGTCAATAATTACACAGAGGGGAAATTTCTTCAGTATCCAAGCCAAACATGTTTTATAGGTTGTAACCCATTCTAGATGGGGAGGTGAGATTTTGTATATATTTGTTTTACCCGCCTTTTCAACTTCTTGTTGTACTTAGGGCAAGGGAGATTTTAGCTTGAATAATATTTAAGATGCTATTATTTCTTCAGCTTTCCTTATTGGACTCCTTGTGGCATATCCGATATTTGCATCCTTAGTGAAGAGGTATTAAAGGTTTAAGTTTCAGCACATTGAATAAGTGAATAACGACGAGAAAAAAAAAATATCAACACCTTTTTTTAATACACATTTTGTAGAGAAGATTATATCTGTTCTATTCAACTACTTCTTTTTCATCTATGCACACGAACTTTGCAGTGTCAATCCATTTTGGCTCATTGAAGTTGGATTGTAAACTACTGATACAACTGATGGTTGTGGTTTATCAATTGATTTATGGTCTTTTAAGATATGCTGCTTGTAAGTAAATTACTTTAAATACCTTATGAGGGTCTGTTCCGACTCATGATTTTTCCCCACTAATCATTAAGTATTATGGTCACTCTTATTTTATTTTTTTGTTTTAGGCTTGTGGGTGTTGGTAAGGCCTCTTTTATGAGCCTTTCATCTCCATTCTTTGATGATAACTCCATGGTTGCTCAGGTTTTGCTTCTACCTACTTGTCCCACAGTTTCCATTTAATATCTTCGTACTTGTTTAAAGTTTTTTTTTGGATAAAAAGGATTTTTAACAGAAGGCAGTAAACTGTACATCAATAATAATGTGATGACGAAATTGTTCAAAATGTCACATAAAGGGTAATATAGGCACTAATATGATATTCTATTGAGCTTAAGAATAAATTCTCAGAAGTAAAGGTTACGTGACTTGAATGTTTCTGTCTATCCAGTCTTTTCAACAGATATTTCGTGAGGAAATATAATGGCTATATCGTGAGGCAATAAGACCTATGAAATGGAGAGATATGAGGTGTAACGCCTTGCCCGGATTTAGGTGATCATTAGGTCAATCCGCACCGAGTCAAGGAGTTAAAAGGGGAGGGGGAAAGTCCATTTTACTTTATTTAAGAAAATACTTTAATTTTCTGTATAATAAAGAACTAAATTTATCGATTTTAACTTGAGAAAAGAAGTGAAAAGTACTTGATCAGTTTATAAGATTTATTTATAAAAATCCAATTTAGTCCTCAATTCTAATTAAATAGAAAATAAACCACATTCAATCCTGTATTATTTTAACTCGTGGCCAAAGGCCCGAATAAATGTTTGAAGTTTTAAATTGCCCAAAGTTTCAAAACATTATTTCATAAAAAAAGACAGAGCATCTTACCCGTGTCCTTTTCAACATCCCTACTCGATGTGCCTGGGGTAGGGCTGGGCTTTTTAATCAATTTCGAAAACATTTAACATTTTAACTAGTATTCATACAACTATTATGCAATGCGCCCGAGCGATGAGCTCATACTCACATTTAGCCATTTCATCACCCTTTATCGGGTCTAGAGACTAATTATTAATGTTTTAACCATTAACCTCATTTATTGCTTTTCATATTTATGCATTCCCAAGTACAACCATTATCATTTTCGTTTTACATTATCTTTTCTCAGAATCGTCAAATAACCGCATACTTTAACCGGCTCAACGCCTCCGGCTATGCTACCATATGCTCTGGCCAGTTATTTTGGATCTTTCACCCCAGGGCTTCGAACCCTCCTCAATTATCCCTGTGTCGTCTGAGTCCAATTTAATGTGTGTTAATATTTTATCTACTGTGCACATTATTACACATTTGTACCGTTTTTCTCATTCAAGGGTCTAAGTCTTTCGTTCATTTCATCAATGTGCCTTCTAATCCCTTTATTCACTTTATTCGTTTGCACCAAAAATTCGACTGATAAGGTCTAAGAGGTAGTCCAACCACTAGGACCCTCATTTTTGTCAAAATCACCGTTTTACCCTGTTATCATAATTTTTATGAAAACCATATTTAATTTCATTTTGGCACTAGAACTTAACCTTTCTCTTTCAAAAAATCCTTCTTATGATTTTATGTCAAAAATTATGTTATCATTTTATGTTTTGCCACATAAAATATAATCACTCATTTAAGACCATTTTAACCAAATGCCCATAACTTTGCCCTATTATCACACGTGATTCCAAATATAATTTTCATTCATTCTAACAATATTTAACACATTTTAGGGGTGTTTTTCAATGTTCATTCATTTCATTAATAAACCCATTTTAAAATGCTAAACAAGTCTAAGATATCACCATCTACCTTACTACATGATTCTACATGTGTGAAAGAGGATTTCAAGTCTAGAAATATCTCAAAATGCACTTAGACAATTAAAAATCATGGGTTTATATATTTTTAGCATGCTTTCTTCCGTTTTCAAGGTAAAATGCCATAAATTTTTAAAAATACCTTTTAAAGGTTTTGTCTTGTTAAGAAACTCCATATTTTTTGCAAGACTAGCATATTTCATCAAATAACTCTATTTTAGGCAATATAAATCATCTAGCATTCATACTACATAATTTTCATAGCTAGAAATCTAGAAACTTTGGAAGAGGGAAACCCCACCTTAGATTAGAAAAGGAGAAATACAAAATGGATGACTTGAAAGCTCTTAAAAACTCATAAACTCCAAAATTCTAAAAGATCCTTCAAATAACTCCAAAAATCTTCTGCAGAAGCATTGCTCCACCACTTTCTTCCTAGACCCAAGCTTGAAGATAGTAGAATGTGATTGAAAATGGTGTAACTTATGGTTTGGAGGTGATGGTAAGGTTTGATTATGGAGGAAAAATGGTTGGAGAGGGAGAAGGTGGGTGTACTGAATTTAGAGAGGGAGAGACAAATGTTGAAAAATTATGAAGGAAACCACCCTCACCTTATCTTATAATTCCCATAGGACCCACTTAAAACCATTTAAAAACTCTCCCACAACACACCAAACACGTTTTTGTTCATCCAAGACATCACCCGATCAATGGTTAAAATCGTGACAACACATCAAGCTAGTTTGAAATGACATATTTTTTTCCCACGGTGTTCGAACTAGATTCGGATCTCATTCAAACGATACTAGATTCTCATTTGATCAGTCCTTCGAATGACCTCCTAACGAGGTTGTGCACCTATGCAGATGTGGGTTATTTGATCTTCGTTAGATGTCCACTTCAAACTAGGTGGGCTTTTCGTTCGAACCACGATAATTCTCATTCGAACTAGATAAGGACCTCGTTCGAACAACATTAAGTACGTTCGATTAGCCCATATTTTTAAAAAATCTAATTTCACCCAATAACTTCTAATAATTAACATTAAGGACAAGAGAGTAAATGGATATAGAGGTAAAATCCCATATATTAGTAATCCAAATCCTAATAATTTCACATGATTACAAATTACACGGGAAAATAATAAAATATTGGGCGCAGGTATTACATTCTCCACTCCTTAGAAGATTTTGTCCCCGAAATAAGAACAACTAACTAAGGGAAGAGTTTTGGGTGCTTCTCCCATATCTATGACTCTCGTTCCCAAATCGCACAAAAATGCCTTGGAACTCCCAAACATTCTTTACTAACGGAATAACGTTATTGCACATGATTCTCTCTTCTTGGTATAGAATGGATACAGGCCGCATAAAAACATGACAACTTCCTCTAATTCGAAGAGGTTCCAATTGATGATATAACGAGGGTTATGGAGATACTTCTTCAACATGGAAACATAGAATGTGTTATGCACTTGGGATAACTATGGAGGCAGCGCCAAGCGGTACAACACATCCCCATTTTGCTCTAATATCTCAAAAGGACCTATATACCATGGGTCCAACCTCCCCTTCTTCCTGAATCGTTGACTATCAATTCTTACTCTATCCTTTAGCATCACATAGACACCTACCTAAAACTTCAGGGGCACCCTATGATTATTGGCGTAATTATTTTTCTGGCTCTGCACCGTCATGATTCTCTATCGAATTATCCAAACCTTCTTAGTTATCTCTTGGATCAATTCTGAATTGATGAGATGCTTCTCACCCAACACAACCCAACAAACTAAAGAAAGGAATGGCCTTCTATACAGGGCCTCAAAGGGGGCCATCTGAATGCTCGCCTGATAGTTGTTGTTGTAGGCGAACTTTGCCATATGCGAATTCCCCGCACAATTACCGTGAAAGTCGAGCACTCAAGCTCTTAGCACGTCCTTTAGAATTTGGATGGTTCGCTCTGACTGTTTGTCGATCTCAAGATGGAATGCAATACTCATTTTCAACTCGGTATCCCACTCCTATTAAAATTTCTTCCAAAATTGAGATATAAATTGAGGATCCCTATTTGAGATGATAGAGAGCAGAACACCATTAATCCTAACTATTTCTTGAATATATAACCTTGCTAGCTTAGCTACGCTGTCCGTGACCTTGATCGATAAGAAACATGTAGACTTCATGAGTCGATCTACTATTATATATAACACATTATGACCACGCTCATATCGTGTTAACGCTGTTAAGAAATCCATTGTGATTTGCTCTCTTCCACGGGTAGTGGTTGTAACGCCCTATTGGCTTTTTATGTTCGGCCTTTACCCGCTGACAAGTGTAGCACTTGGACAAATCGTTGCCACATCTCTTTTCATGATAGACCATCAGAATATATATATATATATATATATATATATATATATATATATATATATATATATATATATATATATATATATATATATGTCCTTATACATCTTAGTAGCACCGGTATGTATGATGAAGCATGAATGATGGGCCTCTGCCATCACCTTTTCCTAAAGCTCCTCGATAATAAGGACCATTAATCGATCCTTGTGTTGCACCCCGCCGTCCTTATCCACAATAAGAGTGTTAAACACTTCCCAATTCAGAATACAATCTCGATACTGATCAAACTCGAGATCACACAACTGGGCATCAAGGACTTTCTGTTTAATAATTAGCCTAGCTACCACACCCTATATGTATGCCCTGTCGTAATCCTACTGAACGTGTAAGTCAAACATCTGTAACTCCTCGAACATCTACACTTGATAACATCTCATAGCTGTAAGGGTAAGAGTATACTTCCTACTAAGAGCATAGGCCACCACATTGGCCTTATCGGGATGATACTCCAATGAGAAATTATAGTCTTCCATTAATTCCATCCACCGTCTCTGGCGGATATTAAGATCGCTCTGCATAAATATGTACTGAAGGCTCTTATGATAAAAAAAACACCTAAAAACGTTCCCTGTACAAATAGTACCTCTAAATCTTAAGTTTAAATACCACTGTAGCTAACTCTAGATCATGTGTGGGGTAGTTCCTCTCATGCACCTTTAACTGGCGGGATGCATAAGTGACTACCTGATCGTTCTGCATCAATACCGCTCTGAGACTTGACCTAAAAGTGTCATAATACACCGTATAACCTTGACCTCATTCTGGGAGGACAAGAATAGGTGCAGAAGTCAACCTAACCTTCGTCTCCTGAAAGGCCAAATCACAGTCCTTGGACCACTCAAAGTGCACATCCTTTCGAGTCACACGGTGAGGGGCAAGGCAACCCTCGAGAAATTTTGCACAAACCTATGATAGTAGCCAGACAAATCGAAGAAATTGTGCACTTTCGTAACTATCTCTGGCCTATCCCACCCCAGGACGGCCTCCACTTTGGAAGGATTGGTAAAAATACCCTCGTCAAAAACCACATGGTGAAGGAACCTGACCTCTTCCATCCTGAACCTGCACTTACTGAATTTAGCGTATAGTTGATTTTTTCTGATCACTTGCAATGTCGTGCAAAGGTTCTCCTCATTGTCTATGTTCGAGGTCGAATAGACCAGTATTTCATCCATAAAGACTGCCATGCACTGGTCTAGGTAATGATAAATGCGCTTCATCAAGTTCATTAATGTTTTTCGATCATTGGTCAAATGGAAGGGCATCATCCAAAACTCATAGTGCCCATTCTGTGTTCGGAACACCATCTTAGGAATATCCTCCTCCCTGACGCGCAACTAATGGTACCTGAATCGAAGGTCAATTTTTGAAAACTTGCTCACCACACGCAACTGGTCAAATACGTCATCAATAAGGGGCATGGGGTACTTATTCTTTACCGTTGCCCTATTCAATTGTCTATAATTGATGCAGAGTCTCAAGGTGTTGTCCATTTTCTTTTTAAAGAGGACAGGGGCTCCCCATAGGGACACACTGGGATGGATTTAGCCCTTGTTGGTTAATTCCTACAACTGAATCCTTAGCTCTTGTAATTCCATCGGAGCCATTCAGTGAGGTGGAATTGAGATAGGCGAGACACCTTGATGCACCTCTATAGCGAAATCCACCTCTCGTCATGGCGGTAACCTAGGGAGATTGTTCAAGAATACGTCGAGAAACTCCCACAACACGAGGTAGTCTAAAATCATACCATCCAGCTCATCCTAAGCCACTAATTTGCTTAACTATCTAAAATACCATTTTTTCTCGCAAACTATAAAAAACTTGCAAGGATAATCGATTCTTTGTTCGCTACTAAAGTGATGACGAGACTCGTCCGTAAGTGATACTAGGACACTTTCTCGATGGCATTCAATGGTAGCTTGAAAACATGACAACCAATCCACACCAAGGATCACCTCAAACCGATCCATGTCCATAAGGATAAAATCATACTCCAAGGCATAATCTTCGGTCATGATCATACATTTATGGCAACCCCTATCAAGAACTATACCTCCACCCACTAAAAACCCAATGAAGATATAAGGACAAAATCGGTCCATCTCTAATCCTAAACTAAGATCCAAGGAACTCTATATGAAAGAACGCAATGTGCTAGAATCAAATAATGCCTTAAAAAAAGTATTGTATAAAATAATCACACCTTCTGTCGCCTAAGGGTTGCTGGGAGATGCTGCCTTTTATGATGTGGTGTAAGCTCCCCCGGGGTTGAACCTTCTAGTCTGGCCGCTGGGCACCTGAACATTTCCACAGCTACACTGTCCATGGCTCGGATATGAACCATCCATGCTATGCCTCGGGGGATGCTGATAACCCGAAGGGAACCATTACTGATGACTAAGGCCTGTATAATTGGAATGCCGACCCAGCCTAAAATTTACAGTCTCTTGGCTGCCTAAAGTCCGTTGAGGGCAATCTCTCTTACAATGACCTGGGGACCCGCAAGAAAAACATATCCTCTCTATGGGGGCTATAGGGCTATGGTCACTTGTGCAATAGGCCGATGAAGTACTAATTCCCATGGCGGCCTTAAGCTTCACGAATAAATCTTGAGCCCCACTTCGGGACTTCTTATGCCTGCCTACCTGGGACCCACCGAGCTCCATTTTTTCTCCCGAATAGCCTCACTCTCTTCAACATCCAGCTCTAATCGTATGGCTTTATTCACTGTAGTCTTGAAATCAGGTAGACCCAAACCTGCTTGAATTTGTCGAACACCCAAGTTGAGGCCCATAATGAACAACATCATTTTTTCTACCTCGTCTTTCTGCACGGCATCAACATACTTGTGCAAAATTTCGAACTTCATTAGATATAAATTTACTAAAATCTTCCCCTAAATCAACTAGGAGAACTCATCCTTTTTGGCATCCTTGAACACCTTTAGAAAGTACCTATCGAGGAAGGCCATCCTGAAACTTCTCCAGTCAATTGTCTCAGTGGTGCTGGCAGAGTAGGCTTTCCACCAGTGTTGTGATTTTTTCGTGAGCTGGAACATAATAATTTTGACCTTGTGCACTGTTGGCACATCTATAATCTCCATTATTCTGGTGACTTCGTTGATCCACTCCTCAACTGCCTAGGGCCAGCTGCCCCGTAAAAGTGGGCGGGTGAAACCTCCTGAACTCCTTATGGATAGAGGCGGAGGTGTTGCTCTTGACAGTCCCACTGTGATTTTCCCGTTGCTACTATGTGGGGGAGTCGACGAGCTGGTGCACAACTAGCATAAGATATTGCATGTAAATAACGCATATCTCTATTCACTCTTAGGATTACACCTACTAAAATATTATTGAGGTAGTTATTTAAAGGTTCTATGCATAGAGTACAAGTAGCCAATTTAAAGGGTATAATAATTAATATGTAACCAAATTGGTTACAAGGTCTAATAAATAGGTGAGGGCACAAAGATAAATTTGTATCTATTTTTTCATTATGCATTTTCCTGATATCTTTTTCCTTTATGGTGTGCTTAAGTTCTTTTTTCTATTATTTTTTTAGTTTGGCTTTCATGAGAATCTCAGTTAAGAGTGTTTGAATATGCATATTTTTTCTTCAATGGAGGTAAATTAAAAAAATGATGGATATTTTTTAAGTTTAATGTAATTGTATTTTCCTTTCATTTCATTATAATAATATGTGTGTAGTGGGTGAAATTTTCAAAAATTCATATACCAAGTTATGGTTATTCTATTGATGGTCATGAAGGATAAACAACGTTTACTAAAAGGTACAAACTTGCCATGATGGAATGGCCATCCCTACCAGCCTAGGTGAAGAGAGGATATAGGATATTCTCTTACAGACTCAATCATGTCCATCGATCCTATTTGGAATCTAACCTAAAACTGGCAGTCATGACAAACTGTGCTAACATTTGATAAGAATGGTTTGATGGGGGTACTTTTTTTTTAAAAAGTAGTCTTTAGATTTTTAGTTCAGCTTATTAACTATTTCCTCATCATGATGTTGAAAATTCCTAAGCTCAAATGAGTAGAAGATATTTATGTGGTTCCGTCATAAGAACCAATAGTTTGTGTAATAAATATGTTTTCTTAATTGCAAACTCAAGAATTAAGTATTCAATTCTTGAATTTGAATAAATACATATTGTTTTTTTCCAACTAATAAAGGTTGTAAAATTTTAGATCGAATTTTATTCATATTTTTTAAGTTGAATTGAAGATGTCATTTTAGTTTTATTCATAATTTTAAAATTTTATTCATGGTTTTTTAAACAAGATTTGATTTTTTTATATTTTTTGTGGCAAACATGACTCGATTTGGTTAACACAAATTTTTAAATTTACACTTAATTAAATAAAAAACATGGTAACCCCAATAAAAACATGTCAAAATTATTAGATGCGAGAACATGACTTATAACTTTGGCACGAATACTATAGAGTTCGTATTAAAAATACATCACATGAAGATGACATGTCATTATAATTTGGGTCAATTTTTTGTCATTTTGTAAGATGATTTTCGTGTCATGTTTAAAATTACCATCCTTTTTTATACTTATTTATATTTATAATTTATTAATTATGAGTATACTTTTTCATTATCTCTTAGGCATATATATTCTATCGGGGCAGGAAATATTTCAATTGTTGGATAGAAAGGTTCATGGAGGTATTGTGGTGCTTAAAATAGATATGAACAAGGTTTATGACATGCTCTCCTGGTTATTTATCCTCAAATCTTTAAAATCATTTGGTTTTTCTGAGATGGTAAATGATCTGATATATATATATATATATATATATATTCTATCGGGGCAGGAAATATTTCAATTGTTGGATATAAAGGTTCATGGTGGTAAGGTGGTGCTTAAACTAGATATGAACAAGGTTTATGACAGGCTCTCCTGGTTGTTTATCCTCAAATATTTAAAATCATTTGTTTTTTCTGAGATGGTAATTGATCTAATTTGGAGAAGTATCTCATCTACGTGGTACTCAGTGGTGATCAATGGCCAAGCCAAAGGATTATACAAGCCAACTAGAGGTTTGAAATAAGGGAATCCCCTATCTCCTAGTCTTTTATTCTAGTTGCTAAATCTTTGAGTAGAGGCTTACATAACCTGATGTTGAAAGGTAATGTCAGGCCATTTTCTCTCCCAAGCGGTTGTGATATAAGCATACATATAAATTTTGCAGATGACTTGATAATATTCACGAATAGATAAAAGAAAAGCCTTTATAACCTTATGGGGTTCCTTAAGCTCTATGAATCCCAATCTAGTCAAGTAATTGGCAAAGATAAGAGAAGCTTAATTATGGGGAATAAAGTATCCATGAGATGGATCAAAGGTGTGGCATATACTAGTGGTTTCAAACAGGAGATAGGTCTTGTAAAATACCCGGGGTGCCCTCTTTTCAAAGGTAGAAAAAAAGCTGCTTATTTTGATCAAATGGTGCAAGTTCTTAATTCAAAAGTGAGTAGTTAGAAATATGGATTTTTATCGGGGGGGGGGGGGGTAGAATAGCCCTTTTGCAATCAGTTCTTGAATCAATGGCTTTATATACCATATTTTCCCTTATCCCTCCCCAAAAAACTTTAAGCATAATAGATAAAAGATGTAGTGCTTTCCTATAGGGATCAAATAAGGAGTTTGGGGAAAAATTCACTGGATCAGCTGGAAGAACATCTTCTTTCCAAAATCAGAAGGAGGATTGGGAATAAGGTTCTTGTACTATCTTGTTATAGCTACAAATTGTAAGTTGTTTTGGTATTATGAAACAGGTAAGTTTATTTGGTCTATTTTTACGAGGCAAAAGTACAATACTATGCCTTATAAATCAGAGTCCATGGCTGCTAAAAGAATTAATAAAGCTTGGTCAATTTGTGGGAAAAACTCTACTTATATAGATGGTGATTTAGTCTGGAAACTTATTTCATCAGGTATTTTCTCTTTCAGCTCCGACATTCCTCCAAATATATCTACCTTTTTCTAGGAGAATTCTTAACAACTGTGTGCCTTTGGATCTAAATATTAAAAAACTAGGAGTTTCTCTTCCTTCTAGATGCTTATGATGCTATAAATTAGAGGAATATCTTGATCAATTGTTCATCAAAGGTCTTGTTGCTAGTATAATTTGGGAGTTTTATAATAACATGATGGCATTTCTCCTACAAACTCTATTCATTCATTGTTCTTTAGATGATGGATTCACATAAGACACTGCTAAATTTTAAAGTGGCTACATATAATAATCCTAATTAGTATCATTTATGAAATCTAGATAGGAAGGAATAAAGCCCTATTTGAAAGTGTCAAAATGCATGTTAATATGATTATTCAAAGGATTAAACTTAGAATACAAGATATAGCCCATTCTATATCCTTCAAACCTTGTATTTTATCCCATTGCTTAGATATCCTTAAATTCTTAAACATCGTTCCCCCAAAATCCCCTGCTCTTTAAATAATTGCTATATGCTGGACTAAACCTCAAACGTTAAATCTCAAAACTGATGGTGCTTATGATAAGCATGGAAACTTGGGGCAACAAAGGATTATCAGTCTATCTTCTTTAATGCTTGCTGAAATGTCTTCCAGAGATATGAATCCTACTTTCCTCTTCTAGTCTAGGTTTTGTCCCCCAAATGGAAAAATTGGGGCACTAGGACCATCAATGTGTACGAATATCAACGGTGCAATAAGGAGCTGGAGTTAAGCACGTGTGAAACAACCAGGTGATAGTATTAGAGATGATAGGGGAAAATTTATATGGGCCTTATCTAATTTCAGTATAAGGGGATCAAGAATCATTGATGAATCTTTGGTTTTAAAGGAAGGGATTTTATATTGCCTTAACAATAATTGGCTTAATCTAGAGGTTGAATAAGATTCCCAGATTGTGGTGCATTGTACTAACAAAATTACTAAGTCTTCTTGGAAGACCAAATGTGATCTTTCAGAGATTCAAACTTTATCTGCCCAAGCAAACATCAAGGCGGTTCATGTTTATAGAGACTTAAATTTTGTAGCTGATCTTCTTTCAAAACATGGTCTTCAAACTCAAAAGCTATCCATTTTTTCTTATTTTTTGGAGCTTCCTACCATAATTAAGGTTGCTATCAAGCTAGATGATCTTAGCCTCCCTTACATTAGGATTCTTAAATGTAAATAGTTATGCCTAGTTTTTCTTTTCTCATTGTTATGTCTTGATGTAAGCCATGTAGAGAGGGTTATTCTTTCTAACCTTTAATAAAATCTAGTGTGCCATCCTCTTCAATAAATATATATATAGTAAAATCATATACACATAGAAAATTGGGCGTGAGAGTGAAAGGAACGAGGTTAATGGGTGTCTGTGTGTGTGTGAGAGCGAGAGGAAAGGGTTTCATGTGTGGTAAATGAGGGCAAAATTGGTGTTTAATATAATATTATTAAATTTTATCGGATAGATGGGCGTATTTTCCTATTTGGAACAAGTGATATAGTTTAGGGACTAACTTGAGGCAAATAAAAGGTTGGGAACCATTTAAAAATTGAGGAGATAATTTAGAAACATAAAGTATATTTTACTCAACATTAAATTATTGGGAAGTTGTTGGTAACTGTAGAATGGTGAAATGTTTTTCACATATTTAAAATTCAATTTTTTGTTGATTTGAAATTGTGAATAAATGCACACCCAATAGTTGCAACTTTAAATAAAAATAGTGAATAAAATTTATCTTTAAATAGTTGAAACATATTTCACCAATTTACTTTTCATCGCGGTAAAATAAATTTTACCCCAAACTAAACGGACTTAAACTCATGTATAACGATTACTTTTAAGTAATGGTCTATGATTTCTTTTTGAATAAGAATCATGGTTTCGTAAATTTTTTATATTTCCTTAAATATTTTGTTCAATGCTATGTTTTTCAATAGAGTTCAGTAGTACTTCTGGTGATGCGACTTTAGGTTGATTATAAGGAGATTGGAATTACGATTCTAACACAATTGAATAATTTACAACCTACATAGGACCTTGACTCCTATCAGAACAGTTGCGATATAATCTTGATCATTTATCTCAAACTATGGGGGAACCAATGTGATGGTTTAGGAACTTGTGTGATAATTCAATAGAGGATTGTGATTGATACACCCTAGGAATGTATTGAACAAGACCACCCGTGAGATTTGAGTCTAAGGGATGTCTAGATTAGACTCGAGAAATATCACACCATTTGCAAAGGGTAAATAGATTATTAATGCCAAAATGATGAAGATTGAGATGCTTATGTAGTTATCTCTTTGATTGCTATGGGTACAATTCAATTTTAGATTGAATTAAATGATCCCCGCTTATTAGGTGACAATGATATTGTAATACCCATGCCCGAGATTTTATTCTTTTCCCATGTAAATTGTATTTATGTAGAACTCTTTCGATTTGGATCAATATATTTCATGGATTATTGTTGGTGATTGAACATTCTTTTGACCCTTGTGGAATTTGTTGGAGATTAATTGGGGGAATTTGGAATTTTGGAGCAATTATAAGGTTCAAACGAGAATGAGTGTCGTTCGAACAAGATCCCCATATCGTTCGAACAAAGACCCTTTTGGTTTGAATGAGAAGTCCATCTCGTTTTAAATAGGCTTCTAATGAAGATCAAACGAATCTCCTCCACCTAAGATTTTCATCCTCGTTAGTATGTCGTTTGAACGAGATTCGTGATCTCGTTTGAATGACCTGATCAATTTTATTTATTTCGAGTTGTCTTTGTGTGCTGTTACGTTTTAGGACCTTAATTCGACGACATGTCTACTTCTGGTGAACCCAAATGATAAAAAATGTGATTAGTGTGGTAGGATTGAATTTTTAAATGGTTTTGTCAGTTATTTTTGGGTTATAAAGAGAAAGAGTGAGGGTGGGTCTTTCCCACCATTTTTCTTCTGCATATCTCCTCTCTCTCTCTCTCTCTCTCTCTCTCTCTCTCTCTCTCTCCATGTTTCAAGAGTTCATCTTCTTCCCCAACCATTTTCCGCCATAGTCCCACCTTGTCACCATATTAATACACCATATACACCATTTTCAAGTTTTTTCTCCATCCTTAAGCATTTGTCAAGGAAGAAGTGGGTAGAGCCAAGCTAGTGACAGAAGTTTTGGAGCATTTTGAAGAGCTTTTTGGAGTTTTTGGAGCTAGGAACTTCCATCTTTATCTTCTTAGTTGTATCCTCTTCAAACTTTGAGCTAGGGCTTTCGTCTTCCTAAGATTTCAGGGTTTCTAGCTATGAAAAATGTGTAGGATGAATACTAGATAATATCTAATGCCGAAAATGAAGTTAATTGGAAATATATTAAAGTCTTGCAAAAATATGGATTTTAAAGAAGAGAAACCTGATATGTTTTTTTATGAATAAATGGGATTTTTACCTTGAAATGTGAAAAGAAAGTATGAAAATTATAAACCCATGATTTATATCTTGTTTAGTTCATTTTGAGGAATTTTTAGTCTTGAAATCCTCCTTAACGTGTGTGAAATCACGACATATGATAAAAAATGACATTTTAGACTTTATAAATCATGTTGAAATGGGTTTTATAAGGAAATAATAACCCTAAATATGCGTTATAAATATTATTAGGATGAAGAAAAATGACATTTGAAGTCCCATGGAATAATAGGGCTACATTATGGACATTTGATTGAAATGTTCTTTAAATGATTGAATGTATTTCATATAGAAAGACATAAAATAATGAAGCATGATTTGGAACATAAAGTCATAAAATGAATGTTTTGAAAGAAGATGTTGATTTTTCTTAGTGCCATAGTGAACTAAGTATATTTTTCACCAAGTTATGATGAAAGAAATGGAGAAATGAAAATTTTGACAAATTGAGGGTCCTAGTGGTTGGATTTCCTTGTTGGACCTTATCGATCGATTTTTGGTGAAAAATGGATTAAATAGCAGGTTGGCAAGACGAAATAGTGATATAAACTATAGAAATGATGAAAATGGTAAAAGGGTTAGAATAGTGCGGATATTAGCAAAAATGTTTAAACACATTATTATGGACTCGGATGACAACGGAATAATTAAGAAGGGCCCCTCCCAGAGTCCTGGGGTGAAAGGCCCAAAGTCACTAGCCAGAGCATATGGTAGCATAACTGGCAGTGTGGAGCCCGTTAAAGTATGGGGTTATTGGGAGATTTTGAGAAAATATAATGGAAATGGAAATGGAAATGAAAATGATAATGATTGTGCTTTAAAATGCATAAGTAAGACAACATAATGAAATGTGATAAATGAAGACTAATGAATAAAATATGGTTAATAGTCTCTAGACTCGGTAAAGGGTGGTATGAAACAATTAAGTGCGAGTATGAGCTCACCACTCGGGTGCATTGCATTGTAGTTGTATTAATACTAGCTAGACTGCTAAACATTTTCGAAATTGATTAAAATACATGTTATATGTATAGTATTTATATAGAAAACGTATAGCTTAGTATTACCCACCCTAGTGAAAGTTCGTTCACCCCATCTTTTTATATTGAAACCCCCACCCCCATGCTAGGTGCTTCGAGTAGGGACGTTGGTAAGGATGCCAGTAATGTCCCAGAGGGTAATCAATGTCTCTAGTGGCTCTGTAATTTTAATGAAATTATGTTTTGGAACATTGATAATTTGAGACTTCAAACATTTTATTCGGACCTTTGACTATGGTTTTAATAATACAGGGATGATTATGGTTTATGTTGATGTAAAAAACTAAATTTGATCTAATTATTTTAATCACAGATAAAAATGAATAAAGAAATACTAGACAATAGATTTTTGAAGTGGTTCAGCCTTATGAGAATGGCCTACATCCACTGTTTTTGTATTGCTGACTGTTTGCTTGGAATTATCGATAAGTGGTTTTCTCAAGAAATTCCGGTCCCCCTTCATTGAGGAAGTTACAATGTATTTATAGCCTTGAGGCTGTACATGTCAAAAGACAATGCACTGATATCTAGTAAACATATACATCTGTACGATAATAATGAGCATTTAATGCGCAGTCGCCTCTTTGATTATCTTGATTTGAGTATTCTGTACGCTAAGTAGCTCGGACCGCTTAAGCTGCTCGGAACCCTAAGTAGCTCGGATCGCTTAAGCTTCTCAGAATGCTAAGTATCTCGGGGCCTATGAGTAGCTCGAAACCCATGAGCTGCTCGGGGAGTTTGAGTTGATCGGTACGTTTGAGCTATTCGGAATGCATGAGTTGCTCGTAGCCCTTGAGTAGCTCGGTGGCAGTGAGTTGATCGGTAGAAGTATTCGTAATTACCACGTTGGTTGACACGTGTCTTCAAATAATGGGTCCATGTCAGCAGACTAAATTTGGTGTCAACATAAGCCCCCAATGTTTCATAGTTTGATGTTGAAGAAAAGTATGGGACATTATGCTTGAAAATTGCATAGATTATCGGTTTGTATGTTTTTTAGGAAAACGATCGTTGTATATAACTACTTTTTAAATGCATAGTATCAGGCCTCATAAATATTTTAAATTTTCATGACCGCTTCGATTTTTGTGCCCCTTTTCTTCTTTTTAACCGCCGAATACGCAAACGTCCGTCCTTGTAATAATTGCTTTTCTCTATTCCCGAGGTAAAGTATTTAAGCGCGATAAAAATCCTATCGTCTTTCACCTTTCAAATCTGTATCTTTGAATTCTTCATTTTCTCTCTGTCTCGTGCCTTCGTTCTTTCCGTCGTTCATTGTCACCTGATCTCTTTTTCCCTGTAATATTTTCTTCCATTTCTTTTATTTTGCTTTGTTCATCATAGTTTATTTTGTTGAGTCATTGGACAAATTTTAGTCTGAATTTTCAATCCCTTCGTGGGTCATTTTGGAGGAGCTTTCTGAACCCTCTGATTATTTTTCTTTGGCTGAGGGACATTGGTTCCCTAGTCTCTTTGTGGCCGAATGTGGATTTTCTTTTCTTCAAATCCCCTATGTTTGGAGTTCTGCCAATATTTTGATGTTGTACCTACAAAAATAGCTCCAAATACCTGGAGGATAGTTAATGGTGTTCATAGATTGAATCAACTCCATGGAAACCGTTTAGGGATTCCAGAGATTATGTACTGCTATAGATGGGTTGTCAGTGATTCCACATTCTATTTAAAAACTAGGTTTTTGAATAGGGCTTTAGTTGTCAATCTTTCAGAAGCCAATAAGGATTACTTTCAGCATGGGGTTGTTATGAAAAATTAACAACATGCTCCATTAAATGGACATGATGTATATTAGGGTCCCAGGTGTCTACCTTATGACAATGGAATAGGTTGTTTTTATTTTTTGAAATATTGTTTTCTTGGTGTTTGATAAAATGTATCCCTGACATTTATTTTTATTTGCTACAGTTGACTGTAAAAGAAAACCTCCAAAAGAAACTGACGTTAATTTAAAGCATTTGAAACTTATCTAGGATTTACACCAATCTGTTGCCGAGGAACGTATTAGATCTGCCTCTTATTTATTACAGTACAAGAGTTATACTTCGTCTTTCACTGCTCGTCCTCGTCCAGTGGTAGTTAATCTTGATAAAGTACCAGCTTCTGAGACTAGTGTGGAAGGTTCTTCCTCTGAGTCAATTGCTCCCATCAGTAACCTAATGAAAAGAAGAAGAGCTCCTGCCTTCTTTGATAAATCTGCCTCTACCAATGTGGAGGCAAAGAAAAGCAAACAAAATGCCCCAGAAGAAGGGACGAGAATTATTGAAGCCCTCCTCCTGCTGCTATCGACAAAGCTGTAGAGAAGCCTCCTGTGGCTCAGAGCAAGATTGTTTCTATTACTCCTTCGAGTGAGGTTATTGTCATATCACCAATAAAGACAACGTCTTTAGTTGAGAATGTTCCTGCTCCTCTGAGGAGGTTAAAGAAAAGTTCTTCTGAGAGACCTGTTGAATCGGTCTCTCAACCTTCCAATGTTGAAGGTGTTATTCCATATTTTGTTGCTCTGAGTTCCGCTGTGAGTTTGGTGAGATCCTGGACTGTCCTAGAAGTCCAAGGCATTGAGGATTCCCTTTCTCGTGAGAGAATCACTACACTGGCTGCTCAACACATTGCATCAGTAAGTATTGCTACCATGATTCTTTCACTTTTTAATATTATGTTCATATATTGACTCAAAGTTATTTCTTTTTCCAGCTGGTGACGTGTTTCAACAGCTTTTTAAAGAAGGATGAAGCAATCAAGGCTTCAGTTCCTCGGGAGGAGTAGAGGAAGCCTTTGTTGGTCTGACCCAGTCTTTAAAAGACTCTCGTCAAAAGTACGAGGAAGATAAGGTTATCTGGGAAAAGAAGCTCAAGTCCATTGAGCTGGACAAAAATCAAGTTGAGAATGCCTCTAAGGAATTGGAGAAGAAGTTTAAAGGGTTTGATCAGAGCAACAAAAATCTTGAACAGAGCAACAAGGAGCTTGAGGCTAAACTCAAGACTGCTGAAAATGAGGTTGTTGCTCTTCAAGATGTTGAGCGACAGAAAACGAGGTGGAGGAGAAATTAAAGGTTACCGAGGAGCTCCTTAGGGAAAGGACCTCCTCGGAGAAGGAAAAGAGGAAGAAAGCAGTTAAAAAGTCTTTCAGTGCTGGTTGGGATAAAGGCTGGAACAAAGACTTGGCTGCCATATCTTCTCAAATAGAGTATGCCAGCCTTAAATATTTCAGGGACAGATGGGTCGCAGCCTTGCAAGAGTTGAAAGTTGTTGAGAATTCTGAGTTATTCCAGTAACACGCTCATGGCCCTCCTCCCTCTACTGGATAAGAAGAAGAGGACGAAGATGCCTCAGACGAGTCTTCCCTGATGATTGGAGATCAGATTCCTACTGTTCCAGTTGTTCAGCCTGACGAGCAACTCCAACCAACTAGTACTTCCGCCGAGAAGCTATCATTATCTTCCGAGCAACCAACCCATTCATCCAAACCTTCTGAGCAAGTCATAGGGAACAAAGAGAAGGTGTAAAGTTGCTCGAATTTTTATTTTGTTGTTCTATTGAATGTAATCTCAGACTTTGTATTTTCTCTTATGATGAAATAAAATTCAAATTTTGGTTGTTCATCTCGAATTTCTTCCTTACTTGCTTTGTCTGCATCCTTATTGATTCTTTATATTTCTCTTTTCTAGTTTATGGCCAGGATGGAGCTCTTATCATCTTATGACACAGAATTAATGAAGAAATGCAATGACTATTTTAAAGCGGGTCATACAGATCTTGATGATAATCAAATCATTAATATCCTGGGTTCAGATGCTTCTGAACGAGCAGTTGGAGCTTACCAATATCTGAAGTGCTTGCTCGACCGTGCTGTTGCCAATAATGTGGCTTACTATGAGATGATTGAGGACCTCCAAGGAACGATCGAGGAACTCCAGCAGCAATTCAGAGAATCCTCCACACTTCTACATTAAGGGTATGAAAAGAAATTTCAGCAATTGAGTGCTGAAAAAGGATATGATAAATTCATCTCTGCTTATGAAAAGAAAGATAATGTTCTGAATCTTGAGGTTGAAGAGCATAGGCACATTATTAAGTTGTTGGAGCAGGAAAACATTATTTTGCAAGAAAAGATTAAACAACTCAAGTCTGCCGCATCTTCCTCGGGAGCCCTGGTCCCTGTTAATGATGAAGGTTTCTCTTTATTAGAGGTAGAAAATGCCAACTTAAGAGATGAGTTGGAAACTTTAAAAAGGTCTGAACCCTCCAAGTCTACTCGTGGTCGAGCAAGATCTTCTTCTCGAGGACGAGCAAGGGCTGGTCGGGTTTCTATTAAAGAAGCTAGAACTCAATCGGCTTTGGATAATCAGGCATTTCAGTTGATGGCGAAGAATTAAGCTTTGGCAGAAATGTCTAAGAAGATTCTGAATTTCAGTTAACAAATCTCAACCCAGAGCTCTGCCTTGGAAAATAAGGAAATCCTGGTGAAGAATCTCCACGAGCAACTGGAGAGGTTAACTTACCAATTCCACAAATAACCCAGAGAATTTTGGATGGCTGGGTATAATGAAGCCCTTTACCATCTTGATGATCGGATCCGACAGTCGAATAATTAGGGGTATAAGCAGGGATGGTTGAATGCTATGTGTGTGCTAAAATTGGAGCAGGGACACTACTTATGGGATTATTATGAGTTTGGAGTGCTCGACTTTCTCGTGCCTCCTTTTAAGCTTGATTTTAGTTGGATACGTGCTCGGGAAATTCCTCGATGCTTAATCTCCAAATATCTTGATGACTACAGTCTTCATGCTAACATTGATATATCTCTCCCAGAGCATTTGTTTGATCGGCCCTCTGTGATGAATGTTAGAATGCTGAGAGATGTAAGTTTTATAAATTCTCCTTATGCCTTAGATGACCCTCCTGCTGGAATAGAGCCTGTTTCAAAGGTAGAAGGGAAAAAACCGATAGAATAGGATTTTTATTGTAATGAAGTATATTTTTCACATCATGTGTAATTCTATTTGATTTGAATGAAGAAATTTTTTGCCATTTCATTGTCTTCTAAATATTTTGTAGAATGTTCTTGCTTTATGATTGATAAATATATGTGTATATATAATACTTATCCCATTTGTTGTTTAATTTGAGTTAATTGCTTTCCGAGCAACCGGAGTTGGTGGTAAATAAGTTTCCAACCAACCGTAATTGGTGGTAAATGCTTTCCGACCAACCGAAGTTGGTGGTAAATAAGTTTTCGACCAACCGGAGTTGGTGGTAAATGCTTTCCAACCAACCGGAGTTGGTGGTAAATAAGTTTCCGACCAACCGGAGTTGGTGGTAAATGCTTTCCGACCAATCGGAGTTGGTGGTAAATAAGTTTCCGACCAACCGGAGTTGGTGGTAAATAAGTTTCCGACCAACCAGAGTTGGCGGTAATGCTTTTTGACCAACCAGAATTGGTGGTAAATAAGTTTCCGACCAACCGGAGTTGGTGGTAAATGCTTTCCGACCAATCGGAGTTGGTGGTAAATAAGTTTTCGACCAACCGGAGTTGGTGGTAAATTCTTTCTGACCAATCGGAGTTGGTGGTGAATAAGTTTCCGACCAACCGGAGTTGGTGGTAAATGTTTTTCGACCAACCAGAGTTGGTGGTAAATAAGTTTTCGACCAACCGGAGTTGGTGGTAAATTATTTCCGTCCAACCAGAGTTGGTGGTAAATAAGTTTCCGACCAACCGGAGTTGGTGGTAAATGCTTTTCGACCAACCGGAGTTGGTGGTAAATAAGTTTCCGACAAACCGGAGTTGGTGGTAAATGCTTTCCGACCAACCGAAGTTGGTGGTAAATAAGTTTCCGACCAATCGGAGTTGGTGGTGAATAAGTTTTCGACCAATCGGAGTTGGTGGTGAATAAGTTTTTGACCAACCGGAGTTGGTGGTAAATATTTTTTGACCAACCGGAGTTGGTGGTAAATAAGTTTTCGATCAACCGGAGTTGGTAATTGCTCTGAATTTGATGTGTAGTGTGTAGCACTAATATTCCGAAAAAATTTCAACCAAATAAAGAAACTTGATGAAGCATCACTTTATTTATATTGAAGAAACTGCATTACATATGAACTACAATCATTGATAATACTTGCGCAGATGCTCTGCATTCCATGCATTCTTGAATTCTTCTCCTTCCAAGGTTTCAATCCTGTATGTCCCTGGGCGAACAACTTCTGCTACTCGGTAGGGTCCGTGCCAGTTGGCTTCTAGTTTGTTGTGCTTTTGGATCACTTTCTTCAGCACATAATCCCCTTCCTTCAAATCACACTTCTTCACTCTTTTGTTATAGAATAAAGCTGTTCGTTGTTAATATGCTGCATGCCTGATTGCTGCTTCTTCCCTAACTTATTCGAGCATATCTAGGTCTAGTCTTCTCATCAATTCACTGATAGGAGAGTTGAAATTTAGTACTCTATGCGTAGGTAGACCCAATTCAATAGGTATGATAGCCTCACTTCCAAATGCCAGCATGCATGGGGACTCTCCAGTTGCTGTTCGCGGCGTGGTGCGATAAGCCCACAACACAGAGTGTAGTTCATTAATCCAATTTGCTTTTGCACTATCTAGTCGTTTCTTCAATCTATTTAGTAGTGTTCTATTTGTCACCTCAGTTGTTCCATTGCTCTGGGGGTGAACTAGTGCAGAATGAGTTTTCAGTATATTGGATTGATGACAGTATGCAGCAAACTCCTCGTTGTCAAACTGGGTTCCATGGTCAGTAATGAATGCATGTGGGAGATCATATCTGCAAATAATGTTTTACCAAATGAATTGATAGACTTTGTCGTATGTCATATCAATAAGGGTCTCAGCTTCCACCCATTTTGTAAAATAATCCACAGCAACCACAAGATACTTGAATCTTCCCCTGGTCGTTGGGAGTGGCCCAACCAAGTCTATCCCCCACATGGCAAATGGCCAAGGGGATGTTATGGGTGTTAACAATTAGAAGAGTTCTTCGGATGGATAAAAAGCCTTGGCATTTGTCGCACTTCTTAGCATTAGCTACGCAATCAGCTCTCATCGTCGGCCAGTAGTACCCCTGCGTGGTTATTCTTCGTAAGAGCGTCCGACCAGCTACATGGGCTCCACAAGAACCTTCATGAACCTATTCGATCAAATCTTTCACTTCAAAGGGATGAACACATCTTTGTAGCCATGCTATAACTCCTCGTCTGTACAAAATTCCATTGGTCAATACATAACGAGAAACTTTAAACTTTAGTTTCTTGGCTGTGAGTTTATTAGTTTGGAAAGTCCCATCTTCAATATAGGCCCTGATGGGACCCATTCAAGATGGTCCTAAGTCGAGGGCAATGAAATTCATCATTAGATCTTCGTCTATGCTCCGACCAACCAGGATTTCTATTGGTATGGTTCTTCGTAGCTCGATGCGAGTGGCTGATGCCAACCGAGCTAGTGCGTCTGCTCTTGCGTTCTCCAATCTTGGTATCCTAATCAACTGACTGCAGTAAGACTTGATACAACCTCCATTGCTTTGGCATGATACTTTATCAGTAATTCTCCTTTTGCTGCATACACCCCCAGAATTTGATTTACAATTAACTGAGAGTCACTATACACAACGACTTGCTCTGCCTTCATGGTTTTGGCCAAGTTTAGTCCCACGATCATTGCTTCATATTTGGCCTCATTATTAGAAGCTTTAAATTAAAAGCATAGAGCATACTCCACATCAATCTCATCCGAACTTTTCAAAACAATCCCTGCTCTACTGCCCGCAGTGCACAAAGAGCCATCCACATACAAATTCCATATGGGTAACTTATCATCAAAATTTTGATAAGAGAGAGTTCCTCGGTGGAATATCTAGTACTTCATTTTGTCCTCCTCTAATACTTCTCATTGTTCGTCAGTTATCTTTTCCTGCTCGACTGGCATTTCTTGCTGCTTGCCTACCGACGTAAGTTGGTCGGGGTTTGCAGTTGATGATCCTGTAACATCCACAGGTTTATCAGTATTCAAATCCTATTCTTCGGAGGCATTTTCTTGACTAAACTCTACGATAAAGTTCGCTACTGCCTTCCCTTTGAGCGACGACCTAGGCTCATAAATTATATCATATTCACCGAGCTCCACTACCCAGTACATCAATCTTCCTAATTTTTTCGCCTTATGCAGAGCGTGCCTTAATGGCATGTCGGTGTACACCACTATAGTATGGGCTTGGAAGTATGGCCTCATTCTTCTGTTTGCTTCAATTAGTGCTAGTGCCAATTTCTCCAGCCTTAGATATCTGATTTTTGCTCCTCGGAAAGCTTTGTTGGTGTAATAGACTGGTTTTTGTACTCCATCTTCCACTCTTATCAATGCCGAGCTCACTGCGTTTTCTGAAACTGCCAGATATAAGTATAGTCTTTCTCCCATAACTGGTCTAGATAGTAGTGTAGGTGTCCCTAGATACTTTTTCAACTCTTGAAAGGCCTTATCGCATTCATAATTACACTCAAAAGTTTTTCGGAGTATTTTGAAGAATAGGAGACATCTGTCTGTTGCTTGTGATACAAATTTATTAAGTGCTTCAACTCGTCCTGTAAGAATTTTCACTTCCTTCTTCGTGGTTGGAGATCGTAGCTCTAGTAGAGCCTTAATCTTTTCAGGGTTCGCCTCAATCCTTCGTTGATTAACAATGTATCCGAGAAACATACCTTCTCGTACTTCGAATATGAATTTGGTGGGGTTCAGCTTCATTTGATATTTCTCTAGTTGATCAAAGGTCCGACCTAGATCAACTAGATGATCAACAACTTTCTTACTCTTCGTCAGCATATCATCAACGTAAACCTCCATATTATGAATGATTTTCTCTGCAAACACCTTATTCATCAGTCACTGATATGTTGCACCAGCATTTTTCAATCTAAAAGGCATAACATTATGACAATAAGTTCCCATTGGGATGATGAAAGAGGCAATCTCCCTATCCTCAGGCTTCATTTTAATCTGGTTGTACCCAGAATAAGCATCCATGAAACTCAACAATTCATGTCCCGAGGTAGCATCCACCAGCTGATCGATTCGGGACAAAGGAAAATGATCCTTTGGGCAGACTTTATTAAGATCCGTGAAGTCCGCACACATCCTCCATTTGTTATTTTTCTTCTTCACCATTACCATATTTGCTAACCAATCAGGATATTTGACATCCTCAATAAAAGAGGTTTTTTGCAGTTTCTCTACTTCGTCCTATATGGCTTGGTTCTTCTCGGGACTAAATACTCTTCGTCGTTACTTCACCGGCTTGATTTCCTTGTCCATGTTGAGCTCGTGACACAGGAAATTTGGGTCTATCCCTGACATATCTTAGTGACTCTATGAAAAAGTTTTCTTTCTGCGTCTTACAAATGCTATCATCTCTTGTTTTATTGATACATCTAGTGATGCACCGATTTGAGTTGTTCCTTCTGGATGCTCGTCGTTCAGAATGATATTTTCGGTAACTTCCATGACCTGGCCCTTAATGAGCTGAGACTCATCTCTTGGGTCTAAAGTTTCAATCTCCGCATCTTCTATTTCATCTACCTAATAAGTAGTAGTCTTCTTCCTGGATTATTCACTCTCCTCCTGATCGACAGATAAATAGTAGCATTCTCGAGCTACTTTTTTGTCGCCTTTCACAACTCCCACTCCAAAATTGGTTGGGAATTTAAATATTGATGTACAGTAGATGGTACTGCTTCGAACCTCTTCAGGCCTACTCTTCCCATGATGATATTGTAAGCTGATTGGACATTTTTATCCATTACAAAAAAGCGTACTCTTTCTGTTCAGCAAGCAGGCCATGCACCGATAAGCATATCCAACTTGATCGTCCAAGTGGAAAAACCTTCTCGCCAGTAAAACCAAGGAGAGGCCTATGATATGGCTCCAACTGGGATAGCTTTAGATTCAAACTATCAAAATATGGGTAGAACATGATATCTGCCGAGCTATCATTATCCACTAATACTCGTGAAATCACTACTTCCTTCGTTCTCATCTTGATCACCAATGGGTCATCATGAGGATATAATACACCTGCCAGGTCGTTCTTAGAGAAACCAATGACCAACTTATCTTTATTCACCTTCCTCGGGAGATCATCTTCAACTAGATTTATTCGTTGAATGTACGAGCAATCTTGAGCCTCATTGAGGTAAGTCTTCCTCTCCGTAGTAAGGTCTCCACCTCCTACATCTCCACTTGTAATAACATTACAATCAAATGATCCAAAACGAATTGAAAATACCTCACGTTCTGGTTGTCTTGGTCTTTTGGGGAGATCGGGATCATCTTGATCATCTTCTAGATCTTCTTCATGACTTCTTTTCTTGTCTTCTTTTGCTTGACGAGGTGATTTAGATCTTCTCCTTGCTCGGTCGTTGGTTTTTCCACCATTTTGGCGATCAACATACTTAGCCAATTTTCCTCATCTGACGAGTGCTTCAATTTCATTCTGAAGAGCTATGCACTGTTTGGTCGTATGACCATGGTCTTTATGGAATTTGCAATATTTGGACTTGTCTCTTCTGTCAGGATCTACCTTTATTTTTGTTATCCAGACTAACTCCTCGCTATTCTTGATTTCCTCCAGAATGTGATTTATATATACTTTTAATGGAGTGTAATTTCTGAATTTCTTCATCTGCTCCAGTGTTTGATTTGATTTCAATTGCCTGTTACCACCATTGTTCTTTTGATCCTTCTTTTCGGTTTTACCATCTTCCACCTTAGTCTCCTTAGTGTCTGCGTTCTTCTTCGCAGCCATGGCTTCCTCGGCATTCATGATTTTGGCTGCTTTTGCCATCAGTTTTACCATGGTCCTGGGCGGATCTTTGGCTAAAGTGTAGTACAATTTATTGGGCAACAATCCACTCATTAGAGCAGTAAGTGCTGTTTTCTCCTCGTAATCAATTACTTCCAATTTCTCGTTATTGAAACGAGTAATATAGTCCCTGGTGCTTTCACCTGTCTTTTGTCTAACACTCAGCAAGTGTGCTACTTGTTTGACTGACTTTGCTCTAAAATAAAAATTCCCAATAAAGAGTTCTTCTAGTTGAAAGAAAGTCACGATTTCCCCCCAAGGAAGGTTATTGTACCACATCTGAGCAGATCCGGTAAGAGTTCCTGAAAATGCCCTGCATCTCATCTCATCTGGAACTGCATAGATATCAGCAGCAGCTTGGTATTATTCTATATGAAGAACATGGTCAATTTTTCCATCATATTTAGGCGTTACGATAGGAGCTTTGAATTTTGATGGTGTGGGGAAATCCACAATTGCCTGTACAAATGGTGTTCCTTGGACAAAAGTTCTTTGTAGAGGATTCTTGGACTTAGCCATTTCCCCTAATCTGTATTCCAACCTATGAATAGAGCCCTTCCATGCATCATTTCCCTCATCGGGCCTATTGGTTCGAGCCAGTGATCGCGTTGAATTTTCCTCTTGGGACCTTTTATGACGAGCATTTATTCATGATTGGGCAGAGCCTTCCCTTAAATCAGATGGTCTTTGAGAGTTCCTCGACACAGTCCTAGGGGGACTTCTATTCCTCATAGGTCCCAGACGATCAAAAGGAGAGATTTTACTCAACCTTTCAAGGGAACTTGTCCTCTCTGGAGATAGAGTGACGTTTTATTGAGTGTCTGTAGCTCCACTGAGGAAGTCCGTCCAGGCTGATAAGAAGGATCATTAGATCTCTCATTATGATAGGAATAAATGTGTCTGTTTCGAGATTTCTCTAGAAATAATGTTCGCCTAGTTCGCGAAGAGGGTAAACGAGTATTTCTCTAAACACTTCATTGTCCTGATTGGGATGGCACTCAGCCTTGAACAGTTTGTATGAGTTGATGCATGGTTTCTTGCATGGCTGTTTGCCCTTGGGATAAATTAGCCATTATGCCAGCCAGATCTTGAACATTTGGGGGAAGTGAAGGATTTGGAGGGTTCCCAGCGTTTCGATTACTGGATTCCATATTATCATCCATTGATGATGAATTATTTTGATGAAAAACGCTAAGTACAGTCGTTTCCCACAGACGGCGCCAATCTTGTTGATGTAAAAAATAGATATGATCTAATTATTTTAATCACAGATAAAAATGAATAAAGAAATACTAGACAATAGATTTTTAAAGTGGTTCAGCCTTATGAGAATGGCCTATATCCACTGTTTTTGTATTGCTGACTGTTTGCTTGGAATTCTCGATAAGTGGTTTTCTCAAGAAATTCAGGTCCCCCTTCATTGAGGAAGTTACAATGTATTTATAGCCTTGAGGCTGTACATGTCAAAGGACAATGCGCTGTTATCTAGTAAACATATACATCTGTACGATAATAATGAACATTTAATTCACAGTCGCCTCTTTGATTATCTTGATTTGAGTGTTCTGTACGCTAAGTAGCTCGGACCGCTTAAGCTGCTCGGAACGCTAAGTAGCTCGGGGCCTATGAGTAGCTCGAAACCCATGAGCTGCTCGGGGAGTCTAAGTTAATCGTTACGTTTGAGCTATTCGGAATGTATGAGTTGCTCGTGGCGCTTGAGTAGCTCAGTGGCAGTGAGTTGATCGGTAGAAGTATTCGTAATTGCCACGCTGGTTGACACGTGTCTTCAAATGATGGGTCCATGTCAGCAGACTAAATTTGGTATCAAAAGTTTACTTCTTAGTTAATTAGTAATGTGGATTAAAGCGGATTTTTCTTAAAAAATCTTGGAAATTAATCTACCAACTGAAAAACGGTAAATTAACCTTTAATAAATGGTGCAATTAAAAGGGTTATTCTCAAGTAATAAAATTGAACTTTTCCCTTCCCCCTTTAACCCCGTGACTCGGTGTGGGTTAACCCAACGGTGACCTAAACTCGATATGCGGCGTTACAGATATGAGTAGGTTCGTCCATAATTTAGAAGAATCTGTATCCAGGGGACACCATGGATTGTAACAACCTCTTAATAAACTATATGTTTTGTTTCCACCAAGTAAAACTCGGTCGTTAGATTATTTTATAGTCCTGGTGGAGTAGCGAATAAGTTAAGTTCGAGAATCATGGAATTTGATTAGATGTTGGCCAGGATCAATTAGCAAAAACTTGATTTTACCAAGCGAGTATCGAAGACTTAACATGAGAAATCATATTATGTCTCATAATCAACTTGCAATCAAAATTATTAAGTTAAATTAATTATGATTAAATAAAGAAAGGAAATGGATCATAGTATTGGTAATTGGGGTTTCCTAGTATTTAATTGAAGTCAATTAATTATTTGTCTTCGGTCCCTACTGTAGTCCACATACCCAAGTAGTTAGGCCCAAACTCTCCAAAAACCAAATTTATCCCAAGACCACCTTTTATATTCGTATATAAAGGTATGGGAAGGGTTTGTAATGATTATTACTGCTCATTAGGGTTTGATAGGGGTGAGTGAAAACATTATTCACATTTTTGTGAAGAGGTTTAAAAAGGGGGGATCATATCTCACTTATAAGGAGGGATAATCATCCCAAAAGGTGTCCATGCACCTACCTAGCTTTGAAGAGGATCATACACTAGAAGATCTAAGCTTTACAAAAGGTTAATCATGTTTTTGGATACCATGGATGAGAATCAACATCATCTTCATCATCAAACTATTTCTCCTCATATGAATCACAACAAGATTCACTATGGTATAAATTCTTGAAACACTAGGTTTAATTTTTAAACCTAGCTCTTGTTTTCTTTTCAATGTATAATTAATAAAAGATATTAAGGGATGGATTTTTCTATCTTTTGAATGTAGTTTCAAGTTGTTTTAACCAATAATTGGTATCAGAGCCTGATCAAATTAATTGTGTATTGAAAAGGTCCATGTTATCCAACCTGGAACCCTTGTTTTGGCATTTTATGGGATGGTGTATTTGTGTATGCTTTTGTACTAACATGTTTTTGTAAAGATTCTATGTTTATATCTGTTCCATCATGGTCACGCATATTTATTTTTTGTGATTGGGTCCTACAGAGGTTTATCCGTAGTTATTTTTCGCTCGTAGATTCAACATGGTTGTAATAATTATGTTTTTGTAATTATTGCTTTATTGATTTATTTGAAGGAGTTTTAAGAGGGTTATAATGTTTATTTATGGCTAGAATGATTTATTTTGATGGGTTTATGAACTAGACAAAGTTTTATGGAGTTTGGTGAAGTTTTAACCCGATTATGGCTATTTTTGTATGGCAAAATAAGAGGAAGAACAAGATTTTCCCCTTCATAGTTGATCAATCGATCCCCCTAGAAAGATTCAGCTTTTGAGGATATTAATTTTTTTTATCCTTCTTGCTCCAAATCTTTGTTCCGATAATTCCCCAAAGATGCAAAGGAGTTTTTACTGAAGGAAATATCAGTAAGAACTCATGGTTGTGATAGAGCCTACTTCCAGTTGGACTCTATGTCAAAGGGATTATATAGTAAAAATTCTTAGGCTTGAAAAGGTTCTACTTCAAGAATTAGTCTAGGCTATTATTGTAGATACCCCATCCTAGTACCCTTTGGTACCTTCTCAGGTTCCTTAACACTCTTTTTCCATCTGTAAACCTTAGGTCATACTTCATGAATTGATCTGAAGGCCATCGAGCACTTTTAGACCCCATTTGACTTCAATCGAATCTCCAAACTAAGAATATCTCAATGAAACCTCGTAGGTCTCTTAATTTCCTATCCAATGGTCCGTGCCGTGCGCGAATCGATCTCATGGTTTGTACGAACGATCCTTTTTACTCTGAGAATTGATTTAGAGGCCAGTGGGTGCTCTCGGGCCCCAGTTGCCTTGCGCGAATAGGCCTCATGGTCTACACGAACGATCATTTTTACTCCAAAAGGCCATCGAACGCTTTGGGGCCCCATTTGACCTTGGTTAACTCTCTGAACCTAGCAAAGCATAATGAAATTTCGAAGGTCTTTGAATTCCATTTCCAAAAGTCCATGCCATGTGCGAGTTGGCCTCACGGTTCACATTTATGACCCATTTTACTTCGAAAACCCCTCGTTTAGAGATCTATGAGATCTTTTGGGTCCCATTTGACTTAAGTAAACTCCATAATTTGAAAGTGGCTCAATGTATTCTTTAAGGGATCTGAATTACCTTTCCAACGCTCCTGTTCGTACGCGATTCGAACCTACGATTTGCATTTTATGCCCATTTTTCAAAAAAGGTCCGCTCCGGACTGCTTATCGGTACCCCAGACCCTTGCCTATCCACAAAGTGTACTTTCCTTGCCAAGCAAGGCAGGCACTATGCCGATAGGCATGATAGATGTCATGCTGATTAGCATCCCCTAACCTTAAAAATTACTATTTAAGGAGCCTATGACCTCTGTCCTCAAAGGGGGTCCTTTTCAATAATAAACAAATATTCTCTCGAAATCAGAGTACCATTAATACAAAAAAACGTATTTTCTAACATTCTCCCACCTCACTTTCCTTCCACATTTGGTCATTTACCTCATCCTATTAAACCAAGCTTATACCCCTATAAAAATCAACCTACATACCTTCCAAATTCAGCAACAAAACTCTCCTAGAAGGTCTATTACTAATTCTTTTATAGTTTACTCATTCAGTGTTATTAACTCACTTTATTCCAATTTTTGATATCTTTTATTTTTATTTCACTATCTCACATCAAGTAATATCCATTTTTATTATTAATATCAACATAACTTATTTTCATAAAACCAAAAAAGTTAAAACAAAGAGGGTTTACTTGTAAATTTCGAAAGTAAGACCTCCTCATTTCCCACACTTTCGCACTTGAACACATTTTTCTTCAAAAACACTTAAAGAGGAGCCTTAAATTTGGATTTATGGGTCGACCCCCCCCCCCCCCCCCCCCCACGATATATTTGAGTTATGTGAACTTTGATGCCCACTGGGCTACATAGGCGTCCTGGGCCAATCCCGGGGTTTGAGTCCTCTCTTTCCATTTTATGCTTTTATACTATATTATATCTATTTTGTGAGTCTTGAACACTTACATATTTATGTATCGTCCGACATACACATTCGCATTTTCATAGCGACTCGTGATTCGACGAACACTTACATTATATGTTTATGTTATTTTCGTGTACACTTCGCCAAATGATTCGTTATATCTTGACCATGACACAAGTCAGATGATTCCTTTCTCCTATTATTCACATTACACACATGTACACACACCTCATGCTTTGGAGAAAAGGTGAAAATCAACATAGCCCATGAGAGACCAAAAGGGCAAAATGGGTACTTAATACCTTTTTGTAACAGAAAATAGTTTAGCTTAAGCTTAGTATTTGTATTATTTTCCACTTTGGCATATTTTTTGTATTCCGTTACAAACCGTCACGTACCATCAAGACAAATCGACTCCAAGATTGAAGACTTTCCTACATCCCACAAAGGTAAAAAATAATTAGTATTTAAAATTATTCATAAGTTTTATTTAGGATGATTATTTTTATTTAAACCGAGGTTGGATTTTTAATTTAAAAATAATTGTTTTCAAACCTCATTCAAATGAGATCAAAATCTCATTCAATGAATTTGACTTGTCGTTGGAAGGGTCATTAGACCTTACATCTAACGAACATCTAACGAGGGCCTTCTATTTGAATTTATTTGAAACTCGTTAGAAGCTGGTTCAAACGAGATTCAAGGCTCATTTGAAAGAACTATGTTTTTATTCTAATGAGATTACATTCTCGTTTGAACGAGATTTAATTTCCTTCGAATCAGCCACTGCTCGAATTTTGTGTATGACTTATAAATACCTATTTCGTTCCCAAATTTCACGGGACTTTTTTCAAAACGATTTTTGCATATTTTTTGCAAAACTTTTCAACATTTTTATTTACAAAACATCTTTTGATTCCCAAACACATCCCCAAATATGCTTTAACGAATCTTTTTGAACCTTGGTTGAGTTATACTCATTGTGGAGAGATCATCTCTGCGGTTGGATTGTGAACCTGGAAGGATCAGGGCTGAAGCCTGATCGGTGGATATTGAGGTTGGATTGCCATGTGTGGACTGCTCAGGAACGAGTGGTATTCTTTAGAAATTCTGCAAAGATTGTGCATTATAGTTATGGATGTATCAAGTAGTATTGTAAGTTGACTATTTTATAAAGTTTCTAAAGTGATGATATAAAAGGTTTTTCCCTGATAATGGGTTTGTTCTCAATTGCTGTTGATTGCATATTTTATTTATCCGTATTATCAATCAGATGCATGTAATTGGATAATAAGATAAAGTGGGATTTGTAATTGGACATTTAATTAAATAAGTTATTATATTAAGATCGTGCACACTCTAACAAGTGGGATCAGAGCAGGTTGCACTAATTTATCGTGTGATCCTGATTTTTTAAAGAGTTTCTTTATAGTGATACCAATTCTCTCAAATTAGTATCAGAGCTGGTTACACGAAAATACTGTGAGATATTTTTCCACAATTTTTTTGTTTGATGTCAATTTTTTAAACAATTAGTGATCTTGAAAAAGTCAGGATTTTAATGGATAATTTGTATAATTGAATGCCCATCGTTGATGGGACCAATTATGCATATTGGAAAACTAGGTTGAGGCCATCCTTAAAATCCAATGATGAACGTATTTGATTAGTTTGTGAAAGAGGATGGACACCACTCACTGCCATCATTGATATTGTCATCAGTCCTAAACCTCTTTCTTTATGGACTGATGTTGAGTTTAAGTGGAATAATTTTAATTCTCACGGTTTAAGTTTCATCTTGTGAGCCATCATCCCTGACGAGTTCCACCGCATTATAACGTGCACTACGTCTAAAGAAGCTTGGGATACTCTCCAGCTCACACATGAGGGTACCAACGCTATAAAGGCATCCAAGCTACAAAATTTGACCACCCAATTAAAGACCATTACTATGCTAGAGTTCGAGTCTTTTGATGAGTTTTACGCATGTTGGTCGGACATGGTTAACTCTAGTTTTAATTTGGGTAAGAAAATTCTGAAAACAAGAGTTGTAAAAAATATTTTGAGATCACTCCCTGCTCGCTTTATTTACAAGGTCACTGTGCTAAATTCGTTAGGAATCCTGGATATTATTAGGTTATAAGAACTTATAGGATATCTTCAAACGGATGATGATGATACCAGAATTGGTACCACCAAGTCAATGTGATTAGTGAGCTCAAACCAGCACAATGGTGTAAGAACAAGTATGTAAATACAGAAAGAGATGAGGCAAAGGAGAAGATAACACCATAAATAAGTGGTTCGGTCGGAGCCTATGTCCATTGTGCAGTGTGAATGACAGTTTTCACTACAATACGGGCTTTAATGGCTTATATATACAACACTCAAGATTTTCTCTCTCCATTATGTATTTTGACAGAGTTTTACTAGGGGTGAGAATAATCGATCCTTTACAATGAGGTAGAAGAGAACTGTTTATGTGGATGGGGTGGTGTTATATGCACCCCAGTCATGCATGACACATGCACAACTCCAACAGTCCAATAAGGTGATGCCATATGTCCCTGGTGCATGTAAGAAATGATTATGAGATATTATCCACATGTGTGGATGATGATGTTACAATGGTTTGGTCCACGCGGGGTTTGTAACCCACACCATTCCCCTCGCTCTAGTAAATTACAAGCGCCTCCAGCCGAATTGAGGTGTCGGCCTAACCGAGTATGATACTTCTGACATATCCTTGAATTGCATGCTGTTAATTGCCTAGTGTAGTTTCAACTGACTTGCCTTAGGCTGAGATGAGAAATGGGATCAACTGACACATTCTTGGCTTCCTGATATGGACGAGGCAAGGCGCTAGGTCTACCAATGTAGAATATGGTTTCGACCTAGTTATCGACAAGGCTAAGACAATTATAGTAGGGTGACCCAATGGAGCATACTGGGTAGTGTCGACTTGAGTCGAGTCTATATTTAGCCGAGATGAAGTCTCATATAGGCATATCAATCATCCCCTAGCCCTTAGTCTTCTAGGTTGGGAGAAGACTAGGGATAAATGTTTGGTGTCTGATTTTGATGTGGCGTCTCTGAGATGGACTGATAGGGTGACGCTTGAAATCCAAGATGTGACTCAACACGATACCCTAGAAGAGGCGGTAACATGCATCACTTATGAACTGTGCCCTAATGATGGGGATTTAGAATTCGTTCCTAATCATTAATGTGTTTAAAAACATTTCAAACCCACATTTTTTATCTTCTTCAATCTGCGCGCCATATCTTTCTCTATCTAAAAGCCCAGGCTTCCAAAAATCGTTTCCTTCCTCCATTCAAAGGTGACTTCGATCATTCCTATGGTTTTTCAGCAATAGAATCCCCAGGTAACCCATTCTTCCTCCATTTTTTCATCTTTTCCATTACTTTTGGTTAGTTTGTTTTTAATTTAGTTTTTTCGGTGACTTTTTATTTTTTCGGCGGTCTCTACTGGTGGCTTTTGGCCCCTTTTTAGCACTATTTGTGGTTGTTTCTATAGCATAGAGGTAGTTCCTAGGATCTTCCACCTCTTTCCTGGTTATTTTAGCCACTAGAGAATTTTTTTGTTCAGCTCCATTCGTTTTCTCCGGCAACATTCATCAAACATTCTTAGCTGTTCTTGAGCTGAAGCACCAAATCTCTTAGTCTTCCCAGTTTGATCTTTTGGTAAACTAGTCAAAGTAGATTTATGTTGTTTTCCCCCCTTTTAATACTATAAGTTGAGGGTTGTCTTTATGAATGTTAAGGAAACTGTATGAGCTAGCCGACCAATTCCCGCACCTTAGGGAAAGGATCTTTAAAGAAGAAAGAGATAAATATGTTTCCTAAAACTATTAATCCTAAGGAGATAGGGATTATTTTACAGACTCAAACTAAGAAAAAGTATAAAGAGAAAGTTTGTGAGTCCAAATCTGAGGTTGATTTGGATTTTAATAACTTGCCCCTATTTGTGAAAAATTTCCAATTTTTTCTCAAATTTTCCAAAGAAAAGATTTGTGAGAAAAATAAAAATAAGAATGAGGGCACGAGTAGGGGTGAGAAAGAGGAAGTGATAAGGTGTTACTAATGTGAGGGTAAATGGCACAAGGCACATGAGCATCCCACTAGTCTTAAGACAAAGGGTAATAAAGTTGCTAATAAAGCCACTCTTAGCTATAGTGACGTCGAGTTGGTTGATTTAGAAGGAGAATTACCACATGAACCATGTGTTGTGTTCATGTCTAGCCACGTTAGAACTTCTAATTTATCCCACACAGATGAGGAAATATCTAAACGTGAAAGCCTCGATGATGTTTTGAGCCATTCTAGTGAGAATGAGGAAGAAATTGTGAGTGAGGAAGAAGGTGTTATCCAAAAGGCGTTTAGTGATCTTTACACCGAGACTTTGAAAATGAAAAAGGTTAATAAGGATTTTTCTCTCAGGGTGTTAGATTTGGAGAGATAATTGAATGTTTTGAGAGAGTGTGAGGCGTCAGTGAGTCAACTCGAGATGGTGAAGATTTCTTTATGTGAGTCGTTGATCGTTTTAGGCCGAAAGAAGACCGATTTAACCAACACCGTGGTTAGTCTTATGAGAGATATATAATATTCATTGGAGACTCATGAGAAACTTGAAGCCTGTGTATAATTTGAGAGCAATCTCGAACGTACCTGGGAGGTTAAGGTCACTTTAGAGGACACATCTAAAAAGGCTGATAAGAAGCTCCTCGGTCCCATATTAGGTAACATTGAGAGGCAAGGAGTAGGTTGTGACAGTGCATCCACATCTCATGCCACACCCGATCTGGTTCCCGAGTTTATGTTGGATCCTTATGGAGCTCGACCTAATCCATTGAGAGAGCTCGTCCTAGATGTTTGAGAAAGGTGGACCCAAGCCCGTGTATGTTTTTACCCATTGCAAATAAAGAGTTAACCTTAGAGAGTATTTTTTTAAGATAGAGGGAGTGTCTTATAGGTATGTTACCCGGTATGCTCCTTCCCGAGTTCCCACATGCACTCCCACGCATGTTACTCTGCATGGTCCTGCACATCACTTGAGAAATTTTGAGAGTCTTCAAGCACAAGTAGAGTATTTAGTCAAGACTTGCATAAAATTTGATGGGGGATTTCCTTTGGATGTCATCTCCTTTTGAGAGCTCCTCCGGGCCTATTGATTAAGGTTGAAACTCAGTTATAGCATAGGGTGCTTTTCATGTTCACATCTTACATGCGTATTACTAATGTGTACTATAATTGTACTTATATTTGTCATTTTGATATATTTTCGAAAAATCCATAAAGAGTTTTGTTTTATGAAAAATACAAAAAGATTTTCAGTTTTTAAGAAAAAGATGAAAAAGGCCCCCAAAAAATATTTTATTTTGATAAATTTTTTGAAAAAGAAAAAAGAGTTTTTTATTTTTACACCCTATATGGATGAACATTAAAGATGTCTGAGTCACCCATTCTTTCCATATCCACGTGACTATTTTGTAGTGTCTTGAGACGTGACAACATTTTATATATGTGCTTTATAATGTGTGGAGTCATTCAGATTTGATTTGATGATAACTTGCTAGATGTTTGACTCCTTGTCTCCTTTATTGAACATGATCACGAGCTTATCTGAATATTGCACTTACTTGTCACATGCCGATCATTTTTTATCTCAATTTATCTATAAGACTAACCAAATGTAAAAAATGAGATAAAAAATTATGCATGTAAGAACCATTGTCCAGATTTAAATTATTTTTTTCGATAAATTTATTAAATATTAAGCAATGGAAAGTGGCTACAAAAGACAAAGTATTTACATCAAAAGCCACCATCTATAATGGAAAGATCCAAAAAGATTAATAGCACATAAAAACAGAAGTGTCAGGCCAAATTTAGAACATCGGTGCTTCGCTACAAATGAGCATTAATTTCTTCAAAATAATTGAGAGTATTATTACTACATGTGAGATTTTGAGGCAGTTAAGTTGAAGAATAATGGGTTTAAACAAACTATGTAAATCTCGAAAAAGCATTATATAGTTTTGGACATCCTTGGTGTGAAAATCACTCGCGATCTTAATTTCTTGATTAGGTTATGTCAATTTCGCAAGAGTTCACCACTTTTACACCTATGGTAGACTTTACGATCATTTGTTAGTGGTATCTTAGTCCTTCATGCACATATGTTATGCTTGTCTACATTGATTAATCTATGGAATATGCTCACACCCTTACATTTTTCTTCCATGATTCTAATATTTTTGTGTTTCTCTTTGGTGTGTTGTATTTGTAAATTTTTATACTTGATTTTTTTTTAAATATTTCGAAAATAGTGGATTATGCCTTTGAGATTATCATTACATGTTCATCATTTTTAGATCGTTTGTGATGATATTTCTTTCATATACGTGACGCTTTGATTTAATGAACATGTTTTTAATCCTTTGTCTATTTCGAACAAAAAGGGGGAGAAGAAAATTTAGGGGGAGATTTGCTGATTTTGAATTACGATGGAGAAATTAATTACGAGTTTTATTTCTATTTCAAACTCTAAGCACAACACCGTATTTCTCTTTATTTCATGTATGTAGGTTCCCTTGGGATTGATAAGAAGACCAAGAAGCATAAGAAGAGAATGAAGATAAGGAGTCTTATGCCGTTCCATTTCTAGGATTGGGAAGGGTATTATATATATATATATTTTTATCATTTATAGGGATATTTGTAATTTGGATTTCGGTTAGGTTTGTATGTTTTATCGGTATAGCCAAAGGAGGATATTTTTAAGGGTAAATAGTTTAACTTAGGCGTAGTATATGTTTTATTTGACACTTTGGCACATTTGGCGTATCCCATGACAAACCGTCACGTACCGTCACGACAAACCGACTCCAAGATTGAAGATTTACCTACATCATACAAAGGTAACAAATAATTAGTGTTTAAAATTATTCGTAAGAGTTATTTGAGATGTTTATTTTTATTTAAATCGAGGCTGTATTTTTAATTTAAAAGCAAATTTTTTCAGACCTCGTTCAATCTAGATCAGAATCTCATTCGAACGAATTTAACTTGTTATTAGAAGGGTCTTTAGATCTTACATCGAATGAACATCTCACGAGGGCTTTCTGCTTGAATTCGTTTGAAGCTCGTTAGAAGCAAATTAAAACCAGATTGGACTCTCGTTTGAACGAACTGTGTTTTTGTTCTAACAGGATGACATTCTTGTTCGAACGAACTTTAATTTAATTAGAACGATCCACCGCCTCGAATTTTGTGTACGTCTTATAAATACCCATTTCATTCCCACATTTCATGGGACTTTTGCCAAAATTATTTTTACATATCTGTTGTAAAAGTTTTTAATATTTTTATTTACAAAACATCTTTTGATTGACAAGCACATCCCCAGATATATTTTTGTGAATTGTTTTGAACCTTGGTTAAGTTATACTCATTGTGGAAGATCATCTTTATGACTAATTTGTGAACCTGGAGGGATTACAATTGAAGACTAAAGGTTGATCGGTGGATACCGAGGGTGGATGGCCACATGTAATCTGTTCAGGAACGAGTGGTATTATTTATAATTCTATGAAGACTACACGTTGTACTTGTGGATCTATCAAGTAGTATTGTAAGTCAAATGTCTCGTAAAGTTGCTAAAGTGCTAATATAAAATGTTTTTCCTTGAAAAGGTATTTTTCCTCAGTTGCCGCGTGATTGCATATATTATTTATCTTATCACTTAGATGCATGTCTTTGGATGATAAGATAAAATTATATTTGCGATTGGACATTTAATTAAATAAGTTATTCCATTAAGATTGTGCACACTCTAACACTTTCCCTTCCGTAACTTAGTCATCGAACCTTTTGTTCACTTGGTTTCATATGCATCAATATGACCATGGTGACATTCTCTCGATGCGGCTACATTATTTTGCCTATTTTGAGGAAAATACGTTGGTGACTCTATTCCTTCGTGTTATCCCCTTTTAATGCAACTGAATTTTTATTCGAGTCAATATTCAAAGACACCAACGTGAGTGGCTGAAAGAGGACTCCCATATCCTTGAATCACCTGCACGGGCATGATGGGGAAGAGAGGGAGGATCCTCCAGGACCTTCCCTCTCATCCCTATTTTGAGGTCGAATCGCGCCAGAGGAATCCAACCTGGATGGCCATAGTTGCATCTTCGTTGGGGAACTTTATATATAATTAGACTCTATTTTTACATGGGTTTTATCTTTTGATTTTCTACTTTTTATATGTGTACATACTCCTTCACTTATATGTTCTCCTTATTCCTATGCTTACATCTTGTATTTGTATCTCATTCTTATCATGATGATTATCCTTTCCATGCTCTTTTTTTACCGCATGTATATATCACCTTCTTATCACATGTTTCACTTTTTACTCGTTGTACATGTTCAACATGTTCCACCATATGATCACTTGCATATATTATGCATGCTCACCTCATGCTCTCACACTCTTATATAGTCTCATTTTCACTTTCTTGAAACACCACTTGTAGATTATCCATGCTTCGCTTCACTAATACACACTCTCACTTTTTTTTCTCACTTGTATATCTCCATGCTCACTTACACGTATTCACACATCACTTATAGATTATCCATGCTTAGTCTCACTAGCACACACTTTCACTTGTACATATTCCCTTGCCTTTTCACTTAAACTATTCTCATGTCACTCTCTCATCTTACACATATTCCTCACTTATATATTCACATGTTTACACTCTATCACCAATTTCGTATAGTCTGTATGCTCTATGTATATACCTTCTAGCTTTACTCTCTATGATTATCACTATTTTCTCATGCTATTTGTATTTTCTCCCTCATAGTGGTAGTACTCCCTTTACTTAGCATATAAAAACTCTCCCTAAGATACTGATCAAGACTCATATATTTTAGCACACTACATAACCTGAGCATGGCAATATTGACTAAAATTTTATCCCGTACTACGGGGTCACTTCGTGATGGGTGCCGATCTTACGCGGTGCGATTAATTTAAGTGAGATGATTCTCACCTTCCAATGGCCTTATACCTTCGATGTATATCTAATGGTTCCCCCGCATTGTACCGCTTGACCGAACTCATTTTGGGAGGTATATAGCAGGGAACTCATTCACGTACATCGACTATATCGAATTCCCTCTCACACATACCGTCCCCATGACGTATATTATATGGGAATTCACGTACACTCCGGTATGTCAAATGCTTTATCCACCTGTACCGATGAATGATTGCCCTAGTAAGTAAGAGGTATGGAGTGGAAGTAATGCCAAAGGGTGAACCCTTCCACAAATCCACCAAATGCATCAACCTCATAGAGGCCTTTGCCCTAGGACACTCACAACTAGTTTTTCGATTACAATGCGAAACTCTATCGAAATTATGGGTCACTATGCCGCTCGAATTTTTGTGCTATTTCTCCCATTTTATAATTAGGACCCTGTCCGTGAGCCTGTAAACAAGTCAAACCGTGTCTTGCATCTTATACCCTATCTTTTCCCTAGGCTTAGGTCCTGTCTGACATTTTTCCTGCATTTTAGGTAGACCTGACAAAATAAGGCACAACACGATAACGTGACACGAAGTTATAAGTTAATGGGTGGACCTTTAACGGGTTCGGGTCATATCAGTGCCAACTCGATAAGACACAATAGTTAACGGGTCGGGTAAGGGTTGACCCCTTCACCCATTAATACCGATAAAACCCGTTATGACCCATTAATTTAAGTAAATAAGATATACCGTTGGAACTTATAAACAATTTATGTAGCATAATGTTAATTTGATCATAATGAATTTTACTAAATGAGAGATTTAGTAATATCAATGAATTAATGGGTCTATTTGGGTTCAAAAATGAGATAATATGTCAACTTGTATACAATTCAAAATAATTTATTATCTTAATTGGTATTAACGAGTGAACACGACACGACACGACACGATAACATAACGGGTCGGGTTTGGATATGATTTTTTCACACGATAAAAAAGTCACCCGTTTAGGCACAAACCCAATAAGACATGAACACGATAAAAAATGACACGAACACGACCCGTTGACAGGTCTAATTTTAGGCAAACATAATACAAATGGAATCTAATAATAATAACCATGCTGAGGATTTCCTTCTCCCTCGTTTCAAAAAAATACCAAAAACATGTTCCATTTTTCAAAACAAAAATACTAGAAGTACTCCATTTTTCTTTAAAAATAAACCAAAATCATTTTCCTCTCTCACGTTTATCTCATACCCAAATTTTAGCTTGGCGCCCTATTGATTTCGGTATTCCGTGAAACCACCCCAAAGCTCTGCTTCTTTCGCTGTTGCGTCAACCAAGTTTGAGACCTACCTCCGCAAGTTATTTATGGAGAACGCGAACTAAGCCTCAAATGTTCAAGAACATATTATTGGCATTCTAGCTCAGCTCAATACCAAGGTTGACAAATTAAAATTTGACCCTTCTACCCAAATCGTGACTGTTGAAGCACCCACCATACCTACAATATCACCCAAACCCCTCAAGGTTTTTCCATCCTTTATCCTACATCTCGTGAGCTTTACTATTGAAGATCTGTCATTCCTCACTCAATCCTGCATTATCATCCACAGCCAATCAAAGGGGGAGGCATGGAATTACCCATAATTCTAGATTAACTCCAAAGGTTTGGGCTGAAATTTCCCACATAGATGACTATCAATTACAAAAGGTTCATTGGCCTGTTTATGGAATCCTGAAAGTGGTCTTAGGAATCACATGAATGAGTGGTTCCCGTAATATAAATCAACTTGGATGATGTCATACAAACCATGTCGGATGTGTTTCGCTAGAAAGGGTAGATATGCGGCATCCTTGAGTTTCTCACAACCTTGAACCTCTATGGGCGTCTAGTCCCTTCATCCATTCTCTTTCGATAGAGTGGAAAGACTTGCATGATAAAGCCGTGGAGGTTGTTGAATGCATCGACGACTCCGGGCCTGATGATATCATCGCTACCGAATGGGGGAAAAACTTCTATAGCTCGGATCATAAATCAAATAAAGGGTCTGCTCTCAACGTCTGCCCAGTCAAAACTCTGAACTTCCAGTGATTAAAGGTCAGAGATATCACTCCCACATCCATCACAGTATGTGCCTATGACAACACCCGTCGAGAAGTAATAGGTTCCATAAAACTCACACTAGGGACTGTCCCAATCCACCATTTAACAGAATTCCAAGTCATAAATATACCCGCTTTCTTCAACCTTTTCCTTGGTTCCCATGACTCCACAGTATCTGAGGAGTATCTTTTTCTCTTCATTAAAATATGAAATTCTTTGACAATTGTTAGGTTATCACCATCCTTTTGGACGATGATAGTTCAAATGGTGCCAACACTAATAATGCAGTATTAGAAAATCAGCATGGGACCAATGACATGTTCCTCTCTGATTTTAAAATCGATCCACTTCCAATCCCAACGAGGGATAATATCAAAGATCAAGTATGTACAAAACACAACCCTGATGGAAATGTTAACGTGATTTCAATATTCAAGAACATGCACTTCATGCTTGGAATGGGGATAAGATGACGCTATTAAGGAATCCTCGAGACAATAGTCCCGAAGGAAGCGCTTGTCCCATACAGCCTGAGCTACCGACCTACACTAGCCAAACTCAAAGCACTCCATCGATCATTCCTGAAAAAATCCTAAAAGATAGGAAGATCATCTTAGGAGACTCCCTCAATGGAAGGTTTGTCAAAGAAGGCGAAGACTTCCCCTTTGCAATTTTTTAAACCATTGCACGACCGCACTAACAAAAAGATAAAGCCAAGGATGGAGATATTCTTTGAAGATGAAGAAACCTGGGATGAGGAACAAAAACATGAGGTGACACCTATGACTAATAAGGCTAAGGAAAGTGCTGAAAATCCTAAAGACTGCGACACCTAGGTGTCATTCTACCTCTACACATTGGGATTGAGTCTCTGCATGATTCGCTAAGAGGCCGCATTGTCTGACCCATCTATGAAGATCATCACTTCTAAAACACCTCTCATTAACTGGCACGGTGTTCTTATCCAACCTGCTGAACCCAGACTAAGCCCTGCTATGCACTCTCTTCAAGAGATCCATGAAACTGTTACTATTTTTCCTGTTTTTGATATCACTGTGAACGATGCCTAATTTTACGAGGTTCTCAATGCCGTATTTCTTAAAAGTGAAATAAACGAGGATTTTGAGTTTTTTGTTGTGTAATTTTTTTATGCTAATCAAACTTTTGATTACGATGATTTAGTAAATGAAAAATTCCTAACTGCTCTCAATAAATCGCATTAAGGAAAATATATATAACATAATCGCATTAAAACTAATAATGATGAGATTATTAATCTCGATTCTAGTATCCATCTATGGGAGATTAGGATAGGTTTTAACCTCGATGAGCATGATCGAGTGCAATTTGAAGAGTGTCCGAAAGAGTTCGTGGACGTCTTCATATGGTCCTACGATGACATTGTAACATCTCCTATTTTTGGAAATATTTAAAATACACATGTGCTTGCCATTTAATCAATTTATATAGTAAAGTGAATTGAATAAATAGTAATTAGAGATTACTGGATTGATATTATGTGCTATTATATTACTTATGTGAGAAGTAAATGAAATTGTATTATTTTATATTACGTTGTAAGTGGGTAAAAGCGACGGGTCGACAGTGCCTTATTCAAGACGTGCATGTGGGATCATGTTGGGGATAAGATGTTAAATTGACAATAGGTCACTCAGATGGTGATTTGGTATGCATGCATGATCTGGTATGGGTCGATATAGTCAGAATTCGGTATTCGAGTGTTGTATTTGGGTTTTAAGCTACACGGGACCCATACGGGGGTGTTCGGGTCATTTTAGTGTTATTATTTAAACTAATTCGGGAATTAGGGGAAGATAAAAGGGTTTAAGAGAAGGGAGGCATCCATATATCATTCTAAATCATCTTAGCTTTAGAGAGAGGCAAGATAAGATGTGGAATTCAATAGAAAATTCAAGAACACCATGCTAGGAGGAGATTGAGCAATTTCGGGACTTGGATCATTGTGGGTTGAGGATCTCAAAGAGCAGGATCAGATTTTTACATTTAGAGGCAAGTGTTTAACTTGCTTTGATATTATATATTGTGTTTTAGTTCATGTCATAATTGATGAGAAACAAATATGAACTTTTGGGGTGGGATTCACATGTCAAAATGGGTTTTGGGGGAAAGATTTCATGAAAATTGAATTGAGAAACATATTATATGAAATCTGAGATGAATCCTATATAAAATTTAGAATTTTGATTTGAAAATATAAATTGGAATCATGATTGGAATAAATGTGATCCTAATTGATAAATCTAGAAAAATTGTGGGACTTGATAAGAGAAATAAGGTGAATTAATTCAAGAAAATTGATGGTTGAATCCCATAGTGTAGAATGATGTCTTGATGAATTAAATCCATAGAACATATACCCTTATGAGTTATGTTGATAGGGTAATGTAAATTGATGTTGGGATGATTTTTGGGAATGATTTTGGTTGATAAACAAAACAAAAGAATCCCATTTTGGCCAAACCTAGGGGTGAACCAGTTTGCACCCATAGCCTAACTGGTTCAGCTGCCCCGCTTGGCCGGGCTTGGTTATTTAAATAATTTCATTGGTTGGGATTTATTCTGGATTATTTTGGGAGGCCCGTCGATATGGTTTATACTTCTAGAAAAATGTAAAAATATTTATAGTTATCTTGGGATAGTCGGGATAATTTGAGGTGTGAAATTAAGGGTGTTTTTGACGAACGACTCTTGAAAATATATTAATGGATTTGAATGGGAATTTCTGATGTAATTGGGATACGAGCTGGATTGAGATACGCTTAGTTTCCATAATAAAATGTAATCGTGATATATAGATAAGTAAGTGACTACTTATGAATTTGGGAGTCGGATTTAGACTTGGAAAATATAGGCTAGTGCTACAAGTGACATGCACGGTTAGCCGGGTATATGTGTACATGTACGGGTATAGAGAATATATATATATATATATATGTGTGTGTGTGTGTGTGTGTGTGTGTGCGCGCGTATCTTCGCGTGTGTGTGATATGTGAAGCATACCTACTCTAGTGGGATGCTATCAATGGAGGTTGTGCACAGTGGGCGGTCTTCCCGAGCGAATGTCAACAAGTGTAATGCTGATCCCCAAGGTCATAGGTTTGTGCATGCCCACTCTATGTGAGGTTGGAGTCCAAGTGGAGTAATGTGGTATGGTTATAACCCACTCACTTTAGACTATTACTTCCCCTAGTTACGTTTATGATTTAGATTTGGTGGTGTGATTTCGACTCGGTGGCCCAGGTTGAGGTGTGTACCCATGGTGCCTGGTAGCATACTAGAATATGCATCCACGAGGTAATGCTATGGGGATTGCAATGATACATATATAGTGAGCAATGTATGTATATATATACTTGATGTGATACGTTTATACGTATATATCTGTGTGTAAATATATATACGGGTGGATTAAAAGATATTATAAACAGTAAAATAAAATGCATTCGGGAGGAAAGTTCGAGGACACTATGTGGAAATACGTATATAAGTGTGATATACATGTATACGGGTACATGTCACTAATGTGTGAACGTCAAATTAATTACTAGCGTGAAGTTATGTGAATCGATAAGATTATAATTGAGAATTATAATGAATAAGCATATGCAAAAGCTTAATGTAATTTCCAAGTTAAATAAAATTATGCGTGGGGTATAAGTTAGCGTATGGGAATAAGATTAGCATAGGTACTGGTTAGGCTGTGTAGCATTACTAGGGTATTTAAAATACATGTGTTAAGTGTGCACTCTAGATGCGAGGCAAAGGGTATCTCATGGAAGTGCCGCATCGATTTAAATATGAAATATTGTAGGACATATTTATTAATTTATTTTAAACACTTGCAAAATATTTTCAAAAGGTTTTGGGCTCTAAATCGTATCAAAATATATCCCAAACTTTTAGGTGCTCAATCACAGGGACGCCTGTCTTAATCATCCTTCTAGTCAGACAATGCTGCATCAGCTTTGGATGCCTGCAGGGTTTGATTAGATTCTTCTATCCTTGACATCTAGATATGAGGTACTTTTGAGTTATTCTGAGCATGTCGCCCAGTTAGTTGATATTTATTTTCTTCATATGCTTTCCTTTCAATTAGTTGGATTATTTTATTGTAATTTTTATCGAGAGTTATCGATTAATTTATTTATGCTAGTGAATGTGAGTTTTATTATTTGCATGGTTGGTTATGTGATTGGGAATTTCGTGTAAGAAAGTTAATAAGGTTTAAAATTTAACACCCGGCCTAATAAGGTATTAGTATTTATAATATTTTTGATAGTGATGATAAGAATGAACTGGATGAGATTCCTATTTTATTTTAGTAAAGGACTGATCACCCGTTATTAGTATAGGTGGGGATGGTATCAGAGAATTAGGTTCTAGTGTTCTTAGGATCTGTGCGGAAATTACTACGTTTTCAACGTTGTTTTTCTTTGCTGTAGAGCCTTATTCTTAGGACTGTCGATCTATATTGCAATATACATTCTCCTGTTATTATATATAATTGAAGTGAATCTTATACAAGTTCAATTGGGTTTCATATGCCAAATAGGAGAGGACAACTAGCGAAGGCCGTTAGAAAGATTACAGGAGGAGAGGATCAACTGGAGTTGCTGATTATTCAGGGGATGGTTACCACAACAAAGGCCACCACTATTGTTGCTCAAACAGTTAATGTTGTGATGACTGTTAGGGCACAACAGTAGGCCACAGTAGATGGTGGTGCTAATTCAAACTCACCCAGTGCAGTCAGTATGGGTGAGAGTCAGGGGGACTTTCCGAAAGGCCATCCACAAGAGTTTTGAAAAATATGGACGTTGTATTAGCTATCCAATGGAAAGAAGACAATCAAAGGCACTCGCGCATAGTTGAGTACAGTGACACTCATAATTAATTTTTTGCAACTTTTAAGCTCAATGAGTAGCATTATAGTGGTGGGTATCAGTCAACACATCTGAGAAGAGATGCTATAAATATCGGGGAAATTTGGGTATGGTCTTACCATAAGTCCTTTCATCTGCTGTTCAAACAGAGATGCGAAGGAAGTTTCTGGGCATATCATAAGTGTACCAGACAGTGGCAGAGTATGAGGAAGAATTTACTTATTTAGAGAACTTTGTACCCGACTAGGTAGATATGGAAAAGAAAATGACCCTTAAGTTTATTGATCAACTCACGGGGAGAATTTTCCAGCACTTCTTGAGAAATCTGACTTAGGCGACTTAAGTCGATGTTGTCAATGCTGTACTTTTACAACGTTAATATCAATGATTTTATGTGAAGGGAGCCAAGAGAATTATAGATCCTAGCCAACATAGCAAAACCGAATGTATCGGTGCTAGTGAGGCACCACAGAGAGGATACCCAGTAGTGGACCCGTTTAAAAGATTCAGATAAAAGAAATTCTGATTGAGTGATGATGGATTCAGACAAGTCCATCAGGGCCTGTAATGTGTTCCACAGGGCCAGTGGAGCCAATGGAATAATAGGGGCATCCATTAATGCTAAGTCTACTAGGGCCTAAAAGTAGGGCAATCCCGATATGTCCAGCGGGGATAGAGTCAGGGAGATTACACAAAGAGGTGCTTTATATGGGAGAGCTGGTCTACATGCATTAATCTTGTCCACAATGTGTTAGGGGACAGGGAAAGGGTGACCGATAAGGAGAAATAATTATAGCAGTTTTGGTTTAGTTTAGATATGAGTATTATGTCCTGGAACCATTTGAACAACCAATGCTATTGACAATTGAAATATGAGTTTTATCTATGGATAAATGGGGTAAGTTTTATCTAACATGACATGAGTGCGTCACTGTATTTTATTAGCACTAGATTTGTGAGTGAGACGAGTTTAGTGAATGTATTGTTGGTATTACTACTGTGTGTATATATTTACCATTGGGTAACGGGGCTCTCTTTAGTTCCATCTACAAAGGGGCGGGTGTGGACACTGAGAGGATATATTTTAGTGGATTTTATAAATTTAGAGATATATGTTATATGTGTATTATGTTATCCTGAGTGTGGAGTGGTTAGCGATGGTTTGAGTGATGGTGGGCTATTACAGTAAGGCTATCACATTCATTGTTCCAGGGAAGGACGTGTTGTTTTAGCGATGTCTCACCCGAAAGAGGGTCAATCTGCGTATATATTACATTGTATATGAGACTTCCAAGAGTATAATTATCTCCCTAGATTGATCCCGTTGCGTAAGGACTTTATTAATATGATTCAGGGGATATTGGGTTTACCACCTAACAGAGTGATTTAGCACCAGGGACTTAGCGATAGTGCGAGTGCCATATTGTATGACTCCTTTAGAGAGGTAGGAGTTGACGATTAAACTTTTACATCTAGGGACATTATTTTGAGTGTCTCGATTATGTGCTTTGGGCCAAAGGATATCATTGACTGACAATTCTAGGTGATAGTGTATCATTGGAGTTCCTTGATTGGAATCTGTTTGTCAGACACCCTACACATTAATCCGAGAGAACGTTAGGAGTGGGAAGACGTTATCGAACGCCATAACATAGGTTTTGAACGTTAACTGTGGTACGTGTGGAGAAAACACTTTGAGCTGAGAGCTATTATACTATATAAGGCCAGTGTAGTGAGGTAGTGCTATATAGGAAGCACTGGGGAAACATTTGCACCACTATATGATACGTGGGGTAATCTTGAGAAGAATTGAATTGGAATTAGTAAGATAATTGATTATACCTTTACTGTATAGCCAAGACGAGTACATGGGGCCGAGTTTGAGATAAGTATATTACGTTCGTAACGTTTGTGCAGATATGCACATGATATAGGGTGTATGGGTGCCCTAGTTTGTTTGATTTTCAGTATCATTCGAAATAAGGGGACGAGGTAATTAATGTGTTGAACCATATGCCTATGGGGAAGTAGAAGCAGAATTGAAAAGGTAGGATGGACTGAACCACATTGAAAATGAATATAGTCTGAATATGTGTACTCTATGTAGAACTATCTCTCCTGAGAGGGGATAAAAGACGATGGAGACATAGGTTAGGGATCCTTATTGCAAAGGGAGGATCTAACATATTTAGGAACTAGAGCTGATTATTACTTAGTCAATTATGAGAATGGCTTGTACATAAATAGGATGTTGATTTCACCGGGAGAAAGGGACCCATGAAGTGCGCAGTCTTGGGAGCAAACGCATAGGCTATGATTTTTAATGTTCCTGGGAAGAGGAGTAAGATGTACCACATAACGAGAAATATAAAACATATGGATCGGTGTCGAGCAAGATAAATAGAAATTTGTCTCCAGATACACCACTCGTTGGAAAGAAAAGGGTTAGTCCAAGGCCATTGACCAGAATTTTACAAAACTTGGGGATTCCAGTGATAAAATGGATAGGAAGACTGATAAAATTCATTGTTGGGCTACCAACATTGTGGAAATGTCAAAATTTCCTTTAGGTTTGTGGAATTGGGTGATCGAGAGAGAGAGAACTTATTAATAATTAGGTGAGCTATGCTATCGGGCAGTGTGCCCAACATTTCATTAATAAAAGGGAAGGAGATGGCACAAGGTGTCGCCCAACATTGTTGTTGATCAGGATGAGGTCCTGCAGTCCCAGCTTTAATAGGGATTATTAAGAGGCGATGGGGAAAAAGTTGAATTTTGATCAAGATGTATTACCCGTTGATCGAGGAGTAGGTAAAATAGGTGACTAAAAAGTTGGAGAATGTGAGTGATGCATATTCTGTAGTTTTGGGTAATTGGAAGGAGTAATTATCATGATAGAGTTGCGTGTAATAACTCGTACCAATTTATCAGTGGCAAGATGCCTTTTGAGTCTTTCTTTGGGAGACCTTATTGTCTGCCCTCTGGTTGGTTAAAGGTAGGGAACAACAATCTTCTTAGCCTGGACATGATTTAGAGTCCATTAGCGAGGATTGGGTTAATTAGAAATTATTTTTCGTGGTTAAAAAATGTTGTAAGAGTAACGTCATTACGAACCAACATTTTGAGGTCTAACATGAGTGATCAGGAGTTGTTATGGAAAAATGAAAAAAATATTTATAGTTATCTTGGGATAGTCGGGATAATCCGAGGTGTGTAATTAAGGGTGTTTGGTATTAATGACACACTCAAAAATACATTATCGATTTTGAATGGGAATTTAGGATGGAATTGGGATAAAAGCTGGATTGAGATAGGCTTAGTGTCCATAATAAAAGGCAATCATGATATATAAATAAGTAAGTGACTATTTATGAATTTGGGATTCGAATTTAGACTCGGAGAATATAGACTAGTGCTACGATTAACATGCACATTTAGGCGGGTATATATATATATATGTGTGTGTGTGTGTGTGTGTGTATGTGTGTGTGTGTGTGTGTGTATTATTATAACTGTATGTATGATATGTGAAACATACTTTAGTGTCCCCCCAAGTGAGAGGTTAACTTGGTCAAGAAGATTGGTTGTTAGCAAAGAACGAGAAGGAATGATATTCCACAAACTCACCTCGAATATTCTTCACAGTAAGTAGATCGAAGTACCCACTTTAAAGATTCTTCACAATAAGCGGCTCGAAGGACCTATCTCGTAGAACAAAGTCACCTGGAAGACAATAGTTTGTAACAAGAAATATAATGTTGTATTGCATATTTTATCTTATGAATGTACATGTCGAGTGAGGCTATTTGGTACCCACGAGGGACCATGCCTGGCAGGGCATGGGAGAGCTTTCATGCTCTATCAAGCAACCTCCTCCTGGGAACTTCGCAGGGACATGGTTTGGAGGATTGAGAACAAGGCAACATTGGAAATTATTACCAACCCTCTTGGTACACTTGGGCAAAACTTCATCCAGAACAAATGTCACTCGAGCCTACTCATTGTTTACTTATTCGAGTGAAACTCCTCGAGGTACCCAATCTCCCTTAATACTTTCCCCCTTGAGGTACCTTGGATGCCATCCCGCCTGACTGATGTGAATAGATACCTAATAAGAGTCACTGTTTGAACCAGTTTTTGACGTCATAACGTCTGACATTTAGGGACTAAAAAATGTTGCACTCAAGTGGCTCTATCCTTAGGAAGGCAGGTCCGGTTCACCAAATTTGACATTCTAGCCATACTAGAGTAAACCTCAAGCTAACGGGTCATATCCCTCATTAATTCCCACAATACTTCAGCTAATAAAATGGTTTCCCCCTAAACCTATCAGATCCCACGCATTGAATGCAATATCTTGTGCATTTAATGCACCCTATCAGGCGGATCGAAGGTTGGCTGACTCGAGAAGCCTCACCCCTATATAAATAGACCATATGAATAAATGAGAGAAAAGAAGAGGAGGGGGATTCTAAGCCTAGAACTGCTGCCCAAATTTCCTTACACCCGAGAATCATTGCGAGAACATTAACCCCCTATACACATTTCATACGCTCATGATTGGGCATTAACTGAGCTTGATGTTTCTGCATTGCCTTTATTGTGCCTATAGTGCTTGTTTCTCCCTCCGACCATGCTACCTGCTGGTCCCATTCATTTATTGTGCTTGTCATATTTATTCTGTGTTAATATTCTCCTTAATGCAAGGCTGAATATTAAATCTCTTTGTCTCTGATTTACCTGTGGCTGTTGCCTATATTGCGTACCTAATGGTGTTAATCCCGATCTTGATAAGGGGTTACGCCACACTTAATACTAACTGTATTTGAAGAACCCACATCTTACATTTGGCGACTCTGCTGGGGAGGTATTCTCTTTTGAAAAGATGCCAGAGGATAACACCATTAGAGTTATTGACTTCGACGCCATACAGCGTGAAGAAGAGGCAAACAACACTGTGTTGCCTGGGGGGAGAGAACGTCAAGGACGGAGCCTAGCATGCCCGGTGTTGGTATTGCAAAGGCGATGGCCACGCAAGGAGGAATAGTTCAGGACCAAATACAAGGGATTATAGGTTTATTCACAGAGTTCATTAAAACTCCGACAGTCCAAGCAATATTAGGGGTCTTATGGGAGCGAATTCCTTTACTACACTGCCAGCGTCCATACTGGCTCCCACTGTTATTGGAGGGGTGGAAATGCCTGCTTATAATAATGCCTTCCCCACTATTTCACCACCCTCAGGCGATGTGTGTCCTACCACGATCCCACCCGTGACAATGGGGCCATAGCTGCAGAGTGGGGGAGAAACTTCGGGGGCTCCGACTGTAATAATAAGCCAAGGAGCAAGCGTACCAGCCTAAATGACCCCGGTGGTAATAATTCCTAGTCAACCAGCCCCTCGCCAGCCAGCTTGGAGGATATGAAGAAAGAGTTGCTAAAGTTTATAGCTATGTCTAAAGGAGACAATTCCTCGGTGTACAATGACTTTCGTACTCCCTACCCAGAGGCGTATAATAATGAACCCTACCTAGTGGGTTATGTTCCTTTAATTTTTGAAAAGCACACAGGGAAAGGCGCTAATCCTAAGGAGTATGTGAAGAGGTTCATCGAGAGTCTTGGGGCCCACTGCAATGATAAGAAGTTAAGGCTAAGGGAGTTTACAAAATCCCTGACGAAAAAAGCCCACACGTGGTATTCTCACCTAGCCCTGGTAGTGTAAGCTCTTGGGAAGAGTTGCATGTTTTTTTTGTACAAAAGTCTTTTTGGATGAGGATGAGTTCACACTTACCCAGCTCGTGCGCGAGAAATAAAAGCCGAGAGAGGATGTTGTGGCCTATATTAGGAGGTTTCGTGAACGCTCTCTAGATGTGAGAGAGGAGACGCGAGAAGATAAACTTTTATAAGTTTGTGCAAAGGGCTTGTTGCCCGAGTATATATGTCACCTGATTAATGAAATAAGAGAAGGTACGTTTGCAGGATTTTTAAAAGCGGCAAGGAATATTGCCTTAGTGGTAAAAGCCATAGTACCCTCACCCATTTTGCCAAGCTTGCTGATGAGGCCAAAAGTCACCTCGGGGAGGGGAATACCCTCGAGGATCAACTATGCAGATGAGAGGGGGGGGGGGAGAAAAAAATAATGGCGGTCGAGGAGGTAGAAGGGGCATAGACAACAAGAGAGGGTTTGAAGATGAAGAGGATCCCCCCGAGCTACCTTGCACGGTGGAACAAGCCTTGAATCTTTAAAATGTCATGGTCCGTGATAAAGTATGCATGCCAGTTAATGTACACATTGTGCCACTCACGCATGAAGACAGAGATAAGCCTTATTATTGCGCACTACATAATAGGGTAAATCATCCTACCAAAGTGTGCTTGTCACTCAAGAGGTTGATTGACTGTCATGTAAAGAACGGAGACATTGAGTTGCCGTAAACTAATGTAAACAACAACTTTTTACCACCTCATGTAGCTCACATGGCTAATGCTTTCGATGAGGAGGCCGAATGATTGATGATGGAACGGTGGTTCGAAGGGAGTGACTCCGAAGAATCTTTCGAGGATGACTTCGAAGATTCTCTCAAAGAATGCACCTTCGAGCAGACTCAACTCCACTTGGGTGATGAGGCTAAAGATGTAAAAGACCAAGAATAAGAAGTATACGATCCCATTGAGGGACTCAGCAGAAAGTTATGAGGCTGTTCTCTAGAAGAAGTTAATGCAGTGATAGCATACAATGAGGCTGCATATAGAGATGTGGAAGAAGTTTACAAGTTAGAAGATAACCGGACAAACCCATGGATCGAGTGCACCGCTGTGGCTCGCTCACCAAAGTTTTGCTGGTTTTTTGATCAGGTTATTTTGCCTGAAGATTCTCGGCTGGAAGTCACACGAGCCATTTCGGAGATCACAGAGAAAAATATGGCGTCGCATTTAAAGTGAAAGGGACCTATAGCTAAACTGGTGAGTAGATATCTCTCAGAAGTCACATTCTCAGAGGCTGATAGGTTGATCAGGTATCCGCACAACAGACCCTTATATGTTACTACCTCAGTGAACGATTGTGTCTTCTCACGAGTCTTATTGTATGGAGGGGTAGACATCAATATAATGACCGCTCAATCCTTTTATGCTACCGGGTTATCGAAAATGAGGATAGTGCCCCATTCGTTGGCAATATCAGGTTATGATAATCAATCCTCCACGTCACTGGGTTATGTTAACGTGGGCATCACAATGGGGAACATCACTTCCCACATTAAATTACACACCATGAATTATGAGCCGTCATACAAGCTATTGGTAGGTAGGGTATGGATGCACAACCATAGGTTGGTACCCTCCACCTATCATCAATGTGCTAAAGAGAATATAAAAGGAAAGAAAGTGGTGATCCAAGAAACCCTTTTTCGAAAGAAGAAGCCCATATGGTGGACGCTGATTTCTATACCAATCTGACCAAAGAAGCCACCACGGTGATAAGATATACTAGGGGATAAAAGTCCCTTCCACTCGAGAGAGGGTACAGGCACCTACCCGATCGGTGGTAACTTATGAAGAAGAACGTGATCTGGGAGAAGTGAAGCCTCATAGCCTATCAAGGTAGCTTCACGATTGATTGACCCCACGAATTGACCCCTCGAGCACCAAGTTCAGACACAGAGTGTTCTCTGTAAGCCAATGGTGAAGGAGGTGGATGAGAATCATAGGAATAGAACTTTCTAAAGAGAGGCGGCCGGACAATGCAAACGGGTGGTTTTGCCTAACGCCAGAGTTATCTATAGATTATGAAGGTGTGAGTGGGCAACCGAGAGTATGGACGATAAAGGTGACCTGGTCTATGAATGATTATTAATGGACAACCAAGGGAAATTCTTGGTAACTCATAACTCTGGGGTATAAGAGTTTATGGAAGAAGTGGAGGAATAGCCAAAATGTATGAAGGATAGTCCTAGGCCACATATCCAAAAGCTAGAAAAGGTCGATTTGGCTAGAGAGGGGGAGGATGCAAACCCCATCTTTATCTCAAAGGACTTGGAGGGATATCTTCAAGAGGATCTAATCAAACTGCTGGCAGAATTCAAGGAGGTCTTTGCGTGGAAGTATACCGAGATGCCTGGGGTAGATAAGGGCGTGAGTTGCCATAAACTGAATGTCTGGCCCTCAGCAATCTCGATGAAGCAGGACACTCAAACGTACAAAACGGATTTAGATTTGAAGATTAAAGAAGAGGTCCAGAGGTTGCTCATCGTTGGGTTCATAGTCCCGATTTAACATCCGATATGGATTTCCAGCATCGTACCTGTGGGGAAGAAGGATAAAAGACAAATTAGAATATGTGTGGATTTTAGGGATCTGAATTAGGCTTGCCCAAAGGACGAATTCCCACTGCCTTCCATTGACAGATTGATAGATGCAACAGCAGGTCATGAGATGTATAGCTTCATTGATGGTTACGTGGGGTATAATCAAATAAAAATGGACCCCGTCAATGTAGAGAAGATTTCCTTTCGAATGCCTTTGGGAAAATTCATGTACACAGTCATGCCTTTTGGATTGAAGAACGCGGGGGCTACTTACTAGAGGACGCTGATGGCTATCTTCTATGACCTTTTTCGCAAGACAGTGGAGTTTTATATTGACGATTTGGTGATTAAGTCTAAGAAATAAGGATCCCACCTGGACGATTTGAGATGGGTGCTCACTCGCTGCCAAAAGTACAAGCTAAAGATGAACCCTCTTAAATGCGCCTTCGGGGTAATGAGTGGGAAACTCTTGAGGTTCGTGGTAAATCGCTAGGGGGTACAAATGGACTTAGACAAATGATGAGCCATCTTCGATATGTCGAGACCAAAATCTACGAGGGAGTTAAAAAAATTTCTTAGCAAAATCTCTTACCTGAGGTGGTTTGTCCCGGGGTTGGCTGAGGTAACACACCCCTTGATGAAGCTGTTGAGACAGTGTGTGAAGTTTGCGTGGGAAACAATGCACCAAGAAGCTATAGACAAGCTGAAGGCACTCCTTACTTCTTCTCAGACAATGATTCCCTCGAAGGCAGGTACCCATTTATGCTTATATCTTACGTCAATTGAACGGTCTATTGGGCCGTTGTTATCCCAAGAGAGTGAAGGCATTAAAAAACCTGTTTATTACCTGAGTAGGATTATATATGGGCCTGGGGCCAGATATACTAACATTAAGAGGCACTGTTTAGCCCTTGTGTTTGTAGCACAAAAGCTTAGGCATTACTTCTTATCATTCACGGTTCATATTGTAACTAGGTGTGATCCCATAAAGTTTTTACTTACTAGAACTGTATTGATAGGCAGGGCAGCTAGATGGTTTCTAATCCTTTTGGAGTATGATCTCAAGTGCGTGGTCCCTCGAGCCATTAAAAGTCAGGCATACGCAGATTTGTTGGCCATCTTCCCGTTAGGGACATTTGAGCTGCCTGTCGAAGAGCTCCTGGGTGATGACCTCCACGCCAATTTTGTAGCATCCAGCCTAGACGAATGGAGTATGGAGTTCGGAGTTCGACGGCTCTTCATCTGAGAAAAAAGGAGGAACGGGAGTCATTCTGCGAAGGGGCAATGAAGAAATTTGTCTATCTTTCAAATTGGAGTTTGAATGCTCAAATAATGAAGCTGACTATGAGGCACTGGTCTTGGGGTTACTTGAAGCACTGAGAAGGGGCATCTAAGTCCTGATAATTAAAGGGGATTCTTACTTGGTGGTAAAACAGGTGACAGGGGAATTTGCTCTGAAGAGCATGAGTCTGGCGCCTTACCGCATGATCATCCAACGACTTCTTGGATAGTTCGAGGTGGTAAAGATAAAAAGGCACCCATAATTGATGAACATATATGCGGATGCCTATGCCACCATCGCATAAAAGATTTCCTTCGATGAAGAGTCAATTGTGGTTTGAATAAAAAAGAGAACAAACCCCTCGACGGTGTCTGAGATGCTGCCCTAAGAGGACAAAGATGATTAGAGGGGTGAAATCACAAAGCAGTTGGAGAGAGGGGAATGGCCACTTAACTTGGTCGATTTAGCACAGTACTTTGTTGCCAGGGTAACTTATACTATAAGAATAAATGAGGTTGGCTATCTAGGTACATGGACCTCAAAGAAGCTAAAAGAAGGTTGATTGAAGTGAACGAAGATATCTGTGAGACCATCGAGATCCCTTTATACAGGAGGATACAACGGGCAGGGTACTACTGGCCTTTGATGAGACAGTAAGCCGCCATAGTGTAGAAAAATTGTTTAAAGTGCTGTCTTTTCTATCAAGCAGCAGAATGCAACTTCATTGACTAACCGCAAGACTAGAGACAACCCTACATGGATTTTTTGATAGATGGAGTGATGCCAACAGATAAAGAGGAAGCTACGAAGAGAAAAAGGCGAGCACCGAGGTACTTCATACAAGATGGGCAGTTGTACTGACGAGGCTATCATAATAGGCCTCTAAGTTAGGCTGAAGAGGTGTTGAATCAAATTCACAAACCAGGGCACATCGGAAGAGCCAAGCTTTACGATCAACTAATGACTTTGGGTTATCACTAGCCTTCGATGGAGAAAGACTCGGCTGATTTTGTTCGAAAGTGAAAAGCTTGTCAGCTATATGGGAATATAATTCAGGCTCCTTTAGTGAACCTGCACTCTCTATCTACTCCATTCCCATTCCATAATTGGGCCTTTGACCTGGTAGGAGCTATCAACCCTTTGTCATGAGGAAAAATATGGATATTAGTAGCCACAGAATGTTTCACGAAGTGGGCGAAGGCTATACTGCTCAAGAAATCCATCACGGGGGTAGTAGCTCGATTTATAAAGGAATACATTATCTACCGCTTTAGCATCCCAAAGGTGTTTCTGTCAGATAATGCTACCCCCTTCATAAATAGTGAGGTGCGCCTGCTCATAGAAAATACTCCATCATCTATCACAAATCAACAGTAGCACACTAGAAGTGTAATGGACAAGCAGAGGCCACCAATAAAACTTTAGTGAATATTTTGGCAAAAATGTTAGAAGATTTTCTAGGCATACGGGATGATAAGATCTCAGAAGTTATATGGGCTTATCGAATGACAAAAAGAAAACCAACAGGGTACATACCATTCTACTTAGTATTTGGGGAGAAAGCTGTGTTACCGGTCGAACTTGAGGTACCTTCTTCTCGCTATAACCTACAAAGTGCTATGCTTCCCCACAGTCACCATGTACAACTCGATACCTTATAATATCATAGGGATAATGCTGCAAGGCACTTCAAGATATACAGGAAGCAACTGTCCAGATCTTACGACCAGTTGGTAAGGCCAAGGAGGTTTAAAGAGGGGGACTTGGTTCTAAAAGCATGCACGAGGCACATCAGAGGTTTGTCATTACCCAAGTTCGAAGCAAACTAGGAAGGGCCATACATTGTTCGAGTAGCTCACGATTCGGGTTACTGTAGGATATCTAAGCTAGAAGACAACGTGACTTTCAAATTGAACAATAAGTGGTTGAAGATTTACTACATTTCAATGTATGTTCTACCAATACTCTTGTTCATTACATGGTATTTTGTTATTTTTGTTTAAAAAAGATGGATGTATGCTTTAAAGAAATTTGGCTCGCCTGTTAAATATAGTGGGAAGCAATGTTCATGTGGCATATGCTAGATCAACACTTTACTTTTACAAGTTGACTGTGTATCCATCACCATGCATGATGTAATTAGTATTGATGTCGAAAGTTTAGACAATAATCAATCGAAATAACAGAAAGGAAAGAAAACACCAAAAGTCACCAATGTTTCTTTATTTCATAAAAGAAATAGTTGTGGTTACATGCAAGCAAAATCCAAAATCCCAAAAAAAGGAGAAACAGAAAATGATAGCAACATTGAACAAAGGAATTAAGGGTTGTCCATGATAAAATTAAGATTCACTGAACCAAGCAACCTGTGATGATCTTGGGGAAGAATTTGCTCAAGGTTGATTTGATCTGCAATAAGGTCAGCTAAATCCTTTTGATAACTCCCTGGTCTGATGAATGGCCTCCAATTCCTACTCTTTCTCAATTAACTCGGCCTCCGCATGAGCAACTGCCTCGCGGGCCTCCTGCACCCTTTGTTCAGATACCAACAATTGGGATTCTAGACCTACAAGCTCCTCTGAGATGGCCAGTTATGAACGATGGGAACTTTATTGGCGATGATAGACGAGGGGAAGATGAACCTTCTTGAAACTACGCAGTAGCTCCACTAGCCAAGTGTGACACCCCGTCTAATTAAATACCGGGTAGCTACTCCCTTATAAAATTAATACAGAATATCAAGTTGGTTCAGTCTTAGCATCACTGTCGAAAATAATTAGTTAATTACTAGCCACCTAATATTTAAAAGAGAGATGCCAAATTTTATTAATTAAGTTAACATAATCCAAGTAATTAAGTCAACAACCATAATCGCATAAACAATCTCAAATGAATAATCAATGAAAAGAAATAAACTGAGTCTGGAGTAAACACTCCAATAATAATACCAGAGTAAAATAAAGTCCCGATACAAGAGTCTGAATAAATAGATCAATATCTGAAATAAAATAAAAGTCCGAGAATGCTATCTCTAAATGGAAATGGGCGACATGCCCTAACAGATGAGCAACCCTGAGTAGAATCAAGTACTGAATATGAAGGCGTCTAATACCGAGATCCTGTAACTTCCACATCAGCTAAAGCACGTCAATGTAATGGAACTCCTATGCTTGGCGTCCCTGTGGCTGGGCACCTAAATTTTTTTTTACAAAACAAAATAGATTTGGTAGAAGACGGGTCAAAGCCCGAGATGAAAACAGTTTAGCAAGTGTTTAAATTACAATTAAACAACACATATTATAAACATGTTAGTTGCGCACTCTCACATGAGTTTCTCACCTCTCAAATAATGTGCACGCTTAACGTATTTCCTTAACCCATCCTAGTTATGCCGCTAACTAACTAGTCTGTACCATTCCTTCTTTCGCACTCTATCACAGGGTATCTTCTCGTAATGCCCAAACAAGTTATATTTGTAACCCATATTCACATTCATTCTATTACTTATCTCAAGTGTTAAATTAAATTCTCACGATATTAGCCCATTCAAATATCTTAGTTATTCACATCTACTAAGCAACAGTGAACCAGTCACAAGTATATATATAAATCACTCACAGTACATATATATACAAATATGGAACCCCTAGGCTAAGCTGCGGTGCATGCATACTCTGCTATCAAATCCATGTACATCACGTACGTAAGGATCACATGTTCTGAATCACTCAGGAACCGTCAGAATACAAATCACACATATTGGAGGCGAACACAGTTCATATACCCATGGGTCATGCACTTACCTACGCTCCCATGGTCAGCTGACTTATCAACTCACAAATAAGTTATTCATAGTCCTATGTCCTTAAGGTACCAGTCTAAATCCCCCCCGAAGGCACACAAGAATAAGAGGGTCCTTTTCCAAAAACTAACCTCCCGTGATAGCAAGTATGGTAGGTATGCCATACACATAAGAAATCCATTCACTAGGCATTCACACAACCTTAGTAATCATATTTCAATATAGATATTCACACTCTATCTAGTAAGTCTCGTAGTAAGATTATCCCGAACATCATACGTAATTATATATTTAACTTGAAAACTCTCTCTCGTCTTATCAATTTGAGTACTTAAACCTACCCCAAAAGGTTACCAGGCCTCCTATTAATTTCTAATGTGATCTCAGTAACTTAAAGCCCCTCCATTACTGTTCTTATCCTTAACTGAGCATTTATTCCCATTATAGTTTCAATTTGAACGATTTCTAACTGTACCTCACTCGGTAGTCCCTCGTAAGCAATAGTATTCAAATCCCTAAGGTAATCCATTTTCTTGCGCTTCAACTAAGACCCTAATGACCTTAACTAAGTCCCCCAATATCATATTAATCACCCTAAGAATCATTATCGGCTTTGGGATTTTCCTTAAACCTTAAAGGGAAATAATTACCAAAAATCAGAAGAGGTCAATCGATCGAAGAAAAGGGGTCGATCGATCGATCAATATTCTTGAGTCGAACGATCGATCAAACATGTATTTGCCTAGAATTTTCTTTAACAGTTACGTGTTACCACATTTTACACCTCTAATTCTTCATTTCAATGTCCAAAACTCTCAACCAAAAATACTAATCGTCATACCAACATGTTTACATAATTTCTAACATTATTAGAGTCATTAAATCATCCTCAATCAACAGTTTCTTGGATCAAAAGTCATAATTAACATAGAAAACCCTACTTTTCATATTTCTTCAAGAACACTATATAATTCCTTACAAATTCATAATTCTCTCCACATGGATCATGATTTCTTGACTGCTAAAATCCCAGAAGTTAATCTACATGCAAAACCTACCCAGATTACGATTTCAACTCTTCAAATCAATTCAATTATCATAATTCAAGGTTATTCTTCAATTCTAACCTATCATGGATGATATATGCACTAATTTATTGCAAGTTAAATACTTGCCTGGTAATGAAGATTCTTATCCTTTGAAGTAGATGGTATAGAAATGATCCTCTCTTTCCGATCTATCCGGTGGTGGTGACGGTGGTGCAAAAAGTCCAAAGATGGTGGTTTTCCTTTGGTAACTTCCTCCACTTCATCTCTAATGGCAGTCTATGAATATTGGTTATGGGAACCCTAAGGCTCTAACCTATTGGCTGATAAAGTTTTCTAAATTTCGTGGGCCACTATTCAACAAAAATATAAATGACTAATATACCCCCTCGGGTTGCTGGTTAGGCCTAAAAATGTCCTGGGACCCAGACTAAACCCCCGACTAGTATTTTTTGACTATCTCTATAATTCCGAACACGTTGGCGCACTCAAAATGCTCATATGGATGACATAAAAATAAAATACTTTAAAATCCATTAAATTAGATCCTAATACGACTGACATGCGCGTCTCAACTCAATTACCGAAACTACCGTATTTTCATCTCACGACAATTTTAATAAATTCAATAATCACATATTACCATAATCACTAAGTAATATTCAACATTATTATCATATTTAAATACTAACTCTCGTCTCGCTAGATATTTAAATCCAAATTAATTTTTCCATCCCAAATTAATTTAATTAATTAATCCCTCAATTAAAAGCAATTTCATTCAATTAATCTCATAATTAAAAGCCATAAAATTTTGGGGTATTACACCAAGTCCTAGAAAATCCATCATTTGTCAGCACGTTAACCCTCCCCAGTAATATTTTGATGGTATCAGGACTAAAGGACAAGAGGGGAGTGTTGAGGATTTCCTCCAACACCATCGCGAGCCCAAGAAAACGAAACGCCATCATTCCAGGAAAGGCTGAAGGCAGCGGGTGATAAAGGTCGAAGGAAAATGAACCAGCAGCTACTCGATTAATAGGCGAGGACCCTCAGTTAAAACATAAGGGAAATTGGCCAATGTATGCCTCACAACCACTTCGGGTGTTGCCTCAAGGGGATGCATGATAAAAATGCTATCATTAGTAGAGGGACGCTGGGTATGCGAGGCGGTATCACTCGCTTGAATATGAGGAGAAATAAATACAAGGGCATCACCAATCCCAGGGGCCTCGTCCAAAGAAGCAACTCCAACTAATGTCCTCATTTGAATTAATTCTTGAGCAACGGGTTCAGCTTCGAGCCTACCGACTGGAGGCTGATCGACTTCCACCTGAAATGCAATAAATAAGATTAAGTAAGAAATAAAAATGAAGAAAGCACATACAAAATATCTTGATAACAGGGAGATTATGCCTATAAGACTAGGCCTGCCTGACCCTCGATTATGGGAAATTATGCCTGTAAAACTAGGCCCGCCTGACCCTCTGTTATGGGAGATTATGCCTAAAGACTAGGCTCACCTGACCCTTGGTTATGGGATATTATGCCTATAAGACTAGGCCCGCCTGACCCCCGGTTATGGGAGATTATGCCTATAAGACTAGGCCCACCTGACCCTCAGTTATGGGAGATTTTGATTTTAAAGTCCTATATTACTAGGCTTTCTCGACCCTCGGTTATGGGAGATTTATAAAGTCCAATACTACTTGGAAAAAAGTTAAGAATCTTATTTATAGGAGATAGGTTGAAGAGAAAATTACCTTTGGAAGCCGCTCGCTGGCAAACTCGCGAGTGGCCATTTCTACAACGTCTTCCTCCTCAATAGGATGAGGAGCCACCAAAGAATGTTGACCTTGGGGGGCAATCACATCCCCCCTACTTTAGCAACCCGCTCCTGCCCGTCCTCCCCCTGACCCACCCCAGCAAGATCGACACCCTCATTGTTCAGGATGGAAGGTTCGAACACAGATACAAGCATTTGGTCATTCGATGGAAGGGGAACTGAGGGAGCAGTTTGAACAAGTATGGGAGCCTGCAACATAGAAGTTGAAAGTTAGAATAACAAGTTGAAAGAGCAACAACAACTTAAACAAGTAAGGAAAATAAACTCACCATAGGCAACGAAGAAATAGGCAAAGGGGACTTGGATATATCCTCAGTACCTCTCACATCAGGAACATCCCTCTCAAGGCCAACCTACTCGCATAAAAAATAGGGATCAAGGGAATATCCGCTACTAGACTCAGACGTAGAATCAGATATAACTTCCCATAGGGGAAATGGGAGATTACCTGCAAAGTAGTAGGGGTAACTCTCTCAGAAGGACGATCCTCTCTCACATCATCATGCATATCACCTCGCACATCAACCTGAAAAAGGAGATAAAGGCAGGATAAAATCATAATGAAGTTATTAACATGAAAAGAAAACAAGAAGAGAAACATTTAGAGCAAGAGGGATTGAGGGACTTACTTCTTTCTCTAACACATCCTCCAGAACCTCATAATTTTGGGGAGGCGAGGAGGGTTTAGAAGGAGAAACCATCCTCCTCAACCTATACCTCCGAACCAACGAAGTTTCTTCTTCTTCTTCTTCTTCTTCTTCTTCTTCTTCTTCTTCTTCTTCTTCTTCTTCTTCTTCTTCTTCTTCTTCTTCTTCTTCTTCTTCTTCTTCTTCTTCTTCTTCATCATCATCATCACCACTAACATCTACAACATCATATTCCTCAGGAGGTTCCTCTTCACCGAAATCAGATGACTCCTCCATCACGAGCTTAAGAGAACTGATTGTCTTTATTTTCTTGCCACTACCAGCAGTGCGAGGAGCATATGAGAAACCCCGAGAAGCCATCTGAGCCGACATAAATGCCCTGTCTTCTTCACTAAAATTCTTCCAGGTTTGGAGAAGTTGACCAAACATTCAGCTCACCTCTTGGGTGACTTTGGGATCGAGGGTATGGTCAGTCGGAGGCTTGGGGATGGTTTTGAGTTTCTTCAGAGGCATCTTTCGGGTGTCCCTAACTGTTGCCTCAGATGAGGCACTGCACAGGGATTCATTTCTTTTAGCTGGCCTTGAGGGACCAGGGGCAACCTCGATTGGGAGGGATACTTTATTCTTTTTCATAACTGCCTGGTTCATAGGTGCTACTGGGGCAGTTCAGAGGGAACACTGGTGTTAGCAGTACTAAGAGAAAAAACATATGATGAGGTGGTGCAATTTTTTAAACCTAACTCTGTGGGTGGGAATCTCTCAAGTTTAGGGTATCGGGGTTCCTTCAAGAGGTTGGTCTGAAAATGAATTACCTGATTCTGCCAGAATACGTTCATATACATAGCTGATCTCCCCCCTCGAGCCCCTTTGCTCAGGACCACGACATTGGCTGGGTAATTGGTTCATAGACTAACAACAGTGGAAGTCAGATAATTGGCATGGGCAAAAGAAAAATTGGTGGGTTTTTCTCGAGTGAAATGACTTAATAGAGGGGCTCCTTGGTCATAACCAAACCGCGGGGCTACACGGTGTCGGCTGTACACTAAATAAAAAGATAACCACTCAGTATAAAAGGGAAAATATGAGGGGATTAACAAAAAGGGGACACTATTCTCAGGAAACTTCCTGGCAAGGGATTCATCAATGGGAGCAATGGGACGCTCCTCCTCAGTAAAGAAATCATTGGTAAAAAACTGACTCACCCCAACATAGGGGCGAGGTATGAACCTTTCGACTCGATCAATCAAGGCAATTAAAGGCTTCTTGACACTCTTATTTTTCTAATAACAAATTCGGGGGATCTTCATGGCTATGAACCAGGGTAATTGCTAGTGGGGGCATAATCAGGAAAGTGGGCGTAGAGAAAAGCTGTCAAAAGAACATTATTCGCGTAACGAGAAACATCAAATCGTCCAATGCTTCGAGAAGAGTCTGTCGATACATGATCAAACCTGGTATATAAGGAGCCGAGAACGATGGTAGCAAGGGGTATTTTTACGCCATTGGCCATTCAAACGACCATATTGATCAGTTCCTTTAGAGGTAAGTCATGAGGCTTGCTCGGTAGATAGACCTTCGACAGCATCACCCAAATGTAACCCGCCAACTCGATCTTGCACCCATAGCCTTTCCACGTCGAGGGCTATTCAAACACCTCTTTCCCTTGGGGGCTCTCCCTGGCTGCCTCGCGGGCCCTAATAACGACTTTGTCCTCAATGATATAAAAGTAATGAATTACTTCAGAATAGGTGCACTTGTTGTAAGTGACCATACAGTCCTTGACCACCGCCTCCACTTCCCCTCTTAAGGCATTTTCTTCACTAGAGACAGCCTCCTCGAAGAAGGTATCAAACCCAACTGCCTCCAATCCCAAAATCTCACACACATCCTCCAAGGTAATGGTGAACTCACCCCAAGAGGCCACAAAGGTATGTGACCTATGGCTCTAACGGGAAACCAACAGTTGTAGACCAGTATTATTCTTGGCGAGAGTAAGGTCACCCAGCCAAAGAGTGAAGGATAGGCCTACAAGGGCTAACTGAACGGAATACTTTGAATGGATGTACTCATTCCAAGGGCCCAATCCCTCGCTGGCACCAGAGGAAGCTTCAAACTCTACCTTTGAATAAGGGAAATCACCAAGGGTAACAGTAGCAGTGGGGATATAAGCAAAGTCTTCATCGCCCTCACATTCCTCCATTAATAGATTGGGGTTTTCAGTTGGCACAAAGGTGCCAGGGAATCTCTCCGCCGTTGCCCAGAAGTGGTCGTTGTCACCAAAGTAAGGCGCACGACAATAACATGCCCAACGAGCTTGGAGAGCTTGAGTTGGAGGGGAAGCGCCCTTAACAGAGAGTTTTATTTTCACAGGTGCCATGGAAGCTTAAGGAAAGAAGAATTGGGGGTAATAGGAAAATAATAGAAGGGTTGAATAAGGCAAGGGTTTTTTCCTCTCACTCTCATAAAAGCTCAAATTCAGAAAATGAAACCCAAAGGTGAAGTTTGAATTGAAGGTACACCCCCTTTTATAGGGAAATATGAACCCCAAAAGACGGCAAAAAGTGACGCTTTAAAAAAGTGTAATGATGACTCTATGGAATAGTTTAGCTGGCGTGGATGTCAAGTGCGCGTGGCCGTAGAAAACCAAAGGTCGTAGTGATAACGCTTCAGTGGATGACGCGATAATTAGCGACATCGTTTATATGCACACGCCCTGACGCTTCTACGTGTGATGTGCAAAAGTGCAAACAACAATTACATTTAATGCGACATGCTTGAAGTCTTGTTTGCCTTGCGTAATGGAGAGATTTTGGGGGAAATTTGAATAAATATCATCATTTTCCCCAAGGGATGGGAACGAAGAGTTTCTATAGATATTTTTCATGCAAATAAACAAATATCTCCTCGAATGGGTAAATGTAGGGGGTGTCCCCCCAATTGAGAGGTTAACTTGGTCAAGCAGATCGGTTGTTCGCAAAGAAAGATAAGGAAGGATATTCCACAAACTCATCTCGAATATTATTCACAATAAGTGGCTCAAAGTACCCACTTCGAAGATTCTTCGCAACAAGTGGTTCGAAAGATCCATATCGTAGAACAAAGTCACCTGGATGACAATAGTTTGTAAAAAAGAAATAGAATGCTTTATTGCGTATTTTATATTATGAATGTACATGTCGAGTGAGGCTATTTGGTACTCACGAGGGACCATGCCTGGCAGGGCATGGGAGAGATTTCATGCTCTATCAAGCAACCTCCTCTTGGGAACTTTGTAGGGACATAGTTTGGAGGATTGAGAATAAGGCAACGTTGGAAATTATTACCAACCCTCTTGGCACACTTGGGAAAAACTTCATCGAGAAAAAATGTCACTTGAGCCTACTCATTGCTTACTTATTCGAGTGAACCTCCTCAAGGTACCCGATCTCCCTCAATACTTGCCCCCTCGAGGTCACCTCCTCGAGGTACCTTGGATGCCAGCCCGCTTGACTGATGTGACCAGATACCTAATAATAGTCACTGTTTGAACCACTTTCTGGCATCATAACGTTTGACATTTAGGGACTCAAGATTGTAGCACCCATGTGGCATTAACTTCTGTGTTAATATGCTCCTTAATGCAAGACTGAATATTGAATCTATTTGTCTCTGATTTACCTGTGGCTATTGCCTATATTGCGTACCTAATGGTGTTAATCTCGATCTTGATAAGGGCTTATGCCTCACTTAATACTAACTGTATTTGAAGAACCCACATCTTACATATTATAACTATGTGTATGATATGTGAAACATACCTACTCTAGTGGGATGCTATTGGTGGAGGTTTTGCTCAATGGGCGGTTTCTCCTGGCGAATCTCAGCAGGTGTAGTACCAATCCTCAAGGTTATAGGTCTGTGAATGTCCCTCTTATGTGAGGTTGGAGTCCAAGTGGAGTACCATGGTATGATTATGACCCACTGACTTAAGACTATGGCTGCCACCGGTTACATTTACGATTTGGGTTCGGTGGTGTGATTTCGACCCGGTGGCCTAGGTTTAGGTGTGTAACCCTGGTGCCTGGTAGCATACTAGAGAATTCATATACGAGGTAATACTCTGGGGATTGTGGTTATACATATATAGTGAGCGATGTATATGTATGTATACTTGATGTGATTTGTATATACATATATATATATATATATATATATATATATATATATATTTGTGTGTAAATATATATACGGGTGAATTAAAAGATATTATGAACTCAAATTTATACGCATCCGGAAAAACAGCTCTAGGAGTTTATGTTCAAATATGTATATAAGTGTGATATAAATATACACGGGTGGATGACACTAATGTGTGAACATCGAATTAATAACTAGCGTGAAATGATGTGAAATGAATTGATAAGATTATAATTGAGAATTATAATGAATAAGGAGATGCGAAAGACTAATGTAAATTTCAAGTTAAATAAAAGTATATGCGGGGCATAAGGCAACGTACGCGACTAAGATTAGTAGAAGTACTAGTTAGACTAGGGTGTTTAAAATACATGCGCTAGGTGTGCACTATAGATGAGGAGTGAGGGGTATCTCATGAGAGTGCGACATCGGTTTAAATATGAAATATTGCATGACATATTTATTAATGTATTTTAAACACTTACAAAATATTTTCAAAAGGTTTTGGGCTCTGATCCGTATTGAGGAGAGTGCGCTTGCGTTCACATAAGGAAGTTATTTAATTAAACACAGTTTTTACCACTTAAGTCCTAAACATGCATCTATATGTGATTAAATACGATGACGAAACATGCAAGAACACATATATGAGGAAAAATCCCCCAAGGGGGCAAAACCTTTTATTTTCACAATAATTTTGTAAGAGAACGGATTACAATGAAAATATAGTGACACATAAATACCCTCGGGTGTCGGTTCTGTTGTCGGCGGCTGGAACAATCCCTTTCCAGTAGGGCAGTAGTGACGAAGAGAGTGGCTTCCTCACAAATTACTCCAGATGAGTAAATGATCTTCTTGGAGGTTTAAGGATTCACACACATATATGGGAATGGTTTTGTGAATCAAAAAGGTTTATAAAACCTTTAAAGGTGAAGTCTTATTCTGGGAAGTTTTCGCAGAATTTCGAGATTGCAAAAAGACTTCAAAAACGTGTAGAAGGAGATCAAATATTTATACAAAAATCGAGGCGGTGGCTCGTTTGAACGAGATAGCCATGTCGCTCGAACGAAGGGCATAAGTCGTTCGAACGATATCGCGCGACATGCCTATCTCGCGCGAACGACTTTCAAAGTCGCTTGAGTGAGCTCATCGATCGAGGCCATTCGCTTCTACACTTAGAAAAATTCTGCTTTTGATAAAAAATTAATCCAGACTTCAAAAATAATTTTCAAAAACAATTCCCAAATATTTATGCAAATATTTAAAGCTCCAATAAAACATTTTACTGATAAAGAGTAGTGGAGTAGTGGAAATGAGCTGAGCAACATGATTACATGTAGCATGATGTACGTGAAGAAAGTGGATGCAATGAATTCAGATGCAGGCCGTCGAGGATGATCGTGTTGACGTGCCGAATGTAGCGGTATCAGACATATGAACTGTGATCTAGGAGAAAACAGAAAATTCCTAGATTCTACCCGGACATTTATAAAATTATGTCCTTACACGTATCAAAATATATTCAAAACTTTTAGGTGCTCAGCCACAGGGATGCCTGGCTTAACCATCCTTCTAGTCAGACGATGCTGTATGAGCCGGGATGCCTGCAGGGATTGATTAGATGCTTTTATCATTGAGACCTAGATATGAGCTACTTAAGAGTTATTCCAATCCTATCCCCCAGTTAATTGGTATTTATTTTATTCAAATACTGTCCTTTCAGTTAGTTGGATTATGGTAATGTGATATTTATCGAGAGTTAGTGGTTAATTTATTTATGCCAGTAGGTGTGAGTTTTATATTTGAATGGTTCGTTCTGTGTTTGGGAATTTTTTGTAAGCAAGTTAATAAGTTTAAAATTTAACACCAAGCCTAACAGGGTATTAGTAATTAAAATATTTTCGACAATGACGCTAAGAATAAACCAGATGAAATTCCACTTTTATTTTAGTAAATGAATGATGAGCCATTACTAGAATGGGCGGGGTGTCACAAACATGCCTGAAATTGATCTCGAGATAGCTCATCATGATATTCCCACATTCCCAGAAAGCAAACCCGTCAAGAAGTAAGTGAAGATGCTCCAAATATAATGGTTCCTCAAGGTCAAAGAAGAAGTGGTGAAGCAGTTGAACGTTGGCTTCATTTGCATAGTTGAATACCCTACATGGCTTACAAACCTCGTCCCTATGCCGAAGTCGGGATGTAAAGTCTGTCGACTATCGAGATCTAAATAAATCATCCCCGAATGATGATTATCCTCTTCCCAATATCGATATGATCGTAGACAACACAGCTAGCCACACTTTTAAGTCATTTTTTTTATTTTTTTTCCGATTACAACCGGATTAAAATGCACCCTGCCCACCAGGAGAAGACTGCCTTAATCACCCCATAGGGAACCTTATGTTACACAGTCATGTCGTTAGGACTAAAGAATGCCAATGCTACCTACCAAAGGGCCTCCATAACTCTATTGCACGACCTCATCTATAAAGAAGTCGAGGTCCATGTCAATGACATGATCATCAAGTCCAAGACTTGGGAAGGTCACATTACCAACCTGAGAAAATTCTTTGAGTGATTGAGATAGTACTAGATGAGGCTTAACCCATAGAAGTGTTTCTTTGACATCACTAAAGGGAAACTCCTTGGGTTCATGGTCAACGAGAAAAGGATTGAGGCAGACCCTGCTAAATCAAATGATACCTCATCTGTCCTTCGGTGTTCATGCTTTTGCAGCCAGGTCTCCCCCACCTTCTATACTTGATTGTCACTGATACTGCGTCAGGGGATTTGTTGGACCAATACATCAAGGAATATCATAAGGAGTGAGAAATCTACTACATTAGTAGAAATCTAGATGGGTACATTTTCAACTACACTGCTTTTGAAAAGGCATGTGTCGCCGTGGCTCGGGTCACGCAATAACTACAGCACTACATGCTTTCATTCCCCATCAGACTAGTATCCCGAATGGATCCCATAAAATACCTGCTAGAGAAACCCCCTCCGTCAAGACGAATATCCAGCTGGACAATGCTAGTAGCCGAGTTTGACATTGTGTACGTCACGTAAAAATCTATGAAGGGGAGGGCCTTCTCCAATTATCTCACTGACCACCCCATAAAAGGAAATGAAGTTTGGGTCTTCAAGTTTTTAGATGAAGACATCATGCGTACCTCTCAAGAGGATCTTAGGTGGAAAATGATCTTCGCGGAGACATCAACAAGAATGATATGGTATTGGGATACTCTTAATCGTTCCCTATGACTCTCACACCCACATTTCCATCAATATAGATTTCACTTGCACCAACAATATGATTAAATACGAGGCATGCACCATAGGGCTCAAGATCACCCTCGAGAAAAGAATCAAGTACATAGTCGTCAATGGGGACTCTGTCCTGAATGTCAGACAAATTCTTAGGAAATAAAAGTCAAAGATGAGAAGTTCCTACCCTTTCATGTCCATCTAGAAGAGCTTGGCTCCCTATTCAAATATGTCACCTTCCACTACCTCCCTTGCTCGAAGAATAGCTTAGCCGATGCACTAGAAACCTTGGTCTCCATGGTCGACATGACTGAGGGAATAATAGAGCCCCCTTTCTAGTTTAGAAATAAGCCCCACCCACCCACTGCTACCACATCAAGCTCTTCATAGAAGAAGATCCGGACGTGGCAGGATTATGGTACCATGACACTTAGCACCTTCTCAAATATGGTAGGTATCCCCGAGATGCAAACAAGAAAGATCACGCGACCCTTTGCAAACTGTCCACCCAGTACATCATCTGTGACAAAGTGATTTTCAAGAGAAACTTCGATGGAACCCATTTGCATTGCATAGAAGGAGCGGGAATTAAAGAAATGATGCAGAAAATCCACAGTGGTGAATCCGGGCCCCATATCAACGATCACATGCTTGCCAAGAAAATCATTCCTCATGGATATTACAGGAACACCATGGCTTAAGACTACACTACTTATGTTCGGAGATGACTCAAATGCCAATAATTTGCAAACCTTCAGCACTTGCCCCCCAAGAATTGTACAATATGACCTCTCCCTGGACCTTCTCTACTTGCGGCATAAATCCCAAAGTTTTAAATTAGCACGAATTTATCCTGGTCTGCATTGAATACTTCACAAAATGGATTGAAGCCGAGTCGTATGTAGTACTGAATGCAAATAAAATGGCTAAGTTCATCAGAAAAAAATATCATCTGTTGCTATAGAGTTCTTTTTGAGTTGGTGAGGTCATATAATTAGTTGATGAGTATGGAATTCAAAGGCCCAAGTCTTCTCCCTACTGACCCAAACCAACGGCGCTGTCGAAGCTTCCAATAAGAGCCTCAAAACCATTCTGAGCAAGATGACTAAAAGTTATAGAGATTGGGACGATCGGATCCCATATGCCCTCTGGGGATACTATAGCTCCATAAGAAAACACATTGGGGCTACCCCCATTCTCTAGTATATAACATAAAGGCGATTCTCCCCGTCGAACTCGAAGTTCCTTCTTTGCGAGTTATGCTAAAAAAATAAGGAAGAATGGCATAAAAAGATCTACGATCAACTCATGCTCTTGGATGAAAAGAGATTTAAAGCTTTGTTCGACATACAAGGGTACCATTTCTGGATCGCACGATCATATAATAAGAAAGTTGAGTATCGCGGTGTCCAAGAAGGAGATCTTTCTCTCAAAGAAATTTTTGAACCCATTTAGGATCCAAGAGAAAAGTTCAAACCTAATTGGAGTGGCCCCAACATTGTGAAGAAAATCCCGTGAGGTGGCGCCACTATGCTCAGAAATCTCGACGGAGAAGCATTGATGTGTCTAATCAACCTAGACCGGCTCAAACGTTTTTACCCTTAACTCGAACTCTTATCGTGCTACGACTTTTCTCATCCCCCTTCTATTCTAAAAAAATTCTCTCTGTTTATTTCCCCTACTAAGAACTACATGGGACCCGATCCTCTCAATTCACCCCTTTTAAAAGAAGCTCACCAATTTTCAAAACCCACAGAGGTACGTAGGCGGCTCATAAAACACACATGGGCGCACTCCTTTGTTTCTCACAAAATGTTGTTATTTTCTTCACCCTAGAACGACGTTCTCTCTCATCATTTAAATGAACAAAAGGATTATGCATGCCTTAGTGGTTGGTTTAGACAATTCAAATACGAAATTCATCAAAAGACATAATTTTTTTTGTCAAAATAACTTTTTTTTATTAATTAGGAATATGGTTATTACACGAATTATCAGCGACGAGAGTCAAACCAACCACTCCCTTCCTATCCCTCATACAACCTACCATTAAACTAACTTCAACAAAATTACAAAAACATACAAAACACGTACTCAAAACTAAAATACCTACCCAAACATAAATTCTCCATAAATACAAAACTAACTTCTTAAAACCTTATCCTCAGCTACCAAATGGTCCCACCTCATCATCATTACTTGCCTTTGGAGGCCCCTAGGTATCCCACTCCTGATAACTACTCCGAATGTCTTAATAAGCTTAGATGAAACCACAACACCTTCTTCGAAGGTATAAAACATAAAAAGACATTTTTGCCCAGTCTCTTCCACCAAAATCTTTTCAACCACCCATTTCTATAACCACTTCAAGTATTCCCTTAATACAAACTCAGTCTCTCCAAAAGACTGTGACAGACGAATATACAACATCACTGCCATAGAGGCCCCAATATCATATTCAAGGACTCGGTCAAGTCCTCCACCCAAAAGTAGTTAGTTATGAAAGGAGGAACAATCTTCTCCCATCCTACTTGGCGCAGAAGCCTCCAGGGAAAGTAAAAAGAAGTCTGACATACCAACCGCACATATCGGTATTCCCCTAACTATGAAATGGGCTACAAGTCCCCCACCATGGAGCATACCATTGAATGCCTAGGGCCCCATGCTCCATAAACCATCTAAGCAATTTCTTCATCGATGGGACAAAGCTGAAGAAGAGCCAAGAAAAGGCATTAGGAATTCCCCGTATAGTGTACTTAGGAGGGGCCTCTAGGCATAGTCTCTCAAAAGGCCACACGAATAACATGACATGGCTCCTCTGCAAATATCCAGCTCGACCTTCCTTCCAGGCATCTAAGCCGTTCAAAGTCTCCACTAATACCACCGCCGTAGGACTACATTTATAGGATAATCACAATATTATCATGGCCACCCGACCAATTTAAGTCTGGAAGTCAAATCTAGTGCCACAACATTGGTAAAACCATTATCTGTAAAATCCTTCTAGAAAACCGAATTCATGACTGCCAGGAGGATGCTATTTCCTACATGAATCAACGATCGAGCCGCCGAAGAGGAGATGTGATAACTCTGCCAAAGTCACTCGAGGATAATGGGATAAATCGGCATAACTACCGCTACACTTGGGCTGACACCTAGAATCGCAGAGAACTCTTCATTGGTAGGACACACCTCGTCTAAACCGAACCAAAAGATATGGTCTTCGGCGTACCAGAACTATATGGATGCTTCTAAAAGGTTCCAGTCTATGGGATAATTACTCCACAAAGAAACCTGGAACAAACCAAAGGCTTCGTAGTTAGAGTTATAGAGGTACATTACCTCTAAACCTTCTAAGTAGGTAAAAAGCCTCAGACACTGAAAGAGCCATTTGTAAAATAGAGAAGAAGAAAATTACAAAGAAAAGGAAGTGGAATGTGATGGTGAAAACACTTCCAAAGCTCCACTTTTTAAACTAAAAATTCCAGAAAAAACAAATCATTCAAAATGCCACCGATTTTATTGCTCCCAAAGTACATAGAAAGGGAAATCAAAGCGAAGGGAGTGATTTGGACTTGACCCTTATACTGATAAGCAAGCTAAGGGATATGCCAATCGGCAACCCCAATTTTTGGGGAAATTCCTTATTTCCTCTTTTACACATATCAATTTCCAAAATAAACATTTGCTTTGAAAAAATCAATCTTCAAATTGTTCTTTTTTGAAAAATTCCTTATTTTATTTTTTTGTACGTAATTTCCCAAATAAACATTTTCTTTTTTTGATTCCCTTTTTTCATTTTTATCTCCATCTTTGCAAATAATGAAAAAACCTCAACAATCAAATTAAAGAGCATATAGAGTAAGTCATTAAGCCAATATACACCCAAAAGAGAATGTATTTCTTATATTTAACTTATTTGGAATTATTGCATTTTCTTACATGTATAATAAGAAAAGAAAAAAAAGAAGAAAATAAAAAATATCGGAATGCAGCCCAAATACCTCTAAAATATCTCAAAACCCCCATCTTCAACCACCGCGGCAGGCATATTTTCACAGGCGATGAGCAGTAGACCCCCCACTCCCAGAACCAGAGTTCTCATCAGACGTGGATGATGTCACTAAGTAGGAACTGATTGACTTCCTCACATAGGCTGACATTGATGTAATCCAATTCTTGATATCCCTCATTAGGTGGTTAACACATGGATATTTTACAAGAAAAGGGAATAAAAGCAGAAAAATCAATCTAATTAGTAAAGAAAAAGAGAGTAGAGAATAAAGAAAGAATGAAATGATTATACCTCACTCCGGAGAGCATCCTCAAAAAGGCTTACTAACCCTACCACCGTCGCATGAGGTTAGTGAGGAACCAACACCACGTCCCTATTACTCAACTAAAGATGATAAAAGGGAATGGAAATATGAAGAAGCAAAACCTATCCTGCCCTTACAATCGTGCCTCCTCCAGAGCAATGGGGTGATGTCATCGGTATACTGGTACCTCTCCCTGATCCAGTCATAGGTGGAGGCATATTCTATACATCACATATGCACGGCGACATCAATCAACTGGTCTCAAAGTCCAGACTCTATCATATCCGTAGGGCTCGACTTCCATCGGAGTCGCCCTAGCCTCATCTATTATCTCCCTCACTCGCCTCATATACTCAAGGGGTGCCGATGTTAGGACCTCAACCTCTACCTCCATGTTCTGTCGCATCACTCTCTCCCCAAGGTACAAGATGTAACCAAACTCATGTGCCAGTAACTACCTCATCTGCTCATGAATGCCTGCATCCCCTACGACCCTCGAAGATAGACTCCAAGGCTAGAAGGTCACCTATTTCCCCAGCATAAAGGCAGTTATATCCAGAAGTAAAGGTTCTAAAAACTCAGAATGAGACAAGGATCAAAGTCTTAACCTGGTTGCTCATCTGGGCGTTCAACGCCGCCTTGACATCCTTCAAAGAAAGGTATTGGTTCGAATGCCTATTAACTTCCTTCACCTATACATCCTGTAGAAGTCTCTGAGTTCGTTCTCCTTGAAGGACACCAACCCCAAGTTGTTCACTATCACCTTATAAAACCAATTCTGCAAAAGAAAACACCAAGAGTCAAAAGAAGAAAGCAAATAAAAAGACAACAAGGGGAAATTGAACTTAAAAATTACCTCCAAGAAATATGTGGGTCATGTAAACATCTGTTTAGAGCACTGACTAAAAGCCTCCAAAGAAGCATAAAGGGGTACTAAAGTAAAGCTCCCCCATCATACATAGGGGTGTTTAAGATATTCCTCAAAAGGATTAAAATCATAGATGGACGACGTCGTCGCTCGTTGCCACCAGAAAGCCCCCAATAAAAGAAAAATAAATAAATAGATTGCCTGTCCAACCTACTGTTCATCAGCCTCATCAAGATGCCTATACAACAGAGTCTCCTACAACAAAGATATATGGATATAATCCCTTGACACGATTCTTCCTATATCGTACCTCCATTTTTACAACCCACAGGGTTCAGTCCACCACTATTTGCTAACGATCACAATCCATCCCCATCAACTACTGGACATCCAAGGGAGTAATAATCATCTCTTCAATACCTAGGTGAAATGTGTGGTTGTGTCCCACCATCTCTCGCGCAATGCACATAGCACCACCGTAGAATGAGGCATTTTATCCAATGCACCCACCAAGGTACTAAACTCGGTAGATGCCACTATCTACTGTATCGCTTCAGGAAGATAATCCCAAATATCTTTCATCTTAGTCGTCCCTCGAACTAGATACTTGAAGAGGCCATGTCTACAAAAAATTAAGAAAACCTTTCATTATTCCAAAAATAAGAAGGAAAAGAAAAAGGTGGAAAATAAAAAGACAAACACTAACATAGCCATTAGGGTTCTTCACCTTAGCAGAATAGTGAAGTGTAGGCTCCCGCAATAGCACCCTCTAATTAACCACTACCTTATAGTAATCGTATGTATTCTTATTACCCAAAGACAATGGCACCGTAGCCCTCCATTCCAAATCCTCCCAATCATCAACAGATACCAATTTGTTGTTGTTGTTGTTGTTGTTGTTTCTAGAAGTACCCGCCATTGAAATCTCGTAAAGAAATAGACTCGAAAAAACTTTTAGAGCGAAAGAAAGAGATTCAATCACTTGAAGGCGTGGAAAAATTAAGAAAGTCACCTCCTTTTTATATAATCCTAAGGGATATGCCGATTGGCAATCCCCTGGTCCTGCCTATTGGTAGTGACCTTTACCCTTCCATAAAAAGCCTAGGAGTTCGTTCCCTATGCTAATAGGCACCTCCGTAGATCTGACTATCAGTAGTCCCCTCAAAATTTAGTTACAAAAATGCTCAAAAAAACAAAAAATTGCTCAAAAAATTTACAAAAAATCCCCAAAAATCGCTGTTAACTCAAGAACATTATTTCTCAATGAAAAAACCTTTGGGAGAACCAAACCAATTACAAGCCCTCATTAAATCCTCAGTAAGATCATTGACACTCATTCCCATTGTTAGCATACTCCACAGCAAAATAAAAAATCCAGGGTATGCCTACACAAAAATACTCCATGGTTTCCCTAATGAAGCCATAATTTGAAAAAAGTCCTTGTAAACTACATCTTTAGGTCCACAGAACCGACCTTGATCCTCTGAATCGGTCATCTCACTCTTTAGGTCCACATAATTGATCTCGACCCACAAAATTGATCATCCCACTCTTTAGGTTCACAGAATTGACCTCGACCCACTGAATTGGTCACCTCACTCTTTAGGTTCATAAAATCGACCTTGACCCGCTGAATCAGTCATCTCAATCTTTAGGTCTTCAAAATTCATCTTAACCCACTAAATTGGTCATCCCACTCTTTAAGTCCATAGAATTGACCTCGACCAACATAATTGGTTATATCACTCTTTTGGTTCTCAGAATTGACCTTGATCGGTTGAATTGGTTATCTCACTCTTTAGGTTTGAAAAATTAGCCTTGGCTCGCTGAATTGGCCATCCCACTCTTTAGGTCCATAAAATTGACCTCGACCTGCAGAATTGGTCATCTCACTCTTTTGGTTCTTATTATCAACCTCGACCTACTGAATTGATCATCTCACTCTCTAGGTTCTCAAAACCAACCTCAACTTGATGAATTGGTCATCTTGCTCTTTAGGTATGCAGAATCGACCTTGACCCACTAAATTGACCATTCAACTCTTTAGTTTCTTAGAACAACCTCGACCTTAAAAAATTGGTCATCTCAATCTTTAGGTCAACATAATTGACCTCGACCCTCTGAATTGGTCATTTCACTCTATAGATCTACAGAATCAACCTTGAACCTCTAAATTAGTCATCTCACTCTTTAGGTTCACAGAATTGACCTCTACTCACTAAATTGGTCATTTCAATTATTAGGTCCTTAGAATCGACCTTGACCCACTGAATCAGTCATATCAATCCTAGGTCCGTAAAATCAAACTCTTTTCAAACATCGATGAGGTGTTTATTTTTTGATGACCTTCACTTGTTCCAAGATCGCCTACCGAGGGTCTCTATAAAAATCCTACAACATCCGCAAAAATGCTATATCTCCTTGACACAAAGAAGGAAGGATCAACACTGGTGTCGTTGCAACGGAGCACCTGAGAATAAATAAGAACCACACAAGAAAGACAAATATAAACGGGTCAGGGCCTGATTTGATATAATATACGTGTGAATAAAATGCATAACAGTTATGAATGCTAAATATCATAAATAGGTTAAGTTCGCTCTTCAATATAAAAATCATCCTCACCTCTCATCTAAATGCACATCCTAGCGTCATACTAGATCATTATAAATTAAACTACCTGTCTAATTAAGAGAAATAACTTAATTCCATTTAACATGTTAAATTTGCAAATTCATAAAATATAACTTCATAAGTTCATTTATCCCTAGGAAATTTATGCCATACAGTTGATTTATAAATGCATTACTCATTTATGAAATTCCACATTCGCAGGAATAGTTACAATCAAAATATAACGATTCCAAGACCATCCTTCCGGGAGTCATCCCACTAGATGCGCCCTTAAATGCTACCATCATCCAGGGACTATAACCAAGATCACATGGGCATCCTAAATCGCGTCGCGTGGGAAGCAGCCATATACCTTCCGCAGTGAGTCATAACCATACCCGAAATTACCTCACTTCGATTAAAACAACAACACAATGTAACAACCGGTCCTATGGCCGAGGACTATATTCTCCCGGCATTCAGTGCCAGGGTATTTACCTCATGCGCGTAACTTTCCTTCTGAAAGAATTTAGAGAGGTATGTATATGTATGCCACAATCACAAGATATGCCCAGTGAAACATCCATTTTTAAATTTACAAAACTAAATGTGCTTAACCATGTTTATGCTAATTTAAAAAGTACGCTTCTTATTCACGAAATCATATGTTTTTATCAATATAGGATACAAGGTATAATTATCCTCATGCTAGTCTCCAAGAGTCCAAAACGATACCGCCCAACTCTCCCCTAGTCCTAAGGTATCTTACTAGATGAAAAAGACACTAACTTCCATTAATTAATCCCCGACATAAGCCCGAATACTCCCTTTCTAACTTAGGGTATTAATACCTCTAATGTAAGACTCTAATACTCTATTTTACTTCATAAGAGAAGGTTCCTAAGCCTCAAACCTAAAAGAAAAGGGTTAGAAACTAAGTTGGAAAAATCCTATAAAATAACAGGATTTTCGAATCGATTCGCCCTTGATAGCGAATCGATTCGGCTGAGAAAACCAACTTTATGTCTCATCCCGAATCGATTCGGCCTTAACCCAAATTGATTCGGTTTCCTAGACCTTTAGCCTCCATTTTAGCGAATCGATTCGCCCTGGTCGAGATGCCCAATTGGGGCTATGGGTTATATGAACACTAAATACCCAAAACTCATTTTCTTCCCTCAAATCCCAACATCATCAACTCAATTCATCTCCAAATTATTCATACACCATAATCAACTAATATATCCGACTCCAATCACGTCTATATCAAATACCCAAAGGTTTAAACATCAAAATTCATTTTTAGTTCAAACTCAAGAACACAACTATAAATACAAATTATTCACACTAATCATACATATTTACAAGTTAGAAACTTGCCTCAAGATTGTAGTCTCGGATTCTCTTCTCGTTGGAATGATTTTCGGCTTCAAATGGCAATTCTCCTCTGTCTCCCAAGCTCTCTATCTTTATCTCTCTAACTCTCTTTAGGTTTAGAATGCACAAATGAGAAATAAAATGCTCTTGCAAGACTATAATACCCAAATACATTAAGACTAATATTTAAATGCTACTACACAATTAAAATGACTTGTAACATCATAATTAAGTTATAATGAGTCAAAAGTACCCCCAGAGTCCGAAAACACAATTGGTACTTATTTTGACTATCTCAACCAATTTCGGACTAACTGTACCCTCTAAACTGGTATCCGGGATAACGTTCATTAATTCATGTTCTAACATCATATTAACACATTAATAATAATCCTATTGGTATATAAGTCATAACCGTCGCTTAAAGCACAACGACGCAACAAAACATGATGTTATACTATTTACATTCGCTTAACAGTAAATATGCACAAACAACTCAGTAAATATTATCTCTTAAATCACTTAAAGTAATATTTACTCCAATTTTCTTTATTTTATATAATTACTCACAAGGAAATTTAATTTAAAATAATTACTCATAAATAAGGGGTATTACATACTCCCCCCCTTACAAGGGAATTTTGCCCTCAAAATTTAGGCGTACCTTGTAAAAAGAGGTGTGGGTATTTCTCTCGAATATCGTCCTCTCGTCCCCAAGTAGATTCCTCGGCATTATGGTGTCCCATTGGACTCAGACCAAGGGCACCACCTTCGACCTTAGTATACGCTCTCCATGGTCTAAAATAGCAACCGGTTGTTCCTCATATGAAATATCGGGGTGTAACTCGATATCATCTAATGGAATATGCCAATGAGCTCCCTCGCGTCTTTTATAATTCTTAAAAAATGAAACATGGAACACGTCATGAATTTATTGTAGAGGTTCCGGTAAAGCGAGTTGATATGCTACGTGGCCTACTTTCGCAATAATAGGAAAAAGGGTCTACATAGCACGGTGCAAGTTTGCCTTTATTCCTGAATCGCATTACACCCTTCATCGGGGATACCTTCACTAAAACTAGATCCCCCACTTCCAATTCCACATGCCTTCGATTCGCATCGGCATAGCTCTTCTGGCAATCTTTTACAATTCGTATGCGGTTTCGGATAAGCTCAATATTTGAAGAGGTATCTAGGATCATTTCAGGTCCAAGGAGCTTATTATCTCCTACTTCTAACCAACAAGTAGGTGATATACACGGCCGGCCATATAATGCCATACCTATCATGAATTGGTACGAATTATTATATGCAAATTTGATCAATTAAGGTATTGCTCCCATCCTCCTCTAAAGTCATGTACGCACATTCGAAGCATATCCTCCAACATTTGGTTTACTCTCTCAGTTTTCCCATCAGTTTGCGGGTGGTAGGAGGTACTTAACTTCAATTAGGTCCCCATCGCTTCCTGGAAACTTCGCCAAAAATGAGATACAAAAATCTTGTCTCGGTCTGAGACTATATTGCTAGGCACCCCATAGAGTTTCACAATTTTCGCAATAAAGAGTTGGGCATAACATGCCGTATTAAAATTCGTCCGTATCGGTAAGAAGTGTGTCAATTTGGTCAAACGATCGATAATAACCCAAATATAATCCTGACCAGTTTATGATGTCGGTAATCCTGTGATGAAGTCCATTGAGATACTCTCATATTTTAACATCGGTATTTCTAACGGTTGTAATAATCCCGTTGGTCGCTGGTAGTCCACCTTCACCAATTGACAAGTGGCGCATTAGGATCAAATTCAGAGATATCCCTTTTCATTCTCGCCCACCAATACTGATGGCGTATATCTTGGTACTTTTTATCCCCACTTGGGTGTACCGTAAATCTTGAACCATGAGATTTCGTCATGACGGCACATCTCAAGTCTCCCTCGTCCGGGACTATAAGTCTTTCGTGGAAACGTAACCCACCTTTTGAACTAATAGAGTAGGACTCCTCTCCCTCGGTCAATAATTAATGTACTCGGTCTTGGTAATCCTTATCCATTCCTTGAATTTTTACAACTCGCATCACAATAGAGGCGTAACGGTAACACTGATATGCAAGCTCTAGCCACAACATCATCTTGGCTGAGTTCTTTCCACTTGACTTTCCACACCTTCGTTGGCTCCCCCGTGGGTTTATGACTCAGTGCATCAGCAACTACATTTGCCTTGCCTTTCCTAGATGATAAGGAATTTTGAACTCTTAGTCCTTTATGAACTCTAACCACCGATGTTGTCGCATATTTAGATCTTTCTACGAGAACAAATATTGCAACGATTTGTGGTCCGTAAAAAGACTAAATTTCTCACCTAGGAGGTAATGTCTACATATCTTCAAGGCGAACACTACCGCGGAAGCTCCAAATCATGCACGGGAAAACTCTTTCGATCGGTCTTAAGCTTGCGAGATGCATAAGCAATGGCCCGATGCTCTTGTTGTAACACACCTCCCAATCCTTGTAGAGACGCGTCTATGAAGACTAAATAGTCTACTCCCGATCTGGGTAACGCGAGTACAAGAGCTTAAGTCAACTTGTCCTTCAATTTATGAAAAGATAGCTGACAGGAATTATCCCAAACAAATCGTACCCCCTTACGGGTCAAGTGCGTCAAAGGGCCCACAATTTTGGAGAAACCTTTAATAAAATGGAGATAGTAACTCGCAAAACCCAAAAAACTACGGATCTCAGTTGGTGTCATAGGCTAACCCCATTCCTTCATCGCTGTAACTTTTCTTGGGTCTACGTAAATACCCTCGACGTCACAATGTGCCTTAAAAACTTCACTTCCTGTGACCAAAAGCCACATTTCTCGAACTTGGCATAAAGTTGATGATCCCGTAGTGTCTGCAGGACCAATCGCAAGTGTTCGGCATGATCAACTTCAGTTCGAGAATAGACTAGAATGTCATCAATGAACACTATGACAAACTAGTCTAGGAAGTGCCAAAACACTCGATTTATAAGGTCCATAAACACGACAGGAGCGTTGGTTAGCCCAAAATGCATGAGCAAAAACTTATAGGACCTATACCTGGTCAAGAATGTGATTTTCGACACGTCCTAATCTCGAATTCGTAGTTGATGGTACCCAGTCCTCAAGTCTATTTTAGATAAGTACGATGCTCCCCTTAATTGATCAAACAAATCATCGATTCGAGGTAACGGTATTTATTACTGACGGTTACCTTATTCAATTCATGGTAATTGATGCACAATCGGAGGGAACCATCTCTCTTCCTCATGAATAATACCGGAGCACCCCATGGCGACATGCTATGCCGAATGAACCCTTACCCTAATAGTTGCTGAATCTGATCCCTTAACTCCCTCATTTCTAAAGGAGCCATACGGTATGGAGCTCTCGCAATTGGCCTGGATCCCAACGCTATGTCAATTACGAACTCAATCTCACGACTTGGAGGTAAACCCAAAATCTCCTGAAAGACATCCTCAAAATCTCTAACAACAGGAATCAAATATAGGGAAATAAATATTTCTCGTAGAGTCTCCTCCTCAATGCAATACAAGTGCGTGCTCGAAACTCCCTCCGAAAGAGGCATAGCCACTAAAAATATTTTTTGCCCCGGAATGGTAAAGACTGTACTCCTCCCATAACAATTTTCCATGGATCGGTATTTCAATAACTAGTCCATACCCAAAATAACATCATACCCGACCATGTCCAGGATGAGTAAATCAGCCTCAAAATGAAAATTACCAAGGTCTATTCCTACCCCTTTACAAATAAAGAATATAAGTGAACCATTACCCATGGAAGACTCCACACTGGTAAAAGTACTATCGGCAAACTTAATCAACCCCGTCGAATGAGAAAAATTCCTAGCAATAAATGAGTGCGTTGTGCCCGTATAAAATAACACTCGACCCACATACCCGCGAATAGGAAATTTACCCTCAATGGTTGGCGGTGCTGGAGGAAACAAAGCATCCAAAATATTATACACACGCCCGTACTGAAGTTGCCCCTACTGTAGAGGGACAACTGGAATAGGTGCTGGAGGCTGTGGATATGCCTGCTGATTCCGAGGGCCTCTAGGAAACTTCCCCTCATTCAACTGTGGACAAGTTCTCCTCAGGTGACTCTGTTAACCACACTGAAAACAACGACCGATAAATTTTTTTAGATGTCAGCCCCGATTGTTATTCCAAAATTGCCTCGCATCATGGCCCTGATGGCCTCGAGCACAAGTATTCCCTCTGCCTTCTTGGCCCAACTGCTGCTGCTGAGCACCATGACCGTGCCTAAAACCACCTACGCCAAAGTTAAAACACCAGAAGCGTTGTTTCTTTGACGAGTCCCCTTGTTGTGGGTCTCATTCTTTCTACTTATTTCCTGACTATTTGTAACATCCCGCCCGCCCAGGGAGAGCGAACGGAGCACCACTACGATAAAACTCTCTAAATCCATAAATAATAAGGTATAGAGAATCTAAATAAATCCCACAATATAAAAGAGAATCCACTAATCTCAAATCTCTTCAAATTAAATACAACCAAAAGTCTCTCGAAATAATACAACTATCGAACTCGAAAGAAAATAAATCGCTAATGCTCTATACATCAAAATAAATACAGTCTCCTCATCTTGTATTCTCGAATATTCGTCCCAAAATAAACCTTGCTAAATCATCCCAATAGGTCCAAAGCACCAAAATCCGAGCTAACCTGCCACTAAAAGAAAATATGGTGAAGTACACAATACGACAGGAAAGATGCTCAACAAATAATAGCGGTGAACAAAACGTAACAGTACGAGTACGAATACTCAAATCAAATGCGAATCTTATAAGCATAATATCAATATAATTTCTCAATAACACATTAGCCGGAGTCACTAGGCCTCACCATACCGCGCCATACTTTATCAAGTAGTCAGAACAGGAATCTTGGCCGGTGCCCAACATCAGTGCCATATTAAAATCTCATGACAACATGCCCAACAAAAAAAATAATGTTACCACATGAATCAAAATTAGATTCCAACAATAATTTTTAGATTCCAAATGAATTTAGCAATTCAAAAATTAGTCAATAACCATAAGAAAACAAAGGGAATAACACTCGCGAGATTAAGGAGCATATTGTGTAAAAATCCATACCTCAAAATCATCATATGAATCGACACATAAAAATCAGCCTTTAAATCTGATCGCACCATCACGTTCCTCTTGTAAAAATAAACAAATCTCATTTTAGCCAAAACTCGAGAAAACTCCAAATAAGCCTTATAATATAAGGTTGAAATCTTGAATAAGTTTAGGGCTATGGTTTGTAGATGAAAGGGAGTAATTTTGGAGAGGTTCTGGTTAAAAAGTTCGAGAAAAAGTGATTTGAAAAGCCAAGCCACGAATTAGTTGATCTATAAAGGATTAAGAGTTTGATTAAGAAAAGAGTTCTAATCAGATATAAACACTCAAAAAATCATTATGGATGATCGGACCGTTACAATTGGATGAAATTTGATGGAGAATTATCTTAAGATAAGAGGAAGTTGTCCAAAAAATTTCAGCTCGGTCGATGCATTCAATATTTTTAAATATTTTTTTTTACTAGAGAGTTTTATATTTTGAGGAGTCTTATCTATAATAAAAATTCAATTAAAACTCCATTTTAATTCCGATTCCAATTCCGTTTGAAAATTTATTTTTCAAATATTAAAACCAACACTTTAAATTATAAAATTTATAAAATCCTAAATTTTATTTTTCTACGATTTCCAAAATTAATTTAAAAATTCCCATTTAAAAAATTCGGGTTGTTACATACTTCCCCACTAATAAGGAATTTCGCCCTCGAAATTCAACGAAGCCTAACACTAAAAAATCAGGCCACACCAACAATCTCCAAAAAAAAATCTCGTCTCCCCAAAATAAATTCCTCACATCTAATCTAGATGCCTAACACAAAACGATCATCTAAAATTCTATCTCCAAATATGCGCCACAAAAACGCAACAGACCTAAAACCCAAGACCCGAGGGTGGTCGTATACCAAAGCTTTGATACCATCTATAACACCCCGCCTGCCCGAGGAGAGCGAACGGAGCGCCACTATGATAAAACTATCTAAATTCACAAATAACAAGGTATAGAGCATCTAAGTAAATCCCACAATATAAAAGAGAATCCACTAATCTCAAATCTCATCAAATTAAATACAACCAAAAGTCTCTCGAAATAATACAACTATCTAACTCGAAAGAAAATAAATCGCCAATGCTCTATACATCAAAATAAATACAATCTCCTCATCTTGTATTCTCGAATATTCTTCCCAAAATAATCCTCCCTAAAATCATCCTAAGAGGCCAAAGAACCAAAATCCGCGCTAACCTACCACTAAAAGAAAATATGGGAAAGTACACAATACGACAAGAAAGATGCTCAACAGATATTAGCGGTGAATAAAACATAACAGTACGAGTACGAATATTCAAATCAAATGCGAATCTCATAAGCATAATATCAATATAATTTCTCTATAACACATTAACCGAAGTCACCAGGCCTCACCATACCGCGCCATACTTTATCAAGTAGCTGGAACAGGAATCTTGGCGGGTGCCCAACATCAGTGCCATATTAAAATCTTATGACAACATGCCCAACAAAAAAAATAATGATACCACATGAATAAAAATTAGATTCCAACAATAATTTTCAGATTCCAAATGAATTTAGCAATTCAAATATGAGTCACTAACCACAAGAAAACAAAGGGAATAACACTCGCGAGATTAAGGAGCATATTGTGTAAAACCCCATACCTCAAAATCATCACATGAATCGACACATAAAAATCAGACTTTAAATCTGATCGTACCATCACGTTCCTCTTACAAAAATATCTCATTGTAGCCCAAACTTGAGAAAACACCAAATAAGCCTTCTAATCTAAGGTTGAAATCTTGAATAAGTTTAGGCCTATGGTTTGTAGATGAAAGGGAGTAATTTTGGAGAGGTTTTTTGGTTAAAAAGTTTGAGAAAAGGTGATTTGAAAAGCCAAGCCACGAATTAGTTGATATATAAAGGACTAAGAGTTTGATTAAGAAAAAAGTTCTAATCAGATACAAACACTCGAAAAATCATTATGGATGATCGGACCGTCAGAATTGGATGAAATTGGGCGAAGAGTTAGCTGAAGATAAGAGGAAGCTGTCCAAAAAATTGTAGCTTGATCAGACCTGTCAATATTTTTAGATATTTTTTTTTGCTAGAGATTTTTATGTTTTGAGGACTCTTCTATATAATAAAAATTCAATTAAAACTCCATTTTAATTCCGATTCCAATTTCGTTTGAAAATTTATTTTTCAGATATAAAAACCAAAAGTTTATATTATAAAATTTATAAAATCCAAAATTTCATTTTTCTCCGATTTCAAAATAATTTAAAACTTCCCATTTAAAAAATCCGGGTTGTTACACTGTTGTGGCTATTGTAGAGCTCCACCGGCGCCGTTTCCTCCTTGCTTACTAGATTGACTCGAATCTTCAATCTTCTTACTCCCCTTCAAGTGAAGGCGGCAATCTTGATAATGGCGTAAAGAGACATTCATCACATCGCCAAATGTTTGCAAAGCTGGGTTGCCCAAAAGGTGCTGCCTTATCCTCCAATTCAAACCACTAGTGAATTTTAAAATCCTCCTTTCTTCTGGAATTACTTCATCCGGCACAAAGTTATCTAGACGTGAAAATTCCAATTCATATTCTGCCACCGATCGCTCCCCTTGAACAACATCCTGGAGCTTCCTCCTCATCTCCTTCTCGATTGCTGGAGGAAAATACTTTCGATCAAACCGAACTCAGAATTCCGAGATAGTCATAATATCCCTTTGTTTCGGAGTTGTCACCGACTCCCACCAGTGTAGGGATGCTCCTACGAGTTTAAAAGTGGCGAGAATATGTTTCCTCTCCCCTTTACATTCCACCATTCGAAGATGGCATTGCATATCTTTCTTCCATTGATTTGACACAATCACATCAGCGCCACCCTGAAATTCTGGAGGGTGACCTTTCAGGAAGGATTCTCTAACTTTATCCCATGCGGAGGGACCCATACTGGTTTGAACCACTGGTGCGGCCGGTTATTGGGCTTGGGGAAGCTACTGTGCCATAGCGGTCATTGTAGCGTTGACTGCTTGGGAAACAATATTAGCCACCCCCACCGCATTTATCGTTTCTTGCGGTGGTGGGGGCTCTACGTTCTCTGAAACTCGATTTACCTTTTCCACGCGACCTCATCTAGGCGGCATCTGAGACGATAAGAAACTAAATCAAAATACAATTAAAATAATTTATCCTTACAGAAGATCGCAAGCATGGACAAACAAAACAGTCCTAACAATAGGGCTCTATATCAAAGAACGCTACGGTAGAACATGATAAGTCCGCATAGATCCTAAGGACTCTAGAACCTGATGCTCTGATACCATCTGTGACAACCCGCTTATTAAAATAAGAGGTGCCAGCCCGATACTCCAATAATAATAGGAATCATGAATGGTTCATTCTTAGCATCACTGTCGTGAAAATACTAGTACGAGAAAACCACCAAATATTTTGAGAGAATGGATGTCATATAATTTTTCAAGCTTGATAAAACAATTTCGACAATACAATTTATAAATGAAGGTGGATAGAAATATAAACATGCAATAGTTTAATAACCATTCACCATAACATAACCGAATAAGCTGTCGATTAACAGACTAATACAAGAGGTCACGTAATGTATTACAACAAGTATGACAGTATATACAATTACAAAACATGGGCAACACTCCTGAATATACAGACATATCATAACTAAATTTTACAAAATATGGATGCGTCTAATATAAAAATCCTACAAAATCCGTAAAAATGCTGTAGCTCTGTGATACAAAGAAGGAAGGATTAACACAGGCGTCCTTGTGGCAGAGCACCTGAGCATAAATAAGAACCGCACAAGAAAGACAAATATAAATGGGTCAGGGCCCAGTTTGATATGATATACGTGTGATTAAAATGCATAAGAGTTATGAATGCTAAACATCATAAACAGGTTAAGTTCACTATTCAATATAAAAATCATCCTCACCTCTCATCTAAATGCACATCCTAGCGTTATAGTAAATCATTATAAATCAAACTACCTGTCTAATTATGAGAAATAGCTTAATTCCATATAACATGATAAATTTGCAAATTCATAAAATGTAACTTCATAAATACATTTATCATCGGGAAACTTATGCCATACAGTTGATTTATAAATGCATTACTCATTTATGATATGCCACATTCGCAAGAATAGTTACAATCAAAATATAACGAGTCTAAGACCATCCTTCCGGGAGTCACCCCACTGGATGCGCCCCTAAATGCTACCATCATCGAGGGCCTATAACCAAGACCACCTAGGCATCCTAAATCATGTCGCGTGGGAAGCGGTCATATACCTTCGACAGTGAGTCATAACCATACCTGGAAGTACCTCTCTTCGAATAAAACAACAACACAATGTAACCACCAGTTCTATGGCTGAGGACTATATTCTTCCTGCATTCACTTGCTAGGGGATTTACCTCATGGGCGTAACTTCCCTTATGATAGCATTTAAAGAGGTATGTATATGCATGCCACAATCACAAGATATGCCCATGTGAAACATCCACTTTTAAATTCACAAAACTAAACGTGCTTAACCATGCCTATGCCAATTTAAAAAGTATGTTTCTTATTCACGAAATCATATGTTTTAGCAATATAGGATATAAGGTATAATTATCCTCATGCTAGTCTCCAAGAGTCCAAAACGATACCACCGAACTCTCCCCTAGTCCTAATGTAGCTTACTAGATGAAAAAGACACTATCTTCCATTAATTAATCTCCGACATAAGCCTGAATACTCCCTTTCTAACCTAGGGTATTAATCCCTCTAATGTAAGAGTCTAATACTCTATTTTACTTCATAAGAGAAGGTTCTTAAGCCTCAAACCTAAAAGAAAAGGTTTAAAAACTAAGTTGGAAAAATCCTATAAAATAGCAGGATTTTCTAATCGATTTTCTTAGGGCCAAATCGATTCGCCCCTGATAGCGAATCGATTCGCTCAAAAGTGAATCGATTCGGCTGAGAAAACTAACCTTCTGTCTCAACCCGGTTAATATGATGTTGGAACATGAATTAATGAATATTATCCTGGATACCAATTTAGAGGGCACAGTTAGTCCGAAATTGGTTGAGATAGTCAAAATAAGTACCAATTGTGTTTTCAGGCTCCGGGGGTACTTTTGACTCATTATATCTTAATTATGATGTTACGAGTAATTTTAATTGTGTAGTAGCATTTAAATGTTAGAGCTAATGTATTTGGGTATTTTAGTCTTGCAAGAGTATTTTATTTCTCATTTGTGTATTGTAAACCTAAAGAGAGTTAGAGAGAAAGAGAGAGCTTGGGAGAAAGAGGAGAATTGCCATTTCAAGCCAGAAATCGTTCCAACGAGAAGAGAATCCGAGACTACAATCTTGAGGCAAGTTTCTAACTTACAAATATGTATGATTGAGTGTGAATAATTTGTATTTATAGTTGTGTTCTTGAGTTTGAACTAAAAATGAATTTTTATGATTTTGATGTTTAAACCTTTGGGTATTTTATGTAGACGTGATTGGAGTTGGATATATTAGTTGATTATGGTGTAGGAATGATTTGGAGATGAATTGAGTTGATGATGTTGGGATTTGAGGGAAGAAAATGAGTTTTGGGTATTTAGGGTTCATATAACCCGTAGCCCTAATTGGGCATTTCGACCAGGGCGAATCGATTCGCCCTCCCTAGAGAATCGATTAGCTAAAATGGAGGCTATAAATCTGGGAAATCGAATCAATTCGGGTTAAGGCACCGTAGTCATATCACATATATGAATAATAACTGGGGTACCCAACCCATGTACTAACGACCAAACTTATCCCGACTCCCAACGATGCATTTAGTTTCATACGTGGGACGTCTCGCAAAGAGAAATCCAAACAAGGAACCCCTCGATACACTACTACCTAACATTGTCGATCGTTGAGATCCATTAAGCCCTCAGTTCACAATACGCACCCCCAAATATAGGTCTCTTAACACAAAAGTATACACGTCCACTCTTATACTACAAAAGACGACATAAAATATTGCTCCCTTACTATCACTAGCTCTTGAGGAAAATAAACCCTGAGCTATCCCTCCCCGCTCGAAAATAAACCTAACCACCCTAACTCACTTCAGTAGACATCCTTACTTACCGGGATAAAATATAATAACACAAGACATTCTTATGTGTCTATCATACCACATAATACAACGTACATACACACAGATATATATGCTATGCCCGCTCTCAGGTGACACCTAGTAAAAATCATTCATACCCTGGTGCCACGAACACCAAAACTTACTATCACTATCCATAATAGTTCAAATCCATCGCTATCCAGTCGATACTTGGAAAATCATCTACCCTACTCCCATATTTCTTGAAAGTAGTGAACCCTCGTACAATTCAAACCTCCTCTCTATGCACAACCCCACTCTCTCGTGGTTAACAACAAAGAACTCTGCTACCCCACGAAAATTTATATACGTAATATGGCTGCTATAGCCAGCGCACCCACTAAATTTGACTTACCCGCGAACTCTAGTGAAAAAATATTTTATATTGTGACACCCTCACTGTCACTCAAAACATACCCCATGCCCATGGATAAAAAGATAATTGCCTCCATACTCTAGCTGCGATGGTTGATCCTCGGGTTCCTGACATTAATAATAATTCGATTAGAATATAAGTCATAACCGTCGCTTATAGCACAATGACGCAACAAAACATGATGTTATATTATTTAGATTCGCTTAACAGTAAATATGCACAACTCAGTAAATATTATCTCTTTAAGTAATATTTACTCCAATTTTCTTTATTTTATACAATTACTCACAAGGAAATTTAATATAAAAATAATTACTCATAAATAAGGGGTATTACAAAAATAATCCTCAATTTTGTACCTACACACACACGAGACAAGTAACAAATACCTTTGTGACGTAACGAGTTTGAAATGAGATAAACATAAATCAAACCAATCTCAAGTCTCAATTCTCCCCCATAATTAAAACTTGCTCATAAATCATAATTCGTTCTCCCCATTTTTATTTGATCGAAATGGACAAGGAAAATAATAAAAAAATATGGAGTGTCACGAAAAGCAAAGCAAACAACTATGAATATAAGGACGATCATCAAGTATGTCCTTGAAAGCATTTAACATCTATTTTTTATTTTTTCATTTTTTTTAAACACAAATGCAAAAATAATTTAACAAAAATCACACACCATTAATTTATACTAAGATGACCAAATCATGAATACCAAATGAATGGGTGTGAACAAATTCGATAGGAAAATCAATGCAATCAAACATAACATATGTGCACGATAAATACAGATACTCCTAACGAATGATCTCAAAATTGTCCTTAGGTGTAAAAAATGTGAATTTATATGACATCAACTCAATCTAATCGTCACATCAATGTCTAAAATAATTTCCACTCCAATAACGTCTAAAACTATGTAATGCTTTTTTGAGACTTTTTCAGGACGTGTAAACCCATTGATCACTTTTCCATCCAAACACCCTCATTTATTTTTTTTCTTTTGAGGTGATCTAAAACTATTGGCCCCTTATTTTGGCATATTTATCTATTTATTGCCTTTAAATTTTTTCAGGCTCTTTTCAAATAATGGCTTTCACGACGAGTATATTTTGTACTCTCGCAGCCCTTTTCCGTGTTCACTCATCAGTTTTTCAGATTTGAACAAATTCCTCATGGGCAACGGTTATTACATGCACAACTTTCTTGTCAAGATTTATCGCATTTGGTTCGTTTTAAAGACAGGATTGAGATGGAAACACTTCGACCAACATGTGATAGACAAGTACAATAATCAAACAAATCCATGCAAGTGTGCATTAAACGAGACTAAGAGTCAAACATGTAGGTAGTAATCTCAAATTACATCTTAATGACTCCAAACATTATAAAGCACAAAAATGAAATGACGACGCATATCAAAACACTACCAAATAGTCACATGGATATGGAATGATATTATTGCTCGATCATCCTAAATGTCCATCCATAAACTGTGTAAATAAAATACAAAACTCTTTTTGTCTTTTTCCAAAAAAATTATCAAAATAAAATATTTTTGGTTTTTTCAATTTTTCTCAAAAAATAGAAAATCTTTTTGTATTTTTCCAAAAATTTTCAAAAAAATGAAAATATTTTTATTTTTTGAAAAATATATAAAAAAGTGAAATTATAAATATAAAAATAGTACACACTAAAAATAGGCATATAATATCATTATGAAAAACATCCTATGCTAGCAAACAAGTCTAAACCTCATCCGTTAGGTTCGGTGGAGTTCTCCAAATGTGGTGACATCCTATGAAAAACATCCATCAAGTCATGTGAAGTCTTGACCAAATTTTTTTCTTGCTCCCTAATATGTGCAAACTCTCTCATGCAATCATTTGGAGCATCAAAAGTATCATGTGTGGGTGCATGTGTCGTAGAATTACGTGTACTAGCAAAACATGACACATTACCCAACTTAAAGTAAAATTCCCTAAGGTGACCTCTCTTCTTGCAATGGGTGCAAACGTACACGAGCCTAGGAACAACTATTTTAAAACGTCTATGCCTCACCCTCCTATCCGATACGGGATGCCTAGGTGGGTTGGGTTGAGATCCATAAGGATCAATCACAAACCCGGGAACCGGCTCGGGTGCAATGTGGGTAGTGGACGCACCATTATGACCTATTCCTAGTCTCTCAACATTACCTAAAGAGAGACCGAGGAGCATCTTTTTAACCTTCTTATATGTGTCCTCTATAGTTACATTTACCTCCTGGGCATGTTCAAGACCTTTCTCTATTTGTGACACACAGGCTATAAGTTCACTCTTCTCCCGATTTACAACGATTAACTGCTCACCTAAAGTAACCTTCACCTGATCGACTTGACTCGACGCTGCCTCAAATCCCCTAAAACTCTCAATATCTCTCTCCAAATAAATCACCCTAAGACCTAACTCCTCATTCAATTTCTTAGTCTTTAAGGTCTCTGTGTACAAATCTCTAAACTCAATTTGGACTCACTATCACCCTCACTAGCGCAATCACTCTCATACTCGCTCGAAACACTCAAACTATCCTCAGGGGTCTCACATGCACGAGTATCCTCATCGTTGCAGGACAAATAATTTTGCTCACGTTACTAGCTAAAAAGGCAACACACATCCCATGTGAAGATTCATCCTCGGAATCCTTCACCTCTTCCTCACTATTGCTAAGAGTGGTTGGCATGACAAGCTTTTTTCCCTTTCTCTTTAGCCTAGTGGGACACTCAAACGCCTTATTCCCCTTACCGTCACATTAAAAACATCTCTCTTCCTCCTCTTTCTCTTTCTCACCGATCTCTTTGGCCTCCTCCTTCTTTTTATTTTTCTTAAAAAATAATTTATTGGAAGAATTTTCTTTGGAAAATTTGAGAAACTTTTTAAATTTTTTCACAAGCATGGCCATATCAAAATAAAATTCGCCCTCAGACTCAGACTCACAGACTCCCACTTTCTTTTTCTTCTCTCTCTTAGACACTTCCTCTCCTTTCTTAGACTAGGCTCTAAGTGCTATCCATCTATCCTTAGGCTTGATAGTGTTGGAAAATATGTCAATTTCATGTCTGGAGGTCTCCTACCAGCTCTTCCAATTTTAAATTTGCTCGAATTACCTAAGGAATTCAAGACAGTCACTTTAGTAATAAAACGTTTTTGCAGCGATCAAAAATTTTTTTTAACCACTCGAGCATTAGGTATGTGCTCACCAAGATTGAAACTAGTGTTGACAATATCAGATAAATGTGCCTAAAAATCATCAAAACACTCAAATTTAAGTCTGGTTATTGTTTTAAATTGAGTAGTTAAATTTTGAATTTTATACTCTTTGACCGCATTTGTGCCTTTATGGGTAAGTTGTAAAAGATCCCAAGATTCTTTATACATGGTGCACGTCATGATTCGTCAGAACTCTTCAGGAGTGACGGCACCAGAAATTGCACTTAGTGCCCGAGAGTTAAAAGTAATCCATCTAAACTTATCCTCAGTCCAATATGCCACGGGTTTTAAATTTGTAACATTATTTGCAGTAACAGTGGGAGGAGTCCAGTCTCTTTCACAAACAATCCAAACACGCTCATCGATTTCTTTTAAATGCAATTTCATACGAGCTTTCCAGTAATCATAATTAGACCTTTCAAAAATTGGCAACCGATTATATAAGTTTTCATTCGAAAACATTATGATTTTTCTAAATAAGATTTTTCAAAAAAATCAATATCACAAAATTTTGCGAAAAATAGGATCACTCAATAAATTAGAGAAACCCACTCTGATACCAATTTGAGAATGCTACTTGATATTGATAAAATCGAATTCACAAATTCCAATTATAAACTTATTTAATTAGAGTCAATTTTTGAACCAATTTAATTCAGTCCTAAAACATACATCTGTGTGGAAAAAATCAAACCATTATAAATAATTGCTGACACACAGATTTCAGGAAAAAAAACCAAAAGGAAAAACCTTTTTATTTCACTTAATAATACTCACAAGATTACAAGCAAAATTTTCAATGAATATCCGCATATATCCACAAGAACATATAGTTCTGAATCAATAATGGAATTTCGTAGTAACTCCACAAGTCAACAAGGATCACCCACGAGTACTCCCAAAGACAACACTCGTAGTCAGCCTAACACCTCCCCCAAGCGATACTTAATCAGTAGTAGGAAATATTCCTTATAATAGAAACTCCAACAAAGATCATATCTTGGGTTCCAAAACAATTCACTAAACTATTGGGATTTTTGTGAATTGAAAAATGAAGGTTTGAACCCTAAATTAAAGAAGACAAAAGTGTTATGTTATTTTGTAGTTTTTGCAGAATGAAAAACGTTAGGACTTCTTAAGAAATAATGACTTATTTAACACGCTTTATATAAAAATGATTTGTAAGATCGCTTGAACGAAGTACCAATGTCGCTTTAATGAGGACACATATCTCTCAAACGAGTTTGTGCGACATCCTTATGTCACTCGAACGATATACTGATGTTGTTTGAACAACGTCAACATCAAATATTCTTCGCCTCAACAGTTAAAAAATTCCATTTAATGAAACATAACGCCTCAATTGATTAAAAACAGTTTAATTTTTTTTTCCAAACACTTAGAAAAAATATCCCAATACTTTAAATGAGCCATAAAGGGACTAAAATACAACCTTACCAATATTAATCTTACAAAGGCTTTTATGTTGAAGAACGTTGATATTCGAATCTAACTTGATGCATGATTGGTCTTGAATAAGTCTTTAACGATTGTGGCGGTATATGACATATACTAATGTAAACCAAGACTAATAAAATATGTCCTTACAATGGGGCTTTGAAGGTAACCTCGTAATAAAATCCATTAAGATGCTATACCATTTCCAATTGAGAATGGGTAGTGGCTGATGTGAATCAAATGGCTTTGAGTGGTCTACCTCCACCATCTGACATGTGGTGCACTTGGTTACAAACTCTGCCCCATATCTCTTCATATTGGCTAATGAATACTTTCCATTCATGTTTCGTTACATCTTATACCCACTAGGATGTACTATAAATTGTGAACCATGAGTCTCCTTCATGACGTCCTGTCTCAACTCCTCAACTGAGGAAACCACCAATATATCCTTATATCACAACCCACTATCAAATCTCGAATCAAAAGTCATACTAGTAGTGAGGAGTTCCACCACATTTTCCTTACATACCATATCCTTAGATTTCATCTTAATAACTTGTATTACTATATTGGGAGTCACCATGAGCATCACCATAAAGACTCTGGTCAATTAAGCACTCATTTCCACCAAACCCCAATATGCTAACTATTGGGTTGATAAACTACGTGTGGGTCTTCGTCTCAATGTATACATTACTACATTAGTCTTCACCAAATGGTAATTGATCATAGAGTAACAATATTTTATAAATTCAAACCATCTTCACTGCCTCATATTTAAATACTTCAATTTGAATTGGTATTGCAAACTTTTATGATCACTAAAGAGTCTAAATTTCTCAACCTAAATGTAATGTCTCCATACATGCAGTATAAACATAATAGCTACTAACTCTAAGTCATGTGTAGGAGAGTGAATCTCACATAGTTTCATCTTCTACTAATAATGTTCCACCAATTAGATGGAGAATGAAAACATGTGCATAAATCCTTAACTTGTTTGCATCAACACTATCGGGACATCCACAGACCTATCAACCAGTCACTTCAACCTTAACTGTGCATCTACACTAAAACTTATCACGTCAAGTCTCACATAGAAATACTCTTGGAACGCCTATATCAAATGATCATGTAACGATAGCATGTCTACCCCGATTATTTCCAAACCATCTATGGGTAAACCGATCGAGTTCTCAATATCCAATAATGTAATGGTGCACCCACCAATAAAAAGGTAAACTATGTGGGTATCTGAATGCCATATCTCAACTAGCACAATGATGAAAGCTTTATGTATTGTTATAAACTACAATCTACATAACCTATGGTGTTACGGGCCTCGAACGATTAGTGCGTGCCCGGGGAGGAAGGGAGCTTGCATGTTACAATGGTCACGGGAATGCTTGTCTCTTGTTCCTTCCCCTCGAGGTCGTGTTATTGATTTAAAGTTCGGGTGTTGATGATTTTTCCCCTAGTTGTAGTTTGACACTATGTCCAGGTTTGGTGCACTCCCCTATATTAGGTGCAACTTTCGTGCAGAATAAGGTTTTTCATTGGTTGTTCAAATTCATTAGTTTTTTTATATAAAAACAAATAAAAGCGTTAGGATAATACTAAGACAGGTTTTAAAGTTTGTCATTTGTTCAGAGATTCTTGTTATGCAGGTTTGAGAGCTAGGTTACTAGTGGGGAAGGTGTTAGGCACCCCATTTGTTCTGTATGCCTCCTTAATAATATGTTTGTTATTTCTATTTACATCAATTGATTACGTTTTAGTCATTTGATAATTTATCTAGAGACCTCAGCAAAAAGGTCCCTTAAAATGTAGATAGGTGCTTAGGTCTGGAAATGGTATCAGTGAGACGTATATGAACGTCACTTCAACTAGTGCATGTACAAAAGAATTTCTAGTACATGACTCTATGCTTTGTAGTACATAACGAATTGCTATTATTACTTATGTAAGTGTGAGAGAAAGCTTAACTTGTATAACATGTGGTCATTGGTGTGTATATAACTATTAGAGGGTGCTTGGCTTTTCAGATAGTTTGATATCTCGTTCCTATTAGTGAGTAGGGATAGAAAGGTGAAAGATGAGTGTATACCTATTGTAATTAGTGTTTACATGTTTGCACATTTATATATGTATATTTGTGAGATCATGCCTTGTGATAGTTTGACATCTCATTTGAACTTGATAAATATTAAAGATGGATGCATCTCAGAGAATTAATATGTCGAGAGACATATTGTCAAGGCTCGAGCTCATAATAAGGACTCGATGTTGCACCTATGTATGCAAGGGTACTTGGGATCAAAGCCTACGTAGCTCAGTCATAACACATGTTCAAAAGTGATGTGTGTGCAAGTGTAGGACTTGGCTTGGAAGGGGGATGTACAATGTATAGAATATCAGGATGGGAGTTTAACTTAAGATATATGATAATGAAACATAACCTTATAATAGTCGGGTGATTACTAGTTAGAAGGTGTTCTTCTTGAGACTAGCTTGTAGTAGTGAGAGGAGTTGAGCTAAGAAGTAGGGGAGTTTGGACTGGGGATGGTGACCTCTTTAAGAAATAATACGCTGAGAGATGTATTATGATTCTTGGGCTTCATGAGTTTATCTTGGTATAATCCCAACAAATGGTATTATAAAATATATAAAGTTGTATGACTAGATATGGAGGCATCCTTGGGAAATAATACACCGAATAACATATTATGAGGCTTGGAATTCACGAGTTTAGTTCGGCATAGCATATACATCCTAAGGAGACTTGGAATGAAAGCTAATGTATTTTACTAACGAGGTATATTTACAAGCATTGTCAAGGAGATACCGGGTATACAAGGTACAACAATGCAATAGTTGTGTATCCTAGTCCTTTATATATCATTTTCATTATGTTGGGATGATGTATTTATATATTAAAATAATAAGTTTATCAAATACAAGTGTTTGAAAATTATTGAAGTAAAAACACATATTCAGAGTGCCGTGGAGATCCGGGATTTCTTTGCTCGTAGAAGTGTTGAGTGTAGTCGAATTTTAGACTTTGGCCTACAAAGTTTCTCACTTAACGTAGCTCAGTGTCACTATCCCGAGAAAGTATTTTGAAAAACATGTTTTCATGTTTGTATTTTGAAATAATGGAATTTGATTTTTATTAATTTCTCACATGATTGTAAATTTGTGACACAAGTGGAGTTGCTAGGTTAAAAACTAGGCTTAAATAAATACAAACAATGTAAATTGCATACCCAGTCCTCTAAATGGGGGTCAGGCTAGAGAGATTGAAAAAGTATGCACAATTTATGATGAATATATATGTGGGGTGTTTCCTCAAAATTTGGGTAGAGTTTCTTTACTCTCGCGATGAAAGCCGTACATTCTGGTGCTTTTTTATTGGGGAAGAGCTTCAATTAGAAGTGTTGACTTTTGCAGAATTTATGTAGGGTTAAAATTTATTTATTTCTTGGAGGTAACTTTTTAGAAGTACGAACCTCTTTTTGGGGCAACTTCATGTAAGTACGAGCTTTTCCTCTTGGAAAAATAACTTTTTGGAAGTATAAGCCCTTCGGGACTTCCTTGAAAATGAGCTTCTGTATCTTGGGCGTTTTGGATAAGAAAACTAGAAAACTAAATCAACATTGGGTTTTCGTCTTCGGATTAAAAGTGAGAAGCCTAGATATGGTGGGTGGGAACTTCTATTTATTGGGTTTTAATGGATTGTATGGACAACCGACCAAAGGTTTAGGGCTGTTAATTTTTTATCCGCGTTTAAGAAAAAATTTGGATAGGATTTTTATGTCAGAAGCTTTGTCTAATCGGATGAGGCATTTGGCCGATCGAATATTTCTTTAGAGGCTCTTAGCCGATCTGCTAAAGCCACCATAGGGTCTATTTGTTGTTTCCTTTAATGGACTATGTCTCTTTTTGGTTTTTTTATCATTTATACTTTATACCCAATACTCAGGTTTCTTGTGTTTTTGACATTGAAAATTTTAGTGTTGTTTTAAAAGGTAGGTTTTCTTGGGATTTCTCTCAGGATACATGTCTTGGGTTTATTTGAAATAGGATTAATCATCTTGGGACTTTGATTACAAATTGAGGTGTCTATGAAGGCGGTCAACTAAGAGTGTACGCGAGCTGGTACTTTTTGTTGAAATAAGAGCTCAACATAATAGGTTTGCATATTTTGGAAGTGTTCGACTCTGGGTGATGACTTTAATGTTTGGGGGAGGAAAGTGGGATTTTTAAAAAATCCTAAGGTTTTGTTGATCGGCTGAAGGGGTAAGGGGAAAAGGTTAGCCGATAAGCCAACTATAGATAATGGATAGCCGATCGAATAACTGTTTCATCAGGACAAAGCTTATTTAATGGAAATAGACTTGCCATTTGGGGAAAAATCCACCTTTCCTTTTTTAGATTTTCCATTTTGGGTCCTACCTTTGTCTGCGTATCCTGAAATTTTTCTCCGTTATTTTCACTCATCCATTGCGTGTGAGGTTATGGATTATGGAAATGGTTCCATCTTTGGCCGGCCTGCTATTCCATTCCTACTATCTATGTCAGATATTATTTTTGCAGGCTCCCATGCCTCTACTTCCATGTTAGTTACTCCTTTGATTGAAAAAGAGATTATTGCTTTGTCTTTGGGTATGGTTTCCCCCTCCTAACCTAGGGTAGGTAGTTTTCAGTTGTCGGTGTTTCCTTCAGACTTTACGATGGTCTTTCAAGGCGAGGACCAATTCATGCACATCTTTCGACAGATGCCTCTTTAGGGATATTGGCACTGGCTATGGATTCGATACTTCTTTTGTGTGACGTGAGTATCCCTTAGACTCTTTTGGTGTATTTGTAATGCCCCTCTACCTTAATTACCCCCTTTTATATAGAATTCTAATTTTATGATTTTTTATCAGGATTTGAAGGAGATCCTCATGCGGTGGTTGTCCACACATTTGGCACTATAACAGCTGATATCGGAGGTTTCCTAAGATTTCGTAATAAATTATCTGCAGTTGTATACTGAATTGGCACAGTGACCACAGTGACCAGGTGGATTTTCTCCTCCCATAGATTTGCTCATTTCTAATGTGTTTTTGGGGGGGAAATTACGAGGGCTCCTGATGGGAGCTACGAGGGTGGCCATCGGTGAAGAAGGCCATTTAACTAACAAGTGATGGTGGGAATGGTATTCGTCGTATGTATTTCGGATGGATTTTGATGTAACCCCTGAAAAGAATTTTTTTGACTTTTTGGATATAGGTATATAAATAGTATGTTCCTTTAAGAGGAACACAAGGAATATTTAATAAATTTTCATTCTTATTTCATGAATCGTGTCCATAAATAAAGATATTCCCCCTTGTGAGGGTTGGTTGCATTAAATATTATTTTTTGATTTTCTCTTTATATGCATACTATACATATGGACAGACTTGGGCCTAGTCCCACTTTTCATGTAAATTGATGACAAATAGTAATAAAGATGATAATAATAATAGTAACATGATAAGGATAAAAATAAATGTTCCCTATCTTTTTGGAGACTTCTTTCATGAGGAGAGATAAATTCACATGTCTTATAGACGAGCCACATTTTTTGAATGGACATGGGAGTAGGAGAGGGAGGTTCCCTTTTTTATGAACCGTGATAAGGTAAGGGCCTTATTGGGTAGCTTCAAAGATATGTGCTTCGTCCTTTTGATAAGTTGACAGGGTGTCTTTTAGATAGAAGCCCTTTGTGAGTTTGTTTGTCCTGGCATATGTCCCGATTTAAGGGTATTTTAAGGGAGATGTGCATTTCTCTTTTGGAAAGAAGTATATAGGGTAGCATGTTCTCCCTTTCAGGCTTATTTTTATTTTTTGTAATATTAGTCTTTGTGTGTAGGTTGATAAATATGACTCTACGAAGTCTTTAAAATGATTTATAACATTGTTTTATTTTACTTTATTTTTAGTCTACTTGGAATGCACTAGTCATTTTTAGATCAAGGGTGATCATAGATAAGGTTTTCCCATAAAATAGGGTTTTTTGGTATTTATTTGGACTGGTCCTAAAGTTATATCCCGTGTTTCCTATGTATCTCCGATTCAAGGATAGCTGGGTGTTTAATTGAATGTTTTCAATAAAAATATATTGAAGAATCAGATCCTTGTAGTTCCCTCTAAAAACGGATAAAAATTTGGGGGCTTAAATTGTTTTAGCTGACTTCAAGCGAAATATTGGGCTTTCATAATCTTCCATTACTTTATGAACGATTGCTCAATCCTTGTCATTTTCACCCAAAGAAGGGTCAAGGAAAGAATTTATTCGATTAGTAGAGATTGAAAGGTTAGGAAAATGTGACTCCATTAAGATAAACTATGGTATTCGCACTGCCAGAGTTTATTTTGGTGACTAGATAGGGTCCTCCCTAATTGGGTAAAAATTTACTCTGGGAGTTGAAAATGGTTTGAGATTCTCATTCTGGACTATGTCTTCATCTTGTATGTTTCACTTATTGACTCATTTACTGAATGCCCAAGTGATATGTTGTTAGTTATGGTTAGAGGCCTTCAGACTCCTTTTGTCAAGGAGAGTTTGTTCATAATAGAGGGCTTGGACCCAACTAATTTTAACCACTTGACTCTCGATCATGATCCTTAGTTAGGGCACCTAAAGTTCATTGGGCAGGAATGTTTTCATGACATAAACTAGTGAGTAGATGGTGGGCTCGATGGACGTTTACTCTGTAGTACGGTATCCCTAAGGGGAGTATGGGAGTTTGTCTGACGAATTGTTATAGGTTTAAGCCATCTTATTAATAATTCTTTTGACATTCTTATGAGCATCTTCGACCTCTCCATTGGTCTGAGTTTGGTAAGGGGATGACTAGTGACGAGTGATGCCATACTCATGCAGTAGGTTTGAGACCTCGTTTTTGAAGTGAGACCCATAATATGACATTATTTCATGAGGTATTTCGAAGCACATAAGATTTGTCCACGACCCATTTAGTGAAATGGTCGATGGTGAACAAGATGAACTCATGCCCTTTAGGGGCCTTGGTAGTTACCTTCCCTTTGATGTTGATTAACCAGGTAAAGAACAGCTAGGGAGAGGTCATGTTGTATAGCTCTCGAGGAGGTATATGGTGTCGTGGTGCATAAATTTAGCAATTGAGGCACCTCTTAATGTAATCTGTATAATATTTTAGCATGGTGGTACAGTAGTATGATTGTTGGAGTATTTTATTGTATAGGGAGTTCACACTCATGTGCATCACACATTCATCGCTATGGATATTCTCCATAATTTCAAAGGTTTCATCCCCTGTGATGTATCATAAGTGTATTTCGTTGAACCCTCTCTTATAGAGATGGTCCCCGTAGATGATGAATTGGGTTTCTAGTCATCTCAGGGTAAGTTGATCGTGGTAAGAGGCATCCATCGAGTAGAGATTTTTGTCAAGAAAGTTCCATATGTCACAGTACCATATTGTGGGTCCCTTAACTTTTTTTTTGATAGCCTCAAACTCAAAGCAATACACCAGGGTGTTCCAAATGGTTATGATGAACATGATTTCTATAATTCCCTCTGGCATGTCTATCATAGAGGTTATAGTGGAAAGAGCCCTTGAAAGGAAACCAAAACTCACGATGTTCAAATCGTGAGGTCAAATTTTCTAAGTATGCATGGTATGGATGTAGCTTGTTGTCTCAAACTTTCCACTTACCTAGTACTTAACTGATAACTAGGCTAGAATCTCTATAAGCTTTCAGGTCAGTTATACCCATTTCTAGGGAAATTTCAAGACATGATATGCAAGTCTCATAGGTCCATATTATTGGTGCACTCATATGCGATCTCGATAGCGGTGGGGAGTCGTTGTGACTTCGGGGATATGAGGAGCATTCCAATTCCAAATCCTATTTTGTTGGAGGATCAATCGAAGTATAGTTACCAAGTTTATCTATGATTTAGATCGAAGAGATACTTATCTCTAAATTTATTTTCTTCCTCATCTGAGAGGGGTTGTCCTGCGAGGAGGTGGGATACATCTTGGACTTTTGTAGATTTTTGCATGATAAACATAATCTTAAATTATGATAACATGAGAAACCACTTGTACATTCTGCCGGAGAGATTGGTTATATCGAATAGATATTTTAGGGGATCCATTATCGGGACGAGCCTTATGCTGAATGGAATCATATAATGTCAGAGTTTACGAGTGATACATACGAGGGACACACAAGACTATTCCAAGGCTATGTATTTGAGCTCATATGGTCCTAGTTTTTTTCGAACATAGTATATGACACATTCGTATGGATAACTTTAGAAGTATTGTGCCAGTACGGCTCTGGAAGCCATGTCGATTATGGTCATGTAGATTAGGAGAGGTTATCCTGACTGAGGAGGAACTAGAACAGGTGGTTGGGTGAGGTACTCTTGTATCTTCTCGAATTATTCTTTGTATTGAGCGTTTCACTCTTTTAGGGAGTCCTTTTTGGGTATTTGGAAGATGGGTTTGCAAATAGTGGCGAGCTAGTCGATGAACTGTCTTATGAACTGTACCTGACCTAGAAACCCTTGTACTTCCTTTTTCTATTTTGGATGGGTGCATTTTTCGTATGGATTTGACTTTAGACGGGTCTACCTCGATTCCATATTTGTTGATGATGAATCTAAGAACTTTCCCTTTAGTGATTCCGAAGAAACTCTTCCGAATCTAGCCTCATTTTGAAGAGGCATAACCTTTTGAATAGATTCTGGAGTGCTAGAACGTGTCCTTATCATTGTTTGGACATTATAACCACATCTTCTCTGTAGATTTCCTCATGCCTATGTATAAGGTCGTGTAGGAGTGACTTATAATCCATTGCTAGATTCATTATCATCGCATGTAACACACACAGGGAGTTACGAGAAAACTTCATTTATTACTCCATAAAAAGGAACAATTACAACATTGATAATAAAAGAAAAGTCTGCTTTATTAAGGGATACATTAGGAGAGGGGATAAGAGGGGAATATTTAACTAACAATACAGGATCAAAGGGCCTCGGTATGATGAGCATTATGATGGACCCAATAGAAGTCCAATTCTTTATTATAGAGGTCCCTATGATGTTGGAGATGAGGTGATCCGAGTTCCGTTGAGGTAACTTTTGAGTCACCTTTAGGCTTTTTGTAACCTTCATACTGACTATATGTTATGGAAGTCGATGTTTCTTAGGTTAGGACTTTCTTCCCTTAAGGTAAGCTTTAGGGTCTTTAGCTGGGTCTGCAATAGATTTAGTGCAAGGAGACGCCTCAAACAAGGCTTTCAACAAGCACTGATGATTTTCCTCATTCCACTGCTAATCCCATGGGGGTTTAATAGGGGTGTCCCGAGACTTGGACAAAGGTGGTGTTTTCGATGGAGGAATGGTGGATTTCGGTACATGGAGGTAAAGGTTGAGTTCAGGGATGCTGGCCAATCACCTTTTCTCTGCAATTTGATCTTGATTGGCCGAGGCGATGTACAAATAGTGGAAGCATTTTGTCAGGGAAAAACCACTGGATCTTAGCATAGGTACTAGGATAGTCTCATCAATAATTAATACGCGAAGACCCCATGTAACTGGTTTGTGGTATCGCTGTCCTCTGCGGTGACCCATTTAGTTCACCTTGGTTGACCGTGTGGATTTTCTTATAATCCCTCCTCATAGAGGATTTCCATTCATGGATGCAGGGATCTCTTTGTTTCATCCAACCACATCTCGGGGAGACCTTAATGGGGAAAGTCTTCTCCCTGGACATGGAAGTTTCCATTTCACCCTTGATGGGGGGGTTTTGAGGTTTTTTTATTATGGATTTGTGATCGGAGGTGTACTAAAGATTGGTATTTTCCTTATGTTCTGTAGTGGTGATCTCTTTGAGGATTCCTACTTATATCTTTTGAGACTGAACCCGGGCATGTATTTTATCTTTTGGATTATTTGCGTGGCTACATTGTGAATGATCATATCCTCTTATATCATTTGGGTGAGTGGAACTACTCAGAATCCGCTGAGGTAGATGTGGCTGTTATCATGGTATGTGTATAGAAGGGGGGTAGTATTTGTACCGAAAATAGTGGCCTAACCATCATCTCCCTAGATGGTGATGTCTTCTGTGTTGAATGGGAACTTGATAATTATATAAATCAATGAGGGTAATGCCCCATGGGATATATCTAGACTCTTTTGAGTAGGAGGCCAAAGTTGGCAGGGAAGTCGATTACTTAATTTAACATCGCATTTGACAGGACCTATAATGAGGGTGATAATGATGTCCCTTAGGACTTCTCAGCGAGTTTTATCATAGGCCCTCATGGTCGTAAAGGATAGTGTAAATTTTAAGGCGGTGTATTCCAGATTGGTAGCAGTACGAAGAGGGTGTACATTGATGGTGGAATAATTATCCACAAGTACCAAGGGTATTATCATTTTACAGGTCTCAGTAGTGATGTGTAATGTGAACTAGTGATTGCGACCTTGCATGGGGAGGCCCTCATCAGAGAAGATGACGTGTTAATGATGGAGCCGATAGTGGCTAGCATTTTAGTCGGGGGTAGATTTCTAGGCACAAAAGCGTGGGAAAGTAGGCGAACAAGAGAAACTCGTTGCTCACGGGATGTAGCTAGAAACTCCCAGATGGCGATGTTAGATGAGGTTCTCCAGAGTTACTCCTGGATTATTTTATTTTCCTAGAAAATAGGTATGATGGTTATTTCAGGGGAATATCTCTCCTTTTCATCTAGGTTTAGCAGGGAGGAATGTCAACTTGACCTAGTGTGGAAGTCGACCTACATGTCTGGGGAATGGGTACGGGTTTTGTCCTATTATCCCATTCATTTGTCTCTAAGTGTAATAGGAGATCAATCAAGGATGTGAGGTCAATGGTAGGCGATGTTGGATTTGCGTTCGTAACTTCTATCCGGTCTAGAATAGGTGGTTGGGTCCTTAGTTCTTGAGAAACTCATTCTGGATCTTTGAGGGTGGTCAGGACATTGAGTTATCTATCCAATAAATAGTTATGTCTGAGTTGGGAGTGGCAGTCAGAATATCTGCTACCATGGATAGGAATTGGTCGTCTATCTAGTCAAGTGCCTTGAGTAAAGGTTTGGTGGACATGGAGGATTCCTGTAACAACCCACTATAAACATGCATTTAGTCCCTTGAATAGATGGAAATTCCAAATAAACCTTAGGATATTACAAAATTACCAAAATTACCCTTCGAGAAAATTTAAGATAACCTGAACTTTCCTGTATCAATTGAACCCTAACTTTCACTCAAAGTTTAATAAAATGTTTGATTATTACCAAATTACCAAAATGCCCCTTAGAGAAAATTTAAGATAACTTACACTTTCATATATCTATTGAACCCCAACTTTCACTAAAAGTTTAATAAAATGACTTATATTTATATGAATATCAAGAACCAATCCATTAGGTTTGAATAAATTGGACATAAATCCCTAAACATTCATAAAATAACATAAAACCCCTAAAACTTATTCGAAAACTATCCAAGGACCAAAACCCAAACCCAAAATTATTTACCCATTCCCTTGGTGAACTTGCACCAGCTGGACAACCAACATGGCTTGTACCATGTGGGTTAACCATGATACCCATTTTACATCCAATGAAACCTTAGCGAAAACTTGTGCAATTCAGCTTCATCTCCACCTTCAAACCTACCAATAAACTCCTATCCACAAACCCTATAAATACCCCTTTTTTACCTCAATAGAAAATATGCTAGCCGAGAGATATTCTAAAGTAAAAATTTGAGAGTTTGAGATTTTCTATTATTTTATGCATGAATGTTTGTTTCTTCAATTTGGTTATGTTTCTGCATATATATAGAGTAGAATTATGAGTTTTCATGTGAATGTTAATGTATGTATGAACTGAAATGGCTCAAAAATAAGAAAAATCCATCAAAGCTTAAGCTTTGATGGTGGATTCTGCTTCCTTGGCTTTGAACTACTTTCAAAGTGAGGTAAGTTTAGATTAGGTTTTCAGTAACATAGGTGGAAAGTTTAATTGGACCAAATCCTGGTTTTATTAGCCCAAATTGAAGCTTGAAGTTTTCGGGCTTGAAATTTTTTATAAAACTAATACGAGAGTTTTACTTCACCAAAATTCCTCAAACTAGGCTTATTCTTCCACATTTTTGATATAGAACAAAACCCTTATTTTTCCAAAATAGGAATCATAGCTTTTAATTACTTATATTTGGTTAAAATTTCACCATTTTTACAAAAACTAAGAGCTCGATTTAGTCCCCCAAAATTCTTTAAACCAATATAGTTGGATTCCTTTTAAAAAATTAAGCAACTTTCATTCAGGAATCAACCCAAGAAGATTTCTAAAACGTTTCGAATTTGAGATCAAAGTTTTAATAACCTAAAGTCAAACTGTCAAAGTTTCAAGACGAGTGGGTTACATGTGCACGAAGGGTAGTCAAACCAGGCGCGTGATTAGTTTGGCTTGGCACGTGAGTGCGCGTCCCCAATCAGAAAATTCTAATTTTTTTTCCAAAAAGTTATTTTTTAATTATGAACAAAATGATATATTTCATCACCCTGTTTGGATCTCTAGAAAGCATTTTCTTGAGAAAACAATTTTAAGTTTAAAAATATTAAGCTTTAGTTTACACATAAACCCTGGCCATTTTTAAAAATCCTAGAATGACCCCAATTTTTTTTTAACAATTTCTTGAGATAAAATAAAACTAATTTGTCTTTTATCATTAAGTTCATATACAACTAGAAATGTAAGAAATATTGACTATAAAAACTTTATAAAATTATAATCATAACCCTCCTAGTTAATTCTACACTGCAATTAAATTCAGTTTGGTATCTTGGTACATCACATAAGCATTATATTAGGCCTTTATGACCTACTTACACTCTCCATGATTTTAGACTTGCAAGTCAACCCTATGAATTAAACGTACACACCCGAAATTCGTAGAAAATTTCAAAGTAGGTGATTTTAATATCAATATTAAAACTGAGCTTATGTTTTTGACAATTACTGATTGTTATATCACTTTGTGATAATATTGAACTCATATTTCAAATACGAACTCTGTTGTGTACTTCATGTTTATTCCGTATATTAATTCTCTCAATATTTCAGTTATCCCTAAAATTGATAAAACGTTACAAGTAATGACTTTAGTAAAAGCCATTGAACTCTTTTTTTTACCCTTCATTGTGTTATAGCCTTGCAACCTACTATAATTGAATATAAACTCGCAATTTATGACCACTATTAGTGAAACCCGTAGTAGCATGCCTTACGATTTAGGGATTAGACCCCTGCATACCACGGTATGTCTGATTGGCCTGTAAGACTCCGATGTTGAGTGCCTAGTTTTGATTTGCTACATACGTATGAGTGACACTGTAGCTAAGTGTTCCAAACCTTTATTATGTTTAGTATTCCCCAATATTTTGGGATTGCCTGTCCAAGTATATATTATGCTTTGGACGATATTGTAATGGTATGTCTATGAAGTTGAAGCCCCTATAACTGATAATGTATGGGTTATCTTGTTATAGTCTAACCCTTAAATTGTAAAAACTTCACTATATTATTCATTTGCATATCATTTAACGTCTGTATACCGCAGGAAGTTCTATGATATTTCAGTTGCCTCCAGATTTTATGACATGAATATTAAATCCAATTACTCTCTAACAATACATTTTCTCCTGTACCTTGTATATAAATAAAAATTATCTACTTGAAATGTCTTCTTACATATTTTCCTTCCATATGGATGACGAACCCGAAGAAGATGAAATACCTCCCACACATCTGGACTTTTATTCTATTTTACCTTGAAAAATCTTTTCAGTTATGCATGCATGGGTGGTAGCAGACTACAATGGTAGTCCCCATTGAAATATCGACACCGCGACTTATCACCTCTTATAATTCTCGAATGTTTTCCATCAGTTTTACCTTGTATGTGGCATGTACAAATAAATTATATATTTCCTTTTATTTTATACTTAGTTATGTAATAAGATGCTAGGCATTTTCCTAATAAAAATCTTTTAAATTTCCTTTGCCTTTAATTTATTTGTCATATTCATTTTACTCTTTACTCACCATTATAAATATAGAATTCGAGGATGAGACAACATGGTATTAGAGCAACACCGCGTTTTATTCCTACGTGGGACAAAATACAAGAACCTTTCGCCTACAATTTATACGATTATTCATATGAATATTTCCGTTATCATATTGGTTACTCATACTATCTTGCAGTAATGAATTTATGGGACGATATCTACCTTAACATTTGTGATTCGACTCAGGAAAGGTTTGAGAGAACAATTAAAGAAGTAGGCTACGTAAAGGTTTGCCAACACATAAGGAGCATTGATCGTGATTGGGCAATTGCTACTCCTGAAATCAAACAGAGTCTGCTAATTTGTCACCTTATCGGAAAAGCTTAAGAAACCCGACTGACCAAGAGATTCTCCAAATATCCTTACACTTTTCAACAAGCAATCCATCTTGTATGGGATGTTTTACCACTCAATGAAGTTGCAAGTACTCCCCCTGATTCGTAAAAAGACTATGGTTCTATTTCTCCCACTATTACTATCCCTCTGAAGATGACCCAGATCCCGAGATTGATCGAATGGTTCCCCAAATGGATAAAAAACTATCATGGGCATATGGATGTAAATAAATAAAATCTATAGTTGTGCATTGCGAGTATATGAAACTCATATTCCCGAATGACTGCAGTAGTTAAAACTAACAGTTTGTCTGTATTAATCTACGTTCTTTCATTATAAAATAGGTTTAACATCTAGGTAATTTTTTTATTATATTTTTGCCTATAAAATACTATGTAACCCAACACGATATAATAAAACGAGTATGTTTCTATATCTCTATTTGTAATTTATATTTTGATACATTATTTGTATGGGATGGTTAATACTCGAGCAACTACCATTAGAACTCAGAAGGAATGATTTATTCTACAAATGCCTAATCCAACTACCACTAATGAAGGGATTTTACATTGTCTACAAAAATTAACTTTACTCACCCAACAAAAACATAATATGCCTCCAACCCTCGTTAATAATGATTTATCAGAAGAAACTCGAAGAATGAATTCCCTTAAGGAAATTTTGAGACCCCCCCCCCCCCAACATTCTTTAGGAAGCCCGATGAGATTGAAACAGAAAGATGGATACATCAGATACTTAAGATAGTTAATGGGGTTGACAGTAACCTTGAACTTAGGTTAATATTGGCTTCATACCTATTAGAAAGAGAAGAAGACTTCTAGTGGTAGTCTATTATACATTCTTAAAAATTCAATAAACTAAGCTAGGAGCCGTTCGAAGAAATCTTCTTTAACAAGTACTTTTCTGAATCTGTAAGAGATCAAATGACCATAGATTTCCTAAGCCTACAGTAGCAACAGATGATAGTTCACTGAATTATCCTAATGTGCTCAATAATACGTGGACACTAAACCTAAAAAGTTCAAGCATTTTCAGCGAGGTTTACTATAGAACATCAAATCCTCAGATGATTGAAATAACCTCCCTTGTAGAGAAACACCCTGTCCTTACCAACACGACCCAAAACTCTACTCCTTATCAAAATTCCTATGTTATTAGGAACAATCCAAATTAAAATATCATCCTAATAACAAGCACAAGGATGGACTCGTGTTCAGTTAGATTCATCACAATCACAGTAGACCTCTGATGCGTTGTCATGAATAGAACCAAGCAGGACATCTTAGACCCCAATGCCTTATTCTACACATGCCTCCTCAATCTACTTGCCCCGGATTTATTAAATCTCTTATTAAGAATACAACCAATAACTCAAACCAGTTACTGTAAAAAACTCCTCGTGAAAGAAAGTAAGAACCCTTCAATAAGAACCAAGGTCAGAATTCCTCCTTTCTCCCAGGGAAAAATCCAAATTACTAGGGTGTAGTCGAAGGTAATATTCCTTTTATAAAAAAATTTCACATATATTATTTGATTATGGATCAAACCATTCTTTCATTAGTCATTCATGTATGACTCTTCTACAATTATCCTCTAGTCCATTAGCTCATCCTTTAAATATAGGAATGCTAACGAGAAATATGTCCATTACCGGTAGGATTTGTAAATGTCACCCGTTAGATTTTGGAACTTGGAAATTGACCATTGATCTTATAATCCTTAATTTAACAGAATTTATTTAATAATAAGAATGGACGTATTATCCTCGAACTTTGCTTACATTGACTGTCATGCAAAGATTGTGACATTCAAAACACCCCATTAAACTTCATTTCATTTCCAAGGTTGAAATCCCCACCAACCTCTACTTTTTTGAATGGGTGAAAAGGAAACCTCATCCCTATCCAAAATATTAATTATTTATAAAGATGTATTTCCCGAAGATTTACTCGGATTACCACTACCTCTAGAAATTGAATTCTTTATTAATTTGTTGCCAAATACCTCTCCTATTTTGATACCCATTTATTTTTGGCTTCTCTAGAATTAAAAGAACTTCAAACCCAATTGGACGACCTACATAGGAAAGGATTGATATGCCCCAGTACATAACCTTGGGGAACTCCAGTTTTATTTGTACGGAAGAAAGATGGATCTTTTTTATTGTGTATTGATTACCATAAATTGAACCGTGACCAGTAAGAATAAATATCTATTGCCAAGAATAGATGATTTTTTTTGGCCAATTGCAAGGGTCAAAGATATTTTCAAATTTTGATTTAAGATCTGAAAACCACTAACTTCGTGTTAAGGAAGAAAATATACCCAAAATTTCCTTTTGAACAAATACGACCATTTTGAATTCTTAAGTATGTCCTTTGGATTAACGAATGCCCCTGCCACTTTCATGGACCTAATGCATAAAATATTTTTCCATTTTCTATATCAATTCGTGATCGTCTTTATAGATGACATATTAATTTATTCTAAGACAAAGATAGAACACAAAGAGCACCAATGCATATTGTTGGAAAACCTTCATAAATATCACCTTTCTGCAAAACATAGTAAATGTGATTATCTCATAAAGGAAGTAAAGTTCCTTGGAAATGTAGTCACTGAAATTAGTATGGAAGTAGACCCAGTTAAAGCCACCGCAGTACTCGAATGGCCTCAACCTACCACTATCATAGAACTACATAGCTTTTGGGATTTTCTGGATATCATCGACGATTTGTGGATGGTTTTTTCTCAAATTTCCCTACCCTAAACGAAGTTAACTCGAAAGGATGTTTGATTTGTATGGACTTTTGAATGCGAACAAGCCTTTTGTACCTTGAAAGAAAAATTAACCACTAACCTTGTACTAACCATACCTTCCAGTAACTTCAGCTATGATATTGCCACTAATGCTTCATTATAAGGACTCGATTGTGTATTGATGCAACATGGGAAGGTGATTGAGTATGGATCATGAAAATTGAAATTTCATGAGCGTAATTATCCAGTATATGACTTGGAATTAGCCGCAATAGTCTTTGCTTTGAAAATTTGGAGATGTTATCTATATAGAGAAGAATTTTAGGGATTTTCTGATCATAAGAGCTCAATAAAGACGATGGATATAATTTTTTGAGGACTATAAGTTTAACTTACTTTACCATCCCAAAAAAGGTAATGTAGTCGTTGATGCCTTAAGCCATAAAAACCAGGGAATTCTCCATAGTATGTTTATGTTCTTAAAAAACATTGGATATTATAATATACAACAAGAGTCCTCTAAAACCCAAGTTGTTTTACATAACATTATCTCTCGTACCATTCCATACAAAAGAATCTGTAGAAGGGTGTTATAAACAGAAAAAAAAGCAAAATAAAATAAATATGTTTTTTTATTAAATAACATCCGAGAGGTACCCGCGAGGTCACCCAGAAGTCCAAAAGCCACCGCAAGTGTCAGCACCGCGACGAGTCCCTACGCCACCGCAAGGGTCAGCGCTACCTTAGGCGTCAACGCCACTTCGGGCGTCAGCGCCACTTCAAGCGTCGGCGCCACTTCGAGCGTCGGCGCCTCGCAACAAGGGTCGGCACCGCCTCACATGTCAGCGCCGGTTCAAGCATCAGCGCTACCTCAGGCGTCAACGCCACTTCGAGCGTCGACGCCACTTCGAGCGTCGGCGCCACAATAAGGGTCGGTGCCACTTCGAGCGTCGGCGCCGCAACAAGGGTCGGCGCCGCCTCACCTGTCAGCGCAGATTCAAGCCTCAGCGCCACCTCAGGCGTCATCGCCACTTCGAGCGTCGGCGCCACTTCGAGCATCGGTGCCACAACAAGGGTCGGCGCCGCCTCACCTGTCAGCGCGGATTCAAGCCTCAGCGCTACCTCAGGCGTCAGCGCCACTTCGAGTGTCGGAGCCACTTCGAGTGTCGGCGCCACAACAAGGGTCGGCGCCGCCTCACCTGTCAGCGCGGATTCAAGCCCCAGCGCTACCTCAGGCGTCAGCGCCACTTCGAGCGTCGGCGCCGCAACAAGGGTCGGCGCCGCCTAACCTGTCAACGCCGGTTCAAGCATCAGCGCTACCTCAAGCGTCAGCGCCACTTCGAGCGTCGGCGCCATTTCGAGCATCGGTGCCGGGACAAGGGTCGGCGCCGCCTCACGCGTCAGTGCCACTTCAAGCGTCGGCGCCACTTCGAGCGTCGACGCCGGGACAAGGGTCGGTGCCGCCTCACATGTCAGCATCGATTCAAGCATCAGCGCTACCTCGGGCGTCAGCACCACTCCAAGCGTCAACGCCACTTCGAGCGTCGGCGCCGCCTCAAAGCATCAGCGCCACTCCAAGCAACGGCGCCAGGACAAGGGTCGGCGCCGCTTCAAGCGTCAGCGCCACTGCAAGGGTCACTACAGAAATGTTATTCGAGAAGTGCTGCAACAGGAGTTTTCATCATGAAACAGCAGGTTCTAAATGAACAACAGCACTAACCCTTTACTTTCTTGCACAGGTTGCCTAGTCGAGCAAGCAAGGCTCGAACAGGCGCGTCGGGACCTCCTGGGAGTTTTGGCTTGGCGGCTGAGGGACAAGGTATGTTGAGTGAGCTCAACCACTTAGCACTATAGGATTGAGAGAATACTAGTAGGAAGACCCAGAAGCCACTCGAGGCTACGCACAAGAAATAAACTCTTTACAAGAAAAATGACTTTTCCAGAAGAGGGGGTCCTCGAGGTCTCTCTCAATAAAAATAACACTTTTTAGAGGGAGTGAGGCCTTAAGGTCCCCTCTCTCAAAGATTTGCAAAATTGCACCACAAGTTACCGTTTCAAAAGATAACTACCAAATCTGCTATTTTGTCTCCATTAGGGGACATATGTGCTTTTTGAGTTTTGGTCGGCGCCAGGTGGCGCCTGCAGAGGGGACAGGCAGGCTGCCTGCAGGTAGGGACAAATGGTACACTTCAGACATTGTTCCCCACCAACTCTCTCAATTTTGGCGCCCAAAATCGCCAGCTCACCCCTTACGCCCATGTATAAATAGACCTCTGGGCAAGGTCAAAGGATAGACAAGAAAAATGGCACTGTTACTCTGCTAAAATATCACCAGACCTACCTAGTATTCTCTCCCTGCTCATTCTCTTAGTGTTGAGTGCCTTGTTCCTTCACTCCCCACTGACAGCCATCACTCTCAGGTGTTTCCCCTGAGAAAATTACTATTTTTGCTGTGAAAGTTCATCTTCTTGCAGGGAGTGAGTTGAAGCTTGAGTTCCATTGTTACCAGAAGGAGAAGTTTTCTTCAGAAGTTGCACCAGGAGACCTTGAAGACTTGCAGACAGTGTCCATTGGAGTGGGTCACGCCTCACCCTTTCCAGTTATTCATAGACCCCAGTCTCACTACCCTCTTACATTTGGCGACTATACTGGGGAGGTATTCTCATTTCCATGGACAAAGAAGGTTTCAATGTCTCCAAGCAGTTGGTTTTTTAGGACATTCCATCTGGTAATGGAGCTCACAGTGACCAGACTACTCAGGAAGAAGTGGTGGTGATCGGAGCCAAGGCGCCAGCGCCTCAGGGAGGTCAGACCAGTTCGCCGGCAGCGGCTCCAATGGTAGGTATGAACCTTATGGCAATGTTTTTTAACTTTTTAAAGCAAAACAACGTGGATCTATCAAACTTGGGTCAAGGTTGTGTGACACCTGCTGCTGCCCCTTTCGGAGGGGTAGCCACTCCTATTATGATTCCGGCAGAGGCGGTTCCGTCTCGGAAGGCGGCGCCGGAGCAGGTCCTGGCGCCAACAGGTTCTCCAGTTCCTAAAACCACATGTTTGGAGGAATCACCCTCCAAGGCTGTTACTATGGAAGAAGTGAGGAAGCTCCTCTCCTCCTCTCAAAGAGAGGTTTCCTACCTATACGAGGAGTTACAAGACCCCTATCCACAGGAAGTAAGTGAGAAGCCATACCCTGAGGGGTATATTCCACCAAAATTTATCAAGTTTGGCGGTAGGGGAGAGAACCCTCGAGAACACGTGAAGAGGTTCATCGAGTACCTGGGAGTACACGCTGGCGACAAGAACCTGAGATTGAGAGAGTTCTCTAAAACTCTCACTGGGAAAGCTTATACATGGTATTCCCACTTGGCGCCTAACAGCGTCCCTAGTTGGGAAGAGATGCACAGGCAGTTTCTCCAGAAGTTTTTTGTAGCGGAGGATGAATTTACACTGAGGCACCTGGCGCAAGAGGTCCAGAAGCCAGGAGAGGAATTGATGCACTACATCAAGCGATTTCGCGAAAGGGCTTTAGATGTTCATGAGGACGTGGCGGAGTCCAGGTTGCTACAAATATGTGTGGAAGGACTCTTGGAAGAGTACAAGCTGTATTTGATCAATGAAACTAGAGATGGAACTTTCAGAGAATTCACCAGGGCTGCCAGCAACATCGCTATGATAATCAAACCGAGAACCCCGGGTTGGAGGACACAAGTTCCACCGACTCCTGGGAGGTTTCAAGTTACGAGGAGGCAAGCGGTTAACTATGTGGACGGGAGTAACAAAGGGAAGAAGGAGGTCCCGGGGCCAGGACTGACAGTCCCGGTAACAAGAGAAAGTTTGGGGAGGATGTCCCGCCGCCACTACCGTGCAACGTAGCGGAGGCCATGGATTGTTACCGCACCCTGGTGCGAGAAGGCGTAGCAGGACCCCCCAACCTAAAAGGAGAGACCCCCACTGCAGCTGACAAGGCCAATCCGAAGTACTGCGAATTGCACCAACGAGTGCAGCACTCTACCAAGGATTGTTACTACTTGAGAAGGATCATTGGTGAGCAGATGGCCAGCGGTACCTTGCAGATACCCCCCGTGGACGTTAACGAGAACCCCCTCCCTACGCATCATTTTGGAACGGCCAACATGGTAGTTGCCTACGACGAAGAAGCTACGAGAAGTCTTGCGAAGCGGGAGGATGGCGAGCAATTATGCGAGGAATTAGAGAATCTGTCCCTAAGCAGACTTCAGCTAGAAAGAAAGAAGGAGGAGTGGTTCTTCACTCCGGAGCACGAAAGTGGGGGTGGGGAAGCTGAGGAAGTCGCTCTCTCAGAAGGCGAGGTAGACGTCATCCTCGCTCTAGACGAGGGAGGGACCTCTGAAGCAAAGTATGTTTGCAGTGCCCAGACGTATGAGGTAAACTTGGATTCTGAGTGTGAGGCCATAGCGAGGAGCCCCAACTTCAAGTGGTTTTTCGATCAGATAGGGGTGAAGTACGACACGAGGGTGTCCATCACGAGGAAAGTCTTGGAGGCGGTGCAGCAGCAGGGAGACCCTTCGCTAAATTGGTAAGGGCCAATCGGAAGGATGATTAAGAAGTATACCTCTGAAGTGGTGTTTTCAGAAGCGGATAGGGCAGTGCCCTACTTCCACAACTGCCCGTTGTACGCCACAGCCATAATTAATGGAGTCTCATTTCCTAGAGCATTGATGGATGGAGGAGAATCCATTAACATCATGCCCATCAACACATTATATGAAACGGGAATTGACCAAGAGAAGTTGGTTCCGGTACTGCTAGTAATTTCCGGATTCGACAATGCCGGAATGCAGTCAATCGGATACGTGAATGTGGGAATTAAGTTGGGAAATTTCACCTCCCACATCAAATTTCACGTTATTAATGCTGACACCAGCTACCAATTACTCATTGGAAGGGTGTGGATGCACACTCATGGCGTAGTGCCTTCCACCTACCATCAGTGCGCGAAGGCAAATATTAGAGGCACAGAGATAGTGATCAAGGCCACGCAGAGACCCTTCGCCGTTGAGGAGGCCCACCTGGTAGATGCTGCCTTTTACACTGAGTTGGACGAGGAAAGAAAGGTCTCTACAAGAAAGCTAGCAGGAAGCAAGATAGCTGAGGGAGGGGTCCCGCAGAAAAAATCCGTTCATGATCGTCTAGGGGAAAGGATAATTCCCCACATAGAAAAAGGAAAGAGGAAGGTAGAGGAGGTGGCTAGGCCTCCTCGAACTTGCAAGAAAGTGGTTTTGCCCAATGGAAAAGTCATCTACCGTTTATAACGGTCTGCGCGGGCGATGTTCTGGGATGAGAGCATCGACCCGGCGCCCGAGTGTTTTATTGTTGATGAATCCCATATTGTTGAGCATGTGGAAGAACCAGAAGAGGCGCCGGAGTGCATGCAAGACGGACCCAGAGAGCAGCTGCAGGAGTTAGAGGAAATCAAGTTGGGGTCAGAAGAGGGCGAGAGTAGACCCATCCTAATTTCCAAGTGCCTGGAACCGAAGCAGAAGGAAGAGCTCATTGAGCTACTTAAGGAGTTCACTGATGTATTTGCTTGGAAGTACACGGAGATGCCAGGAATAGACGCAGAAGTGAGCTCTCATAGATTGAACATCCTTCCCAACGCCCTTCCGGTAAGGCAAGCCACACGCACATATAAAGCAGACCTTGATTTAAAAATAAAGGCTGAGGTGGAGAAGTTGTTAGCGGCAGGGTTCATCAAGCCTATTCAGCACCCCATATGGCTGTCCAGCATAGTGCCAGTGGCAAAGAAAGACAAGACCCAAATCAGAATCTGTGTGGACTTTCGCGACTTGAACAGGGCGTGTCCTAAGGATGAATTCCCACTACCCAGCATAGACAGCTTAGTGGATTCCACCGCGGGACATGAGATGTATAGCTTCATGGACGGGTATGTTGGATATAACCAGATTAAGATGGACCCCGCCGACGCAGAGAAGACTGCCTTCCGCACGCCATTAGGGAACTTTCACTATACAGTCATGCCCTTCGGACTGAAGAACGCTGGGGCCACATACCAGCGGACCATGATGGCAATTTTTCACGACTTATTTCATGATATACTAGAATTCTATGTGGATGATTTGGTGGTGAAGTCCAGGAAAGAAAACAAGCACATTCAGGATCTCAGGAGAGTATTCGAGAGGTGTCGGCGGTATAAGATGAGAATGAACCCCTCAAAGTGTGCCTTTGGGGTTACTGCAGGGAAATTCTTAGGTTTTGTGGTAAATAGACAAGGGGTGCAAGTGGATGCATAGAAGATGAAAGCCATTGTGATGATGCCACCGCCCAAGAGTCAGAGACAACTTAAGAGCTTCCTGGGAAAGGTATCTTACCTGCGGAGGTTTATACCTGCGTTAGCAGAAGTAACTCATTCGTTCACGCCTCTATTAAAAGACAAATCCAAGTGGGTTTGGGGAGAGAGGCAAGAGAGTGCGTTCAAAAAGATTAAAGAAACCCTAGCCTCTCCGTCCACGATGATTCCCCCCGAAGCCGGAGCGCCACTGCTGCTCTACCTCACTTCTACAGAGAGGTCGATAGGGGCCCTCTTGGCGCAAGAGAAGGAAGGAATGGAAAGGCCGGTTTACTACCTATCAAGAGTAATATCCGGGACAGAATCGAGATACACCAGCGTTGAGAGGCACTGCCTGGCGCTGGTATTTGTAGCCCAGAAGTTGAGACACTACCTTTTAGCCTTCACCATTCACATAATCACCAAGTGTGATCCCATCAAGTACCTCCTCGCGCGGACTATACTCGTGGGACGAGCAGCAAGGTGGTTTTTGATCTTGTCAGAATATAATCTAAAGTGTGTAGTGCCTAAAGCCATTAAGAGCCAGGCGGTAGCAGATCTGTTGGCCCACTTCCCGAGTGGGGTTTTCGAACCACCTAGTGAAGAGCTACCCGGAGAAAGTTTCCAAGCATGCATGACGGAGGAGGTGAAGAAGTGGTTTATGGAATTTGATGGTTCTAGTGCACAAGGAACAGGTGGGGCTGGCGTCATACTGTCAGATGGGAAGGAGAAGATTACCCTCTCTTTCAAGTTAGATTTTAAATGCTCAAATAATGAAGCTGAGTACGAAGCCCTCATTCTAGGGATGTTGGAAGTGCTCAGAAGAGGGATCAGGGTACTGTGTATACGAGGAGACTCCAATCTGGTAGTAAGGCAGGTCAATGGAGAGTTTTCCCTTAAACATGCCAACTTAGCGCCGTACAGACACATCATCCAACGACTGCTGAGACAATTCTTGGAAGTAACTGTGGAGAGGCAGGCGCGAACGATGAACAGGCTCCCTGACGAGCTCACCACCATAGCACAAAAGTTGGACATGGAGGAGTCAGAAGCAACCATCACCGTTAGGCGGAGAACAGTGCCTACTACCGTAAAGTCCCTATTCCCAAGTGACGAGCCGGAAGACTGGAGGCGTCTGGTGGAGAAGCAACTGGAAACCAGAGAAGGGGCAATGAAAATTTTGGATTTAGCCAACTATCATGTGCTGCAGGGAACTCTCTATTTCAAGAGTCCCGGAGGGTTTCTGGCACGGTGCGTAGGGGAGCAAGAAGCCAAAGAGAGGTTAATAGAAATGCACCAGAGGCACTGTGGAGATACAGATATCCCCCTTTACAGAAGACTGCAGCGAAGCGGGTATTTTTGGCCCTCCATGAGCGTAGAAGCGGCCCACTTGCAATAAAGTTGTTTAAAGTGCCAAGATAATTTTGATCAGCCGACGGAAGCTAACTTCGTGGAAGCCTTCGAAGATTGGAGACAGCCGTACCTAGCGTATCTGAAGAATGGGGAGCTGCCCGTCGAGAGAGCGGATGAAATCTACCTTAGAAAAAGGGTAGCACATTTCTACTTGGTCAAAGGAGAGCTGTATAGGAAAGGGTATAATGAGAAGGCGTTAAGGTGCGTAGCCAAGGAGGAAGTGGAAAGGGTGCTGAAAGAAGCTCATGAGCCCTCCCACATGGGAGGCGCCAAGCTGTATGATCAGCTGATGACGTTGGGATACTACTGGCCGACCATGGAGGCTGACTCCATTGGATACGTGAAAAAGTGTAGAGCATGCCAGGTGCACGGAAACATGGTGCACGCTCCCTCCGTCAGCCTACAAAGCTTGGCAACCCCTATCCCTTCCACACATGGGCGTTCGACCTGGTGGGTAAGATCGCCCCAGCATCTCATGGCAAGACCTTTATCATTGTGGCTACAGAATTGTATACCAAATGGGCGGAGGCTATTCCTTTAAGGAGGGTCACTGCCCAAGTGGTAACCCAGTTTATAAAAGAGTATATCATATGTAGGTTTGGTATACCCAAAGTGATCCTAACGGATAATGGGAAGCAATTTGTATGCAAAGAGATGGCCCTCCTCACGGACAAGTATAAGATTGTGCATAGTAGCTCAACCATATCCTACCCCAAGGGCAATGGCCAAGCGGAAGCTACTAATAAGACCCTGATAAATATTCTGAAAAAGATGCTAGAAGACATGCCGGGAGCATGGGATGAGAAGCTGCCTATGGTGTTATGGGCCTATCGTACTTCGAAAAGAAAGCCAACAGGTTTCACTCCCTTCTCTCTAGTGTATGGGACCGAAGCTGTCCTACCAGTGGAACTGGCGGTACCTTCGGCCAGAATTTCTCTTAGCAATGGGCTCATTCCAGACCCTAGGCATGTGCAGCTGGAGGCACTAGATGAGCACAGGGACAAGGCGAGAGAGAATTTCAAAGTCTACACTCAGCAACTGTCCAGGGCCTATGAAAATTTGGTTAAGCCTAGGGAATTCCAGGTGGGAGATCTAGTCCTACGAGCATCAACCCACCATCTCCGTAGCATGTCGGTGTCCAAATTCAAACCTAACTGGGAAGGCCCTTTTGTTGTCAGAGGAGTGGGTAAGTCGGGCTACTGCCAGATATCAGAACCTGAGAGTGATTGCCTCCAGTCCATCAACTGCAAGTGGCTGAAGAGGTACTATGCTTAGTAGCAACTAACAAGTTTTGTTTGTATTTTGCATGTCGGCAACGGATGTCAAGGATTGCTCCTACACCAGAAAAGTTTTTTTGTTTTTTTTTGAAGCAATACTACACTGTAAACAATAGACAAAAGTAAAAGAAATGAAATAGCAACGTTTTTGGTCATTTTGACATTTATTTTGCTTACTCATTTATACATACATATACGCTCCCTATTAAGTTAGAAGAGAGTAAAAAAAAGAGGTCGGGAACTTTTCTCACTACACTTGGGAGATAAGTCCATCCTAAGAGAAAGTATACTGAGCAAAGTCCCCCAGACATAAATTAATATAGTTTTATGATAAAATCAGGCTTCCGGAAAGGGGTGGGGGTCACCCTCCTCCCCAACCCAGCCTCTACGACTATAAGAAGTAATATGTAGGAATACCCCCACAGACAGGAGGGGCAACCCAAGAAAGTCACATGCCAACACCTCACAGTTACAAGAGGTGCATTTTCAAAAAAAAAATGTGTACAAAATGATAATACATAACTTTTCATATCAATGCAAATACCCCGCAGTATATGGGGTAGCCACCAGTAGACTAAAGGCTCACAGAAATTAGAGCAAGTCATGTAAAACAAACGCCCACAGCATAAAGGGAGAACAAAAGAAAAAGAAAGTGCAGAAGAAACAAAGTGTCTCATACATGAATGATAAGTGATGTACATATAGAATTCTGAGCACTACAAAGAAAGAAGTAGCCTATCGGCTAGAAACCACAAAAAATAAATCATCGCGCGCGATGGCGCCAGCATATGACGGACCAGCCTCCCGTAGAAACTCTTCCTCCAACCTGACGGATTTAGCATCATCCTCCTCATCGCCAGACTCAAGTCTGGCAAGCTTCACCTGCAGTAGGGCGATCTGATTCCGGATCCTCGTAGCCTCAGCGTGTCGTTGCTCAACCCTGGACTGCCGGGACGTGTGAAACCTCACTATCTTCCGGAAAGGAACACTCAGGAAGGGGCGAACCCCTGCGTCAAGCCAATCCAAACGAAAATGATAGAACTGCTGTAAGTCGCGGAGAGCATCCAAGAATAGCAAGATAGAAGAGCTAGTCAGCTTAGCAGGGGAGGTAGCCAAGAACTCATGAACATGGCTGGCAAGAGCCCTCAGGTTGAAGGCCGTAAGACTGTCAACCTGGAGTATACTCTGAGAAGTGAACGTCTGGGGATGGTGCTCCAAGATGAGATCCAAGAGCTGACGCTCATGTACCCTGAAGCGGCCTGGTAACTCCTCACGCCATAGCCTACTAGAAATAGTCGCAGCGTCCTCTGTTTCATCATCGCCCTCGGAGTGACGAGACCCCGCCTCAGAGGGAAGAAAAGAAGACTCCCCACCAGAATCAGCATCACCGACTAAAGGAGTGAACTCAGAACTGTGATCTCCCTCCGCGGTTGCCCCACTACCAGTCTCCACAGTTACCGGAGTATCCTCATACACCTGGAAACAATGAGACAAGGGTGTTATAGGAATGCTTGCACAGTATACGCAAGAAGAAAAGAAAAGGGGAATAGTAAAAAGAGGGGGTATGCCAGTCTAATACCTCTCTCACAGCTGCCCCGCTACCAGTCTCCACAGTTACCGGAGTATCCTCATACACCTGGAAATAATGAGACAAGGGTGTTATAGGAATGCTTGCACAGTATACGCAAGAAGAAAAGAAAAGGGGAATAGTAAAAAGAGGGGGTATGCCAGTCTAATACCTCTCTCACAGCTGCCCCGCTGCCAGACTCCACAGTCACCGGAGTATCCTCATACACTTGGAAACAATGAGACAAGGGTGTTATAGGAATGCTTGCACAGTATACGCAAGAAGAAAAGAAGAGGGGAATAGTAAAAAGAGGGGGTATGCGAGTCTAATACCTCTCTCACAGCTGCCCCGCTGCCAGACTCCACAGTCACCGGAGTATCCTCATACACCTGGAAACAATGAGACAAGGGTGTTATAGGAATGCTTGCACAGTATACGCAAGAAGAAAAGAAAAGGGGAATAGTAAAAAGAGGGGGTAGGCCAGTTTAATACCTCTCTCACAGCTGCCCCGCTGCTAGACTCCACAGTCACCGGAGTATCCTCATACACCTGGAAACAATGAGACAAGGGTGTTATGGGAATGCTTGCACAGTACACGCTAGAAGAAAGTAGGGGAAAAGTAAAAAGTGGGGGGTATGCCAGTCTAATACCTCTCTCACAGCGGCCCCACTGCCAGCCTCCATAGTCATCAGAGTACTCTCGTGCACCTGGAAATAATGAGACAAGGGTGAAATGAGAATGCTTGCACAGTATGTGCAAGAAGGAGGAAAGTATATACTCTTATACACGGTACCTGAACAATGCCCTCCGCAACGGTCATAGAAGGAGGAGCAGGGCCCCCCGTAGGGGCAACAACACTGATTGATGCTCCAGAAGAGGTTGCCTCAGTGACCAATACTTCCGAAGAAGCTACCTCAACCTCAGGCACTGTAGGGATAGCTACCTGAAGAGGCGCAACGACAGGACAAACCAGCCCTTGTATAGGGGCTGCTGAAACGGCAGTGGCAGGAGCCGCACTCGAAACAGCGCCAAGGGATAACTGCAACAAAGTGAAAGAGGGCTACGATAAGCACAGGCTGGACAGATAAGAAAATAGAACTAAGAAAATAAAAGAATACCTGAACCCCATCTAAGGGGGAAGCGCGAAAAAAGACGGTCGGCGCAGTAGGGGCTGTACTGATGGCCTGCAAAGAATGAAAATGCGTTGTTTACTGCATGTTCGAGGAAAAGGAGATCCCATTGCTTCAACAGAAAGGACTGACCTGAAGTGTGGGCTTGCTGGTGGAGGCCACGGTAAATATTGGGCCACGAGAAATCGCCTGAACCAAAGATCTACCATCCATAGATACGCGGACCCTAGGGATAGAAATTCTCCCCGAAGAGGATAAACCTGGGGCGATAACGCCAGCTAAAGGAGGAGCCCCTTCCTGAGAAGAAAATCCAAGAGCCATTAAGACTCCTGCTGAGAGGAGACAAATATTCAAAAAAAATAAGTACTACCTCAGATGAAGAGGCCTCCAGGTGCTCAGCTGCAGAAGTACCCACCGCCGAGACAAGAGAGGACGATGTGGCAACGCCCGAAGACACAGCTCTCTACGCATAATAAATGGGTAAATAAAAAGAAGGAATACAAAAGGAAATGACGCAATGAAAGTTTTGAAAATAACGAGGCATACCTAAGGAGAAGGTGAAGCCACAGGAGTGGTCCGAGTGACGGTAAAATGCACGGACGAAAGCTGCGAGGAAATGACAGTATACGCAACCAAAAGGTAGTTAGGAGATGAATAAATTACAATAGATGTTAAATGAACTGAGGAAACAGCAAACCTCTCTAAACAGACCCCGGGAGGAAATGAGCATGGAGTTCCTCTCCCGCTGAAAGGGCGTCGGTCGTAGTGGGGGAAGAGGAGAACCACCTGCCTCGATGGAAGTGGCCTGCACAAATATAACAGAATGCTTTAAATGAAAATATATACATATATATGACGAAGGAAAGAAAGAAAATCATATGCAAAAAAATATATATATAGACAAGTGAAGGGAGAACGCTTACAGTAACGGGGCGCGTAGTCTGGCTATAAGGGAGATGGGTGGGGCTGACCCCCCCAGGAGAACGGGAGGCCTCATCATCGCTAGAAGACTCTCTGGAGACTGATAACAAAGCATAAGTGTCAGTAGTGCTTTCGCTATGGAAACCCAGGCCGCCCATATCACCCGAAGAAGAACTATGGTCGTCATAGGAAGGGGTGCTTCCATAATCAACTAGTTCCTCTTCCAATGAAGGGGAGGGAGATGAAGGAACTCCGCGAGAACTGGTTCCACTAAGTAAAGGAGGCTGTGATATAGTACCTTCTGCAATAGGAATGGACGCGACCCGCGTCTCCTGGGAAGTAAGGCTCGGTGAGGAGTAACCTTGGTCCACCGTAGAGGAAGCAGCTATGCCAGCGCCACTTCCTTTTTTTTTCTTCGCAGCCCGGGTCCTCACAGGAGAAGAAGGAGGAGAAGCAGTAGTAGCAGGAACAAAATTGGAAACATCGGCGTCAGGGTGTTTCCTTTTGCTGGTAGTAGAGGTGCCCGCCTTCCCTTTGCTTTTCGGTTGGCTTTTAGACTTCGCAGGGGGAAGATCAGTCGACGGAGGCGGAAGTGACTCGTCAATGAGAGGTTTGACTAAAATAGGGATGGCCTGCTCCAAGGGTGGCGTAGAAGTGGTGCTGAGAAACCAAGGATCTTTCTGCGTCCGCCTGACCAAAAATTGAGCTCTGGTATATTTAGTGGGGTTGGTCTCATGTGGAGGGCCAACTACGCATTCTCGAATAAGACGAACCTGCTGCTGCCAAAGAAGGAACCAGGACGAAGTGAATGAAGGGTGATAATCGCTGGGAGGCACATAGAGACCGCCCAAACCACTGACTCTGCGGAATAACCCCTGAAGAGTAAAACTCGCACACGCCTCGGAGAATGCCTCAGAATGACTGCCGTAGGTAGGAAGAGGAGGGGTGTGAACCCCCTGATCATAACCAAACTGTCGTCTTACCCTCTCGGAATGATAAAATTCAGCACGGGGACCTAACTCGGTCCAAGAAGGAAGGTGACATGGTAAGAGCATCGTCACCACGTTAATATGAGGACACGTGGAAACTGACCCCACTGCGGAAGGACAATAGAAGGTTCCGCCATCACCAGGGAAAGAAAGCCAGCTGAAAGTACCCCCAGGGCGCTTGGTATAAGGCCGAAACTGAAACTCCTTGATGTCGTCAATTAACATTCCCAAAGACTGTTTGGGAGTTTTCTTATGCCACCGAAGAAGCCTCGCAGCGTCGCTATGACAAGCGTGAGCCCCTGAAGTAAAGTGGGGGAAATGCTCAAACAAAAAGGCCATCAAGAGAGGGCCGTTGACATGATTAGCAACGTCATACCGACCGCAGGACCTCTCTACGTCTATGTGTGCTCAGTCTATCCATGTGAAAAGAGAACCCAAGGTCAGGGCAGCCAAGGGCACTGGTCTACCGCGAGACAATCGCACAGCCAATCTAAAAATAAGTTCGCGAGGACAATCTTCAGGCTTACCTGGAAGAAGGAACCGAGTCAGGAACGTAACGAGAAAAGCGGCTAAATGTGCAGGAGAGTGAAGCTTAGGACCATCCTGGGATCTGGGCACTGCAGGAGAAGTCTCCCCCTTTGGCAATTGCTCAAAGTCTCTGAACCAATATCTTTGCCATTTGGCAAAGGAATGCTTGGAATGACCCGTTACATTTATGGCCACATATCTCGAGCACTCCCCGAGAGATGACCGTAACTCCGCCACCAACTCCTGCTCTAGGGAGTCCTCGCAGTCATTAGTAAAGACCTGTTGCCCAAAGAAAGGAAGGGCGTACAACTCACATATGTCTTCGAGAGTAACAGTAAATTCCCCCCAGCCCGTAACAAAGGTGTGAGACTCCATACTCCACCGGGACAATAAGAGATTGAGCGAAGAACCGTGTTTAAAGAGGGTGCAGGACTTCAGACTGCTGACGGCGGTGAAGAGCCCCACCTCCCTGAGAATAGCCACGTAATCAGGAACGCTCAGAACATAGTCAACCCAACTGGCCCACTCCTCTGTAGGTCCACCGGGGGTTTTAACCTCAACGTTGGAATAAGGAAAGTCGCCTCGGTCAACTCGGACTCGGAGAATGGAATCCGGGGAAATAGTAGGAAGATCAGCAGACTCAGTTAACCCCACGTGAAACCGATCGAGAACAGCACTCGAAATTTTTTCCCCAAAACCAGAAAGCGAAACCATGAAACTGTCAGTAGGGCCGAAAAAAGGAGCACGACGATAAGTACCGAAGTCCCGCCCTTGACGAATGTGCATATAATCCTTCCATGCCTGAGAGGAAGTAGGCGTAGCTAATGAACCACCCAGAGCCAGTGGCTCAAGAAAAGAACTCACCCCAGTGGGGACTCCGAGCGAAGGACCCTCGGGGTCCCTTGTCGCAAAAAAAGAAGTAGAGGCAGAAACCCCATCATAATCATAGGAAGAGCCCCTGGTCAGTGGCATGCTCTCCGTAACACTAATATTCGTCGAGACACCCTGGGTCACGGAACCCCTGAAGTGACGAAAGGTCGAGACACCCCCTTCCACAAACGAGAGACCTGTGGATGCGAGACCAAGTCTTGAAGTACCATAAGTGGAAGTACCCATTTCAGAAATAGTCAAAGGTGTCGGGACACCCGAGGGCGAAGTGATGGCGTCCGCACTAATACTTGTCGAGACCCCACGCTTCTCGCGCACAATGAAATCGGGCGCGAGACCCTTAGCTGTCAAAATATCCTCGGTCAGAACCTCATGCTCCTCGCGCACAACAAAAACAGGCGCGAGACCCTTAGCTACCAGAAAATTTTCAGCCGAGACCTCGCGCTCCTCATGAACATTACAAACGGGCGCGAGCCTCTCAGATGACAAAAGGTCTCCGCGCGAGACCCCTCGTGCCGTGGAAGACTGCCTCTCGAGACCCCCCGCAGGTAGCGACGGGAAGGGCGAGGAACCCGTGAGGGTTCTCGGCCCAAAATCTGCAGAAACAGGTACCGCGGGCTGCGCGGCAGCACTAGTGAAGCTTGACGCGAGACCCCTGGCGGTCGGTGCAGCCCCAGCCGAGACCCCACGCTCCTCGTGCGCAATAAAATGGGGCGAGATACCCACGGACGAGAAGACCATTCGCCCCGGGCCCTCGTTGACGACGCCGCGCGAGATATCCTTATGCACATATAATGGATGAACCTCTCGAACCAAGACTTCGGAGCCCAAATCAGCAGGCGAGAGACCCGAGGACGAGAGAATCGTCCGCCCCGGGTTCTCGCCGACAACGCTGCTCGAGATACCTCTCTCCACGGGGGAAATCTTTTCAGTAACCATCTCAGCCAAAAAACCCAACCCCACGCTCGAGATATCTCCCGCCATCAGCGGAGCCTCGGGCGAGGTGTCCCCTCCTGAAGAACCCAAATCAATACCCGCGTACGCCAAGATCAAGGGCGAGGAACCCACGAGGGTCCTCGACCCAAAATATGAAGAGGCGGGTTCCGAGGACAGCACATCGACGCCGCTCGTCGGGCGGAAGGAGGGACCGCCGGCGGTGGGTATTTCAGCCCTGGAATCGTTAGAAACGGTTGACAAAGAGGGTATAGAGTTTGGGATGTTGGGGGTTTTAGAGTTGCTTACATTGGGAGATACATTCTTTAGTTGGGAATCCATGGATGAGAGGGTATGATATTTGGGAAGGTTAGAGAAAAAAGGAGATGGGTGGCTATGGGGTTTTAAAAGAATCCCTCTCTCACTTTCTCTCACTACAAACCCAAAGATGCCTATGTTTTGGTTGAAGAAGATGAAAGACCCCAAGATAAGGGGCTTATGTTTTTTTCACCAAAATGGAAAAACGTGCAGGAAGGCAAAAAGTTGATGATCTTTTTTTCCCAAATGATGAGATGACAGTTCCCACACTGACGCGTGGGTTCTCAAAAAATAAAATACCTCGGATAAAGGGCCACAGAATTTAATGATCCTAGGATCCCTCAGAAAATATATATATATAAATATATATATAATTGTTGAAACCAGATTTATTGCGTACAAAGTTTTTTTAGTCTACCCAACCAAAAATCTTTGCACGAGGGGCTAATGTAGAAGGGTGTTATAAACAGAAAAAAAAGCAAAATAAAATAAATATGTTTTTTTATTAAATAACATCCGAGAGGTACCCGCGAGGTCACCCAGAAGTCCAAAAGCCACCGCAAGTGTCAGCACCGCGACGAGTCCCTACGCCACCGCAAGGGTCAGCGCTACCTCAGGCGTCAACGCCACTTCGGGCGTCAGCGCCACTTCAAGCGTCGGCGCCACTTCGAGCATCGGCGCCCCGCAACAAGGGTCGGCGCTGCCTCACATGTCAGCGCCGGTTCAAGCATCAGCGCTACCTCAGGCGTCAACGCCACTTCGAGCGTCGACGCCACTTCGAGCGTCGGCGCCGCAACAAGGGTCGGCGCCGCCTCACCTGTCAGCGCGGATTCAAGCCTCAGCGCCACCTCAAGCGTCAGCGCCACTTCGAGCGTCGGTGCCACTTCGAGCGTCGGTGCCATAACAAGGGTCGGCGATGCCTCACCTGTCAGCGCGGATTCAAGCCTCAGCACTACCTCAGGCGTCAGCGCCACTTCAAGCGTCAACGCCACTTCGAGCGTCGGCACCACTTCGAGCGTCGGCGCCACAACAAGGGTCGGCGCCGCCTCACCTGTCAGCGCGGATTCAAGCCCCAGCGCTACCTCAGGCGTCAGCGCCACTTCGAGCGTCGGCGCCGCAACAAGGGTTGGCGCCGCCTCACCTGTCAGCGCCGGTTCAAGCATCAGCGCTACCTCAAGCGTCAGCGCCACTTCGAGCGTCGGCGCCATTTCGAGCATCGGCGCCGGGACAAGGGTCGGCGCCGCCTCACGCGTCAGTGCCACTTCAAGCATCGGCGCCACTTCGAGCGTCGGCGCCGCAACAAGGGTCGGCGCCGCCTCAAAGCATCAGCGCCACTCCAAGCAACGGCGCCAGGACAAGGGTCGGCGTCGCTTCAAGCGTCAGCGCCACTGCAAGGGTCACTGCAGAAATGTTATTTGAGAAGTGCTGCTACAGGAGTTTTCATCATGAAACAGCAGGCTCTAAATGAACAACAGCACTAACCCTTTACTTTCTTGCACAGGTTGCCTAGTCGAGCAAGTAGGGCTCGAACAGGCGCGTCGGGACCTCCTGGGAGTTTTGGCTTGGCGGCTGAGGGACAAGGTATGTTGAGCGAGCTCAACCACTTAGCACTATAGGATTAAGAGAATACTAGTAGGAAGACCCAGAAGCCACTCGAGGCTACGCACAAGAAATAAACTCTTTACAAGAAAAATAACTTTTCCAGAAGAGGGGGTCCTCGAGGTCTCTCTCAAGAAAAATAACACTTTTTAGAGGGAGTGAGGCCTTAAGGTCCCCTCTCTCAAAGATTTACAAAATTGCACCACAAGTTACCGTTTCAAAAGATAACTACCAAATCTGCTATTTTGTCTCCATTAGGGGACATATGTGCTTTTTGAGTTTTGGTCGGCGCCAGGTGGCGCCTGCAGAGGGGACAGGCAGGCTGCCTGCAGGTAGGGACAAATGGTACACTTCAGACATTGTTCCCCACCAACTCTCTCAATTTTGGCGCCCAAAATCGCCAGCTCACCCCTTACGCCCATGTATAAATAGACCTCTGGGCAAGGTCAAAGGATAGACAAGAAAAATGGCACTGTTACTCTGCTAAAATATCACCAGACCTACCTAGTATTCTCTCCCCGCTCATTCTCTTAGTGTTGAGTGCCTTGTTCCTTCACTCCCCACTGACAACCATCACTCTCAGGTGTTTCCCCTGAGAAAATTACTATTTTTGCTGTGAAAGTTCATCTTCTTGCAGGGAGTGAGTTGAAGCTTGAGTTCCATTGTTACCAGAAGGAGAAGTTTTCTTCAGAAGTTGCACCAGGAGACCTTGAAGACTTGCAGACAGTGTTCATTGGAGTGGGTCACGCCTCACCCTTTCCAGTTATTCATAGACCCCAGTCTCACTACCCTCTTACAGAATCATTGATCTTCAAGACCAAGATGAATTTTTGCATTCCCAGAAGAAAAAACTTAGAAACAATCTCCCCCCAAAAGATTGATCTTTGGACCCCGAGCGTAGATTAAAATTCAGAAATCGAGTATGTATTCCTTTTATCACCTCAGTACGAGAAGAAATCATACAAGAAGCTCATCATTATTGATATACCCGTTTATATCCTTGGCTTGGCTGAAGATTATGTCCAAAACGGATGACCCTACGAGGGGCCGACCCTTCACCAGGCCCCAGCTGGCCTCCACCAGGCCCAGACGACCCTACGAGGGGCCGACCCTCCACCAGGCCCTAGACGACCCTACGAGGGGCCGACCCTCCACCAGGCTCCAGACGACCCTACGAGGGGCCGACCCTTCCCCAGGCTCCGGACGACCCTACGAGGGTACGACAGTACGAGGCCAGAATCAAGCCAGACTCACTACTGGAAGAAACTTTGCCCTCGGCCTCGTCTCATAGGCCGAGGGTGACATCATCACAGCGCGTGGTTTGGGAGACGCGTGGAACAGTGCGCGTGAGGCTCACATGGCACGTGGGAGACCGTTATAACAAAATCACACCCTCACGTGAGGGAATATTAAGTCATCATTTGGCATCTACAGGTGTCAACAGGGGGTTGGCTGGATCATCATTCACATGCACCATGCATACTTGGGGGGTACACTACACCCCCAAGACCTATATATACTTGTCACCTACAACCCTACAAAGGGATCAGATTATTGCAACCCTAGTAAAAACTCTGCTTGTACACACAGTAGAGAGAGAGATAGAGCTTGTGTGCATTGTATCCAAGGCCATTAGTGCCCATACTTAGTGGATCACACACTCACAGTGGATGTAGGCCAAATTGGCTGAACCACTATACATCATTGTCTTATTTCCCCTTATACTCATCCCCTTCTACACACTCACATACTTATACACTTATACATCTTTATGGATGCCATGGTTACTACTGTTTGAGCTCATTATCACTTGTCCGGTGGTGCTAAATATAAGCATCATCAGTCTGGCGCCGTCTGTGGGAACGCGAAGACGTCTCTTCCTTTGCACAGCTTGACCTCACTGGGCACTCTGGTGGTGAACCAACCCTCCCCCTGAGAGGAGGTGTTTCACCATTGAAAGAGACCCACTAAGGCTCCTAAGCTCACCATTCTTCAGTCGTTCTAGCTCAAACACATGGCACCTGAGATGCCACCACCACCACTTCCCCCACCGGATGAGGGGGGAAGACCCAGTTCCAGTCAGCCGCCACCTCAGTCTGAGATGGCTGAAGTGGTGGCAGCCCTAAAATCTCTGGCAGCAAGCCAGCGGATGATGCAGGAGCAGTTCACAGCTCTAAGCCAGAACATACTGAGACCACCAGGGGTCTCACCTGAAATGATTACTCCGGCAGCAGCCCCAGGACAACATGAGGCCAGGGGACCACCCCAGGCACCTCACAAAGACCTTCCACCCCCTCAGCGGCATAGGGATGTTGCTGACCCCCGAAGTTTACGCCTGGGGAGGCAAGAAAACCCTTGCCCTGAGGATAGGTATGGAGATCTGGAGGGAGAGGAGGCTCCTATAGAGTGCTGGGAACCTTACGAGGTCTCCAACAACACTGTGCGACCCCTCCAGGACAGTAGGGGAAAGTGCGGGAGACCAAACCCTGATGATCCCCCAAGAGGCTCTGCTTTTGATCGCTTGAGCAGGGGGTCGCCCTTTGAGAGGCTAGGCCCAGTAAATGACCTGCGGGAACAGTTGTCCAGACCAAGAAGCGCTGCGAGATCCAGGAGGGAGGCAGCAGATGGCCGACCTCGAGGACGAGATGATGGCCAAAGGGAAGTAAGCAGCCGACACAGGCCTGCTGCAGCAGAACCCTCCGTCCACCTCGGAGAGGCAGCAGGGGATAACATCGGCCAGGCCGACCCTGTGAGGCCCTGAAATGACTCAATCCAGCGGCTAGAGGATAAGATTGGTGATATATTGAAGAGCCGAGACCCTCTTCAGAGGGGATACACCATAGGCTCACCCTTTGTGGCAAAGATAGTCAACTTCCCCACGCCATCAAAATTCAAGCCACCTATGGTCACCCCAAGGTATGACGGGAGTACCAACCCCGTCCGCCATGTGGAGATGTATCAGTCGGCGACAGACATATACTCTATCTCAGATGAGATGAGGTGTCGTGCCTTCTCTGGTACCTTGACAGGGGCTGCGCATGTCTGGTACACGTCTCTTCCAAAAAATTCCATTAAAAACTTTAAGCAGATGGCCGACCTGTTCATCTATCATTTCTGCTTTGGGGTGAGGCCACAGAAGAAGACCACCCACCTGCTCTATGTTAAGCAGGGGAAGAGTGAGAGTCTGAGGGACTATATAGCCAGATTCAATAAGGAGAAGCTGGAGGTGGAAGACTATGAGGAGAGCATAGCTATGACAACCCTGATTGGAGGACTCCAAAAGGGGAAGCTGTTATGGAAGCTTGCTGAGGAACCTCTGAGGACGATGGCCGAGCTGTTGTCGACAGCAGGAAAGGTGATGAACGCCGAAGAGGCGATGGCTGCAAAATACGAGGACGAAAGGGGAGGTACTAGTGGGGGTAAGTACCCTAAGAAGAACAATGAGGGGAAGAAGAGGTCCACGGACGACAAGTTCGCTGGTTACACCCCTCTGACGGTCAGCTGTGAACAGATTCTCAATGAGATAATGAGTGACCGATCCCTAAAGTGGCCTGAGAAGCTAAGGGCAGCACCTGGCAAGAGAAATAAGAACCTGTGGTGTGAATTTCATCAAGACCACGGTCACGTGACAGACAAATGCTTTGCTCTGAAAGATGAGATTGAGAAGATGCTGAAAGAAGGGAAGCTCAGAAAGTACGTCGATAGAGACGCCTTCAAGAGGGGCCGAGGGGACAACCCCAGAAAGAAGCGAGTCGATGCATGCAGAGAAGGTCCTCAAAAAAGAGGGGACGATCCTTCCGATGATGAGGACGACCCAGACCTCCCGCCGAGAGACGATCAGGGCCCCGTCAAGAGGCTTAATATGATCTCTCTCGGAGTAGGAATGATATCTGGGGGACTGGCAGGAGGAGGGTCAGAAGTCGCCGACAGGAAGGCCCATGTCGCTGAAGCTAAGGCAGTGACGAAGACGGTGCACTCGACCTCCCTGGAGGTCAAGTCAGAAAAAAGGAAGAAGGTTGATATGGACACTTTGATAGTGGTATTTTCAAGAATGGACTTCAGAGGCCTGTTGGCCCCGCATGATGACCCTCTCGTCATCACTACCAGGGTACACGGGTACGAAGTGCCGAGGATCCTGGTAGATGGGGGCTCATCCGCAGATGTGATGTTTTGGCCATGCTTCAAGGCCTTGGGCCTCAGTCGTGCCAGATTTGTCCCATACCATCATCCATTGATTGGGTTCAGTGGGGAGAAGGTTCACCCCCTGGGAATATATGAGGCTGATGTCAGGATGGGGGACGAATGGCCGAGATGGATCACCAAGAAGGTCAGTTTCTTTGTGCTGGATGAGCATGTGTTTTTGGCATACAACATCATACTGGGACGTGTGGCCCTCAAGGGGTTTGAAGTTGTGCCGTCCACAGTCCACCAGATGGTTAAGTTCCCTACCCCTTACGGGGTGGGGGAAGTTCAGGGAGACCAGACGACAGCGAGAGAGTGCTACTACAACTCCGCTGAAGAAAGGGAGGCACACAAGAGGGCTACAACCACTTACAACATTGATACCCTAGACCCCAGGGACGAGACGAAGCTCAAAAAAGGAGAGGTCGCTGAGGAGGTAGAACCCATCATCCTCGATGAGGATGACCCGGGAAAAACCGTCCAAGCTGGCAAGTCTCAGAAGCCCAGTATCAAGGAAGACCTCATCAAACTGTTGAGGAGAAGACGAAGCGTCTTCGCATGGAGTCATTTAGATATGCCAGGGATCGACCCTGAAATCATGTGCCACAAACTCAATGTGGAAGAGGGAGTGAAGCCGGTAAAGCAGAAGATGAGGATTTACTCTAGAGAGAAGTACGAGGTCATCAGGGATGAGGTTAAAAAATTACAAGATGCTGAGTTTATCAGGGAGGTCATCTACCCTGAATGGCTGTCCAACACAGTCATTGTCCCAAAGGCCAACGGGAAGTGGCGAATGTGTGTGGACTTCACAGACCTCAACAAGCACTGCCCCAAAGACAGCTTCCCTCTCCCCTGCATCGACCAGATGGTAGACGCTACCTCAGGCCATGAGCTCATGAGTTTTATGGATGCCTATTCAGGGTACAACCAGATCTTCATGAACCCTGAAGACTCGGAGAGGACAACCTTCATCACTGACAAGGGGACATACTGCTATAGGGTCATGCCCTTTGGTCTAAAAAATGCGGGGGCAACATACCAGCGCCTCGTAAATAAAATGTTCGAAGACCAAATTGGGAAGTCTATGGAGGTCTACGTAGACGACATGCTGACTAAGAGTCTGAAGGCAGAGGATCATGTGGCAGACCTGGAGAAGACCTTTAATACGATGGACAAGTACCAGATGAAGCTTAACCCGGCCAAATGTGTCTTCGGGGTCGGAGCAGGGAAGTTCCTGGGGTTCATTGTCAAACAAAGAGGCATCGAGGCCAACCCTGAAAAGATAAAGGCCCTTGTTGAGATGAAGACCCCCAAGTCCATCAAAGACGTTCAGAGGCTCACAGGGAGAGTGGCTGCCCTGAACAGATTTGTGTCAAGGGCCACAGACAGGTGTTTACCATTCTTCAAGATCCTCAGGAAAGCCTTCGAATGGAGTGAGGAGTGTGATGAGGCCTTCAAGGAGCTAAAATCATACTTAGGGTCTCCCTTGCTGCTGTCACGACCCGTGCAGGGTGAACGACTTTACGTGTACCTCGCCGTCTCAGAGACGGCCATCAGTGCAACCATTGTGAGAGACGATGACGGAATACAAAAGCCTATGTATTTTAACATCAAGGCACTCCAAGGGGCAGAGCAAAGATACCCGAGGATGGAGAAGCTGGCTTACGCCTTGGTCCATGCCTCAAGGAAGATGAAGTCGTACTTTCAGTCCCATACAATGGTCATCCTCACCGACTCTCCTCTTAGGCAGGTCCTACACAAGCCAGAAAAATCAGGTAGGTTAATGGCCTGGGCTATAGAGCTGGGGGAGTTTGACATTGTGTATCAGCCTAGGACGGCCACTAAGGGGCAGGCATTGGCAGACTTCGTGGCTGAGTTCACCTGGGAGGATGATGAGGCCGAGGATAAGACCCTCAGGAAAACGGATACAAAAGACAGACCCGCAGACACACCCGCGGATAGGGCTGAGACGAGCACCGCTAGAAGGAACGCGACTGAAAATGAAGAGGGAAGATACGTCTTTAGACAGGGATCCCTCTCCGAGGGAAGTTTCTTAGGAGAACAGACCATGTGGAGTCTCTTCGTCGACGGGTCCTCTTGCGAAAGCGGGAGCGGAGCTGGGTTGATAATATCAGCACCCGACGGTACAGACATCGAGTACGCCCTGAGGTTCAATTTTAAAGCCTCCAACAACGAGGCTGAATATGAGGCCTTGATAGCTGGCCTTTCCTTGGCCAAATCTCTTAGCGTCGACCAGATTTTGGTTCATAGTGATTCGAGGCTGGTGGTGAATCAGATACTAGGAGCCTACGAGGCCAAGGACAAGAGGATGTCTAGGTACCTTGAGAAGGTGAGGTCATTGTTGAAAGACTTTAAAGAAGCGAAATTCAAGAGAGTACCTAGACTCGACAATGGCCGTGCTGACGCCCTTGCAAGGTTGGCCTCGGCAACTAGGACAGACATAAGGAGGACAGTCCCGGTAGAGATCTTGCTTCGGCCAACTATTGAAGATGCTGAGGGAGCACTTGGAAATTGCCTGAATGTTTCTCAAGAAGCTTCATGGATGGACCCTTTGATCAAATACATTAAGGAGGGAGAGATGCCAGAAGCAAGGCAAGAGAGGAAGAAGCTGAGATACAGGGCTGCAAAATTCACTGTCATCGGAGACACGCTGTACAAAAAGGGGTTTCTGCTCCCCTTACTTAGATGCGTGCATCCCTCAGAAGTCCCTTCCATTCTGCAGGACGTGCATGAAGGGTCGTGCTCAAGCCACATTGGGGGTAGATCCTTAGCGAAGAGGGTGATCACCCAAGGCTACTGGTAGCCGACCTTGGGGAAAGACGCCGCGAAATATGTAAAGAAGTGTGATAAATGACAGAGATTTGCCACCATCCCTCACCAGCCCCATCAGCCTCTTACCTCCATTACATCCCCGTGGCCATTCGCAGTGTGGGGGATTGACCTGGTAGGACCCTTACCGAGGGCAGTTAATAACTATCAGTTCCTCATCGTAGCAATTGACTACTTTTCAAAGTGGGTAGAGGCCGAACCAATGGTCACGATTAAAGAGCAGAAGACCTTTCAGTTCATCTGGAAGAATGTGATATGCAGATACGGTCTACCCAACACCCTCATCTCGGATAACGGGACCCAGTTCAAGAATGCCTCTCTGCAGAAGTACTGTGAGAGGGTAAGTATCAAACAATTTTTCTCCACCCCCGGCCGACCTCAGGCCAATGGGCAAACCGAAGTTACGAACAGGACAATCCTAGATGGGATTAAGAAGAGGCTTGAGGAGGCAAAAGGAAGATGGGTCGAGGAGTTATATGCAGTGTTGTGGGCATACAGGACGACAGTAAGGACCTCTACTGGGGAGACCCCATTCATGTTAGCTTATGGATCAGAAGCAGTCATCCCCACCGAAGTCGAGTTTCCCACTCATAGGGTCCAAATGTACGACCCCCAGGGAAATACGGAAGAGAGAAGACTTGACTTGGACTTAATTGAGGAAAGAAGGGAGGATGCTGAGATAAGGCCGACTTCCTACCAGCAGAGGACCGCAAGGTTTTACAATCAGAGGGTGAAACAGAGGCCTATCGCAGTAGGAGACTTGGTTCTCAAAAAGACTTGGCAAAAACCCAATAAACTCCATCCTAATTGGCACGGCCCCTATAGGGTCACCGACGAAGTTGTCCCTGGGACCTATAGACTAGAAAACCTAGAAGGGGAACCTTTTTCCAACCCCTGGAACGCAGATCATTTGAAGAAATACTACCAATAGTGTTGTAAGGTCTTGATAGACCATAGTTGTAATAGGAGTTGCTCCAACAGGATACTTTGGAAAATTAATGAAAAATATGATTGGCCTTACCCTACAGTTATCAGTTCCAGTATGCATGGAAACATCTACAAAAAACCATTAATTTGGCTACTTGAACCCTCGGCTATAATGAGGACCAGTGGAGGGGACGACCCCACCACTGTTCTAAAAAAAGACGAGGGTAGACTTCATTTTAAAACCATTAAGTTGGTAAGTTGAACCCTCGGCTATAATGAGGACCAGTGGAGGGGACGACCCCACCACTATTCTCAAAAAAGACGAGGGTAGACTTTTATTTAAAACCATTAAGTTGGTAAGTTGAACCCTCGGCTATAATGAGGACCAGTGGAGGGGACGACCCCACCACTGTTCTCAAAAAAGACGAGGGTAGATTAAATTGGGTAACTTGAACCCTCGGCTATAATGAGGACCAGTGGAGGGGACGACCCCACCACTGTTCTAAAAAAAGACGAGGGTAGACTTTATTTAAAAACCATTTGGGTTATTATAATCCTCGGCTATAATGAGGACCAGTGGAGGGGACGACCCCACCACTGTTCTAAAAAAAGACGAGGGTAGACTTTATTTAAAAACCTTTTGGGTTATTATGATCCTCGACTATGATGAGACCATATGAGGGGACGACCCCACATTGGTCCTCAAAAAAGACGAGGGAGGGGTTAGTAGCATCAACAAAGCAAATCAACAAGGAGCAAACCATAAAAGAATTAAATATGGAAGACAACAATTATGGAAGGGAAGAGACAATGGTATTAATAAAACATAAAATATCAAGTGTTTTACAAGGCCATTGAACACAAATACACTTGAAGGGTATGGGCTACAGGCAACCACCCTATGGGACGACATCAGAGGGCAGGGCCTTAACATCTATGGAGTGGTCTCCTCAGTTACCAGCACTAGATGATCTTCAGATGTACCGACCCCCTCGATTTGGACTTGGGACTCCACTTGGTTGAGGAACTCGGCAATTAGGGGGTCATCCAGTTGAACACCCTCCAGTGAAGGACGAACAGAGGAGACGACATCGCCGAATTTAAGGACGACCCATCGGCAGGCCGTCCTGATCCCCCTTTCCATATACTCAAGGCCGAAGCCCTGAAATTCATCTGAAGTCTTATAAGCCTCAACAACATCGGCCTTAGCTTTCTTGATGGCTGCTTCCAGATCAGTCTTGTGCTTGACTTCCATGTTCAGTAAAGCCTCATCCCTATCCTTGATGATCAAGTCCTTGGCTTGCAGGTCAGCATCGTGCTGCCTCATTAGCTCATCTAGGACCCTTGCATGCTCGGTCCTAGCACTCTCAAGCTCAGCCCTCGCAGTATTAAGCTCAGTATTCGCAGTATCAAGCTCTGTCTGCAACTCAGCCTCATGCTGGATAGCCCTTTCAGCCTCATGGAACTTCATCTGATTCTCGGCCATCCATTTGGTGGCTGAGGTGAGGGCACAAACAGACTGCACGAAAAATAAGTAAAGAGTATAAAGAGGGGCCGAGGGAACAGTTAGTGAAAGAATGAAATTAAAGAGGTGGGTCAAGACCAATACCTGAGCAAGGGAGTGCAGACCATAGTCGTACACTTTAGCAGGAGGCATCTTTGCTAAGAACTCGAAGTCAGAGGCCGACGGTGCAGAGAACATCGAGGCCTTGGCAGCCCGCAAGTTCGTGATCAGTGACGAGGGGTCGGCCCTCAGATGGGCCAAATTTTGAGACCAGAAGGCCCCCATACTGGAAGAAGAGGTTGTCCCCTCAGAGGCGTCGACTCTGGCCCTCGTCCGAGAATCAGGCCGAGGCTCAACTGGGCCCTCAGGCTCCTTCCTTTTGTTACTGTCAGTGGTCGGCTCCACCACTGTCGGCCCAGCGGCCTTTGTCTTCCTCGGAGCCTGCTGAGGCTCCTTCCCCTTCTTCTTGGCCAATCCAGACAGTAAGCTGGGAGCTGTCATTTCCCAAAGATAGTCTGGTGTACCTGCAGGACGATCTGATAAGAGGACGACATGTCAGAAAAGTTCAGAGATAAAGAGAGAACACTTCAAAAATAAGTAAAGAAGGGAAAATGTTCAGTATAACTCACATAGTTCTGTCAGAGGGCCGACCCTCAAACCAACTTCTTTAAGGAATCGAGGGGTCATCAAGTCTTCGAATTTTGCAAGCTCACCCTCCCGCCCTCGTCCTCTCAGATAATCTACAATATCCTTCTCCTCCAGACTAAGTCCAGGGTCTGACCTGGCCTTCATGGAGGGGTTAGACCACTTCCTGGGGACCCTCGGACTATCGGCAATGGGCTCCCACTCCCCGGAGATAAAGAAAAACCTCTTCTTCCAATCATGGTTGGAAGTTTGTGCCACATGGAGGAGTTTCTTCTCAGACCTCCTTGCCCCCAGGTGATAATATCCAGGCTGCTTGGACGAGGAGGTGATGTTGTAGCAGCCCAGAAATAGGTCAGCCGAGGGCTCGTCGGTAAAGGCATTCTTCCACAAGGAAATATAGCCCAATATCTTCCTCCAAGAGTTGGGAGGAAGTTGAGAGGGGGAAACGCCGAGGGCAACCAGAATGTCTGCAATGGCAGGGTGCAGAGGGAGCCTGACTCCAACCTTGAACATCTGTTCGTAGACTGCAACCTCTCCCTCTTGGAAATCGAAGACCCTCTCAGCCTCAGAGGGAACCCTCATAGTCACCCCGGAGGGCACTCCATAAATATGCCTCCATATCAGGAGATCTCGATCCCTAACATAGGAGATAAAGGACGAGGCGTGGGAGGTATCAACCTCATCATCTGTATCATCGTCCTCATCCTCAGATCTCTCCCCCTCATCACCTGCAGGAGGACCCTGAGGAAAGGCCACTTGGAAGGCATTGGGGGACAGGGTTGTCACAGGGACAGCCTCAGAGGGGGCCTTACCCTCGGCCTCTCGGCCTGAGCTAAGGTCAGGTGTGTCCCTTCTACCAAAAGTTCCAACACCAGTTGGTGAGGAGACTCTCTCGTCCATCTCACTTGGGTTGGGTGTCTCGGCAGGACGAGGTGACGACCCACAAGACTCAGAAGGTTCAGATGGTCTTATGGTGGCAAGAGGAATGAGAAAGATGGGTCGTACCCAATTAGGGTCGTCCCCTCGTCTCCTCTCTTCCTCTTCCTCTATTCGTCTGATTTCGGTAAAGAGCTTCTCTCTCAAGGATGGGAACTCAGATACTAAGCTGTAAAGCCTCCTAAGCATTAAGGGGAAGACTCTACACTTAGAGAAATTACACTAGACTTGGCTAATTCAGCTACAAACAAGTGGGGAATTGACCAGGTTTGACTTTTGGATTAAACAAAAGAACTCAAAGGTTTTCGTCAAGAACGTTCAAGAACCTTTAACCGGAGAAGGCACCGGAAAAATCTATGGGGAACTCGAAGAAAATGCAACCCTGTGGCCCTAAAAAACAAACAGAATTGAAGACACAGGAAAGCTCTTAATGAAGGAGAATACCTGATAACGAGGGTGAGTAACGCTGCTGAGACCTGACGAAACGAAGGCTGCAAGTGGCAAAGCTTACTGGTTCTAGAGAGAGAATAGACTTGGGTGCGAAGAAGAAGAAGTTGGGGAGAGAGTTTAAAAAACCCTTAAATACCCTGGTCATAAATGGGCACATTTTCCAAGAAGGGTATAATTAGGGCACAAAGCCCCATGCAAGTGTGCAACCGCCTTGCCTTGGAAACTTGAATAGAAATGAGTACCTGCCCATGTGTCACTCACCTAACTGATCATACACGCATCTCAATTTCAACATTATCCCTCAGCCATCTCAATGGCACCTATGGCTAAGGGCTGGGGGGTGATTGATATACCCGTTTATATCCTTGGCTTAACTAAAGATTATGTCCAAAACGGACGACCCTACGAGGGTACGACAGTACGAGGCCAGAATCAAGCCAGACTCACTACCGGAAGAAACTTTGCCCTCGGCCTCGTCTCATAGGCCGAGGGTGACATCATCACAGCGCGTGGTTTGGGAGACGCGTGGAACAGTGCGCGTGAGGCTCACATGGCACGTTGGAGACCGTTATAACAAAATCACACCCTCACGTGAGGGAATATTAAGTCATCATTTGGCATCTACAGGTGTCAACAGGGGGTTGGCTGGATCATCATTCACATGCACCATGCATACTTGGGGGGTACACTACACCCCCCAAGACCTATATATACTTGTCACCTACAACCCTACAAAGGGATCAGATTATTGCAACCCTAGTAAAAACTCTGCTTGTACACACAGTAGAGAGAGAGAGAGAGCTTGTGTGCATTGTATCCAAGGCCATTAGTGCCCATACTTAGTGGATCACACACCCACAGTGGATGTAGGCCAAATTGGCTGAACCACTATACATCATTGTCTTATTTCCCCTTATACTCATCCCCTTCTACACACTCACATACTTATACACTTATACATCTTTATGGATGCCATGGTTACTACTGTTTGAGCTCATTATCACTTGTCCGGTGGTGCTAAATATAAGCATCATCAATTATAAATTCATGATTCACCTGGGAACCACTAAGATGTATCAAACCCTCAAGCAACATTATTGGTGGTCTGGTTTGAAGAAAGATATTGTACCCTTCGTAGAAAAGTGTTTGACTTACCAAAAAGTGATAATTGAACATCAACACCCCAGCAGTTTACTCCAACCACTCCCCATCTCGGAATGGAAATGGGATCATATAACTATGGACTTTGTCAGTGGATTGCTTTGAACTTCTTAATGATACAATACGATATAGGTTATCGTCGACCGTCTTACAAAATTTACCCATTTTCTACTAATTCGATCCATCAATTCCTTCCAATGACTAAGTGAACTCTATATCAAGAAAATTGTTTGACTTCATGGAGTACATATTTCTATTGTGTTTGATTGAGATCCCAGATTTATCAAAAGATTTTAGCAAGCTTTACAAACCTCCTTAGGAAATAAACTCTACCTAAGCACAACTTTTCATCCTCAAACCGACGGACAATCCGAATGCATAATTCAAACCCTGGAAGATATGTTATGAACCCACACATTAGACTTTCCCTGCTCATGGAATAATCATCTTTTCTTGATCGAATTGTCCAATAATAATTGATAAGCACCCAAAAGTGTCTATTTTATACTCCGAATAGATGCATTTTAGTCGCTCGTTATAATTAAAATTGGCCTTATGTTCGTATTTTATTATTTTTCAAGTCAATACGCAGTTGCGGTACAAATAATGCTAAATCAGTACAATTGCAACTCAATAGCGGTCAAAAGTTTGTAACGAAGAAATCAAGCAGATCGCGAAGTCTGGAGTGTATTTGAGCGTGCCGAGATGTGTCCCGATGCCCTGAATTAGTCTTGTAACCTTAACTTAAGCCTACACCGAGCCCAGACCATTCCCCGACCGTGTGTGTTGAGTTTGTACCTTTATTATTTTTCTAGATTTTTATTTTTAGTCATTTTATTTTTAGGATTTATTTTAGATTTATTTAGATTTTTTTTAGGATTTAAATTATATTTTTCTAATTCTTTATTTTAATTTTGATTTTTATTAGTTTTTAATTTTTAATCTTTATTTTATTCTATTAGGTTAATTTTTAGGAATTTATTTTTTATTAGGTTTCATTTTATATATATTTTTTTATTTTATTAGGATTATATTTTTTAGTTTTAATAGAGTTTTATTTCTTTTTATTTTCATTTTTTTATTTATTAGTTTGAGATGTTAGTTTCTAGTTTTATTAGATTTAAAATTTTATTTTATTTAGTTTTAGATATATTTTTTTAGTGGTGTTATTTTAGATGTGCAAATTAAACACACACACACTCACACACTCATCTCACCCTCACCTCTTAACTTACACCCTCATACACCTAAACACACCCAACCAACCCCCTAACCCTCACCTAACTTATCCTACGCCTCCTACCCACCTTATCATCTTCCTCTCCATCTTCCCGAACAAGCCAACACCTTCTCTCTCTCTCTCTCTTCACCCATCTAAAAATCTCAACCCCATGCCAACTCCCTGCCACCCCCATTCGGCCACCCCTGCCGACCACCTCTGGCATCTCTCCCTCACGCCACCGATAACCAATTCCGGCGCTGGCATCCCGAAAACCGGAACGACGACCTCCCCGACGTCCAAATCCGACGACCACACCGTCAATCTCCCTTCCAACCCATCAACGACCCCTCTTCCCGATCCGGCGCCGCCCCCTGCCGGTGATGAAACCTCCGATCGCGCGCCCCTCCAATTCACCCGCGACCCACTTCAAACAAAAAAAAAACGAAACGCTAGCCATACCCTTGTCCGACCCAGCCCTGGTTCCAAAACCCGAACCCGCGATTTTCGACCCGCTAGAGCAGCAGCCCGATCCAAACTCCGACCTGTAAAAACCCAACCCGAGATCCAACCCAAATCTACCATACCCGTAAACCCCAAATTCAAACAACCTAAATCCCAAGAAAGTAGGCATCCAATATCATTCCAAGCAAAAATCAAATCCCATAAAAATCTCTCCTCCTCAAAGAAGATCGTGACTTTAAAATAAAAGGAGCTCAAGTAAAAAAAAGGGGGACTCTTGACAGCAAAAGAGAAGAGAAACGTAGAGAGAGAAAGAGACTGTGTATATTATGTACATAGTAGGTTCATAAAAAAATTCCAAAAAAATTATTTTAGTTTTAGAATAAATTTTAGGTTTGTTTTTTATTCTTTTTAGTGTAATTAATACTGGATTTGTGAGAAGATTGAGACGCGTGTTCATGCACAGTTGACACAAGAAAAAAATTGCGTATCGTATTCTTTCCCTCTTGTTTCAATTTTGATTAATGCTATTGTGATAGTTGTTTATTCTAACATGAGAATGTTTGGTTAAACACCCTGTTCAAGGGGTGGGATGCACTACGAATGATATTACTTTAATTAATTGGTTTCATTAATTTTATATTTCTATGTAAATTAATTTTAAGTGTCACCAATTAATTTAAGTAACGAGAGTTAGTAAATTAATTGAACGAATTAATGTTTGAATGTTGGAATCGAACTAGAGATAGGTTTTTCCGATAGTTAAATATTAATTCGGTATTGAAATTTGAGGATCGATATTTTTTTCGTTAAATTGATCCTAGCGGGTAATTTTCTGAAAATAGTGTAGTCCTAATTTTTCATCGTGTGATATTTTTTAATTAATTTTCTGAAAAATATTTTATTAAATTTATAATTTTAACGAGAGTTAGATTATCGATTTAATATTATCTCAAAATATTTCAAAATTAATAAACTAAGGAATTAAAATGATTGAAAATGCAGTGTAATCCCATCTCTTGACCTTCTCACATATTTCACACTCGGTTGCACATTTTTTCATTATTTTGTCATTTTATAATTTTTAGCATTTGTTAGTTAATTTTTTCCTTGAAATTGTTTTTAAAAATAGAAAATAAAAAAATATTTCAATAATAAAAAAAAAATGGAATTGCACATTTTCACATTAATAGTTTCACCTTGAAAGTTGGATTGATACCCGTACTTACCGCAATACGAGTTATTTTTAGACAAGTTTTGTAGGTACTCAAGGGAATTTTGAGAGTGACTTTTGCACGACAACGAAATACCCAAAAAGCTTATTATCAAATGGCGCCGTTGCCGCTTTCTTGGCCTGGAGACATGATTGAAGACTTGTAATTTGATTTATCTTTTTTTTAGTGTAGTTCTTCCTCCTCCCTCTTCCTTAGACTGGTTGTATAGGATTTTTGAAGGTTTGTATTTATTTGGTGCATTTTGACACCGTTTTTTGTAATAATTATTCATAAAAAAAAAAGCGAAAAGGGAAACCGGACAAGGTAGAGAGAGGGCGTCCAAGGCGAGGAAATTTGAAGCCTCTCTACTTTGGGTCGGTAGGACTCCCGAGGACGACTGAGATTGGCGAGATCTCCCCCCGATCGACTCAACTCGGTCTTCACCCTAAGTGTGTAAAAACCGTGGGAGGTATAATTTTTTTTATCCCTCGCGACTCTCCTGCCAGCGAGTTCATTTTTTGTGTGATTATTTGCTCCTATGTGCTTTTAATTGTTGCATCACACTTAAATTGAATGGTTTGATGGATTAATTTACCTAAGACCTGGACCCGATCATTGCAATGAGAAGGGATTTCATCACCCGACTCACTCACTTATCCATTGTGTTCCACCCTAGCTGTCATTAAATTTAAAATCAATCAACTAGCTAGCTCCGTAGGAACACAGTTTTGCAATAGGCGATCACAAAGATAAATTCCGTGAATTTTGTCGCCCGCGGTCTTAATTCTAATTTAACTACCCCTTTCACTAATTTTGAAGATAATAATTGTCTACGTGGTCGTTAGGATTTTTTCTTGACTCGTGTGTGTCCAATTCGATTATTTCGGTAGTCGGGTTTCGTTAATTCCCCCAAATCAAGAGTCCAATTTTTCCCATTTTCCGAAAAATACCAAAAATATTTTCTTTTTTTATAAATATTTTTAAAAATCCCAAAAAGATTTTCTTTTTTTTCCATATTTAAAATACCAAAAAGATTTTCCTTTTCTTATTTTCAAAAATCACAAAAAGATTTTCTTTTCTTTTGAAAAATATTTAAAAAACCAAAAAAGATTCCTCTTGTCATGGCCGAAGAACGTCCTTTACGGGAATATTTTGGCCATTTCACCTTCTCTCGAAGTTTCTTTGATGATAAGCCCGAATCGACCCTTCATTCATTAATTGATGGCTTTAACTCTCAAACGCCCACCGTTGATACTCGTGTGTCGTCCACGCCCACATCTCCTATTCCACCGCCTCCGGTGACGAGTATCAACCCATCCCATGCTTCGCCGTGCACACACTGCTTTCTTAGCGATCACTTGTCCCATGAGTGCCCATTTATTATCTCTGCATCTGAATCCACATTGGAACATGTGTATCCCTATGACACTGTTTTGGACCCACCCTCGACGTATTGTTACGACATATCTAATGTCGAGGGGTATGAGTACCCAAGCTATTCCTGGAGGCCTGATCATTCTTCCATGCAATATGAATCGCAACGCCATGTTGTGGATCCTTACGGTTTCCAACATTCGTCATCGCAACCTCGTGCACCTCATACCTATAAATCCCTTTCATATGCTACTCATGCTGATTACACTTTTATCCCTCACGGAGATGATTCTCCCTTGAATGCTACACTTGACCCTGCTCCACACTCTTCATATGAGTATTCTCCACATCCTAGTGTTTCTAGCAAATTGTGTCCACCTAACCCACCATCGCCACCCGCCACCACTTCACCACCACCTTGCACATCCGCTCTCGAAAGTCTTTTGCAAAAGTTCGCGCAAACACTTCAATCTCAAACTGAATCACTTCAAAGGCTTGAACAACGATTATATGATTTTGAGTGTGTGAACGCGACGGATTCCACCCCAAGTCAACCCGTTATTGCTCCCACGTGGAACAATGATGCGTCGTCTTGTGCCATTGATTTTGAGTGCGACCAACCCTATCTTCTTAAGAATCTCGACTTGAGACCACTCCGTGGTCCGGGCCCGCAGTTGACAATTGTGTTGACGTATCCATTGATTCTGAGACTGATCCCACACCGCCCTACCCACTCAAACCCAACATTGAGGTTCGCCTTTTCCCTTCCATAGAATCCTTCATTACGCCCGAGCTTTTACCTTATGCCCCAATTGCATATGTGTCTGACATTCCACTGTCTTTTAGGTTAGCTCCGGCTACGAGTGCTACCCACTGTCCTGAGATTGAATCTGAGATGGTTTCTACCTCTCTGGATATGGATCCTACCCCACCATGCTTGGCTCCCTTTGAGCTGAATATTGATGTAGATTCATCTATCTCGGATCTTACAGCCTCGTTAGACCCTTTCACCACCTCGGATGGTGACATAATGGTGGCTAAGTTGATCACTCCCTCATTTATTTCCACACTTCCTCCCGTGAGTGCTCTTGAGGATCATTCCATACCTCATGAGGAGTGTGTCTTCCCTACTCGTGAGTTAGATCATCTTCCCCCACCCTTTGTCCCACCCGATCCACCCACTGTCCCTTCCACCCCACCGCTTGGTTTGGACCTTGTTATTGCACCTCACCTGTTCCCATCTACGTATTTAGGTCCTCACCTATATACATCCTCCACCCTAGTACTCCACGATCAAATTTGTGCATTTTTCATAGACCCCACTATCTATGAGAGTATTTGTGCTACTCTCCACTACCGTGACACCGAGCTTGTTACTCTATGCACACCACTTCTTTTTGGTGTTGACTTTTTCCCTCCACAGCTCCCTGGCGTGTCACGACGTGACCATTATCATCGTCCATTTATAGAATGGTCGTGCACTTTCTCTGAGGCTCGCCCCATCACTATTCCTAAGCCATTTTGCCTCCCCCACCAAATTGAGCACCATTCTTATAGGGCCCTTGTTGCCCTCACATTTACGCTCAATCAGGCCCATGATCGGTGCCTGTTCACCCTCACCCTTACCCTTCATCCATATACCGTCCTTCCCACCCACCCCTGGTCCACCGATGCTTTGCATCGAGTGATGCACTTTGCAATACAAGTGCATTGACCTATTTTCTCCTTTATCCAGCAAGACTGACGCTTCAGTTTTGTTTGGGGGTGATTCTCACCACCCAATTTTTCTGCCACCCCGTGCTTTCATAGCTCTTATCTTTAGGGTGATATTGGTTCGGTCTGGCTAAAGACGTTAAACTTAGCGCTACCGGGAGGCAGCCAGTCGTTCATTGTTTCTGCGTATGAGTCTTATCCTGTTTGGGGGTGGTGTTTCCCACCACCCAATGATTTTCACATGCTTTATAGACTTGTACATATTTTTGTATCGCATTTGTTCTTCAGTTTCTATCTATGCTCCAGAATGCGGTACATTTCACTAGTGGTTCATTATGGTAATATCTTTCCTCCCTTGTGCTTTTCATTTTTATATATGGTTTTAAACATCGAGGACGATGTTCTTTTTTGTTTGGGGGTGGGAAATTTATCAAAATCGTACCTCTTTTAAAAATTTTCAGAATCAAGTGATTTTAAACTTTTTGTGCAGTTAAAAATAAAATTTTATGATATGATTTGTCTATCATCCCTCTTTTAGAAATTTTGGAATACTCGTGTTCGAACCCGAAAATTATGCTTTTAAACTTAAATTAATTAATGCCTCTTAAAGCGTATTTGCACTATGAATTCCTAAACTCGGCAATTTTAACTATCACGTTTACAATCAAAAGTTGAAGAGTAACTATATTCTTAAGAGAGCCTTAAAAGATCACTAGTGGAGACTTAAACCCGTGAGATTTGAGTTATTCACCTTTTTGAGGGTTTTTACGTATCTCTGAGTCACAAGTTGACTCAACTTTCTTTGGATACCGCACTTAGTCGTTGCATGGTCTCATTATTTTTTCTAATTTGACTTAATCACTGAGAATGACATTACTTTCGAGTTGTAAGAAATATGTGTCTTGTAGTTTGTTCCGAGCACTAAATCGATTTTTCCATACACATACCATTATCATTCACCCATTATCATTTTCCACATTACCCTTATCCATATGTCCCAAATACCATCCATCATTGCCATCGTTTTTGAAAAAAAGAGTGTTTGAAATTTCCCATGTAAATTGTCTTCATTTGTGTTATGAAAAGAAAAATGTATCGCAATAAAAAAAAAGATAAAAAAAGCAAAGCAAGAAAAAAAATATATAGAAAAGAAGAAAAATAAAGATGCGATCATAAGTTCGAAAGATGAAGGAAATAGTCAATCAAAGTGTGTCACGCTCTTCTCAAAAACCCTATTATTCATCTTATTCATTTCATTATTCCCTCATACCTTACATAAACCCCATTTTCACCCTTGGTAAAGTGTTCGGGCAAACGAAAAGATTATATGGTGAATAACTCGACATTCTCGACATAGTGGTTAAGCATTCGTTCATGAGATCAAATTTCTTTCATGTATCCGTCCTTTGTTATAAAGTGTGTGAGACGTTTGAACATGTTTACATTTACTCACATCCTCACACACTAGAGATATACACTTACCCAATTCTCAGAGAGTTCGATTCAGAGAGATATATCCAGTGAGAATTGAAGTCAAATCGTTGATTCTATAAAGGCAATCTAGGAATTACTCTAATGATACTTAAGATTGTTTCACACTACACATGCTGAGTTTTAGGAAGGATTACGCTTTTGGTATTAAGTAATTTCATATCTCATTTTGATAGTTGAATACGGTGTTCCTTGATGTCCTTGTAAGTTGGGTTGTATAGCATTTCTTCATCGAATAAAAAACAGCATTCAAATAAGTTTTGAATTTTGTGGGTATATTCACTGCAAACCCTCACGAGACACCACTCGTCCTGTAGGGCAACCTATAGGTTTAACGGCTTGTTGCACATGCTAAGTTCAATCGCCAGTGCCTGCGAAAGAGGCACACTTTTGGTTACTTATCTCTGTTTTCTCTCTAATTTTTGCTCGAGGACTAGCAATGTTCTTTTTGGGGGTGGTGTGATAAGCACCCAAAAGTGTCTATTTTATACCCCGAATAGATGCATTTTAGTCGCTCGTTATAATTAAAATTGGCCTTATGTTCGTATTTTATTATTTTCAGGTCAATACGCAGTTGCGGTACAAATAATGCTAAATCAGTACAATTGTAACTCAATAGCGGTCAAAAGTTTGTAACGAAGAAATCAAGCAGATCGCGAAGTCTGGAGTGTATTTGAGCGTGCCGAGATATGTCCCGATGCCCCGAATTAGTCCCGTAACCTTAACTTAAGCCTACACCGAGCCCAGACCATTTCCCGAGCCCCGTGTGTGTTGAGTTTGTACCTTTATTATTTTTCTAGATTTTTATTTTTAGTCATTTTATTTTTAGGATTTATTTTAGATTTATTTAGTTTTTTTTAGGATTTAAATTATATTTTTCTAATTCTTTATTTTAATTTTGATTTTTATTAGTTTTTAATTTTTAATCTTTATTTTATTTTATTAGGATTAATTTTTAGGAATTTATTTTTTATTAGGTTGCATTTTATATATATTTTTTTATTTTAGTTTTATTTTATTAGGATTATATTTTTTAGTTTTAATAGAGTTTTATTTCTTTTTATTTTCATTTTTTTATTTATTAGTTTGAGATGTTAGTTTCTAGTTTTATTAGATTTAAAATTTTATTTTATTTAGTTTTAGATATATTTTTTTAGTGATGTTATTTTAGAGGTGCAAATTAAACACACACACACTCACACACTCATCTCACCCTCACCTCTTAACTTACACCCTCATACACCTAAACACACCCAACCAACCCCCTAACCCTCACCTAACTTATCCTACACCTCCTACCCACCTTATCATCTTCCTCTCCATCTTCCCGAACACCTTCTCTCTCTCTCTCTCTCTCTCTCTCTTCACCCATCTAAAAATCTCAATCCCATGCCAACTCCCTGCCACCCCCATTCGGCCACCCCTGCCGACCACCTCTGGCATCTCTCCCTCACGCCACCGATAACCAATTCCGGCGCTGGCATCCCGAAAACCGGAACGACGACCTCCCCGGCGTCCAAATCCGACGACCACACCGTCAATCTCCCTTCCAACCCATTAACGACCCCTCTTCCCGATCCGACGCCGCCCCCTGCCGGTGATGAAACCTCCGATCGCGCGCCCCTCCAGTTCACCCGCGACCCACTTCAAACAAAAAAAAAAACGAAACGCTAGCCATACCCCTGTCCGACCCAGCCCTGGTTCCAAAACCCGAACCCGCGATTTTCTACCCGCCAGAGCAGCAGCCCGATCCAAACTCCGACCTGTAAAAACCCAACCCGAGATCCAACCCAAATCTGCCATACCCGTAAACCCCAAATTCAAACAACCAAAATCCCAAGAAAGTAGGCATCCAATATCATCCCAAGCAAAAATCAAATCCCATAAAAATCTCTCCTCCTCAAAGAAGATCGTGACTTTAAAAGAAAAGGAGCTCAAGTAAAAAAAAGGGGGACTCTCGACAGCAAAAGAGAAGAGAAACGTAAAGAGAGAAAGAGAAAGAGACTCTGTATATTATGTACATAGTAGGTTCATAAAAAAATTTCAAAAAAATTATTTTAGATTTAGAATAAATTTTAGGTTCGTTTTTTATTCTTTTTGGTGTAATTAATACTGAATTTGTGAGAAGATTGAGACGCGTGTTCATGCACAGTTGACACAAGAAAAAAATTGCGTATCGTATTCTTTCCTTCTTGTTTCAATTTTGATTAATGCTATTGTGATAGTCGTTTATTCTAACATGAGAATGTTTGGTTAAACACCCCGTTCAAGGGGTGGGATGCACTACGAATGATATTACTTTAATTAATTGGTTTCATTAATTTTATATTTCTAGGTAAATTAATTTTAAGTCTCACCAATTAATTTAAGTAACGAGAGTTAATAAATTAATTGAACGAATTAATGTTTGAATGTTGGAATCGAACTAGAGATAGGTTTTTCCGATAGTTAAATATTAATTCGGTATTGAAATTTGAGGATCGATATTTTTTTCGTTAAATTGATCATAGCGGGTAATTTTCTGAAAATAGTGTAGTCCTAATTTTTCATCGTGTGATATTTTTTAATTAATTTTCTGATTTTTTTTATTAAATTTATAATTTTAATGAGAGTTAGATTATCGATTTAATATTATCTCGAAACATTTCAAAATTAATAAACTAAGGAATTAAAATGATTGAAAATGCAGTGTAATCCCATCTATTGACCTTCTCACATATTTCACACTCGGTTGCACATTTTTTCATTTTATAATTTTTAGTATTTGTTAGTTAATTTTTCCCTTGAAATTGTTTTTAAAAATAAAAAATAAAAAAATATTTTAATAATAAAAAAAATTGGAATTGCACGTTTTCACATTAATTGTTTCACCTTGAAAGTTGGATTGATACCCGTACTTACCGCAATACGAGTTATTTTTAGACAAGTTTTGTAAGTACTCAAGGGAATTTTGAGAGTGACTTTTGCACGACAACGACATACCCAAAAAGTTCATTATCAATAATAGTTATGAAACCAAAATTCGAGCCACTCCCTATGAAGCCCTCTGAGGACGACCCTATCATTCGCTCATATATTGTAATGAATCGGGAGAAAATCACACCCTTGGACTCGAGATCATTATTGAAACCAATAAAAAAAATACGCTTTATTCAAGAAAGATTAGATTCTACCCAGATTTGACAAAAGAGTTATGCCAACACTCGTCGAAAGCCCCTAGGATTCCAAGTGAATAATCAAGTTTTCTTACGAGTATCTCCAAGAAAGGGTATAATTCGATTTGGAAAATGAGCAAAATTATCATCTCGCTACGTTGGTCCCTTTAGAATTCATCGAATATATTGGACCAGTAACATATTGCCTACAATTACCTCCCAAGCTATCCAATCTCCATGTGCTTCATATTTTACAGTTGGGAAGATACATCTCTGACCCAAGTCACATCATTACATGGAAGAATACGATAATTAAATCCAACCATGAGATTGAAGAAATCCTTATTTAGATTCTCGATCGACAAGAACAGATTCTCCGACATAAAACCATACCCCGAGTCAAAGTTCTTCCGAGACACAACTAAACTGAAGAGGCAACAAGGGAAATAGAGGACACTGTGAGACAATAATATTACGCTCTTTTCCTAGGTAATTTCGGGATAAAATTTTTTTAGGTGGAAAGAATGCAGAAGCCAACTTTAAACATACCTTGAACATGCCTTCAGTCCCTTGAATAGATGGAAATTCCAAATAAACGCTAAACTTTTACCAATGACTAAAATGCCCCTCAGAGAAAATTTAAGATAAGTTACACTTTTCTATATCAATTAAACCCTAACTTTCACTTAAAGTTTAATCAAATGACTTATATTTTGTAGGAATATCAAGAACCAATCCATTAGCTTTGAATATATTACTCATAAGCCCCTAAATTTTCATAAAATAACTTAAAATCGTTAAAACTTATTCAAAAACTATCCAATGACCAAGACCAAAACCAAAACCTAAACTTATTTACCCTTCCCCCTGGTGACATAGAACCAACTGGATAGCCAACATAGCTTGTACTATGTGGGTTAACCATGATATACATTTTACATGCAATGGAACTTTCTTAAAAACTTGTGCAATTAAACCTCATCTCCACCTCCAAATCTACCAATCAACCCCTCTCTACAAACCCTATAAATACCTTCTTTAACCTCAGTAGAAAACTATCCCAACTCAGAGGTATTTCAAAGTAAAAAATTGAGAGTTTGTTCTTTTCTATTATTTTATGCATGAATGCTTATTTCTTCAATTTGGTTATGTTTTCACATATATATAGAGTAAGATTATAAGTTTTCATGTGAACGTTAATGTATGTATGCACTGAAATGGCTCAAAAGCCAGAAAACTCCATTAAAGCTTGAGCTTCAATAGTGGATTCTACTATCATGGCTTTGATCGAGTTTCAAAGTGAGGTTAGGTTCTCAGGAATCTTGGTACAAAGTTTAATTGAACCAAAACCTGGTTTTAATATCCCAAATCGAAGCTTGAAGTTGTTGGGCCTAAAAATTTTAGATCGAGATTTTTAATCCACCAAAATTCCTTAAACGAAGCTTATTCTTCCACATTTTTTTATAGAAAACAATATAATTATGGTGCCGGAACTGGAATCATAGCTTTTAGTTACTTATATTTATTCAAAATTTCACTATTTTTATAAAAACCCAATAGCTCAGTTTAGCCCACCAAAATTCTTAAAATCAAACTTTCATTCAGGAATCAACCCAACAGGAAATTTAAAATGTTTCGAATTTGAGGTCAAAGTATTAAAATCCTAAAGTCAAACTATCGAAGGTTGAAGACGAGTGAGTTACATGCACGCGAGTGGGAGTTAAACCAGGTGTGTGATTAGTTTAACTAAGCATGTGAGGGCACGTCTACAATCAGAATATTATGATTTTTCCACAAATTTTTTTTTTAATTATGAATAAAATGGTATATTACATCACCCTATTTGGATTCTTGGAAATAATTTTCTCGAGAAAAGCAGTTTTAAGTTTAAAAATATTATGTTTTAGTTTGCACATAAACCCCTGGCTATTTTTCAAGTATTCCAGAATGACTCAAAACTTTTTTCACAATTTCTTTAGCTTATATAAAAATAAATTTGTCTTCTATCGCTATGTTCAAATCCAACTAGAAATGTAGGAAACATTAATTGTAAAAACTATTTAAAAATATAATTATAACCCTCCATGTTAATTTTACACTACAATTAAATTCAGTTTGGTATCTTAATACATCACATAAGTATTATATTAGGCTTTTGTTACCAACTTACACTCTCCATGATTTCAGACTTCGTAGTCAACCCCGCGAATTAGACGTACACACCCTGAATTCGTAGAAAATTTCAAGTAGGTGATTTTAGTTTTAGTATTAAAATTGAGCTTATGTCTTTTATAATTACTGATTATTATATCACTCTGTGGTAATACTGAACTCATATTTAAAATATGAACTCATTTTTGTAGTTCATGTTTGTTCAGTATATTGATTCTTTCTATATTTCAGTTATACTTAGAACCGATAAATTGTTAAAACTTATGACTTCAGTAAAAGCCACTAAACACTTTGTTTTTACCCTTAATTGTGGCATAGCCTTGCAACCTACTATAATTTCATATTACACTCCAATTTATGACCACTATCAGTGAAACCCCTAATAGCATACCGTACGATTCAGTGATTAGACCCCGATATACCACAGTAATTTTAATTGGCCTGTAGGTCCCCGATGTTGAGTGTCTAGTTTTGATTTGGTATGTACGTATGAGTTCCACTCTAGCTAAGTGTTCCAAGACTTTACTATGTTTATTATTTCCCAATATTTTTGGATTACTTGTCCGAGTATATATTATGATTTGGATGACATTGTAATGGCATGTCTTCGAAATTGAATCCCCTATAACCGATATTGTATGGGTTATCTTGTTATAGTCTGAACCCTTAATTTGTTACACTCCACTATATCATTAAACTCCAGTATACCCGTGGCCGTTTTTATGTTATTTTAGTTCCTCCAGATTTTATGATATGAATATTAAATCCAATTACTCTCTAACTATACATTTTTCTCTCGTACCTTGTTTAGAAATAAAAATTATCTACTTGACATGTCTACTTAATTATTTTCCTTCCATATGAACGACAAACCTGAAGAAGATGAGATACATCTTGAATGCATGGAATTTTATTCTATTTTACCTTGAAAAATCTTTTTGGTCACGTACGTATGGGTGGTAGCAGATAAAGATGGTAGTCCCCATTGGAATATCTACCTCGCGACTTATCATCTGAATGTTTTCTACCAATTTTTACCTTATATGTGGAATGTACAAATAAATTATGTATTTTAATTTATTTCAGGCTGAGTTATTTAATAAGATACTAGGCATCACCCTAATAAAAATCTGTTAAATTTTCGATGCCTTTAATTTATTTGTTATGTTTATTTTATTATTTACTCACCATTATAAGCACAGAATATGAGAATCCGGTAATCATGACTAGATGTCATTGTTCGAGGTATTTTTTTATGCGTTTCATCATCGATAGGGCTTTTTAGCTCTAATGGATCCATTTTTGTAATGGTGATAGCGGTTTAGCAGAAGATGTCTCCATAGTAGTGTTGTATTTGTAGGCCCCTTTTTCTTTCGAATGTGTTTTAAGGATGACAAAAACCAATTTTCTTTTTATGAAAACCTTTTTCCCAATTTTTAAATCGCATCCAGTTGTGAACCAATTTTAACTTAACCAAATTTTATCTTGATTAATCCTAAACATAGACCTAGTGAGTAAAGCAATTAAAGTAAAGAAAAGAATGCTCAGAACTCTGGATATATGAGGAAACCACAAAGGGAAAAAACCTCGGACGGCCCAAGTAAGAGAATCACTATGATGTGGAATTACAAGGAGCAAACACAAGTCTTACTCAACGACTCAATCCCCACAAGTCTTGACTCTCTTATAATCTTCAACCACTCCTCCACAATGCCCACATGAATCCTTCCGTGATAGCGCTCCATAGCACTCACGTCCATGAATGCCTCGGTGTCCACCGATGTAGCTTGGATAGTCTACAAAATCGAAACATGAACTCCTTCGCTTTTTCTCCACAAAACCCAACGATGTTCTTCAAAGTGTAGAACAAACTCTAACAAGTGCAAACAAAGATAACTATTGCATATAATAATGAAAGATCGGATTTTTGAAACTCTATGGATGTTTTAGACTTAGAAAACCTTATAAAACTTTGTGCAGAAATCGTACTGGATGTATACTATTTTTCTGGACTGCTCACTTGATGAAATTCTGAGAAAATACGCCCTAAATAATATTCTTGAGGTGGTGCATCATTGCAACGAGATAGCCTATCATTCGAACGATATTGACATGTCGTTCGAACGACATGCATATCTCGCTTGAACAACCACTAATGTCATTTGAACCAGAAATAACAGAATTTGCATTTTATACAACTTTGATCCATCCTTATCTCAGAATAAAATGAAGTGTAAACATTTTTAAACACTTTAAAAATATTTCATTAATAAAATAGCATCCTTAAACAATTTAAAACATTTTCCGAGTTTCATTAAAATTACGCACTTATACATGAGTGATCTCAGAATGCAATTAAATGAAGACGAGAAATATGCAGCACAAAACTGTCATGATTAATTCTTTGAAGCTTCGCCGTAATGTCTTCAATAAACTTCAATACGTCATAGTCTGTATGGGATCGTGATAATAAAAATACAACCTATAACTCAAACGTGTTGTGTTTCGAAAATAAGTCAAATAAACATACAACAGACTCAATTGGAAATTCTGTCCTTACAAATCTCTCCCTTTGACTATTCTGGGATAAAACCAATAGTGAAATGCCTAAATCGAGCCGTCAAGCCATTTGACACCTAAATCCCATCCCACAAAACCCAAAATTAAAAAAATTAGAGGACAAGATTAGTAAATGATGGTCTGACAAGTATGAATTGTCTGAATGTGATGTAGTCTTGAAATCTCGAATCTCTTAAGCATACCTACACACATGAAACAGAAAAATGCCCAGTGAAGTATAGAGGAACAAATGATATAAACCAATATGTAAAATCAAATCCAAATCATTTGATATGTGATCAAAACATGATACCAATTTGTAAACAACATCTAAATCAGGATATCAATACACTACACCAAAACTGGCGAATAGTCACGGCCAAAATCCCTGACCAAGACTGTGGGTCGCGGACTTGGGCCGTGACCATTTCGAGCGCGACCAATTTCGTGGGTCGCGGCCCAAGTCCTGATCAATCTGAGGTCATGGAAAATGGTAGCGGACTTCAGACGTGACCCACACCGCAATGGAAAAAAATGGTCGCGGTCAAAGTCTGTGACCCCAACCGTGACGAAAAATGGTCGCGGTCGAAGTCTGTGACCCACACCGCTATAAAAAAGGAAAAGAAAAAAATGGTCACGGCCAAAGTCCGTGACCCATACCGCGATCATTTTTTGTCACGATCGGGGGTCATGGACTTTGGCCGCAACCATTTTTAAGAGCGATGGAAAAAATAAAAATTTTCATGGACAAATCTATGACAATATTTAACTATAATAAAAAATTTATATTTTTTAGGTCCAATCCTAAAATTGGGGGTCCCGGGACTGCGCGACCGGTTGCTACGTGTAACTTTGGATGCACACGAGGTGTTACAAATATTTATTATTGGCAAACCAATAAAAAAATCACAAATTGGTAATCGGGAACGTTGTTAATAAAGTAATATACATACAAACTTAAAAATATTATAGTCTTAATAATTCAAAGACAAAAAAAAAATTGGACAGAGTTTCCCTATATTATGGAGATTCCAAAACTTCTAAATATAAAATCTGCTTATTATAAAGCCCGCATGGCCATAAAATTTAACAATCAAATTATAAAAGACCGCACGGCATAAAACTAAACAATACAACTATAAAAGCTCGCACGGACATAACACATACAAAATATAATCCTGAATGTCAACAACATTATATAAACAATCTTCATGTTGTAAACCATTGCTTTTTTCAAGTTTCACATGCAAAAAAACAAACGATACAATGTTATCCTGTAAAAAATAGGATTAAAAAAAATTGACATCTGTAACCTAGTAGTTTTAAAAAAATCATATTCAAGCAAAAAAATTGCGTATACGAGTTATAATTATCACCATATTAGTTCCTACGAGTTACTTTTGTCCCGTGCGAGGTGTCGGTGCCACTCACGGGGCTGTTTCGGGGTTTCCCCCTATAGAGCCATGTTTTTAAGTCTAAGTCTAGATGTTTTCAAATTATCATCATATTCTCAAACTGAGAGGTCGAAGGCCTCGTTGTCAATTCCTACGAGTTACATTAGTCCTGTGCGAGGTGTCGGTGCCTCTCACAGGGACGTTCAGGGGCTATTTTGGGTTTTTATCCTCTAACGCCATGTTTTGAAGTCTATGTTTAGATATTTTTAAATTATCCTTGTATATTCAAATCGGGAGTCTCAGTTTCTACGAGTTACGTCGATCCCGTATGAGGTATTGGTGCCTCTCACGGAGCTGCTCGGGGGTTGTTTCGAGTTTTCGCCCACCCTCTAACGTCATGTTTTTAAGCCTAAGTCCTGATATTTTCAAATTATTCTTGTATTTTCAAACCAGGAGTCCCTTTATCATGCGTTTAGTTCCTACGAGTTACATTGGTCTCGTACGAGGTGTTGGTGCCTCTCACAGGGCCGTTCGAGGGCTGCTTCGAGTTTTCGCCCTCTAAAGCCATGTTTTTAAGTTTAAGTACTGATATTTTCAAACTATCCTCATATTCTCAAATTGGTAGTCCCGTTATCGCAAGGTCAGTTCCTACAAGTTACATTGGTCCCATGCGAGGTGTTAGTGCCTCTCACGGGGCCGTTCGGGGGTTGTTTCGGATTTTTGCCCTCTAATTCCATATTTTTAAGCCTAAATCTTGATATATGAAAATTATCCTCATATTCTCAAATCGGGAGTCCCTTGATCGCGCGGTCTGTTTGTATGAGTTACATTGGTCCCGTGCGAGGTGTCGATGCCTCTCACGGGGCCATTCGAGGGATGTTTTGGATTTTCATCCTCTAATGCCATGTTTTTAAGCCTAAGTCCTGATATATGAAAGTTATCCTTGTATTCTCAAACTGGGAGTCCCGTGATCGTGTGACCAGTTTCTACGAGTTACACTGGTCCCGTGCGAGGTGTTGGTGCCTCTCACGAGATTGTTCGGGGGCTATTTTGAGTTTTCACCTTGTAACGCCATGTTTTTAAGCCAAGTCTAGATGTTTTCAAATTATCATCATATTCTCAAACCAGGAGTCTGGTGAGCACGCGATTAGTTCCTACGAGTTACATTGGTCCCGTGCGAGGTGTTGGTGCCTCTTATGTGACCGTTTGGGGGTTGTTTCGAGTTTTTGCCCTCTGACGTCATGTTTTTAAGCCTAAGTCCTGATATATTCAAATTATCCTAGTATTATCAAACTAGGAGTCCCATGATCATTCGTTCAGTTCCTACAAGTTACATTGGTCCCGTGCGAGGTGTTGGTGCCTCTCACGGGGTCGTTTGAGGGTTGTTTCTGGTTTTTGCCCTCTAACGCCATTTTTTTAAGCCTAAGTCCTGATATTTTCAAATTATCATCGTATACTCAAATCGAGAGTCCCATGATCATGCAGTCAGTTCCTACGAGTTTCATTGGTCCCGTAGGAGGTGTTGATGCCTCTCACGGGGCTGTTCGAGGGCTGTTTCGAGTTTTCATCGTCTCACGCCATGTTTTTAAGCTTAAGTCCTGATATTTTCAAATTATACTGTATTCTCAAACCAGGGGTCCCATGATCACACGATCAGTTTCTACGAGTTACATTAGTCCCGTGCGAGGTTTTGGTGCCTCCCACGGGGCCGTTCGGGGGTTGTTTCAAGTTTTTGCCCTCTAACGCCATTTTTTAAGCTTAAGTCCTGATATTTTCAAATTATCCTCATATTCTCAAACCATTGGTGAGGAGAGAACCATTGGTGGAGTTTTGAATTGCTCAGCCATTGGTGTTAAGAATTCGGGTTGTACATGAGATGGTGAACCTCGTTGCGATGTCACCTCGGCACTTGGTACCATTGGGTTGTTTCCTCTTGACATTATCTACAAAAATGAAAAACCATAAGTGACTAAATAATTATAATAATATGAAATTATAAATAATTAATCAAGCTTATGACTATATATATATACAGTTTTATTCTTGTACGGACTAGTCTGCATTTTAAGAATGCAGACTGGACATGTGTCACCTGGCGGTGATCCCAGAAAAGAGAGAGAATGTGCCTATAATTTAGGCGATAATTTCTAGGCGCACCGTTAGGTGACACATGTCTCACCCGCATTCTTAAAATGAGGACTAGTCCGTATAAGAGCACTATATATATATATATATATATATATATATATATATATGTGTGTGTGTGTAGAGAGAGAGAGAGAGAGATACCTTTTTAGAGTTAGACTTTAGAATATGTTCAATATGTCTGATCTCCATCCATTCGGTATTAGTTTTTAAGAGCCTATGAATTTTCGCTCGTGGCCAACTAGGAGGAAGGGTATCTATGATTGATGTGTATATATCTGTGACATGAACTCGGAATCCCATCTTTCTCAACTTGTTGGCAAGATTCAATTTTACGTGCATGTGGCGTGAGACATCACAGTCTAAGTCAATGCTCTTTGTACGCAGTTGTATCCATAACGGGTGGATTTTTTTTTGCCTTCTCTAACAACATAACCAAGGCCAGGGATACTTCGGGATTATGTATGTGAAATATATTTTGTATAACGTCATCCCAGTTTTCTGGTAGAGAAAATAGAATACGATCTAACAAGTAATCTTGCTAGAGATCAACTCCACGATTTACAAGGTAGTTAAATTGTTCGATCTTTTTATTTCCATACCTATAAACATGAGTACCCTCTACATTGCGCGCACTAATAAAATAATTATGTGTACGGTCTAATTGCAACCTTTCCCACTCTTGTTGACAGTGATTTTCACAATGCCTTATTTTTCCTGAGAAAAGTATACGAGGGCATGAATACGAGTCCTACAATTAAGGCCTCTAATTAATTAATAACTATTAATTCAAACATATGATGTATAAGGGTAAATTAGTTTGATTAAGGTTTTGATTTATCACTACCCTTCTCTTAACTCCTTGCATTTTGGATCTCATCGATGCGAAATCCCAACAACAACCAGCCGTAATTTTTTGTTACACGTTTTGTTAGGGTTTATTGTATTATCAATTCAATAAATCCAACATAGTATCCAACAACCAAACCAACAATATCTCATTATAGTAATGTGCACACGTGTTTGCGACTCGTATGTATAAAAAAATCATTTAATTATATTTTATCAAAAAAATTCACGACAATCATTTAACACCCAATATAATATGATGACATGCATATAACCCACAAAAAGGTGGATGCAATTTTTTTTACTTATTAAAAATTCATGTTATTATATTTTGTCAAATAAAATATAATGTCTAGGGTTTGAAATAATATTGTGTCAAAAGAATACCCAAACATACAATCTAGGGCTGATTGACATAATTTATACACACACACATATAGAATCTAGGGTTTAATAAACCCTAATTTTTTTTTACATAAATCTATACATACACACACATACAATCTATACATACACACACATACAATATAGGGTTTATTGACATAAAAAATAATTTATTTTTTCACAGTTACACACATAAACACACATATACACTTGAATATATGCTGCACACACATATAAACATAAATCTATATATACACACATATACACACACACACATACAAACATAAATCTATACATACACGCACAGAAATTAGGGCTTTAGATAGAAATGAGGAATCGAAATGAAAACGAAATGAAAACGAAATGAAATCGAAACGAAATCGTTCAAGCCTTTACACACTGAAATCGCACAAATAGAAATGAGTATGAGAATTGTTTTTAAGTTTTGAACCTGTTCACGGCCTAGAGCCGTGACCCACCATGCGTGACCAATAAATGAAGGAGGTAAGGGTATTGCTAGTTTGGACCTGTTCACGGCCTAGAGCTGTGACCCACCATGCACGACCATTTTCCCATCACAAGACTACTGGAATGAAGGATGGTCACGGCCCATAGCTGTGACCCCCACTAAAAAATGGTCATGGACCCCAGTCGTGATCTAATATGTGTATGTTTTTCTCCTAATCATGCCAATGGTAATGACCAAAGTTCGTGACCCATCTGCGACCAAGTTTGGAGGGAATTTTGGCGCGAATTTGGTGCCAAGTTCGTCATGCCCTAGTCATGACCCAAGTCCGTGACTCATGGTGGTTAGGGATTTGGTCCGTGACCATTTTCAGAGCATCCATGACTCAATGTGGTAATGAATATGGTCACGTTAAATATTGATATGGTCACGGCTCAAGTTTGCGACCAGTTGGGCGTAACCATTCGCTGAATTTGGTGTAGTGATAAGTGTAAACTACTCAATATAATCATGAAGGCATATGATCACAAATATTATACCAATACATAATGAAGCAAATGTATCTGTTCATCAAACAAACTCCCCTATACATCACACACATCTCTCCCCCTTTTTGTCTTGAATAGACAACCAGTGAAAAGATACACAATATATCAAATATCTAGCACGAGATAAATTAATAAGGTATATCTAGATAAACATGTAACATGAAATGCCAATTGAAAAATAATCTAACAATACCAAATATGTAACTAGCAAATAGTAATCATATGTGATAAATCAACAAAATTAGTAAAGATGTGATTAAACTAACACAATGCAGCATAATAATTAATTTTATCAAAGTGAACTGCATAAACTCATCAGAAGCAAGCAACAATACCCAAAATAATTTAACATAATGCATCAGGTACTGAAACAAAATAGCAAAAATTCTCAGATGGTTGCTCGAACGATGTCGCCTTGTCGTTTGAACGACATGGGCAAGTCGCTCGAACAAAATCCAATTGTCGTTAGAACGACATGAAAAAATCTCAATTCCAGTGCTGAAAATCTTAAGGATTTGCTAGGTGAAAAAATTCCCTGATAAAACTAACTGGCGGTGCAGAAAATAGTAAAATAGTAGCAAAACAGAAAACAAAAGAAATAAAAAAATGAGTTAGATGCTAACATAGTACCGATGTTCTCAAACATGAACATGGAATGTATGGGCATGCATTGAAAAAAATGAATCACAATTCTAACACATCGAAACGATCAAGAAGCTCTAATTGATTGTAATAAATCATCAAACTTTATTTTAGTCATATGTGACATTTAAAGTGTGAGCTTAATGAACGAAACAAATATCATGCACATGAATTCAGAATTTTGACGATTCTATAAACAATAGCGTCATGACACGATTATTCAATGTAAACATTCGTGGTGCAAACCTATTTAAATTTTCTCCAACCAAACTCCCTCATATATATATTTACCTTTTCAAGTTCTTTTAAGGTCTCTAATCTTCTCAACTTAGACAAATCCTATTGTCCCTATTTTGGCATTTGTTTCTTTTTATTGCCTTGATTTTCTTTTGGGCTCTTTTAAACGGTGGCTTTCACAACGAGTTAATTTTGCACACTCGCAGCCTTTTCTCATGAAGACTCATTAAATTTTTCAATTTAATCCTCACGGTAAACGGTTCTTACATGCACACCTCCTCCTTAAGTCTTCTTCTGCATGGATGACAAGATTGATACGAGAACGTCTCACTAAACTCAAATATACAAGATAAGTAAAACATTCATATAAACTCATGCATTTGTGGAATGATGGCATATATACAAAGTTCAATCAAAATACATATCAACTTCGAAACAACCCCATAATACAATGGTTAAGATCATTCTAAGCATCAATAATTATGACCAAATGTCCTAGACATATGGATAATGAAAGGATGGGGGTCTAAGCACACCAATATTCCACATCAAATATATAAACTCAAAACCAGAAACAAGCCGAAAATATTTTTGGTTTTTCAACATATTTTGACTCAAATAAAAGTCAAATCTTTTTGTATTTTTCAAAAATAATATGAAACCAAAAATATTTTTGTATTTTCTCAGAAATAAAATCTTTTTGTATTTTTTTCAAATAAGACTCAAATAAATGAAAAATATGATACAAAAGACACACATGTCATAACACTACCAAAATATGAATCATGATGCAAAGACTAACGTATGATAAACATGGCAGCATAATCATCCTGTAGATCTCGGATGGGAAGAATCAAGTGCAACCAAATGAGAACCATGAAGTTTAAGTCTTAAAGCCTCTAAGTTCGATTTCCTAACCTAAGTAGGTGTAAAATTATGCATGGGAGTTTTGGGAACCGAAACTACTTTATTCCTTAACTTCCTAGGAGCATTCTAAGGGTCATGTTGAAAACTTCTGAGGTGACCATTTATGCCGCAATGTGTGCAAGTGTAAAGATGGTGGTAATGATTACCAAAATATCGACCTCTCCTCACGTTCCTAGTTGGATATCTCACATGGTTGGTATTGGCTTTGGGAATTGGAATAACTCTATCATCGTAACCAATACCACACCTATCATCTTTAACTTGGACTATGCCTAATATCCTATCCAACTTCTCTGACCTAGATTCCAAGTCAAACTTCACCTCACTCAAGTCTTTTAACTTCTCCTTTAACTCACTAATCCTAGACTCCTCTAACTCTAGAATATCCTTTTTTCAAAGTACCCATCAAACCACAAAGAGTATCTCTCTCTTTCTCTATATATTCTAGTTTCTTCCGAAGCATTTTCTCCCATGCCCTAAGATCCTCAATCAAAGTATCATTTTTTCTATGACACGCTCATTCGACCTAGCTTGCAATTTTGAGTTTGCCTTTTTCACCTTCACCGCTTTGGCATACAATTCATTAAAGGCAACTTACAACCCTTTCACATCAATCTCCTATTCCTTACTCGCTTCACCCTCACTCACTTAGGATTCACAGTCAACGACCTTGAAAGTGTCATGCACAGGAGAATCTTCATGGGAAGATTTATCATCATCGCTCACAAGACATGCTAAGAAAGCAACAAACTTGCTCTCATTGGGGGAACTTTCTCCCTCTCCTGGATCACTATCACTTAAGGAGACATTATATGATATCGATTTCTTACCCTCTTTCTTAAGTCTAGTGGACACTCGGGAACTTTGTGACCATACCCCTCACACCCAAAACACCTATCCGACTCACCCCTATTAATTTTTTCACTTTTATCCTTAGGGTTGGAATCTACCTTGTTATTTTTGAATTTCTCAAATTTTTTGGCATCTTTCGATTTCTTATGAAACTTAAGAAGTTTTTTGAACTTCCTTACCAACAAGGCGACATCCTTAAAATCGGAATTGGAATCGTCTTTTGAAACTTTACTCTCCTCTTTTTGGGCTTTCAAAGCAATGCCCTTTTCTTTATTTGGCACTTGCTGGGAGGTAAACATATCGAGTTCATAGGTTTGTAGGCCACCTACAATCTCTTCAAGTTTCATCGATTCAAGCATACATAAGGAGTTTAAAATGGTCCTTTTCGTATCAAACCAACTTGACAAAGATCTTAAAATTTTCTTTATCACACAGTTGTCGGGTATCTTCTCTCCTAAGTTAAACGACAAGTTGACAATGTTGGACAACCTAGCGTAAAACTCAACAAATGACTCACTTTCTAACATATTAATCATCTCAAGCTTTGCAGAGAAGTTTTGTAGCTTAGACTCCCTAACCGTGCTAGTGCCATCATGAGTAAGTGCAAGTGTATCCCAAGCCTCTTTTGAAGTTTCACATGTCATGATTCTATTACACTCTTCAGGTGTGACATGTGAGGAAATTACATGAAGACCTTTAGAGTTGTAAATAGCAAGTCTATGTTCGGCTTCGGTCCATGACTCAATGGGTTTTAGTGTAGTGGCCTCACCCTTTCGTGTAACTGATGGAGTCCATCCCTTTTCTATTGCAAACCACACACCCTCATTAATTGTTTTCAAAGCACTTATCATTAGCATTTTCAAATAAGCATAATTTGTGCCATAAAAAATAGGAGCACAAAAACATTCAAAACCTCCAAAATTCATCTTAAAAAACACATGGTATCAACACAATAAAAATATGTTTTTAGCTCTGATACCAATTTATAGGCCCCTTTTTCTTTCGAATGTGTTTTAAGGATGACAAAAAAATTTCTTTTTATGAAATCGCACCCAATTGAGAACCAATTTTAACTTAATCAAATTTTATCTTGATTAATCCTAAACATACATCTAGTGATTAAAGCAAGTAAAGTAAAGAAAAGCATGCTCACAATGTTGGATGTACGAGGAAACCACAAAGGGAAAAAACCTCAAACGACCCAAGCCAAACAATCACTATGATGTGGAATTACAAGGAACAGACACACGTCTTACTCAATGGCTCGATCCCCACAAGTCTTGACGCTCTTCTAATCTCCATATAACTCGCGTCCACGAATGCCTCGGTGCCCACCGATGTAGCTGGGATTGTCTACGAAATCGGAACACGAACTCCTTCACGTTTTCTCTATAAAACCCAATGATGTTCTTTAAAGTGTAGAACAAACCCCAAAAAGTGCAAACAAAGATCACTGTTGCATATAATAATGAAAGATCGGATCTTTGAAACTCTATGGATGTTTTAGACTTAGAAAACTTATAAAACTTTGTGAAGAAATCATACTGGATGTATACTATTTTTCTGGACTGCACACTTGACGAAATTATGAGAAAACATGCCTTAAATAATATTCTTGAGGTGGCGCATCATTCGAACGAGATAGCTTATCATTCGAACGATATTGACATGTCGTTCAAACGACATGCATATCTCGCTTGAACAACCACTAATGTCGTTTGAACCAGAAACATCAGAGTTTGCATTTTATATAACTTTGATCCATCCTTATCTCAGAATAAAACGAAGTGTAAACATTTTTAAACACTTTAAAAATATTTTTAAAACATTTATTTAATAAAATAACATCCTTAAATAATTTAAAACATTTTTCGAGTTTCATTAAAATTACGCATTTATACTCAAGTGATCTCGGAATACAATTAAATGAAGACGAGAAATATGCACCATAAAATCGGCATGATTAATTCCTTGATGCTTTGTTGTAATATCTCTAATAAACTTCAATAAATCAGAGTCTGTGTGGGATCGTGTCAATAAAAATACAACCTATGACTCAAATATGTTTTGTTCCGAGAATAAGTTAAATAAACATACAATGGAATCAATTGAAAATTTTATCCTTACATTATTCGGGCTCTCAAGTAGAGTTCTCAATGACAAACCAGGTGAATGTCAGTGCATATACTATGTATTAAAAGCTATCAAATTTCACATGAGCATGCTCATGGGTAGCGGGGTGGACAAGTTCCAATTTGATCGCATACGAGTATCTTTGTGAAGGAGGACCTTCTAGTGGGGATGAGCTCTATAGATAATTTCTTCTTGAAATTCGATGATACAAACGGTATGCGTTATGTCTAGGTAAGAGTTCGCATAACTGTGCCCCATTTTTGTGTGATGGTGGGACCATAGGGATATCTTAAGGAGAAAGAGGTCAAAGTTCAACTGAGAGACAAGAAGGTCTAATTCATCTTAAGGACTGACGGGGTCTTTTTGAATGGGGGAGCTCATTGGTATCATTGTCTACTGCCATAAAGTTGCACACAATATCTTGTAATTCTATTGGTAGATCGCCCCACCAACTGGCTTAGATTATTTGATATATATAAATACTGGGATGTTAAAGTCTTCCCTTGCTATGAAAAATTTGGAGAGGTGGTACCCCATATGGGAGGCTAGACTGTAGGTTGTCTGCTGAGTAACCTTGATTTTTCATGAGGTAGAACCAGTGTCCATGTTGTTCTATTTGGTCAGGATCTTATGTTGTAACTTGTAATCGATCCCATATATGAAGTCTCATAGGTCAGGGGTTTCGAAGGACGTGGTTCTTGCTCATGTATCCTGAGTTATCTTCCAGGGAGTAGTCCTACTATGCCATCATTTTCCAGACTTTAGGGTTGAGGGTCAACTCATCTTCGGTGCCCTTTGATGATGAGGAGGTGGTAAAAAATAATAGGTAATCCCCTATTTAGACATCTCAGTGTAGTACACATGGCAGGGACTAGTTACAGGAGGTCTCTAAGTAAGATTTAACAGGTCAAAGGTGATGTTTCTCAGGAAAGGTGTCAATCATGGGCCTTTCAGTCGTAAAGGATCAATGTCACCTCTGGATTCAGTCCATATCATGTGGATTATACCTAAGGGGTAGATCTCAATTTTTAGTCTAGGGAAAGAGGATCGGAGGAGTACTTCATGTTATCGATCATATTATGACTTGAATAATACTTGGGTGGTCAAGAACTTTTGGTTCTCACACAGTCTGTTCCACCTTTCTAATGATGCTGGAAACAGCACCACCCTTCAAGGTGTTTATGAGCTTAATTCAGTGTTAACAATGGCAGTATAAGGGTATATAGTAGAAGGAGGTGAGGAGAAGAGGATTAACACTGGAATATAAGTGGTTCAGCCAATCAGGTCTACATCCACTATGCAAGTGTGTGATTAATATCACTGTATGAGGGCTCTAATAGCCATAGATACAAACTCTCAAGCTTTCTCTCTTTACTGTATATTTAGACAAAGTTTCAGCTAGGGTTACTAATTTCGGATCCCTTTACAAGGTAGAGGATGACCTCTATATATAGTGCATGGGGGGTGTAATATACCCCCAAGCATGCAATGAACATGTGCATGAGGATCGAACCAGTATGAGAATGACACCTGACTGATCTCATGTAGATAATGATGACCTCAATATTCCCTCACGTGGGGGGAATGATTCAGTTATAACAGACTTATCCACGTGTTCCCATCCACACATATACGCATAAGAGCTCGACCATCCGTGAATGGTCCCAACCTCGGCCTGGAAGAGGACGAGGTGGTGACTTTGATTCAGTGGGAGAGCCGAAGTAGATCATGTTGAGTTATGACGTCGGCTTAGGCCGAGGTAGAGGTGGAAAAGCACCAATATCGACCAATCCTTAGCCGAGATTGATGTTGATGAAGGGATGGCAACCTCTTCATCTTCAGAGTCTAGGTTGAAATCATTGGAAGACCAGGTGGATAACCACCCCTGGATCATGGTGACCTCACATGCCGAGGTAGCTAGCAACATCGGTCATGGCCGACCTTGCCTAGGACGAGAGTCTTAGTTGATGAATCCAAGGTCCTTCTAACATCGGCCATCTCCATGGCCGAGGTTAATGTCTCTGATCCGAGGAGGTACATTCAGGGCATATCAATCACCCCTAGCCCTTAGTTACATGTGGGAGCAGGGTACTATGGGATCTACAACTCCGAGGTCCTTTTGCTTTGTTCCAATGTTCCTTTTTTGACACTTGTCAATTGCTGAAGTGGCTTGCGTGTCTGAAAAGGGTAATGATGTTGGTTGTCTTTTGGGCTCCCAAGGCAATGATGGGCCTTGGGAAGTGTGCACTCATACTTGAGGGTTTAATCCCTATTTTTCTTCTCTTTCTTCCTCATTTCTCTCCTTCTCCTGGTTCGACTGTTTCTACAACTCTCTCTCTCTAGAAAGCTTGGCTGCTTCATTGTTTGGGATTTTTGTATTTCTTCAACCTCTCTTTATTCCACAAGTCTTCAGGTATCGTCTTCACCTTGCCATCCATTTTTCTTCATTTTCCTGCCCTTGTTCTTTCTTTTGCATTTTCCAGTGAGCTTTAAGAGGTTTTCGGTGAAACCAGTGGTTTTTCCGACGAACTGTTCTTAATTGTTCTTCGTCGTTTTTGTTCAAAGTTTAATAACTTGATATTTAATTCCATTTGCCAATCTTATTTGTAATTAAGTAGAGTAATAAGTCTAACGTATGCCTTATATTCTCAGACCCCTTTACCAACTCCTAGAGGAATTCCCCTCCCTTAGGGAGAAGACTTTAGATAAAATTAGATAGATAGAAAGAGCTCAAGAAGAAGCTCGTAGGGCAGAGGCGTTCCCCACCAGGCCTATTTTTCCACCACCTCTGAAGGTCATATACCCTGATCCAACTGAACCATGTACCCAAGAAGAGGTCCAAGTTGAACCATCTCCAATATCTGAGTCTGAGTCATCCACCTCAGATCCTATGTCCGTGGACTCTTTTCAAGAGGCCATGGATTTCTCAACTCGGCAAGATCAGGTCCCTGACTAGGCAGAGGTTTCCAGTCGAGCCTCATCCCATAAAAGTTCAAGTACATAAACCTCTTCCTCCGAGGTTGAAATTGTTGGACTAAGTGTGGCTATTCCACCAATCCTTGAAGCCATTCCCCTATCGGCTATCACAGGGGCTGAGTTCGCTCAGAGGTTTCCAAGTAATCCCCCAATGTCTGATCAGGCCAACGTTGAGCTAGATGATGATGATGATGCTGAGAGTGATATTGACGTCTCTGAGGCGGCCGAGATTGGGAGTTCAGTCAGTGAGATCGACCTCCTATCCTTCAGATACTTATATTCCATAAGCCCCTCCATAAAGCTCAAGAGACCTCTGAGGGAAGAGAGGGCTTATCACGACCGAGATGGTGAGATTTGCCTACAAGAGTAGATGTTCAAGTTGGGATTTCGTCTGCCCATCCATCCTATCATCAGGTCTATATTGGCCTATATCAACTTGTCCCCTTCCCAGTTGTCACCCAATGCTTGGAGGGTGATAATTGGAGCCATTGTCTTATGGAGGGGTGTTCATCACTCAGACCTTCCTGTTCAAGTCTTTACAGGATGCTATGTCCCCTCATCTGCCAGAAATCATCCGCGCTATTATCATTTTTTAGCTCAGAAATTAGAAAAGAAGATGCTTCAGATTACCCAAACCTCAAATCATAACTGGAAGCCACATTATTTCTTTGCCTCAGGGCCATGGGAATTTGGTCCATGTGCCCCCTCTCCCTCATTGGAGCTGAGAATACCCCTGAGACGGGGAAAGGTTACGATGGCTGCTAAGGCTGACCCTGGGCTAAGCCAACTCAACCTTCAGAAGGTAAAAAACCTTCAGGATCAGGGCGAGCACGGTCTGCTTGTTAAATTCTAGCACCTGATGACCCCCTATTACCTCTCTGAGACTGGTCTAGGGGGAAGTTCTCTTACAGAGCTTGGTAAGTGCTTTTTTACTTTAACAAGTTATACCTCTGAATATAAGTATATCTGATTCTCTAACTCAGACCTTTCTATTTTGCAGAGCGCTCAAAAGGAATATCGGACGAGTTATAAGAGATGGCGGCACCAAGACTAATAAAGCTCATAAAAAAGTAGGTCTGAATGCTCCTCCTCCTCCTCCTTCAACCTTGAGGGCTGAGTCCATTAAGAAGAGGAAAGTTGCTGACCCTACCCCTGAGGATTAGAGGCAGAAGAAAAAAGGAGGGGATCGTGCCATCCCCATTTCTTCTGAGGATGCCTTGATTGCTCGTCTTGAGCAATTAAAGATCGGTGAAAGTGTTATTGGTCAAAGTATGAAGGCTTTAGATGCTATCGGCGGTGTCATGACCGAGTCTAACAAGCACTTTTGCAGGTCCATGGATAAGCCTCTGTTGGATGAATTCTCTCTTCATCGTTTTATCCAGGTAAGACCTTTAAGTTTTTGCTTCTGAGTTTTACAAGTGTAACATCGACATTTGAACTACATCAGACCTTAGACTGATATCTTAGCACATGTGCTGTAGGGTCTTATCACCATGTATCACTACGTTAACTGGACCTTTGGGAAACTTCCCCTGATAGAGAAGGGCCAAGAGGCTGAGAAGACTGAGGCCAATCTAAATGCTGAGGTGGAACGTCTGAAGGCCTCTCTAAAGAAGGCCGAGACCAGCATCAAGGGGATGTAGAAGGACATGGACAAGCAAAGGGAAGACCATAAAACTTCCCTGAAGGCTCAGGCTGACTCCCGTCAGCACAAAGTCGATGTTGCTGTCAAGGCTGCCTTGGAAGATGCCTCAGAGAAGATATTGGAAGAGTACAAGGTCTCTGACGAATTTTTTAGCTTCGGCTTTAAATATCTGGATAGGGGTTTTAAGGCAACTGTCAAGTGGGCTTCTATAAATGAGAAGGAGTCAGGAAGCCTTACAGCTGCTGACTTCATCGACCTGGGTTATGTCGACCCTAAGTTTGCTCAGGCCCTGCAGGAGGTTGAAGAAGAGGGAGGTGCTGCGCCCACTGAGACTGAACCATAAGGGGACACCATGACTGAAGATGTTGATGCGCAAGATGATGGGGGTGAACCCGACCATCACGCCTGAAGCTGCAAACACTTAGTTTTTGTGAAGCCATTTTTTGTAACTCCTGATTTGTTGTAACCTCTGATGAATATCGTTACTGTATATCTTTTCATTTTGTTACTTAATGTCAGCCTTTGAGGAGGGCTTTTATTTCTTCATTTGTTGATTTGTTTGCTGAATGCTTTTCTTTGCCATGCAATGTGTTCAGTTCTGAAGTCTTGGTACAATGATGTCCTTGTTAAACTCAATGAAAGGTGTCTTACCTTAGACCTTGTCACCATATTATGATGTTATAAGGTCTAAGGTTGTTACTAAGATGTTGTTCACATATGTAATTTCACCAAATTAATGATGTTAAGGGTCTGAGGTCATCCAAGTATGATGTCTTACCTCAGACCTTGTCACCACATTATGATGTTTTAAGGTCTGAGGTCATCAACTAAGATGTTATCCTCATAAATAATTTCACCACAAGATTAATGATGTTTAGGGTATGAGGTCATCCAAGTATGATGTCTTACCTCAGACCTTGTCACCACATTATGATGTTTTAAGGTCTAAGGTCATCAACTAAGATATTATTCACATAAGTAATTTCACTAAATTAATGATGTTAAGGGTCTGAGGTCATCCAAGTATGATGTATTACCTCAGACCTTGTCACCACATTATGATGTTTTAAGGTCTGAGGTCATCAACTACGATGTTATCCTCATAAATAATTTCACCAAATTAATGATGTTAAGGGTTTGAGGTCATCCAAGTATGATGTCTTACCTCAGACCTTATCACCACGTTATGATGTTTTAAGGTCTGAGGTCATCAACTAAGATGTTATCCTCATAAATAATTTCACCAAATTAATGATGTTAAGGGTCTGAGGTCATCCAAGTATGATGTCTTACCTCAGACCTTGTCACCATATTATGATGTTTTAAGGTCTGAGGTCATCAACTAAGATGTTATCCTCATAAATAATTTTACCAAATTAATGATGTTAAGGGTATGAGGTCATCTAAGTATGATGTCTTACCTCAGAACTTGTCACCACATTATGATGTTTTAAGGTCTGAGGTCATCAACTAAGATGTTATCCTCATAAATAATTTCACCAAATTAATAATGTTAAGGGTCTGAGGTCATCCAAGTATGATGTCTTACCTCAGACCTTGTCACCACATTATGATGTTTTAAGGTCTGAGGTCATCAACTAAGATGTTATCCTCATAAATAATTTCATCAATTTAATGATGTTAAGGGTCTGGGGTCATCCAAGTATGATGTCTTACCTCAGACCTTGTCACCACATTATGATGTTTTAAGGTCTGAGGTCATCAACTAAGATGTTATCCTCATAAATAATTTCACCAAATTAATGATGTTAAGGGTCTGAGGTCATCCAAGTATGATGTCTTACCTTAGACCTTGTCACCACATTATGATGTTTTAAGGTCTGAGGTCATCAACTAAGATGTCATCCTCATAAATAATTTCACCAAATTAATGATGTTAAGGGTCCGAGGTCATCCAAGTATGATGTCTTACCTCAGACCTTATCACCACATTATGATGTTTTAAGGTCTGAGGTCATCAACTAAGATGTTATCCTCATAAATAATTTCACCACTAGAGCACAATGGACCAAGAATTGACAAGGAAACTGATCTTCTCATTAATAATCTCTTCATAAGATAATACATTGACACAAACTCTAACAACATCATCTGTAATACTTCTTTAGATGATCAACATTCCAGGGATTAGAAAAAGGTTTCCCCTCTAGGTTTTCTAGCCTGTAGGTCCCGGGTACAACCTCTTCGATCACTTTGTAGGGACCGTGCCAATTTGGGTGAAGCTTGTTTGACTTCTGCAGTGTCTTCTTCAGTACTAAATCTCCCACGGTAATGGGTCTTGATTTCACCCTTTGATTGTAGAATTTTACTTCTCTCTGCTGGTAAGCTGCTTGTCTGATTTTTGCGTATTCTCTTCTCTCTTCGATCAGATCTAGGTCTAGCCTTCTCTCTTCCCCATTCTTGTCAGGGTCATAGGTCTGAACCCTATGAGTAGGGAGTCCCACTTCTGTTGGTATGACGACCTCTGAGCCATGTGCTAGCATGAACGGGGTTTCTCCTATCGGTGTTCTTACTGTTGTCCTATAGGCCCACAACACAACATAAACGTCTTCAGTCCATCTCCCCTTAGCTTCTTCCAACCTCTTCTTTATTCTGTCGAGGATTGTTCTATTAGTGACTTCGGTCTGGGCATTTGCCTGAGGCTGGACAGGAGAAGAGAAGAACTGTTTTATCCCAACTCTTTCACAATACTTCTCTAAGGAAGAGTTCTTGAACTGGGTTCTATTATCTGAGATGAGAGTGTTTGGGAGGCCGTGTCTACATATGATGTTCCTCCAAATAAATTGGAAGGTCTTCTGCTCCGTAATCGTTATTATCGGCTCCGCCTCCACCCATTTTGAGAAGTAATCAATGGCGACAATCAGAAATCGATAATTATTGGCAGCTCTTGGCAGTGGTCCCACTAAGTCAATTCCCCATACTGCAAATGGATAAGGCAAACTGATTGACGTCATAGGCTGATGAGGTTGGTCAGGAATAGTGCAAAATCTCTGACATTTATCGCACCTCTTCACGTAAGCTGCAGTATCTTTGGCCAAGGTTGGCCACCAGTACCCCTGTGTAACAATTCTCTTGGCCAAGGGTCTTCCTCGTATGTGACTGGAGCAAGAACCCTCATGTACATCCTATAAGACGTGTGAAAGTTGTGTGGGATGAACACATATAAGGAGAGGCAATAAGAATCCCTTTTTATATAGGACGTCCCCTACTATGGAGAATTTTGCAGCCTTGTATCTTAATTTCCTCCTCTCTATCTTGGATTCTGGCAGCTCTCCCTCTTTGATATATCTGATGAGGGGGTCCATCCATGAGTCCCCCAGGTTCAAATTGAGTCAAGGGTTACTAACCTCTTCTTCTTCGATGGTCGCCCTCAGCAAGACGTCGACTGGAACTGTTCTTTTGATATCTGTCTTCATTACTGAGGCCAACCTTGCTAATGCATCAGCGTGGCTGTTGTTTTGTCGGGGTATTCTCTTCATTTTTACCTCTTCGAAACCTTCCAGCATTGTTCGCACCCGCTTCAGGTATTTGTCCATCCTTTCATCCTTGGCCTCATAAACCCCCAACACTTGATTAACAACTAACCTAGAGTCACTATGAAGTAGAATTCGTCCTACTCCCAGAGTTTTTGCTAATGAGAGTCCTGCTATCATGGCCTCATATTTTGACTCGTTAGATGCCTTGAAGTTGGACCTCAAAGCATACTCAATGTTGGTACCATCTGGAGCTGAAAGTATTAGCCCTGCACCGCTTCCACTGTCGTAAAAATACCCATCAACACAGAGGTTCCAGACGTCTTTATCCGATGAGAAGCCCCCTTCTGACATGGTCCCAAGCTTGAAGAGGTATCGATCCTCCTCATTCTCAGCTATTCCGCTTCTGGTCCTTCTGGGTACAACCTCTTCCTGGTCTCGAAAGACGTTGTTGTTTGACCCCTCTGCAATCTCTAGGTTATTCTCCCAGAGTTTTAGGAGATTTGGGTTAGTTTTGTACTCGATGGGTATAGGATTAGCCCTTAAATTGGTTTCCCAAATGATGTATCTTCAAATTTAATGGGCTCTTATTCTTTCCTCCTTGTCGTATAACATTTGGTGATGATTTGTGTATTTCCAGGTAATATAATCGTTAGCCCGGAATTGTAGATCTTCCTTACTAATCTGCATTGGGGGACTCGGGTATTGGTGTGGTTGAATCAAGGGTTCCCTATTTTAGTTACTAGAATTCGTGGTTCTTCTACTATTTATTAGAGAATGGACTGATGTTAATACATGAGTACGGTATCTAAGAGGGCAAGCATGTGCCCTTATGGGAAGAAATATACGATGAAGCCCTCCAGGAAACAAAGAAAATTACCTTCACAATACCCATCTAGAAAATTGAATGGAAAAAATCTTCATCATACATTTTTTCGCATTCGTCAATGGAAAGTGTATGGCTATTATGAATAAGGTCATATATTCTATGGTGGGCTTAGTCTTGGTGATGATTTTATGACGAGAAATGACGGGTGCAGAGGATAGATGTTTGGAAGAGGCCGTGTGTTCTCATTCTCGACATGTGATGGATAGGGACAATCAGAGTGGAGGGATTATTATTTGGGACTGAAGCGCTAGAGAGGGTATTGGTGCTAGGATTAGAATGATATGGCAAGGGGTTTCTGGTGACATTAGGATTTGGAAGGATGAGTCTCTTATCATCAATGAGGTCATAGATGGTATACTTTTGAAAAGCCTTACTAAGTTATTTAAAACTTAGTTAAAAGATTAAGTAAGTTTTGAATTACTGTTTTAGAAAACTCTTTAAAAAAAACTCAAGAATAACACAAGTTATGTTTAATATAGAAAATAAGAACCAGTTATTTCATAACCTTAGAAATAGTTTCTAAAATTAAACTTGAGTCTAGTTTATAGCAGTAGTAGTGAAGTATTAAAGAACACACAGAAGAGGCAATATTTTTTACGTGGTAAAACCCCAAAACTAGGGGAAACATCCACGGTGACCTCTACGCCACAAAAATAAAACTCCACTAAAATGAAACAATGTTACAAGATTACAAGCACTAAGCATGCATCCAAAATTCTAAGTCTAAGATGAGAATTATACCTACATGAGTTCCCCTCTCAAAGGTAAATCAGATATGACTTTAATCTTCCTAGTAGCTTCTTTGCCTTCCTTCTTGCTCTTTATTTGCAGTGTCTTAAAAAACCCAAAATCTCTCAAAAGAACCACACTTAACTAGATGTTTATGTCAGAGTGTTGTAATAGCGATGTGACTATAACTACATGCAAAAAATGCAGCTCACATCTCTCAAGATTTATACAAATAGATCCTACAAATTACACATAATGTATATGATATGCAAAGAATTCAGATCTCTTTAAAAATCAGACTTTAAAAACTATTTTGAAATATGAAAAATAATCTTTCAAAAAAATAGATCTTATCGTTTCAAAACTTAGTTATATACAAAATAATTTCACAAACTGTGAAACTTATATTTTTGAAACAACGTTTTCAGATATGAGTTTTTAGACTGTTGGAAGTCTCTTTTTCAAAGTATTTTAAATAAAGAATGGATCTACAAACTTAGATAGTATAAAACACAATATCCAACTAAAAAGAGTGACAGAAACCCTGATATAATACATGAAGTATATCTCTTAGCAAATCTCACAATTTCTAAAGAAAAAAGTGAGATCTACAGTGAGAAAAGGTTCCTAAGAGAGATAATGGTTGAAGAGGTTCTTCAAAAGACAAACCCACACCCCAAACTTAGTGGAAAACCTAGAAATTCTAACTCTCAAGAAGAGAGGTTTTCTGATTTGAATAACTATGAAGGATTTGGGGTTTGGTTTGTGAAAAAACCTAAAGGTTTGAAAAATATGGATGTTTGGTTTTCTCTCTCTCTACTTTCTTTTCGTTTCTCTCTTATCTTAACTCCTTTTTCTATGAAATGAGACAAATTACCAAAGTCTTCTAATGGTTGACCCAAGGAGCCTATTTATACAAGTCTTAGAAGGATCTGGAACATCGAACACTTTGGATGGATTAAATTAGGTCTGACTGTTTCACTTAAGATCTAATGGTTATAAATGCACCGCACAAAATCTTGCTCGTATTGGTTCATTTCATCCTCACAAAAATTGACCCTGGAGACATGCAGATCGTAGATTGAAATGATCCAAGGGCTAATATTACATCTCACTTCTAAGACACATAGAAATCACAAAACCATCTAACACAATGTCAACACATGCAGTGATATCATTGATTATAAAACACATGTTTTTAAACTTTCGAAAATCCAATTTGCACCCACAAATGTCTATGCTGGTTTTATATTCTACTCTGGCATATTTTTAAGGATAAAATAATTTGATTTTTAACCCCAACACTTTAAAACATAATTTTAATTAAATTTTAAAAATCATTTAATGATTAAAAAATAAAAAAATGTTTTTAAAATGCTAAAAAAATTCCTAAAAATTTGTAAACACTTGTACAACACTTATATGCATGATTTGGGCCCTATAATGTGTTCAAGAGATAAGATTACTTCCCTTTTTGGTAGATGCGAGGTTCTTGGACTGGATGAAAATTATTGATGAAGCTTGTATACCTTGGAGGGGATGCTCAAATATAATCTACCTATTTTGTCACCATATCCAAACTTGTTGGAACTCCTATATGGTATCGACTCTAGTAAGTCAACCATATAGTATGTTCTCAATATCCCCCTTTGGATATTAGAGACAAAATTCCCTTGAGTAACCTGTACTCGTAAGTTAAAATAAAAATATTTGATTTCCTATACAAAAGAGATAACTACCCTATCCCATCCTAGAATCGAAAGTAAGAAAAGAAAAATACATAACTCCACTACTATACAGACCATTAACATAAAATAAGATAAACTGTACTAGGGTTTTGAAATAGGTCATGAAAAAAACACGTAAAAGGGCATATTAGATGAGTTAATGTAAAATTAGTTACTCAAGATCTTCTCCCCCAATGTTTCTCAAATTTACAAAGGGTGAAAATATATATCAAGAGTATATTAAGCATGTAAGTTTCTATCTATCAACCGTAAATGGGTCACCTTAAGGGTCCCCTACGTAAAACAGAGATACAATGCATCTTTTGTCATTTTTCAAACGACCGTGCTCTATATACCCAAGGACAAATTATAAGCATGAAAGAAACCTGAGTATATAATAATAGGTGATAGGGATCTATTCAGGAATTATCATACCAATGGATTTTTATAATGATTCAAATCCTAACTTATTGAAAGGTTTAGTGAATAAATCATCTAGTTGATGTTCAGTGGGTAAATAGTTTATCTCCAATTCATTAGATTCAACTAATTCTTATATGAAATGATGTCTTATCTTAATGTGTTTAGTAAGGGAATGTTGAACAGGATTCTTAGAAATATTTATCACACTTTGATTATCGCAATATAAATTTAGTTTTTCTTCATTAGTGCCATAACCACTAAGAATTTTCTTTGTCCACATTAATTGAACGCAACAACTTCCTGCTGCTATATATTCAGATTCAGTGGGGAAAGTGAAGTGCAATTTTTCTTTTTACTGCTCCATCTTACTAAGTTTTTACATATATAATAACACGCACCTAATGTACTTTTGCTGTCATCAGAACAACCAACCCAATTAGCGTCGGTGTATCCAATAATTGTGATAGAGGTGTCTTTGGTGTACCATACACCTAGGCTTATTGTCCCTTTAACATATATGACTATATGCTTAACATCTAAAAGGTGACTGTTGACGCAAAAATTCTCCATCTACGAGGACCAATCAGAAAAGGACACATGTCATCCTACGTGAAAATATTTGGCACCCGAGGAGAGTTGATCGACACCAGAGGAGAGTTGGTCGGTACTCGAGGAGAGTTAGTCGAAACCCGAGGAGAGTTGGTCGGCACTCGAGGAGAGATAGTCGGCACCCGAGGAGAGTTGGCCGGCATACCAACCAGGAAGATCAAAGGATAACTATGCATTTAATGTGCATTAATGAAAATGACAACGCATTTAATGAGCCTTAATGTATATTTCTACTGTATTAATAGATGACAACACATAGCATACCAATAAATTCAAGGAAAATCAACCATCATAGAAGGCCAACAATTAGATTCATTGTATGTAGACATAAATGTCTGAATGTATAAAGACATTATATCTCTTTATCTCCCATAACTGTAAATACATGTATTCCCTTAGCCAAAAGGGGGGAGGAGATCCGTCAACGATGAGAGACCATACACAAGATACACCCTTTTTCTCCCTCTCTCTACCACATTGTGCTATTGTAAACCCCTGGGAATAAAATAACAGTGGACATAGGTTTCTTTCTTATAGCCGAACCACTTTAAAAATCTTTGTCTCTCATGTGCTTGATTGGATTGCTTTTATCTATTTATCTGTGATCATAAAAATGGGATTCGGTCCAGCTTTTTGCATCAACAGATTGGCGCCGTCTGTGGGAACGTGTTACAAGCATTATTCTCCATCAAAAGCTAAGTTTTTATTTTATCTACGTATAATCAATTATACATACATCTTTTGATTCAATCATGATTTTTATGTTTATATACATAAATTAATTGTCCAATTTTTATCTGCAAAATGTTGCATATCATGATTTTTAAATCATAACTGTTAGATTAATTCTTATTTAGAAATCTGAAAAATAGTGGATTTCATAAATCATAACTTTTTGCTTAATTCTCGAGTTTCAATTTTATATCTTGGAATAAATATTTTAAATGATTACATATACCAATATATACGACGGTGGTAAGATTTGATAATTTTCATTATAAATTTTGTAAGATCTTTGATGTCTATTCAAATTCCCATCATATTTTTAATCAAAGAATGGGAAAAGGTTAAAAACAATAAAAAGCTTTCTCATGGAAATCATGACCCAGATCTATTTTCTCTCTCTTCAAGTTTGAGTCTCTTTGCATTCAATTTTATGAGCCATATACTTAATTCGGATCATATACCATAGACACAAGAATTCTTTCCTTTTTAACAAGGGATGAAGATCATCATCAAAACATAAGCCATTCTTTTTTATATGAACAATTATACTTTATACGCATATCATTTCAATCAACAAATATTTTGTGTGTCATTCACGAATAATATATTTTTTTGAATCCACATAATAATGTTCTGTATGTGCAATTTGAAATTCAATCGTTTTATTTATTTATTTGCATTGGTGAATTATACATGGAAATTGTTTCACCTATAGACAAGTACAACTCTATCAATTTTTGTTGTTAAGTCACTCATTGATCCGTATAACTCTGTCAATTTTTTGATATTAGAAGATGGGATCGTTTATCTCCAAATTTTCTTTATTAAAAATTGTATGAAAATATTTTTGAAACTGTTCATATGAGAATCCAAATTCTATCTCTGATAAAAAAGATCACATCAAAAGGGATGGTGATCCATTCCGAACCCATTACGGGTTGATAGTGAAATCCAGTACAGGTTAAATCTGATCTACATCATTTTTATTTCCCCTCTATTGAATAATTATCGTTATGGGTTACCACCGATTGAAAACGTCAACACACCGGAATTAATTACGGCCAACCGTCAGATCAGTCCGCGGCTGTACTATGTACCACACCTCCGAAATGTACCCATTTAACTGGTTGGCGATCATGATAAACCAGATCCACACATCGGTAACCGCCTTAGTGGTTCCTGAACACACCGAGATGACCATTGATTAGCTGGAAAACACTCGAGACCTCTTTTGTTGGTCGGCAGCAAGGTTTCGCAGGTTGAAAAACTTCTCGACCTACTATTTGTTGGTCGGCATTATAGGAAGCTGGTCGACGGAATGATTTTGATACCAGGTGTTGAAACTAGGTATTGTTGTTTAAATCAGTGATGGCTATATAGACGATGGGTTGTTGCCAGATGGTGCTGATAGTTGGGCACAGAGATTTCGATTAATTGGGATTATTCATCGACAATATAAATTTTGATATTGTTGTTGTTCGGCCGTTCTTAGCGTTCTCCGAAATGAGGTGTTACACATGTATTATTGGTCGGTGCTATATGGATACTGGATATCGTTGGTCAAAAGATGGGTTGTAATACCTTGTTGGTCGGCACACCATTTGTTGAACAAATCCAGATAATATATTGATTGGCTTAGGCTTCAGACCTTTTTTTTGTTGATCGGTATCAGTTATATTGGTTTACGACCATCTATTACTGATTGAATGGACTCCTAGTACAGATCGGCGGCCATCACTGTGTTAAAACATCGTCGGAGCTATCTATTCTTGGTCGGCGATTGTCAGCTCATATTTTTATAACGTTTTGCACTGGTCGACAATGAGGTTGCGACACCAAATTTCTTTTAAATCAACATTTGTACAAATTACGGGTTCCTGATCTCTTACATGTTAGTTGGCGAAATTAATTGTTGATTGGATACGTGTTTCACATAGATTGAAAGGCTTCCTGACCTCCTTTGGCTGGTCGACAACAGTTATTATTGGTTGGTAAATAAGAAGTCAGCACCGGAGCAGGTCGGCATCACCTGATACTCCTCGGTTAAAACATAGATAAAATTCCTGGGAATGAGACCTGGTGGTCGGTGTCACTGGTCGGTAACAAAGGATAAAACTAGGACAAAACTTCTGGGGTTTCATACCAGACTATTATAATCATTTGCTAATTAAAGCTTTACCACATCCCATTTTGACTTTATCCAAATAAAGCCCTCTGCGGATTAAAAACTTATTAAAAAACTTTTGGTTAATTACACCAATTCTCTACAGTTTACACCCTCATGTGAACCAACTTATAAATATTTTGGAAACCAACTTATATTAAGTATTTCTTGGGATTCAGATAATTTTGCAAAAAAATTAGATTAAATAATTATGCCTTACATATGGCACGTACTTGATAAAAATTTCTCATATGATACACATTTGGCACAAAACATATTAGTGCATATTTTGAAATTTTTATTGCCTTATGCTGATACACATCATGTATTGTTTGACTGAATAATTATTCTCATGACAATAATTATTTGATCTAGTCTCGACTGGTGCTCGGGCAACTTATTAAAATTTCATAAGGACGAGATTTTATTATTTCATTTTTTTTAAATTAATATTTTTATTTCTCAAAGCATATACATATCATATATTGATTGAATGAGTAAATTATTCTCATGACTAATCAATTCAGCCTACACATATGGTAGAGCAAGTTATTAATTTTTACAGGTAAAGATTCAACGCAGACGAATGCTCGGAAACAATCTTAAACAATCTGGAAACTATTATCATTGCTTAGCATTACGAAATTTTACCTCAGCGAGGCATTATATGTTTTACTATTGCACGTAGATATCGGCTCAAGCACAAATTATTCTATATATCCATTGGTATTCATATTCTATATTCATCTCAACATGGAGCTCGGCGAGATACTTATTATCATATTCATCTTCGAGGAGAACTATAACATTTATTATATTTCACCCCCAACGGATAGTTGGTCGGGTAATTCTTATTTATATTCAGGCCCGACAATGTTCTCGGCCATATTCTTATGTTCTGGAAAATATTATTCTTATTCGTCATTATGAAATTTTGCCTCGACAAGATACTTATTCATCTCTAAGGAGAATTACAACATTCGTTGTATTTCACCCCCAACGGATAGTTGGTCGGGTAATTCTTATTTATATTCAGGCCCGACAATGTTCTTGGCCATATTCTTATGTTCTAGAAAATATTATTCTTATTCGGCATTATGCAATTTTGCCTCGACAAGATACTTATTCAGCTCTAAGGAGAATTACAACATTCGTTGTATTTCACCCCCAACGGATAGTTGGTCGGGTAATTCTTATTTACATTCAGGCCCGACAATGTTCTCGGCCATATTCTTATGTTCTGGAAAATCTTATTCTTGTTCGGCATTATACATTTCTGCCTCGACAGATCAACGAGACACTTTATTATTGTTTCAAATCATTCTTTATATCTATTTGGATGCGTATTCTATTCTTATTTCAGCATGGAGCTCGGCAAAATATTTATAATCATATATTCACCTCCAAGGAGGTCTCTAACATTTATATTATATTATTCCCAACAATCTGTTGAGGAGGTCTCCAACATTTATTATATCTTATTCCCAACAATCCGTTGGTCAGCTCCGAGGAAGTCTCCATTATTTATTATCAAAAATCCATCAACTACGGTTGGTCGGGAATAAAAATCCACCAACTACAGTTAGTCGGGAATAAAAATATACCAACTACGATTGGTGGATTGGTCGGGAATAAAAATCCACCAACTACGGTTGGTTGGGAATAAAAATCCATCAACTAGGGTTGGTCGAGAATAAAAATCCACCAATTACGGTTGGTTGGGAATAAAAATCCACCAACTACGGTTGGTCGGGAATGAAAAACCACCAACTCCGGTTGGTCGGGAACAAGTTGTTTAAACTAAGCAGGATCATGGGATGAAAGTTGTTTCATTGCTTAGGCCCAAAGAGTGACAAGTCACTATAATTATACAACAGGTGGAACAAGTTTCATTGTTTATGCAAAACAGGACAATTTGTCTTTCTACATATGTATATTTATCAACAAACAACAAAGAAATCATTCAAAGTTTATATTCCATACTTGGGGGTTCTATTACAGATTTAGTTATTCATTCGGTGGCACATTCTCATAACATCATGTAGTCGAGCATCAAATTCAACTCCACAAACTCACATGGTCGGGGCCCCGACCAATCATCATTCAGCAGTTATTTTTCTTGCTCAGGAATTATTTTTGATATTGAAGTTCAGGAGGTATATTAAAGTTCAGGAGGTATATTGAAGTTCAGGAGGCGTATTCAGAAGTTCAGGAGGTGTATTCAGAAGTTCAGGAGGCATATTTAGGAGTTATTATGAACATGCTATTAAAGTTCAGGAGTCAAATCCAGCATCTATAGCACTGAGATCTTTACTACTACTGTCCCGACCAACATTGAAGAAGAAGTTGTATGAAAATGTTTCGAAGTCCACCACTAGCTTGGTAATAACAACATTGAAGAATTAGGTTCAAAAGCTAGTATGTTACTCGACAAAGTATTCAGATAAGCATAAATCAGAAAAATCAAGCACATGAAGTTAGCACTCAGTTGCTCGACACAGGAGGCAGTTGGTCGGCTAGCAAACCAATCAACATCCTTGAAGATTATGACAAGCTACAAGATTCATACTATGGCATGGCTGCATCCAAATTCCCAGGGGTGATACATAGCACACGGAGTTCCTCAAAAGAGATATTAGCAACCATCGATCAACCTGCATCATATGTCATCCAGGAGATAGTGCACTTTATGTTGAACAAATCAAGAAGGTAGATCAAGAATTTCACGAGCACCGAGCAACACTACAGAATAAATACTCCATCCTTTCAGTAAACCATTGAGCATGGAGCATTGGGGACTTCTGTTGACGTAAAAATTCTCCATCTACGAGGACCAATCAGAAAAGGACACATGTCATCCTACGTGCTAATATTCGGCACCCGAGGAGAGTTGATCGACACCCGAGGAGAGTTGGTCAGTACTCGAGGAGAGTTAGTCGACACCCGAGGAGAGTTGGTCGGCACCCGAGGAGAGTTGGTCGGCATACCAACCAGGAAGATCAAAGGATAACTATGCATTTAATGTGCATTAATGAAGATGACAACGCATTTAGCCTTAATGTACATTTCTATTGTATTAATAGATGACAACACATAGCATACCAAGCAATTCAAGGAAGATAAACCATCATAGAAGGCCAACAATTAGATTCATTGTATGTAGACATAAATGTCTGAATGTATAAAGACATTATATCTCTTTATCTCCCATAACTATAAATACATGTATTCCCTTAGCCAAAAGGGGGGAGGAGATCCGTCAACGATGAGAGACAATACACAAGATACACCCTTTTTCTCCCTCTCTCTACCACATTGTGCTATTGTAAACCCCTGGAAATAAAATAACAGTGGACATAGGCTTCTTTCTTATAGCCGAACCACTTTAAAAATCTTTGTCTCTCATGTGCTTGATTGGATTGCTTTTATCTATTTATCTGTGATCATAAAAATGGGATTCTGTCCAGTTTTTTGCATCAACAGTGACTTTCCTTATGCGCAGTTTGGTAATGAGAACAAACACACACGTATACATGATATCAGGTCGAGAGGTTATTAAGTACAATAGATTGCCAATAATACTTCTATATAGGATAGGATATATAGGTTTCTTAAGTTCATCTTTAGTTAGTTTCGTAGAAGTAATCATGGGAGTCCTAGCAACCTTGGCATTATCTAAATCAAATTTTTTTCCCTAACTCACTTGCGTACTTAGATTGCGATATAAATAACCCATCATATTTTTTCTTGACTTGAAGTCTTAAGAAATATTGAAGCTCCCCTATAAGCAACATTTGGAATTCCCCGTGCATAATTTTTAAAAACACTTTAACCTCGGACGAAGAAGTAAAGCCAAAAATAATGTTATCAACATCAACCGAAGTTATTAAGACCTTTTTGTTAAAATGTTTAACAAATAATGTCTGGTCATTTCCACAATGTACAAAAACCTTTATTGACAAGAAAGGTTGACAGGTGTTCGTACCAGGTCCGAGGGGCTTGATTTAAACCGTATCATGCCTTTTTCAATCTATAAACATGGTTTGGATAATGAGGATCAATAAATTCTTTAGGTTGTTCAACATAGGTCACCTCTGTCAAAATACCATTTAAAAGGGAGGATTTCACATCCACTAATAAAGTGTGAATTGCAAGTGACAAGCTATGGCCAAAAGTAAACGAACAGACTCAAGGTGAGTGACCGGGGCAAAGGTATCCTCGAAATATATTCCTTCAGCTTGAGAGTAGCCCTGGGCAACCAATCTAGCTTAATTTCTAACTATCATCCCAGATTCATCTGTTTTTTTTAAATCTAGCGAGTAACAATAACCCTTTTATTTTCTGGCCTACGCACAAGATACCACACGTCATGACTTTTAAATTGGGTGAGCTCTTCTTGCATAAAACCTATCCAAAATGAGTTATTAAGTGCTTCATTTACATTTTTTGTTCTATTAAAGAAACAAAGCATGTAAAATGAGCAACATTACATAATTGGGATCTTGTACAAACTTCCTCTTCTGGGTTACCAATAATATAATTTATGGGATGATCTTTAGAAACCCAACTTGACACTTCAGGGGCCCCAGTTGGTAAATGATCAACTATTTATGGGGAGTCATAATTACAATTGTTTTCAGACTCATCCACTATAGTTAGTCCTTGATCTTTACTCTCGACATTAGTGTCACTCACTATCACATTTATCGATTCGATTATTACTTTGGTAAGCAAATTATAAATGAAATAAACCCTATTATTAGGGGAGAAACCCAAAAATATGGCTTTGTCACCACGGGTTTCAAATTTAGACATGTGTTCTTTGTCTTTGCAAACATAAAAAGTACTCCCAAAAGTTTGAAAATATTTTAAGTTGGAATTTTTGCCATACCAAAGTTCATAGGACATTTTTTTGGTATTTTTTAGAAGATTAACTCGGTTGATGATATGACACACTGTTTGAACTGCCTCAACCCAAAAGTATTTTGGCAAATTCTCAGCATGTATCATTACCCTAGTCATTTCCTAGATTGTGAGATTTTTACGCTCGGCAACACCATTTTGATGAGTTGTTTTAGGTGCACTAAACTCGTGTTGATAACCATTATCGTTACAATATTCTGTTACGCCTAAGTCTTTAAATTCAGCTCCTATATCGCTACGGATTCGATTTACTTGGGTAACTTTTTCATTCTCGATTTTTAAAAGAATTTTAAAAATTCTTGGAATGTTTAAAAATTTTGTTTTGAAAATGCTACCCAAGTGAATCGAGTAAAATCATCCACCATAACCAAAATGTAACTGTTACCACAAAGGCTCACATGAGGACCCATAAGATCCATGTGGATAAGCCTTAGAGGTTTTGTTGTTAAAGTGTCTTTAACTTCCGTGTGAGCATATTTAACTACTTTTCCTTCCTGACAAGGCCCACAAACAACATTTAAAATTGGTTTTATTTTTGGAAAACCTCTAACTTTGACCCTTGTATGGCTTTCTTTGCTAAAATTATTTATACTGATGATATGTCTAAGAACAATGTTGATTTTGATGTTGTTTTGTCTAGATATGTTATGTCTGATAATGTTATACCAACCACTGGTTTATCTGCTCTTTGCTTAAAAAATAATGTTGTTGATGTTGTTAGTAATAATTCTACGACGTTGTGTGTGAATCACTTTAACGGCGAATTGAATGGGTGTGTGAGTGAGAAAATGAAATTCTAGGGGATAACTCACACACTGCACTAGATGAGACTGAAAACGATGATCTACCTGACATTCACACACTTTACATTAAGACACTTAGGAAGAGCAATAAACTAGAAAGGACTGTCAAGGAGTTAACTGAGAAAATTTGCATAAAGAGGCCAGTTTTTCTTCCTTAGTAAACTCATTGAGGAGTTTTTAATCCTTAAAGTACTACCTTCTGCAACAGGCTTAGTTAAATGGGTATACTCATTTTCAATGGCATCCTAGACATCATCTCCCAATGTCCCTTGGATGTAGGCAATCTGAAAAGGCGTAGCTTTTCTGCCTCAATCCTCTGATACCATTTGATGGTGCGTGAGTCCCCCAATTTAAAACCTTTTTACTTTAAAAAGAGCAAATTCCTTTTATTAGATGCGGAAGCAAAAGATGGTTTAATTAAACAAAAAATTTTAATTTCTTTTCAAATTAAAATTAAACAACGTGAAATTAAATTAAAACACATACACAATTTTAATTTCACTTAAACACAATTAATTTAAGCCAAGTCCTAGAAATTTGCCTAAGTCATATTTTCAATATTACCAATTTAGGCCAAACCAATTTTAATAAATTAAATGATGACTTGAATCAAATTAGCATTTACCCAAATAATTATATAGCACCAAATTAAACATAACTAGTGATTAAATCAAATTTTATCCTTTTACCTAAGCATGCGTTCTAGGTGAATTTTGTGAAAGATAAAATAAAAATTAAATCATTACGCCACGATGTACGAAGGAAAACTCACAACGGGAAAAAACCTCGGACGACCCTAGCCACTTATCCACTAAGTATGGTTTTACAAATACAAGACAGTAAGACTTATAACACTCGACTTGACTCCGTCCAAGCCTCGACGCTCCTTCTTGTATACACCTCCTCCTAGTGAATAACCACGGAGCTCCACCGCGGTCTCAAAATCCAGCGATCGGACTTTTCTGGTCACCTCACCCAAACAAGGAGCCTTTCTACAAGTGGGTAAGTCAACGCAAACTTCTTCTTCTTTGTGGGATGTAGAAGCAAACCCAAACTTCTCTTTAACTCGGTAGAGAAAAACCCAGTGCCAAACACTCCAAGAAAGGATATATAAATTGAAACTTGGATTAAACAATATGGGTGTGTAAACCTTGATTTTATTTTAAGGATTAAAACATTTTAACAAAAATTCAAGGGACTTTTTCTTTGGAAGAATTCACTCTTAAAACACTCTAAGTGAGGAAAATATTATAAAAAAGTCTTAACAAAAATGTTGCTCCCGCACTCGTTAAATCTGTCAAAAAGTAAGGGGAGAAAAGTAGTGGGAAAAGTGAGAAAAACTGCTCAAAACTGCGAAATTAACTGTTCCCGCCAAAACTCGTTCGAACGATCCTTCTAATGAAGTTCCAGTGTATTAAAAGTTGAACTCGTTAGAAATCTAGTTGGAATTTTTGTTCGAACATCATTCTCGTTCGAACGACATTCTAGTGGCCAATGTGGGAACTCGTTGGCAAACTCGTTCGAACGACAATATCGAACGAAAAAACAGAAAGTATAAAAATTCTATTTTCAGCCTAGAAACTTTATTATAAAGTTTTAAAGATACTTTCTAAAAATAAACAACAGTTTAAAATAAACTTACAATAAAAATTCACCCAATGAAAAATGTTCCATGCTCCTATATATATATATATATATTCAAAATGAATTCATACCTTAGGAGTATTGGAACCAATGTTGTTGACGTAGAAACGAGGAACAATAAACTCAACATTTTGATGAATATTTGAACTTGGCCGCTACGTCTTCAACTTTAGCATGCCATAGGGTTGAAGGATGGTCAATAACTCTATCCTATGACTCAAAACATTTTTGTCCGGAATTGAGCCAAAACTACAAAGGACTCGATTGAAAATTTGTGTCCTTACAAATCTCCCCCTTTGGCTATTCCGGGACAAAAACCAACAAAATTCTAAAGGGTCGTCAAGCTCTACTAGACATAAAAAATGTCCCATCCAAAATAAAAGTAAAAAGCTTGACTCAAACAACCCAAGGATCAATATCTTTGCTTGAAGATGAAAGTTGCCACTTAGAAGAATTCCTGCACACTTAAGCAAACACATTAAACGCATAGGGAATATAAAAATGTTAAATGCAATTAAGTAATTACTCCCCCTAAATTAATTCTCCCCTTTATCAACTATGTTCAACCTAAGAAGATAGCGCTCTCCCCCTAAATTAAATCTCCCAAACTAAGATACGATTACAATAGGATTATATACCATTTCTCCTCCTATCATTCTCCCCCTTTTTTTCAGGAATAGACAAAGGCTAAAGAATCAAAACGTAACTTATCTCCTCTAATAAAAGCATAGACACCCCTTAAACTAAACAAGGGATAAATAGAATGGGATAACAAGCTAAACATGCAAATGTGCATAAAGTGATGAAAACATTAAAGCACTTGGGTAACAAAATCATAAGTAAGCCAATAAATAATAACGGATACCAACTAGGATGCAAGAAAATGATACCAATATGATACATAAAGTATTAAGGATGTGATATCAACAAAGAATGCAACGACTTAGATACCAATTATGAATTAAAAGCATTGATGGACTAGAAAACAAGGCGAGGTCCAAATAAAATATCATATATGTACATACTCTAGATATACCAAAGATGCACATGCATATATATATATATATATATATATATATATATGTATATTTATATATATAAACACATAAATGACACAAAGTAAGATAAGCTTTTCACACTCGTATGGCAAAAATGTGTCATATGGAAACGGAAGTGTTGGGGTGTGAACTAGAAACAGTTAAATTTAGACCCAATCACTTAAAACATGTTCATGGAGTTCTCAATTGATTGTAAACTTCATCATATTTGAATATAACCTCATGTGACAATATGAATTGAACTCAATGAACAAACATACACAATGCATACAAGCCAAGACTTTGGATGATTCTACAAACAAATAGAGTCATGACATTAAAAGTACAACTAGGATAAACGGACATTGTGCAAACCGTTGATATACCATCCAATCTCCCTCAATAAGCATATATATTTGAATGAATATATCAAACAAAAATAGGCCTTTGCAATTATTTTTTCTTTTTAATGCCATAATTTTATTTTTAGGCCTTGGACCACGTATTTCTTTAGGCCCAAACAAACGGTAGCTTACTATTCGCAAAGAATAACAAATCCTTTCGGAGCCCTTCCCCGTGTACATTTATTTATAATATTTTTATTTCTCACAAATCTCATGTGCAACGAATTTTGACATGCATTAGTCCACCTAGGTCACAAATGTGTAGATGACTAGATTGGTAGGAGAACACCTCACAAAGCTCAAATATACATATGAAGTTAAAATTTCAAATGAGCTCATGCATGTGTGAAAAGAGGCATATAAAAATAGAATCCATTTAAATCAATACAAAATCCAACTACTCCACGTAAGCATCGTAAAGAACATAATAAGGATTGACAATCTAAACCAAGATTTCTAGCCACATGGGAGCGAAAAAGATGGGATTCAAACACAAGAATATGCCACATAAAGTGTGTCAAACCAAAATACACACACAAAAAAAATCTTTTTGAGTTTTTGAAATTTTAAACCAAAAAAAATATAAACTCAAAAGACAAACAAAATTCATTTGAATTTTTCATTAAGCTTAAATTACCAAGAGATAAAAACCCAAATGATAACCAAAAATCTTTTTTTAATTTTTCATTTAATGCAAACTAAAATGAAATAAGTATAATACAAAAGATACACAACAATCTTTATTCTAGCATGTGATTAAGGATGGAGCATTGACTAGAAAACGATTAAACATGCATACACCTAGCAATGATATATAATATGATGCACAAAAAGCTAGAGTATGCAAACAAAACTAACACATTCAACCTTTAAATTTAGAAAGGGAGGTTTCATGTGAAATAAAATGAGAATCAACAAATCAAATATCGAACGCGTCTAAAAATGATTTCCTAACCGATATAGATGTATATTTAAAATGATGGGATTTGGGAACTAATAAAATGCTAGACATAGACTTCTTTGGACTTCTTTTAAGATCAAAACAAAATGACCTAAGGTGACATTTCCTACCACAATGCAAGCATGTGTAAACATGAGGAATGTTACCTAAGGTGTGACCTTTTCTAAAGTCCTTGGATTTAAAGTAGACGCTCTAAAACAAGCAATGGTCTTAGCTTTAGAAACGAAAATATTTGAACAAGATGATCTAGAACCATTATCACAACTACTCGAGTATTGTAAATCATTTTTCATTTTTAAAATTTTGGACTCAAGTAATAAATTAGACTCCTCAAATTTACGGGACTCCTTCTTTAAATTTTCTATAACTCCTAGAAGGTTATCACGCTCCCCTTCAATGTGAGCAAACTTGTCCCTAAGATCCTTTTCTCGACTATCTCTCTCTTTCTTGGACATTTCTAAAATATTAAAATTATGATTCATGTCCATGAGCTTTTCACAAAAAATATCTTTTTGAGATAGGGAGATTTGCAAAAACACAACTTTAGCTTTAAAATAAGAATTTTCATCTTCAAGAAATTTAATTCTTTTTGCAAATCTCAAATTTAATTCTTTTAATTTTTCATTACACTTATTAAGCCCATTAAATTCCTCTCGAATAGAAAAAACTTCATTATCACTAGAAATGGACAAATTATCATTAAGACGTCCCATCGAGAGATACAAAATAAAAATGAGAGTAAGTAAAAAATAAACCACCTAAAAATACAAGGAGCACAAAAATTATAAAAGTCAAAAAATGGATCTTTGACGCGATAAATTAGCGCTCCGGCTCTGATACCAATTTGAGAAGCAAATAGGTTTTCTTACTCAATGCTCTGATACCACTTGATGGCGCGCGAGTCCCCCAATTTAAAACCCTTTTACTTAAAAAAGAGTAATTTCCTTTTATGAGATGCGGAAGCGAAAGTTGGTTCAATTAAACAACAAATTTTAATTTCTTTTCAAATTAAAATTAAACAATGGGAAATTAAATTAAAACACACACACAATTTTAATTTCACTTAAACCCAATTAATTTAACCCAAGTCCTAGAAATTTGCCTAAGTCATATTTTCAATATTACCAATTTAGGCTAAACCAATTTTAACAAATAAAATGATGACTTGAATCAAATTAGCATTTACCCAAATAATTATGTAGCATCAAATTAAACATAAGTAGTAATTAAACCAAATTCTATCTTTTTACCTAAGAATGAGTTGTAGGTGAATTTTGCAAAAGATAAAATAAACAATAAATCACTACGCCGAGATGTACGAGGAAAGACCCACAACCGAAAAAAATCACGAACGACCCTAGCCACAAATCCACTAAGTATGGTTTTACAAATACAAGACTGTAAGACTTAAAACACTCGACTTGACTCCGTCCAAGCCCCGACTCTCCTTCTTGTATACACCTCCTCCTAGAAAATAACCACGGAGCTCCGTCGCGGTCTCGGAATCCACCGTTCAGACTTTTTCTGGTCATCGTCACCCAAACAAGGAGCCTTTCTCCAAGTGGGTAAGTCAACGTAAACTTCTTCTTCTTTGTGAGATGTAGAAGCAAACCCAAACTTCTCTTCAACTTGGTAGAGAAAAACCCGCTGCCAAACACTCCAAGCAAGGATATATAAATTGAAACATGGATTAAACAATATGGGTGTGTAAACCGCGATTTTGTTTTAAGGATTAAAACATTTTAACAAAAATTCAAGGGGACTTTTTCTTTGGAAGAATTCACTCTCAAAACACTCTAAGTGAGGAAAAGATTATGAAAAATCTTAACAAAAATGTTTCTCCCGCACTAGCTAAATCTGACAAAAAGTTAGTGGGGAAAGTAGTGGAAAAAGTGGGAAAAACTGCTCAAAACTGCCAAATTAACTATTCCCGTCAAAACTCGTTCGAACAAAATTTTCGTTCGAACGATCCTTCTAATGAAGTTCCAGTGTATTAAAAGTCGAACTCGTTAGAAATCTCATTGGAATTATCGTTTGAACATCATTCTCATTCGAATGACATTCCAGTGACCAATGTGGGAACTCATTGGCAAACTCGTTCGAACGATAATATCGAACGAAAAACCAAAAAGTATAAAAATTCAATTTTTAGCCCAAAAACTTTATTTTAAAGTTTTAAAGATACTTTCTGAAAATAAACAACAGTTTAAAATAAACTTACAATAAAAAATCACCCAATGAAAAATGTTTCAAGCTCCTATATATATATATTCAAAATGCATTCATATCTTAGGAGTAATGGAACCAATGTTGTTGACGTAGAAACGAGGCACAATAAACTCGACATTTTGATGAAGTCTTAAACTTGGCCGCTACGTCTTCAACTTTAGGATGCCATAGGCCTGAAGGATGGTCAATAACTCTATCCTATGACTTAAAACGTTTTATTCCGGAATTGAGCCAAAACTACAAAGGATTCAATTAGAAATTTGTTTCCTTACAAATCTCCCCCTTTGGCTATTCCGGGAAAAAAACCAATAAAAATCCTAAAGGTCCGTCAAGCTCTACTAGACATAAAAAATATCCCACCCAAAATAAAAGTAAATTGCTTGACTCAAACAACCCAAGGATCAATATCTTTGCCCGATGATGAAAGTTGCCACTTAGAAGAATTCCTACACACTTAAGTAAACACATTTAACGCATAGGGAATTTCAAAATGTTAAACACAATTAAGTAATTACTCCCCCTAAATTAATTCTCCCCTTTATCAACTATGATCAACCTAGGAAGATAGCGCTCTCCCCCTAAATTAAATCTCCCAAACTAAGATACGATTACAATAGGATTAGATACCATTTCTCCCCTATCATTCTCCCCCTTTTTGTTCAGGATTAGGCAAAGGTTAAAGAATCAAAATGTAACTTATCTCCCCCAATAAAAGCATAGACACCCCTTAAACTAAACAAGGGATAAATAGAATGGGATAATAAGCCAAACATGCAAATGTGTATAAAGTGATGAGAACATTAAAGCACTTGGGCAACAAAATCATAACTAATCCAACAAATAATAACGGATACCAACTAGGATGCAAGAAAATGATACCAATATGATACATAAAGTATTAAGGATGTGATATCAACAAAGAATACAACAAGTTAGATACCAATTATGAATTAAAAGCATTGATGGACTAGGAAGCAGGGCGAAGTCCAATTAAAATATCATATATGTACATACTCTAGATATACCAAAGATGCACACGCATATATATATATACATATAAACAAAGAAATGACACAAAATAAGATAAGCTTTTCACACTCGTATGGCAAAAATGTGTCATATGGAAACGGAAGTGTTGGGGTGTGAACTAGTAACAGTTAAATTTAGACCCAATCACTTAAAACATGTTCACGGATTTCTCAATTGATTGCAAACTTCATCACATTTGAATATAACCTCATGTGACAATATAAATTGAACTCAATGAACAAATATACACAATGCATACAAGCCTAGACTTTTGATGATTCTACAAACCAATAGAGTCATGACATTGAAAGTAAAACTAGGATAAACGGACATTGTGAAAACCGTTGATATACCATCCAATCTCCCTCAATAAGCATATATATTTGAATGAATATATCAAACAAAAATAGGCCTTTGAAATTATTTTTTCTTTTTAATGCCATAATTTTATTTTTAGGCCTTGGACTACGTATTTCTTTTAGGTCCAAAAAAACGATGGCTTACAATTCGCAAAGGATAATAAATCCTTTCATAGCCCTTCCCCGTGCACATTTATTTACAATATTATTATTTCTCACAAATCTCACGTGCAACGGATTTTGACATGCATAGTCCTCCTAGGTCACAAATATGTAGATGACTAGATTGGTAGGAGAACACCTCACAAAGCTCAAATATACATATGAAGTTAAAATTTCAAATGAGCTCGTTCATGTGTGAATAGAGGCATATAAAAGTATAATTCATTTAAATCAATACAAAATCCAACTACTCCACGTAAGCATGGTAAAGAACATAATAAGGATTGATAATCTAAACAAAAAGTTCTAGCCACATGGGAGCGAAAAATATGGGATTCAAACACAAGAATATGTCACATAAAGTGTGTCAAACCAAAATACACACAAAAAAAATCTTTTGGACTTTTTGAAAATTTAAACCAAAAAAAATATAAACTCAAAAGGCAAATAAAAATCATTTGAATTTTTCATTAAGCTTACATTACCAAGAGAGAAAAAACCAAATGATAAACAAAAATCTTTTTGTATTTTTCATTTAATGCACACTAAAATGAAAGAAGTATAATACAAAAGATACACAACAATCATTATTCTAGCATGTGATTAAGGATGGAGCATAGACTAGAAAATGATTAAACATGCATACACCTAGCAATGATATATAATATGATGCACAAAAAGCTAGAGTATGCAAACAAAACTAACACATTCAACCTTTAAATTTAGCAAGGTAGGTTTCATGTGAAAGAAAATAAGAATCAAAAAATCAAATATCTAACGCGTCTAAAAATGATTTCCTAACCAATATAGATGTATATTTAAAATGATGGGATTTGGGAACTAATAAAATGCTAGACATAGACTTCTTTGGACTTCTTTTAAGATCAAAACAAAATGACCTAAGGTGACATTTCCTACCACAATGCAAGCATGTGTAAACATGAGGAATGTTACCTAAGGTGTGACCTTTTCTAAAGTCCTTGGATTTAAAGTTGACGCTCTAAACAAGCAATGGTCTTAGCTTTAGAAACGGAAGTATTTGAACAAGATGATCTAGAACCATTATCACAACTACTCGAGTATTGTAAATCATTTTTCATTTTTAAAATTTTGGACTCAAGTAATAAATTAGACTCCTCAAATTTACGGGACTCCTTTAAATTTTCTATAACTCCTAGAAGGTTATCACGCTCCCCTTCAATGTGAGCAAACTTGTCCCTAAGATCCTTTTCTCGACTATCTCTCTCTTTCTTGGACATTTCTAAAATATTAAAATTGTGATTCATGTCCATGAGCTTTTCACAAAAAATATCTTTTTGAGATAGGGAGATTTGCAAAAACACAACTTTAGCTTTAAAATAAGAATTTTCATATTCAAGAAATTTAATTCTTTTTGCAAATCTCAAATTTAATTCCCTTAATTTTTCATTACACTTATTAAGCCCGTTAAATTCCTCTCGAATAGCAAAAACTTCATTATCATTAGAAATTGACAAATTATCATTAAGACGTCCCATCGAGAGATACAAAACAAAAATGAGAGTGAGTAAAAAATAAACCACCTAAAAATACAAGGAGCACAAAAATTATAAAATCCAAAAAATGGATCTTTGACGCGATAAATTAGCGCTCCGGCTCTGATACCAATTTGAAAAGTGAATAGGTTTTCTTACTCAATGCTCTGATACCACTTGATGGTGCGCGAGTCCCCCAATTTAAAACCCTTTTACTTCAAAAAAGAGTAATTTCCTTTTATGAGATGGGGAAGCGAAAGATGGTTCAATTAAACATTTTTTTTAATTTCTTTTCAAATTATAATTAAACAATGTGAAATTAAATTAAAACACACACATAATTTTAATTTCACTTGAACACAATTAATTTAACCCAAGTCCGAGAAATTTGCCTAAGTCATATTTTCAATATTACCAATTTAGGCCAAACCAATTTTAACAAATAAAATGATGGCTTGAATCAAATTAGCATTTACCCAAATAATTATGTAGCACCAAATTAAACATAAGTAGTGATTAAACCAAATTCTATCTTTTTACCTAAGAATGAGTTGTAGGTGAATTTTGCAAAAGATAAAATAAACAATAAATCACTACGCCGAGATGTACGAGGAAAGACCCACAACCGAAAAAAATCACAAACGACCCTAGCCACAAATCCACTAGGTATGGTTTTAAAAATACAAGACAATAAGACTTAAAACACTCGACTTGACTCCATCCCAGCCCCGACTCTCCGTCTTGTATACACCTCCTCCTAGAAAATAACCACGGAGCTCCGTCGCAGTCTCGAAATCCACCGTTCAGACTTTTTCTGGTCACCGTCACCCAAACAAGGAGCCTTTCTCCAAGTGGGTAAGTCAACGCAAACTTCTTCTTCTTTGTGGGATGTAGAAGCAAACCCAAACTTCTCTTCAACTCGGTTGAGAAAAAACCGGTATCAAACACTCTAAGCAAGGATATATAAATTTAAATATTGCTTAAACAATATGGGTGAGTAAACCTTGATTTTGTTTTAAGGATTAAAACATTTTAAGAAAAAATCAAGGGGACTTTTTCTTTGAAAGAATTCACTCTCAAAACACTCTAAGTGAGGAAAAGATTATGAAAAAATCTTCACAAAAATGTTGCTCCCGCACTCGTTAAATCTGTCAAAAAGTTAGAGGGGAAAAGTAGTGGGAAAAGTGGAAAAAACTGCTCAAAACTGCCAAATTAACTGTTCCCGCCAAAACTCGTTCGAACGAAATCTTCGTTCGAATGATCCTTCTAACGAAGTTCCAGTGTATTAAAAGTTGAACTCGTTAGAAATTTCGTTGGAATTATTGTTCGAACATCATTCTCGTTCGAACGACACTTCAAACGACATTCCAATGGCCAATGTGGGAACTCGTTGGCAAACTCGTTCGAACGACAATAGCGAACGAAAAACCAAAAAGTATAAAATTTCTATTTTTAGCCCAGAAACTTTATTTTAAAGTTTTAAAGATACTTTCTGAAAATAAACAACAGTTTAAAATAAACTTACAATAAAAATTCACCCAATGAAAAATGTTTCAAGCTCCTATATATATATTCAAAATGCATTCGTACCTTAGGAGCAATGGAACCAATGTTGTTGACGTAGAAATAAGGTACACTAAACTCGACATTTTGATGAAGCTTTAAACTTGGCTGCTACGTCTTCAACTTTAGCATGCCATAGGCTTGAAGGATGGTGAATAACTCTATCCTATGACTCAAAATGTTTTTGTCCGGAATTGAGCCAAAACTACAAAGGACTCAATTGGAAATTTGTGTCCTTATAAATCTCCCCCTTTGGCTATTCCGGGACAAAAACCAACAAAAATCCTAAAGGGCAGTCAAGCTCTACTAGACATAAAAAATGTCCCACCCAAAATAAAAGTAAAATGCTTGACTCAAACAACCCAAGGATCAATATCTTTGCCCGATGATGAAAGTTGTCACTTAGAAGAATTCCTGCACACTTAAGCAAACACATTTAACGCATAGGGAATATCAAAAAGTTAAATGCAATTAAGTAATTACTCCCCCTAAATTAATTCTCCCCTTTATCAACTATGATCAACCTAAGAAGATAGCGCTTTCCCCCTTAATTAAATCCCCCAAACTAAGATACGATTACAATAGGATTAGATACCATTTCTCCCCCTATCATTCTCCCCCTTTCTGTTCAGCAATAGACAAAGGTTAAATAATCAAAACATAACTTATCTCCCCCAATAAAATCATAGACACCCCTTAAACTAAACAAGGGATAAATAGAATGGGATAACAAGCTAAACAAGCAAATGTGCATAAAGTGATGAGAACATTAAAGCACTTGGGCAAAAAAATCATAACTAATCCAACAAATAATAACGGATATCAACTAGGATGCAAGAAAATGATACCAATATGATACATAAAGTATTATGGATGTGATATCAACAAAGACTGCTACAAGTTAGATACCAATTGTGAATTAAACGCATAAATGGATTAGAGAGCAAGGCGAAGTCCAAATAAAATATCATATATATACATACTCTAGATATACCAAAGATGCACACGCATATATATATATATATATATATATATATATATATATATATATATATATATATATATACAGATATAAACACAGAAATGACACAAAATAAGATAAGCTTTTCACACTCGTATGGTAAAAATGTGTCATATGGAAACGGAAGTGTTGGGATGTGAACTCGCAACAATTAAATTTAGACCCAATCACTTAAAACATGTTCACGGAGTTCTCAATTGATTGCAAACTTCATGACATTTGAATATAACCTCATGTGACAATATAAATTGAACTCAATGAACAAATATACACAATGCATACAAGCCTAGACTTTTGATGATTCTACAAACCAATAGAGTCATGACATTGAAAGTACAACTAGGATAAACGGACATTGTGCAAACCGTTGATATACCATCCAATCTCCCTCAATAAGCATATATATTTGAATGAATATATTAAACAAAAATAGGCCTTGGCAATTATTTTTTCTTTTTAATGCCATAATTTTATTTTTAGGCCTTGGACCACGTATTTCTTTTTGGTCCAAACAAACGATGGCTTACTATTCGCAAAGGATAATAAATCCTTTCATAGCCCTTCCCCGTGCACATTTATTTATAATATTTTTATTTCTCACAAATCTCACGTGCAACGGATTTTTACATGCATAGTCCTCCTAGGTCACAAATATGTAGATGACTAGATTTGTAGGAGAACACCTCACAAAGCTCAAATATACATATGAAGTTAAAATTTCAAATGAGCTCGTTCATGTGTGAATAGAGGCATATAAAAGTAGAATTCATTTAAATCAATACAAAATCCAACTACTCCACGTAAGCATGGTAAAGAACATAATAAGGATTGATAATCTAAACCAAAAGTTCTAGCCACATGGGAGCGAAAAAGATGGGATTCAAACACAAGAATATGTCACATAAAGTGTGTCAAACCAAAATACACACACAAAAAAAATCTTTTTTAGTTTTTGAAATTTTGAACCAAAAAAAAAATATAAACTCAAAGGACAAACAAAAATCATTTGAATTTTTCATTAAGCTTAAATTACCAAGAGATAAAAACCCAAATGATAAACAAAAATCTTTTTGTATTTTTCATTTAATGCAAACTAAAATGAAAGAAGTATAATACAAAAGATAAACAACAATCATTATTCTAGCATGTGATTAAGCATGGAGAATAGACTAGAAAATTATTAAACATGTATACACCTAGAAATGATATATAATATGAAGCAAAAAAAGCTAGAGTATGCAAACAATACTAACACATTCAACCTTTAAATTTAGTAAGGGAGGTTTCATGTGAAAGCAAATGAGAATAAATAAATCTAATATCTAGCGCGTCTAAAAATGATTTCCTAACCCATATATATATATATATATATCTAAAATGATGGGATTTGGTAACTAATGAAATGCCAGACATAAAATTCCTTGGACTTCTTTTAAGATCAAAACAAAATGACCTAAGGTGACCTTTCCTACCACAAATCCACTAAGTGTGGTTTTACAAATACAAGACAGTAAGACTTACAACACTCGACTTGACTCCGTCCAAGTCCCGATGCTCCTTCTTGTATACACTTCCTCCTAGCGAATAACCACGGAGCTCCACCGCGGTCTCGGAATCCACCGATCGGACTTTTTCTAGTCACCGTCACCCAAACAAGGAGCCTTTCTCCAAGTGGGTAAGTCAACGCAAACTTCTTCTTCTTTGTGGGATGTAGAAGCAAACCCAAACTTCTCTTCAACTCGATAGAGAAAAACTCGGTGCCAAACACTCCTAGCAAGGATATATAAATTGAAACTTGGATTAAACAATATGGGTGTGTAAACCTTGATTTTATTTTAAGGATTAAAACATTTTAACAAAAATTCAAGGGGACTTTTTCTTTGGAAGAATTCACTCTAAAAACATTCTAAGTGAGGAAAAGATTATGAAAAAGTCTTAACAAAAATGTTTCTCCCGAACTCGTCAAATTTGTCAAAAAATTTGTGGGGAAAAGTAGTGGGAAAAGTGGGAAAAACTGCTCAAAACTGCCAAATTAATTGTTCCCATCAAAACTCGTTCGAACGAGATTTTCGTTCGAATGAAGTCTCATTCGAACGATCCTTCTAACAAAGTTCCAGTGTATTAAAAGTTGAACTCGTTAGAAATATCGTTGGAATTCTCGTTCGAACATCATTCTCCTTCAAACGACACTTCGAACGACATTCCAGTGGCCAATGTGGGAACTCGTTATCAAACTTGTTTGAATGACATTCTCGTTCGAACGACAAACGAAAATATCGAACGAAAAACCAGAAAGTATAAAAACTCTATTTTTATCCCAGAAACTTTATTTTAAAGTTTTAAAGATACTTTCTGAAAATAAACAAAAGTTTAAAATAAATTTACCATAAAAATTTACCCAATGAAAATTGTTCCAAGCTCCTATATATATATTCAAAATGCATTCATACCTTAGGAGAAATGGAACCATTGTTGTTGACATAGAAACGAAGCACAATAAACTCGACATTTTGATGAAGCTATAAACTTGGCCGCTACGTCTTCAACTTTAGCATGTCATGGGCTTGAAGGATGGTTAATAACTCTATCCTATGACTCAAAAAGTTTTTGTCCGGAATTGAGCCAAAACTACAAAGGACTCAATTGGAAATTTGTGTCCTTACACAATCATTCTTACTTTCCAGTAAGAAAATTATTTCCATCGAAGAGGGGAGGCCTGGACAAATTTCCAAAACGCTCAAATTTCTTCTCCATACATTTTTTTTAAAATAGTTTCAAGAGTACATGATCAAAAAGATTTAAAAAATACTCAGCTCTGATAAAAATTGAAATACCTTAGTAAGTTATTTAACACTTAGTTAAAAGATTAAGTAACTTTCGAATTACGGTTTTTGGGAACTTTTTTAAAAAAACTCAAGAATAACACAAGTTGTGTTTAATATAGAAATTATGAACCAGTTATTTCAAAATCTTGGAAATAGGTTTGAATGTTAAACCTAAGTCTTGTTTGCAGTAGTAGTAGTGAAGTATTAGAGAACACACATAAGAGGCAATATTTTTAACGTGGTAAAACCCCCAAACTAGGGAAAACATCCACGGTGACCTTTATGCCACAAGAAGAAAAGTCCACTAAAATCAAATAATATTACAAGATTGCAAGCACTAGCATGCATTCAAGATCCTAATTCTAAGATGAGAATTATACCTACACGAGTTCCCCTTTCAAAGGTTAATTTGATCTGACTTTAATCTTCCTAGCAGCTTATTTGCCTTCCTCCTTGCTCCTTGTTTGCAATGGCTCAAACAACCCAAAATGTCTCAAAAGAACCACACGTAACTAGGTGTTCGTGTGAGAGTATTGTGATAGTGATGTGACTATAACTACATGCAAAAAATGCGCCTCACACCTCTCAATATTTATACAAATAAATCTTACAAATTACATAAAATCTCTATGACATGCAAAAAGTTCAAATCTCTTTGAAAATCAGACTTTAAAAAACTATTTTCAGATGTGAAAAATAATCTTTTAGAAAAATAGATCTTATCATTTCAAAACTTATTTACGCACAAAATAATTTCACAAATTGTGAAACTTATATTTTTAAAACAACGTTTTCAAATATGAGTTTTTAGACTGTTGGAAGTCTCCTTTTCAAAGTATTTGAATAGAGAATGGATCTACAAACATAGACAGTAAAAAACACAAGATCTAACTAAAAAGAGTACCAAAAACCCTAATATACTACGTGAAGTATATCTCTTAGCAAATCTCATAATTTCTAAAGAGAAAAGTGAGATCTATAGTGAGAAAAGGTTCTTAAGAGAGATAATGGTTGAAGAGGTTCTTCAAAAGAAAAACCCACAGCCCAAACTTATTGGAAAACCAAGAAATTTTGACTTTAAAAAAAAGGTTTTCTTATTTGAATAACTATGAAGGATTTGGTGTTTGGTTTGTGAGAAAACCTAAGGGTTTAAAAAAGATGGACGTCTGGTTTTTTCTCTCTCTCTCTACTTTTTTCTATCTCTAATCTCAACTATTTTTTCTCTTAAATTTGACGAATGACCAAAGTATTATAATGGCTAACCCAAGGAGCCTATTTATACAAGTTTTATAAGGATCTAGAACATCGAACACTTTAGACGACTTAGATTAGTTCTAACTATTTGACTTAAGATCTAATTGTTATAAATACACCGCACAATAGCCTGCTCTTATTGGTTCATTTAACCCTCACAAGGATTGACTCTGGAGATATGCAGATCGTAGATTAAAATGATCCAAGGATTTATATTACATCACACTTCTAAGACACATAGAAAACACAAAACCAACCAACACAATGTCAACGCATGCCATGATATCATTGATTAAAAAACGCGTGTTTTTGAACTTTCCAAAACCCAATTTGTACGCACAAATGTCTCTGTCGGTTTTATATTCTACCCTGGCATATTTTTAAGGAATGAAATAATTTGATTTTTAACCCCATCACTTAGAAATATAATTTAATTAATTTTTAAAAATCATTTTAATGATTAAAAATGTTTTTAAAATGTCTAAAAAATTCCTACAAATATATAAACACTAGTGCACACACTTATACACCTATATGCATGATTTGTGTCCTATAGTGTGTTCAAGAGATACGATTATTGCTCATTTTGGTAGATGTGAGGTTCCTGGACTGGATGAAAATTATTAGCGAAGATTGTATACCTTGGAGGGGATGCTCAAATAGAATCTAACTATTTTTTCACCATATCCAAACTAGTTCGAACTCTTATATGGTACAGACTCAAGTAAGTCAACCTTATAGTGTGTTCTCCACTTCAAGTCCCAACAGTTATCTGTGATGTGGCAGGGTGTGTGGTGGTACTCATTGTATGAGTTTGATTTCTATTTATTTTTTCGTAGTGACTGAGAATGGTCTAGGGTTATGTGGTTTGAGACAACCACCTAACTTTAGAGAAATTAAGACTCAACTGAGGGGGACCTGAACGTTAGTGAATGTTCTCGACCGAGAACTGAACTCTTTGGTAGGAGACATGGTCTGATAATTTCTAGGAGGGGGTTTCGATTGGAAGGGTGTTATAGTGGCTACCATATACTAGAAAATAGGGACAATTGATCATGATTCTGGTTATGGAATGAGCACAAGGGTAGTGATATGAGATAAGGAAGCTCTAGAGGGTTCTTATAGGTAGATAACTGATTGTTAGTGCGATGATCTTACACCTTATATGACTGAGGGCTTTAAAATATTAGATCTAGTTAATTCCAATTTAACTTTGAACTTCCCTTTGAAAGTTTCTGATTCTAATCTTTATCTATTCCCGTTTTGCGGGACGATTGACGATCTGACCAAATTTCTCTCACAAGAGAGTGACGAAGATTTCCATCGCTTCTCATTATTCCTATTTTATAATTCATAAATCCTTACAAGTGATGCCTAGTTCTTTGTTATATTCATATTTCTTCAAGAAAGCATGACATCGTCCCATGTTTTGGCAATCCCCTCACATTTAAGGCCCATGTATTAGGTGAGGGATCCTCCGACCAATATAGATGAGAATATCATTTCCAATACCCCTAGGTTAATGTTTTGGATCTACATCTAGAGGTGGTAGTTGGATAGGTTGGCGATTAGAGAACCTAACCCTTTATAAGTTTTAAAGCCTATCATTTTGAACTTGTCTAGGAGCCGAGCTTCAGGATAGAAAAACATTTGCTTGATGTTGGTAAGATCATTTTTTATTTTTATTTTATTGATGGCTTTCTATACGATACATAGTTTCGATTGGACTTGCATTATCTCTTGGTTTGGTGGTGAGGGAATTACCTATTCAATCGGTGGGGTTACAGTTTTGGCCCACGTCGGACCTTAGAAAGCGGTGTTCAATTACTCGGGTACAGATGGTACGGTTCGAAGTAACCATATAGGGGAAATGGTACTTGAAAGTGAGGAGAACAATATTAATAATGAAGTCGAAGTTGGAGCTGGAACATGTGGATCCTGTGGTTTGACGGGTATTCCCTCGATAACTACCTCAGACTGTATACCAATTGGGAGATTAGAGGAGGAAGTATGTTCTCTCATATTATGGTATGGGTTCCTTTCATGAGATCTTAGGTTTGTCTTAAACTCCAATATCTGACCACATGGTGTTCCGGGAAGAGGTGATGTTATAAAGCTATCTTAGAACCTAATCCAGAGCTGACGGGACTTACTCTTCTTCAATAGACATGGATTACATGGTTGTGTAGATCTGACAATCATGCGTGGGTATCTCACTGATGAAAACTAACTGGATGCACAGTGCGTAAACTCATTTTTCTAGTATAAGAACTTAATGTGATCTCTCTACTGATGGTAGCAACAGCAGAACACGTGGGGCACTTTCGTTCAGGTTTTTACAAATAGAAGGACTAACAGTAGGACAATGCATAGGGGATAAGGACTCACATATACATGATGTTTTCTGATGTAATTATTTTATCTATTTTTAACCGTATTTGTATGGTATTTTGATTTTTGTATTTTATATTTGTAGTATCTTTAAATGGGAAGAACTGAACAGAGATACATTGGATTTAGGTGAACAAGGGTGGAATCTCTTTTCATTATAATGAAGAGCGAGGAAATAATAGATTGAGGTCTATTAATTCCCCCAAGAAAAAGTGGTTAGGGTAATCCAATGTAAGGGACATCTTATTTGGCGATTACTTGTGGATTTATAACGTTGATCTCCCTTGTGTAGGGAATACATTGAGCCTAGACTATGAAGGGTTTTGAACCAACCTCTGGCCATTTGACCATTTTTTAAAATTTGGTCGAGATAATGCCCGTTAGTACCTTTTCTTTTTGTGCAATAGGGTGTGTTCCAAGATCTTTTCCAATATGAAAAGGGGAGATGGAACTTGTTTACCAGAGGATCACTTTTTAATTCCCATAGGTCACTATATATCGTGCTGCTTGAACGGAGAAACCTTTAAGGTATGTGTGACACTACTTTGACTTAGTAAAGAATAAATGGAAAGATTATTCAGTATACCCTAGTACTAAACAAACTTCAAACATTACCTCTCACTGAGACCTTAGGATCATGAGAGAAGTTGTTCGATATAACAGACGGGTGTTTGAAAAGAGTAAGGACACTCATTGGCGACTAGACTTTCGAGGAAGACACATCTCAAAAGTATGAGCTTTATTCAGGGAAGTTACTTTTTGAAAGTACCAACCTCTCTTTTTGGGAGAGGAGACTTTTTTGAAGTGGGAACATTCCCTTGGATAAAGTGACTTTCTTAAATTATGAAATTCATTTAACTAGAGGCTGCTAGGAGCCCTCAAGGGTATATGGTCTAAATATTATGAAAATTAAGACTATGTAGTGATTGATTCAAATAAGTAATCTCTAATACCCCGTATTTTTATGGCTTTTAAAATTGGGGATTTATTAAATTTAATTGAGATATTAATTTAATATTGTGGGTACCCGAAAATTAGAACTATGGGCCTGGACGAGTAGCCCAGTCCTGGCCGCCCAAAGTCTAGGCCCCTCATCTTTTATATTGATCCGGTCTCCCCCCACGATCCCATGAAGGGAAGTTATAGGGGAGATGGAAAACATGGAGGAACCCATCACCTCCACTCATCTATATGTACATGTATATATTAAACCCTAGGTCCGGGGCAAAAGGACAAGTTATATTCTCTGTAATCACTCTCCGGAGTATATATAAATAATATCGACTGCACCACCGTGGACGTAGGCACATCTTTGCTGAACCACGTACATCCTTTGTTGTGTGATTGGCATCTTGTATTCCTTGTTCTTTTCTTGATAATTGTTTCTCTCATATTTATTTGTGTTGCATAATAATTGCATCTACAATTAGCGTCGTCTGTGGGAAGCGTTCATCTTTCCCTGAGAAGAGCCCACGTCAAGAAAGGAGTTTAAGATGTCTGGCCACAATAGCAATGCTCCCCAAGCAGGAGATATTCAAGAGCCACCTGCTCCTCGCAGGATTAGGTCTGAAGTCCGACGTTCAGATCAGAGAGCTCGCCTGGAAAGACTAGCCTCAGAAGAAAGTCAGGGACCAGCGAGGTCCACGCAGATATCCAGGTTGATTGATGCGTATGAGGCTAGGCTCCACGAGCAGAGGGAGTCTTCTCGTGGATACGAGGATGAGAATGCTCGCTTGAAAAGAAGACTGGAAAGACTAGAGAGGGAGCTTCGTCCTGATAACAGGAGATGCCCATATAGCACTCCTAGCCCTCAGGCGAGCAAGTCTCGCAGCCGAGGAAGGAGCCCTAGGTGAGAATCTCAAAGGGACGAAGAAGGCGAGTCAGACGATGACCTCCATGAACAGCTGCGAAGAGCTCGCCGCTACCAGAGCCCTGCTCGCAGCGACGAAAACATACGAAACATGGTTCGCAGGGAAATGGACCAGCATCCCTCTCACCACGGAACAAGATCAACCAGAGAGCTCCCAAGGCGAGCTCTCAAAACCCAGATGAAGTCACCTTTCACAAGAGAAATCGAAGAGGAGGAAGCTCCCAAGAAATTTGCCATTCCAAGGTTCAAGATTTATGACGGAAAGACTGATCCCATCGATCACGTCAGGCAATACCGACATGCCATGACCCTCTGGAGTCACCGAGATGCCCTAATGTGCCGTATTTTCCCCTCGAGCCTTCATGATGTAGCACATAAGTGGTTCGAAAGGCTCCCCCACCGGTCGATCAAGAATTTCAAATCCCTAGCCGAACTTTTTACGGCCCGATTCATCACCAGTAGCTCCCATTCCAAAAGGATGGATGCTCTACTAACAATGAAGAAAATGCCTCAGGAGACCCTCCGAGAATACGCGAAGAGGTACTGGGAGTTATTCAATGAGATCGAGGATTGCGCGGAGGAAGTGGCAGCGGACTCCATCAAAATTGGGCTCCCTAGTTCTTCCCTCCTCTACCAATCCCTGACGAAGAAGGAAGCCATGACTATTGATGACCTAATGGCCCGAATCGAGAAATACGCAAAGGTGGAAGATGTCATCTGCCCTAATACAGGAGAAAACGGTCGAGCTAAGCTCACTACCAAGGTAGGTGAGAAAACTGAGAACCAGAGGAAAGGAGGAAAGAACGGAGGCAAAAATGGCTCCAAGAACGGAGGGAACTAGGACGGGTCGAAAGCATTCCAGGCGGTCAACACCGTCTTCAAAGAACCAATTTACAAGGTTCTCACGAAAATCAAGGATGATCCATTCATCAAGTGGCCCAGGAAGATGGGAGGAGATCCCTTGAAGAGGAACAATGCGTTAAGATGCACTTTTCACAAAGAGGGAGGACACAAGACCGAGCACTGCAAAGCTCTTAAGTCTCACCTCGAAGAGTTAGCCCAGTCCGGGCATTTGAATGACTTTGTGGAAAAAAGGGGAGAGAAAGTGACTGCCAACAGAGAGGTGAGACCTAACAACATGCTGGAGGATGATGCTGGACACGAGTTCGCAGTAATTCATGGAGTATTTGACGTCAAGCAAATACAATGAAACTCAGCTCGAATGGAGATAAAAAAACTTACAGCGTTAATGAAGGATTTTCAAATCGATCCAGCAAAGTCACAGTCAGGAAAGCGTCGACGAGAAGAGGACGTCAACTATAACAAGCATATTGTTTTCACGGATGAAGATTTGATGGGAGTAAGGACCCCACATCATGATGCCCTGGTCATTACACTCACGATAGCCAACTTTGACATCGACAAGCTACTCGTCGATTAAGGAAGCTCATCCGATGTAATGTACCTCGACCTATTCAGGAAATTGAAGTTGAGCGTCGCCGACCTAAAGGAAGCTACTATTCCTTTGGTCGGCTTCGCTAGAAAAATGACCATGCCCATAGGCAAGATAGTGCTGCCAGTTCATGTTGGGAACGTCTCCAAGATGATTGAGTTTTTAGTAGTTGACATCGAATCACCATACCAGGCCATCCTCGACAGAGGATGGCTTCATGCAATGAAGGCAGTCTCCTCGACCTACCATCATAAACTCAAGTATGTAACCGAGCGAGGAGTAATGGAGATCCACAGCGACCAAGCAATGGCGAGGAAGTGCTTCATAGTAGCCATCCGACCAAAGCCAGAGAAGAAGGCCGGTCAACCCAGCGAGAAAGTTGAAGAGGGTGTGATACCTTCAAAATAGTAATTAAAGTATGGAAGAGCTAGAGTAGAGGATACCAGGATCCTCCCCTACGAGCGTGTCATCGAGGACCTGGTAGAAGTTATAGCCGAAGTTGGTGACAGTAGCAGAGTCTTCTTGATTGGAGCATCTCTCACCGACCAAGAACAGAAGGAGTTGGCGACCTTGCTGAGGCATAACGTAGATGTTTTCGCATGGGAACCATACGAGCTGCCCTATATTGATCCTGATATGGTATTTCATCAACTGCACGTCGACCCCACATTCAAGACAGTCATGCAGAAGGCACGAAGAACTGCACCCGAAAAGGCTAAAGCGGTCGAAAAGGAAGTCAAAAAATTGCTGGATGTAGGATCCATACGGGAAGTGTAATTCCCCAAGTGGTTATCCAACCCAGTAGTAGTTCCGAAGAATAATGGGAAGTGGAGAGTTTGCATCGACTTCACTGACCTCAATAAAGCATGCCCTAAGGATAGTTTCCCCCTCCCAAAGATAGACCAATTGGTAGATGCCACTGCAGCTCACGAGTGAATGAGTTTCCTGGACGCATACTCAGGATATCACCAGATCCCCTTATATGCCCCAGACCAGGACAAAATGGCGTTCATCACAACAGTTGGGCTATATTGCTACAAGGTCATGCCATTTGGGCTCAAGAATGCGGGGGTAACCTATCAGCGGCTGGTCACAAAAATGCTCAAGGATCAAATGGGAGACACAATGGAGGTCTACATCGATGACATGCTCATTAAGAGAAAGAAGAAAGAAAATCACCTCTCAAACCTGTCAAAGACCTTAGAAATCCTCAGGAAGTACCGAATGAAGCTTAATGCGAGAAAGTGTTCCTTCGGTGTCCAGTCAGGAAAATTTCTTGGATACTTGGTCAGTAAGAGAGGCATAGAAGCTAATCCAGACCAGATCGATGCAATCAACAGGGTACAACCCCCTCGAACAGTCCGAGACGTGCAGAAGCTCACTGGAATGCTCGCTGCCTTAAATCGCTTCATTTCCTAATCCTCCGAGAAGTGCAAGCCTTTTTTCCAGCTTCTAAAAGGGAGTAAACCGATAGAATGGAGCCCAGACTGCTCGCGAGCTCTGGACGAGCTCAAGTCCTACTTAAGATCTTCACTGTTGCTTGTCATACCACAGCAAACGGATTCTTTGTACCTGTACCTCTCGGTATCCAATCACACTGTCAGCTCGGCATTAATATGCGAGGTTGCAGGTTTCCAACACTTCGTTTACTACGCGAGCAAGAGCTTATTGGACGCCGAGAAATGGTACCTGCCATTGGAGAAGCTCGCATTTGCACTAGTAATAGCCTCGAGGAAGCTGAAGCATTATTTCGAAGCCCATACTGTCATCGTCCTTACATCTCATCCCCATAAGGCTGTCCTAAGGAAAGCGGATTTATGGGGCAAATTGTCTAAGTGGTCAGTCGAGCTCGGCCGATTTGACATCCAATTTCAACCAAGGATAGCTATAAAAGGTTAGATCCTTGCTGATTTCATAGCCGAATTCACAGGCGAAGAACTCCCCGACCAACCTCAACCAACAAAGAAAAAGGATAACCAAGCAACAGTGGAAACCTGGAAACTATTCGTTGATGGAGCCTCCAACTCAAAGGGGGCAGGCGTAGGAATTGTTCTCATCACCCCAGAAAACACCATCCTTGAGCAAGGAATCAAGCTTGGATTTGCAGCCTCCAACAATGAAGCAGAGTACGAAGCCCTAATAGCCAGTCTCCAAAAGGCGGAAACTCTGGGAGCAAAACATTTACAGGTGTTCGGCGATTCTCAACTAGTCTCCAATCAGATAAGTGGAGATTACAAAGCGAAGGATGAAAGAATGGCAGCCTACCTCACCCTGGTGAGAAAACTAATGATGAGCTTTGAGGAGGTTAACATCCAGCAGTTTCCCAGAGGACAAAATAGTCATGCCGACGCCTTAGCAGCCCTAAGCTCGGCAGTTGATTCTAGCTTTAAAAGGGTCATTCCCATCGAATTCCTCATTTTTTCGAGCATTAATCACAATAGCAAGCTGCCAAATGTGGAACAAATACTCCAGGTGGGATCAGCCCCCAGCTGGATGGACCCCTTAAAAGATTATTTAAAGGAGGGCACGCTCCCAGAGGATAAGAAAACTGCCCACCAGATAAGAGTCAAAGATGCTCGCTTTCACTTATCCACAGGAGGCGACTTGTATAAGAAGTCCTTCTCCGGTCCCTACCTTAGATGCGTCCACCCAGGCGATATCGAGCAAGTGCTGCACGAGCTTTACGAAGGAATATGTGGAAGTCATGTTGGAGGAAGGTCTCTAGCCTTTCGAGCAATGAAGGAAGGCTACTGGTGGCCATATATGCAAAAGGACTCCGCAGTATATGTCCGCAAATGCCTGAAATGCCAACTTCACGCTCCTATGGTCCACCAACCCGCCAGCGACCTAAAATCCCTTACCAGCCCATGGCCCTTAGCCCAATGGGGAATGGACATCGTGGGACCACTCCCCACCGTTGCCGGCAATCAAAAATACCTGTTGGTTACAACTGACTACTTCACCAAATGGATCGAGGCAGAACCATTGGAAAATATCCGAGACGCTGATATGATAAGGTTCATATGGAGGAATATAATCACTCGATTCGGAATCCCTAAAACCATCATCACTGATAATGGGACACAATTTGAGAGTGGCTCCTTTCAGGACTTCTGTAACGAACACGGGATCAGGCACAACTTTAGTTTGGTGGCCTACCCTCAGAGCAATGGGCAAGCAGAAGCTTCCAACAAAACTGTGATCGATGGATTAAAGAAGCGATTAGAGCGAGCCAAAGGCGCATGGGCAACCGAGCTACCCCATATCCTATGGTCATACCGAACAACTCCTCGGCGAGCAACAGGAGAAACCCCATTTTCTCTAACATATGGCATGGAAGCAGTCATCCCACTAGAAGTGGGTTTGCAAACAATGAGATCCGACCTTGTCGACCAAGGCCATAATGATGAGGCATTGCTCGCTGAACTCGACCTCGCCGACGAGCATAGAGAACTTGCCCTAGTAAAGCCCGCGAGCTATCAGCAACAACTCGCAAAGCACTACCACAAAAGGGTTAACCCGAGAAGATTCCAAGTTGGAGACTATGTTCTAAGGAAAGTCCTGGGCAACACAGTAAAGTCATCAGACGGCAAGCTAGGCCCAAACTGGGAAGGACCCTTTAAAGTAACTAACGGTGACCTGCAAGGTGCTTATCATTTGGAAATGATGGAGGGCAGAGAGATACCACGAGCATGGAACGCAGCTAATCTCAAGAAATTTTATTTTTAGATTCTCGAGGAATTCTATTGTTGAATCTTTTTCTTGTATTTGTTATGTGAAAGGATAGTTCATTTCCCTTATTACTAATGAAATCAGTAACAGTTGCATTTTATCACACATCTTTTCCAAATCACAGGCACGATGGTCGATATAGCAGGGGAATACCCCTCCTCAGGTCATCGTCATGAAACACGAGAGACCTCTTAGCATTTCCCCTGGAAATATATAAAGCCCTACAGAGGATTCTTAGGCAACGCGACCAGATTTTATACTGGCCATCAAACCTACTTTGGTTGAGAAAAATCCTGATCGGATGAAGACATCCAATACCAGGTGTGTCCTCGCCAATTGCCCTGCTTAGGCCTAAGGGAGTGTGATGACACAACCTAAAAGGTAAAATGGGGCATAATGGTATTTTGGTATTATACTGGACTGGGGGGGACACTTGCATGACAAAACAAAAAGGATTATGAAGCAGCAAGAATATAAAAATATTGGATGGACACGTTTAGTCGGCAATATTGCCCAAAACACTAACTTTTCATTAATGTCTTATATTTACAACAATGATAATACATGTTTAGTCGGCGAAGCTCGCCCAAAGAATTTACATTATAAAATAAGACAAAAGAATAATAACTTGCAAAATCTCAAGAAGGTGGAAGCCTCCGAACAAGATAATCTGCCACTCTAGCTCTTCGTCCGTCATCAGGAGCAGGGACTAGCTCTTCCACAACCTCATCTGCGTCCAACTCTAATAGTTTTCGAGGAATAGCATCAATGGGGATCCATCGATCATCCCTCCTGAATGGGTTGGGCATCAGAGTGGAGGAGGACATCTCGTGACGATACCATAACACCGAGTTCCTCGGGACCTGAAGCTCTTTCAAGGCACTTAACCATTCTCTGATGAAAGAAAGTTCCTCGAACTCAGATAGTCTTGTTGGAGCATCTAGCCAGCCTTGATCATAATCGCCAGCCCACGCTTGCCGAGGACCTTTCTTGAATAAGTGCCACAATCGGGTAACGTCCCTTTCAAGCCCAGCTGTAATTACATATGCTCGTCGGACATCATCGTGGAGCTCTTCCATCTCCTTACCACGCTGTTCTTTTGTTTCCCTGTTCCTGCCCCTGGTGCTCCTACCATCTCGCGGGAGGGGAGGACGAGTGAAACCTCGCGGCATAGGAGGAGTATATCCAGCTCGCGACGATGAGGAGCCTTACAGAGCCGCTGAAACAGTGCTCGGCGCATGCTCTCTAAGTTGTAGGACTTCCCTCCTCAGGTTTTCATTCTCCTGCTGTAGGAACTCCCTAACTTGGTTAATCTCGATGGCCTCTAGTAACCTTGCTCTCAGTACATTGACTTCCTCTTGCACTAAGGCACCAATGCCTTCCATCTCCTGGAGCCTGTCCTTCAGCTTAGCCACTAGCTCGGACTGCTCCTTATACTTTTGATTCCTTGACCTGAGAGATTTGCAAAGCCTAACAAAGGCCTGACGAATATTAGGACTGGCATTGGGACCAAAAGTCCTGCCCAATTGAGATGTGGCAGGAATATACTCTTCTACATCAGTCAACTATAAGACATAAAAGGGTAATGGAAAGAAAAATCAATCAATGCACTGGAAAAAGAAGCCTTTTCATTTCATTGATAAAAGTCAAGTACATCGAGCAGAAATTGGAAAAATTACAAGCCGAAGTACAAAAATAGTCCTAAAAAAAGATTAACTAGCAACCTCAGGCTGCCCAGAGGTGGCTGGCTGCTTCCCCTTGTCATCAGCAGTAGAGGCATCCCCCTCTATAGGGATGCCCTCATTCGCCTGGGTAGGACCATCATCAGCAGGAATCGTCTGAGAGGCAAGATCAACACCCTCGATGGCTAGGGCAGGGGCTTCTTCGTCCACAGTTGGCCTCGGACCCGGGTCATGCTCGTCGAACAGAGGAGATTCAACATCAACACTAGCAGCTAAGAGGGCCTTATTCCAGCCCTTCTTGAAGTTCAAACGGCTGATGCAGCCTATCTGAACTTCGGCGTCTTCATAAGCAGCAGTCCACCCAGAGTTGTATGAATCCTCCTTGATGGTGGCTACTTGGGACTCTTTCTCCTTTAACTGCTCGGTCAGAGCCTTGTTCTCCTCCACGATACCCAGCTTGCTCGAGAAGACTAGGTCATAGGCCTGCCTCAGCTCGCTCAGCTCCTTAACCGCCACATCCCTCTCTCAATTAGAATTGATGAGGGACAGATCAGAGGAAGCTCGGGCGGCGTCAGCAGTCTTTAAATCAGCCTCCAGTTGAGAATCCCTAAGTTCCAGAGCAGACTTCTGCTGCTCCAGATCACCATTCCTTCTCACCAACTCGTCGCGAGAACGGTAGAGCACGGCGAAGTCAGTCACAAACTGCTAAAAATAAAGAAGAGATCAAGAAGGAGAAATAACTAAAAATTGTTAAAGAATTGAATAATGGAGAGGATCTTACCAAGGCTAGCCTCTGGCTAGCTTGTAGGGCCAGTTGATCAGACCCCAGCGCCCTTTGGCGATCTGCAGGAAGAAATTCCCTCTCGAGCTGCGCAGGTGCCAGCTGAGGAGAAATGGCAACTGAGGCCCCCTCGGGCAAAGCAGACACCGGGACCAAGGCTTGCCCAGCCTTCGTCCTTGACTCCATCTTTCTCCTCTATTCCTCTTTCTCCCTCTCCATTATCTTCCTCTACTCCATCCTCTTCTTTTCCTCCACCTTCTTTCTTTCCTCCTCCTTTTTTCTCTCCCTCTCTCTCACCTGCTCTTCCTCTCTTTCTCCTGAGTAGAAGACCAAGAACCAGTAGCCATGACCCCAGAAGTGGACTTTTGTTTCTTTGACCTTTATGCAAGAAGCACGTGGTCCTCATCATTATCATCTCTAATCAAGTTCTTCCTTGTAGGCATCTCTTCACTTGAACTGCTGGAAGTGCTCGATGATCCTCGAGCTTCAGAATCCTTCTCACAGTCAGAGGAACTGCTACTGTCAGAGCTCCCTTCACCCAAATTGCTCGCAGCTCCTGCAGGCTCACTCTCAGAGCTGCTCTCCTCTTCGTCCATCTGGATAGGCTCAGCAGTAGTCTCTCCGAAAGAATCAAACTCTGGTACACTATCCACAGGCCGTGCTATGAAGCTATAGCCTACGTTCTTATACTCGAGCAAAAAGGCAGCAGACCTGGGATGCTCGCCGTCACCCAGAGGCTCCCTGATATTCCAAGCTTTCACCAACTCCGAGATCCGAACCTCACTGAGAGCAGGCTCCAAATTCTTTGACCTCGCTGTGGAAAAAAAAGCAAAGAGGGGTTAGAAAAGTCACAAATCAACAAAGGTTAGAACAACAGTACAATGTCTACCTATATATTCTTCCCCGTAAAAAGGAACAGTGAACCTCTCAGACCTCGACCCTTCAAACTAGGGAGGGAACTGCCAAATTCCTAACGAGGAAACCCTCTTGCCCGTAGTCCTTATGGGAATCAGGTAGGTTTACTACCAATACCCTATCAGGGCTCCTAGCTTTGAGGTATAAGACACCTGAACTAGTTCGAGAAAAGGAATAACAGAAACAGATCTCGGCAAGTCCTAAACTAGCACCATACAACTGATTTATTCTATGGACACCATTTACTATTTTCCACACATTGGGCGAGCATTGTGCGGGAACAATATTGAAATATCCAAAGAAATGCAAAAACAAATCATTGGGAGGGAAAGTGAGTCCCCCTGGAAAAGTAGCAGAACATGGATCCAGTGGGAATCCTCTATATCCCTAACGTTCCTAGGAGGGGAGGCACAACATTAAATATCTACCCACTCAGGAATGTTGTAGAACTTCCTGAATTCAGAGATTGACCTATTTCCAATCTTCGCCATTGAAAAATTCAAGAAAATCTACAAACCAAAGAGAAAGTGCAAAGAAAGGGCACGAGAAACTTACAAAGCAGAAGATCGGTTCAAGTGATGAAGAAGCACAAGCTCAAGACGACTAAGAAGCAATGGGAATGGGGATTAAGAGAAGAAGGCACGAGGCGCTAGAGTTCTCAAAAGAAGGAAGAGTACTAGAAGGGTTGAAGTGATGGAAGAAAAAGTTGCTATCCCAACAAGCCTTCAATTCTAATCATAGCGCACAAATAGCGAAGCAAGTGCCGCCAAAGCAACTTCACAGTTTTTGAAGAATCGCAAATCATCCATAATGGCTGATCATTTAAATCCATTGAACCAATAAACATGGCCCAACAAATTTAGGGGAAATTGTGGGTACCCGAAAATTAGAACTATGGGCCTGGACGAGTAGCCCTGTCCTGGCGGCCCAAAGTCCAGGCCCCTCATCTTTTAAATTGATCCGGTCTCCCCCCACGATCCCAAGAAGGGAAGTTATAGGGGAGATGGAAAACATGGAGGAACCCATCACCTCCACTCATCTACATGTACATGTATATATTAAACCCTAGGTCCGGGGCAAAAGGACAAGTTGTATTCTCTGTAATCACTCTCCAGAGTATATAGAAATAATATCGACTGCACCACTGTAGACGTAGGCATATCTTTGCCGAACCACGTACATCCTTTGTTGTGTGATTGACATCTTGTATTCCTTGTTCTTTTCTTGATAATTGTTTCTCTCATATTTATTTGTGTTGCATAATAATTGCATCTACAAATATTAATCCAGAAATTTATTTATTTATATTTACTAGCGTGATGTGAGTTAGTAATTATTGGAAATTTGTTGAATATTATTGGATAACTAAAGTAATATATGAGATTTATTTTATTAAGAATTGTCACGAGTGAATAAAATGGCAATTATAGAAATTTAAGTCAGGACGTGCCGGTGTCGTGTCGGAACTAAATTAGTATTATTAAAAATGAATAAATTATAAATCGCTCATATGGTCATTTCGAGTGCGCCAATGTGTCCGAAAGGGCCGTGATAGTCAGAAAAGTGTACCCAGGAGTTTAGTTTGGGTCTCAGAACGTTTTTAGGCCTAACCGATAACCCGGGAGGGCATTTTGGTAATTTTTTTATTTTTGGCATTTAATAAAGACGAAAATCATTAAGATTATATCAGATGGAGTGCCATGGAAGTTAGGGTTCTTAGAACCAAAAGGGAAGGAGTTCATAGGAAGAAGAAGGGAAAAAGCTTTCCAAGTGTTCAAGGCCAATAACCACCAATCTTATCCCCCCACCCCTACCAAAGCGTAGATCGGAAGAAGAGGATTACTGCGATACCAATTGGAGTCATCGAATTAGACCTTTAATTCTCAGGCAAGTATCTATATTGCTGATTTCTAGTTGATATCACTTCCATGTTAGCCTAGGAATGAAACTCGCATGTTTTATTTAAAGAATTATATGTTTTGGAAGAGAATTTATATGTTATAGGGAGAATCCATGTATTCTGAATTTCTTGATCATACGTAAAGTATTACCCATGAATTTATAATGATATTTGGGAAAGAAATCTGTATTAAAATAGAGATTTTTGATTATTCATGCATAATTAGGTTTTGTAGAGAAATCTGGAATTAAACCCCCTTTTGATTGATTTGTTGAGGATTTATTGATGTTGTTACGTTAGAACTTGTTTATATATATTGCTTATACATTTGGATTACCTTGTTGGGAGTTTGGGATGAAATTTTAGAGGTTTTGAGGAGTTAAAAAGATGGAACTCATAGTTGTCATAAGAAAATCTGGGATGATACCTTTAGGGTCGATCGATCGACCTATGAATGTCGATCGATCGATGCCTGCTGATTTTTGGAAATTTTCCTCCTCTTTAATGTTGATGTAACACCGCTTTGAGGGGACTTTGCATGTGATGAGATTATTATAATAGGACTTATAAGGGACCCGTTGGTTTATGATTTTGGTCCGGATAATAAGGATTTATACGAGACTTAACCGTAGTGTCACGAGGGTAATTAAACAATAAAATATGTTTGTATGTACGACACATTAGGTTGAGTGAGCCTAATTGAGGACATAGGCCAGTAGGATAGAGAGTGTTAACCTACTGACATTAAGGTGAGAAAAATGATACACTTCGGGGGTTGATAAGTAATTGGGAACATGTGATAAATAAGAAGAAGGTTAAGCTAATAATACGTAGGTTTTGAGAGCGAGTACCACGTATGGTTAGTATAAAAATATTATGGGGCGTGAGGGTACCTATATGAAATATGGAAATACAAAATTGTGTGTATGCATGATTATCATATTATTATGTGTAGTTAATCATACTCGCACTACTTGCTATCACGAAGGTTTTTGCGTTGGGACAATCTTATTCTGATGTGACCTTTATGGGGGATATTAACTCGTACCCTAGAACATAGGATCCTTAGTACAGGCTATCCGAGAATGATAGTCAGACGGTCCTAAGAGACGTGAGGGTATGTGCTAACCTCTTAGTGACTTGGAACTATGCTTCGCCTCCATTTGTATGTATTTTGTGTTAATACAGTTCGAGAGTGATTCCGAACTAGTATTTCCCTTAGTACGAGTGATACGGTGACTGGATAACAGAGTATGCCAGCACCATAGATGTTATGTGGGGTGCCGATTAGTATATCTATTGTATGAGTGATTAATATATATACATATACCTGGAAATTCTTCTACTGTGTGTGTAAGTAGATAAATATTGAATAAACATTCCTAATCATATTAAATGCTTGAGATTTCATAGCAGTATTGAGAGATACGTAATTGACTTAAATAATCCTTAATAAGATGTTGTTTTAATGAAACATAGACATACGGTTCTGCGAATCAGAATCTATGGGAGGAGAATTTGGGTTAGACTTATGGGTTATTTTGGTAGAACGATAGGCGTGCACACTAGATGAGAAGTGATAATTCTCAAGAGTGTGTCGAGTACTAACAAGTATGATATATCAATTGGTAAGAATTTTAAATACTTGCTAAACTATTTTTAAAGTTATTTCACACTCGGTCTCTGACCCGTTTCCTATCATATTTTCTCTCTCTTGTATATATATATATATATATATATATATATATATATTGCAGGTGCCGGTGCCCAACCACAGGGGCGTCATGCTTGGATTTTTGGATTGTTGGCGTACTACAGCTGATGTGGGAGTTGCAGGTCTTTGCAGTAGACGACTTCATCCTTGTCTTCTCAGTCTTTCATTTAGTTCTCATCAGATAGGGTACATGTCGCCCATTTTCATTTTTACCTAGTCCAGAGATTTGTATTCTTTATTTATGTGAGTATACAGTTTTGTTGGGATTATTTAGTTTATTACTTTGTCCTACGATTTGGGATATTTTAATTGGATGTATTTATCTAGCACGTTCTTTCATTTGAATGGTTTGGTTTTAATGCTATTAATTTTACTCGTGAAAATGGTTTCGTGAATAATAATAATAATCGGACCTTATCTATCAGACTAACTGTTTTGACACTTAGCTTAATTATTTATTAGGTGATTAATAAAGAAAATTTGTTTTCCGACAGTGATGCTAAGAATGAACCAACCAGACCCTTTGAGTTAATTTAATAAATGACTGATCACCCGGTGTTTAATTAGGCGGGGTGTCACAGGTAGTATCAGAGCATCAGGTTCTAGTGTCCTTAGGATCTGTACGGCTTATTACGCTTCAAGCATTGCTTTTTTTTATATAGAGCCCTATGTTTAGGATTGTTGATTTCTATGGTGAGATTTCGTTCTCCTGCTATAACGTATGTACATTAGTGAATCTTATTTGCGTTCGGGCGTGTTAGAACAATGGAATATGGTAGGCAAGGGCCGTTGGGAGGACAGTAGGAGGCAAGGCTTAGTTGAGGTTGTAGAGTATATTCGAGGATGATGACTGTAGTTAAGGTCACCCTTATTATGGCACGAGAAGCCAAGACTATAAAGACGGCTAGGGCGCAACCTATGATTTCCAAGTGTTGCTATAGTCGAAAGAGGTGTAAGATTAGAATCACCCAATGTGGTATGACTGGGAAAAAGTCAGATGAAACATTGAAGAGAACTGTCAGTGGAAATTCTAGAAATGCAGAAATTATGTGTGTTAGCCAAAGGAGGTAAAATATCCAAAGGTTTGGGCATATGATGGAGTGTGGCTAACTGAAAGTAAAAATTTGGAGTAAAATTTTTCTTGGCTTGTCGAAATGAAGTTATAATGGTGGGAGTCAACCACCACTTTTACAAGTGGAATGCTATGTCTATAGAAGGATCTTGGGTACAATTTGACCGCATAGTCCTTCATCGAATGTTCAGGATAAAATGTGAACATTGTTCTGAACTCATCACAGGAGGACCCGATAGAGGTCCATTCGTGATTATGAATCTAAACCGTTAGCGAATCTTGTATCGGAGGATGTAGATACAAATGGAGTAGAGGACTCTAAGTGGGAAATCGACTCGTAATAATAGTTAATAACACTTAAAAAGTGAATTCTGCTCGACGGTCGATTCAGAGGTTGACATTGTCATGCTTTGTCAAGGGAAATTATAATGCTTCTTTGTGTGGGAAGCCAAAAGAATCAAAGAACTTAGTTGACAATAAGACTTGATGAAGTGGTGGTAGTGAAGCACCACAAAGGGGGGATGCACATCAGGGGACCCATTTAAATGATTCGGATAGATGAATTCTTACCAAGCGATGGTGAATTCAGTAAGGACTATTATATCCAGTAGCATGTTCTTTAGGGCCAAAAAGGCTAAGGGAACAACGGGGGTAGACATCAGGAATCGATCCTACCAAAGTCCGAGAGAAGGACAAACCTAATATGGTTAGTATGACAGGTGATAAGTAGATTATGTGTAAAGGTATTTTGTGGAAAGTGAAATCACATGCGTTAATGTCTTCCCGAAGTGAGTAAAGGGACAAAAGTAGGATGCCTAGTAAAGGACAACAATTAAAGTAGTTTTTAATTTGGTTTGTACAGGCGTATTACGTTCGGGGACCATTTGTGCAGTCAAGACGATTGACAAGGTAGAAGTATGAGTTTTATCCTCGGAGGATGAGGCGTATTTTATGTAAAACGAGAGAGTCACTATATTCTGTTCATTGCTAGATTAGCATGTGAGACGAGTTTAATGCGTATAACTATAAACATTATTATTACGTGAATATTTTCCCTAGTGTAGCGGGATTATCTTTAGTGCTATCCGCGGAGGATGAATGGGTGTATTAATAGCGTTATATACTTTATTAATAGCGTTATATACTTTATTGAGGTTAATAGCGTCATTTTAGTGGTGTGATATATGAGTATGATATTATCTTGGTTACAACTTTATAGTAATGATTAGTACGATAGTATGCAGTTATTGAAAGGCTATCAGAGTGGTTGCCTTAAGGCAACATGTTTTATTCTGGAGAGGCCTCACCTACGAGAGGGTCGGACTTGCACTTATATTATCTATTTTAGATACTTAGACGGGGATATTGGGCTTGAGATATTCGATCCCAGAGTGTGTAGGGACTTTGTTATTATGATTTACTATTGAGCGAAAAGATTTAACTCATTATTATGTTTAGCGCTCAGGACTTAGTGATAGGAAGAGCGCGTTGATATATCTATTCTTTAGAGATGTGAGAGTTTAGAGTTCCACCCATATGATTAGGGAATGAGATTTCGAGAATCCCAATTGTATGTATTCAAGGTTTATGGAATGTGATTATCACCAATACTGAACGATAATGCAATTGGCTAAATGTTCTTTGTTAAGTGTAATTACGGGAGGAGATGTAACTTTTATGTCAAGAGACGGAATAAAGGGGTACATGATATGGATGGAGGGACTAACATATTTCGATAATCGACAATGCTAGGAAGTAGTGTATCAGGGGGTTCCTTGTTTGGATTTCTCTTTGCGAGACATCCGACGTATGAAACTTAGTGTAAGGTTGGAAATAGGGAGATGTTTGGTCATTAGTTCATGAGTTCGGTACCTCGGCCATAATAGGAGCAGATAATTATATCTGTAAGTTGAAAGTTGAATTATGATTTAAGGCCAGTGGGGCCGATGGTGTGGTAAGAAAGCCTTGAATTTTTTTTATCACCATGAGTTGAGGGGTGGGACGATGCTAAGAAGGATTTAAAATTTCGGTTTTTAGGGTGATTGAGAGTACCCAAGTGTTGTAATCACGTTATGATCACAAGGAAGATAAATAATTGGGTGTTACGTGTGAAGTGTATGTGATACTTATGCTAGTATGCACGATTTATAGGGTGTGTGGGCATCCTGGTTATCTGATGTTAGAATCATTCGAGTTGAAGGGACGTGGGAATAGACGTGTGGAATATATGTTTGTGGTACTAACATAATAAAGTGGAAGTGGTACAGTGGATTAAGCATCGTGTGAAGGACGATAATCCATATGTACGTGTGCGATCAGAGTAACACACCCGAATTAGGTTGAAAGGCTGTAGGAAACCATTTAAAAAGGGGCATTCCTTGAGAAGGGTAGAATTTAATTATTATGGAGAACACTCTGAGCGGAGTTATAATTAGTCAAATGTTGAGAGCGACTGATGTATACAAAGAGTGAAGATGTTAGTAAGGTATAAAAGGTCTAGAAGTGCACATCGTGGAGAAAAGTGCTCGGATCGAAACCTTCAGTATACGCAAAGGAAAGAAGGGGAGTATTAAGTGTCACTTAATGTGAGACATTACGAGTAGAAGTCGATGTCGAGCGGGACATAGTGAGTAGTCTCCGCAGGCACTATTCATAAATAGAAATCGGTTGGAACAGGATGAGCAACCAGAAAATTTTGTAGCTACCGATGATCTTTATAATGGAAAAGGCCAGTAAAGTCGATAAAGTTTCTTTGATGGGTTGCCAACCTCAAGGCAAGATCCAGGGTTCATTTGAACATATGGAACAATTCGCCCAAGAAGGTAGTGATTGACATTCCTTTGGGGTGATTTACAATATTAGCTAGTGTGCCCCAGTCTTCCTTTGGAAGGAAGGATCGCTCCAGTACGTGGCCCTACACGGTATTTTTCTGAATTAGGATGAGATTTTTGAATCCCACCTTCAAAATGGGATTTTAGGAAGCAACAGGGATAACATTACATTTTGAGTAAGATGTATCACCCATAGCCGGGGAGTATGCGAACGGTGATTAATGATTAGTGGAGCAGTGTGAAAGTCATTTTGGATTCTTTGTGATCGTATTATTTCCACAACGGTTATAGCTAGCAAGTGGCGTATAATACGATAATTGGGGGAAGATATTACCTAATAGTAGGGTTCCGTGGGAGCACTCGTACCTGCTTATTATGAACAAGGTGCTTATTGAGGTTTCGGGGGTTTAGTTTGGGTCTCGGGACATTTTTAGGCCTAACCGGTAACCCGGGAGGGCATTTTTGTAATTTTTTATTTTTGGCCTTTAATAATGACGAAAATCATTAAGATTATATCAGATGGAGTGCCAGGGAAGGTAGGGTTCTTAGAAGCAAAAGGGAAGGAGGCCATAGGAAGAAGAAGGGAAAAAGCTTTTCAAGTGTTCAAGGCCAAGAACCACCAATCTTGCACCCCCACCCCCACCCCCACCAAAGCGTAGATCGAAAGAAGAGGATTACTACGATATCAATATAAGTCATTGAATCAGACCTTTAATTCTCAGGAAAGTATCTGTCTTACTGATTTCTAGTTGATATCACTTCCATGTTAGCCTACGAATGAAACTCACATGTTTTATTTAAATAATTATATGTTTTGGAAGAGAATTTATATGTTATAGGGAGAATCCATGTAGTCTGAATTTCTTGATCATACGTAGAGTATTACCGATGAATTTATAATGATATTTGGGAAAGGAATCTGTATTAAAATAGAGATTTTTTATTATTCATGCATAAATAGGTTTTGTAGAGAAATCTGGAATTAAACCCCCTTTTGATTGATTTGTTGAGGATTTATTGATGTTGTTACGTTAGAACTTGTTTATATATATTGCTTATAAATTTGGATTACCTTGTTGGGAGTTTGGGATGAAATTTTAGAGGTTTTGAGGAGTTAAAAAGATGGAACTCGTAGCTGTCATAAGAAAATCCGGACTGATACCTGAAGGATCGATCGATCGACCTATGAATGTCGATCGATCGATGCCTGCTGATTTTTGGAAATTTTCCTCTTTAATATTGATGTAACACCACTTCGAGGGGACTTTGCATGTGATGAGATTATTATAATAGGACTTATAAAGGACCAATAGGTTTATGATTTTGGTCTGGATAATAGGGATTTATACGAGACTTAACTGTAGTGTCACGAGGGCTATAGAATAATAAAATATGTTTGTATGTACGACACGTTAGGTTGAGTGAGCCTGATTGAGGACTTAGGCCAGTAGGATAGAGAGTGTCAACCTACTGACATTATGGTGAGAAAAATGATACACTTCGGGGGTTGAGAAGTAATTGGGAACATGTGATAAATAAGAAGAAGGTTAAGCTAATAACACGTAGGTTTTGAGAGTGAGTACCACGTATGGTTAGTATAAAAATATTATGGGGCGTGAGGGTACCTATATGAAATATGGAAATACTTAATTGTGTGTATGCATGCTTATCATATTATTATGTGTAGTTAATCATACTCGTGCTACTTGCTATCACAGAGGTTTCTGTGCTGGGACAGTCTTATTATGATGTGACTTTTATGGGAGATATTGACTTGTAACCTAGAACATAGGATCCTTGGTACAGGCTATCCGAGAATGATAGTCAGACGGTCCTAAGAGACGTGAGGGTATGTGATGACCTCTTAGTGACTTGGAACTATGATTCACCTCCATTTGTATGTCTTTTGTGTCAATACAGTTCGAGAGTGATTTCGAACTAGTATTTCCCTTAGTACGAGTGATATGGGGACTGGATAGCAGAGTATGCCAGCACCATAGATGTTATGTGGGGTGTCGATTAGTATATATATTTTACGAGTGATTAATATATATACATATACCTGGAAATTCTTCTACTGTGTGTGTAAGTAGATAAATATTGAATAAACACTTCTAATCATAATAAATGCTTGAGTTTTCATAGCAGTATTGAGAGATAAGTAATTGACTTAAATAATCCTTAATAAGATGTTGTTTTAATGAAACATAGACATACTGTTCTGCGAATCAGAATCTATGGGAGGAGAACTTGGGTTAGACTTATGGGTCATTTTGGTAGAACGATAGGCGTGCACACTAGATGAGAGGTGAGAATTCTCAAGGGAGTGTCGAGTACTACCATGTATGATATATCAACTGGTAAGCATTTTAAATACTTGATTAACTATTTTTAAAGCTATTTCACACTTGGGCTCTGACCCGTTTCCTGTTATCTTTTCTCTCTCTTGTATATATATATATATATATATATATATATATATATATATATATATATTGCAGGTGCCGGTGCCCAGCCACAGGGGCGTCATGCTTGGAGTTTTGGACTGTTGGCGTGCTGGAGCTAATGTGGGAGTTGCAGGTCTTTGCAGTAGACGACTTCATCCTTGTCTTCTCAGTATTTCATTTAGTTCTCATCCTATAGGGCATGTGTCGCCCATTTCCATTTTTACCTAGTCCAGAGATTTTATTCTTTATTTATGTCAGTATACAGTTTTGTTGGGATTATTTAGTTTATTTCTTTGTCCTACGATTTGGGATAATTTATTTGGATGTATTTATCTAGCAAGTTCTTTCATTTGAATGGTTTGGTTTTAATGCTATGAATTGTACTCGTGAAAATGGTTTCGTGAATAATAATAATAATAATAATAATAATAATAATAGTAATAATAATAATAATAATAATAATAATAATAATAATCGGACCTTATCTGTCAGATTAAATGTTTTGACACTTAGCTTAATTATTTATTAGGTGATAAATAAAGAAAATTTATTTTCCGACAGTGATGCTAAGAATGAACCAATCATACACTTTGAGTTAATTTAATAAATGACTGATCACCCGGTATTTAATTAGGCGGGGTGTCACATAATCTTTAATTTTTACATACATTGATGTTTAATTTTATTTTGAGGTCCTTCAGGAATACCTATTCATTTGGGAAAATTTACAATCTTGTACATAAGGACCTAAGCACGTATCTACGTTATGAGGACTCTAAAACTAAGGTCGCTAAATAGTTCTAAAATTAATAGAAATTAGTCATGCGAAGAGAAATATTAAGCATAGTAGGAAGGAAGCATATAAATAGTTAGGTTATCTAGATTTATCTTCGGAGGAGTTACTACTGTAACACAAATGGTGAGGTCCAACTATGATACATAATGTTGCATTCCGATAGAAGAAAAAGGTACCCATAAGAGTTCCCACTGTAGTGCTGTGGGCCCCGATCAATTTGTACGTGCCCCAGGGAGAGGGAACTTGCGTGTTATGGAGGATGCAAAAGTGTTTGTCTCATATTCCTCCTCCCAAGGTTGAGTTATTATTTCGACATTTGGGTGACAACGATTTTTTCCTAGATATAGTTTGACACCATGTTTAGGTTTGGTGCACGCAGTTGTTCAGAGTCTCCCGTTTATTTTATATAAAAACAAACAAAAAGATTTGGTCTAGGCCTTTCTGTCTAATCCTAAGGAAAGTTTTAAAATGTGTGGTTGGTCCAAAGATTCTTGTTATGCGGGTTCGAGAATCGGGTAAAGAGTGGAAAAGGTGTTAGGCACCCCACTTGTTATGCATGCTTCCTTAGGTATATGCTTACTATTGCTCTTTACATTAATTTATTACATTTTAGTTATTTTAGAATATGTTTAGAGACCTTGACAAGAAGGTCCCTAAAAAATATAGATAGTTTCTTAGGTTGGAAAATGGTATCAGTGAGAGGTATAGGAAAATCACTTTAACCAGTGTAAATACATATTATTTGCTTGTGCATGACTCCATTCTTTGTCTATATAACAAATGGACGTTATTCAGAGTCTTAACTGTTCAAAAAAGCTCGACTTGTATAACAGGTGGTCATCAGTGTTTGTATAATTGTGCAAAAGAGCTCGACTTTTAAGATAGTTTTATATCTCGTTCATATTGGTGAGGAGGAATATAAAGGTGAGATAATTGTCCATATCTTTTATAATTAGTGTATATGTGTTTTCACATTTGTATATGTATATTTATGAGATCAGGCTTGTAGATAGTTTGATATCTCATTTCAAATATATAAAAATTATATATAGATTCATCTCAGTAAAATAATATGTCGAGAGACATATTTACGAGGCTTGAGCTCATGAGAAGGACTCGATGTTACACCTACCTACCTAAAGGGATTTGGCATCAAATCCTATGCAGTTCGGTCATAACACGTTTTCGAACGTGATGTGTGTGCAAGTGAAGGACTTGGCTTGGGAGGGGGAGGGTTGTTGTATGGAACACCAGAATGGGTGTCGACCCTAAGATATCTAATTTTGGCACATTACCTCATAATAACTGGGTCATTACTAGCCGTAATGTGTTATTTTGAGACTAGTTTGAAAGTGTAGGATTGGGAGGATTTGGAATAAGAAGTTGGGAAATTTAGAGTAGGGATAGTGACGTCCCTAAGAAATAATACACTAAGAGATGTATTATGAGGTTTGGGCTTTACGAGTATAGCTCACTATAGTGCCTATGTACCCAAGGATACTTAGGATAAAAGCCAACACAGTTCTAACAAATGGGGTTGGATAATATATAAGGGTATAGGACTAGATATGGAGGCATTCCTAGGAGTAATACGCTGAGAGACGTATTATAAGACTGGGTCTTCACGAGTTTAGCTCGGCACGGTGCTAATGAAATCCAATGTATTTCACTAACGAGGTATATTTATAGGTGTAAGCAACGAGAAAATAGGAATACAAGGTACACTATTGTGGCATTTATGTAGCCTAGTCCTTAATATAACATTTTCGTTATGTTAGATCAATATATTTATATGTTAAAATAATACAATAATCAAATGCCGATGTTTGAAAAGTATTGAAATGAAAACATGTATTCAGAGTGATGTTCAGAGATGGGCTTTGTTTGCTCAGAGAAATGGTGAGTGTAGCCGAATTTTAGAATTTAGCCATTTTGTTGCGTTAAATGCAACGCAATGGCTCTCTCCTGAGAACCTAATTTGAAAAGTACGTTTTTATGTTTATATTTGCATTTGATTTGTATTAATTTAGAATATGAGTATGTCAAATTGTGACATAAGTGGAGGTGTTGAGTTAAAAACTGGGATTAAACAAATATAAGCGCAGTAAATTGCATACCCGATCCCCTAAAGGCGGAGTATTAGAGAGAGTATACAAGTATGCACCGTTTATGACACATAGATATCTGTAGGGTGTCATCCAAAATTTGGTCAAAGGTTATTTACCGTTGCTATGAAAGATAACTTTTTTCTTTGGGGGATACCTTGATTTTGATGCTTTTCAATTAGGTAGAGTTTAGGATACAAGTGTTGAAGTTTGCAAACTTTATGTATGGGTTTGACTTTATTTCTCAAAGTTGACTTTTTTGGATTATAAACCTCTTTTCGCGGTGACTCCACAAAAGTATGAGATTTTTCTTTTGGAAAAGAAACTTTTCTAAAATACGAGCCCTTCGAAACTTCTTAAAAATGATCTCGAATATCTCGAGTGCTTGGGATTAAGAAACCTAGAAAAATAATTCAACGTTGGGTTTTCGTCTTCGGATTCAAAGTGGGATGTCTTGAAATTGTGGATGGGGACCTCTATCTATAGGGATTTTGAAGGATTCGATAGTTGATCAGTCATAGGATTGGGGTTATTGTTTTTTTTATCAATGACTAAAAAAGGATTTGAATAAGATTTGTGTGTTAGAATATTTGTCCGATCGAATAAAGCCTCGAGCTGACTGACTATTGCTTGAGGGGATTTTAGCCAATCGACTAAGGCTACCAGAGGGGCTGTTTGTTGGTTACTTAAATGGATTAAGTAGGTTTTTAGTTTTTTAGTTATATATACTTTGGCCCCATATACTTAGGTTCCTTGTGTTTTTGACACTCAAAGCTTTAGTTTAGGTTCTAAAAGTTTACTTTGATTAGGATTTCTCTTTAGGTATGTGTCCAGGGTTTATTTGAAATCGGACTAATCATCTTGGGACTTTGATTAGAAATCGAGGTGTCACATAACCAATAAAAACCAGTAGTTGGGGCATAAATTTCACTTGTGGTCATGTCAATGTGTGGAATCAATCCTCTTTATGGTCAATACATTAGGCTCTTAACCTCACCAGATTGCCTCTGACCACTATTGTTATTATCGGTAGAGTACAAATGGATGAATGGGGCTTGGCTATATTTAGAACCTCGTATTTGGAAATATTCATCCTATATATGATGTATCTGTAATTATATCACACTACAAGAAAAAGCATAATTTATGTCAGTTCGAAAATTGACGTTATGTCAGACAAATGTAAAATGACATAAATGAAATACATTTATGTCAGTTTAGCTTTGAAGGTGAAATTTTATTTTAATTTAAGTAAAATTGAGATAAAAAAGAAACTATTTATCTCATATTTATATAGAGATGATATAAATATACCCTTTGTATTTTTAGTTATTTTAGACTTTAACAAAAACCTGAGATAAATGAAAAAAAAAGGCGGAGTCTTTTTTTTTGGCATTCCCGCCCCCCAATAGAATTGGCTCCATATCAAATTCTTTCTTAAAACAAAAGGGTCATCTCTCTCACATGTCTCTTCCACGATCCAGAAGCGGCCAGCAGAACCTCTCTGTTGCTCTCTTCCCTTGTCTCTTCCACCTCTCTAGGCAGCGGCACCGGCGCCAGCGCCGACGAGTCACCATCTCCACGACAGGTACACGATTTGTCCAACTCTTACTATTTATTGAACTCTTACGATTTATCCTTAAGATTAATTCCTAGGGTTTCCAAAAGCTACACGAATTGTTCCAGTGAATCAATTTCTTCAGTGATTTGATTTGTTCAGAGTTTTCGGCTTGAATCAATATGTTTAATGAATCAATCTCCTAAAAAAACTATTATAAACATAATTGATACTTAAGGTTTCTTCTCTCTCATTTTTCGGTTTTAATTTCTAAAAATTGAGCTTATAATCATGTTTGTGCTTGAAGAACTACTAGTCAAAGTGGCGAATCCTCTTTGCATTTATATTTTTTTAACCTATTTTGGTTTTTTAGATAGAAGGCAAAGCTCCTTATTATTGTTGATTTTTTTCCATTTAATTATTAGTTAGTACTTAGTTAAATTTCCCTTATTGGATTCTCATCTGGAAAGGGGGCAGTGCATGTTTGTGGTACTATATTATAAAATTATGTAGTGTTCTTTATGAAAGTTCATGTTTTTAGTGAAATTTTTATTTGTGAAGTGAAGAGGTTTGATTTCCTTAACTTTGGTATATCTTATATATGAAATAATATGCACCATATAGGAATAACTATTATATTGTTTCATTTTCTTGACTTATATAACAATATGCACGGATACATCATACATTTACCTCTATGATGATTGGATCGGTCCATATATGTATGTGTATAAAGAAAAATATGATCAAACAAGTGTCTGTTATCAAAATTATATGAATTCTTGAATATTCTTATACACTCAATGATTATTGTGTTTTATGATCCAGTGTTTTGTGATTAGACATTTGGATCGGTGATTTCATTTTTTTGAACTCATCTCAAATTGCATTCTGTTTCTCCCGACGGCTCGTGTTGTCCCGGCGGCAGTGGAGGCTAGGGTTTATCCGCCCTCCACCACTCAAGAACCATTTTGCTCCCAGTCTCCATAGAAGCATACAGAGGTAAGGAATCAAAATACATATGGTTCATTACACAACTTTTCTTGGTTTTGGATATTTGTGCATTTGCACTAATAGGGGTTGAAGTTTTATAGTTAGTAGGATTTTCTACAGATCAGATTGTACGATTTTTTTATGCCCACGTGAGCTTGCATTTACACCAGTAATTTTCTTTGATTTTGTTGATACTAGTAATGAATATAACTCGATTTGTGTGATTTTTTGTTTTTCTTTATCTACATTTATAATTTCATACAAAGAGAATATAATTCTGGAAATCATGTTGAAAATCCATATGGATGATTGTATTACAATTTATGACAATGAATTGATTGAAAGGAATGTGATATACATCTCTATAATCTTTTGAAATTTTAGAAATGCTGATGTGGTTTACGTGTTTCATAAAATTACCCAATATAACCATACACATTAATAATGTCGACTTCATGGGGTTGGCGGTGATAGAAAAATCTAAGAAAGTTTAATATTTGAATGTTTTGTCTTGTGAGTAATTTAGATTTGAAATTTTGTGATTTATTATCTTGTTCCAAGTTTAATGTGTTTTCACTCTCTTTAAGAACATTGATAATGTTATTGGGAGTGAGTTCATTCATTAGAAAATAAATTTGTACACCTGTACATAAATAATTGATCTTACTAGTGGGTTTTGTGAGGAGCGTCGTTATTTTGACAATGGGACTATTATTTGTAAACATATGCTATTAATGAGATATTTCTATTGGTTTATATCATTTATAAATTAATCACTAATGTTGTCTTTTGTATAGATGCGTGAGTGGTTTCCAAAGACCAATAGTAATTCTGATGACTCAAAGTCACACTGGACTTATTCATATAAATAACCCAATCTGAGCTTATCCTATTGTTAACACATCCTCACTTCATTAAAGATAATTCATAAAATAGTCTCTATTGATATAAATTGTTAGAGTTTGTAAGATCATGTTTTTTTTTCTCCATGTTGAAGGTTATTCTGTGGAATAGATTTGTTTTTGGGGATACTAAATAACATGCTTGCTCTGTTTAGATGATATGGTATATCAAAGGCGATCTATGTGATTATGTTTTTCGTATAAGAATATAGTTTCCTTAATGATCGAACCCCTACCCAGCTGATAAGTTTATATAAGATATGGAAGGAAGATTTGCTTTTGTTGTCTATGATATTAGAGATGGAAATGTGTTTGCGTCACTGGTATGTTTGTGTTAAGGTTGAGTTGATTGTAGAATCACATAATATGTCTATTTAAGTTTATCAAATGCATAAATAATCAAGATACTAAATGGGATAAGATTATCGGCTATTGCTATGCACTATTGATGACATTCTTGTTTCCCATTGACTAAGATGCGCATTACAGTTTAAAAATCATCTCCATTGTGTTTATCATTCGTATCTAGATTTAGTTTTATTTATCGGTATATCTTTTTTGTGTTTGATGTGTGTGTGTTTGGGTGGGTGGGGTGGGGTGGGGGGGGGGTGTTGTGTGACTATTGTGTTGTTAGAGTGGTGAGAGTCAACACATAACATACGATATCATACCATGTGTAATGAAATTGTATATGTGAGGATTGTAGTCATTGAAGGAACCCATATCATACCATGAGTTCACGATCAATTCGTAGAATTCGGGAGAGTTGTGCCTCCTTCCATTGGCTAGTGTCACTACAAGAAAAATAGTCATTTTTAAATTTAACATTATGTCACAAAAGGTTCAGATGAGATAAATAACATTTACATAGTATCATTTATCACATTTTGAGTATGAGTATGATCTTTTTTTGCCAGGCCTTCATCAAGTTGATCTTTGACACTCAGCGACCATCTTTACCGGGCCTTCATCATCTCTACCTGTCTATTGCTACACACGGTGAACTATCCTTTTCTATATTGTGTTCTCTATTGCTATACACGCACACATAGAGGCACATACGTGCACAATCATGCTGAACATATACGTATGTATGTTCTGATTAAGGAATTGTTTTGATTAGGGGATTGGCTGTAGAGAAGGATTTGTTGATTTGTCCACAAGAACTATTTATTGTTTGGATTCATTGAATACGATACCGAGTGACAAAGATAAGTTGTATATCACTACGTGAGTATAATATAGTTTTTACTTTTGTTTGACATGCATTATGTGTACATTATTATTGCGATCTCCTAATACACATCTTTGAATTCTCTTCACATGTAGTGGGATTAACACGATGAACATCGATGGGAAAAGGCCGAACACATCGTGGAGTTGTATTAAGGTAAATTCCATCATATAACATCTCTGTCATTCCAAAGTAAATTAAAGAAACTCCCTTAAATTCCATCATGTATTTGACTTGTTTCACTTCCTTATGGATTCTTTCCTTGAGCTACAACTGGGAAAATGTAATTTGACTTGGTTGTTTCTTTTTGTCACAAAGGCTCAATCTTGAAATTTTGTATTGACGTGTTGATGCATACATAACAGATGAAAGATTATTTTCGTAAATATTTAAAAGATGAGAAGAGTTTAGGATTTGTGGTACTATTTCATTCTCACTTCATCAATTACCCCTTGGCAACTTCTTAGAGACCAAAACAGAGATTGATTAGAAGTATAGGAAGTCATTTACTCCATTCCCACTTGTATTTAAGGGAAATCTATCATCATATCTGTAGAAAACAATATGTTTTGATGGATATCAAGTTATGTGTGGAAATACTTATTTCTTTTCATGCTCCATGAATCCATCCTCAATGTCACCATTATCTGTGAAATTATTGGCTAAACATCTTTTGAATCATTGCTCCAGTGAGAAAGTGACCTTATACATTGAGGAAAAAATCCTTAGATTTTGAAAATACCATTTTTTTAATGTTCTGTTATCAAGAATTGTGTTATTCTTTATTTTGAACTTCACCTAATATGCAACTCCACCTAGTATCTTTTATCTCTGGCAAATCAGTAGAACAAGAGCTAGAATCTATCCTTAGTCTAAAAATTGAAGCCAGTCATTTGAGGCTTTAGTTCCTCAAAATACCTTTGAGGCTATAGCCTCTCCTTGGCAAGCTATAGCCTCTCCGAAGTGCGCCTTGAGGCTATAGCCTCAAATGAAATTTTGAACATTGCTTTTAACTTGATGTCAAATATGACTTTAATTTGTGGGTGTTTATGCACTTCTTTCAATTTATGTCAATATCAGCATATATTCAATCCTTGTATAATTGTACGGATGTGATGATGATTGTAGTTCCCTGGGGTTTGTGGAATTTAAATTGAAGGGTACATGTTCTTGGAGATTTTTTAGTTATGAGAATCTCACTTATAAATTATATTTTAATTGTTAAATAAAGAAGCTATGTCCTTTTTCATTTTTTTTTGTGATTCGGCTTCATTGTTCTTGTTATTTTGCATATTACTAAAAGTTCTTTCTTTTGAATATGTGAGCAGCTCCGAATAAAGGAAATGGCCTTGATTTGGATAACTATTCTTGGGGTCAATCACTGCAAGAGGTCAACATTAACATTCCCGTCCCTCCGGGGACAAAATCGAGGTCAATCTTATGTGATTCAAGAAGAATCATCTAAAAGTTGGACTCAAGGGTCAGCCTCCAATAATTGATGTAAGTGTCTGTGCCATTTGATGCTCACAAATTTAACTGCACGGAGTGTCAATTATATTAAGGGTCCGTTTGACAACTTAATTCCAAGACATGAAAATGGAATTGAAAGGCCAATTTTAATTCCACCGAATTGAAATTGGCCTACCAATTCCAATTCCAAGCCTTGGAATTGGGTTGCCAAAAGGGCCTTAAGTGTAAATTTCAATAAATTTGATCCACTCACCTCTATTGTAGTTACACATATTATTGTTACATTCTTGCAGGGGGAGCTCTGTCAGTCTGTCAAGGTTGATGATTGCTTTTGGAGCTTGGGTATGTTTCTATATGTACAGTTTTACACTTGTCAGAAGCATTATAGTAAAAAATCTTTTTACCCTCCACAGAGAATTTCTTTCTGCTCCCCGCCCCTCCCAGCACGCTCCAGAAACCTCACAAAACCAAGAAATACTACCTTTTGACGGTCTTAAGACACTTCCATCAGTTTTAACAACGCTTCTGCTGGTGTATCTAAAATTTTCAGTGCGGGTTAAACAAAGAAGCTAGAACAAAAGTGGAGGTGGATTTAAAAATTCCACAATAAAAGGGGTGATTTTGACTTGGGTGTATTTAAACTGCGATAACTGTACTAATATTTATTAGACATAGATCATTCAGTATGGTGAAGTTTTTGGCCATTGCAGAAACTTGTTGCTGAATGGTACCTTTTGCTGAAAATTTGTATTTTGTCACTAATGCTAACATTAGTGAGGAAAGTTGTTTCGGGATGTCGACGTCATTGACTTAAAGAGTTTGGATGGAAAATGTCTAATAAAAAATTAAATAGATACCTTAGTAGTATCTCAATCACAAGCCAAAATCGCTCCAAAAATTGAGCAGTCTTCCATAAATATCTTCCCATGCACTCAGTGGTTAGTGTAGGTCCCATTGTAATATGGGGGTAATGGTGAATTATGTAAAATGTTGGGCCTATACTTTTTGGCGTAACATTACATGTCTACAATTTGTTTTATTGTATTCCTAAAATATTAGCTATCTTCATGAAGAGCAGTAATGGCAATTTTTCCCTGTTAAATCTTAAATTCGTAACCAAACAATGTATTTGTTGCAGAGGATCAGAAATCTGTATCTGTGCTGCTGACAAAGCATAACCAAATGGAATGGTGGAAGATTTTGGTGAAAGGTGATATCGAAATTGATACCCAAAAAGTAGAACCTGAGAACAGCAAGCTATCTGATCTCGACCCAGAAACAAGGTCAAACTGTTGAGAAGATGATGTTAGGACTCTGATGCCTCTCTTCCTTTCCTACATACATTTTCTTTTTTCTTTTTTCTTTTTTCTTTTTTCTTTTTTCTTTTTTCTTTTTTCTTTTTTCTTTCAAGTTTGTTTGAGAGGCATTGCATTTTTTTTCCATGAAATTACTTCTTTTTACTCAATTTCACTTTTGTGGTGTTTGATTACTAATTTTCCACCTTTTCCCCAACTTTTCATTTTTCTAAAGATTTAATTATTTTCTCTCAAGTCTTGACGTTGATTACCTATATATCCATAGACATTGAGTCTCTAATTGGGTTTTTTGTTTATTTTTTTCTTCTTCTCTTTTCTTTCAATTAACACATTATATCCCACTTTGATTATGTTTTGGGTGTTGCAACTAAATACACTGATTATCTGCACTCTTGGTCCAAGTTTTTTGTGGTTATCATAGATTCCCCTTAATCACTTAAATCTCAAAATTCTTTCTTAAAAATGAACCCTTTTATTTTACCATGGAGCATTCTTTTCCTCTTTTTGTAGTCGACCCCAAATAATTGGGAAAAGGCTTTGTTGAGATGTGTATTCTTTTCTTCCTTTTATTTTTGTTAATGTTTGGTAAAGAAACTATGTAATCTGCCTTCAAATGTTTATGTAGTTTGACCAGCGGCAAAAGCAAATGGGCCGCCCCACAAGTGAGGAGATGCAGAAACAAGATCTTCTGAAGAAATTCATGTCAGAGGTGAGAACTTCTCTCTCGCTCTCGCGCACGCGTACTCGCAACGCTCACGCACTAACCAACTAACTATTTCTATAGGGTTATACAGCCTTTGGCCACCAATTTTTAATGCTTCTTTTCAATTTAGCAACTGATGTTTATCATAATTGAGGTTTTGTATCGAAATAATAACACACAATCATAAAAAAAAGTCCTCATAAGAGTGTTCACGACACTTGCAGGTGTTGAACCCTAAATTGCGTAAAACCGAGTGTGCCAATGGAGACGTTGATCCGAAAAGGGTGTTATATGAAGCTTATTTAAATACTAACGTCCAAGGATCATCCACTGCTTGCATATTGACGCTAAAAAGAATTGTATGGCTTCATTTTCTTTGTTTCTTGCATGATATTTCAATATTTTCATGTGTCTATTACTATGCAAGGTCTAAGAATTGACATCTTGATGCATATGTATGAAGGTCTTGAGGGAAGCAAATGTGGGTGATAGTGGATTCATGCTATTTCGAGAGGGAGTGGTGATATATCAATCACCAAAGCAACAACGCAGTTTTAATTGTCCATATCAATTAGGAGCTACCAAAGACCATCCAAGTATAGCACAGGTTTGTTGAATTGAAATTGTATTTGACACTATCCAAGTCACGTTATCCATTAAAACGATTTAAGGGCCATAATGCAATTTTTTGAAACATGACTAAGGTTCTACTATATCAATATAGCCAATTTTACATTTTAAAAAAGTTTAATGAGAGAAGATTAATGGGAGTGCCATGAACTGCTTACTGTCTGCATTCCCTTAGAATATATTAGAGTTTATGAGACTGAAATCCTGTAAACACTTTTTTACAAATAATTATGGAAAAAAAATATTTTTCCATAACCTTATATACAAGGAATGAGGGTCACTCCTATCATTAGTCCTACTCTTTGCAAATTCTTAGAATATATTCTAAGAATTTGCAAAGAGTAGGACTAATGATAGGAGTGACCCTCATTCCTTACCCCCTAATAGGGCCAAAAAACAATTTTGTGAGAGATTTTAGATAAAGGAAAATCAGTTATCCAATGATGGTTTATAGGAGCTCTATCCAGTCTTTCAAACAACATTACTCCATTAGAACACTTTTCCCAGGTGAATTTGCAACCAATGTATTCCATATCTTGAAGGTAACTATTTTGAATACAGTCCATTATGTCACTAGCAGCTCCCACATCAATAGGATTTCCTCCTACCTTTTCTTCTGCAAAGCATACTGTATTGAAATCACCTCTAAATAAGAGAGGCTTTGAATGAGGCAAACACTATGCAACCTTCATTATAATTGAGGCATACAATGTGTAGCCTTCATTCTAATCTTAATGGTTCACTAGTTGATTACACACTGTACACAATGTATGCTCTTTCCAATTACAAAGTGTATTCTCTGTTAATTAAACAATACCTGTTCAAGTTTAAACTTTCAATTACACAGTTTATAGATCATGCTTTCATCAACACCATCATGTATACTCTCGGTTACCCTCTTTTACTTTTAAATACATAGTTTATGTATTCATCTTCTAATGCTTACTTATATGTTTAATTTTTTCTCAGGTAAGGATTCTGCAGTTTGTGTATTCCATTTTTACCCATTTTTTTATTTGTTCGATTTTACCGACTCAAGATTAACCAGATAACAAATGGGGGAGAACGGGCCAGATAACAAATGGGGCAGAATGAACCAGCAACCCAATGACTGAAATCAGACCAACAGCAACAAAACCAAGCACTACCAAGTGAAACCAAACGGACCAAGAACTGAGAAGTGAAAATTGACCTAGCACTGCCAAGTGAAAAGGGACCAAGCATTGCCAAGTGTTGATTCAAAGATGGCCGCAACTACCTTTTGTAGGAGAATTTTTAAAAGGTTGCCCTGTATTTCAATTTTACATTTTGTTGGATTGGTTGTTACCCTTTGGGTGGATAGTCCAATAAATAAAGGAGACTTTGTCCATTTTTTTTTTAAATTGAGACTTTTTTTATTTGAGGCACAATGTAATTTTCTTTAATGAATATTGTATATTTCAAGTTATATATGAATTTGTTTGATGAAATCTAGACTATTTGAATATTGTTCGACTATTTATTATCTATTTACAAGGGTTGATTTAACTATAAATAATAGTTGTTTATTGATGGAGTAATGATTTTTTTTTAATTTTTATATCAACATTTATGTCAGTTTTGATAAAACTCTCATAAAAATTACTAAAATTGACATAAATGTGATGTTATTTATATCAGTTTTTCGTGAAAATGTGATTAAAAACATGGTGAATACCGTAGTTTTTATGTGTGTTCTTAAAAATTGAGATAAATGTGATCTTATTTATGTCAGTTTTACGAACATTTATGTCAGGGCTTTATATGTCAGTTTTGAAAAATTCTAAAACTGACATAAATGATCATTTTTCTTGTAGTGTCAACTCAAGTTGAAACATAATAATAAAATATCGAAAACAATGTTAATACAAATACTATCAGTATAATGGGTTAAAATAATTTACGAGGAAATTAAATAAAAATAAAATGTCTAGATAGTTATTTTGCATATGTCAATAACATTTTCATATACAATGCTCATTCTCGACGGACTAGCTTTCATGGTCCATTTGAGTCACATGCTATGGTATCTCGGGTCATTTCTTTCACGTGTGACTAGGTTGATGACAATGACTATAATGAATTGGGTGCTTTTGAATAAAATCCATTTCATTCTTTAAATGTACGAAAATGGGACATTCAATTAAATTTTGAAAATATGGATTAGAAAGAAATTGAGGGATTTGTATCAATTCCTAATAGTCAACATGGTTAAGGGGATATAAGTGAAATGCCTATGTTTTCAGACATGTGTCCGTAGTGCATAATTCACTAATGAGTTTCATGTGATGGAAATTCAGTCTAGCAAATGCAACGAATCCGTGTGAGAAAGGTATCCTATAAATCTTCCACTTTCCACAACTACATGTTCCGTTTGTTATGTAATTCCCCTCCCCAACAAATTTACTAAATTATATGTGGATTTTATATGAGGAGGAAAATTATAGTTGAATTAAATAAAGATAAATTTTTGGATATGGTATTCTAAAAGGGTTGTATAGAACTAATAGTTATAAACTTACGGGCCTCTTTTTTATATTATGAAAGTTGTTGGGGAAAGGAAGGTTTAGAAAGAGGGGGTAAAGGAAAATGCTGTCGTTTCAAAGGGGTAGTTCAAACGACTTTCATGGTGGTTCGAACGACAATGAATGTCATTCGAACGATGGCCATTGTCGTTCGAACGATGTTGCTGACAGATCGGCACTCCTGCGCTTTTAAGCGCTATCAACATAGTGACCCTTAGATCTAATAGGTTTAGTGAGTTGTCGATTGCTTTAGGGTTTATATACCTGATATGGTGATTGTTGGTAAGGATAATATCTCCTTATTTGGGAGAAAACCTCAACTGTTGGACTATAAGAGAGAGAGAGAGAGAGAGAATTAGTAGACGAACAATTATTACTTCTCACTTGAAGAAAACTCACCATTCTTCCCATTTCGTGCATTGCCTTTAGCAGTTTTGAACCAAATGAAGATACAGTAACCTCCACTTATTGGCTACCTTGTAAATGTAGATCTCTCTCTCTCTCTCTCTCTCTCTCTATATATATATATATATATATATATATATATGTGTGTGTATAAGCTGGTTGTTGGTGTTTTTAATGCACATTTAAAGGGGGTCATTTTAGAACAAAAAGATAAAGGTGTTTTGGGTGTATATTTGAAGAGGGTTTAATAGAGCTTCCATGTAGGTCTAATTTGTGGGGCTTTTGTGACTCCCTTTAAAACCACCATTGGAGGAGGGGGAGCCACCCATCTTCACCACCACCACCACCATTTGGAGTCATTGGAGATGGGTAATCTACTCTTAGTGTATTTGTGATTATATTTAATAAATATTATAGCCTTGTTGTGTGTATGATTAAGAGGAGATTTGTGAGAATAAATAATGTGTGCTCTTAGTAGACTAATATAAACATTTTTATGGAATAAATTTTTTATAAAATATTATTGTTACGTATTTTCTACTAAATCTAAAATTAGATATTTTTATGAAATAAAAATGTTAGAAAATAATATTTATGTGTGTTTCCTAGTAATCCGAAAATAGACATTTTTTATGAAATAAAAATGTAAGAAATATCATTTTGACATATTTTTAGTGACATGAAATGATAAACATTTTTATGGAATAAAAATATTATTTTTGATAAAATTAAAGATTGAATAACTATTTCAAGGTTTTGAAATAATGAAAGTTGATATTTTATAAAAATGGTGAATTTTCTAGTAATTTTGGTGAAAAACATTTTATGGAATAAAATGTTGGAAAATTATGTGTTTTTGTGGGAAAATGGTACTTTGTTGAAAAATAAAAAATAAGTAAATATTTCAAAGTTGGAATATTAAAGAATGATATATTTTGGGAAAATGGGTATTTTATTAATTGATGTTAAACATTTTATGGAATAATTTTTTTGAAAATAAACCTTGTTTAATGAAAAATGCGTTTAAACCATGTAGTAGGATTTTGGGTCAAAAATCCATCTTCTCATGCATATAAACTTGTAATTATATGACATAGAATGTATAAACAAGTTTAAAGAAGATTTTTGTTGGGTTCAAACAAGAAATAATAAAGGTTGAAATTTTAGTCTTCAAAGTATGTATGATTGGGACGAAAAGATATAGTGGGTATGAATGTTGATAAAAAGTATTATTTAAGTGTTAATTGGCACACATGGAATGGTTAGTGAGTGTAACTTACTAATAATGTAAAATACTAAAACTTATGGAATTATAAAAGGATTAAAGGTGCAAAAGTCTTTCCATTGGTGTGCATAACTTAATAGTGTTTTGGGCGAAGTGATGCGAATGAAAATGAGTCTGAAGTGCATGATAATATAGGCTCAAGTGCAAGCATGTCGCTCAAGTAATAACCCGGTAAGACAGGATTGGATCCACAGGTAACTAGGACTAATGCTCGTAACGATGAAGGAATAGAAGACTAACCCTAAATTGATTCAAGAAAAGAAATTAAAAGATGATTAATTGTGGAACTGAATTCTACTGTCTAAATGCAAATGAAATTTACACTACTAACTAAGCTACGTTCATAGAAAGAAAAATATTGCGATTAAGTATATATGAATGAGAGAAAAACAGGTTAGGATGCAATCCCCCAAACCCTAGTAGATTTACCGGATAGAAAGCTATCTTTTGAATTAGATATTTGATTAAAACTAGTCTTTATTAATCCTAAGCATTGCAGATATGAGGGTACTAGACCGCATCATACATAATCAAAGGTAGGAATAAAGCGGTGCTGAATAGTCAACACGCACATCGCATTCTTAAACACCCCGGTTACCTAGGGCAACGAGGTTAAAAAACCTACGATGGTTGTGTGCACTACACTACATGATTCAATCAAAATTTAATTCAAAACCTATTTTCTATACATGTAAACTACATCAGGTTGGGTTCATGCATCCTAACCCTTAGAAATATAGCTAGACATGATTAAACTACGTATGAACACAAAATCTATTTTGCATGAATACATATCTACGTGGAAAATTGGGAAGAAACTTGTAAATAATAATGTTAACCTAATTTCTATGAATTCTAAGTCACAAATATAAAAACAATTTAAAACAGAAAGGAAACAATACTTGGAATGAATAATCTCTTGAATTAATGCCGAAAACTGGAATAAATGTTAAAGAAATCAAATCCCTAAGGTTCTTGGGTGCAAAAAACCTCTAAAACTATCAAAAAGAGAACTCCTAAAAGTCTGGTAATTAGTTAGAATAATTACCCTCCAAATTTACAAGAGTTTGAGCTAAGTACAAATCTAAATTTGAAAAAGAAAAATCAGAAAAGCGTCACCCGAACCGGTCCGGCCTGGGCTATCGATTCGGTTCGGTATGTACTGGATCGGTTCAGTTTTTGGAATAATCGGATTGGTCCGATCATCCATTCTATGTAGGAAATCTTAAGGTGTCGGACCGGTTCATTTTTTGGTAACACCAGATCGGTCCGCTTATACTTTTATTCCTTATCTTCTTGTGATTTTCTCTCAAGTTTGAATCTTCATAACTTTTGATTCAGGACTCGAATTTGGATGCCGTTTCTTCCTACATGATTGTAGACTCAAGATCTTCAAATTTCACTTTGGTCTCTCGTCCGAATTCCAGATGTAAAAGTACTCTTTTTTCCTCTGACTTTTCTTCTTTTCTTTCTTCCTTGGTTTCTCGGTTTTAAGTTTCCTCTTCTCTTTACTTGTATAAAATACCTGCAAAAAGTAAAAGAATACACGAAACTCGATGCACTATATTGGAAATATCTGTAGCAAAGATATGAGATAAATCAACACATTTTACATAGTATGAGGTGATAAAAGCCACTAAATTAAGGGGATAAATTGGAAGAATTTATACCTAATCAAACCCCCCTAACTTAGAACTTTGATCGTCCCTAGCAATGTAAAAGAATCGAAACAAGGCTCAACTCTTGAAAAACATTTTATTAGGATAGAATACCTCTTTTGCGGTCAAGCGATTGCATTTAGCGTATGCAATAAACCGTTAAACCCCTAGGTTACCCTAGTAGGACGATTGGTGTCTCGTGAGGGTTTGCAGTGAATATACCCACAAAATTCATTTTTGACTCAAGGAAAACTTAAAATACTTAAAATACTTAAAAACTGTACAATTTAAACTTTTCTAAAAATAATCACCATCAATTTATATTCTTAAGTCTCAATTTGTCGTGTGTCTCTGCGGAGCATAAAATTTAATCGCAAATTTCCACCGATTGATCATTACGTTACTTTTCAAAAATTAGTTTTGATTTCAAAATCTCACGGGATGCTCTCACAAACGAATCACTCAGATTGTGTCTATTTCTCTCGGTATGCGTGATATAGCAAATTCACAAATACAAACTTAAAGATGAAATTTTTATTGTGAAAAGATCTCTTCATCGAAATACGATTATTGGAAAACAAGAACATTGCCTCCTATTCACACCAATTAACCTCTTTTTTTCTTTTCTTTTCGTGTCTTAGGCTCTCCACCCGGTAATCAATTTCGCACTTTGGACTTGGTTAGGATTTTTCTTGAGTTATAATGTATATTAGGTAAAATTAGAATTATTTGGGAAATTCGGAATTGGAAAATATTTTCATGATGTCCGTTAGTGCTTCTTCGGGCTTTTGCTCATTTTTCTTTTCTTTTTTCCATTTTTCACATCTTTCTTTTCTTTCTATTTTTGTTGGGAATTATTCTATTTTTCTTGCCCCTTTTTATTTCACCATTTGGACTTTTGAATCTTTCACAATTCCAGGCTAAATGATTTTTTGGGTTATCAAACGAAAAGGGAAAACTTTATTAGGTTCAATTTGGGTAGCAAATGGATACTTTTTCACAACTTTTTATGGCTAATCTTTTTAGGTAACAAACGGGGGCCTAACTTCATTTATCTTAACTACTAATTATATTACCATATGTGTCTGAGATTAATTTAGTTTAGAGATATTTTAGCGCACTTTTCGAGAAAATCATGCACATTTCCCGTAACCGATCAAAACAAGGGTATTGAGATCTTTAACGACTTATTGAAACGCTGAAAAGAACTTTGAGTTAACCATTAACTCAGATTGATTTTAAAAACTCAGAAAAATCGATAGGCTCGAAATCTCACTGGATTGGTTAATCAACACACTTATTCGTAATGTCGTCAACTTTCGTTCAATTTTCATCTTTGGTCAATTCGTCTTTGTGCTTTTGAATTTTTACAATTTGAGACTTCAAACAAAATTTTGTGAAATTTTTGAAAAAATTAAATTCCAAAATTTATTTATTTTGAAAAAATAATTTTGACTTTTTCAAAAAAAATTCAATTTTTTTTGAAATTTTTAAATATTTTTTTTTTGGGGGGGGGGATTTTAATTTTTTTTGAAGTTTTTAGAAAGACACATTTGTCACCCCCCCCCCCCTAACTTAGACTTTTGCATAGTCCTCAATCAAAAGGACTGAAATCTAAAGAAGAGCAAATAACAAGTGTGACAAATAAAACAAGAAAATATTTAAAATGCGAAAAGACACTAAATGACACTAACACATTACTCAAAAATACAACACAAATCACCCCATACTCATCGGGGGTGCGACGGCCTTTCATCTCTCCACAAACTCACCCGACCCCTTGTATGGGGTTTGTTGTTGTCCTAGTCTCCTCTGTCTTCCTGTCATAAGTAAATAGTCAGAACAAGTTAGGCCCGGTCCAATAGATAAGGGAGAGACCCTGGGTATTGGGACGACTCACTAGGAAGGGATCCTCGTGGTGCCTAATCGAATCTTTGTCTATGTGCACCGACTTGGAGGGGACATCTCGATTTCTTTTAGTTTTAGGACTGCATGGGTCAGGCTCTAAATCAGACGATACTTGTGCCTTTTCCTCAGTCGCATTAGAAGACTCAAGTGATATGGGTGGATGGTCACAAAGAAGAATTTATCTACCTTATCTTTCCATTCGCTTTCTTCTAAGTGACCAAATGAGTATAATAAAGGTTGGACTTCGACATTAAGGTTCTCATCCACCGGTCCGAATTTTTTCTCAAAGTCCTCTAGACGCATATCACCTAAATCTCTCTCATAATTAATTTTCGAATAGTTTCTCTCACTCTCCTCTAATATTTTTGTCCCTCTAACGCCTACGTGCTCGCTCTCACTTTCAATCGCGGTCACTAAACACACCTCCCCTGCTTCTTGCTCAATGTCACAATTATTGTTCTCACTTAGTGAGACAAGGCCTACCCCTAACGACTCTTGCTTGTGAGTCCTCTCATGCTCATGTACTTACTCTATAAGATCTGTCTCTTGTGGTTCTCTTTCATCACCCTCGAGCTTGGTGTTGTTAAAGATGTTTGTATCAAAGGTCATGTTCCCGAACGTTAGCTACATTCGCCCATTTTGAGTATTAATAAGTGAATTAGTAGTAGCTAAGAATGGGCGGCCCAAGATGACGGGAACATGATTGCTCGAGAGAATGGGTGGCTCCTCATCCCAAATGACAAAATCTACCGGGAAGTAGAAAGTGTCAATTTGGATGATCACATCTTTGATAATTCCACAAGGCATATTCACCGAGTGATCCATGAGTTAGAGAGTCATATTAGTGGTATTGAGGGCCCCCATGTCTAGTTGCTTATAGATGGAATAGGGGAGAATGTTAACACTCGCTCCTAAATCTATTAGCGCTCTTTCGATTCGTTTCTTCCCCATGATGTAAAAAATGGTGGGTGCACCCAGATCTTTATATTTTAATGGAAGATCACTCAATAATACTGAGCTGACGCTCTATGTTAAAAACACAATTTTCTTTACCTTTAGCCTACGTTTCACCGTGAGTAAGTCCTTAAGGAACTTAGCGTATGTGGGAATTTTCCTTATGGTCTTTAGAAAAGGTAAAATGATCTTTACTTGCTTAATAACATCTAGGACATCTTCCTGAGAGGTCTCTTTGGAGTGAGGCACCAACCGTTAAGGGTATGGAGCTTCACTGGGAGGTTTCACAACCACTTCTGGCCCGCCTGTGTCGTCATTACCACTCTTTTTCATGGGGACATCTTCGGCCTCTTTCGTGTCGGGAGAAATCTCCTTTTCATTTTTCTCATCGCGTGGAGGAGGTGACAAGTCAACAACCCTTCCACTACGTAGAGTGGTAATTACATTACATTATCCTTGATTTATGTTGGATGTAGAGCTAACACTAGGTTGACCTTGAGGAGGTCTTTGGCCTTGGGCTGAAAACTTGCCTTTTTCTTGGATACTTAAGCATGCTTGCAACCTAGAAATATTCATATTGATCTCAGTGAACATGAGATCAAACTTAGCATTGGTTGCATTTTGAGATTGGATGAATTGATTTAAACTATCCTCAAGAGTTCTCCGTAGTGGGGTGACATATGGTGCAGGAGGTGGTACTTGCATATGTACTGGCATAGGGGGAGCTTATGGAAATTGGGGAGGAGGTGTAGGTGGGGAAACATCTGAAGTAGGATTCGATACAACTTGTTGTTGCCTATAGCTAAAACCAGGACGATTTCTCAATTAAGGGTTGTAAGAGTTCCCATGTGGGGAATTAAAATTACCCTTAAAATCTCCTACCGCATTCACTTACTCTTCCAGCATGACCTTGTAGGCGGATATCGTTGGGTATTCCTCTGTTGAATGTCCCGCCTCAAAAATAGAACACACCTTCTCTCTAGGGGTTTGGATGGATCCGAAGGTTTCTCTTATTCATGCCTCAAATATGTCTCTCATACTTTTCTCAAATTGATCGAGTCGGCAGTCTAACAAGGTATCTTTGTCCAGTTGGTACAGACCAGATGCAAAAGGAATATTGGACATTTTTCGAGGTCGATTTTTGGCATTGGGATAGGATGTGTCCCATGATTGAGTAGTCTCGATGACATACTTAAGATGAGAATCGACATCGCTCGTATCTAACTCCCAAAATGGTCTTTCACACATAGTTTCAACAAGTTGTTTAAACGCTATAGTTATCCCTTGATGGAAGAAAGCGATAAGGTGATGCTTCGCAAATCCATGATGTGGGAAAATGTTAACTAACTCTTGGAAGAATTACCAATACCAATCAAATGACTTTTTATCTTATTGTCGAAAATCTTGAATTTGAGCCTTGACGGAGTTGGTTTTATGTTGTGGAAAGAATGTTAAGAAAAACTTGGATTTGCATATCCTTCCATGATATAATGGAGTTTAGTGGTAAAGACCAAAGCCATGTCTTAGCTTTATCCTTTAAGGAAAAAGGAAAAAGTGTTAGGCGAACGACGTCTTGCGTGCAAACTTGATCACTAAACATATCGCATGCCTTTTCGAACTCACGGATGTCGAGGTATGGTTTATCAAAATCCATGCCATGAAGTATGGGAATAATCTGTATCATCCCATTACGAAAGTGGAATTGTACTGCATTGTATGGAAGTATAATGCACCCAGGGGTGACAGTTCACTCGGGAAATAAGAGTTCTTTAATGGGACGATATGGTAAATTCTCCTCACCCGTATCGAAACTGGTGATATCCGACATTGCTCTCTCTCTAATTGACTCAGAATCCTAACTTGGTGTTCTAAAAATGTGACTCAGCACGTGACTTATGATGGATTTTGGAGGTTTAGTAGGTGGAAGCCTGAATTGTGGGACACGAGGAGTGTGTGGGATATCAGGGTCGTACTCAACTATGGGATTTTCGTGAAAGCATGTTGGAGTAGCTTGAGGAGTTCGTTTTAGATTTTGCATGAAAGGACTTTTGAGAGATGATAATTTGTTTTTTCAAATTTGGAATCAATTTTTTTTCCAGATTAAATCAACCTAACCTAACAGTCTACCCAGATCCCCAGCAATGGCGCCAAAACTTGACTCGACTGAAAATGTGTCTAAAGTGCGTGCTTATATGGGCTCAAGTGCAAGCCTATTGCTCAAGTAATAATCCTGTAAGACGGGATCGTATCCACAGGGAACTAGGATGAATTCTCATATCCACAGGGAATTAGGATTCGAATTTTGGACGTCGTTTATTCCTACGTGCTTGTAGACTCGAGGTCTTCAACTTTTCACTTTGGTCCCTCGTCTGAATTCCAGATGTAAAAGTACTCTTTTACCCACTGACTTTCTTTCTTTTCTTTCTTGCTTGGTTTCTCGATTTTAAGTTTCCTCTTCTATTTACTTGTATAAAATACCTGCAAAAAGCAAAAGAATGCACAAAACTCGATGCACTATATAGGAAATGTCAGTAGCAAATATATGAGATAAATCAACGCATTTTACATGGTATGAGGTGATAAAAGCCGCTAAATTAAGGGGATAAATCGGAAGAATTTATGCCTAATCATGAAGTTAACACTTGTTAAAAAAGAGTAAAATTATGATTTGGAAATAAATAGGTAAAATGGTAATTTTACTTAAAGTGGAACATTATTATGAAACAAAAATATTGAAAAGGGTGTTACACAAAGTGGTCCTAAATGAATATGATTTTTGTAATAAAAATCAAGGTTAAAGTGTAAAGGACATAAAATGATAAATTTTCAAGTCTAACACAAATTGGGGCGGTAAACTCTTAGGTTTTGGATTCAGTCGAGTAAAAAGGAAAGGAAATAATATGGACATTTGTAAAATGTTCCGACACATTAAAGGTACTCGGATTACGCTGGGATAAAGCAAGAAGGTCTCGGAGCCCTTGGGTGAAAAAACCTAAACCACTGGCCAGAGCATATGGTGTGCATTGTCGTCGGTGTAGACCCCATGTAAGTATTCGGTATAGGAAGATTCTGAGAAAAAGTTAAATGAATTTGGAACACAAATCATGAAATGGGTTTTGTGTTAAATATTTAAATACAACCTAATTTTAATGAGCGAAATAAATGTTCCGGTAAAGGCTAAATGGACAAGTTAATGCGTAAACCTACCAATGTCCATAAGATAAGGGAAAAATGTAAATAAGGTGGATAAATGGGTGGTTAAGGGACCTAAATGGTGAAACCCATATTTAACACATGTGTGTGTTGTAAAAGGATTTTCAAAGATTAAATAAGTATTTTTTAACACGGTGAATGTGTGTGTTGAAATGGTAATTTTCAATGACAATACTAAAGGACAATTAAATGAATAAAATGATAAATTCCAGTAAAGGAATGGTTTTGCTAGATTAAGTGTAAAGGTTTCAAGTGTTGAACCGGGTGTGTTGAACAAAGTGGGGAATGCCAAATATGAACAATGAAAGCCTTTAATAAGATTAAGGTCAATTAATCTGGGTGAATAAGGTTTTTAGGAATAAATTAACTAATGCATTGGAACATGTTTTTTTCAAAGGTATACGTACGTAGATAAATACATATTTTCGCATGCATGTGGTTGTAGCGTGTGAGTATTCCTTACCTCCATTCGTTTCTATATTGTTGAATAAATCCCATTAGGCTTAAGCTCACGTCCCCACTTTGTTACGACAGGTTGGGAGTTGTTTGGTATTTTGAGGGCGTTTTATAGGTAAGTATACCTTATTTATGTATACGTTAGTATCTCTGTTTACTTGGACTTCGTGGTGCTCCCCATGGGTCCCTCACATAGTCTATCTTAACCATTGGAATTTGTAAGCTAACAAGTGAAACGTTAATTAAAATAAAACTGGACTAGCAACATTATTTAGGCTATTTCATTGCATCTCACACCTAATGACTCAATTCGGATTGGGTTGGCTATGGGTAACCCATAAATACGGGTTGGGGCGTTATATGTTAAGTGTAACATATATACATTTTCACTTTTAGTTATTATCAAAATTGTTCCCTCAGTACGGTCAAATGTCCAACATGTATGATTTCTCATCTTATTCATTTTTTACATATATTGTTCCATGCAAATGGTGTATGGATTCTATTCGATTTAATGTATTCAAAGCCCTTCCCTTGATGTATGTAGAAACTACAAATAATTCTATGAAATATAAACTCAACATAAGTTATAATAGGAATACTCGTTGCACCCTTTAGAACCCCTTAAAAAACTTTTGATATGTTTGGTGTGGTTTGACCATAGTTGTAACGCCCCCACATGGATTTATGGATTATCCGTAGTCAACCCGGTCTGAGCCGAGCATTAGGTGTTAAGTGCAATGAAATGATCTACATTATGTTGCTAGTCTAGATTTATTTTAATTAACGGTTCACTTGTTTAGCATCCGATTCCAATTTTAAATTAAACTACGTGAGGAGCTCTTGGGGAGTACCCCATAGTCCAAGCATACAAAGCTACTAATGTAATATAAAGGAGAGTACTTACCTGTATAATGCTCTCAAAATATGAAACCACACCCAACATGCCTTACCAAAATGAGGGAGTGAGCCGAATCCTCAGTGGAAAATATACAAATACAATATAGAATCGAATGGCAGAAATAAGACTCAAACATATTATTCCTACGTGCACATGCAACTACCTTATATGTATATACCTACACATATGCATACTTATGCATGGAACTATTTTACTTCTAAAAACCTTATTATCATTAAGATTAATTCACCTTAATCTTATAAAAGACTTCATTTTTCTAATTTTGACATTCATCCCTTTATTTAACACACACAGTTAAATATTTGAAACAATTCCACCTGAATTGATCGAAAGTCATTTCTTAATCGAAATTAACCTTATCGTTTTAACTGACCAACATTAGTATTTTCACTGAAAATCACCCTTTCAACACATGATATCACCGTGTTAAAATTACTTATTTAGTCTTTGAAAACATTTTACAACACTCTCTTATGTTAGTTATGGGTTGAACCACTTAGGTTTCTTAACCACCCATTCACCCACTTAATTTATCTTTCATTTACATTATGGACATTAATAAATTTACATATTCCTTTTCCACTTTATTATTTACTTGAACATTCATTAATTAATTCAAGTTAGTTTGTCTTAATACACTTTACCATATAACTCATTTCTTAACATGTTCCTTATTTCATTATCTTATTCTTAGAATCTTCCAATAAATCACGTAATTTAACGGCCTCCACACCGCCGACGATGCCAACATATGCTTTGACCAGTTGTTTTAAGTCTTTCACCCCACGGTTCCAAGCCGTACTTAATTATCCCGGTGTCATCCAAGTTCCTTATATGTGTTTTAACATTTTACAAACATCCATATTATTTCTTCTTTCCCTTTTTACCCGGTCGAAGCCAAACTCGAGGTTTCACCCCAATTCGTGTTACACTTTAAAATTATCATTTTATGTCCTTTACACTTTAATTTTGATTTTATTACAAAAATTATATTCATTTACGACCAATTTGTGTAACACATTTTTCAATATTTTTATTTCATAAAAATGTTCTACTTTAAGTAAAATTGCCATTTTACCCATTTATTTTCAAAATTGTCATTTTCCTCCATTTCACAGCCGTTATTTTCCCAAAATACGTTTTAGTTACTCATACTACTTCTTAAGTGCTTTCAACACATTATACATTTTTAACATTTGGAGTATCGTTCTTCTCAAGTTGAAAACCTCTTTATTTCATTATTTTCTTTCCAAATTCATATGTTTTAATATTTCAAACATCATTAGGTTACACACACCAACTTTTCAATGTTTAACCATTAACACTTATCTTACATCTTTACTAACAATATTTCCAAATTAGACATTTCTTTACTTTATTTATTTAAGAAACCTAATTACACTTGAAGACTAATTTTATACAAAAATACCATTTCCTTTTTTTATCATATGTAGTCTTACAACTTTGTACTTATCACATTTTTAACCCCCTTTTCACAAACTTTGAAGACAAGAATTTCTATTTTTCTTATTTCATGTTTAAAACCAACAAAATATTCTTTAAACTTGTTAATACATTTATTGCCAAAATAATAGAAGTTTATATGCATGAGAAGATTTATTTTAAATATACATCACAATTTAAAATTTCCTAATACTTGCAAAAATTATACTTTCAAGGCCTAAAAGACATTTTTATTTCTTCCAACTCAACAAATGTCAATTTTTTCATACAATCTTCATTTTTGCAGAAACTTTGGAACTTTATTTCACAAACATTATAATGAGATCAAAATCACCTTTTCAAACATTTTATTTCATAAAATGTCTAACATCAAATTTCTAGAAAATACACCATTTTCATAAAATACCAATTTTAATATTTTAAAACTTTGAAAGATTCGTTCATCCCTTATTTCTTGACAAAATAACATTTTACTAACATTGTTATTTCATAAAATGTCAAATATTAATCTACTAGAAACCATTATTTATTCATGTGTACTCATGCAATCTAACAACAAGACTATTAGTAAGGCAAATAGAGTCTTAAACGCTAAGGATAGATTTTCCCACCACGAAGACTCCAAATGGAGGCAAGAAGGTTGGTGTAGGTGGAGCAACCCTCACTTCCAAAGGTGGCCTCAAGGGTTACCAAATTAATCCCTAAAAATACTCTATATGTGCTCCATTTAAGCTTCCAAGTCAAAAACCTCTCCAAACTCCATGAAAGCTTCCATCATCTTCTCTAAAAATCCCTCAATACTTCTCCAAAATCCGTAGCTCCACTTCAACAATGGTGGAATTGGGTGTTTTAGGCTTGAATGTGGTGGAATACAATAAGAATATTGTGGTTTATGGTGATGAAATGGTGGTGGAATGGTGGAGAGGATCCAGTAATGGTGGGAGACCACTCCCCCCGCTCTATTTCTTCCTCTTCCATCCTTTTCTCTTTTTAAATGACCCAAATGAGCCCTCAATAAGCCATTATAAAACCTTCCAAAGCCTAAAATTCTCATTTTGCCCAATCTGGTCTCGCCAGAGATCGACATCTCAATGATCCAATGGTAAAAAAACATGACAACACATAAGGGAAAGCCAGATTAAATATTTTTTAGGAACGTTGTTCGAATAACATAAGTATCGTTCGAACGACATGTCCACCTCGTTTGATACATGGCTCCGAGCAACCTTCGCGCGACCTGGGACTGTAAGTCATTGAGATCTCGCTCGAAGGTCATTTGAACCTCACTTCAAACAACACCTAAATCTCGTTCGAATGACCCTATAGTCGTTTGAACCCTCTAAATTCCAATTTGAACCCTCAACCTTTCAGCAATTACCATCAAGCCTTCAATGTGGTTGAATAAGAATAGAAAGTCAGTTCTAATCATCCAAATCTCCGTGTCCTTATAATATTACAACTTATGCAGGGAGAATAAATAAAATATTGGTTCAGGGTAAAATAATAGTTACAGCCTCCATAGTGACAAATTGTCCAATTATCATTAGGCATATTGGATAGATAAGAATGGGATGCCTCATTAATTTCCCTAATCTCCAACATCTTCCCGTCAAATTTTCTTATCTACTATGTGCATCTCGCTAAACATACCAATATCTTCAAGCCAGTATCACTAAATTTACCATTGAAATTATTGCAGACATGGTGTAGGAAATACCGATACCACCCGTTCAACCATTTCCACCAATCATACAAAATATTATTGTTACCAAACAACAACCGTGATTCTTTCATGTCGATCTAATATCCAACATATATGATGGTGGCCCATAATAAATTGAGTCTTTCTCAGAACACGAGGCCCCCAATTTTTAAATCAAAATCTTTTTACTTCGAAAAGAGTTATTTCCTTGTTATAAAGATGTGGAAGCGGAGATGGTTCAATTAAAAAAATTAAGAATTTTAATTTCTTTTCAAATTAAAATTAAACCAAGTGATATAAGATTAAACACACACACCATTTAAATTTCACTTAAACACAATTAATTCAACCCAAGTCCTAGAAATTTGCCTAAGTCATATTTTCAATGTTACCAAGTTAGGCCAAACCAATTTTATCAAATTAAGCGACGACTTGAATTAAATTAATATTTACCCAATTAATTATGTAGCAACAAATTAAATATAAGTAGTGATTTAAATCGATTTTTATCTTTTTACCTAAGCATGCGTTCTATGTGAGTTTTGCGAAAGATAAAAATGAACAATGAATCACTACGCCGCGATGTACGAGGAAAAACCCACATCGGGAAAAAACCTCGGACGAACCTAGCCTTAAGTCCACTAAGTATGGTTTTACAATTACAAGACAAATAACTTACTTCCTCGACTCGACCCCTTTCAAGCCTTGATGCGTCTTCTTGTAAACACCTCCACCTAGTTGATAACCCCGGAGCTCCACCGGAATCTTGGGCTTCACCAATGAGACATAGGTACACCGTCAACCACACATGGTGCCTTTCACCATGTGAGAATGCCACAGCAAACAAAATCTTCTTCTTCTTTGTGGGATGTAGAAAAAAACCCAAACTTCTCTTCAAATGGATGTAGAGATAAACCAGTGCCAAACACTCCAAGAAAAGTATATATATATGGAATCTTGGTATAATAAACAATGGGTGTAAAACAGAAGTGTTGTAAAGCTTTTTCTTTGAAGAATTAAACACTCAAACATGAACTTTTTCTCTTTTCAATTTAGCTGTCAAAACACTCTCTTGGAGGTTGTAGGATATGAAAAAGTTAAGTTAAAAAACTTGGTTCCCGCACTTAGATATTCAGGAAAAGAGTTAGTGGAAAAAGTAGTGGGAAAGAGGGAAAAAATTGCTCAAAAATTGCCAATTAACTGTTCCCACCAAAACTCGTTCGAACGAGATTTTCGTTCGAACGAGCCTTCTAACGAAGTTCCAGTGTGAACTTGTTTGAAATCTCATTGGAACATCATTCTCGTTTGAACGACACTTCGAATGACATTACAGTGGGCAATGTGGGAACTCGTTGGCAAACTCATTCGAACGACATTCTCGTTCGAACGACAACATCAAACGAAAAACTTTTAGCCCAGAAACTTTATATACTTTATTTTAAAGTTTTAATAAAATCTTTCTGAAAATAAACAACAGTTTTAAATAAACGTACACCCAATATAAATTGTTCCAAGCTCCTATATATATATATATATATATATTTATTTAAAATGCATTCATACCTTAGGAGCAATGGAACCGTGTTGATGACGTAGAAACGAGGCACTACAAACACGACATTTGATAAAGATTTATGAACTTAGCCGCTACGTCTTCAACTTTAGAATGTCATAGGCTTGAAGGATGGTAAATAACTCTATCCTATGACTCAAACGTTTTTACCCGGAATTGAGCCAAAACTACAAAGGACTCAATTGGAAATTTGTGTCCTTACAAATCTCCCCCTTTGGCGATTCCGGGACAAAAACCAATAAAAATCCTAAAGGTCTGTCAAGCTCTACTAGACATAAAAAATGTCCCACCCAAAATAAAAGTACAATGCTTGACTCAAACAACCCAAGGATGAAAATCTTTGTCAGTGAAAGTTGCCACTTAGAATATAATTCCCGCACACTTAAGCAAACACATTAAATGCATAGGGAATATCAAAATATTAAATGCAATTAAATAAAGACTCCCCCTTAATTAATTCTACTCTTTATCAAACAAATGACCCACTTAGAAAGACGTCTCCTCCTAATATAAATCTCCCCCAAACTAAGATACGATTATAATAGGAATAGATACCATTTCCCCCCATATCATTCTCCCCCTTTTTGTTCAGGAATAGACAAAGGCTAAAGAATCAAAACATTAACTTATCTTCCCCTTTTAAAGCAAATACGCCCCTTAAACTAAACAAGGGATAAATAGAATGGGATAACAAGATAAACATGCATTAGTGCATAAAGTGATGAGAACATTAAAGCATATAGGCAACAAAATCATAACTAATCCAACAAATAAGAACGGATACCAACTACGATGCAAGAAACTGATACCAATAGGATACGTAAAGTATTAAGCATGTGATATCAACAAAGAATGCAACAAGACAGATACCAATTATGAATTAAAGCATAGATGGACTAGAAAGAAAATCAAAGACCAAATAAAATATCATATATATACATACTCTAGATATATCAAAGATGCACGCGAACATATATATAGATATAAACACACAAATGACACAGAATAAAATAAGCTTTTCACACTCGTATGGCAAAAATGTGTCATATGGAAACGGAAGTGTTGGGGTGTGAACTAGAAATAAATAAATTTAGACCCAATCACTTAAAACATGTTCACAGAGTTCTCAATTGATTGCAAACTTCATCACGCTTGAATATAACCTCATGTGACAATATAGATTGAACTCAATGAACAAACATACACAATGCATACAATCCCAGACTTTTGATGATTCTACAAATCAATAGAGTCATGACATTGAAAGTACAACTAGGATAAACAAACATTGTGAACACCGTTGATATACCATCCAATCTCCCTCAATAAGCATATATATTTGAATGAATATATCAAACAAAAATAGGCCTTGGCAATTATTTTTCTTTGTAATGATAAAATTATATTTTTAGGCCTTGGACCATGCATTTCTTTTAGGTCCAAACAAACGGTGGCTTACTATTCGAAAGGATAATAATTCCATTCGGAGCCCTTCCCCGTGCACATTTATATGTATCATTTTTTATATTCTCACAAATCTCACATGCAACGGATTTTGACATGCACTTGTCCTCCTAGGTCACAAATATGTAGATGACTAGATTGATAGGAGAACACCTCACAAAGCTTAAATATACATATGAAGTTAAAATTTCAAATGAGCTCGTGCATGTGTGAATAGAGGCATATAAAAAATAGAATCCATTATATCAACACAAAATCCAATTACTCCATGTAAGCATGGTAAAGAACATAATAAGGGTTGACAATCTAAACCAAAAGTTCTATCCACATGGGAGAGAAAAAGATGGGATTCTAACACAAGTGTATGCCACATAGAGTCTGTCAAACTAAAATACACAAAAAAAAATCTTTTTGAGTTTTTGAAAATTTTAAACCAAACAACAAAAATATTTACTCAAATGACACACAAAAATCATTTGTATTTTTCATTACTCCTAAATTATAAGAAAATGAAACACAAATGATAAACAAAATCGTTTTGTATTTTTCATTAATGCAAACAAAAATGAAGGAAATAGAATACAAAAGATAAAAAAGTGATGATTTCTAGCATGAGATATGAAATAGAGCAATGACTAGAAAATGACTAAACATGCATACACCTAGAAATGATATATAATATGAAGCAAAAAAGGCTAGAGTATGCAAACAAAACTAACACATTCAACCTTTAGATTTAGTAAGTGAGGAAGCATGTGAAATCAAATGAGAATCAACAAATCTAATATCTAGCGCGTCTAAAAATGATTTCCGAATCCATATAGATGTATATTTAAAATGATGGGATTTGGAAACTAATGAAATGATAGAAATAGACTTCCTAGGACTTATTTTAAGATCAAAACAAAATGACCTAAGATGTCCTTTCCTACCACAATGCAAGCATGTGAAATAACGAGGAATGATACCTACGGTGTGACCTTTTCTAAAGTCCTTGGATAAAGTCGACCCTCTAAAACAAACAATGGTCTTAGCTTTAGCAACGGAAGCATTTGAACAAGATGTGCTAGAACCATTACTATAACTACTCGAGTCTTGTAAATCATTTTTATTTTTAAAATTTTAGACTCAAATAATAAATTAGACTCCTCAAATTTACGGGACTCATTCTTTAATTTTTCAATTACACATAGAAGGTTATCACGCTCCCCCTCAATGTGAGAAAACTTGTCCCTAAGAGTCTTTTCTCGACTATCACTCTCTTTCTTGGAATTTTCTAAAATATTAAAATTGTGATTTATGTCCATGAGCTTTCACGAAAAATATCTTTTTGACGTTGGCATATTTGCAAAAACTCAACTTTAGTTTTAAAACAAGAATTTTCATTTTCAAGAAAATTAATTCTTTTTGTAAATCTCAAATTTAATTCTTTTAATTTTTCATTACACTTATAAAGCTCATTAAATTTCTCTCGAATAGCAAAAACTTCATTATCATTAGAAATGGACAAATTATCATTAAGGCGTCCCATCGAGAGATACAAAAAAATTGATAGTGAGTAAAAATTGAACCACCTAAAAATACAAGGAGCACAAAAATTTTAAAAGCCGAAAAATAGATCTTTGACACGATAAATTAGCGCTCCTGCTCTGATACCACTAGTCGAAACACGAGGCCCCCAATTTTTAAATCAAAATCTTTTTACTTCAAAAAGAGTAATTTCCTTGTTATAAAGATGCGGAAGCGGATATGGTTCAATTAAGCAAATTAACAAATTTTAATTTCTTTTCAAATTAAAATTAGACCAATTGAAATAAGATAAAACACACACTTATGTTAACTTCACTTAAACACAATTAATTCAACCCAAGTCCTAGAAATTTTCCTAGGTCATATTGTAAGGACATTTTTGTCCATTAGCATTTTATATGTCGTACGCCGTTACACCGTTGAGAAAATTCAAGAATCATACGCTCATCAACGGAATCCGAATATCAAAGGCAGAAAAGGAATCAGGGAACAGACCGGACCGATCTGGTCCAAATAAAAGAACCAATCCGGTTCCTCCGGACCGATCCGCCTGCTGAGGTGAGGCCAGTGTACCCCGGATCCATAGCGAACCGATGAAGCTAAAAAGCCGAACCGATCCGATGCCAACCGGATTGATCCGCCTTCAAAAAGGAACCGATCCGATGTCACCGGACCGATCCGCCTAAAGAGACCGGACCGATCCGACGAGGATAATTTCAAACAGATCGTGTTCAGATCATGTTCCGAATTTTAGGGCTCAAGTTCTCCTATTTAATCCCACTACAGGAAGTGGTTTTTCTAAGACTTCTACACGATTTTCTGAGTTCCAAAACTCTAAAGTCTTCATGGTATTTGAGTCCATTGATTCATACCCTTGATTCACACAAATTCCATACCTTCGTGAATCACCTTTTGGCAACCCAAGAACGCACTTTTGCTGTTCAACCCTTGTGGAGGAGATCGTTCTTCTTCTCCATTGCATCCCTACTGGAAAGGGACAATTCCAGCCGCGACTACAGAATCCGATACCTGAGGGTAATTCTTAGTCAACTTGTATTTTCATTGTAATCCGATTGTAAGCCGTTTTCTTACAAATTATAGTGAAAATAAATGGTTTTGCCCCTGTGGGGGATTTTTCCTTAATTATGTGTGTTTGAATATCTCTTGCTTAGATTATCATATTGTTTCAATCACACCTAGTTGCATGTTTAGGGTTTGTTGGTGTTAAAAGGTGTTTAATATATAATTTGATCATTTGAACGCGAGCACACACGTTCTCAAATTGGTATCAGAGCAGGTTACGCTAATCTATCGCGTATTCCTTTTTCGCAAATTTTTTCTAAGATATCAATTTTCTAAAAAAAAAATTTGATTTTTGAAAAAGTGCGTGTTCAAATGGAGAAGTCATATTATAAAATGCCTATTTTTGACGGGACAAATTATGCTTATTGGAAAGCCTGTATGAGGTCGGCTTTAAAAGCTATTGATGAACGTGTCTGGATTTTGGTTGAACGAGGGTGGACTCCTCCCACCGTGACTGTTGATAATGTGACCAACTTGAAACCTGACACTTCTTGGACTGATGAAGAATTTAAATGGTCTTCTTTTAATTGTAAGGGTCTTAGTGCTATTTCTGGGTCTGTCACACCTGATGAGTTCAAACGCATAATGACGTGCACCACTGTGACACCCCGCCTAATTAAATACCGGGCGATCACTCCTTTATTAAATTAAATCAAGGTGAACAGTTTGGTTCATTCTTAGCATCACTGTCATAAAAAGAAACTTTCCAATTAAACACCCTAAATAATTAAGCTAAGTGTCAAAACCAATTTTTAACATTAACTTCCAAATTTTATTTAAAGAAAAGATTTTTTTTTTATTATTAACAAAGCTCAATGAATAAGATTCACACCACAATAAACTGGAACGAAAGAATCCAATATATAAAACATTCATCAACGAATGTCAACATGCGAGAAAATAAAGTAATACATCCGTCCTGAACAAAATCCCAAAATAACGAACTAGGAAATAACTGAAATAACAAGGTCCCAACATAAAGAAATAATGGAAAGGGCTACACATGCCCATCTGAATGAAAATGCTAGGAGTGGATCTGAATGAACGAAGTCGTCTAATCAAAAGACCTGCAACTCCCACCTAAGCTGCAGCGCGTTCCTTCCAAAAGATCCTAAGCAAGACGCCCCTGTGGCTGGGCACCTGAAATACATACATATATATATATATATATATATACATATATATATACATATATACATATATATATATATATACAAGGGGGAGAGGGAGAGATAAAACGGGTAAGAGCCCGAAAGTGTGTATGATTTAAAATTAGTTTAGCAAGTATTTAAATTGATACAGGCCAATGCAATAACATATTAGTTCGACACTCTCTTGAGAAATTCTCACCTCTCTTCTAGTGTGCACGCCTATCGTACTAACCTTCCCCAAATGGTTTAACTTAACATATTATCATACTAACCTTCCCAATAATTTAGTTTATCTTAACTTACTCATAAGTTTTAAAAACCAAACAATGTCAACGTGTGAAAAGGGTACTTTCAAAGTGTAGCACAACTCTCGTTTTAGCTTCATTAATTTATAAAGTTTCCCAGTGTCATATTATACTCTCATAAAACAAGTATTTCCAATCTGATTCATCAAACATGACTTACTTACCAAATCACAGTAGGTAGTTCCAAGTTCCAGAACTTCATATATATTAAATACTCGTGTAATATATATATTCTAATGGCACCCCACATAAAAATTATGGTGCGGGCATACTCTGCTATCCAATCCCCGTATCGCTCACACAAAGGGAAATACAAATTCGGAATCACTCTCGAACTGTATTAACATATACAAAACAACGTTGAGGTGAAGCATAGATTCCAAGTCCAAGAGGTCAGTACATACCCACACGTCTCTTAGGACCGTCCGACTATCAATCTGATAGCCCGTACCAAGGATCTCTATCTTCTAGGGTACAAATCAATATCCCCTATAAAGCAACACAAGATAAGATTGTCCCAGCGCGGTAACCTCAGGGATAGCAAGTAGCGCGGGTACGTTTTTCACATGAATATAATATATGTACACACAATCATATAAATATACTCATTTCATCATATTAATATAGGTTCCTCTCGTAACCCATAGGCACAACATTTATCCTTAATTTCCCATTATTATGATTAAGGTTTCGTCTCTAACCTTAATTCGAAGGGTTTTCTCACTCATTACCTAATACTCATGGTTTATATCCTCACAAATCTGAAATTCAGTAAGGGACTTTATTTGATTCCAACGTAACTCTCTTACGTACCTCACCCTTAAGTTATAAGTCTATCAACCTAAAGTAAATATCCCATAATTACCATACTTGTTGAAGATTAAAGGTTCTAACATTTATCCATATACCCTACTGATCCTCAATATTTCCCAAATCCTTTTATTTAGAATGCCCAAAGGTTATTTCACGATAAATTAATTCAACTAATTAAACATGGGGAAATAAGAGGCTGCCAGGAAGGGTCGATCGATCGAACCTTCGATCGATCGACGCTCTAGGGTCGATCGATCGATCAAGCAGGTCTGCGAAAATTCTGCAGAATTGCAGTTGCGGGTTTCACCAAAATTCTTCATTCAAATTCATATTTTCCAACCCTAATCGTCCCAAAACTTATACCACAAACATAATAGCATATTACCAGATGTTTCTAACGTTAAGCATGCGTATAACCATCATTAAACATGATTAAACAACCTAAAACCTCATCTAATCATCAAGAACCCTAAGTTTTCTTAACTTCTATTCTAATCATTTTTTCTCCAGAATTTCCTTCTACATAATCAAAATTCGTGGGTTAATCATCTACATCATATAAGTCTTCCAGAATATGGTTTTAATCTTTTCTACATGCAAATTCCTATCAAAAAGTGGGGTTTTCTTCCATAGATTATACTCCTAATCATTCCTAACTAATATTAATATTGTACCAACGAAAATACGCAAGTTAAACACTTGCCTGGGATTTCAGAGGTCTGGTTTCCTGCTGGTATTGGTGTGGTTGCGTTCTCCTCCTCGCGATCTACGCGTTGGTGGTGACGGCGGTGCAAACGGTGGTGTTTTGGCCTTGAATCTCCTTGAAAGGTCTCTCCTCTCTTCTCTAATGGCCGTTCTAGGATTTTGTAGGTTCTAACCCTAAAAGGCTAACTTAACCAGCTGATAAAGGCTGCTAAAATTCGTGGGTTTACTTACCCTATTTTGTAAAATGACCAAAATGCCCTCCCGGGTCACTAATTAAGCCTAAAAACATCTCGAGACCCAAACTAAACCCCCGGGTACACTTTTCTGACTATCTCGACCCTTCCGGACGCGTTGGCGCACTCAAAACGACCATACGAGCAACTTATAAAATATTCACTTTTATATATTAATAATTAATCCCGACGCGACACGGGCGCGTCCCGACTAAAATTCCCAAAACTGCCATTTCATTCACTCGTGACATTTACTATAATCAATATAATATATTACTATGCTCATAAGTAATATTCAAAAATTTCATATAATTACTAACTCACGTCACGTCAATAATTATAACATAATTAATTTCTGGATTTTTATTAAATAATACACTCTCATTAAATTTAATAAATCCCCCAAATTAATATAGCATAAAAATACGGGGTATTACATACTTCCCCCCTAATAATGGAATTTCGTCCCGAAATTCAGAAAATAAGGCATACCTGGTAAAAACAACTCTGGATATCTCTCGCGCATATCTGCTTCACGCTCCCAAGTGGATTCCTCCACATTATGGTGCTCCCACTGGACTTGCACAAGTGGAACTACCTTCGACCTCAATCTCCTCTCACTATAGTCTAGGATAGCCACCGGTCTCTCCTCGTAAGAGCTATCAGCCTGTAAATTGATCTCGTCTATCGCGTTGTGAGTATGGGCCATATCATCCCGAAGATATCGTCTCAGCGACGAGATGTGGAATACATTGTGGATGCGTTGTAAATGTTCTGGCAATCCCAACCTGTATGCTACTGGCCCAATTCTCTCGATGATGGGAAATGGTCCTACGTACCTCGGAGCCAACTTCCCCTTCTTCCCGAACCTCATCACTCCTTTCATAGGAGATACACGTAACAACACTTGATCTCCCACATTAAACTCCCGGAAGAACCGTTTCGCATCGGCGTAGCTCTTCTGCCTGTCTTGGGCTACCCGAATACGACTCCTGATTATCTCAATCCTCGCGGAGGTCTCCTGAATCACTTCTGGCCCTAATAACTTGTTGTCCCCCACCTCGAGCCAACAAGTTGGAGAACGAAAAGGCCTGCCGTACAAAGCCTCAAATGGATCCATGCCAATCGTAAACTGATAGGAGTTATTATAAGCAAACTCTACCAGTGGAAGGTGTGTCTCCCAACCTCCTCCGAAATCGAGAACACACATTCGTAGCATATCTTCCAACATCTGATTAGTACGCTCTGTCTGTCCATCTGTCTGTGGGTGGTAGGCTGAACTCAGTCTCAACTCGGTGCCCATAGCCTCCTGAAAGCTTTCCCAGAAACGTGACAGAAAAATCTTGTCTCTATCTGACACAATATTCAGGGGCACCCCATGTAATCTGACAATCTCAGCGATGAACAACTGGGCATACTGACCCGTGGTATAATCTGTCCTCACTGGAAGAAAATGAGCCACATTGGTCAAACGGTCTACAATCACCCAGATAGAATCGTGGCCCCACTGTGATGTAGGCAAACCGGTAATGAAATCCATGGAAATACTTTCCCACTTCCACGCGGGTACTTCCAACGGCTGAAGTAATCCTGACGGTTTCTGGTGGTCCACCTTCACTAGCTGGCAAGTAGAACACTTGGACACAAATTCAGCGATGTCCTTCTTCATCCCACTCCACCAGTACTGTCGTCTCATGTCCTGGTACATCTTATCGCCTCCCGGATGTACTGTAAATCGGGACCCATGAGAATGAGTCATCACTTCATGACGTAGCTCCGCTCCTTCTAGAACCACTAATCTCCCATTAAACCGAAACCCTCCATCCGAGCTAACAGAATAGGACTCAGCACCCTCGGCTAGTAGTCGTACAATCTGTTCCTGACAAAACGGGTCTGTGGTCTGTGCCTGTATCACCCTCGTAATAATCTCGGGTGTGACTGACATCACGGATATGAAAGAACGTGCTACTGTGTCCTGGTGACCCAACTCCTTCCACTTTGCTTTCCAGATGTCCGCTACATCGTCAACCGGTCTACGGCTCAACGCATCAGCAACTACGTTGGCTTTCCCCGGATGATACTGTATATCGAACTGGTAATCTTTCACAAACTCTAACCATCTGCACTGATGCATATTCAGCGCTCGCTGAGTGAACAGGTACTGCAGTGACTTATGGTCTGTGAACAAACGGAATTTCTCGCCCAATAAATAGTGCCTCCAAATTCTCAATGCAAAGACGACCGCAGCTAACTCCAGGTCGTGGGTGGGGTAATTCTTCTCATGCGGCTTAAGCTTGCGGGAAGCAAAAGCTATAGCCTTCTCCTCCTGCTGAAGTACTCCCCCAAGTCCTCGTAAGGACGCATCTGTGTAAACCAGGTACTCTACACCAGGCTTCGGTAAAGCAAGGACTGGTGCCGAAGTAAGCTTGTCCTTCAGCTCGTCGAAAGACAACTGACAAGCGTCATCCCAGACATATGGTACCCCCTTGCGAGTCAGATTCGTCAATGGACCCGCTATTTTGGAGAATCCCTGAATGAACCTCCTATAGTAACCAGCTAACCCCAAGAAACTACGCACTTCCGTCGGTGTCGTGGGCTGTCCCCATTCCCTCACCGCTGACACTTTGCTCGGGTCAACTGCAATCCCCTGCTCAGAAACAACATGCCCCAAGAACTGTACCTCTCGTAACCAGAATCCGCACTTCTCGTACTTAGCATACAACTGATGCTCTCGTAGAGTCTGAAGAACTTGCCTCAAGTGTTCGGCATGCTCCTCCTCGAAGTGTGAATATATCAAAATGTCATCTATGAAAACGATGACAAACTGATCCAAGAACTCTCTGAATACTCGGTTCATCAAGTCCATGAAAACGGCTGGAGCATTTGTGAGTCCGAACGGCATCACCCGGAACTCATAAGACCCATATCTCGTCAAGAAAGTAGTCTTCGAAACATCCTGCTCCCTAATACGTAGATGATGGTACCCCGACCTCAGATTTATCTTCGAAAAGAAGGTTACTCCCCTCAGCTGGTCGAACAGATCATCGATTCGAGGCAACGGATATTTATTCCGTATCGTGGCCTTGTTCAACTCCCGGTAGTCCACGCACAATCTCAGTGAACCATCTCTCTTCTTTACAAATAAGACTGGAGCGCCCCAAGGTGAGGTACTCCTACGAATGAAGCCCTGACCTAATAGCTGCTCAATCTGATCTCGTAGCTCTCGCATCTCTGCCGGAGCCATACGGTACGGTGCACGTGCTATAGGTCTCGTATCCGGCAATAAATCTATAACGAAGTCTATCTCACGACTGGGCGGTAGGCCTGGTATCTCCTGAAATACATCGGAATACTCCCTAACAACTGGGATCGAATCCAAAGGAATCACAACCTCCTTAGAGGTATCCTCCTCAATGTAATATAAATGAGCGGTCGAACCTCCCTCTGGGCGAGGCATCGCCACTACAAACATCTCTTGCCCCGGAATGGCAAAAACAATGCTCCCACCGAAGCAATCAATCATGGCTCTATAAGATGCGAGCCAATCCATACCAATGATCACATCATGCTCGTGCATGTCTAAGATTATCATGTCTGCAGGAAATACCAAGCTACCAATCTCTACCCCTACTCCCCGGCATATAAAGAATATAAGTGACTCACTCCCCAGTGGTGAGTCGACACACGTCACGGTGCTCTCTGCTGTGGCTAACAACCCTAAGGACTTTGCAAAGTGCGTAGCTATAAAACAATGCGTTGCCCCCATATCAAACAAAACTTTACCCATAGTACCATGGATAGGAAACATACCCTCAATCGCGGGTGGTGCCTGTGGAGCTGCTGCCTGGTGGACGTTATAGACACGTCCATACTACAATTGCCCCTGCTGCACTGGAACTGCTGGAATGGCTGGTAGGGCTGGCACCTGGGCTGGAGCTGGAAGGGCAGGTGGGAAGAGTGGTCTCTGCGGCTCATTACGGGCTCCCTGCTGCTGTGGGGCCCTATCGCCCTCTGGGCAATCCTGACGCTTATGGCCGTGCTTGTCGCACACAAAACACCGACCTCTGAAATTACCTCCCCTCTGTCCCTGTTGACCACGGCCCTGCTGGCCGTTACCTCCACGCCATTGGCCCTGTTGGCCCTGATGTGTACGCTGTTGGCCTTGCTGGCCCTGTTGCTGTCCCTGCGGTCGGTGTTGACCCTGCTGGCCTTGCTGATTAGGCTGACCCTGATGGCCCTGCTTGAATCCTCCGAATCCCTTCCTAGAATCACCTGAACATAATCGCTTAGCAGGGTCCCCCTGATGGGAACTCTGCTCGTGCTGACGAGTCTGTCCATGAGTTGGTGCCCCACCGGTACTATTACCCCCGGTCCTGCCCTGCTGGCTGGACTCTCCTGCTCTCTTGCTTCCCTGAAGGTGGAAGCGGTGATCCTGGCAATGTAGTAACGCTGCATTGAGTACATCAGTGAAAGTACTCAGGGATAGATTTCCAATAAGGTGCTGACGGATCCTCCAAGCTAAACCGTCGACGAACAGCAAAATCTTCTTGCCCTCAGTGGGTGCCTCATCCGGCACAATAGTGAGAAGTCTCGTGAACTCCTCCTCATACTCTGCTACAGTAAGATTATCTTGCTTCAGATTTAGTAGTTTCCTCCTCATCTCCGTCTGCACAGCAGGTGGAAAATACTTGCGGTCAAACCGCTCCCAGAACATCTGAATAGGGATCGTGTCCCTCTCTTCCAAAGTAGTAGTGGACTCCCACCACTGTAATGCGGCTCCCACCATCTTGAAAGAGGCCAATAGCTGCTTCTGCACTTCGGTGCACTCATACATACGGAGGTGCCGCTGGATGTCTTTCTTCCATTGGCTAACCGTGACAATGTCAGAGCTACCAGAGAACTCAGGGGGATGTGCTTTCTGAAAAGCATCCCGAACCCTCTCCCATGCAGATGGAAGTTGTGCTGGTACTGGCGCCACTGCCTGAACCTGGGGTGGAGCCTGCTGAATCACCGCTATCGTGGCATTCACCGCCTGAGCAACTATGGCGGCCACTTCATTAGCATTCATTGTGCCTGGTGCCGGAGCTGCTGGTTGCTCGGCCTGGGCACGCCTATCTTTCGGAGCACGTCTCGGAGGCATCTGAAACGTTAACAAAATTTATCAGTCTACAGTTATCATCGAATCTCAATTAACTGAAGACTTAAACGTAAAAACAGGAATACAACAATTCCTAAAAATAGGGCTCTATAGCAAAAACGTTAAGCTGAAAGCGAAAAAAGCCGTACAGATCCTATGGACACTAGAACCTGATGCTCTGATACCACCTGTGACACCCCGCCTAATTAAATACCGGGCGATCACTCCTTTATTAAATTAAATCAAGGTGAACAGTTTGGTTCATTCTTAGCATCACTGTCGTAAAAAGAAACTTTCCAATTAAACACCCTAAATAATTAAGCTAAGTGTCAAAACCAATTTTTAACATTAACTTCCAAATTTTATTTAAATAAAAGATTTTTTTTTATTATTAACAAAGCTCAATGAATAAGATTCACACCACAATAAACTGGAACGAAAGAATCCAATATATAAAACATTCATCAACGAATGTCAACATGCGAGAAAATAAAGTAATACATCCGTCCTGAACAAAATCCCAAAATAACGAACTAGGAAATAACTGAAATAACAAGGTCCCAACATAAAGAAATAATGGAAAGGGCTACACATGCCCATCTGAATGAAAATGCTAGGAGTGGATCTGAATGAACGAAGTCGTCTAATCAAAAGACCTGCAACTCCCACCTAAGCTGCAGCGCGTTCCTTCCAAAAGATCCTAAGCAAGACGCCCCTGTGGCTGGGCACCTGAAATACATACATACATATATATATATATATATATATATATATATATATATATATACAAGGGGGAGAGGGAGAGATAAAACGGGTCAGAGCCCGAAAGTGTGTATGATTTAAAATTAGTTTAGGAAGTATTTAAATTGATACAGGCCAATGCAATAACATATTAGTTCGACACTCTCTTGAGAAATTCTCACCTCTCTTCTAGTGTGCACGCCTATCGTACTAACCTTCCCCAAATGGTTTAACTTAACATATTATCATACTAACCTTCCCAATAATTTAGTTTATCTTAACTTACTCATAAGTTTTAAAAACCGAACAATGTCAACGTGTGAAAAGGGTACTTTCAAAGTGTAGCACAACTCTCGTTTTAGCTTCATTAATTTATAAAGTTTCCCAGTGTCATATTATACTCTCATAAAACAAGTATTTCCAATCTGATTCATCAAACATGACTTACTTACCAAATCACAGTAGGTAGTTCCAAGTTCCAGAACTTCATATATATTAAATACTCGTGTAATATATATATTCTAATGGCACCCCACATAAAAATTATGGTGCGGGCATACTCTTCTATCCAATCCCCGTATCGCTCACACAAAGGGAAATACAAATTCGGAATCACTCTCGAACTGTATTAACATATACAAAACAACGTTGAGGCGAAGCATAGATTCCAAGTCCAAGAGGTCAGTACATACCCACACGTCTCTTAGGACCGTCCAACTATCAATCTGATAGCCCGTACCTAGGATCTCTATCTTCTAGAGTACAAATCAATATCCCCTATAAAGCAACACAGGATAAGATCGTCCCAGCGCGGTAACCTCAGGGATAACAAGTAGCGCGGGTACGTTTTTCACATGAATATAATATATGTACACACAATCATATAAATATACTCATTTCATCATATTAATATAGGTTCCTCTCGTAACCCATAGGCACAACATTTATCCTTAATTTCCCATTATTATGATTACGTATAAGGTTTCGTCTCTAACCTTAATTCGAAGGGTTTTCTCACTCATTACCTAATACTCATGGTTTATATCCTCACAAATCTGAAATTCAATAAGGGACTTTATTTGATTCCAACGTAACTCTCTTACGTACCTCACCCTTAAGTTATAAATCTATCAACCTAAAGTAAATATCCCATAATTACCATACTTGTTGAAGATTAAAGGTTCTAACATTTATCCATATACCCTACTGGTCCTCAATATTTCCCAAATCCTTTTATTTAGAATGCCCAAAGGTTATTTCACGATAAATTAATTCAACTAATTAAACATGGGGAAATAAGAGGCTGCCAGGAAGGGTCGATCGATCGAACCTTCGATCGATCGACGCTCTAGGGTCGATCGATCGATCAAGCAGGTCTGCGAAAATTCTGCAGAATTGCAGTTGCGGGTTTCACCAAAATTCTTCATTCAAATTCATATTTTCCAACCCTAATCGTCCCAAAACTTATACCACAAACATAATAGCATATTACCAGATGTTTCTAACGTTAAGCATGCGTATAACCATCATTAAACATGATTAAACAACCTAAAATCTCATCTAATCATCAAGAACCCTAAGTTTTCTTAACTTCTATTCTAATCATTTTTTCTCCAGAATTTCCTTCTACATAATCAAAATTCGTGGGTTAATCATCTACATCATATAAGTCTTTCAGAATATGGTTTTAATCTTTTCTACATGCAAATTCCGATCAAAAAGTGGGGTTTTCTTCCATTGATTATACTCCTAATCATTCCTAACTAATATGAATATTGCACCAACGAAAATACGCAAGTTAAACACTTGCCTGGGATTTCAGAGGTCTGGTTTCCTGCTGGTATTGGTGTGGTTGCGTTCTCCTCCTCGCGATCTACGCGTTGGTGGTGACGGCGGTGCAAACGGTGGTGTTTTGGCCTTGAATCTCCTTGAAAGGTCTCTCCTCTCTTCTCTAATGGCCGTTCTAGGATTTTGTAGGTTCTAACCCTAAAAGGCTAACTTAACCAGCTGATAAAGGCTGCTAAAATTCGTGGGTTTACTTACCCTATTTTGTAAAATGACCAAAATGCCCTCCCGGGTCACTAATTAAGCCTAAAAACATCCCGAGACCCAAACTAAATCCCCGGGTACACTTTTCTGACTATCTCGACCCTTCCAGACGCGTTGGCGCACTCAAAACGACCATACGAGCAACTTATAAAATATTCACTTTTATATATTAATAATTAATCCCGACGCGACACGGGCGCGTCCCGACTAAAATTCCTAAAACTGCCATTTCATTTACTCGTGACATTTACTATAATCAATATCATATATTACTATGCTCATAAGTAATATTCAAAAATTTCATATAATTACTAACTCACGTCACGTCAATAATTATAACATAATTAATTTTCGGATTTTTATTAAATAATACACTCTCATTAAATTTAATAAATCCCCCAAATTAATATAGCATAAAAATACGGGGTATTACAACCACGTCAAAAGAGGCATGGGATGTTTTACAACTTACCCATGAAGGAAATAATGTTGTGAAAGAGTCTAAGTTGCAAAATTTGACAACTCAATTTGAAACAATCACCATGCATGAATCTGAATGCTTTGATGAATTTTATGCTAGACTTTCTGACATTGTGAATACTAGCTTTAATCTTGGTGAACATATTCCTAATGCTAGAGTTGTTAAAAAGATTCTTCGTTCTTTGCCTAAGCGTTTTATCCCTAAAGTCACTGTGCTAAATTCTATGGGTAATTTAAATACGCTAAAATTGGAAGAACTTGTAGGAGATTTACAAACTTATGAAATTGATATGTTCCCTAAAACTGCTAAATCTAAAGATAAAGGAATTGCACTTAAAGCCCAAGAGAGAAGGAGTGAGGGATCGACTAGAAAGAGGGTAGAGTCATCTAGAAAGAGAGAGACTGGCACGTCAGATTCTGAGTGTGGTTTTGACCTAGATGATTTGGCTCTTTTTGCAAAAAATTTCAAAAGAATTCTCAAATTTAAGAAAAATGGCAATTTTAAAGATAAAAAGAAATTTGAGAAAAATAAGTTTGAAAAGAAACATGAAAAAGACTCCAAAAACACTCCTCTGAAAGAAAGTGAGAGATGTTTTGAGTGCGATGGTAGGGGTCATAGAGCCTTTGAGTGTGCCAATCGTCTGAATAGAGAAAAAGGGAAAGTTGTCCTTAATGCTGCCCTTAGCGACGATAGTGAGGTCGAGACGGTGGATTCAGGTTATGAGTCACCGCATGAGTGTAACTTCACCGCATTCATGGCCAGTCAAGTGAGCACTCCTAGTTCTCCTCACGACGATGAGGATGATGCTTCACAGGGACACCTCGACAGTGAGATTGATGTGAGTGAGGGGGAGGATGACACAAGTGAGAGCGAGAGTGATTTTCAACGTGCCTACACTGAGTTATATTCTGAGTCTTTTAAAACTAAAAAGCGTAACAAAGCGTTAGTTCTTAAGATCACTTGCTTAGAGGAAGATTTAAGGAAAGCGAGAGAAAGAGAGTTCTCCACCTGCACCGCCCTGAGAGAGAGAGAATCTACCTGTGTTGAGAATGAGAGTTTATTTAGAGAGAGAGAGAGAGTGTTTTAGAGAAAGAGATAGGGGACTTGACTAAACAAGTGGCTAGTCTTACGAGTCCGCTCCATTCCTCCGTGGAGACTCGAAAGAAACTTGAAGCCCTTGTTGCCCAGCTGACTCATGATCTTGAGAAAGCATGGGAAGTCAAGGTACAAATCGAGGACATATCTGGGAAGATGGGAAAGATGCTCCTCGGCCCCGCTTTAGGTTTTGGTGATCGGCAAGGAATTGGTTATGATGGTGCCTCCACGTCCCAAATTGCACCTGGACCAGTTCCTGAGTTTACTACGACTCCTTATGGCCATCGTAAAAAACCTCAAAGGAGAGTTCGACGAAGAAAAGCAAACCAAGGTTCGCCTTTGACTATCATATTTTGTACTTATTGCTAAAGAAAAGGCCACCTAAGGGAATCTTGCTATAGCATGGGTCGGACACGACGTACTACTGCTCCACCACGTCATACTGATGAGTTTTCTAGTCTGAGAGAGAGAGAGTTGAGTTCTTAGCTGCCACGACTCAGATTTTAATGGAAGAATTCCGACGGATGTCTTTGCCGTTAGTAAATACTTCTCACATTTCAGCTAAAACCAACAACAACAAAGGCAAACAAAAGGTCAGCTCTGCTTGGGTACCTAAGAAAGATAAAAAGGCCTTTATTGTTCATGTTGCTCTCAAAGCACATAAGACCTCTCAGTGGTATTTTGATAGTGGGTGCTCCAGACACATGAAAGGTGATGCCTTATTTTTTACGACTCTTGAGGACTATCAGGATGACAGAGTCACCTTTGGAGATGGGAGCAAGTCTAGCATTATAGGACGTGGTACTGTCGAGTTACCTAGATTTCCTAAGCTAGAAAATATTTTGTACGTCAAAGGTTTGAAAGCAAACCTTCTCAGAATTAGCCAGCTGTGCGACACTGACTTTGCAGTAAAGTTTGATCGGGACGCGTGTAAAGTCTACAATCAAGCCGATAAAATTTTGATGCAAGGGGTGAGGACCGAGGATAATTGCTATGGGACTGAGCCCACATCCTCACTTGTCTGCAACAGCGCCACGATCACTCCTATGGATCTGTGGCACCAACGTCTAGGTCACGTGAACGTTAGAGATCATAATCGTTTAGCTAAAAAGGATTTAGTACGTGGCTTACCATCTCTTGGAAAGTCAACTTCGACCGTTTGTGGACCCTATCAGTTGGGAAAACAAATTCGTAGTCCTCATAGGAAGTTGCATTCTATTACCACCTCTCGTGTTCTGGAGTTGATTCACATGGATCTTATGGGTCTCACTCGTACCGAGAGTCTAGGTGGTAAGAGGTACATCCTCGTGATGGTAGATGATTTCTCCAGGTACTCCATTGTAGGTTTTCTGAGAGAGAAATCCGATGCTGTAGAATTTTTAATGACCAAGTGCCGTGTCCTGCAAAATCAACACGGTGTCACTATTAACAGAATACTTAGTGACAACGGCACTGAATTTAAGGAAGCAAAGGTGGATTTGTACTGTGATAGCCTTGGGATCAAACATGAGTTTTCTGCTGTGAGAACTCCTCAGCAAAATGGGATTGTTGAGAGAAAGAATAGAACGATCCAAGAGATGGCTAGATCTATGCTTATAGGTCGTAAAGTTTCTATGAGATTTTGGGCAGAGGCAGTGTCTACTGCATGCCACACGGTGAATAGGGTTTATTTGCGACCACACACACTACAGAAACCTTATGAGTTGTGGACCGGCAAGAAGCCCAACCTGGCATATTTCCATGTTTTTAGGAGTAAATGCTACATCCTACGGGATAGAGAGCAACTAGAAAAATTCGACTCCCGGAGCGACGAGGGAATATTTCTAGGATATTCATCGAATAGAAGAGCGTACCGGGTTTTTAACCTGAAGAGCTCTAAGGTTATGGAATCAATAAACGTCACTGTGCAAGATGACGAACCTTCGACGGTTATTGATCCTAACCTTCAGTGTGAGGATGAGAATTGTTCTGACAGTGATTTACCTGTTCCTCTCTCACACTCCGTGGTCCCTAATCCTGCGCTAGGGGACACACCTGCTTGGGTTCGCAAGAGTCATGACCCTTCTGTCATTGTTGGTGATCCCACTCTAGGGGTCAAGACTCGTGCTCAGCTAGAGAACGTCGTTATCCATCTTTGCTACACGTCTAAAGTCGAGCCCAAGAACCATAAAGAAGCACTCAAGGATGAACACTGGATATCTGCTATGCAGGATGAGTTGCTTCAGTTTAAAAAGAATGATGTCTGGGAACTTGTCCCCCGACCTAGTGAGATTAATGTGATAGGTACCCGGTGGATTTTTAAGAACAAAATGGTACCATAATCTGAAATAAGGCTAGGTTGGTCGCTCAAGGCTACACACAGATAGAGGGTGTAGACTTTGGGGAGACATTTTCTCCTGTTGCGAGGCTTGAGTCCGTCCGTCTTCTGCTCGCCATCGCATGTCATCTGCGCTTCAAGGTGTATCAGATGGACGTCAAGAGTGCCTTTCTGAATGGCATTCTACAGGAGGAGGTTTATGTGGAACAACCAAAAGGGTTTGAAGACCCTCATCACCCTGAGCACGTCTACTATCTGAGGAAAGCCTTGTATGGTTTGAAGCAAGCACCCCGTGCTTGGTACGAGAGGCTTACTTCCTATCTCTTAGCTCGAGGCTTCAAGAGAGGGGGAGTAGATATGACGTTGTTCGTCAGGAGAGATGACGGTGCTATTTTGGTTGCCCAGGTCTATGTGGACGATATAGTCTTTGGATCCACATGCTCCTAGCATGCTCACCACTTTGAGGAGGAGATGAAAAGTGAGTTTGAAATGAGCATGGTTGGTGAGCTTACATTCTTCCTTGGTCTCCAGGTTCGTCAGCTAGAGGATGGGATGTTCATCTCCCAATCCAAGTATGCTAGAGACCTAGTGAAGAAATTTGGTTTAGATTCCGCTAAGCATGCACGTACACCTATGAGTACCACTACCAAGCTTAGTAAGGACACTTCAGGCAAGGACGTAGAGCAAACCTTATATCGGAGTATGATAGGTAGTCTTCTCTACTTGATTGCCAGTCGTCCCGACATCGCCTTTAGTGTTGGAGTCTGTGCGCGATATCAGGCATCCTCGAAAGAGTCACATTTACTTGCTCTAAAACGTATTATTAAATACGTGAGTGGGACTCTATCATACGGTATTTGGTATTCCTTTGATACCGATGACCGTTTGCCCGCCTATTCGGATGCCGATTGGGCTGGGGATGTAGATGGTTATAGGAGCACTTCTGGTGGGTGTTTCTATTTTAGTTCTGCTCTTGTCTCCTGGCTGAGCAAGAAGCAAAATTCCATCTCTTTGCCACTGCGGAGGCTGAGTACATTGCCTCCGGGATTTGTTGCACACAACTCTTGTGGATGAAGCAAATGTTGGAGGATTATGGGATTTCACAAGACACCATGATCATTTCTTGTGATAACACGAGCGCGATACACATATCTCGTAATCCCGTACAGCATTCGCGCACAAAACACATCAGGATACGTGAGCACTTTATTCGTCAGTTAGTTGAGGAGAACACTGTATCCTTGAGTTTTATTCCCACCGACCGTCAGTTATCCGACATTTTCACGAAACCTTTAGATTCCCTTAGACTTGAGAGTCTTAGGAAGTCTTTGGGGATTTGCACAGTTGACTGAGGGGTTGGTCTATGTCTAGAATAGGATGCTTCTTCATGTTCATATCATATGGTTCCTATTTCTAGTCTGTTTTATATGTACCATTGCTTAGTTGTACAGCTTTTTCTTTTTGCTTTTTATTTTTTTTAAAAAAAATACAAAAAGATTTTCCTTTAAGAAAATTTTTGAAAAGCACAAAAAGATTTTATTTTGATAAATTTTTTTAAAAAAGACCAAAAAGATTTTTCTGTTTTTACTCCTTTTGTGGATGAGCATTTAAGATAGCCATGTCACAACTTCATTCCATATCTCCATGTGACTGTTTGATAGAGTTTTGAGAGGCTACATCATTTCATCCATGTGCTTTACATTGTATGGAGTCTTTGAGATGTAATTCGTGATATCTTCCTACATGTTTGAATCCTATATCCTTTATTGCACACATGGACGGCTATATTTGATTGTTGCACTTGTCAATCTCATGTTGGCTTGAGTGTTTCCATCTCAATCCTGTCTATACAATGTATAAAATGCGATAAAACTTGACAAGATTGGAATGCATGTAAAAACCGTTTTGGTGAGACTGTGTGTTTTTGAATAACGGGGAGGGGCTGCGAAAGGTCATTATCTATCCTTTGCGCAAAAGCCACCATTAAAAAGGACCTAAAAAATGGAGGAATTTTAATATCTGAGGTCCAAAGAGGTTAAAAGAGCCCGAAAAAATTTAAAGGCAATAAAAAGCAATTCATGCCAAATATGGGCCTCTTAGGTTTCACCATCAATTCTCCAAAGTTTGAGAATTTAGAATGCCTCTATTAAAAATAATATCTGAGGGAGTTTGGTTGGATAATATAAACGGGTTTTCACTTCCTTGAAAGTCCTGAAAAAGCATAAAATCATTTTGGACGTTATTGGTGTGAAAATCATTTTGAGCTTTGATTTGTTGATTTGATTGAGTCAATATCTTATATTGTCATTCTTTTACACCAAAGGAAGCATTTGAGTTCATTCGCTAGGAATATCCAATATTCATCGTGCACATATGTCATGTTTGTATGCATTGTTTTTCCTATCGAATTTGATCACACCACTTCATTTACGCTATCATCGACTTGGTTGCTTTGTTTTCATTCATGGTGTGGTTTTATCCCAGTGACACCCCGCTCTTGCTTATTTGATTTATTTCTCTCATTTGTCTATTTGGGGACATCATAAAAAGGGGGAGAATGAATTATCTTATTATGGGGGAGTTTTGAAAGTTTTGTTCATAAATTAAGTTTGTTCATAAATTGGTATATATGTTTATCTCACTTCAAAATCGATATGTCACGTGGTATTTTGCTTTTTCTCATGTGTGTAGGTACTACATGGATTATCATTGTATTGCACACCCTGATGAGAAAAGCGTTGAGATTTCTGAAGACTTGAAGATCAAACGATGCGGTCTTATTCACTTGTACTCTTTCAGTTTTGGGTTCATGGAAGGGTAGATTTGTATAGGAAATTTTTTTATGATTGATAATTCAGATGTTTATTTTTATGTATGTACCGGCATAAACATAGGGGGAGATTTGTAAGGACATTTTTGTCCATTAGCATTTTATATGTCGTACGCCGTTACACCGTTGAGAAAATTCAAGAATCATACGCTCATCAACGGAATCCGAATATCAAAGGCAGAAAAGGAATCAGAGAACAGACCGAATCGATCTGTCCCAAATAAAAGAACCGATCCGGTTCCTCCGGACCGATCCGCCTAAAGAGATCGGACCGATCCGCCTGCTGAGGTGAGGCCAGTGTACCCCGGATCCATAGAGAACCGATGAAGCTAAAAAGCCGAACCGATCGATGCCAACCGGATTGATCCGCCTTCAAAAAGGAACCGATCCGATGTCACCGGACCGATCCGCCTAAAGAGATCGGACCGATCCGACGAGGATAATTTCAACCAGATCGTGTTCAGATCATGTTCCGAATTTTAGGGCTCAAGTTCTCCTATTTAATCCCACTACGGGAAGTGGTTTTTCTAAGACTTCTACATGATTTTCTGAGTTCCAAAACTCTAAAGTCTTCATGGTATTTGATTCCATTGATTCATACCCTTGATTCACACAAATTCCATACCTTCGTGAATCACCTTTTGGCAACCCAAGAACGCACTTTTGTTGTTCAACCCTTGTGGAGGAGAGCGTTCTTCTTCTCCATTGCAGCCCTACTGGAAAGGAATAATTCCAGCCGCGACTACAGAATCTGATACCTGAGGGTAATTCTTAGTCAACTTGTATTTTCATGGTAATCCGATTTTAAGCCATTTTCTTACAAATTATAGTGAAAATAAATGGTTTTGCCCCTGTGGGGGATTTTTCCTTAATTATGTGTGTTTGAATATCTCTTGCTTAGATTATCATATTGTTTCAATCACACCTAGTTGCATGTTTAGGGTTTGTTGGTGTTAAAAGGTGTTTAATATATAATTTGATCATTTGAACGCGAGCACACACGTTCTCACATATTTTCAATATTCCTAAATTAGGCCAAACCAATTTTATCAAGTTAAGCGACGACTTGAATTAAATTAATATTTACCCAATTAATTATGTAGCACCAAATTAAATATAAGTAGTGATTTAAACCTATTTTTATCTTCCTACCTAAGAATGCGTTCTAGGTGAGTTTTGCGAAAGATAAAAATGAACAATGAATCACTACGCCGCAATGTACGAGGAAAAACCCACAATGGAAAAAAACCTCGGACGACCCTAGCCTTAAGTCCACTAAGTATGGTTTTACAATTATAAGACAGATAACTTACTTCCTCGACTCGACCCTTTTCAAGCCTTGACGTGTCTTCTTGTAAACACCTCCGCCTAGTCGATAACCCTGGAGCTCCACCGGAATCTTGGGCTTCACCAATGAGACATAGGTACACCGACAACCACACATGGTGCCTTTCACCATGTGAGAATGCCGCAGCAAACAAAATCTTCTTCTTCTTTGTGGGATGTAGAAGAAAACCCAAACTTCTCTTCAAACGGATGTAGAGATAAACCGGTGCCAAACACTCCAAGAAAAGTATATATATATATATATATATGGAAGCTTGGTCTAATAAACAATGGGTGTAAAACAGAAGTGTTGTAAAGCTTTTTCTTTGAAGAATTAAACACTCAAACATGAACTTTTTCTCTTTTCAATTTAGCTGTCAAAACACTCTCTTGGAGGTTGTAGGATATGAAAAAGTTAAGTTAAAAAACTTGGTTCCCGCACTTAGATATTCAGGAAAAGAGTTAGTGGGAAAAGTAGTGGGAAAGAGGAAAAAAACTGCTCAAAAACTGCCAATTAACTGTTCCCACCAAAACTCTTTCGAACGAGATTTTCGTTCGAACGAAGTCTCGTTCGAACGAGCCTTCTAACGAAGTTCCAGTGTGAACTCGTTAGAAATCTCGTTGGAAATCTCGTTCGAACATCATTTTCATTTGAACAACACTTCGAACGGCATTTTAGTGGCCAATGTGGGAACTCGTTAGGAAACTCGTTCGAACGACAATATCGTTCCAACGAAAATATCGAACGAAAAACCAGAAAGTGAAAATTTTGATTTTAGCCCAGAAACTTTTAATACTATATTTTAAAGTTTTAATAAAATCCTTCTGAAAATAAAAAAATAGTTTTAAATAAACGTACACCCAATATAAATTGTTTGAAGCTCCTATATATATTCAAAATGCATTCATACCTTAGGAGCAATGGAACCATATTGATGGCGTAGAAATGAGGCACTACAAACACGACATTTGATAAAGCTTTATGAACTTGGCCACTACGTCTTCAACTTTAGAATGTCATAGGCTTGAAGGTTTGTTAATAACTTGTAAGGACACAAATTTCCAATTGAGTCCTTTGTAGTTTTGGCTCAATTCCGAACAAAAACATTTGAGTCATAGGATAGAGTTCAAGTTTATCCATTCAAGCCCATGACGTGTTTGTTGAAGACGTAGAGGCCAAGATATTAAATATTCATCAAATGTCGTGTATGTTGTGCCTCGTTTCTACGTCATCAACATGGTTCCATTGCTCCTAAAGTATGAATGCATTTTAATATATATATATATATATATATATATATATAGGAGCTTGGAACATTATTTATTAGGTGTATTTTAGAAATTTATTTTGGGTGTTAGTATTTTTTTGTTGTCAAAATTTTTATGAATTCATAGTTCTAAATATTTTGTTCTCGGACACCTTTCAGTAGAAAAATAATATCAAATCCAAAAAAAATCAGAAAAATACGAAACTGGCGGCCACGCGTTCGTATCGAAATTATTTAGAACCATGGCCTAAGATCTCGTTATATAAGTCGTTCGAATGACCTCGTTCGAACTAGAAGTCGTCCAAATGAGAATTTTTTTTCTTTCTGTCTCTTCGTTAGAAGTCTCGTTCGAACGAGATTTCTAATGAAAAAACAGCGGGAACAGTTTTAAGCCAGTTTTTTTCCACTTTTTCACTACTTTGCCCCACTTCCTTTTTGACATACTTCTTAAGTGCGGGAACTAACTTTTTGAAGACAACTTTTTCACATTTCCAAGAGTCATTAGAGCAAAATACTTTGAAGAAAAAGTTCCTTTTTTGTGTTAATTTTTATGGAGTAAATTCCTTTCAAAACACATATACACCCATATGTTTATCTATATCCAAGTTTCAACATATATATTGCTTGGAGTGTTTGGCACCGGTTTTCTCTACACCATTGAAGAAGAGATTTTGAGTTTTCTTTTCAACTCATAAAGGAGAAGAGCTTTGTTTTATGTGACATTCCCACTCGAAGAAAGGCTTCATTGAGGGTTGACGGTTGTCCAAAAGTCTCATTGGTGAATTCTAAGATTCCGATGGAGTTTCGGGATTGTCGACTAGGCGGAGGTGTTTACAAGAAGACGCGTCAAGGCTTGAAGGGAGTCGAGTCGAGGAAGTAAGTCATCTGCCTTGTAATTGTAAAACCGTACTTAGTGGACTTAAGGCTAGGGCCGTCCGAGGTTTTTCCCATTTGGGTTTTCCTTGTACATTCGGCGTAGTGCGATTGAGATTTATTTTATCTTGCTATATCACCTAGATGCATGCTTAGGACTAAAAGATAAAATTAGTTCAAAATCGCAATCTATTTAATTTAATGCAAATTTAATGTTTGGGTATGTTCAATTTAATTCAAGTGCAAAATTACTTTATCTTGATAACATGCAAGTTTAACTTGAATTGGATTAATGTTCGTTTAAGTCGAAATGAAAATTGTGTGTGTAGTTTTAATTTCACTCTTAGTTTAGTTTTATTTTTTTATAAGTTGGTTTGTTCTCTTTAAGAAAAGAAAATTTTAAATAACTTTTGGAAAATTAAAATTTGAACCATTTCATTATATTTGAATTTAAAAATTGGGGGCTTACGCACTTTCAAATTGGTATCAGAGCATTGATTCAGAAAAACTCACGTTCCTATGACTCAAACGTTTTTGTTCGGAATTGAGCCAAAACTACAAAGGACTCAATTGGAAATTTGTGTCCTTACAGTCTTTACGTGGTACATGAACCAATTCCAGAAATTAGTATCTTCTTTGTCAGCTATAACAAATGCAAGTGGAAATACTTGCCCGTTACTTTCCAAACTCATGGAAATCAATATTTTCCTCATATATTTATTATACAAGTTAGTGGCACTAATGCTAATTACAAGACAAAAGTGGACATATCCATCTTTACAATCCCTTAATGCAATTTTTTTTTTTCTAAAAATCTCTTCAACATAAGGTTATAAGGACCCTACTGTCTCCACGATGGTTCCTTGATTATACGTGAACAAAGGGATTTCTTAGTATGACAAATCCCAATTCCTGGATTGTGCTATAATTTTCTTCCTTTTGATATTCCACTCTATTGCTTAAGGAATCGCATAATCACTGTGTTCCCCGGTATATGAAATGAACACGTATATCTTTACATTGGTGTCTACATTAACTAGGCATTATACAAGTTATGCTATCTACGTGGAACTCAATTGTCTATGATATTTATTTATCATTAGGAATATACAAGTATGATGGATCTTATACTTTGTAATTCTAAATTTATTGTACCTTTGCAGCTTCCTCACTCTTAGGCGTAACTTGCCCCCATTATTTACCTCTAAATACACTTTAAAACCCATGTATCGGTATTGGTATCGAACTCGACCACTTCAAACTCAACGTGGTTCGCGATTTTGTAGTTTATTAAATCAGCTGAATCTCTTATTTTGGATTATATAACAACAAAACACATAATTCACCCTATGTTGAAGTCTCAATGTCAACGTATAATACCTCATATTTTATAAAAATGAAATAAAAGGCTTAAATAGATAATTGAAGTGGAATTTTGAATTTTAGTGAATTTAAAATGGATTATGGATTGTTAATAATGCAATAATATATTCAGTGTTATAATTGGTTAAATTAAAGTTATATGAATTCAAATGGGTTACTTGTTAAGTTATTTTGGTCCATATGTGAATAACAGATTAGTTGGGACTGGGCTTTACTTATTTGGGCTAGAATATTCCAAAAAGGATTGAGGGGTGTTAGGGTGAAACCCAAGGGCAATAGGGTATTTAATGAAGTTCAAGGGGAACAAGATTAGGTATTATGAGTTTAATTCACGTGGAAAATTAAGTCATGGATCTGAAATGGGATGTAAGAGTATATCCATGGCCTTGATCCAGACACCCAATGAATGAGGGTGTGTAAGGCCATGCGTCACTAGCAATTTAACTGCGTGACACCCCGCCAAATTAAATATTGGGTGGCCAGGTCTTTATAAAATTTATAACGAAATATCCGGTCGGTTCATTCTTAGCATCACTATCGAAAAATAATTTTCATTTTATCTAACTAATAATTAAATAAGCTAGTGTCAAAACATTTTATTGAATTATATTAAGTCCATTAATTTAAACTATTAAAACATTCACCATTTTCATGCACAATTAACTAAGGAATAAATCATCATCCAACTGAATATAATAAACTGGAATAATTGTCCCAGTCGAATAAAAATCCAAACCAATAATAATAAATCCAACTAAAATGTAAATGTTGAAATAAATAAGTATAATGTCCCTCGAACATAAAATAAACTGAGAATGGACGACACATGCCCTAACTGAGAAGTTTAAATACGAGAACCGAAAGGATAGGAGTGGAGGCGTCTAAATGCGAGGACCTGCAATTATCACAATGACTGCATCACGTCAAAAGATCCAATGGTCTGACCCTGGTATCCCTATAGCTGGGCACCTAAAATAATACACAAGAAAAGAGATTTTTACAAGAGACAAGTCAGAGCCCGAGTGTAAAAGATTTTAAAATAATTTAGCAAGTAATTTTAAAGATGTTGTAAAGCAAATATAAAACACATGTTAGCTTTTCGAACCCTCACTTGAGATTCTCACCTCTCAACTATTGTGCACGCCTAACGTATCGTTAAACTACTCTAGTCATAATTCTCATATATCTAGTTTTTAGATATAACTATCTTTCTATCATCCGTAGTAATATCCCGTAATTCCCCTCATACCATTACTATGCATTGTTATTATATATGCTATCTCGAGTATAAGTTTCACAAAAACTATTTAAGGATTCACATACATAAGTTATTTAAGAATTCGGCATCTTCTTTATCTACAAATATCAAATACTAGATAATATTACAAGCATATATACATAACTATCACAATATTATACACGTACTAAAACATCACCCCTAGACTCATCTGCGGTGCATGCATACTCTGCTATCAAGTCCCGATACATCTTGTACTAAGTGAGGACTAATGATTCGGAATCACTCACGAACCATCGAAATACAAATCACACATATTTGAGGTGAGCATGGTTCCAAGTCTATGGGCTATGCACATACCTATGCACCCATATGACCGTCATCACTATCATTCTCACAGGTAGCCCGTACCTAGGTTCCATATTCTGAGGTACCAAATCTAAAATCCCCACAATTGGACTCATCAGGAAAAGACTCTGCCCCCTTTCCTAAATAACCTCCCGCGATAAAAATCAGCGTGGGTATGTTATGCACATAGTAAATCAATCATGTAGGTATTCACACGACCTATTCTAATTAGTAAGTATACACAACCTAATTACATATTCAAATGCAGTATACCTGTCACAACACTCCTGATACTATTTAACTACGATTGTTCTCTCTATCGTACCTCATGTAAAGCGATTCAAAATCCTAAGTATCTTTTATAGTAGCTAATCCCACTTCTATACTAGTAACATATCATAAGGAGTCACGATCTAACTGTAGATCAAATTTTCTACAAAAACGAACCGATCCGGTCCTGATTGATCGGCCTGGTCCAGCCTTTACAAAAATCTACAAAAAAATGGACCGATCCGGATTTACAGAAAAAACATACCGATTCGGTCCTATAGAAAAACGAATCGATATGGTCGACTTGTACCTCCTGAAACTACATCTTCCCACCATTAATGATACTAAAACCTCTACCGATTCGTCCCAAACACCAATCCAACAATTCTAATTGATGTTATGATATATTCATATGATTTCTAACCAACTAGGATCATTAAATCATGCATAACCCTTAGTAAATTTCCTAATCCCCAAATTAGTTCATTAAACCTTAGTTCTTCAAATTCACATTAAAGAATACCAAAATTTCCAGATTCGTTCATCATAATGAATTCTCAAATCGTGATTCCAAATCTACTTACATGAAGAGTTCAACCTAATTATCTCCAGATTCTAATTAGTTACTCTAACTCTTAAATTTCATCAAATAAACACTATATGTAATTAGGTTGTGTATACTTACTAATTAGAAGAGTTCAACCTAATTCTCCTCATACCATTACTATGCATTGTTCTTATATATACTATCCCGAGTATAAGTTTCACAAAAACTATTTAAGGATTCACATACATAAGTTATTTAAGAATTCGGCATCTTCTTTATCTACAAATATCACACACTAGATAATATTACAACATATATACATAACTATAATAATTATATATATATATATATATTGAAACATCACCCCTAGACTCAGCTGCGGTGCATGCATACTCTGCTATAAAGTATCGGTACATCTCTTACTAAGTGAGGACTAATGATCCGAAATAACTCATGAACCATTGAAATACAAATCACACATATTGAAGGTGAGTATGGTTCCAAGTATATGGGCTACACACATACCTACGCACCCATATGACCGTCATCACTATCATTCTCACAGATAGCTCGTACCTAGGTTCCATCTTTAGCGGTACCAAATCTAAAATCCCACCAAAATGGGGTCATCAGACACTGTCCCCTTTCCTAAATAACCTCCCATGATAGCAAGTAGCGTACGTATGTTATACACATAGTAAATCAATCATGTAGGTATTCACACGAGTTATTCCAATTAGTAGGTACACACAACCTAAGTGCATATTCGTATGCAGTATACCTCTCACCACACTCCCGATATTATTTAATTATGATTGTTCTATCTATCATACCTCATGTAAAGTGATTCAAAATCCCAAGTATCTTTTACAGTATCAAATCCCACTTCTATACTACTAACATATCATAAGGAGTCATGATCTAACTGTAGAACAAATTTGCTAGAAAAACGAAATGATCCGGTCCCCTAAGTGATTGGTCCGGTCTAGCCTTTAGAGAAATCTGCAGAAAAACGGACCGATCCAGATTTGCAAAAAAATGAACTGATCCGGTCCTGTAGAAAAATTAATCGATCCGGTAATGTAGAAAAACGAACCGATCCGGTTGACTTCTACCTCCTGAAACTACATCTTCCCACTATTAATGATACTAAAACCTCTACCGATTTGTCCCAAACACTAATCTAACAATTCTAATCGATATTCTGATATATTCATATGATTTCTAACCATCTAGGATCATTAAATCTTGCATAACTCTTAGTAAATTTCCTAATCCCCAAATTAGTTCATTAAACCTTAGTTCTTCAAATTCACATTAAAGAATACCAAAATTTTCAGATTCATTCATCATAATGAATTCTCAAATTGTGATTCCTAATCTACATACATGAAGAGTTCAACCTAATTACCTCCGGATTGTAATTAGCTACTCTAACTCTTCAATTTTATAAGATAAACACCATATTCATATTCAAATTGAACCTACACTAACATGGGTTCCATTATTGATCTAAATTAAGCAAGTTTAAACACTTGCCTCAAAAGTGAAGGTCCAATCTGTTGGTGTAGTTGGTATGGTTGTGTTCCACGTTCTTCGATCTATGCGGTGGTGGTCTCGGTGGTGCAAGTTGGTTGTTCTTGGCTTTAGACTCCTAGAATTGGCTATCTCTCTTCCTCTGTAACTCCCCCTTGGATTTTGTGAATGATAACCCTAATCTACCTTATGTAAATGAAATAATACCTCTCCTAATTTCGTAGGTAATTAATGCCCAAAAATAGAAATTACCAAAATGCCCTCCCAGGATGGGGGTTAGGCCTAAAATTGCCCCAGGACCCAAACTAAACCCCCGGGTAGATTTTTCTGACTATCTCGACCCTTACAGACTCAATGGTGCACTCAAAATGACCATTCAGATTACTTATAAATAATTTACTTTTATCACATTAATTTAGTCCCGATATGACTGAAACGTGCGTCCCGACTTAATTTCTGTAACTGCCATATTTCTCCCTCGCGACAATTTATACCACTTCAAAATCATATACACAATTATATATTACTTTATTCGCTCAGTAATATTCAATAAAGTTCTCACTAACAAATACTAACTCTTATCTCGCTAGTTAATATTTATTTTAATCCGGATTAATTATCAATTAATTTCCCATATTTAATTAATTAATCCAATACGTAAATATCATAAAGATACGGGGTGTTACATACTTTCCTTCTTACAAAGGAATTTTGTCATCATCGCGCTCCCAAGTAGATTCCTCGACATTATGGTGATCCTACTGAACGCGCACAAGTGGCACTACCTTAGACCTCAATCTCCTCTCGCTATGGTCTAGGATAGCCACCAATTTCTCTTCATATGAACTATCAGACTGTAAATCAATCTGTTCCAGTGCAATATGAGTGTGAGCCAACTCATCCCGAATATATCGTCTAAGTAAAGAAATATGGAACACGTCATGTATATGATGCAAGTGCTTCGATAATCCCAATTTATATGCATCTGGTCCAATCCTCTCGATAATGGGAAATGGCCCCACATACCTCGGTGCCAATTTCCCCTTCTTCCCAAATTGCATTTTTCCCTTCATAGTAGATACTAGCAGAAGAACCTAATCCCCCACAGCGAACTCTCGAAAGAACCGCTTGGCATCGGCGTAGCTTTTTTGCCTGTTCTGAGCTAGCTATATACGACTTTGAATCATCTCAATCCTGGTTGTCGTGTCCTGTATTATCTTCAACCCTAGTAGGTTGTTGTCCCCAACTTATAGCCAACATGCATGAGAAGGACAAGGCCTACCATACAATGCCTCAAATGGAGCCATTCTAATTGTGAACTTATAGGAGTTATTATAAGCAAACTCCGTCAGTGGAAGGTACGGCTCCCAACCTCCCCTAAAATCATGTACACACATATGGACAACATATCCTTCAGCATCTGATTAGTCCACTCGATCTGCTCATCAGTTTGTGAGTGGTAAGATGTACTCAACCGCAACTCGGTGCCTATAGCCTCTTGAAAGCTCTCCCAAAAGTGAGACACAAAAATCTTATCCCTCTATGACACGATATCAAGGGGCACTTTGTGTAATCTCATAATCTCGGCATTGAATATCTGGGCATACTGACCAGTCGTGTAATTCGTCCATACATGCAAAAAGTGGGCTACCTTTGTCAACCGATCCACAATCACCCATATGGAATTGTGACCCTCTAAGAACTAGGAAACCTTGTGATAAAATCCATGAAAATTCTCTCCCATTTCTACATCGAGATCTCCAATGGCTGAAGAAGCCCTCCCGATTTTTGATAGTCCACCTTGACTAATTGATAGGTGGCACACTTTGAGAAGAACTCAGCGATCTCTCTCTTCATGCCACTCCACCAATATTGTCGCCTCATATCCTAATACATATTATTCCCGACAGGATGTACCATAAATTGAGATCCATGCGACTTTGTCATCATCGCATGTCGCAGATCCTCCCCCTATGGAACAATCAGACGTCCAATGAAGTACAAGCCTCTTTCAAAATTCACTAAATAAGACTATCCTTCCGCAAGAAGGTGTCTAATACTCTCCTGATAAAATGGATCTACTGCTTAGGCCTGTACAACCCTCATCACAATCTGGGGTGTAACCGTCATAACAGATATGAATGATCGGGCCACTACATCCTGATGTCCCAACTACTTCCATTTCTCTTTTCACGCCTCGACCACCTTACCTACTGGCCTATGGCTCAACGCATAAGCAACTACGTTAGCCTTTCTTGGGTGGTACTGGATCTCAAACAGGTAGTCCTTCACAAATTCAAGCCACCTGCGATGATGAATATTCAACTCTCTTTGAGTGAATAAGGACTGCAGTGACTTATGATATGTGAATAGGAGAAATTTCTCTCCCAAGAGATAATGTCTCCAAATTCGAAGTCCAAACACGACTGCTGCTAACTCCAAGTAGTGGGTGGGGTAATTCTTCCTATGAGACTTAAGCTTGTGGGAAACATGAGCTATAGTCCGATCTTCCTGCATTAGTACTCCACTAAGCCCTTATAACGATGCATCGGTGTAAATAAGGTACTCCACTCCTTCCCTAGAGAGTGCTAGTATTGGTGCTGAAGTCAGATTATCCTTCAGCTCATCATACGCCAACTGACATGCATCATCCCAAATATACGATATGCCCTTATGAGTCAGATTAGTTAACGGACCTATAATATTTGATAATCCTCGAATGAATCGTCTGTAATAACCCACTAACCCCAAGAAACTCTGCACCTCCGTTAGTGTCGTGGGTTGTCCCCACTCCCTCATCGCTAACACTTTGCCGGGGTCCACTGATATCCCCCTCTCGGATATAATATGGCCTAAAAATATACCCCTCGTAGCCAGAACCCACATTTCTTAAACTTGGCATACAACTCATTCTCCTGTAAAGTTTGGAAAACCCTACGTAGATGCTCGACATGTTCCTCCTCGATCTGTGAGTAAATCAGGATGTTATCTATGAAGACAATGACAAAATGATCTAAGAACTCTCTAAACACCTTGTTCATTAATTCCATAAATACTACGGGTACGTTGGTTAGCCCAAATAACATAACTTGAAACTCGAAGGATCCATATCTCGTTAGAAAGGCATTCTTAGACATGTCCTGCTCCCTGATACGTAACTGATGGTATCCTGATCTCAAATATATCTTTGAGAAGAATGATGTTCCTCTCAACTAGTTAAATAAGTCATTGATTCGAGGATATGGATACTTATTCTGTATCGTGACTTTATTCAACTCCTGATAATCCACACATAATCGCAAGGATCCATACCCCTTATTTATAAACAGAACTGGGGTACCCCAAGGTGAGGTACTCGTCCGGATAAAACCCTGCCCCAACAGCTGCTCAATCTAATCACGTAGCTCCCTCATTTCTATGGGAGCCATACGGTAAGATGCACGAGCTATCGATCGTGTGCCCGGTGTTAAATCAATCACAAACTCTATCTCTCTACTCGGTAGTATTCCATATATATCCTGAAATACATCGTCGTACTCACGAACAACTGGAATCGAATAAGGGAAATCGCAACTCCGGTAGAGGTCTCCTCCTCTATATAAAACAAGTGAGTGGACGATCCTCCTTCGGGGCGAGGCATCGCCACTATAAACATATCTTGATCGGGGATAGAAAAAATAATGCTCCTATTGAAGCAATCAATCTTGGCACTATACACGACTAGCCAATCCATACCAATAATAGAATTGTACTCAGATATGTCTAAAATAAGCATATCGGTAAGAAATATCAAACTCCTAATCACTATACCTACACCACGACATATAAAGAAAATTAACGACCCACTACCCACTGATGAGTCTACATAAGTCACATTATTGTCAGTCGTGTCTAACAACCCTACGGCCCATGTAAAACTAGTGGCTATGAACGAGTGTGAAGCTCCCATGTCAAACAAAATATGCCCTATAGACCCATAAATAGAAAACGTACCCTCAACTGCGGGTGGAGCCTGTGGATTTACTGACTCATGGATGTTGTAAACACGCCCATACTGAAGTTGTCCCTGCTGAATCAGGGCTGCTGAAATGGAAGGAAAAGCTAGAAATGGCACTGGCAATAGGAGAGTGATTGGGAATATTGGTCGCTGAGTCTCCTGACGAGCACCTTGCTGCTGCTGTAGGGCCTTATCCTTCTACGGACAGTCATGAAGATTATAACTTCCACAAATGAAGCACCTACAGATAAAGTTCCTCCCCTCAGACCATGCTGACCCCGATCCTGTTGGACGTTGCCACCTCTCCCTTGGCCCTGCTAAAACTAGGGCTGGCTATTTTTGACACGATAACCCGTTTATGGTAATAACCTGAAATGACCCGAACTTGACACGATTAGCTTGTATATATTTAAGAGTACCCAAAACTTGTACTCAAATAAAAATCAACGCGACTCGAAAATGACACGAGTAACCTGAATTGACACCCCTAGCTAAAACTTCTATTGGCACGAGTGGCCCTTCTATCCCTATTGGCCCTGATGGCCATGTTAGCCCTGGTGGCCATGACTGAAACCTCCCTGTCCCTGGAGAAAACCTCCTTATCTGAATCGCTTAGCAGAATCCTCCTGATCGGAACACCTTTCACCCTACTTCTGCTGATCCCTGAGCTGCTAGTGCCCCACTGGAACTACCCCCACCAGTTCTACCATACTGGCTAGAATCCCCTCCACGTTTGCTCCCCTTTATAGGGAAACGGTGGTCCTGACAGTGTAATAAAGCTGCATTAAATATATTTGTGTAGGATTGTAAGGAAAGGTTACCCAGAAGATGTTGTAGAATCCTTCGGGTCAGACCATCCATGAACATCTGAATTTTCTTTTCCTTAGTGGGCACCTCTGTTGGTACCAAGTTCACCGATCTAGTAAACTCCTCCTCATACTCTACTACAGTCTTCCCTTCTTGGGTGAGGTCAAGTAGTTTTTACCTCATTTCAGTCTGAACGGAGGAGGGAAAATATTTGCGATCAAACTTCACCCAGAAGTCTTTTATACTCATTGAATCGTGCTCCTCTGCGGTAGTAGTGGACTCACTTCACTATAGCACTTCTCCCACTAGCTTGAAAGTAGCTAGTACCTGATTCTGCACCTCCATGCACTCATACATCCTCAAGTGTTGTTGGATGTCCTTCTTCCACTAGCTCGCCACCACAACATCTGAACTCCCTTGGAACTCGGGGGGTTTGCCTTCTGAAAGGCATCTCTGACTCGCTCCCAAACAGAAGGGAACGCGTGTATTAGAGCTGGTGCTGCTACTTGTACTGGTGGTGGATCCTGCTGAACCATGGCTATTACGACATTAACTGCCTGGGCAATAATGGCAGCAACCTCTGCAGCATTCATCATACATCGAGCCCGTACTGTCTAGGGCTCGGGTTGGACATTTCTATCCCTCGGTGCACATCTTGGAGGCATCTGAAATGAGAAGGAATTTATAAGTCTATAGTTATTAAATCTCATAGTGCTGAAGACATAATCACATAATTAAGAATGCAACAATTCTAAAAATAGGGGTCTATATCAAGGAACACTAAGCTGAAAGCATAGTAATCTGTACAGATCCTAAAAGACTCTAGAACCTCATGCTCTGATACCAACTGTGACACCCCGCTCCATTAAATACCCGGTGGCTAGTCTTTTATGAAATTTAAAACGGAATATCCGGTTGTTTCATTCTTAGCATCACTGTCGAAAAAGAATTTTAGTTTTAGCCACCAAATAATTAATTAAGCTAGTGTCAAAACATTTTATTGAATTATATTAAGTCCATTAATTTAAACTATTAAAACATTCACCATTTTCATGCATAATTAACTAAGGAATAAAACATCATCCAACTAAATATAATAAACTGGAATAATCATCCCAGTCGAATAAAAATCCAAACCAATAATAATAAATCCAACTGAAATGGAAATGCTGAAATAAATAAGTACATTGCTCCTCGGACATAAATAAACTGAGAATGGGTGACAATGCTCCAACTGAGAAGTTTAAATACTAGAACTGAAAGGATGGAAGTGGAGGTGTCTAAATGTGAGGACCTTCAACTTTCGTAAAGGTTGCAGCACGTCAAAAGATCCAATGGTCTAACCTTGGTGTCCCTGTGGCTAGGCACCTAAAATAATACATAAGAAAATAGATTTTTGCAAGAGACACGTCAGATCCCGAGTGTAAAATTTTTTAAACAATTTAGCAAGTAATTTTAAACATATTTTAAAGCAAATATAAAACACATGTTGGCTTTTCGAACCCTCACTTGAGATTCTCACCTCTCAACTATTGTGCACGCCTAACGTATCGCTAAACTACTCTAGTCATAATTCGCATATATCTAGTTTTTACATATAACTATCTTTCTATCATCCGTAGTAATATCCCGTAATTCCCCTCATACCATTACTATGCATTGTTATTATATATGCTATCTCGAGTATAAGTTTCACAAAAACTATTTAAGGATTCACATACATAAGTTATTTAAGAATTCGGCATCTTCTTTATCTACAAATATCAAATACTAGATAATATTACAAGCATATATACATAACTATCACAATATTATACACGTACTAAAACATCACCCCTAGACTCATCTGCGGTGCATGCATACTCTGCTATCAAGTCCCGATACATCTTGTACTAAGTGAGGACTAATGATTCGGAATCACTCACGAACCATCGAAATACAAATCACACATATTTGAGGTGAGCATGGTTCCAAGTCTATGGGCTATGCACATACCTATGCACCCATATGACCGTCATCACTATCATTCTCACAGGTAGCCCGTACCTAGGTTCCATATTCTGAGGTACCAAATCTAAAATCCCCACAATTGGACTCATCAGGAAAAGACTCTGCCCCCTTTCCTAAATAACCTCCCGCGATAAAAATCAGCGTGGGTATGTTATGCACATAGTAAATCAATCATGTAGGTATTCACACGACCTATTCTAATTAGTAAGTATACACAACCTAATTACATATTCAAATGCAGTATACCTGTCACAACACTCCTGATACTATTTAACTACGATTGTTCTCTCTATCGTACCTCATGTAAAGCGATTCAAAATCCTAAGTATCTTTTATAGTAGCTAATCCCACTTCTATACTAGTAACATATCATAAGGAGTCACGATCTAACTGTAGATCAAATTTTCTACAAAAACGAACCGATCCGGTCCTGATTGATCGGCCTGGTCCAGCCTTTACAAAAATCTACAAAAAAATGGACCGATCCGGATTTACAGAAAAAACATACCGATTCGGTCCTATAGAAAAACGAATCGATATGGTCGACTTGTACCTCCTGAAACTACATCTTCCCACCATTAATGATACTAAAACCTCTACCGATTCGTCCCAAACACCAATACAACAATTCTAATTGATGTTATGATATATTCATATGATTTCTAACCAACTAGGATCATTAAATCATGCATAACCCTTAGTAAATTTCCTAATCCCCAAATTAGTTCATTAAACCTTAGTTCTTCAAATTCACATTAAAGAATACCAAAATTTCCAGATTCCTTCATCATAATGAATTCTCAAATCGTGATTCCAAATCTACTTACATGAAGAGTTCAACCTAATTATCTCCAGATTCTAATTAGTTACTCTAACTCTTAAATTTCATCAAATAAACACTATATTCATATTCAAATTGAACCTACACTAACATGGGTTCCATTATTGCTCTAAATTAAGTAAGTTTAAACACTTTCCTCAAAAGTGAAGGTCCGATCCATTGGTGTAGTTGGTATGGTTGTGTTCCACGTTCTTCGATCTATGCGGTGGTGGTCTTGGTGGTACAAGATGGTTGTTCTTGGCTTTAGACTGCTAGAATTGGCTCTCTATCTTCCTCTGTGTCTCCCCCTTGGATTTTGTGAATGATAACCCTAATCTCCCTTACGTAACTGAAATAATACCTCTCCTAATTTCGTAGGTAATTAATTTCCAAAAATAGAAATTACTAAAACGCCCTCCCAGAATGTCGGTTAGGCCTAAAATTGCCCCGTGACCCAAACTAAACCCCCGAGTAGACTTTTTTGACTATCTCGACCCTTATGAACTCAATGGCGCACTCAAAATGACCATTCAGATTACTTATAAATAATTTACTTTTATTACATTAATTTAGTCCCGACACGACTGACATGCGTGTCCCGACTTAATTTCTGTAACTGCCATATTTCTCACCCGCGACAATTTATATCACTTCACAATCATATACACAATTATATATTACTTTATTCTCTCAGTAATATTCAATAAATTTCTCACTAACAAATACTAACTCTCACTAACAAATACTAACTCTTATCTTGCTATTAATATTTATTTTAATTCGGATTAATTATCAATTAATTTCTCATAGTTAATTTAATTAATCGAATATGTAAAAATTATAAAAATACAGGGTGTTACAAACTGCGGACCACTCTAGTGGGTCTTCCTTTTTAGACTTATTGGGCATGGAATTTATCCTTTTAACATTTACCTCCTATTCTATCTAAGCAACAACCCTTAACTCTTTATGCTTTCCCCCAAATTAAACAACTTCCCATTAAATAAACATAAATCTAAAACATAACATTGAAGATGATGATTTAAAAGTTAGGTTGGATTCAATCAAGGGTGAAATCAAGGGGGGTTAAATGATTCAAGATTATTTTGTTGAGTGTTCATCAATCTAGCATAAATCTTAAATGATGATACCAAAGATCATTCCTTAGAGTTAACCTATGTTTTGAGCTTGCATAACAAAGGTGAAATAGAAAGTAATAGAAATTCAGTACAAGTGATGAGAGTGAAAAGGATATAGACACATAATTATAAGGGTTAAAAAATTGGCCTATGTCCACTGTGCAAAATGATGGTGTTTCCACAATAATATGGGCTCAGATGGCCATGGGATACATATAATCTCTCTCTCTCTCCCTCTCTCTTTCTCTTTCTATAATTTTCAAGAGTTTTATTATGGTTTACCAAAAGTGGATCCAGATGAAAAAGACGCAAGGTGCCTTATATAGGCCCGGGGGTGCGCAGTTTCACCCCCAAGCATGCACTCTATGCCTTGATAAAGGCATGACTAATAAGAAAGTGAAAACTATAAATATAAACATGGATGTCATTATGAAGAATATTATTCCATGTTGGTTATTGATCTCCGATAATGGTTTTATGTGAAGTTCCTGTAATGCTTATGTCATGATTCTCGTGCATTTACGTTATGTCTAAGGAAGAACGTTTCGGCCAAGATGAGATTACTTGGACCTTATGTTGTGCTATAGGATGAGACTAGGCTGGGAAATCATTTGAGAGTACATACCTATCTCTAGTTTCGGTTAGTAAGTTACCATACTAGTATCATCTGAGGCCAGCATTGATGTTGTTCGAGATGAGTCTCTTTTGAGACATGACACCTCTAGACGACACTACTAATGAATATTTGAGTACTTGGGTAGGCAGTGGACTTCTCGAATGAATGTTTATAATGATTACTCTCTTCAGGGTGACGTATGGAAGAGACCACACTTATGTATATCAATCACCCCTAGACCTTAGACTTCAATATCGGTAGGGCGCTGAGATTTAATTATGTTCTCGTTATCTCATCTTATCTTAGTACACAGTTCATAGGCCGTATCCAAGGGTATCTAGGATTTAAGTTAGGTGCAACAGTCATACCCAACTCACCTATTGGGTTATATCCCACTTATGAGGAGTGGTAAATTTATCTTCCATTAGTGGACTTTATCAGTGCTTACAGACAATCTTAGGCCATGCACATAGCCAGATATCATACTTGCGCCTTGGGTGTTGTGCCCTATTGATTACTCCCATTCAAAATTCATGTTATGTTACTTTAAGCGTCAAACCACCTCCAAGTTGTTCATTTATCACAAAATACATACTCTTGTCCTTCTCTTTCTCTATGTAGCTTTATGCAATCAGTCGCATCTCTGATATTCCTTCTTTGCCATGAATTGTGTATTTTCAGACCACTTTTTTTCCTTCTAGGTACTCTTGATCCTCTCTTTCCATTCCTTTCATGGTTTAATTTAGGATTATGTAAGTTTCGTAAAATCAAATGTCGGTTTTAGTTATTTTGGTAAGTATTTATGGGGTTTCAACCCTCTCATATTGGTCTAAAAGTGTTGGTTTATACCTTTTAGGAGTCTAGGATAAGGTTTAATGGAATATTTGATGTTTCGAAGGATTTTCAAGTAGTCTTGAGTTTTCGCCGTCATCTCCGGCTAAGGTCGCCTAAAATTGGGCTGGTTTGTTCTTGTTGTTCTTGGTTGTTCTTAGTTTAGAACCATCCCACTTTTCATATTTTGTCTTTAACCCTTATGTCACACTCCCTCTAAATTCTAGCATCGACCGCCACCATTACTAAGCCGGGCACGACTAAATAAAATACCATTCTCAGCATGAGACAGATATGAGACATAAATAAACCAATCCACATGACATTTAGCTTGATGACATTTAGCTATCAATTAGAGATTTTTGATCGTTTCGATGTGTTCATATTATGATTCATCTGTTGTAGTTCACACACATTTATTCGATATTCATGTTTGAACACATTGATATTATGTTAGAATGAAACTCGCATTGTTTTTACTTATTTTATTTTTCACTTTTGAGTTTGTTTTTGCTATTGTTTCATATTTCTAGTACCCGCTTTCATGAAATTTTTTCACTGGGCAAAACTTTAACATTTTTGGGACTAGAATACGGAGTTTGTTAATGTCGTTCATATGACATATGGACTTCGTTCGAACGACATGTCCAAGTCGTTCGAAGGCATATACTAACGGCACATTTTTCGAGGCGATAATTTGGTCAAATATGGTCCTTAGAAGTTTATTTTTAGGGCCGTTAGAAGGATGCTTCAAATGACTGCTTATTATTTTGGTTCATTTGTGAGCTCGTTCAAACGACATGCTAATGTCGTTCAAATGGCATGGCATAGTCGTTCGAATGACCATTCTCGATTTTTGAGCCCTTGTTCTATTTTAGTACTTGATTCGTATATATGATGGGTTCATTATATTTTGGTACTTCTAGGTTCATTTAGACAGTTTTCATGTAGTTGATATTGATTATTCATGTGTTGATTCTTATACTACATTGATTTGTTTAGTCACATTATTGCTTAGATTGATGATTCATTATTTGTGACTACCTTCTAGCTACGAGTTGGTATCTTTTGATTATTTTATCTGGCGTTTCATATTTATCTAGGCATACTTCATTGATTATTCTCATTCTCGATATAATGATGTTTATGCATCTTTTTCGTTTATTGTTTATTAAAGACAAAAAGGGGGAGAGATACATGTGATGTAAGAGGAGTAGTTTGTTGCAAATCGATATCATGTTTTATGCTTGTATGTTGGTATCATGTTGTATCTTGCACAAATTGATATTTAATATTGTTTTTACATTTTGGTATTATTTATACAAATTGATTTGCACACATGTTTAACAAATGGTTTGTTTTACATTTTGATATTATTTATATAATTTCTTCCTCCATACTTCACTAGGTATTTGTCTGTTTCATGTGTGTAGGTACTCTTCAATGAGTCGAGATTTCAAGTCTACATCATATTCAGGCAGTTCATGTAGGTCGGACCTGCATATACTAAGTCATTGTCCTATAAATTTTTATTTGGCGTTTTATGGGATTGGATTTAGGTGTTATACGTCTTGACGGCTCGGCTTTGGAATTTCACTGTTTGGGTTTTGTCCTGGAATAGTCAAAGGGGGAGATTTGTGAGGATAAAATTTCCACTTGAGTCCATTTGCAAGTATTTGACTTATTCCTGGAACAAAACTTCTTTGAGTCATACATAGATTTTATTTTGTCATAATTCCTACAAAGTTTATGATGCGTTTATTAAAGACGTAGCGGCCAAGCTTCAAAGATTTATCATGCTGTGTTTAATTGGTGTACGTTTTACGTCTTCATCATGTTTCGATCTCTCAGGCATGCATGCGAAATGTGTATGGGACTCGAAAAATGTTTTAAAGGATGGAAATTTTATTATAAATAATTTTGCAACGTTTAATTTTTTTTAAAAGGTTTAACTTCGTTTATTCTAAGATATGTATAGTTTAGAGTCGTATGAAACACCATATTTAGTTTAAAGGTTCAAACAACATTAAATGTCGTTCGAACGACATCTCATAATCGTTATAATGACCTGCCGACTTAAACTTTTTAGTTAAGGCAGTGTTTGTTCAGAATTTTGAGAGGTGCGTGCAGAACCAAAATACAACTTTACAATTTCTTTTTTCTGCACAAAAGTTTTCTAAGGTTTTCAAAGTTTAAAACCATCCTTAGAGTTTTCAAGATCCGAGCTTTCACATAATATTGTTATATAGAGCTTGTTTGCACCATTTAGGGTTTGTTCATCACTTTAAACAATGTTCGTTGGGTTTTGCGATGAAGAAACGGAGGAGTCCGTATTACGAATCCGTATACGGTTTCCAAGCTATATCGATGGACACCGAGGCACTCCTGGACGCGTTTGCTATGGACAGGTATCATAGAAGGACTTATGTTTGGGCACTGTAGAGGAGCGATTAAAGAGAACAAGAGCTTCAAGGCATGTGGGGATCGAGTCATTGCGTATGTCTGTCTATCTTCCTTTCCAAACCCATATCATAGTGATTGTCAGGCTTGGGTCATCCATGGTTTTTTCCCTTTGTGGTTTTCTCATACATCCAGCTTAATGAACTTGTTTATTTTACTTGCTTTAATCATATTTAGGATTAACCAATATAAAATTGGACTTAATTGAAATTGGTTCCCAAACTTGGTGCACCATTAAAATTTGGAAAGAGGTCATTCAAAAGAAAAGTTGATTTGACATCCTTAAAGCACATTTGAAGAAAAAGGGGCCTACAGTAGTTATGTTCATCTAGCTTGAGTTGTCGCAAACCATAAGAAACCACCTTTCCATCTTTCATTAAGACACATCATAATCCTTGGTAAAAGGCATCAGTGTATATAACAAACTCAATGCCACTCTTTAGGATAGTGAGGACTGGTACAATTGTTAATTTTCTCCTTAGATCTTGAAATTCTCTCTCACAACCATCATATCAAATAAGCTTTACATACTTATGGGTTGGGTGGGTGAGTGGTGAAGCTATACGAGAAAACCCTTCAATTAATTTTCGATAATATCTTGCTAAATGGAGGAAGCTTTGGATGTCTGTAGATGTCTTAGGTTGCCCCACTTCAAGACTCCTTCAACCGTAGAAGGATCCATCTAAATACAACCTTCTGATACCATATAACTGAGAAATTTTACTTGGGGCAACCATAACTCTCACTTTTCTAGCTTAACATATTGAGGATTCTTTCGTAACATCTAAAGTGTAATGCGAAGATGTTGCTCGTGGTCTTCCCTTGATTTTGAGTAAATCAAAATATCACTAATGAAGAAAATAATGGATTGGACTAGTTAGTGAAAAAATATTTGATTCATCAAATCCATAAAAGTAGTCGGAGCATTTGTTAATCCAAAAGGCATAACTAAAAATTCATAGTGTCCATATCATGTTCAAAATACCATCTTTGAAATGTCCTCTCCCCTAGCTAAGAGTCGGTGGTACCCAAACCTTAAATAAATCTTTGAAAATAGTGTTTTACCTTGAAGTTTTTCAAATAGATCACCAATTCTCAGAAATGGGTACTTGTCTTTTATGGTTAATTTATTTAATTGCAGTAGTCGATACACAGTCTAAGCGACCCATCCTTCTTCAGTACGAACAAAACAGCAGCACCCCAAGGCGATGTGCTTAGTATGATAAAACCTTAGCTCAATAATTCTTCAATTTTATTCTTTAGTTCGAACAAGTATTTTGGTGCCATGCGGTACAGTGCTAGAGACACCGGGGAAGTGCCAAGAATAAGGTCAATGCAAAAGTCATTCTCCCTTTTATGGTAATTCAAGAATTTTCTAGAACATATCAACAAACTCACATACTAATGGGAATTTATTAATGACTACTTCTTCATTCCAATACTTGTTGTGGGCTAGAAACCCTCGATTAAATTATCATATGTGTGATCATGAAAACAGTAATAGTAGTTGGACTTGGATGGAAAAGGTAAATATTTTCTAAAAGCAATCTAATATACACGGTAAGTAGTGAGGCAATCCGTGCCAAGAATAACATCAAAATGTCGCATCATAAGTACTATCAATCGGGCTAGAATTTCTCTACCCTTAATCCTCACTATACAATCCTTACAAACTAGGTCAATGGTTAAAAATTTATCTTATGGGGAACTGACCACTAAAGATGTGTCTAAATGATCAAGCACTATTCCTAATTTTATAAAAGTAGATGAAACAAAAGAATGCATAACACCAGTGTTAAACATAACCTTTCCTCAACAATTATATATAAATAGGTTATCTTCAACCCCAACTTATTCTCCCACCAATACATATACCCTTTCTTGACCACCTTGTTATGCTTGGTTGTTTTTCCTTGGTTTCTTGCGATCTTTAATGTGATGACCCTTATCTCAACAATTAAAATGAATCCCTCTTGGCACACACATGATGGTACAGTCTCTCATTAGGATTCCTATTTCTCCACATTTATAGCACTTCGCCTTCGACTTATTTGGGATTTATGAATGTGCATAAAATATTTCCCTAACAGTCCCATTATTTGCATTGTGTTTCTTCCATGCATATAGGTTATTATTAAAAATCTGGTTTTCCCATTGCATTGATTTTACCTTGTTCTTAGACTCCATTTCTTTCTTTTATTATAAATTGTCAACCTCAAGGTTTAGAGATTCATTGATGATTACCTCACACATCTTTAGCTTATTTTCGATCACCATTCGTCGAACTACTGGAGTACTAATTGATTTCGGTGCAAATCTTACAAGGGCTTCAAGCTTGTTTTGGTACTCAGCACCCGTCGTTGTTCCTTGCTTTAATTTGACAAATTCCATATCTATCTTCTCTTTCTTTGTGTCTAGGAAGTACTTATCCAAAAATCCGTCTTAAAACTTATTCTAGGTCATGGTATTTGTGGTCTCAGTTCCCATCATAGTCTTCACTAAATTCCACCAATTCTTTGCCTCTACAGATAATATAAATACCACTAGTTTCAATTTTGCAATTTTGAAACACCCCACAATCTCAAAGCTATCTTCCAGCTATTAGCTCAACCCTTCCACATCGGGTCTGCCATGCCTACAAACTTACCCAGTTCGAGTTTCTTAAATTGAGCTAAAAGTCTTGTTAGTCTATCATCATCTACCACATGGCCAGCTCATTAGGTATTCATTTGTTCTATCTGTTGAACAAACCCCCTTAAGAGAGTGTTTTAATCTCCCGTACTAGTTGACTTTGCAATTATCTAAAATAGAAAGAAGGAAAAAGGTAAGGCAAACGTCTTTATATTTCCTTTATAATAACCCATTATAATTGTTATATTGTTGGTTATTAAAATTTATTTTGTAAAGTAAGCACATGTCACGTCATACAAGTAGGATCATGTAATACTCGTTTGTATCATATAAGAAGATGCACATAATTACAATTAGTTTACAATCAGTTGCTCAATACAATATGCAACAAAAAAGATACATGAGGAATGCTAGGTTATATATATATATATATATATATAAGCCCTACCATATAACATAAACAAAATTAAAGCAACCTATACAAAATGTGGAAATTCTACACTAACCCCTCAAAACTACATACAAAAAGAGAACCACTACCATGCTAACCCTGACTACCCCTAAATTCAACCTAAAAGACTAGTTGAACACCCCTTTGTATGTCCCGAGGATGCGTAGTAGACTAATATGGTTAGCTCTAGAGAATCACTCGAGTGGATTGGTACATTTGGCTGCATCAGCTCGGGTGTCTGAACATGAACAACTGGCTCTGGTGGTACATCAAGTGCTATATATATTTTTTTTAAAAACTTTTGCATAATTTTGTTTATTTATTAATAATGTGTGATTAAATTCATGGTCATACTAAATATGTCACATCAATAATATTATAAATAAAAATATTTAATAATATTTTACTATTTCGGAGTCAGGTCATTACATAACCTAAGCGTATCTTAAATTGACAACGAATTATGGACCATAACTTTAGGGATAAGGAGGGATGGAAAGGATACCAAAATCTTTTTCACAACTCTCGTCTTAAGAATTCTCTCACCCAAATTAAAGTTAGGGTTTACTATATTAGATTAAGGTGCATAAAACTTATCAAAGGTCTCAGTCTCTAGCATAGTAATTATCTCAAAGTGAGTGGTGAGATTTTAAAACTTAGAATATTTCATAGCATTGGTACCATCCTGAGTGAGTTGGAGGATATCCCATCCTTCCTTAGACATAGTGCATGCCATGATGCGGGGGAACTAGCTAAGGGTGATGGCTCCGAAAATTGCACTTAAATCACTTGAATTGAAATTGCACCATTTACATTAACCATGCGTCCAAGTGGCGATGGGTTTAGTACTTATGACATCGCCATCAGACATAGTTGGTGATGTATACCCTCTTTTACACGCGGTCCAAACCCTCTCATCAATCGACTTTAGTGCCGACCTGATTCGAGATTTTCAATATGCCTAATTTGACTGGTAGATAATAGGAACCCTATAATACAAATTATCCATATGAACCCAATTTAAAGATCACACAGTGAATCAACTCGCTTTGATACTATTTTGAAAAATGGTATTCTAAAAGAATTCGTTAAAAATAAGGATCACACAATAATTAAGTGCAACCTCCTCTGATACCCATTTGAAAATGCAGGGTTATCTGGAATCACTTGTATCTTAGGTTACGCACAAAAAGATTCAACTCTCATCTTGGTTATATTTAGATGTGCGTGAAAGATATAGTTTAAAATAAATATACTAAACCATGTAATCAAATCAAAACAAATGAGGAAAAATATTTGAGGAAATATCCCTTCCGAAAAAAACCTATATTTTAGCACTGTAAAATAGTTTGACAAACTCGGTGACTTGTAGACTACTTAGATCTCCACTAAGTATAATGCACAAGGTCTTTAAATCTTTGATAGAAAGTGATGCAGTCCAACACCACTCACATGTAGCATCTCTTCCCTCGGTATCAATCGATCAGCCTTAGGATTGCAGAATCCTTTTTTATTCTGCTGTAGAGTTTCAACTCCACAATTTAGGAGTAGAGAACATTTTATAAAAGTTTGATATAATGTATGGAAACTGGGTTTGACAAAACTCAACAAATTATATTTAGGGTTATATGATTGGAAAAATGAAAATGCTTGTATGAAACAAAAAGAATAATACTTTTGGTGCAGGTATTGCAATTGATTTTCACCCAAAAAGTCATTCAAAATAGTCCAAAAGAATAATTTTTATAGAAAAACACTTTTTTTTAGGCGATGATCTCACTTGAATGAAAATAGTACTACTTTCGAAAAAAATTAGGTTTCATTCTAACAGGATCCAATCTCATTCGAACGATAGGCTTACGTCATTCGAAAGACCTTCCAACGACTTTCTAGTGGGTTTGGTTATGTTAAACAGAGACCATTTCATTAGATGATCATTAGAAGTTCATTCCAACAAATTCAGCATATCGTTCTCATTAAAAGTTCATTCTAATGAATTCAACACATCTTTCTAATGAGATTGACACTTTGTTTGAACAAACAAAGAGGTTTGTTCCAATAAGATCCACATCTCATTCTAATGAGATAGAAATTTTATTTTTCAAAGTCCTTTTACGAAAAAAATGCCTTGTGAATAAAAATCATCCTAGAATATATTTGACAAAGTAAAAATTCAAAACCACAAATTCGCATACCTCCATAAAGTATTTTGTGATGATTCCAACGGTTGGAAATTTGGAAATGATGCTCGATCACTAACATGTAATCAAACAATCTTAGGAGCATATGTGGATGTATTATTCAGTTGATAACTCAGTTTGTAATGGGATACGCCAAAATAATAAAGTTATGAGCAATTATAAAATCTTGCTCTTGCAGTTTGACCATAGGAATACGGGTGAAATCGCCATCTACGATTAGATGTTTAAGTGAGGATTTCAACTTCCTTTTAACTCGGCAATTAGGGCCATTATTTTGTCTATTGGTGTTGCTCTTACCCAACTGGCCCTAAATTCTTGGAGGATCCTTTTAGGGTCGGCTATTTTGTGGAAGCTTACATATGATGAAGACCTTCTTATTGATGTCTTTTAGGCATGTTACACAATTGTTTCAACCAAGTTCACTCCTTACTACTATCACTATATAACCCACTGATAGGATCACAAACTCATCCATGTAAATAAGACTTCCAACCATAATTGGAAGTCTCAATATTTTTTCATTTTTAATGATTAGGAGTTCGATGAAGGCGAATCTCCTAAATTGACCGAACTGAGGTTACCTCGTCATTGGGTTCGTATCATGTTCTCGATTAAAGTTGATCCTGGACTAATTAGTGCTGATATGAGTAAAAAGCCTTGACCAATTGAGGGGGCCCAAGAGCTTGATAGTCATTGAGGAAATGGTGGTCTACCCCCTAGAAACACTTTGTGAGCATCTTGAAAAATTTTTATTTTCCAACTTTACTATCGTCTTTCAATTATTCTGATTCTTCCCTAGGCCAATAATAATGTTGTTTCAAATTTTTACAGATCATCCCGCTAACATTCCTAACAGTGTGTGGGAAATGGCATCACCAGTGATGGGAAATATCATAGCTCAGCTCTAAAGAAAAATTGCTCCGTCAACATAGACTCGGAAAAAAGCCACAACTGTTGGCCACAACACTATTGAGGTGGAAAGAGGAGGAACGAGGTTGGTGGGACCTCAGTTACTCATGTCCAGCAGTAAAAGAAGAAGAAATAGGGTCAACTAAGATAACCCTCTGACCCCAGTCTGCCCGTTTATTATGAAGTCTCGATAACTGCATGTCCGGCCCAACTTGCTCTAAATCCCGACTCTATTTTGGGGAGTCAGGTCAAGTCCAGGGAGGTCATTGACTCTGTGACCCCCACCTTTGATGACCAATCCTTAGATACTCAAGACCCTTCAATGGTATTCAACTTTTCTCTTTATAGGACCACTTGGATACGAATAATTTGTTTATGGTTTATGATTTCTTTTAAGTATCGTGTCGTCTTAATATTTCTTGTACTGATCTAACACCCCATATTTTGGAGGATATATAAATTAATTAAATTAGTGATATGATATTTATTTAATTTGGTGATTTAATTTATTTAAATTGGAGAAATTATTGAAATTGGAGATTTAGAACTTTCATTTATATGTGGGGATTTAGAAATTTAAATTAATTCGGGTTATTGAAAATTTTCACATGTGTTGCATTTTGAGGTTGAAATTGGAATTTTTTTTATAAAGTATCTCGGATGACAATTCTGAGTGCAAGGTTGACTCCACAAGGGTCGAGATAGTCAGAAAAGAGTACATGGGGTTAGTAAATGGGTCTCGAGATATTTTTAGACATGACCGAGCCCATACGGGGGCATTTAAGTAATTTTTAATTGGCCAATAGGCTTAGTTATGGGATTGAGGGATTTTAACCAAGGTTTAAGTGTGTTGGGCAGCCATGAGTATTTCCAAAACACAAAGGGTTGAGAGAGGAGAGAAAGGAGAAAGAAGAAGAAGAAGGAAAGAAGGATGACAAGAGCAATCCGAGCAAGAATTTCGACATGGGATCGTCGGATTTAATCCACCAAGGCAAGTGTTTTATTGCTTTAACTTGAGTTGTAGTTAATGATGTAAATAGTTGTAATTATGCCAATTAATTCTGGAAATTTGGAAGTAGGAATTTGAATTGAAATTTTTGGGTTTACGGTGAAGAAGATGAAGAATAACCATTAATGGGGGATTTCTAATTTTGTTAGAAATTGGGTTAATAATGAGATTATAACTTAATTTGAGAAGTGAATAACTTGATTAGATCTTGGTTTTTGAATCTCCATTAGTGATATTGTTGGAAGAAATTCTTAATGAGGAAATTTGGGTGGATTTAGGATGAATCTTGGAAGGTTTTGGGGGTAAAAGATCTGAGCATAATCGCAGGTATTAGAGCTTTAATGGAAATTTTGTTTGCATTGCACTGTAGAAAATCGCGATTTCTACATTTTGTTCTCTCACACGCTTCCTCCAAAACTGCTCCAAAATGCCTCAAAATAGCAATTTATTAATCTGGGCAGAATGTGGAGAAAATTTTTAAGAAAGTTTTTTTTTTTAATCTTCTTTGAGGTGAATCTTTATAATGACCTAACTTTTGGCATAAGGACTCAGATTAGTGTGCCGTTCATGGCCAAGCGTAGATAGCGAAGAGTATTACGCTGTCCTAGGAATGTTTTTAATTATACACAAAAATTGAAAGGTCTAAAATACCTTTGAAGACGGAACGAGTTATTTGATTTTTAGCATAACTTTGAATGAGCATAGTTTTGTCATACGAATTCGGGTTTAAGTACCATTTACATCCATGCGTAGCTAACGGAGAGTAGTACGCTGCTATATAGAAATTATTATTTAGGCATAAGGTGGGAAATGTCTAAAATGCCCTTGGAGTTTTATTCAGAGATGAAACTTTCCCGAATTGGAACCAAAATTTTTAAGGACCTTTGTGAGATTCATATGAACTTAATAGGGTATATATGAGGTGGGATATACCATCCTATGAATTATATTAAATAGAGGGACGTAGCTATTTTGGTATTGGATCGTATTTAATACGAGCGAACTTGTTAATAATTGGAATATATGTATATATATATATATATATATATATATATATATATATATATATATATATATATGTGTGTGTGTGTGTGTGTGTGTGTGTGTGTGTGTGGGAACTATATATATAAATATGGGAATACATAATCCAACAGAAAAATGATAATAGGTTGTGTGAATACCTAAAACATTGATAGGTTGTGTGAATACCTAAAACAATGAAAGGTTGTGTGATTACCTAAGATTTTAATAGGGTGCATGAATACCTATTTGATTATGTTATTATGTGTATGACATACCAACGCTGCTTGCTATCGAGTGGAGGTTGCGCGTTGTGGACAATCATGCCTTGAGAATCCTTCGGGTGGGATATTGAATTGTTGAAAAAATAAAAATCCCCTTTTTATGTGTGTTTCAAATCAAACCAATTTTTACCAAAAATTATCCAACTTTTAATGTACACCAAACTAAGTTGTGAAAACTCAATTCTTACTTTAAACAAATTTTATCTTGATTAATCTTAAACATCCATCTAGTGATTAAAGCAAGTAAAGTAAAGTAAAGTAAAGTAAAGAATACTCACAATGCCGAATGTACGAGGAAAAAACCCAAAACGGGAAAATAACCTCAGACGGCCCGAGCCATACAATCACTATGAACAAAGGTTTTACAAAGACAGATTAGCATTAACCAATGACTCGATCCCCACAGGTCTTGACGCTCCTTCTGTTCTTCTACCGTTCTTTAATAGTGCCCACACAGAAATTCTGTCTTCCACGATATATGTCCACAACACTAGACTCCACGAAAGTCTCGGTGTCCACTGATTGGCTTTGATTCGTCTACTATGTCGAACAAGAAGTCCTCTTTTCTTCACCGCAAAACCCTTGATGTTCAAGTGTAGAACAAACTTCTTTGATGCAACAAGATCACATAAACATATAAGAATGATAATTCGGATCTTTGTAAACTCTAAGGATGTGTTTTATTTTTATAAACCTTAGAAAACATATGCTAAACTCGTACTGGATGGTATACTGTTTTTCCAGAATGCACACTTACGAAACTCTGATGAAAACACGCTTTAAATAACAATTAAGTGCCGCCTCAAAAAATGTGTCGTTCGAACGATAAGGCCATGTCGTTCGCACAATATAGGCATCTCGTTCGAACGAGATCCTTATGTCGTTTGAGCGACATCGCATAAGTTTGACTTTTTTGACTTTCTGATTAAAACGTCTCTTCTAAAAGAGATCCAAATTAGTCAAACTCTATTTCGAGTTTATCAGAATTAAAACGTAGTGTAAACCATTTAAAACATTTTAAAACATTTTTCTTTATAAAAATTACATCCTTATCTTTTATAAAACAATTCCGAGCACCATTAATTATACTCATTCATAACTGAGTGATCTCTAAATGCAATTAACTTTGAAGACGATTAAACTTGCACCAATTAAACTTCGACATGATTATTTCTTTGAAGCTTTGCCGCAACGTCTTTAATTTTCTTCAATACGTCATAGACCAAGTGGGATCGTGACAAAATAAAATCTCCCTGTGACATATTACAAACACAGTTTTGTTCACAGAATTAAGTCAAAACAATACAGGGACTCAATTGAAAATTTATGTCCTAACAATTGTACCACTAGAGCATAAAACCTTGGTACGGGCTATCTGTGAGAACAATAGTGATGACGGTCGTATGCCTGCGTAGGTATGTGCATAGCCCATCGGCTTGGAACTATGTTCACCTCCAATATGTGTGTTTTGTTTTGATGGTTCGCAAGGGATTGAACCTATAGTCCTTTATGCAATGAGTGATGCAACGGGACATGATAGCAGAGTATGCAGGCACCGCAGCTTTGTCTCGGGGTGCAGTATAGTATATTTATATAAGATAGTGTGCTTATATATATACGTGCACTTGTGATGATATCTACTGTGTGAATTAAGTAGACATGAATAATAATAAAATCTGAAATGAATAGTAGTCCTCTATGCAGTGAGTAATGCACTGGGACACGATAACAGAGTATACATTGTACCAAGAGATCTTAATTTAGGGGTGCAGGATTGGAATATATATATATATATATATATATATATATATATATATATATATATATGTGTGTGTGTGTGTGTGTGGAGTGATTAAATATATACACTGGTAAACAATTCTACTGTGTGTAATTAGTAGAGGTGAATGTCTTAACTATACAAATAATGAACTTAATTGACTTTTCGGTACAAACTTTTTTGATATCATATCATATGGGTGATAAGGGTATTCTAGAGTGAACGTAGGTAGTAATAACACTGGGTTGAACTAATGTCATATTTAGTAGATATACATGGATATATATAGGGAGAGAGATAGAGAGATAGTATATAACTAAGTATTGACAGTATTGAGGTAATATTTAAAAATATTCATAAAGCTGAGAATTTACATACGTGTTTCTAATCATAAAAGTATGCTTAACTTGCGACGGGAGGATTGGAGGGCTAGTTATATAGCTGTTATGGACTAGCTGGATAGAGAAACGACTAGGTGGAATAAATGAATAAGATAGGTGTGCACTATAGAAGAGAGGTGAGATTGTCCTCAAGAGAGTGCGACCATAAAAGCAATTATGAACATTATATACTACGCATTTCATTTATTGCAATAAAATGCTTGCTAAACATTTTTATAAATCGGGCTCTGACCCGTTTCTTGTACTTATTATCTCTTGTCTATGTATATATATATTAACAGGTGTCCAGCCATAGGGTTCCCATTTATAAATCAGTTTAGCATTCTTTGATGTAAAGCCTTATGATAGGATTGTTGAATTCATCTACTGCTATCAAGTATAGTTGATGTGATTCATGTACAAGTTTGGTTAGATTTCGAACACCTAACATTATAGGACCATCAACGGGGGCCGTTAGAAGGAATGCAGGAGGAAGGCGGCAGAAGCAATACAGTAATCTAAAAATAGTAATGGCATAGAGTCATTACAATTATTGTTTAATAAAGTGTTGATAGGAAAATCTCGGGGACAGTAGTTTCCCCTAGCACAGTCAAGGATGACAATGGTGCAAATCTTACACTCACCCAGTGTAGTCGGCAAGTGGTGGGGAAATTCGGAAGGACTCTTTTGAGGAGCCGTCGATGATAAGAATCCAGAAAAAGAGGAAGTGTGATAAACCATTGGAAGGAGAAATCCAATGACAACTATGTAGGGTAGAGTACAATGATACTCAGTAGTAAATTTTGGACAATAAAATTTTAAGCTCATAGGAGCAACGTAAAGTGACAAGAGACAATCACAATATATAACAAGAATATGGGATTAAACGAGAAATTTAAGTACAATTTAATCGTTAGATTTTCGATCTGCTGTTCGGATAGGGTTGTAAATGAAGTTTCGAAACTTATCACAAGAGAGCAAGATAGAAACCGATCGCGAGAGAGAAGTTAACTTAATTAGTGAACTTCGTACCCAGCGAAGGGGATACGAAGTATATAAAGGGTCCATAAGTTATTAATGGAATCGTGAGTAGAATACACAAGCGTGAGTGTAAAATTCGAATAAGATGACTAGTGTCGACGTCGTCAAGGTCATACATTTACATGTTTATATCAACGCTTCCATGGGAAGGGAGCCTAAGGAATTGAGATCGAGCCGAAGAGCGAGACTAAATTTAACGGTGATAGTGAAGCACCACACGAGGGTATATGCAGTAGGGACCCAGTTAAATGTTTCAATTAAATTAAATTTCTACCAAGTAATGGTGGATTCAGTCAGGGCCATTGAGGACAACAAAGAGTCCCAGAGGGCCGACGGAGCCCAAGGGACAATGGGGGTAGCAATCGGGGACCCGATGATCAGGCAAGGAAGATAAAATATAGAGGTGTCTTATGTGTAAAGAGTAGGAACACATGTGTAGACCGTGTCCACAGAGAATCGGGAGATAAAAACGGGATGCCCAGTAGGGGCAAAAATTATAAGAAGTTTTGGTTCGGTTAGGACGAGGGCGTTATGTCCTGGAACCATTTGAACCACTACTCGAGGTGATTGAGATATGTTCTGTGTGACAATAGTTTGTTAATACTAAATTCACATGTGAAATGGGTTTAGTAGAGATGTCGTGGATATTAAAATAGTGTACATATCTTTGCCGTCGCGTAATAGGACTCTCGTTAGTTCCATTTGTAAGGGAGCAGGTGAGGAGAGTAGGAGGGTGTCGTATATTATGTGATAGATTTTTTTTCTCCTTTTGAGGGATATGAAAGGGAGTATATTATTATCTTACGTAGTGACTGGATATCGAGGGTTGGAGCAATAGTAGACTGTATGGGGAGTCTATGGTGCTCGTTGTGCCAGGGTAAGATACGTTAATTTGTAAATCATCACCTGGAAGAGGGTAGAGCCAAAATAAATTGTATTAAATTGTAGACTTCGACGAGTAAAATGGTGTTATTAATTTTAATCCCAATGAGTGAGGTCTTCTACCTATGTAATTCAAGGTATATTGAGTTTACCATTGAGCGGGGGGATTTAACTCATTATTGTCTACGTATTGAGAATTTAGTGATAGCTAGAACACCATAATGTGTGACGCCTCGAGAGACATAGGCTTAGGTAATTGAATTATTTGTCAAGGGACAGGATTTGTGATATCTTAGTTATGTGCTTTGGACCTACGAATTTGTTGAAAATGCTAGAGAATAGTGCACTGACAAATTTCTTTGAACTTAGTTGCGGGATGTTACACGTAGGGACCTTAATTTACGTCCGCATTGATGAGACGTAGTTGGATGCTAATGCATCGGTTTTAAAATTTTAATTATTGAACGTGTAGAGAAAACACCTTAAGCTGAGAGCTATTAAAAATATAGGGCCAATGGATGAATATATATATATATATATATATATATATATATATATATATATATATTATAGTGTGCATATACGTGTATATATGTGATACTGTGTTTCATAATAGACATATGAGAATATGTTGGCGTTGTTATATGTAATCCCGATGAGTAGGGACGTTTACTGATGTGATTCATGGTATACTGACTTATTATTGAGCGGAGAGATATAGCTCGTGATTTATTCGCCCTAAGATACTGGTGATAGTAAGAGCACCATATTATATGTTGTTTTGTATAACATGGGAGTGAAAGAATATACTTTTATGTTAAAAGACGAAGATTTGGGGGTATGTGCTATGGTCTGAGGGCCTAACGGATCTCAACGACTAACAATGTTAGGTAGTAGTGTATCGGGAGGGTTCCTTGTTTGGATTTCACTTTGCGAGACATCCCACGCATGAAACTTAGTGAAACGTTAGAAGTGGGAAGTTGTTTGGCCATAGGACATAGGTTTGGTACCGTGGTTATTATATATATATATATATATATATATATAGTTATAGTTATAACTATGAGTTGATAATTATACTAGACTTAAGGCCGATAGAGTCGTATATTATTGATGTGAGAAAACATTGTGGAACACTTTCATCACGAGTAGATCGGTGGGATAAACTAAATGATAATTAAGTTGCAATTGGTAGTGTAGTTTAGTATAGCCTTACCATATAATCATGTCAAATATGAAAAGCTTAGTTATAGCAAGTTTATTACGTTTAGTTGAATTGGGCAGTTACATGCAACATATAGGGTGTATGGGCACCCTAGATAGTTAAATTTTTATGTATTATCCGCAGTCGATATATGTAGAAATACATGTGCCAAAAGAGTAAATGAATAAGGGAGTTATCGTAGGGGGTGGTGGAGTATTCCCCATTAAAGTAAGTATGGTAGCCATTAGTGGTTAGGCTCCTAGTAGTGTCAGAAGTTGTAAGCTTCAAAGTGTTGTGTAGGCACCAGTGTGAGATGATAAATTATATGATGGAACATTTTAATATAAGATTACTAAAGAAAATTGGCCACATGATTGAATTGTAGTGTAAGGATCGTTGGACTAAGGGGTGTCGCAAGGAGAAGTGTAACGAGAACATCATAACCATTTAGATTGTGTGGTAAAGGATGAAGGTATACGAGACTATATCCGAAGCTTTGAGTACTAGTTTTATCCGAATTTCGAGGAAGAAATTTCAATGTAAGGGGAGAAGTATGTAACACCCCATATTTTAGAAAATATATAAATTAATTAAATTAGTGACTTGAAATTTTTTAATTCGTTGATTTAATATATTTAAATTGGAGAAATTATTGAAATTGGAGATTTAGAACTTTCCTTTATATTTGGAGATTTAGAAATTAAATTAATTTGAGTTATTGAAAATTTTCACGTGTCGCGTTTTGAGGTTGAAATTGGAAAAATTTATAAAGTATCTCGAATGACAATTCTGAGTGCAAGGTTGACTCCATAAGGGTCGAGATAGTCAGAAAAGAGTACCCCGAGGTAGTAAATGGGTCTCGGAGCATTTTTAGACACGACCGAGCCCATACGGGGGCATTTAAATCATTTTTAATTGGCCAATAGGCTTAATTACGGAATTGGGGGATTTTAACCAAGGTTTAAGTGTGTTGGGCAACCATGAGTCATTCCAAAATACAAAGGGTTAAGAGAAGAGAGAAAGGAGAAAGAAGAATAATGAAGAAGGATGACAAGAGCAATTCGAGCAAGAATTTCAACATGAGATCGTCGAATTTAATCCACTAAGGCAAGTGTTTTCTTGCTTTAATTTGAGTTGTAGTTAATGATGTAAATAGTTGTAATTATGTCAATTAATTCTACAAATTTGGATGTAGGAATTTGAATTGAATTTTTTAGGTTTATGGTGAAGAAGATGAAGAATAACCATTAATGGGGGATTTCTAATTTTGTGAATAATTGGGTTAATAATGAGATTATAACTTAATTTGAGAAGTGAATAACTTGATTAGATCTTGGTTTTTGAATCTCCATTAGTGATGTTGTTGGAAGAAATTGTTAATGAGGAAGTCTGGTGGATTTAGGATGAATCTTGGGAGGTTTTGGGGGTTAAAGATCTGAGCATAATCGCAGGTTTTAGAGCTTTAATGAAGATTGTGTTTGCATAGCCCTGTAGAAAATCGCATTTTCTACATTTTGTTCTCTCACGCGCTTCCACCAAAACTGCTCCAAAATGCCTGAAAACAATAATTTATTAATCTGGGCAGAATGCGGGGAAATTTTTTAAGATTTTTTTTTTTAATCTTCTTTGAGGTGAATCTTTATAGTGCCCTAACTTTTGGCATACGGACTCGGATTAGTGTGTCGTTCATGGCCACGCGTAGATAGCGAAGTGTATTACGATATCCTGGGAATGTTTTTAATTAGATATAAAAATTGAAAGGTCTAAAATACCCTTGAAGATGGAACGAGTTATTTGATTTTTAGCATAACTTTGAATGAGCATAGTTTTGTCATACGAATTCGGATTTACGTGCCATTTGCGTCCAAGCGTAGCTAACGGATAGTAGTATGCTTATATATAGAAATTATTATTTAGGAATAAGGCGTGAAATGTCTAAAATTCCCTTGGAGTTTTATTTAGAGATGAAACTTTCCCGAATTGGAACCAAAATTTTTAGGGACCTTTGTGAGATTAATATGAACTTAATAGGGTATATATGAGGTGGGATATACCATCCTATGAATTATATTAAATAGCGGGATGTAGAAATTTTGGTATTGGATCGTATTTAATACGAGCGAACTCGTTAATAATTAGAATATACGTATATATGTATATATATGAATATGGGAATTATATATATAAATATGGGAATACATAATCCAATAAAAAAAATGATAATAGGTTACGTGAATACCCAAAACAATGATAGGTTGTGTGAATACCTAAACAATGAAAGATTTTGTGATTACCTAAGATTTTAATAGGGTGCGTGAATGCCGATTTGATTGTTTTATTATGTGTATGACATACCTACGCTACTTGCTATCAAGTGGAGGTTGCGCATTATGGACAATCATTCCTTGAGGATCCTTCGGGTGGGATATTGAACTGTACCACTAGAGCATAGAACCTAGGCACGGGCTATCTGTGAGAATAATAGTGATGACGGTTGTATGGGTGTGTAGGTATGTGCGTAGCCCATCGGCTTGGAACTATGTTCGCCTCCAATATGTGTGTTTTGTTTTGATGGTTCGCGAAAGATTGAACTTATATTCCTTTATGCAATGAGTGATGCAACGGGACATGATAGTAGAGTATGCATGCACCACAGCTTTGTCTCGGGGTGCAGTATAGTATATTTATATAATATAATGTGTTTATATATATACGTGTACTTGTGAGGATATCTACCGTGTGCATTAAGTAGACATGAATAATAATAAAATCTGAAATGAAATAATAGTCCTCCATGCAGTGAGTAATGCACCGGGACACAATAACAGAGTACACATTGCGCCAAGAGGTCTTAATTTAGGGGTGAGGGATTAGAATATATATATATATATATATATATATATTTGTGTGTGTGTGTGTGTGTGTGTGTGTGTGTGGAGTGATTAAATATAAACACTGGTAAACAATTTTATTGTATGTAATTAGTAGAGATGAATGTCATGATAAGTAAAATAATCTTAGTAAGAAAAAGATTAACTATACAAATAATAAACATAATTGACTTTTCGGTACAAACTATTTTGACATCGTATCATATGGGTGATACGGGTATTCTAGAGTGAACGTAGGTAGTAATAACACTGGGTTAAATTAATGTCATATTTAGCAGATATATATGGATATATACATAGGGAGAGGGAGAAAGATAGTATGTAACTAAGTATTGACAATATTGAGGTAATATTTAAAAATATTCATAAAGATGAGAATTTACATACTTGATTCTAATCATAAAAGTACGCTTAACTTGCAACGGGAGGATTAACGGGCTAGTTATATAGCTATTATGGACTAGCTCGATAGAGAAACGAGTAGGCGAAATAAATGAATAGGATAGGTGTGCACTATAGAAGAGAGATAAGATTGTCCTTGATGATGTTATAAACAACACCACCAAATAAAGATATAGTAGAGCTCAAATAGGCATAACAATGGCAGCAAATAACAACACATATATGTAGAAGGAGATCAGGAGAATAGGAGAAACACACCAATATCAGTGGTTTCTGCAATTGCCTACGTCCACTATGCAAGTGAGTGTAAGTATCACTATCAGAAGAACGCTCTAATATCCATAGAAATATAATCACTCCACTTTCTCTCTCTGCTGTAAATGCACCAGAGTTTGGCTAGGGTTTGTAATTGAGGACCTTCTACAAGGTAGGAGAAAACAAGTATATATAGTGCATGGGGGGTCTAGTGTACCCCCAGGCATGCAACGAGCATGTGTAGGATGGTCTAGCCAATCTAGTGAAGCCACCCGTCACTGTCACATGTAGAGTATGGTGATCAAATATTCCTTCACGTGCCAAGAAGATTTGGTCATAATGGTTTGTCCACATGGGACATGCCATGTTGGGATCTTATACTTCTCATAAGGTAGATGTCATCTTGGGGCTCTCGGCCTAGAGTCTATCATCCTGGTCCCAACTAAGGTTGAGACGACATTGATGCTGGAAAGGGCCAAGGCTGAGTTGATGAAATAGTCCCTTGATGGGAGTACTCCTTAGTCCCTATCATCCTAGTATAGACTGAGGACGAGATAAACTTGATTCTAGATAAGGCTGAGGACGAGGCATAATGTGATGATTTATAAGGCTGAGGCCGAGGCTGAGCTGCTGTATGAGAGCTATGAGGTTGTGGCCGAGGCCAACGTATTTTATTCTGACCCTTAGGCCGAGGAAAAGGTCGAGGCACCATGTGATAAGCTATGAGGCTGAGCCCGAGGCTGAGCTTCTATATGAGAGCTATGAGATTGTGGCTAAGGATGAGCTGTTGTATGAGAGCTATGAGGTTATAGCCACGGCTGAGCTACTATATGAGAGTTATGAGGTTACGGCCGAGGCCAACGTCTTCTGTTCTGACCCTTAGGTCAAGGACGAGGTCGAGGCACCATGCGATGAGCTATGAGGCTGAGGCCAAGGCTGAGCTTCTGTATGAGAGCTATGAGGTTATCGCCGAGGTTGAGCTGTTGCATAAGAGCAATAAAGTTATGGGCGAGGCCGACATCTTCTATTTCGACCCTTAGGCCGAGGTATTAAGTTCAATGCATGATGGCCGAGGTTGCTTCCATGATGTCTGAGGTTACCAATAACAGACTGATGATCTTGCACTGATAGGTGAAAAGGTAGTCTTGACGGTAGTGATCAGGCCGAGATTAATTAAGTCATAGCCAACCCTACTAAGGCCTACCCTTATCTGGATGACCCTGCTAATGATTATGCCATGGCTGACCCTACTGAGGCCGACCCTTATCTTGACGACCTTTCCAATGATTAAGTCATGGCTGACCCTATTGAGGTCGACCCTTATCTAGATGACACCGCCAATGATTAATCCATGGCCGACCCTACTGAGGCTGAGCCTTATGTAGATAACCCTGCTAATGATTAAGCCGTGGCTAACCCTACTGAGGTCGATCCTTATCTGGATGGCCCTACCAATGATTAAGCTGTGGCTAACCCTACTGAGGCCGACCATTATCTGGATGTCCCCGCTAATGATTAAGCCGTATCCGACCTTACTGAGGTCGATCCTTATCTGGATAACCCTATCAATGATATGCGATGCTCTTATGATGACTCGGTCGTGAGATGTGATGCACGTCATCCTAAGAGACGAGGGTACATTTTGGTCATATCAATTACCCCCGATCCCTTAGTCTTCAATGTAGATAGAAGGCTGAGGGGTAAAGTATCTTTGGGCTAAGAAGTTAATGAGACGTTATTTTATGTGGTGGATGAGGCCGAGGGTGATTGGGTCTTAAGGCCTCTAATGCTTAAATCCTTCTATGTACTTTGCATAAATTATTGGTACCGCTATTGGTCGGCCTTAGCTGAAGGGTCCTTTCTGGGATGAGAACGAGATAATAAGCTAGTCCTTTGGTAGGATGAGGCTGTGTTGATCCAAGCCGAGATGATGAGTCGGTCTTCTAATAGGATAGTTGCTGGCCTCGTTCATAACAGATATGAGATCACCAAGTTAATGATGTTTGTCTTAGATATGAAACCACCAAGTTAATGATGTTAACTCTCATGTTATAAAGTTAATAATGTTTCAGATATGAGATCACCGGGTTACTGATGTTTGTCTCAGATATGAGGCCACCAAGTTAATGATGTTAACTATCATCTCACCAAGTTAATGATGTTTCAGATATGAGATCACCAAGTTAATGATGTTTGTCTCAGATATGTGGCCACTAAGTTAATTATGTTAACTCTCATGTCACCAAGTTAATGGTGTTTTAGATATGAGATCACCAAGTTATTGATGTTTGTCTCAGATATGTGGCCACCAAGTTAATTATGTTAACTCTCAAGTCACCAAGTTAATGATGTTTCAGATATGAGATCACCAAGTTGTTGATGTTAACTCTCATGTCACCAAGTTAATGATGTTTCAGATATGGGATCACCAAGTTAATGATGTTTGTCTCAGATATGAGACCACCAAGTTAATGATCTTAATTCTCATGTCGCCAAGTTAATGATGTTTCAGATATGAGGTCGCCAAGTTAATGATGTTTGTCTCAGATATGAGGCCACCAACTTAATGATGTTAACTCTCATGTCACCAAGTTAATGATGTTTCAGATATGAGATCACAAAGTTAATGATGTTAACTCTCATGTCACTAAGTTAATGATGTTTCAGATATGGGATCACCAAGTTAATGATGTTTGTCACAGATATGAGGCCACCAAGTTAATGATGTTTATCTCTACTCGTCTTATCCTTCGCCGAGAAGAGTATAACAAAATGATTTTTTAAATTTAGGTTTACCGAATTACGGTGTTAGACCACGTCCCTTCTCGTCGTTTTGAGAGTGTATGGATGAGATGACGCTCATCCATATACTGACTTTTCATCGAGAGGAGCATAAAATGATTTTTGAATTTGAATCCACCAAATTATGGTGCTTTCCACATCCCCTCTCGTTGTTTTGAGAGTGTACGGATGAGGATCGTCTCGACCATATACTATTTTTTCACCGAGAGCGTTTCTCATCAAAATGATGATGTTTTATAGTTTAAGATGAGTTAAAACATGCAACTGAACACTTCATATGAGAAGAATATAAGAGAGAACACGTGAAATTTTTCATTGACCTTTTGTTATAAGACAGATAGTCGATATATATGAGGTAGCGACTACATTAAAAGTCACTTGATAGAGAACACTCACCCCACTCTGAGGTAGTAATGGGTCATCTTTGTGGATGAAGAGTTTTCGATCAGCTTTTGATGAACTTTTAATGCAGCCGACCCTTTGGAGCAACATCTTATGGTGGGAGGTCGGGGTCGACTTCTCCATAATAATCGAATTCTTCATCGTTTGTGTTTGTTTGGACATCTCATCTCAACTAACTGTACTTTTACTTGGAATCATTATTATCGACACTTTTGTCAACATACATTTTGAGTTTTCCCTTCTTTAGGAGCTTCACAATCTCTTCCTTGAAGGTAAAGAATTTGTCAGTTATATGACTGTGGTCTTCATGAAACTCACACCATTTACTCTGGTCACTCTTATATGGAGTATCTCTCAGCTTCTCAGGCCATCTCAAGGCTCTATCTTATTTAATCTCATTTAAAATTATATCAGGACTTACTATGAGTGGAGTATAGCTGATAAATTTATCATCAGCCGACCTCTTATTCCCATCCTTATCCTTGGCTTTATGAGACTTACTTCCACCAGCTTCATCCTCTTCTTTGGAAGCCATGGCTTCCTCGGCATTCATGACCTTTCCTTCCATAGCTAGTATCTTGGCCATAGACTTCGGAGGGTCTTCGGTAAGCTTCTAAAAAAACTTTCCCTTTTGTAGCCCTCCTATTAGTGTTGTCATAGCGATACTCTCCTTGTAATATTCCACTTCTAGCTTATCCTTATTAAACCTTGCAATGTACTCTCTTATGCTCTCATTCTTTCCCTACTTGATGTACAATAGGTGAGTGGTCTTCTTTTGAGGTCTTATCCCAAAACATAAGTTGTGAATGAACCTCTCTGTGAGCTGTTTGAAGTTATAATTGGAGCCCTTCGATAGCAAAGTAAACCACACATAAGCTACTCCTGTCAAAGTGATAGAGAAGGCACAACGCCTCATCTCATCTAAGACGAAGTAAATATCGGCAGAAGACTGATACATTTCCATATGGTGGACGTACTCCCATCATACTTTGGGGTTACCATTGGTGATTTGAACTTTTCAGGTGTTGGGAAACCAACTATCTTAGATGTAAAAGGTGAGCCTTAAGAGTAGGCCCTTTACAAAGGGTCTCAGCTTTCGAGGATGCCTCCAGCCTCTGGATTGAGATGTTCCAGGGTCTATCTGCTGCTGCTACAATGTCAGCCTAGCCGAGGTTATCACCGGCTACTTCCGCAGGCCTAACTGAGGGACCTCCTTTAGTGGGGCCTGGGGTGGTCCCCTGGCCTCTTCGCATTGAGGTAAGGTGACCGGAGTGATAAAATCTGATGCTCCTCCGATTGATCTTGTGAGGATGTTTTGGCTGAAGGCAGCCAGTTTCTCTTCCACAGCCTGCTGGCTGGCTGCCAGTGACTTCAGTGTCGTCGCCACCTCCGCCATCTCTAACTAAGGAGGGGCGATGCTAGTGCTAGGTCCACCAATATGAGGTGGGTATTCTGATGACATAGTCTAACCTTAATTGTGGATGAGATGTAAACTAAATAGATCTTAAAAACTCGATAGGAACTCTTTCAATGGTGGTTCAAACCCAGCAACGGTGGGGTTTGACCATCACCAGAGAATTCGATGAAGAGTAAGCTAAGATATGAATCAGATGACTATCTATGTTCCCACAGACAATGCCAAAATGATGATGTTATAAATAGCACCACCAGATAAAGAGGTAGTAGAGCTCAAACAGGCATAACAACGATAGCAAATAACAACACAGATATGTAGAAGGAGATAAGGAAAAGAGGAGAAACACACAAATATAAGTGGTTCGAAAATTGCCTACGTCCACTGTGTAAGTTAGTGTAAGTATCACTATCATAAGAGGGCTCTAATGGCCATAGAAATACTATCACTCCATTTTCTCTCTCTATTATAAATGCACCGGAGTTTGGCTAGGGTTTATAATTGAGGACCTTCTACCAGGTAGGAGAAGACAAGTATATATATAGTGCCTGGGGGTTGTAGTGTACCCCCTGGCATGCAATGAGCATGTGCAGGATGGTCTAGCCAATCTAGTGAAGCCACCTATCACTGTCACATGTATAGGATGGTGATAAAATATTCCCTCACATTCCAAGAAGATTTATTTATAACGATTTATCCACATGGGATACGCCATGTTGGGATCTTATATTGGTCGTATGGTAGATGTCATCTTGGGGTTCTCGGCCTAGAGTCTATCATCCTGGTCCTGGTTGAGGCTGAGACGACGTTGATTCTGAGTACTCCTTGGTCTCTGTCGTCCTAGTCTCAGCTCAGGCCGAGATGACCTTGATGCTAGAAAAGGCCAAGGCCAAGGCACAATGTGATGATCTATGAGGCTGAGGTCGAGGCTGAGCTACTGTATGAGAGCTAAGAGGCTGTGGCCGAGGCCAACGTCTTCTGTTCGGACCCTTAGGCCGAGGAGGAGGTCGAGGCACCATGTGATGATCTATAAGGTTGAGTCTGAGGCTAAGCTGCTATATGAGGGCTATGAGGTTATGGCTGAGGCTGAGCTGTTGTATGAGATATATGAGGTTGTGTCTGCGGCTGAGCTACTATATGAGAACCATGAGGTTATGGCCGAGGCTAATGCCTTTTTTTCTGACCCTTAGGCCGAGGACGAGGTCGAGGCACCAAGTGATGAGCTATGAGGCTGAGGCCGAGGCTGAGCTGCTGTATGAGAGCTATAAGGTTGTGGCCGAGGGTTAGCTGCTATATGAGAGCTATGAGGTTGTGGTCGAGGCTGATGTCTTTTATTTCGACCCTTAGGCCGAGGTATCAAGTTCTATGCATGATGGCCGAGGTTGCTGCCATGATGTCTGAGGTTTCTAATAACAGACTGATGATCTTGAAATGATAGGTGCAAAGGTAGTCTTGGCTATAGTGATCAGGCTGAGGTTGATTAAGCCATGGCCAACCCTATTGAGGCCGACCCTTATCTGGACGACCCTGCTAATGAATATGCCACGGTTGACCCTATTGAGGCTGACCCTTATCTGAACGACCTTGCCAATGATTAAGTCGTGGCTGACCCTTATCTGGATCACCCCGTCAATGATTAAGTCATGGCCGACCCTATTGAGGCCAACCCTTATCTGGATGACCCTGCCAATGATTAAGCCATGGACGACCCTACTGAGGCCGACCCTTATCTGGACGACCCTACCAATGATTAAGCTTTGGCCAACCCTATTTAGACCAACCCTTATCTGGATGACCCCGCCAATGATTAAGCTGTGGCCGACCCTACTGAGGCCGACCCTTATCTGGATGACCCTGTCAATGATATGTGAGGCTCTTGTGATGACTCGGCCGTGAAATGTGATGATCGTCGTCCTAAGAGACGAGGGTACATTTTGGTCATATCAGTCCTCAAGAGAGTGCAATCATAAAAGAAATTATTAACATTATATACTACGCATTTCATTTATTGCAATAAAATGCTTGCTAAACATTTTTATAAATCGGGCTCTCACCCCTTTCTTATACTTCTTCTCTCTTGTCTCTATATATGTATATTAACAGGTGTCCAGTCACAGGGATGCCATAGTTGACATATATATTCCAGGGTTACGCAGCTGCAACATTGTGGATGCTTGCAGGACTTGATTTAGACATATTATTTCTTTATTCCTAGAGTAGGATTCTTATCTCAGTTGTAGATTTATTCAGGGCATGTTTCCCCTTTTATTTTTAGACTCAGTATGTGGTTTATGTATTCATTTATTGGATTATTATATTGGGATTTGTGCCGATTGTTTATTCGGCAGGTCATTTATTCATTTAGTACTGTTTTAGACTCATAGTTTAGATGTATGGTTTATTTGTTATTTAGCATGCATATTTAATTGTTTATTAAAAAGATAAAATTCGACATCAGTCTTTTTGAATATTAGGTGGTTAGTAAAGTTGTAAAAAAAAATTGGCAGTGATGCTAAGAATGAACCCCTGAGATTCCTATTTTAAATTTGATATAGGACTAATCACCCGGTATTTATTTGGGCGGGGTGTCACAAGTGACTTTTGCTCTTTTTGGATTGCAATCTGTGGTTGACCTTCAAAATATTCATCAATGGATGGTGGAGGCCGAGTCGAAGGTCAAGCTTAATAATGAGGCCATGTCTAAACTATCTAAATTGAAGGAGAAGCTTAAAGATAAACAAAAAATATGCTTATGATAATAAGACCCAAAATCTCCATAGGTGACACAAGGAATGGGTTGCCAATATGAAGGAGAACTGTAAGGCCAAAATAACTAATCTGGAGGCTGACCTAAAAATCAATAGGAGTCTAAGGATTACCGTATCAAGCAGGGTGTTGTCAAGGTTGTAGCTAAGTTTAAGGAGTCTAAGGAGATTACTAGCAACACCGTTCAATATCTTGAATTGGGAATTAAGGATACTTATCGATGGGTAGTCAATCAATTTGGTAATCTCGTTGCCAAGTACCCTGAGCTAGTTGAGCTCCTAAAGTCCTTTAGCTTTGCTAATCTTAAGAGAATTACTGCTCTCCAGGATGTCCAAGCAGAGTTGGACGTTGTTGGTACTACCGGTCAGGAGGCAGCTGGGGACAAGACGACCCAATCGATTGAGGATGAAGATGTTAGAATTATATTGTATAATTCTCCATTATGTGTTCCATAATTATATTAATTCTAAGAGTCACTTTGGTTAATGTAAGGGTATTCAAAATACCAAGAGTCAAAAGGACTCTTAGGCATCTATCTTGGTGGATGGTTGATATTAAGTGACTGTTGGAGATTTAGGTCCTGTCTTAACCTATAAATAAGTGACTGATTTCCATCATTCAGACACTCTAAAATGACAACATAATGAATTTATAGGAAATGGAGAGAAATCTAAATTCTCAAGGAGAGTAAATTTCTAAATACCTTTTTGGCCATACTGAGAGATCTGACCAATGGAATGCGTTGAAATTGGAGTATGTTCTTGCTATATACAAGATGAAGTTGTGTTTCGAAATCCAAGTTGATCAGACAAAGTTAAGGTTGACTACTCTGTCAATATTTTTAATTGTGACAATTATGGAAGTACGTTATTTTAACACCTTTTATGTTCCGCATAATGCTTATATGTGATAATTATGAAGATCCAAGTTCCTTTTATTAAGAACATTTGTATATGAAAGTTTAATCAAATTAATGTATTATTGATTAATATCATGTTGTTTTTAAAAATGATTTTACATGTGGAATCAGAGCTAAAGTTTAAGATCTCATGATTTTCCTTTATTGTTGTTTGCCCATAACGGAGTCTATATTAAATTAATTTTTGTGTGTGCCTGGGATTTTTTTGATATTTTTTTTTGTCGCCTATACCCACTAGTCGGAATGTGAAAGGTCAAAATTTGATCAGAATTTTTTGAAACTCTTATGGTCGATTGGAAACGTCGAAATAAACAAAACTCATTGTATACAATGGGCCCCACCCCAGTTTTGCATTTTAACACCGTTTAGACCTTTAAACATGCGTTTTTGTCATTTTAGGTAATAATATCAACGCTTATAACTCTCATTTAAAATTTAATTTTGTGATTCCGCAAATTGGAATGTGATCCTTGAGTAATTCTCTACATCGTTGGGGTGCTAACTCAAATTTTCCATTTTTGATAAAAAATTACGAATTTTCCAAATATTATGTATTTTTCCATCATGGGGGCTCTTTTCTTTGTTCATGGTTTGTCTAATATTCATGTTATGTATTATTTGTATTGACCCAAAGGTTCAATATAAAAATTTGAATATTAGATGTATGATTATGGGTTTGACAATAATATTTCGATAAATTAGATTATTGTGCATAATCTATTTTTGGTGGCTCAAATGTTCGAATTGATGTTTCAACAATAATATTTATATGATGTTGGATAGGGAAGACATTAAAGTTCCTTAATCTATAATTGTAAATATAAATATTCTATTATTGTGTATGCATCTATATATGGGCCCTTAATTATACATTAAGTTTTGAATATAATATTTTCGAGGGCATTAATTTTACATAAATAATATTTATGACAATATCTCGTTACAAAAAATTGAATTTTGAATTCCACAATTTATTTTGAGATTTTGTAGTAATTATCTACAACCCATAGTGTTAACTATTTTTTTTGGCAAAAGTTACAATTTTGTCATATATTATGCGTGTGTTTTCACTATGGGAGTTTTTTATTTATTCATGAATGTATGTTTGTGTTGGATTAGAAACCAAACACATGTTATGATCATTTCGTGAATATTGAATGTATGAATATATTTTTTTATACTAATATTCATATTTTACGTGCATTTAAATGCCAAACACGAGTCAAACATATTTCATATGGTATGATATTAGACTTGTATTATTGTTAATATTCATATTTTGATGAATCTCGTTCCAAACACAGGCCAATAATTCATATTAGTGAATATTATGTTATAGTTAATATTCATATTTTTATGAGTCTCGTGCAAAACACATGTCAATGATTCATAACATTGAATATTAAGTATACTAGAATTTAATATTCATATTTTTATGAATCTCGTGCAAAACACATGCCAATGATTCATAACATGAATATTAAGTATATTAGAATTTAATATTCATATTTTTATGAGTCTCGTGCAAAACACATGCCAATGATTCATAACATTGAATATTAAATATATTAGAATTTTTTATTTATATTTTTATGAGTCTTGTGCAAAACACATGCCAATGATTCGTAACATTGAATATTAATTTATTTTTATTTTTTTTAATTTTATGAGTCTCGTGCAAAACACATGCCAATGATTCATAATATTGAATATTATGTTATTATTAATATTCATATTTTGATGAGTCTCGTGCAAAACACAGGCCAACGATTCATATTATTGAATATTATGTTATTCTTAATATTCATATTTTGATGAGCCTCGTGCCAAACACAGGCCAATGATTCATCCTGCTGAATATTATAAAATTCGTGTTTGAATGAGTCTCGTGCCAAACACAATCCAACGATTAATGTAGTTGAATATTAGAATTACTATTTATTCTAATGCTAGTACTTCCATTAAGTTGAATTAAATATCACATACCATCAACAATGTTATAACCATATTGTGCATTAGTATAACCATGAATGATTTGGATCAATATTTATGATTTGTTACTCATACATAAGTGATGAAGTGAATGTAAATGATTCATGTTTTTCATTTACTATTGTCTGTATAATATCTCATGAAAACTCCTTGTCTATTTGATTTTCACATTATGTCTAATTTTTTGTGAATTTCAAATTAAGAAATAGACAAAAATAATATAATTTATTCATGTATTACGGGTATTTTACACATGTATGCTTATCTTTAATATTTATATAATTTAAGGATTGGTGTTCGTTAAAGTACTCCATTCCATAATAGATAAATGTTGGACTAATGCGTTCATATCATGCATAGTTTGGTTAGCTACTGGTCCATGTATGATATTGAATGCGGAGATTTCTGATATTGCACACATATTATTTTTTATTCAATTATTGTGATTCGGTAGCCCACAGGTCCAATTACAATTATTGAGAAACAAATTAAGTGGTGCTATATATTTTGGGAAGGCAATAATGGTCATCAAATGTAGATGTCATTGTTTCTTTCATTATGATATCACCAATTAAGTGTATGAAACCCAAACATGAATAATTTAGTTCATTACTAATTCGATATTTAATGAACATAATTGAGAAAAGTTATTGCCTTGTGTATGTAAGTCTTTACTTAATATAATATTCATATTATTGTGACACCCCGACTAATTAAATACCGGGTAGCTACTCCTTTATTAAATTAATTCAAAATGCCAAGTTGGCTCAGTTAATAGCATCACTGTCGAAAATATTTTATTATTACTAACCACCTAGTATTTAAAAAGTAAGTGTCAAATTTTAATTAAAGTCTGATTAACATGCAACAAGTGTAATAAAGAATAATAACACCATTCACCATAATGAAGTAAATAGAATGACCATCACATAACGTAAATAAAGTCTGGAGGAAAAACTCCTCACTACAATCCCATAACTGAAATAAGTAAATCGAAAACTAAAACAGTACATGCCAAATTCTGAAACTGAAATGGAAATGTAACTCTAATAGAAATGGGCAACATGCCCTACAACTGATAGATAATGAATCTGGAATCCAAGTGATAGAGGTGTCTACAAGAAAATCCCTGTAGCTTCCACAAAAGGCTACAGCTCGTCACCTGAATGAATGTCCTATGCATGGTGTCCTTGTGGTTGGGCACCAAAAATGGTTTTACAAGGAAAAATAGATTTGAAAAGCAAACGGGTCAGAGCCCGAATGTGGAGTTATATTTTAAAAACCTGCAAGTGCTTTAAAAACATTTAAAACATTAAATGCAAAGTACATGTTAGGACGTGCACTCACATGATATTCTCACCTCTCGTCTAACTGTGCACTCCTAACGTAAGTACCCATCAATAATGACACAAATCACTAGCTAAGTACCATCATATCTAGCTAGACTGCCATAGGTCCTACCCTTATTACTCGGTTCTATTAACATTATAATGCTCGTAATTAAGTAGGGGTTTAACGTAAACTCAGATGCTCAATATGCAATATATATCACTATCAGTTAACTCGTTATTTTTCTCGAAACAATACCGTAATTATATTCACAACATTAACATGAAGGTTCCCATTAATTAAGTGTATATTATTCACATCATAAATATACAATATAAGCACCCCGAGAACTAAGCTGCGGTGCACACATACTCTGCTATCCATCCCGGTACATCACGTACATAAGGATTACATATTCCGAATCTCTCAGGAATAGTTCACAGATAACAACATCACAAACAATGGAGGCGAACACAGTCACATCACATAGGTCACGCACATACCTACGCTCCTACGATCAGCGGACTTATTAATATCCCAATAAGTCTTTCTATGACCTATGTTCATCAAGGTAACCAGTCTAAATCCGGGCAACACAAGGATTAGAGGGCCCTAAGCGAATGCAAACCTCCCGTGATAGCAAGTATGGTAGGTATGTCATACACACAATTCATATACCAATACTAAGTAAACACACGTCTTAGTAATCCCGTAGTTTAATCGTAGTACATAATGCATTCTCGTACCAACTTATAATATCTACAACTTATATTATTCCGATTTGTAATTATACGTGCCATAATTCATTCTCACGTCGTAGTAGACACTCACGTCTCAACCCAAACTCGTTAGAAGTCTCGTTCGAACGAGGCTGTTCGAACGAGATCCAGTTCGTTCGAACGAACTGTACCTTCTAACGATATCTCGTTCGAACGAGATATCGAACGAAACTACCCCTCGTTAGAAGAGACTGTTCAACTCGTTAGAAACTCGTTCGAACGAGATCGTTCGAACGACCTGGGTAGGGGCTTCTAACGACCTGCCAGTTTCGTCCCAGATTTTCTTAGTTACGTTTTTCATCCATTTCTACTCCTCAAATCTTATCCAAAGTTCGTTCCAACAATTTTTTAAGTTCTCTAATCATCCTAAAACATGCTGAGGTCAAAAGCTAACATCTTTTAAGGCTATAATGCACCCTATACATCATTAAATCACAAGATTCTATACTTTTCCCCAATTTTTATAAGAACATGAACCCTAGATTTTTATCATCATCAAATCCCAGAATTTAATCCGTTTTGTTTACAACCAACATACACTAATACCAGAATAATCATCTCTATGTAATTCTACATGCGATTTGTCCTCAATAATTAAGTTCTAAATCCAATTAACATGGGTTTTCATTCAACTTTTAATAACAATTAAAATTCTTCAATTTTCTAACATGGAAAGGACATTCTCTGAATTTAAATGGAATAAAGTCACTTGCCTTGGTTGTTTCTGGGTTTGGTGTAGGTTTGATGAAGCTTTTCTGCAGAATTTCTTCTCTCCAAGCTTCTTCTCCAATGGTGGCTTAAGGTGGCTAGGGTTTGTTTTGGGGAACTTAGAAAACTCTTCTAATAACCTACGTAGCCTTCTAGGTTAATATGGGTTGGTTAGGGGCTTAGTGGGTCAAATCCACATCAGATGTAATTAACCAATTTTCGTCACTTTTAATTTCCCAAAATACGAAATTACCAAAATACCCTTTATGATGCCGGTATGGCCTAAAAATACCCCGGAATCCAAACTACACCCCCGGCTAGTGTTTTCTGACTATCTCGACCCTTCCGGACGCGTTGGCGCACTCAAAACGACCATACGGTTTATAGATTTTAAATTCACTTTTATAGTCAAAATATTACACCGTGACGCGGCGGTCCCACGCGTCTCAACAAAATTTCTAAAATGCCGTATATAAATCTCACGACAACTTTCATAATTCCAATTTCATATATACTCATATATGCACAGAATTAAATACCAACTCACATCTCGTTAGTATTTATAACCCGGATTAATTTCCAATTAATATGCATTTAATTAATTAATCCCAAAAATAAATATAGCCAAAAGTACGGGGTATTACATACTTCCCCCCTAATAACTGAATTTCGTCCCGAAATTCGAAACTAGAAAGTACCTGCTAAAAACAGCTCTGAATAACGTTCGCGCATCTCATCCTCGCGCTCCCATGTGGACTCCTCGACATTGTGATGTCGCCACTGAACACGCACTAACGGAACTATCTTTGACCGCAGTTTCCTCTCGCTTCGGTCCAAAATAGCAATCGGCCCCTCCTCGTAGGAGCTATCAGGCTGGAGATCGATGTCCTCCACAGCAATGTGAGAATGAGCCAAATTATCTCTAAGGTATTTCCTCAACGAGGAAATATGAAACACATCGTGAATCCGATGCAAATGCTCCGGTAACCCGAGTCTATACGCAACCGGTCCGATTCGTTCAATAATAGGAAACGGCCCCACATACCTTGGTGCCAACTTCCCCTTCTTCCCGAAACGCATAATCCCCTTCATAGGAGATACCCTGAGCAAAACCTGGTCCCCTACTTGGAACTCCCTGAAAAATCTCTTCGCATCAGCATAACTCTTCTGCCTGTCTTGAGCTACCCGAATGCGACTCCGAATCAACTCAATCCTTGCCGAAGTATCCTGAATCACTTCCGGCCCAAGTAGTTTGTTATCCCCCACCTCTAACCAACATGCTGGGGAACGACAAGGCCTACCGTACAATGCCTCAAACGGAGCCATGCCAATAGTGAACTGATAGGAGTTGTTGTAAGCAAACTCCACCAGTGGAAGGTACTGCTCCCATCCACCCCCAAAGTCAATAATGCACATGCGCATCATGTCCTCCAACATCTGATTGGTGCGCTCTGTCTGCCCATCGGTCTGCGGATGATAAGCTGTACTCAACCGCAATTCCGTGCCCATTGCCTCCTGGAAACTCTCCCAAAACCTCGAAACAAATATCTTGTCTTTGTCAGACACGATATTTAGGGGTACACCGTGAAGTCTCACAATCTCTGAAATGAAGAGCTGGGCATACTATCCCGTAGTGTAGTCAGTCCTTATGGGTAAAAAGTGAGCGACCTTGGACAACCTGTCCACAATTACCCAAACGGAGTCGTGACCCCTCTGCGACGTAGGCAACCCCGTGATAAAGTCCATGGATATGCTCTCCCACATCCACACCGGGACCTCCAATGGCTGTAGCAATCCTGCTGGTCTCTAATGATCCACTTTTATAAGCTGACAAGTGGCGCATTTCGAAACAAACTCAGTGATATCTCTCTTCATACCGCTCCACCAATACTGCCATCTCATGTCTTGGTACATTTTGTCCCCTCTGGGGTGTACCGCGAACCGTGAGCCGTGCAACTCTGCCATCACATCGTGTCGTAATTCCTCTCCTTCCGGAACTACCAACCTCCCATTGAAGCGTAATCCCCCGTCTGAGCTGACGGTATAGGACTTGGCTCCCTCTGCAAGTAATCGAACTATCTGTTCCTGACAGAACGAGTCATTAACCCGTGACCGTACTACCTTCGTGATAATCTGTGGTGTAACGGTCATCACAGACATGAAAGATCGGGCCACTGCATCCTGGTGTCCCAATTCCTTCCACTTTGCTTTCCACACCTCTGCCACCTCATCAACTGGTCTACGGCTCAACGCGTCTGCTACCACGTTAGCCTTACCCGGGTGGTACTGGATGTCGAACTGGTAGTCTTTCACAAACTCAAGCCACCTAAGCTGCCGCATGTTCAACTCTTTCTGCGTGAACAGGTACTGTAGGGACTTGTGGTCCGTGAACAGTTGGAACTTCTCCCCAAAAGATAGTGCCTCCAAATCCGTAGGGCAAATACCACTGCTGCCAACTCCAAATCATGAGTGGGGTAATTCTTCTCATGAGGCTTAAGCTTACGGGAAGCATAAGCTATGGCCTGTCTCTCCTGCTGCAATACACCTCCAAGTCCTTGCAAAGACGCATCGGTGTAAACCAAATACTCAACTCTCGGTCTCGGCAATGCTAACACAGGTGCTGAGGTCAATTTGTCCTTCAATTCATCGAATGCCATTTGACAGGCATCACTCCAGATGTAGGGCACACCCTTACGAGTCAGATGTGTCAAAGAACCTTCTATCTACGAGAAACCCCGAATAAACCTCCTGTAGTATCCTGCTAAACCCAAGAAACTACGAATCTCCGTTGGTGTCTTGGGCTGTCCCCACTCCCTCACCGCTGATACCTTCCCCGGATCAACAGATATTCCCTGGTCGGAAATAATGTGTCCCAAAAACTGGACTTCCTTCAGCCAAAACCCGCACTTCTCATATTTTGCATACAACTCGTTCTGACGAAGTATCTGCAAAACCTGCCTCAAATGCTCGGCGTGCTCCTCCTCTGTCTGGGAGTAAACCAGAATATCATCAATGAAGACAATGACAAACTGGTCTAGGAAATCCCTGAACACTCTTTTCATCAAGTCCATAAACACAGCTGGAGCGTTGGTCAAGCCGAAAGGCATAACCCGAAACTCGTAAGAACCATATCTCGACAAGAATGCAGTCTTCGAGACATCCTCCTCCCTGATACGCAACTGATGGTATCCCGATCTCAAATCAATCTTCGAGAAGAAAGAAGCTCCTCTCAACTGGTCGAATAAGTCATCGATTCGAGGCAACGGATACTTATTCTGTATCGTGACCTTATTCAACTCTCGGTAGTCCACACACAATCTCAGTGAACCGTCCCTCTTTTTCACAAACAGAACTGGAGCGCCCCAAGGTGAGGTACTCCTGCGAATAAAGCCCTGACCTAACAGCTGCTCTATTTGATCCCGTAACTTCCTCATCTCAGCTGGAGCCATACGGTACGGTGCGCGTGCTATAGGTCTCGTACCCGGTAGCAAATCTATAACAAAGTCTATCTCTCGACTGGGGGGTAAGCCTGGTATCTCCTGAAACACATCCGAATACTCCCTGACTACTGGGATAGAATCTAAAGGAATCACTACCTCCTTAGAGGTATCCTCCTCAATGTAATACAGATGGGCGGTCGATCCTCCCTCTAGGCGAGGCATCGCCACTACAAACATCTCTTGCCCCGGAATGGCAAAAACAATGCTCCCGCTGAAGCAATCAATTATGGCCCTATAAGCTACGAACCAATCCATCCCATTAATCACATCGTGAACATGCATATCTAATACCAACATATCTGCAGGTAGTACTAGACTACCGATCCCTACTCCCACTCCCCGGCATATAAAGAAAATAAGTGACCCACTCCCCAAGGGTGAGTTGACACACGTCACTGTGCTCTCTGCCATAGCTAACAATCCTAAAGCCTTCGCGAAGTGTGTAGCTATAAAACAATGTGTAGCACCCGTATCAAATAACACCCGACCTATAGTGCCATGGATAAGAAACGTACCCTCAATCGCGGGCGGTGCCTGTGGAACTGCAGCCTGGTGGACGTTGTAGACACGTCCATACTGTATCTGCCCCTACTGAACTGGGACTGCTGGAATGGGTGGCAATGCTGCCATCTGTGGCGGCGCGGGAAGAGCGGCGGGAAACATAGGCCTCTGTGGCTCCTGGTGAGCACCCTGCTGCTGCTGCTGTGGGGCCCTGCCCCTATCAGGACAATCCTGTCGCTTATGACCAGTCTTGCCACAAACAAAACACTTCCCCGGGAAGTTCCCTCCTCTCTGACCCTGCTGTCCCCGGCCCTGGTGGCCGTTACCGTTCCTCCCTTGGCCCTGGTGAAACTGCTGCCCATTCTGCCACTGTTGTCCCTGATGGCCGTTTGGACCCTGATGGCCCTGACGAAAACCTCCCTGTCCCTGTCTGTAGTTCCCTGACCGGAACCTCTTATTATCCCCCTGCTGGGAGCCCTGCTCATTCTGTCTCTGCCCCTGACCAGATTGTGCCCCGCTGGCACCATGTCCTCCAGTCCCGTCCTGATGGCTAGACTCCCCCGACCTCTTACCCTCGGCCATATGAAAATGGTGGTCCTGGCAGTGTAATAATGCAGCGTTAACCACATCAGAATAGGTGGCCAACGATAGGTTCCCTAGCAGATGCTGACGGATCCTCCAAGTCAACCCGTCCGTGAACTTCTCAATCTTCTTCTTCTCTGTTGGTATCTCATCTGGAACGATATTCAACAGATTTGTGAACTCGGCCTCATACTCGGCCACAGTCTTACCTTCCTGCTTCAGACTCATCAATCTCCTCCTCATTTCCGTATGAACAGCTGACGGAAAGTACTTGTGGTCGAACCGCACCCAGAACTCCTAAATCGTGAGAGTATCCCTCTCCTCCATGGTGGTAATAGACTCCCACCACTGTAGCGCAGATCCAACTAGCTTGAAAGTAGCTATCACCTGCTTTTGCACATCCGTGCACTCATACATCCTCAAGTTCCTCTGCATATCCTTCCTCCACTGGCTCGAGACTACCACATCTGAGCTACCTGCAAACTCTGGCGGATGCGCTTTCTGAAAAGCATCACGTACACGCTCCCAAGCAGACGGGAATGCATTAGCCTGTACTGGCACGGCAATCGGCGCCTGAGGTGGTGCCTGCTGAACAACGGCAATGGCGGCATTTACCGCTTGGGCTACTATAGCTGCAACCTCAGCGGCGTTCATCATGCCCTAAACTGGAGCGGGCTGGGGTTCGGGCGTTGCATCCCTGGGAACTCGTCGTGCACGTCGTGGAGGCATCTGAAATAAGAACAAAGTTTATAAGTTCACGGTTATAAACTTAAAATAGCTGAAGAACGAAGCATACACAAAAAGAGTACAACAGTCCTAAAATATAGGGCTCTATATCAAAGAAACGTAGCGGAATCATAATATCCGTACAGATCCTAAAGGACACTAGAACCTGATGCTCTGATACCACCTGTGACACCCCGACTAATTAAATACCGGGTAGCTACTCCTTTATTAAATTAATTCAAAATGCCAAGTTGGCTCAGTTAATAGCATCACTGTCGAAAACATTTTATTATTACTAACCACCTAGTATTTAAAAAGTAAGTGTCAAATTTTAATTAAAGTCTGATTAACATGCAACAAGTGTAATAAAGAATAATAACACCATTCACCATAATGAAGTAAATAGAATGACCATCACATAACGTAAATAAAGTCTGGAGGAAAAACTCCTCACTACAATCCCATAACTGAAATAAGTAAACCGAAAACTAAAACAGTACATGCCAAATTCTGAAACTGAAATGGAAATGTAACTCTAATAGAAATGGGAAACATGCCCTACAACTGATAGATAATGAATCTGGAATCCAAGTGATAGAGGCGTCTACAAGCAAATCCCTTTAGCTTCCACAAACAACTACAGCTCGTCACCTGAATGAATGTCCTATGCATGGTGTCCTTGTGGCTGGGCACCTAAAATGGTTTTATAAGGAAAAATAGATTTGAAAAGCAAACGGGTCAGAGCCCGAATGTGGAGTTATTTTTTAAAAACCTGCAAGTGCTTTAAAAACATTTAAAACATTAAATGCAAAGTACATGTTAGGACGTGCACTCACATGATATTCTCACATCTCGTCTAACTGTGCACTCCTAACGTAAGTACCCATCAATAACGACACAAATCACTAGCTAAGTACCATCATATCTAGCTAGACTGCCATAGGTCCTACCCTTATTACTCGGTTCTATTAACATTATAACGCTCGTAATTAAGTAGGGGTTTAACGTAAACTCAGATGCTCAATATGCAATATATATCACTATCAGTTAACTCGTTATTTTTCTCGAAACAATACCGTAATTATATTCACAACATTAACATGAAGGTTCCCATTAATTAAGTGTATATTATTCACATCATAAATATACAATATAAGCACCCCGAGAACTAAGTTGCGGTGCACACATACTCTGCTATCCATCCCGGTACATCACGTACATAAGGATTACATATTCCGAATCTCTCAGGAATAGTTCACAGATAACAACATCACAAACAATGGAGGCGAACACAGTCCCATCACATAGGTCACGCACATACCTACGCTCCTACGATCAGCGGACTTATTAATATCCCAATAAGTCTTTCTATGACCTATGTTCATCAAGGTAACCAGTCTAAATCCGGGCAACACAAGGATTAGAGGGCCCTAAGCGAACGCAAACCTCCCATGATAGCAAGTATGGTAGGTATGTCATACACACAATTCATATACCAATACTAAGTAAACACACGTCTTAGTAATCCCGTAGTTTAATCGTAGTACATAACGCATTCTCGTACCAACTTATAATATCTACAACTTATATTATTTCGATTTGTAATTATACGCGCCATAATTCATTCTCACGTCGTAGTAGACACTCACGTCTCAACCCAAACCGTCCATTTAATATAACTCTCGTATCTAATTTCCTTCTCATAAATACCCAAAAGTCCCAATTATATCATTACATCATCCTCGGAATGTTATCTATATCCTCGAACAAGTTTACGGAACTCCAAAAATCAAAACAGTCCAAAAAGGCCCAAACTGTCAACTCGTTAGAAGTCTCGTTCGAACGAGACTGTTCGAACGAGATTCCTCTGTCAACTCGTTAGAAGTCTCGTTCGAACGAGGCTGTTCGAACGAGATCCAGTTCGTTCGAACGAACTATACCTTCTAACGATATCTCGTTCAAACGAGATATCGAACGAAACTACCCCTCGCTAGAAGAGACTGTTCAACTTGTTAGAAACTCATTCGAACGAGATCGTTCGAACGACCTGGGTAGGGGCTTCTAACGACCTGCCAGTTTCGTCCCAGATTTTCTTAGTTACGTTTTTCATCCATTTCTACTCCTCAAATCTTCTCCAAAGTTCGTTCCAACAATGTTTTAAGTTCTCTAATCATCCTAAAACATGCTTAGGTCAAAAGCTAACATCTTTTAAGGCTATAATGCACCCTATACATCATTAAATCACAAGATTCTATACTTTTCCCCAATTTTTATAAGAACATGAACCCTAGATTTTTATCATCATCAAATCCCAGAATTTAATCCGTTTTGTTTACAACCAACATACACTAATACCAGAATAATCATCTCTATGTAATTCTACATGCGATTTGTCCTCAATAATTAAGTTCTAAATCCAATTAACATGGGTTTTCATTCAACTTTTAAGAACAATTAAAATTCTTCAATTTTCTAACATGGAAAGGACATTCTCTGAATTTAAATGGAATAAATTCACTTGCCTTGGTTGTTTCTGGGTTTGGTGTAGGTTTGATGAAGCTTTTCTGCAGAATTTCTTCTCTCCAAGCTTCTTCTCCAATGGTGGCTTATGGTGGCTAGGGTTTGTTTTGGGGAACTTAGAAAACTCTTCTAATAACCTACGTAGCCTTCTAGGTTAATATGGGTTGGTTAGGGGCTTAGTGGGTCAAATCCACATCAGATGTAATTAACCAATTTTCGTCACTTTTAATTTCCCAAAATACGAAATTACCAAAATACCCTTTATGATGCCGGTATGGCCTAAAAATACCCCGGAATCCAAACTACACCCCCGGCTAGTGTTTTCTGACTATCTCGACCCTTCCGGACGCGTTGGCGCACTCAAAACGACCATACGGTTTATAGATTTTAAATTCACTTTTATAGTCAAAATATTACACCGTGACGTGGCGGTCCCACGCGTCTCAACAAAATTTCTAAAATGCCGTATATAAATCTCACGACAACTTTCATAATTCCAATTTCATATATACTCATATATGCACATAATTAAATACCAACTCACATATCGTTAGGAATTATAACCCGGATTAATTTCCAATTAATACGCATTTAATTAATTAATCCCAAAAATAAATATAGCCAAAAGTACGGGGTATTACAATTATGAATTGTTTGGTAATCACCATAGTGACCCAACTATAATGAGCATGAATATTAACTGTAAAGATGATAGCAGTAGTAACCTGTGATGCATATAATTATGGAGCATATTGAGTTTAATTATCAAACAAGATTGTTCCTTACAGGGAGTTGATTTTGACTGTTTGAATAAACTCTATATAACATATACATTATTCAAGTATATATCATGTATATTTAATACTCCAGTGTCTACAAGCATCATGTAATTGCTAATCAGTGGTTACTAATGAGAAAAACAAAATGCACATTAGGTACCAGGGAGATATTAACATATGTGTTGTCAAATCAAAGCATTAATGTAGTGATCAATTTATCTCATATATTTCAAATGTTATGATATACTTTTGTTTCTCTCGATTATTATGTTGTATTTTTTTTATGGACACTAATGATAATCAATATTGTGTGGAACACTTCATATTAAATTTGAAGTAATAAAACAAATTAAGTTTGTTTACCTGTTGCACACTCGGACTAATAATGATAGAGATAATATATATCTTTTATGATTTGAAATGAGTTTTGTCTTCGTAGAGTTTGCCAGTTAAACTTATTATGTTCAATAAAGTATTTACTTTTGATGCAAGGGTTGTTTACAAAAAAAATTAAATACAAATACGATTTCTTCGCTTTCATTTTTGGGGAATCAATCTTTTCATAAACCTTCAATGCTTCCAATTTTCTTAAAAAATATTTGTCTGGACTTGATTATGAGGGATATTTTTTTTAAAGGCATCTTTCAGTCCTTCTCGAAGGTTACGGTATTCCTTTGATGTTTTGTATAAAATAAAGTTTTGAATATATTTATTTTAAAGATTGTTTTGCTCCTACATCATAATCACAATATTTGTTTTTATGAAACTCTTTAATCTTGTCCCAAATTAAATATAGCCTTCTTTTGATAATTTTATGGACAAGATTTTTGCAATATCTCTAATAAATATTGATCATCGAGTTATACACTTAAGGTATTACAATATCTAATACAAGGATGACTTTTGTAGTCCAAGTGGGAGATTTTGAGAATTCCCTTAAAGTGGACCTACATAGATCATATAATCGTTATTAACATGTACTTATTGCATTATAGAAAACCAAATTCATTATGAATGGTGAAAATAGTGGGAGTTGAAAATCATGAAATGTGATTATAAAGGAAGGTAGGGTATTTATCCCATTACCGATAACTTTCTTCAATATTTGTTCTTTTAGTTGTTGGATTGCTTAAATAACAAAGAACAAATAAATTATCGACCACTAAATTATTGTATTGTCACTATGAGACAAATGTAGATAAAATCATAAGGAATAGTATTACGAAGATCTTAAACGGAGTCTACTATTCCAAGTGATTATGTGGTGTATCTACATGAATATGAATTTGGCATAGGGATAAATAAATATTTGGTTTTGTTTTCACAAATCATAAGAAGTAACTAGACTATAAGATCTCATTGAATTACATTTAAGTTGAGTATGAAGAGGTCATAAAGAATTTGTAGTCAAATATTTTATGTGTAATGAGAAAAGGGTTATAAATGAACCTTCTCACCTTTTCCAAGGACGTCATTTTTTTAAGGACGTACAATTCTTATGAGGTGAGTAAATCATTATGACGAGAGTTACATTTAGTGTATGTGAAACTATTATTCTTATGATATTTTACACATGTTATATAGAAATGATTGTATAAACTTAATTAAGTTTCCCACCTATGGTATTTTTAGAAGTAATACCATTATATTTTCTAATCATTGTATATTCAACTTATACAACGTATGATCAGTGGGAGTAAGTTTATATACTCAATTTATTGTAAAGTAGAGAAATAAAATGTTAAATAAATTTTCAATATATAATGGATGAAGTTATGAGATACTAAAATATTATATGCTCACATTAAAGTTGACTGTTCTTTTTTGGGCGAACAATTATTACAACTTAGATTTACTAGTTTTGTGAAAAGTATGAAGTTCACTCTTATCTACTTATGTTTATTTTGGTTTAACGACCAATATAATGAAGGAGTGCAACACAATCCATTGACTATTATGAAAATATGAATATGTAGCATGCTTTGATGCTACAACTTATTGGTTATGGCAACGTAATTTAAATTTTGGGACTTGGATTTGTCAACACTATTGCCAAGTTGCTTAAATATTATGATACCGTCGTTACAATCTTCTTAATTATGATACATTAGGTATTATATGAGGAACTAAGCACATTGAATGTAAATACCTTTTAAAGAAGAAATTCTTAAACAAGTGTCAATTAACACATTTGTATAAGTGTTAATATAGAAAATCCACATGATTGGGCTATCGTGAAAGACATTAACAAAGCGTGCTTAAGATACGAGTCTTTAAATATAGCCAATAGAATCTTGATGTGGTGGATTTTTAGTGCTTATTTTGACACTACCATATGATATCATACAGTGTTTCAAAATCATTTATTTCTGTCGTTGTTGTACACATTCATGTGAATGAAAGAATGTGATAGAAATAGTCTTTTACAAAGACATTATTGGACCTTTATGGAATAACCCTATTTATATACCTTATTGGATGAGTTGTTAATGTTGTGGTACATGGAAGCGATCATGCTCCTGAATTAGTGTGTGAGCGCCATGACTCGCATTAATGATTTTTTTGGATGAAGGCGTTTATGAAAAACCATTTAAGGATGACTCAAGGATTATTGCGTGCTTTATGAAAATTATGGATCAAGTGGGAGACTGTTAGAATTATTTTGTATAATTCTCCATTATGTGCTCCATAATTATATTAATTCTAAGAGTCACTTTGGTTAATGAAAGGGTACTCCAAATACCAAGAGTCAAAAGGACTATTGGGCATCTACCTTGATGGATGGTTGATATTAAGTGACTCTTGGAGATTTAGGTCCTATCCCTGCCTATAAATAAGTGATTGATTTCCATCATTCAGACACTCTAAAATTACAACATAATGAATTTATAGGAAAGGGAGAGAAATCTAAATTCTCAAGGAGAGTAAATTTCCAAATACCTTTCTGGCCATACTGAGAGATTTGACCATTGGAATGTGTTGGAATTGGAGTATGTTCTTGCTATATACAAGATGAAGTTGTGTTTCGAAATCCAGGCCGATCAGACATCGTTAAGGTTGTCTACTCCGTTAATATTTTTAATTATGAAAATTATGGAGGTATGTTATTTTAACACCTTTTATGTTCCTCATAATGCTTATATGTGATAATCATGAGCATCCAAGGTCCTTTTATTAAGAACATTTGTATATGAAAATTTAATCAAATTAATGTATTATTGATTAATATTATGTTGTTCTTAAAAATGATTTTACAGAAGAGGCAGAACATATTGGTAAAAAAGATGTCACCACCATTTTGTAGTCTATGTTGCCCTCATTTTGTAATGGTTGTGTTTATTTCTATTTTTGAACATTGGTTATGTCTCATTTTGATTCTCGTAGTTTTCATTTCTAATATAATTTTCCTCGTTGTTTTTCGCTACTAACTTTACATTAATCTTAACCCCAAGGGTTGTCCAAGTTGGTAGAGCCGGGGTGTAGTTGTAAATCCAGGCCACGGACCGCAGGAATTAAACGTATGTTATAAAAAGCCTTGTTCGGGGAGGAAGGATTAGTCCGAGGTGTGCGTAAGCTGCCCGAGATTACCCTTATATACCTAAAAAAAACTTTACATTAATATTGTTAAGTTTAGTGGATGCTTTTCCATTCACCGTGCTATATGATGTCTGGGTCTTCACCATAAAATGATGTTTATTTTAGAATATTTGGATAAGGTGTCTTTCCTAATGGGCACGAGCCTTGTTTTCAACATTATAACATATATGATGTTTAATTTTTTGACCTCTCATGGTTTTAAATGAGATGTGTTTCAGGAGAGGAGACTCCAAAACATTCTTGTACCACCAAGAGAAAGATTTATATTTCAACTACTCACCATAAAAAATCATGTTAAGTCTCACCATTATTAAATGATATTTAATTTGGGATATTTGGATGAGGTGTCTTTCCCAGTTGGCTTGAGGCTTATTTTCACCATAATAACAAAATTGATGTTTAATATTCCCACCTCTCAAGCTTTTAAATAAGACATGTTTTAGGATAGAGACTCCAAAACATTCTCGTACCACTGAGAGAGAGGTTTATATTTTAACTACTCACCATAAAAAAATGATGTTAAGTCTCACCATAACAAAATGATGTTTATTTTATGATAGTTGGACGAGGTATCTTTCCTACTGGGATCGAGCCTTATTTTCACCATAATAACAACATAGACTTAGAATTTAAATTTCAACTTTACTCCATGGATTATAAAAAACTCTTCTTAGAATCTAGACACGCATCATAATAGTCATAATTAATTGGTCCTGAAGTTTTGTGAAGTCAAATAATTCCGCGAATATACTACTTCGCTTGATTGTCTAAATAATTGCAAATATTTATAGGAATGAATTATATAAATGAATTAACCAATATACTATAACCTAAAAGGAATCTTTATTATGAACACTTAGGTAAACTTACCACAAAATATATGGTAATATTATTATATTTTCACTATATTATAGGTGCAAGTTTATAACTGTCCTAGTAGTTTATAGTAATAAGTTTTCAGTTGTTGACAAATCAAATAAATAATTATAAACTATGACCTATCTCAATTCATGTAGTTCTTTAAAACACTTCTTGAAGATCCTTACATATCTTTGGATAGCCGGGATGAAAGATGAATTTCCTAAAAAGGCCATATTTTGATATTTAACTATAAAGTCGAATACTACTTAGAACACACATCCTATTTCTTAATCTCAACACGCTATCTTAGAGTAGAAATTTAATTGTGTTATTTCAATAACTTAATCTTCTAAAAAAGGTGTGCCATCTACTTATAAAATTGTAATCCTTTACATGTTATATTTATAGTCATTCCTTATTCAATATGAATACCAACATTTGCCTCCATAATTTTTGTATTCTTGTACAATGATTCTCGATTGGTAACCGTGTTAATTTTTTCCTAAAATTATTTCTTGGGGGGGAACTAATATCGTAAGGGAAAATTTCCAATCGAGTTAATTTGGTTCTAATTGTCTTAATTTTGGACAAAACATTTGAGTCATAGGTTAGGCTTTGTATTATTGATTTCATAATCTTATGACACGCTTGATGAAGATATAACAACCAAGATTCAAATATGGATATGCATTGTGTCGTGTTTCATGCCAAATTTATCTTCACATTTATCAGGGATCTCAGAGGTATGCATGCATTTAGAATATGATCCTTGGAAATTTTTTTGGGTGCTTGTTTTTTAGACAAAAATGTTTGTAACTTTTTAAAAATTGTTTTTTATGAAAAAAAAATTGGTTTTAAGCACGTTAGAACGAAGTTATGTACTTCATTATAATAAAGTTTGGATCTCGTTAGAACGACAAATAGAAGTTGTCAGAATGAAGATGAAATGAACTTTAATATCTCGTTAGAGCGTTCATATAATGAACATCAAATGTGCACTACATGTCAAACAAAATGGGCCTCATTGCAAGCTTGTTGGAAGTCCCTTTGAACAAGAATGCCTTCTTCTTCAAACGAACTTGGGATTTGTTAAAACGAAATTGATTTTTCGTTTGAACGAAACAAAGGTTTTCGTTCGAACAAATAAATAAAATTAAAAATCATATTTTACTATTAATAGGCGGGTTGGATTCAAATTTTTTAAGAACTTTTGGAAAAAACAAACTCCTACCTTTTTACCAAAGTTTTAAAATCCTTATTTCACCCATTGAGTTTAAAGATCCAAGTTCCCATATTCATATGCTTTGAGATATTTGTGTTGGTCACTAATTTTTTTTTCTCTTCATCTTGAAAGAACAAGTTCCGTGAGGTGGACACCGTACCGGTTTATTTTATTACGATGAAGAAGTAGTGTTTCGTGTTCCTATTTTCTAAATGGTTGATGAGACTCATTAGTGGATATTGAAGCGTGCGTGAATTCGTGAATTGTGGCAGCTTGTGTGGGTGGATTCCGATGTCGCACTGTGAAGGATAGGTTGAAGATAGAAGAGTATCGAGACTTGTAAGTGAGACGAGTCGTTGAGTAAGTTTACTTTCTAGTCTTTGTAAAACCTTATCATAGTGATCTATTTAGTTGGGTCATCCGGGGTTTTCCCTTTGTAGATTTCCTCACACATTAGTGAGTTGTGTATGTTTTACTTATTTTATCATCTTATCACCTAGATGCATGTTTTAAGTTAAAAATACAAAATTGGTTAGATCGGCTTTTCACAACAAACGGTTTAATTTGGTAAACAAGTTTTTATTGGGTTTAATTTGTTAAAGGTTTTGATCTTTAAAATTAAATATATAAATATACTTTTTGTTTGTCACCATCCCTGCCTATTCATCGAAGGGCCTTATCAAATTGATTACAGAGCAAGAACACTAAATTTTCGTGTTCAGATCCCATAATGTTAGGTGTGAATTTTGGTGGTTTTGATGGTTTTCTAGCCCCGATATTTGATGGGTCGAACTATGCATACTGAAAAATGCGTATAAAATCAGAACTTAAGGCAATAGATGAGTGAGTATAGCAAGCGTTATTTGATGGTTAAACTTCACCTACTATCTTAGTTGGAGAGAGTGGGGATTCACGGAGTGAGGTTGAGCATTGTTAGTAAATAATAATTCTCGAGGTTAAAATGCTTTGTTTTGCTCTGTCGCCCTAAAGGAGTTCCATCATATTATGACTTGTGAGAAATCAAAAGAGACTTGCGATATAATCTAACTCACCCATGAAAAACCATCCATGTTAAGACTTCTAAGCTCTAAAACCTCACCACTTAGTTTAAAATGATTAAGATGTTGGAGAATGAGACATTCGATGATTTTTCCGCTATACTGCCTGACATAATTAACTCATCTTTTAACTTGGAAGAGAAAATACCGAACAACCATGTAATCAAGAAAATCTTAAGATCGTTTCCTGAAAGATTTAATTCAAAAGTGATGGTTTTAAATTCCTTAGGTACTTTAGATTCTACAAAACTTGAAGAGGTTGTAAGTGACTTACAAACTTATGAGCTTGACATGTTTTCCTCCAAGATTGAGAAAAAAAATGGATAAGGAAATTGATTTGAAAGCCTAGGAAGAGGAAACACTTTATTCAGATGATGAGTCAGACATCGAATCCGAAGATATGGCCATATTACCAAAGAAATTTAAAAAAATTCTCAAGCTTTAAAAGCAATCGAAAGATGCAAAAAAGTTTGATAAAAATATGTATAATAAGGCCGATAACTTCCCTAAAAATCGTAATAATAACTTTAAAAGGGATAATCGAAAATATGTTTTGGTTATGAAGGTTATAGACATAGGGTAGTTGAGTGCCCCACTAAGCCAAGGAATGAGGGCAAGAAACTGAAGGTGTACAATGTCACCATTAGTAATAGTGATTCAGAAGAGGGACCCGATTTCCCTATTGAGCGAAACTTCACTACATCCATAGCTAGTCATATGATCCTTGATGAGAAATCTTCCCATGATAATATTTCTAAACATGACACTTACGAGGCTATTGAGTTTGAATATCGTGTGAGTGATGGTCAAGTGAGTAGAGCAGAGAATTCACATGAAAAAGAGGAGGAGGACGTGAGTGAACTCCAAGTTCCATTTCATGAGTTGTATGTGAATGTTTAGAGAGTAAAGAAGCCTAATTTGAAGTTGGAAGCTAAGTTAGAGGAACGTGTCGTATAAAATTATGACAGTGCTTTGATTGATGACCTTAAGGTGCGTAACTCTTCGAGAAAAGCTAGAGTACATTGGGGGTGAGGGAGATAGTCTTCTTGGTTTATTAGAAGTTATAAAGAAAGAGTTTCTAGAGTTTGAGGAGTCTAGGCATTTACTTAAATCTCAAATAGTTGACCTTGAAGAAAGATTGAGAAACTCAATTCATGTCAAATTTGATTTAGAATATAGATCGAACAAGTTTAATAAGATGATATGCACTATCTAAATCAAATATGACAAGTGGGGAATTAGCTTCGATGATAAAAATGCTTTCGTTTCCCAAGCCAAGACCATGCATTTGAAAGATTCAACTGATGATAGGAACGTTCGTAAAGGTCAACCCTAAAGTAACACCCCTTATTGTGTCTACACTTGCACACATTGTGCTAGGAAAAGTCACCTGATGTTTTTTTCTATGATCGTAAAATGGTCCTAGAAAGTTAAACACTAGAGTCACCAAAGTTCCAAAAAACTGTGAGCATTACGGTGCACATATGTGGGTTAGGAAATTGGATTTGAAGGCTTTACATATTAGATCTGCTTGCTTGCACATGATACTTCTCATGCTATTTTTAATGGTTGATTGTATTCGCATGTTTCCATACAATAGCTTTTATGCTTCATGATACATATTTTTGCTTTGATGTGTTTTAATCCAATTCATTCCATATTTTCATGCGACTAGTAAATTTAGTTATGATTGTTAATACAATTATTTCTCTTAATCATTCTTGTAGTGAGTTGTTTGGAGTTTGATTTTCTCTATAGATTCAACTTTATATATGCCTCCACACACATATGCATGAGCTTTTTGAACATTAACTTCACATCTTATATTTGAGCTTTATGAGATGTTCTCCTATCAATCTTGTCATCTATATATTTTTTTGGCCATGGGGGATTTGTGCATGTAAGAACCATTATTCATGAGATTGTTTAATTTGTATTGAATATATGAGGGTGTATGAAAAAGGTTTACGAAAGGAGAAAATCTACTTTACGATAAAGCCACAGTTGGCAAGAGCCTAATGAAAATATTCAAAGGTAATTATAAAAATAGAAAGATTGCTAAGGCTAACTTAGTTATTTTGTTTTATTTTCGAAAGTGATTGCTTCAAAAGAATTGAGTGAAAAGAAATATAATATATGTTTAGCTTTTGAGGGTGTTATAGTTGAAGATCAATAGTGTGGCCATTTGGGTCAGATTCCTCTAGTGCGAGCTCGAGCCTCGAAGTTTGGACAAGGGGAGAAAGAATGAAGGAAGAAGGTTCTCTCCCTCTCTCCCTATCTTCCCTTTTTCAGCCTAGCACGTATGGGTGATTCAAATACGTGGAAATACTATTTTTGCCACTTGTGTCGGCATCTTCGCGGTCTAGCCTCAGATATAAAGTTACCCATCGTCAGATGGGGTAACACGAAGAGACAGAGTCACCAGCCTATTTTACTCTAACAGACAAAAAATGTCTTCGCCGTGAGAGAAAGACATCGAAGTAAAACTGATATATAAGACACCAAGTGATTCAAAGGTCCATTGATTAAGTTACAGAAAATAAAGGCCTTAGGCACCCATTCTGCCCTTTTGGTCTCTCATGTGTTATGTTAATCTTCTCTTTTTTTTCTCTGTAATGTGTGTGTACATGTGTATAATATAAATAGCGATAGAATGGAATTACCTGACTTGCATCCTGGAATGGACGGAGCGAACTCATCTGTAGTATTGTACCCAAAAATAATTATGAACATTAGATATGAGTGTCCACTGAATCACGAATCGTTATGAAAGAGCGAATGTACACGTCGGTCAAGACACATGTATGTAGGAGTTTAATACTCACAAAAATAGATATATTAAAATAAAAATATATGAAATGAAAGGGGTGGACTCGAATCTCAGGATTTGCCTAAGACGCCTACGTAGTCCAAGGGGCATCAAAGTCGAAGTAGTTCAAAAATAGAATAGGGGTGGGGTTCAACCCATAAATTCTAATGCATGACTCCTCTTGTGTATGTTTTTGAGAAAAATATATGTAAGTGTGAAAGTGTGAGAAAATGGAAGTCTTACCTTTGAAATTTATGAATAAACCCTATTTTTTTTTTTGGGGGGGGGGGGGGGGGGGGGGGGAGGAGGGGTTATGAAAATAAGTTTTGTGTAATACTACTAATAAAAAGTGATGATTATTTGATGTGAGATCATAAAACAAAACTGGAAATATCACAAAATAAGACTAAAATGAATAATAATACTTAAATGAATAAAACTAGAAAATAGTGAGGGATGGACCTCCTCGATAGATCTTTATTGCTTAATTTAGAATGTAAGTATGATATTTTTGAATGGTATGAGGTAATATGGTAAAATGAGGCGTATAGATAAGTGAGGTAAGGAAGTGCGGTAGGGGATCGTTGGAAAATGGACCTTTTTGGAAAAGGGGTGACTCTGAATTTGAAGAGAATGTTTGATGACTGTTGAAAGGGACCTCTTTCCAAGGGTGAGGTCATGGCCCTTTTATAGTGGAATTTAGGGTAAAGGGGGTGCCGATTAGCATGTCCCTTGGCTTGCCTGTCGACATAGTGCCTACCTTTCTGGGCAAGGAAATGTACAACATGCCGATAGGCAGGGTGTATGGAGTGCCTTTAGGCCGTCCTGTTAGGATTTTTAGAAAAATGGGCATAAATGCAAATCATAAGTACGAATCATTCATGGATAATACCATTGGAAAGGTAACTTAGATACCATTAAGAATCCATTGAGCCACTCTCGTGGTTTGGGAGTTGACCGAAGTCAAATGGGGCTCAGAAGCACTCGATGGTCTCTAAATGGGAGGTTTTTGTAGGAAAATGGATTGTTTATGAGAACCATGAGGTCGATTCGCACATGACATGGACTAATGGAAAGGGAAATTAATGTACTTCGATATTTCATTAAGCTTCGCTCAGTTTGGAGAGTTGACTGAGGTCAAACAGGACCCAAAAGCGCCCAGTGAACCTTGGAGTAAAACAGGTCATTCGTCCGAACCATGAGGCCAATTTATGCACAAGATTGGCCTTTATAAAGGGGATTAAAATACCATCAAGGATTCATTTATCTTCGTTCATTTCAGACTAGTTACCAGAATCAAACGGATCCCGAGAATGCCCGATGGCCTCTAGATCAGTGCTTGGAGTAAAACAGATCATTTGTGAGGGCCATCAGTCCAATTCACTTATATAATGGACCATTAAAAAGGGGACTCAAATCCCTTAATGTATTCATTGATCTTTTCTCAAGTCGAAGAGTTAATCAGAGTCAAACGGAGTCTGGGGCACTCAGAGGCCTCCAGATCAGTGTTTGGAGTAAAACGGATCGTTCGTCTGAACCATGAGGTCGATTCGTGCATAAGACAAACTATTGGGAAGTGTATTTAGATACTTTTGAGGATTCATTGAAATTTTCTTAGGTTGAAGAATTAATTGGAGTCAAACAAAGCTCATGAGCACCATACGGCCTTCAGATCAGAACTCGAAGTGTGCTCTAAGGTTTATGATGCATGTGTGAATGTTAGGAACATAAGGAGGTTCTTAAGGGGTCCTTGGATGGGGTGTATAAAGAATCCATCGACTGACGATCTTGGAACAAGTGAAGGTTATCGAAATAGAGACACCACATCGATGTTGGAGTCGATCCTGTGAACCTAAGGGGAGGAAATGATTGATTTAGAGGGTTGAGGAAAATTATGAGGAACTAAGGAGTGATAATCGCTTTAGCGAATCGAGGACAATTCTATGGAGCTTAATTTATAGCGATCAATTCTATGGGTCGAGGTCAATTTTGCAAACCTTAGTTATAGCGACCAATTCTACTAATCGACGTCAATTCTCTGGACCTTAGTTATAGTGACCAATTCTGCGAGTCAAGGTCAATTTTATTTGTAGGGACCAATTCTGCGACTCGAGGTCAATTTTGTGAACCTAAATTTATAGTGACCAATTTTGTGAATTGAGGTTAAGTCTATAGACCTAAAGTTGTAGTGACCAATTATATGGGTCGAGGTCAATTTTCCTAACCTAAAGTTATAGTGACCAATTTCACGGGTCGAGGTTAATTCGGTGGACCTAAAGTTATAGTGACCAATTATGTGGGTCGAGGTCAATTTTGTGAACCTTAGTTGTAGCGACTAATTCTGAAGTTCGAGGTCTGACTTTTGGTTTCATTGGGGAAAGGGTAGATTTCTTTATTTCAGGCGCACTTTAGATTCTTGGTTCTGCCGTGGAAGATGTAGAGGGTTTTTTTTGCAGGTGCACCATTGGTTCAACTGGGGAAATATTGATGATAAAAGTTAGCATTGTTGATCCTATTGGGGATTTCTGAGAGTTTGTAGGTAATTTGGTAGTCCAAAAGGTGTTTTCTGAGGAGAAATATTTTTTGGAGTTTGCGGGATTTTTCTAGGAATTTTGGGGGTTTTTTCGAGTAATTTTCAATTTTTTTGGCATTTTTAGATGAAATTTGGAGGGGACTTCTAATAGGCAGGTCTGGGGAGGTGCCTACCGGTATAGGGCACAGAATCCAGGGCTTCTTAGTAAAAAGGAAAGGTCACTGCCCATAGGCAGGACCAAGGGGTTGTCGATCGACATGCCCCTTAACCTTCTATAAAAAGGAGGTGACCCCTCCTTATTTTTCACACCTTCAAGTAATTGATTCCCTTGCTCTCTCTCTTTAAAATTCATTTTCGGGTTCCTTCTTCTTTAATATTTTAAATGGTAGGTACTTTAAGCAATACCAACAATGAGTGGGTGCCTATCGTCGACTGGGCAGGTGTGGAACAACGGGCTACGGTGACATTTTCACTGGGGAATGAAAGTGTCTATAACTCCTTTAAGTCGGTGACTAATGAAAGGGTCATATTGCGTGAGCCTACACACCACCGTTTTGCGAGGGTGAAGAACCCTAACAGCTATGTGAGTATTTGTCCTTTGGTTTTCCATTTCTTTTCTCTTTTCTTGTTGGGCTCATGAAGGGTTTTCTCTGATTTCTTGTAGACTGATATTGCTTCTTCAAGCATCTAGTCCTAGGGGACAATTGGGATAAAGGATATTTGGGACCATCTCCTTAAGGCGGTGTTATGGAAGGTGGCATCAACCGATTTTGGCACATTAGCAGGTGCACTGGATCAGACGTCACGCTCTACTGCAGTGTTGTGCATGTTTGGTGAGAGGTGATGGGATGCAACCCACACATTCCATCTAGTATTTGGGGAGATAACTGTAACTCCCTTGAATGTTTAGCAACTGACGGGTTTGGATTTATCTGGGCATCCGATTATGATGGATCGTACTTTGTGGGTTATGGAGGTGACGGTGCGGGATGCCTTGGGGGATGTTGCAAAAATCATGTCGGAGGATTCTATCTGCATTTTTATGCTAAATGAGACTCTGTTGAAGAGTCAAATTTATTATGTGGATGGGTGACAGGTGAGATAGGCAACCCACTTTTTATTTTGCTTTTGCTGGGAGGATTTGTGGTGGTGATGTGTGGCGACGTCATCCATATTTGGTTTTTGACATATTTAATGATTATTTCGTACATTTATCTGCATGATTGGGGGAAGTTCACTTTAGCATCCCTTAATGGTTCATTGGATGCATTCAAATGGTGTTGTCGACAGACATTCACAGGATCCACGTACCTTCTAGAGGTAATCTTTAAGTTTAATTTCCTTTTTACTTTCTTACAGTCCTTTCCTTATTTATTTTTCTAATTTTTGGGGTTCACCTTTTGCATACGTAGTTTTATCAAGTGATAGGGCTCAACGCGAGGTTGGTATCTCTAAAGGATAATGGATTGAATGACTTCTGCAGGATGTACCGATGGACGAAGTCGAACAGATATTCAAACTAATCCCTGGCTTTGAAGGATGTGCATAAGGTTTTGAACGACTAGACGAGTGATCAAGTTAGGTCTTTGGGGGCCTTTGTTTCTTTTTTAGTTTTTGGAATCTTTATGCTTTTGGGTAGCTTATTAACTCTTGGCTATCGATGTAGGTGACCTTCTACACTTAGAGTCTTTCTTCGAGAGCAGCGGGGCTTACAGGCATGCACGCGCAAATGAGGAGGCTTTTGGCGAATGAGTTTGGGTTTGTCTGATACTTTTGGAAAAGGGTGGTGCGTTAGATTATCAAAGGTATAGGTGAAGGTCCCACTATCGTTTCCCCCAGAGTATATAAGGTGGGTGAGAGAGATTACAAATGGGGTGATGGTGGCTGCTATGGAGGGTGAGTCCTATATACTCTACACTGATATGAGGGAGAGCTATGACTACCTGGACTTTATGACCAACTGGTTGATGCCTTAGTGCATATATGATGTGGAGAACATCCCTCCACCTGCTACTACTTTCGAATGGGTACCGGTGTTCCGACGACATCGGACCATAACACTGAAGGAGGTGCGATTGAGGCGACGAATGAGGGTCCGCTTCTTCAGGTTTCTTCACCCACTTATCATATTCTATTCAGTAGTGGAACGGTGTTGTCAGTTCCTCATCATCCTCATGTGTCAGTGGATGGGTTTTCAGGTCATGATGATGATTCCCTCCGTCCTGAGGTATACTTATTTCTTTCTCTCTTATTTCTTGTTCCTACTTTATTTTTATGCTCTTTACTGACTTTCTTGATTTTTGTTGTTTTTCTTTTTCTTGTAGACAACCCGTGTGTCGACCACCTGATTGAGGGACATGAAGGATTGCATGGATTCGATGTCAGCCTATGTGAGGAAGACAGACAGTTCTTGCGTGGTTCCGCTCGCTACATCAGAGGGGAGTTCTAGTTTTGGGAGTTGAGGGTCCACCGCTCGTCACCAGGGGGAAGCGTGTACGCCGCGAAGGTTGAGAATTGGTTTTTAGTGGGTTTTCTGAGGGTTAGGCAAGTTCTCGTTATATCTTTTTTCTTTTTTAATTTGTACCTGGAACGAAATGTAATAAAGAGATACATTTATAAACACATTTCTTTTTGGTATTTATATTGGTTTAGTGATCTACTCTATATGAACTTTAATTTACTATCGAGGTTTCACATTTTATCTACAAATATATAGATAGCAAGGTTCTAAAAAACGTGGGGCGTGATCGAGGCGTGGAGGTCAAGCCTTAAGCCTTAGAAACCTAGGCGGGCCTTGGCATAAAAAGACGTGGAAAGGCGTTTAGGCCTTCTTAACATATTTTAATATTTTTTAACCATAACAAGGTTATTGAAATACTAAAATTGTACATATCATAAAAATATATCTGAATATATGCAAATTAAAATACTATTTGATTATTTTGGATGAGATAATGGTTCGGTTAGTAATTTTTTTTAAAAGGCGATATCGTTTCACTAAAGCATTATTATTTTTAGAAAAAAGTGCGCCTTAAGGTTTTTACCAAGAATAAGGCGTAAAAAACTTAAGACGGGGCATTTCTCCCAAGCCTTAAGCCTAGGCGGAGCCTAGGCGGGTTTTTTAGAACAATAGATAGAAATGAAAAAGGGACTCGATGTAAAAAGGAGAACAAAAGAAGGTAAAAAAATCAAAAAGGAACAACTCGGATATTTGACTTTTTCAAAGAAAATTTTTATCTTAATAATTGATATATGTAAAGGAGAAAATCAGGAATTTTTCTAAAAAGGGGGTTGCCAAACGGCATACCCCTTGACATGCCTATCGCCACAAGGGTCAAGTCCAAATCACTCCTTAGTTTTGATTACATTTTTTATGTACTTGGTTTACTATGAGGGTAAAGGAACTAGTGAGGCTTTGAATAATTCATCTTTTGTGGCAATTGTTTTAGTTTAAAAAGGAACTTCGGGTGTTTTCTTCACCATCTTTCACATTCTCTCTTCTTTTTTCTTCTTTGTAAATGGCTATCCTGATGTTTGAGATTTTCTTTTCCTGCCTCGAAGGTTTAGAGGAAATGTGCCTCTATAATGTTAACTACGAAACTTTTAGTTTATGTTGGGTCTCCTTATGGCGTAACAGTGTCATAAATTGGAATCTTTTTGAAGACTTGATACAATTCTAGTACCTTAATGATTATGATTTTTTATTCAACTTAGACGAGGTGTGTCCCACCTATGAGGAGGTTTCTACGATGCTAGTTGTTAGGTCCAGTGCAGCGACAGATGTGCCTAACTTATCTCGTTCTCCCCGGGTGTCTTTGGCGGAGTCACATCATATCTCTCCTTGAACTTCTCAACCATTGGTCCACAGAGGAAATATCATCGCCTGAAAGTAATGAATTTGGTGTGCCAAAGGGATTTTTTTGAAGCTGATTTTGCTGGAGCTATAGCCTTTGGCCTAACTACTAGGCTTTTATTAGTGGCAAGTGACTTGATGGTTGATCCTCAGGTAGCCATGATAGTGGTGTGGATGTCTTACCATTGTAGTCCTACGACGGTGGTATTGGAGGAGACCTTGAATGGCCTGGATGCCTATAATAAAGGTCGGTCTAACTTTATAAGGGGGGAGGCCTGTTATGCTGTTCATGTGGTTTTCTAAGAGATTTCACCTAGAAACCCCTCTTGAGTACCCTATGTAGGGTGTTACCAACTTCTTTACTAGGCCCTTCTTCAGTTTTGGCCCTTCGACGGAGAACTGGGTTAACTATTTTATGGAGTACGAGGCCTGATGCCATCGCTGGTCTGTGCCATGGTGGGGGGAACTTGTTGCCCATTTTGTAGTTAGGGTAATACTGGTATGTGCAGCTAGTTGGACTTCACCATACTTCCTTCTATTTTCCTTGGCAACTTATGGGTCAAGTAGGATTGGAGTTGATCATGCCACCTTGCATAACCAATTTCTTTCCATCGGAGACTTGATCGAGTCTTTAAGGATGATGATGAGGCCTCTACGGAAGCGTCATTATCCGTCTACCCACCCGTCACAATCCTTTGCTTCGTTTGTGTCTGGTGATTATTTGAAGTGGTTATGGTAGCGATTGGTTGGGAAGATTTTAGAGGAGGAGACAGGGCAAATATGGCTTGTTGCTTTCGATACCATAGAGGAAGGTATTGTTATTTCATCGAAGATCGTTAACGCATACCATTGCATGGAGCGTATCTGAAACACCAATCAGGAGTGGGAGACTTGGAGACCTCCAAAAGTGGGCAATGATGATGAGTCAAGGCCATTTGGTAGTTGGGGTAAGGTTTTGTGAAGATGGGGAATTTATGTTTTCAATAATTTATGTAGGTGTTTTGGTATGTTTTTGGAATTTCTTGTGAAGCTAGTTATCGGTACGGATTAGTAGGTTGTAAGATAGGTTGTAGGTTATTTTATAAGGGGAGTGGTTTTTTTGACTCCCTTCCCTGATATTTCCTGTAACAACTATATTCCTTTATTTGAAATAAGAATAATTTTTGCATATTTTGTTGTGTCTTTAAGTAAATTTTGTATTTTAATTGTCTAGGCACCCATTTCACCATTTCGGTCTCTCGTGGACATGTTAATCTTCTCATTTTTTTCTTCGTGATGTGTGTGTACATGTGTATTATATAAAAAATGACAAAACAAAATATTCCATCTTGCTTCATGGAATGGATGTAACAACATCATCTGTAGGAGTGTACCCGAAAATAATAATGAACATAAGATATGAGTGTTGGTTGAATCACGACTTGCTATAAAAGAGAGAATGTGCATGTCACACGAGACATGAGTATGTAGAAATTCAAGACTCACAATAATATATATAATACAATATAAAAAGATATGAAATAAAAAGGAAGGACTCAAAACTCGGGATTGGCCCAAGAACTTTTTTCATGTAAATGATGAGATGGACGGTCGTTCTCGGGAGAATAAAAGAATAGAAATTTGTGAAAGGGAGAGGACCACACCCATGTGTCGTATGGTCCACCTATGTACCTTTGTAGGTTTTTTTAAAAATTCGTTAGCTTCATTTTGATAAGGGTGTTTTGAGACGATCAGGTCCAACGTTGTTATGGGTAGGGGAATGAAGAGAATTATTTTTTACTAGAATATGATGATAAGAGTCGTGGCGCACTGAGAGTTAAGATTAGGGTTAGAACTTCTTGAGATAGTCAAAGTTGACTAGACGTACCATCTCTTCTCCATCAAGATCTGTAAGGATAGCAGCATTGCTTGACGGGATTTTCTTAATAATGTAGGGGCTACTCCAATTAGGTTTGAACTTCACTCTGGGGTCCCAGTTAGGTTCTATAATTTCTTTGAGGGCATGATCTCTTTCTTGGACACCACGTCCCTTGACTTTCTTATTGAATGATCGCTCTATCCGACGATGATACCCCTGTATGTGGTATAGAGCTTTGAGTCTCTTTTCATCTAAGAGTGAGAGTTCATCATAGCGGTTTTGATCCCGATCATCCTCACTGACTCTGCTTTTGAGCATGACACGTAAAGAAGGTACTTTCAGTTTGACGGGGAGAATTGCTTCCATGTAGTAAACCAAATAATAAGGGGTAGCCCCAATAGGTGTTTTGATAGAAGTGCGCTAGTCCCAGAAGGCATACGAGATCCGATTGACCTAGCCTATCTAACTTTTGGTCATCTTGCTCATGATGGTTTTGAGTATTTTATTAGAGCCTTCGACATGGCCACTAGTTTGGGGTCGATAAGAAGAAGACTTGTTCCTCTGAATTCCATACTCGTCAACCATTTCTGTGACCTAGACTTTGAAATAGAGTCCACTGTCTGATACGAACTCATAGGGAATCCTGTATCAGTAAATAATATATTTTTTTTTATAAACTTGGCCACTTTTTTGCATTCAACACCGCATATGACTTGGATTTGACCCATTTCATGAAGTAGTCAATGGAAATCGAGATGAATGCGTGTCCATTTTAAGCTTTGGGGGTAACCTTCCCGATGATGTCTATGCACTAAGTAGAGAAACACCAGGGAAAGGTCATGTTGTACATCTCCCAGGCAGGAAAGTGTCGGAGGTTGGCAAACTGTTGCCATTTTAGGCATCCCAAAACATAGGCTGCACACTCTTGGATCATGGTGATCCCATAGTACCCTTGACAGATGATTTTCATGGCAAGCATTTGACAGTTCATGTGGTGCCCATATTCCTCACCGTAGATTTTTTACACCATTCCTTCATTCTCAACCCCTGTTACGCAATACAAATGGGTTCTATCGAAGTTTCTCTTAAAAGTGCCTTATCACAAATGATGTACTGGACATCCAGTTTGTGAAGGGTCATACGGTGTTTCTTATATGCATCTTGAAAATACCTACCATGTTTCAGAAGGCGCCAAATATCATTGTATTATAATCTTGACATATTAGAGTCTTGTTCGGTGATGATCTCGATGTGGTAACAGCGAGTGGGTGTGGCTTGTTTCTGAACTAGGAAAGGGGCCATTATTATTACCTCAGGCATGTCGACCCTGGAGGCTAGGGTTACTAGGTCCACGACTAGTCTATTCTTCGAGCGAGGAGGTAATGGAAGGTGACATCTTTGAACTGGGAGAAGAGGTCTTCTGGGTGGACGTTGAAAGGTAGGAGCTTCTCGTATTTGATTTTCCATTTTCTGAGAAGTTTTTAGATAATAAGGGCAGAGTTACCATATACGACTAGGTGCTTGATACCATTCTTAAGAGTAATCTTGAGGCCTACGGTGCTTGCCTCGTATTCTATCATATGATTTGTGCAACGGAAGTCCACCTTATTGGCAATGGGGGTGTGAGAGTCATCAGGGGCAATCAAGAGTATCCCAATACCATACCATTTCTTATTGGCATCTTTGTTGAAGAACATCTACCACTTAAGATCCTCCTAAGAGGTGCAAAGAATTTTTTCCTCTGGGAATTCAAAGATCCAAGCTTCAGTTCCTTCCATAGGATAATTAGCAAGGTAGTCGGAGATGGACCGCCCTCTTCATGGTTTTTTTCGTGATGTACATAATGCCAAACTTGGATAACAACATTAATCAACGGACCATTAGTCTTAACGGAGCAAGTTTCTCTAGCAGGTACTTTATGGGATCCAATTGGTATACTAGTCTAATGAGAAAAGCAAGCATGTAATGCTGAAATTTTTGCATGAACCAGACCAGGGCGACATATGCTTTCTCCAAGACAGTGTAATTTACTTTGTACTCGGTTAGTTTCCTACTAGCATAGTAGATGGATGTTTCCTTGCGAGATTCTTTAATGTATTGGGCTATCAAAGCCCCTGATGCGGTATCAGTGAAAGTCAAGTATAGGTGGAGGGGGAGACCTGGTTGTGGAGGCATAAGTACCGGAGGTCGGGTGAAGTATCGCTTAGTTTCATCAAAGGTTTGTTAGCACACCTCATTCTAAACTTTAGATGAGTATTTTCAGGGAAGTTTGAAAATGGGTTCACAAATAGAGGTCAATTGGCTGATGATCATACTGATGTATTGTAGTTTACCTAGAAATCCCTGTACTTCTTTCTCTGTTCTGGGTGGTGGCATCCCGAGTATGGATTTTAGTTTAGCAAGGTCTTATTTAATTCCTTTCTCATTGACCACAAATCCAAGAAGTTTCCCTTTAATGATGCCGAAAACACACTTTTGTGAGTTGAGCCGCATTTGGTACTGTCTTAATCGCTCGAAAAACTTCCTCAGGGTGGGGATATGGCCTTCCCTAGTCTTAGACTTGATGATCAAGTTGTCAACATAGTCTTCAATTTTTTTATGGATGAGTTCATGCAGTATAGTTGTGGCGGCCTTTTGGTAGGTATCCCTGGTCTTTTTTAGCCCAAATATTATGACGGTGTAGCAGAAAGTCCCCCATTGGCTGATGAATGTATTTTTCTCTTAATGGCCAGGGTGCATATTGATCTAGTTGTAGACGATAAATTCGTTAATAATTGGTTTGAAGGCGTGGTTGGTCATGTTGTTTATGATCCTGTCGATTTTGGGCAATGGGTAATCATTTTCGTGGATGCTTTGTTCAAATCCTTATAGTCAACGCACATACGGGATTTTTCTCCCTATTTCGGCACTTGGACGATATTTGGAAGCTATATAGGTTATTCAACTATGGGAATGAAACCCACATTCATTTATTTAACTACTTCTTTTTTTACCTTGAGAGACTATTCTTCTCGAAACTTCCTCAATTTCTGCTTGACCGATTTGCATTCCAAAAATATGGGGATCTCGTGCTGAGCTATTTCTTGGTCAATGATGAGCATGTTATTGTAGGACCAATTGAATACGGCCATGAACTCTTTCAACAGCACTATAATATGCACCTTCTCATGCTTGTTAAGGGTGGACCTTATCATAATCTCAAGTATATGGCTACTAGAACTGATTTTAATAACAACAGTCTTATCATCATTAGCTTTAACGCAACTATGTTATTTATTTTTTTCCTTCTTGAGATCAATAAAGAATAGTTCATTTACAAAATTGTTATCATCAAGAGTTTGATTAAAATCAATGTAATTAATGTATAGCACAAAAATATACTCAAAATCTTCATTTATTTCATTCTCAGGGAATACAATATTGAGAACCTCTTCAAAAAAGACCCCGTTTACATTGACATCATAACTAGGATAAACATAAAAAAATTCAAAGGTTTCTTGAATGGGATAAACAACATGGTTTGGTTGGTTTTGATCAGGTAGGATCGGGATGGCATGCTAGTTTAGGAGAGGTACTTAAGCAGTTTTGATCTTAATAGATGGGTTTGATGGCGTTGTATCTTGGTGAATCATGCAGAGACTCAACCCCAGTGTCTGTAAGTCAAAGCATTCCTCAGAGTTCTCAATAATTATCATTGTTTCCTCGGTTAGATATTTCACCTTTTTCCATTTCACTCTCAGTATTGTCATCTTGGAAGAAGATCTCTAAGCCCGATTTCATTTTTTTCTCACCGGGGTTATATACTCTAGAGGGTAAGTCTTTGCCCTCTTTGATAAATTTTCCATTTATAGAGTCCCCCAAGATGGTCTTTTCATCTTATCGACTTCTTTTCTGATGTGGTCATCGGAGAGCTTTGAGTTTGGATAGTAAAGGTTGGTAGCCCAGGTTGTATGGAGTAAAGGCTTCCTTTAGGACTATAAGCTCAAGGTTACCTTGCTGGCATTGTCCTAGCCCATTCTGTGCATGACTTTAACATCCAAATTACATTGACGTTTGCATAAGGGTAGTATTCGGGAGAAACTCGATCTTTAAAATTATCCCCCACTAGGATAGGGAGTGGGTCAATTCTGAAGCCGAAGAGGATCATGTCATTGATCGCATCCTGAATTTCCAATACTGTGTTGCTGGTGCTAGTACTGTCTAAATTATCATCATCCCTAAGAATGGTGATGACCTGTTATTTAGCGAGAACTTTATTTTTTGATGGAGAGATGAAGAATCTCCTCGGGTGATGTGGATCCATAAGCGGCCAAGGATTAAATTGAAACGACTAGGTATATCGATGACTAGTAACTCCGTCAAAGGGCTGATAGGGCAATCCTCTAGTGTAAGCTTTATAAAACCCATTAGTTCCTGTCGAGTGTTGTCATAAGCGAGCACGATAGCAGATGTGGGAGTGAGATTAATTACTTTTAATCCCAGGCATTTGAAGGTTCTTGATGGATAGACATTGAAAGAGGATCCATTGTCTATAAGTGATAACGAGATTGTCTTCCCCAAAACTTTGACAAATATGTTGAGAGCATAATTATAATCTTGACCAAATTTTGGAATTTCTTCTTCACAGAAAGAAAGGAGTCTAATAGGGGTTAAGGATCCAACCATAATCACAAATTCTTCGGGAGTGGTAGAGCGGGAACTGTGGGTCTTATGAGGAGCTTGATCAGAGCATTTTGATGTAACTGGGAGGATATTAACAGTACCCATAAGGTGATATTGTCTTGGGTTTTTTTTAGCTGTCCGAGAACTTTACTTTCCTTAATAGTCATCCCTGGCATTAGGAGCTCTTTGGCAACTCCCTTTCCTTTATTTGTTCCAGTCAAATTGGGGTATTGGATCTTTGTAATATCACCGGGATCGAATCATATGGTTAACAGAGGTGAGGAAGAATAAGAACCCTGTGGCTTCGTCTACTTCGAGCTGAATGGATATTTTGTTGATTTCTCCAATAATTCTTCCAAAGAGATCATCCTACATAAATCGGTAACTAAACTGGATTCTTTATGGTTAGAATTATCATCTGAGATATCAAAGTCTTCTCGCTATTTGGTGGAGATGATGTCCTCTTTCCAAGAATAGTCATTTCATTCAGCAACCTCCACGGCCTCATCAAATAGGTCTCCCCACTCTGCGGGGAAGTGCAAAAGTCAAGGGCCCAAATGCCCCTGAAGTTTCAAGGCTATGAGCAACTCGGGGATACTCCATATCTCCCATTTTTGGAGAAATATATCGGACATGATATGTACAATGTCTCCCATATTGGTTTCCTATACATGTATCACCCACTCGTCTGATTCTCGTGCCCATTTTTGGGCCTCCATGAATAGGACACTTAATATCTCGTCACTGATGGTTATCTTTGCAGGCAGTTTTAGCCCAAACCTTTGGAGTTGATATGGCACTGCAGGTAATTCCATTCCTCCCTCCTTTGATCGGGTGCTGACAAAAATATAGGCTCGCGTGAGGAGAGATAGAGATTTATCGACAAAGCTTATGGGGCGTAGAAAGGATGGCCATACTTTGAGAGGTTTAGGTGAGACTATGGAGGTGTTGGATATTTTGGTAGGCACAATTTGGGTAGAAGGGTCAAATTCGAGATTATTTTCTAGGAAGATGGCATTTGTTTCGACTCCATGTGCTGGAAGAGGGTTATAAGTGGTATTGGGTTTGGGATTAACTATAGGGGTAATGATACCTCGATCTATAAGGCCTTGGATTCTGTTTTTGAGGTTAAAAAATTAATCGGTGGTGTGTCCTTCGTCTTAGTGAAAGTTGTAACGCACATCATGCTTGAAGTTTTTAGGTAGAGGATTTGGCAATGGTCGAGGTTCCAATGGTTTGATGAGGTTTCGGGTTAACAAGGCTAGTTATAATTTGGATAGGGGAGCATAGAGTTCAGTGTATTATTTTTAACAGGATTGGGAGACTTTCAAGTGTCCAAGAAGTGGAAGGTTGGGATATATTATTAATAGTTGAGGCTAAGGTATTAGCAGTCTTTTCCTACTTTTGCGGTGTAAACTATTCAGTCAATTATTTTGGGTCAAACTCCACTTTGGTAACCCTTTCTTTGATTTCCACACTAGCCTCTCGGCTAGATCGAAAATGCGGGTAGTACTGATCTAAGGGCTTGTTAGCCATAGTGGAATCATTATCTCGCCACCTCCCAATGAAGCTACTAACTGATTCCCCGAGGTTTTGTTTAATCCGCCCTAGGTCTCTGCATGTGACCTCCAGTTCTTCATTATATTTGTATTAGGACTTGAACTCCATGGCTACATCCTTCCATCTACAGATTATGGATTCTTCGAGAGATAAGAACCATCGAAGAGCACTCTCTTTCAAGGATTTTTAAAACATCTGAACCATTATTTCTTTTAAGGCAAAAATAAGGGTCATGGCTCGATGGTAGCCGCATAGGTGCATAACTGGGGGCCTGCTGCCCCGAACTTCTCGATGTCTGGCATCTTGAAATTTTCAGGCAACCTGGCCTCAGGTTAGAGAGACATGTGGGTGTAGTCCACGTAGTTTCAGAGATTTTTACTTGGTCAAATTTCTTTGACAATAGCTTGAGATCTTCCTTGACCTTGTTCAATTATTGTCTTTTAGGGTCCACGGGTACTAGAGGATTAACCCCTAGCTAAGCAAGGTTAGAAATCGGGAGCTGAGTAGGTGGTGACTTATTTACAAACGGGCATGCGGGGAATGTTGGTATTTCTCCAGGACCCAAAAAGGCTCGGGACAGTGGACTCATGGAACAATGAAACAAGATCTTAGGTTTATGAGCTTCAGGAGTGTTGGCTCGATGTCGTTGCATCTCTCGGACATCAGCTTGAAGGTTGTCAATCTTAACAATCAGTTGGCCTAGGATGGCCATCAGATCTGGCTGAACATTTGGTGTTGGATCGGCATTCTCCATGAACAACTTGTGTGGGTAGATATCAAATTCAGTCTAAGAAGCAGAGGAAGTAGTGGAGCTTCTAGGTGGTTTGATAGAAGACTAAATCCAATAGGGAGCCAGGTCAAAGTCGGGTATGCAATCGACCTGAGAGGAAAAAATGATTTTATAGTTTATTTTCGAATTAAAGAGAGAGTATTTTTGGTATTTTAGAAGAAAGGGGAAAATATAATTTTGGTATTTTTATTTTTTTTAAAGCTAGAAGAGGGGAAAAACATTATTATTATTATTATTATTATTATTATTATTATTATTATTATTATTATTATTATTATTATTATTATTATTATTATTATTATTATTATTATTATTATTAGGTTTTCCTTGTATTATGTTTGTCTAGATGCAAGAAAAATGTCAGGCAGGATCCAAGGCTAGAGAAAAATAGGGTATAAGATATAAGACACGATTTGACTTGTTCGAGGCTGATGGATAGGGTCGTGTTTTGAAAATGGACGAAATAGCGCAAGAAATTCGGGTGGTATGGCAATCCGAAATTTTGACAGAGCATTGCATGGTAACTGGGAAACTAATTATGAGTGTTTTGAGGTTGACGCCTATATAAGGTATATGCATTTGGTAGGCTAATGGGAGGGTTCCCCCCCTTTGTCATGACTTCCACGATATACCTATTTCCTATAAGGGCAATCATTCATCGATACATGTAGACAAGCAATTTGCTATACCAGTGTGTACGTGAATTGCCTCACGATATAACTCATGAGGAAGGTACGTGTAAGAGTGAATTTGATATACTCAACATACGTGAACAATTTTCCTACTCTATACCTCCTGTTGTGAGTTCGGTCAAGCAGTATGATGCGGGGGGAACCGTTTGATATATGTCGAAGGTATGAGACCAATAGAAGGTGAGAATCATATCGCTTAGGTTAATCGTACCCCATTGAGAATGGAAGACATCACGAAGTGACCCCCGGTTGGGACAAAATTTTGGTCAATATTACCATGCTCTGGTGATGTAGTTTGCAAAAATGCATGAGTCTTGATTAGTATTTAATGGAGAGATTTTTTTATCCGCATGGTAAGAAAAGGGAGTACTACCACTATGATGGAGAACATACAAATGTTATGAAAAGTAAAGCTAGCATGGATCATGAAGATTATACTAAGCATGGTGATAGATAAGCATATGAATATACAAGTCAGGGTGAGAGTGGCATGGAAATAGTGTAAGTGGAAAGGCATGTGAATATACAAGTGATGGTATGTACTAGTGAGACTGAGCATCGATTAACTACAAGTGGTGTACGAGATCTGTAAGTGAACATAGAGATATAAACAAGTGAAAGAAGTGAGGGTGTGTGCTTGTACAGCTAAGAGTGGATAATCTACAAGTGATGTGCGGAGCATGTAAGTAAAGGTGAAAATATATACAAGTGCGAGAGTGCAAGTGAGCATGGAGAATATATATAATTGGGTGCAAGGTGAAACAGGGTGAACATGTACAAATGAGTGATAGTGATATATACATGGTAGAGATAAGCATGAGGTGAAATATACAAGAAGTAAGCAAATGAGTAAAAGGAACATACAACTGGGAGCATATGTACACATGTTGAAAACTAGGAGAGTAAAGAAGTAACACCCATATAGAAATTGAGTCTAGTCCTCTAGAAACTCTCAAGCAGGGTCTCCATTGTGGCCATCCGAGTCAGATTCCTCCAGAGTGGGCAACTGAGTCCTCAAAATTTGGGATAAGGGGATGATGTAGGAAGGAAAAAGGTTCCCTCCCTTTCTCCTCCACCCCTTTGGCTTAGAACGTGTGAGTGATTCGAGGGCGTGGAGATCCTCTTTCCACCACTCTGTCGGCGTCTTCGCAATCCAGTCTCGGATATAAAGTTGGACATTCTCAAATGGGGGTAACATGAAGAGATAAAGTCACCAGCCTATTTTCTCAAAGCAAGCAACATAATGTCGCCATGAGAGAACGACATTAAGGTCAAATTGATGCATACGAAACTAAGTGATTTGAAGATCCGGAGACTAAGTTACGAAAGGGGAAATAAAGTTCACGTAGTTCAAAAATAGCACAGGGGTGGGTTTCAACCCATAAATCCACCCGTATGCCTTTTGCTTTGTGTTTTTAAGAAAAATGTTTGTAAGTGTGAAAGTGTGAAAAAAATAGAAGTCTTACCTTTAGAATTTATGAATAAACCCTTTTTTATCTTTTGGGGAGAGGGGGGGGGGGGGGGGGCAGAAAATAAATTGTGTGTAATACTATTAATAAAAAGTGAAGATTATTTGATGTGAGATGATAAAACAAAACTAAAAAAATCACAAAATAAGAATAGACTGAATAACCGCACTTAAATGAATAAAACTAGAAAAGAGTGAGGCATGGACCTCTTTGATATATCTTTGTTGCTGAATTTAGAATGTAAGTGTGCTGATTTTTGAAGTGGAATGAGGGTAATATGGTAATATCAGGTGTATAGCTGAGTGATGTGAGGGAATGTTGGAAAATGGACATTTTGGGAAAAGGGAAGTCTCTGAAGTTGATGAGAATGCTTGATGACTGCTAAAAGGGACCACTTTCCAAGGGTGAGGTCATGGCCCTTTTATAGCGGAATTTGGGGTTAAGGTGGGTGCCAATCAACATAGACCATGTCCTTACTATCGGCATAGGGCTTGTCTTGATGGGCTAAGAAAAGTACACTCTGGCGATAGGCAAGATGTCTGGGGTGCCTATAAGCAGTTCGGTTAGGATTTTTTGGCAAAACGAGCATAAAATGGAAAATGTAAGTTTGAATCAAATATGGCCAGAATAATTGGAAATGGAATTCCAATACCTTCAAGAATCCATTTAGACACTCTCACGTTTGGGAGTTGACCAAAGTCAAACGGGTGTCAAAAGTGCTCAATGGTCTTTGGACAGGAGGTTTTTGAACGAAAGCAGATTGTTCGGGCTAACCGTGAGGTCTATTCATGCATGGAATGGACCGTTAGAAAGGGAAATTAGAGTCCTTAGATATTTCATGAGCTTATCTCGATTTGGAGAGTTGACTGAGGTCAAACGAGGCTTGGAAGCGCCTGGTGACACCTTGGAGTAAAATGGGTCATTCATTCGAACCATGAGGCCGATTCGTGCATGGGACGGATTGTTTGAAAGGGGATTCAAATACCTTTGAGGAATCAGTGAACTTACTCAAGTAGGAGAGCTTAACAGAGTCAAATAAATCCTGGGAGTGTCCGATGACCTCTAGATGTGTGCTTAGAGTGAAATGGATCGTCCGTGCTGACCGTGAGGCTGATTCGCGTAGGAGATGGGTCATGGCAAAGGGGATACAGAGCCCTTCAAGTATTCATTAAGATTCTATCAAGTTAGAGAGATGACCAGAGTCAAATGGATTCAGGGAGAACTCGATGACTTTCACGTCAATGCTCGGAGTAAAATAGATTATTCATCCAAATAGAGAGGCCTATTCGCACACTGGATGGACCATTGGAAAAGGGATTCAGATACCTTTAAGGATTCATTGAGCTTCACTCAGGTCAAAGAGTTGATCGGAGTCAAATGAGGCTCGAGAGCGCTCAGTGGCCTACAGATCAGTACTCGTGGTGTGACCTAAGGTTTATGATGAATGGATGAGTGTTAGGGACCTAAGGAGGTGCTTATGGGTGTCCTTGATGGGGTGTTTAAAAAAAAGTTTACAGAATGAATCCTGGATATACTTATCATGTCATGACGTCATTGATTTGTAAAATCATTAATATTCTATATTTGTGTGCATTGTTCTTATTTGTCCATAGAGCTGACTTTATCTTGTCACTTAAGGCTAAATATTAGTTTAATAAAGTTTTGCAGTCAAATAGAACTCCTTGGATAAATTATAGTGTTTGGGTTATAATTCATTTGTATATAATTCACGCTCATTCATTCCATCCCATATGTTTAAACATATAGATAATATGCTAGTGTGTAAAGGTAATGTGTGTGTGTCGAGTTTTGTGGCATTTTATACCTATATAATTGTGTTGGGTTATCATTAGTATATTTTTCATAATTATATATATGGTACCATTTCATTTTGAGTCTTTGCGATTTACATTTAGTTCATGTTTTCCATGTGCTTTTATCTTTTGATTTTATTTGGCAAGTTATATGATGATATTAGTATCTCTCATTGTGTGCATTGAAATTTCAAACTTCAAACTGATAACTAACTTCTTTGATTATTCATATTGGTATGTTTTGCAGCAATATTGATATTAGTTTATCGTTGTTTGGATTATTTTTAATTGTGTTACCTTGTTATTATTTTTTGTTTCACTTTATACCTTGAATGATTTTATTCCTTCCTCCCAATTTCTCTTAGTATCATATGTTCACACACTTATGGGAAATTTTGTTTATGATGAAGAAATAGTTTTATGCTTTCTTTCTTTGTTTATTCCTGAACAAAAAGGTGGATAAATGGTATCTCTCCTTTCATGATTAGAACTCTTTATCTTATGAGGATATGTCTTACTTAAGTTGAGTTTGTTAGACATAGTTAGAATTTTATTCATATGCAGATTTTATACTTGTTAGACTATCCTTGCATTTGAAAGTGTGTATAAGTGTGATGGTTTACAACATGTGATAAAGTTTTTCAAGCATGCAAAGCTAGTCAATATTTCTGTCTATCAATCATTTGTATGTTATTTCCTTTTCGAGTTGGAATTGAGTCTTTAAGAGATCTTTACAACCCATAGGATTTTGATTTTTATTTTATCTCGGAATAGACAAAGACGAAGACTTGTAAGGGCCAATTTCCATTCAAGTCAATTTGTTTGTAATTGGCTTTATTCCGGACAAAATATTTGAGTCATAGGTAAGGCTTTGTATTATCTATCTCGTAAGCCTATGACATGTTTGATGAAGACGTAACAACAAAGATCCAAAGAAGGATATAATTGTGTAGTGTTTCATGCCAAGTTTATCTTCACATTTATCGAGGACCTTATAAATATGAATGCATTAGAATATGATCCTTGTAAATATTTGTGGGTTTGTTTTTAAACAAAAACTTTTGATTTTTGTTTCAATTTATTTTTGAAGAAAATATTTTTTTTGGTTTGAAGCTCGTTAAAATGAAGTTATGTACTTTATCCAAATGAAGTCTGAAACTCAATTGAATGAGAAACAAAACTTGTAATAACAAAGGTGAAATCTCGTTCGAATGAACTTTAATACCTCATTAGAACGTGCATTTAACGAACATCAAATGGGCAATCTCTATCAAACATAAGGGTACCAGTTGGAAGTATTTTCGAACGAGAATGCCTTCTTGTTCAAATGAACTTAGGACTCATTCTAATAAAATTAGCTTTTTGTACAAATGAACCATAAATTTTCGTTTGAATGAATTTACCGCCTTAAAAATCGTGTTTTACTATTTATAGGCGTGTTAGACTATGACTTTTTAAGAACTTTTAGTGAAAATCAAACTCCTTCCTATTTACCAAAGTCCCAAAATCCTTGTTTCACCAACTGAGTTTAAAGATCAAAGTTTCCAAACTCATATTCTTTGAGATCTTTGTATTAGGCACCAAAGTTTATTTATTTTTCATCTTAAGACAAGAATTTTCGTGCGGTAGACTCCGTATTGGTTTACTATGTTGCGGTGAAGAAGTGGTTTTCCGTGTTTTGATTCCACAACTGGTTAATAAACCTCATCGTGGATACTGAGGCATGCGTGGATTCGTGCGTTGTGGCAACTTCCATGGGTGGACTCCTACGTTACACTGTGGACGAGCGTTTGAATATAAAAGAGCGTCAAGGCTTAAAAGGGAGACGAGTCATTTATTAATTCTATTGTCGAGTCTTTGCAAAACATTATCATAATGATTTGTTTGGTTGGGTCGTCCAAGATTTTTCCCTTTCTAGTTTTCCTCGTACATCGGCGCATTGTGATGTTTTATATATTTTATCTCCTTATCACCTAGATATAGATTTTAGGTTAAAATGATAAAATTGGGTAAATATTTATTCACAACAAATGATTTAATTTGGTAAACAAGTTTTATTGAGTTTAATTTTTTTTAAGTTTTGATCTTTAAAATTGAAAAATATAAAAAAAAAAAGACTTTTTTTATTACCATCCCTGCCTAAGTATCGTAGGGCCTTCTAAAATACATTAGCTTTCCACATATCGTAATGAATATTCCAGTCACAATCCTTTATCAATTTTGACAATCTTCATTGTATTATGTTCAATTCTTTTTGAACAAATCCATAGAAGAATCCAAAGTCTTCCCAATAGAATAATACCTCCAAATTTTGTGAACAAAACTAACCATAATTAATTCTAAGTCATTGGTGCGGTAATTGTGCTCATATGATTTTAACTTCCTTGAAGATAGGTACTTTTCTTATATCCTAAATTAACCCATACAAAAAAATAAATTTTAAATGTATCAATATAAATACCAATCCTTCTTCTCCCAAACGAATAGTTAAAAGTAAGGCCACTTCTAACTAATTCTTATGTTCCTAGGATTTACTCTCAATTTATATAGATAACTCATAGTTCATCTTATTTAACTCGTATATAACTTATCTTACCTAGTTATTTTTAAATTTTTTCACGGTCGTAATAACACTAGTTCAAATACTTCTTAAAAATTATGTTCACCACATTCAGGATAGAGATTGTTGAAATAGTTAGTCCAAATGGCATCACTAGGAATGCATAATGACCGTAGCTAGTATAAAAAGTTAACTTCCAGCAATAATCTCTGTCGTTTTCAATTGATGATATCCTAATCTAACGTCGATCTTAGCCAGTAATGGTGAACCTTGGAGACGGTTTAAACGAACTATTTATATGATGGAAAGGGTACTATACTTAATAGTTACCTTATTTAGATCTTAATAATCCATGCAAAATCTCATTGTCTCGTCCTTATATTATCCAACACTAGAGCACTCCACAGTGATGTACTTGGGTTGATAAAACATTTATAGAAAAGATCATATAACTGAACCTTTAACTCTCTTACCTCAAATGGTTTTATTTAAAAAAATATCTTAGAAAGTGTTCCACTTTCGCGAACGAGGTCAATGGTAAATTTTATTTTTCCAACTTAGATGTAAATTAGGTTAAACTACTAAAAAATTTAACTTTTTCAAAAAAAATATATCATAACAAGGTATTATACTAGCGAGTTTACTTATAACTATTGAATGTTTCTAACTATCAGGTTAGTATCTTAAGGTAAAGATGCTGCTGAGGATATAATATTTAATAAGTTATCGGATCAGTTGATGAAATCCTTTTATACTCATCTAATGAAATTATTTATATATATTAGAGTTACGTGTATTAGTTTGAATAGGAGAACAAATGTAATCCGAAATTTAAGTATACCAATCAATGTAATTATGATATAAATAATTTATCTCACTAAGTGAAGGGAAAAGTGAACCAACTATCTTAAACCAACTAATTAATTCTTAAATCTATCTACTAATACAATCTCTCACCATAATACCACTTATCTTCTAATCTCTCTAAAAATCAATAATGCCTATATTCATTGTAGGGAAGGTATATAATATGACAAGAGTATAGTATAAAACAGATAACGACGGTTAAATAAATGATAGTATGATCAACTTTAATAAACTCGTGTAAATGAAGAAATGTGCTTTCGATGAGAATCAAGGTTAAATGATATACGAAAAATACTTAGATTTCAAAAGCATATTTTACACTATCTTATACCTCCAACACAATTGAATCCTCAATAAATCGAATACTATTTATTCTTATATTTTCTTAGGTATTTGATAAGACATAAATTCTTCCTAATTTATCCCTTTAATTTAGTTACTTTTAGCACCTCGAACAGCGTAAACAATTTGATTTTATCTCATAATCTTGCTACTAACTTATTCTAACGAGTAGCCCGAGTTTCTGGTATTTCGTACTAATTTTACAGGTATTTGATGTCAATAAATAAACAAAGAGACCGGAAGAATAGAGAAAGAAAATAAGGAAAGTCAAAAGGGCGAAGTTGTAATTTTTACCTGGAATTATGATGAGGCATCTACAGAAAAGTTGAAGATATCAAGTTTACAAGTACATAGGAAGAAACAGTACCTCAATCGGAGTCCCGGTGTGAAAGTTATGAGCAGTCAAAGATAGAAGAAAAAGTCAAAGAAGAATCAGACCGATCCGGCCCGGACCAATCCGAAATGCAAAGTTTCAGTGAACCCCAGACCGAAGACGAATCAAAGCTGATGAAAAACAAAATGAACCGATCTATACGAGATCGATCCGTCTAAAAAATGAAAGAATCGATCCGGATCCAAGCCGGACCGGTCCGATTATTGCAATTTTTATTTTTCACTCTTCCTCTAATGGAGAGTCCTGGTTAAGCTAAAACTCTTGGAGTCTTGTAGGGTATTTAAACCCGATTTATTATCATTTTAAGGGGCAAAAAAATCATCTAATTTTTGCTTTACAGTAAAAACCCTAGTTTGAAGATTTATTGCAATTTTAATTCCAAGATTGAAGTTTGTTCAGATTTCTGTGAGTACAAGTAATTTTAGTTGATACTTTTTATGCTTTGGTAAGTTTGTTGATTACGTTCTTCTATCTAATCTTCCTTCTACATCATTTTTTAATTCTCCCTTAGTTTAATGATGATTTCCTGCAATTCAACACTAGTTTTCATTAATTTCATCATGGTAGGCTAGGTTTCTAAGGTCAGGATGCATGAACTCAACCTGATGTGGTAGCTGCATGTATATAAAATTAATCCTCTAGATTTAATCATTTGATTACGACCGTATTGCGTAGAAATACGACAATTGTAGATCTTTGGATCTTGTTCGCTTCAGGGTAACCAGGATGCTTCATAATTCAATTTGAATGTAACTATCGCAATACTGATTTATTCGTCCTCTGATTAAGTATGGTGCGGGCTTGAACCTCATATACATAATGCTTGGGAGTACTAAATTCTGTGTCTAATTAATCATTTAAATTCATGATTAGGTTTATATCATCAATGTACTAGGGTTGAGGGATTGTATTCCTGTCCTGCTTTCTTCATCATATAGTTCGAGTTTTAAATCATTTCTCGTTAGTATTTTAGGTAATTTAGGATAGTTGCATTTCTTTCATAATTTCAAAATTGCATTTAGTTGTAGCCAATTCCCAAAACCAATCATCTTTTCTTTTTCTTTAGAGACAAAGTTAGGTTTTCTTCGTCTATCCAACGTCATTACAATTCCATTGTCCTTCTTCCCTGAGGATCGATACCCGACTTATCGGATTATTACTTGAGCGACAGGCTTACACTTAAGCCTAGAGAGTATGCACTTCTGAGACACATTCTTAGTCGCGTCAAGTTTTTGGCACCGTTGCCGAGGACTTAGATAGAATTAGGATTAGATCAAGTCAATCTCAAACTTTGACCAAAAATCCAAAAGCATCTAAAAATTTGAAAAGGAATAAAAATATTCATCATCATCTCTCATAAGACAGTTAATGCAAAATTCAAAAATCACTCCAACTCCCCATAATACTCCAACCCACATTCACGAAAATCTAACAGTTGAGTACGACCCTGAAATCCCTCACACTCCTAATAGTCCACAATTCTGGGTTCCACCTCCCACACCGTCACACTCAATCGCAAATAACACACTGTTTTCCCTCTTAGGACACACTTCATAGCACGCTCCGAGTATACCAATGAGGATACCAAGTCTTTGAGAGAGAGAGATATGTCGCAGCACGGTAGTGCAGCCGCTGGTGAGGAAGAGGCCCCATATCGCCCGTTAAGAGAAATCTTATATCCCAAGTGCACTGTCACTCCGGGGTGCATCATACTCCCATATAATGCAGGGAAATTTCATTTTAAAAATGGGATGATCCATATGCTCCCCCACTACCATGGGATGGATTTGGAAAAGCCATATCTCCACATCAGGGAATTTGAGGATATGTGTGAAACCCTCAATGATCAAACTTGCACACAAGAGGTAATCCACCTCAAACTCTTCCCACTCTTGATAAAAGATAAGGCTAAGACCTGGCTATGGTCTCTACCTCCAAGCTCGATTGCATCCTGGAATGAGCTGCAATCTAAATTTCTCAAGAAATTCTTTCCTCCACATCGAACGAACTCCATCAAGGCTCAAATTTAAACTTTCTGACAATTAGAAAATGAGTCATTCGATCGATGCTACGAGCATTTCAATGAGTTAGTTCCTTCATGCCCCCATCATGGATTTGATAAGGGGCAAATCATTTCCTTTATCCATAATGGGTTGAACATTAATTCCAAGAAACTCGTTGAAACCATGGGTAGTGGTCCGTTTGTCGACTTAGATGCCCACTATGCTGAGCTTCACCTGAGGTACGTCATCGAGACTACCCAATCCTAGGATACATCCGACCCTAATGCTCAAAATCGCAATCACCAAGTGACCACCACTCCATCCGCGTTTGGCCTATTTCATGTAAAAAAGAATTCTATGACAGACAGTCGACTAGATGTACTTGAAAAAGGACTACGAGACCTACATGAGGTATATGGAAGAGGGCCAACTGGATTCAACCCAAACCCCATCGAGAAGGTGTGTGCTATTTGTGAGGCGGGACATTCAATAGGGGAATGCCCGATGATACCCGCCTACAAAGCTATGCTTCAAGAACAAGTGGGTGGTATATGAGGATTAAAGGGTGATTTTGGTGCACCCCACGGAAATTCTTACAACCCATCGTGGAAAAACCATCCTGGTTTTAACTATGGGCAATAAAATGCAATAATGAATCCTAGTTCACATATTGCCCATCCTCCACCATCGCACTTCCAACAAGCACCATACATGCAAGGACATGTGAAAGAAACACCACCTCCAGGGCCATATATCACTCCAGTGCGGAGAAATCTCGAGGATAGGATAAACCTATTTATCAATAACCAGAATGCATCCAATGCTAGATATGATCGCCTGATCAGCGATATGAATGCGACTATTTTAAAAATGCAATCCTCGTTAAGTATCCAAGAGAAGGGGAAGTTTCCTGCCCAGGGTCAAAGACCTCCCCAAAGTCAAACTAGTGTTAGCTCCACACCCCATGACCATCCGGAGCAATGTAGCGCAATTACCACTCTACGTAATGGGAGAGTATTTGACTTGTCACCTCCCCCACAAGACGTACCTAAAAATAAGGAGGTTTCGCTCGATAAGAAAGAGGCCGAAGATGCCCCTTCAATTGAGAGTGATGAAAAAGAAAACACTAGCGGTCCCAAGGTCATGGTGAAAACCCCTACCGCTACCCCATACCCTCAACGGTTGATCCCGCACTCCAAAGAGACTTCTCGGAACAATGTGTTGGATGTCCTCAAGCAGTTAAAGACTAACTTACCTTTTCTCGAGACCATACAGAAAATTCCCGCATACGCTAAGTTCATTAAGGACCTACTCATGGTGAAACGCAAGCTAAAGGTAAATAAGAATGCCTTTGTGGCCCAGAATGTCAATTCAGTTTTATCGAGTGACCTTCCGTTAAAGTATAAAGATCTGGGTGCACCCACCATTTCATGCATCATGGGGAAGAACCGAATCGAAAGGGTGCTAATAGATTTAGGAGAAAGTGTTAACATTCTACCATATTCCATCTATAAGAAACTTGATATGGGAGTCGTCAAGCCCACAAATATGACTCTCCAGCTCGCAGATCGCTCTGTAAAGATGCCTCGAGAAATTATTGAGGATGTGATTGTCCAAATAGACACTTTTTACTTCCTGGTGGACTTTTTCATTTGGGACGAGGAGCCCTCCATTCTCCCGAGCAATCATGTTACCATTATCCTTGGTCGCCCATTCTTAGCTATGGCTAATGCACTCATCAATACTCGAAATGGGCGAATGCAATTAACATTTGGGAATATGACCCTCGCTATAAATATTTTTAATAATATCAAGAACGAGGGTGACGAAAGAGAACCGCGAGAGACGAATCTTTTAGGAGCAGCACACGAGCATGGGAGGACCCACATGCGAGTGCCGATAGGGGTATGCCTTGTTACATAAAGTGAGAGCGACAATTTAAAGGGCATGGGGAGAGGTCTGTATGAGTTCTTAGAGGAGAGCGAATGGCTAGACACGATAGATACTTTTCTCCTCAACTACCTAATAATTTTGAGATAGAGCAAGGAAGGAAGGACGTGGAAATAAAGCAAGAGAGAGAGAGCTAGAGGAGTTGAGCCTAACGGAAGTTGAGAGAGAATTCGGGCAGGTGGATGAGAGCCTTCACAACAAAATCCAACCTCTATTGGACTCATGTAGTCATTTAGGAGAGAGCGAGTGGAAAGAAAAAATTGATGAGTTTCTTCGCAATGACCATCTACCCATACCATTTGATGCCCCGAAGGCGATAGAGGAGAAAAGTTGTGTTTCGTCCGACTTAGAGCCTGACCCATGCATTCCAAAAATTAAAAGAAACCTAGGTGTTCCCTCCGAGTCAGTGCATGCAGGTCACGCTTTGAGTAAGCATCACGAGGATCCCGTTCCAATTAGTCACGATGAGTCTCCCGGTCTGTCCTTTATCTATGGGCGAGGTCCCAACTTGTTTCGATTATTGGTTTACGATATGAAGACGGGAGAGACGAGGAGAGCATTGAACCCCGTTCATGGGGTTGGGTGAGTTTGTGGAGAGATGAGAGGTCGTCGCATCCTCGACGCGTATGGTGTGATTTTTATTATATTATTGAGTCATATGTTAGGGTCATTTTGTGTCTTTATGCATTTTAAATATTTGTTTGTTTTATTTTTTTGCACTTTTCATTCGCTTTGAATTAGATTTTAGTCATTTTTGCTTGAGGACAATGCAAAAGTCCAAATTAGGGGGGGTCACAAGTGCGTATTTCTAAAACTTCACAAATTTTCAAAAATGCCCGGAAATTTAAAAAAAATCATAAAATCTTGAAAATTCCAAAAATATTTTTCTTCAAAATAAATAAAAATAGGAATTTAATTTTTTCAAAAATATCATTAAAAGTCGGTTTAAAATCTCAAATTGTAAAAACCCATTGCGCTAAGCCGAAATTGACCAAAGATGGAAATTGTGCAAAAATTAACGACTTAATGAATAAGTGTGGAGATTAACAAAACCCAGTGAGATTTCGAGCCTATCGATCTTTTTGAGTTTTTAAATCAATCCGAGTTAATGGTTAACTCATAGTTCTAATTCATCATTTTAAATAAGTTGTTGTTGATCTCAATTCTTTGTTTTGATCTGTTTTGAAAAATGTGTGTGATATTGCCTTGAAAAGCCTGCTACAAATCTCTAAATTAAATTAATCTCGAGACGCATATGGTAAATTAATAAGTAATTCGGAAAACGAAGTAGGCCATCGTTTGTTACCCAAAAACACTAGCCATAAAAAGTCATAAAAAATCATCCATTTTGTAACCCCAATTGAGCCGAATAAAAGTTATCATTTTCGTTTGGTAACCCAAAAAACCCAAGTAACCCGGAATTGTGAAAATTGGTAATGTCATCATTAAAGTCCGGAAGGTGCATAAGAAGGGGCAAGAAAAAGAATAGAAATGCTCAACAAAAATAGCAAGAAAAGAAAAGAAGTGAAAAAAAATAGAGAAAAGGAATAGATATTGAGCAAAAGCCCGGAAAAAAGCACTAACGGACATCATAAGAAACTTTTTCCAATTCCAAAATTCTTAACCTTTTCCAATTTTACCCAATACATCTTTTACCCGAAAAAGTCCTAACCGAGTCCAAATTGCGAAATTAGTTACCGCGTGGAGAGTTAAAACACAAAAGATAATAAAAGAGATTAAATGGGTGAAAAAGAGGCAATGTTCCCGTGTTTCAAACTGTATTTCGTTGATGAGATCCAATCATCCAAGTGCAATGGCTGCTCTCCAACATTCAAGATCTTCAAGAAGGTCCAACTTTCTCAAACTCTCTCTTAAATTCTCTTAAATTACCACTAACTTGTTTTCTTACTTAGCACTTTTATTATATCATCTCACACATCCTAATATACTTTTCATTAGTATTATTTCACATCTCTTATTTTCATATAAATAAAAACCCAAAAAACAAGAAAAAGGGTGTTTGCTCATAAATTCCAAATAAGGGATTCTCAAGCTTTTTCCACACTTTTCTCACAACTAAAACACTTTTTCTATGCACACACATACACTTACAAATAAGAGATCCCCCATTTGGATTTATGGGATAAACCCCACCCCTCGTTTTGGATGAGAACTACGTGGACTTTGATGCCTTTATAGGCTACGTAGGCGTCTCGGGGTAAAACCCGAGACTCGAGTCCTTTTCTCACTTTTTCTCTTATTTTCTATTTTCTCTAAATCCAATTACCTTATATTCCATATACTTGTTCTTAGTTACATATTACTCCATATGCGTTATCGTTCCCTTATAACGATCAACGTAGGGGTAATCACGTAAATCTTATTTTATAATATTATTCTTATATCCTCCTACAGATGACTCGCTTTATCTTTCCCATGATACAAGTCGAGGATTCCTACCTCCATTCTATATATACACATGCACACATATCACGGGGGGAAATATAAGGGAAAATAGCAAATATTCATGAGAGACCGAAAGGGAGGAATGGGTGCCTAACACCTTCCCATTTCGTAACTAAGCCTCCGAACCCTTCTTAAATCATTTTGGTTTCGCACGCACCAGTATGTCTTTGGATGCCATCCTTCGGGGTGGCCACACCTTTTTCTTTTGTTTGTTTTGAGTAAAATAGACTGGCGACTCTGAATCTCTCTACATTTCTACACCACATCTCAAATGATGCCGGCCGAAGCGCTCCCGAGAGGGACGCGCGTGACCCGAAGGATCCTTTTCCTCCACGACGGGGATCGGGGAAGGCCACAGTGGCAACTCCACTGGGGAGTTGTGTTTATTTATTTGTGGGCTTGACTCTATTTAAATGAATGCTATATTTGCTTATGTTTCCCCCCATATCCCCCATATCTGCATGTTCCCCTTTCTCATGTGTATCCCATGCTTATGCTTATGTTCACACACTTGTAGAAATTTCTCCATGTACACTTCACACCACGTGCACCTAGGGTCACCTATATCCCCATGTTGCACGCATCACCCCTCCATACTTGGTATACCTTTTGGGGTACTTGTACTTTTCTCCTTGTTTGGCATAATAAAGAAAGGCATTATCATCATAAGATACTAATAATATAATCATGCATGATTCACACGACATCACCAAAGAGCATTGCTATTGACAAAATTTTACCCAGTAACTGGAGGGTCACTTCGTGATGGGCGCTGGTCCGGCAGGTCGCAGTTAGCCTAAGCGATATGACTCTCACCTTCCATTGGCCAAGTACCTTCGACGTATATCAAATGGTTCCCCTGCAACGTACCGCTTGACCGAAGTCATGACGGGAGGTATATTGCAGGGAATTCATTCACGTACGCCGAGTATATCGAATTCACTCTCACACGTACCGTCCCCGCGAGGTATATGGTGAGGCAATTCAAGTACACTCAGGTATATCAAATGGCTTGTCCACACGTACCAATTGCCCGCAAGATCAATACGTATATCGTGGAAGTCAATCCAAAGGGGGGAACCCATGCCGATTCACCCAACCAACTGCATACCCGCATATAGGTGTCAAGCCTAGGACACGCACTTTAGATTGCCAGTTTCAACCCGAAACTCTGTCAAAATTCCGAGTCGATCTACCACCCAATTTTCACGCATTTTTAAAATGGGAACCTGTCCATGAGCCTGGTTACAAGTCCATCCATAGCTTTGCATATATTAAAAAACCCACTTTTCCAGGCTCGAATGTCGTTCGGCATTGCATTTAGGAGAATTAAATACAAGTGAAAACATAATAATTGTAATAATCATGCTGAGTTCCGTCTCCAAAAACATTTATCCCTTCTTTATCAAAAATCCAAAAACATTTCTCTCTTCTTTATCAAAAATACAAAAATATTTCTTCCTTTTTTCTCAAAAATAAATCCCATTCTACGCCTTCTTAGGTCGATCGCAAGCCCTTGGCCTGGCTCCCTATTGGCTTCGGTCTTCAGTCAAATCACCTTGTAGTTTCATCATCTCCTCTACTACCTCTTATGAGTTCGAGATCCATCCATTTTCCATGGAGAATATGGATCAAGCACCAGTCATACAGCCAGATCTAACGACAGTCCTAGCTCAGCTCGTGTCCTAGATTGACAACCTTCAAACTGAGGTCCGAGAGATGCAACGAAACCAGGTTCCAATTCCTAAAGAGCCCAAGGCCCTATTCCCTTGTGTTATGGGTCCACCCGAGCCTATTTGGGTTCTCGAAGAATATCAGCACGCTCCACGTGCCCCTCCTGCCAATGGACCGTCGCCTGCCCATCTTCCAATGCCAAACATTGCCCAGCCTCTGGTTGCTGATCCAAAAGAGGAGGAGTCGAATAAGGTCAAAGAGGATCTCAAGATGCTCACCAAGAAGTTCGACCAAGTCAGAATCTCTGGGAATTATATGGACTACACCCACATGACTCCTTATCCTGAAGCAAGGTTACCCGAGAAGTTCAAGATGCCAAATATCGAGAAGTTTGGAGGGAGTGGACCCCCGATTGTTCATCTTCGCAGTTATCATCATTCCATGACTCTACTTGGGGCTTCTGAGGAGGTGATGGCCCAATTATTTCAGCAAACTTTAAAGGATAGTGCCCTCCGATGGTTTTTATCTCTTGAGGAATCCAAAATCCGTAGTTGGGAGGATGTAGACCTAGAATTCATGTCGCAATATAAATACAACAAATAGCTTGAGGTCACCCGTCGTGATTTAGAGCTGCTCAAACAGAATCCTGGAGAATCAGTCAGTAACTTCATAACTCGATGGAGGGAACAGGCAGCTACCATGACCAATCGACCATCCGAAGAAGAGCATGTCAATATAGTGAAGAATAAATTCTTGCCCGATGTCCGAGCGACGATGGGAGGACAATACTATCCCCACTTTCGAGCTCTTAGAGAGGCTAGAATGGAAATCGAGGAAAGCCTCGTTGAAATAGAGATTGAACCAAAGAAGGTGTCCAGACAGTTCACCCCTAGAAAGTATGATAAGCCTGCCAGTGCTACAGTCTTAACCATCAACAACATCTCTCAACCAACCACATCATGGGCACCAGAAAACTGCCCTGCCCCCATCCGAAGGGAATACACTGAGATCCATGCTCCCCTCTCCAAAGTTTACCAAGCCCTATTAGGCCAAAACCTCATCAAACCCTTGGATCCCTGTCCGTTGCCAAATCCACTCCCAAGAAACTTCAAGACCAATGCTCATTGCGCCTTTCACCAAACTGCCGGTCATACCACCGACCAATGCTTTCACCTTCGGAACATAATCCAAGATCTCATTGACCGGGGTACCATCGCTCCACCAGCCAATCCTAAGCCAAACACTACTCACAACTCACTCCCAAATCACACCAATGCCCTCTTCTTAGAAGAAAACCTGGATTTCGATCCCTCATCTCAAATCACACCCATATACTCTCCTAAACCTCTTCAAATTTGCCCATATTTCCTCCTACACCCTACTAGCCTCGTTGATCAGGCACTATCACTCCTTACTAGAGCATGCATCGCTGTTCGTACCCGTTCTGAAAATGAAAGTATGGAATTGTCAGAGGTGTTAAACCAACTCCTAGAGTTCGGGCTGAAATTGCCCTCGCAGATGGTCATCGATTGCTAGAAATTCAGTACACTATTCTTGGAAGCACGAAAATGGGCCCCAGATTCAAACAAATAGGTGGTACCAACTTACGAAGTCAGCTTAGATGATGTTGTCCAGATTATGGCAAAATTATTCAGGCAAACTAACAGAATTTGCAGTATCACCGGGTTATTTGACACTTTGAAGCTACAAGGGCACTTGGTCCCTTCAAACACACATATCCCCACAGAATGGGAAGACCTGTATGAAGAAGTCATTGAAGTTGTGGAATGCATCGACTTTACATGGAAAGACAGAATTATTTCCACCGGATGGGGGGAAGAATTCAAAGATTCCAGTGAAGAACAAGCTTCAGGAAGAACTGGCCCAGTAGCCGACATATGTGGGATGACCTCATTTGAAGAACTCCTCAGAGAAATAAACAGGGTGGAAGAACAACCTGAGATTGACGAGGAAACGGTATTTATGTTCTTCCCTTCTTCAGTAAATCACATGACCAGATCAGGGAGACATTACCAAGTTCCAAGATCACTACCAGCAAATGACAAAGGGAAGGGCATTGAAAACCTTCCTATGCCAGAAATGATCATTGAGGAGAGCAAGATCCTCGATCAACTAAAGAAAACCTAAGCTAACATCACTCTATGGGGACTTTTTATGTCTTCCCATCTGCATAGAAATGCTTTAATCAAACTGCTCACAGGACCCATAGTTCCTCCATCTACCATACCATAAGAAGCGATAAATTCGGTCGAATCCTTGACCTCTACCCGAATGCTATCATTTTCTGAAGAAGAAATCCCCAGAATTGGGCCGAATCACAATCATGCACTCAACATCTCCGTCGAAGCTATGGGGAAGGCCGTGCCACTCTCTCTTATCGATAATGGATCCGCCTTGAATGTTTGCCCTCTGAGAACCTTCAAGTGTTTGGGCCTGAAAGAAAGCGACCTCGCTCCAACCTCCGTCACTGTGCGCGCCTATGACAATACCCGTCTTGAGGTGATGGGATCCATAAAACTTGCAATAGGGGTTGGCCCTATAAACCCGATCGTCGAGTTCCAAGTCATAGACATCCCAACCTATTTCAACATATTGCTCGGATGCCCATGGCTCCACAATATCAAGGGTGTGTCTTCCTCACTCCATCAGAAATTGAAGTTCTTTGTCGACGGGCGAGTCATCACCATTTTGGGCGACAACAAAAATGCTAAGGGTGCAAGAACCAGAAGTCCAATTCTCGAGATACAGCACGGGTCAAATGATATGCTCCTATCAGGATTCCGAGTTGAGCCACTCCTACTGCCGGCAGGGGACGGTTTCAAAGAAAGGGTTTGTCCAGAATATGACCCTCATGGTAATGTCAATGTGATTCAAATGTTCAGAAATATGCACTTCATGCTCAGACTGGGGCTAGGGCAAAGGCAAAGAAGGGATACTTGAACCCATCGAACTGAAGAAAGTTTTCCCTCCTTGTGGCTTGGGGTATTAACCATCAGAACAAGAGCTCAGAATGATCCGCCAGTCTCAACCAAAGAGAAGATAGGACTGCATCCGAACTATCTCAGGAGACTCCTTAAATAGACGATTCATCAAAGAAAGTGAGGACTTCCCCTTTTGCGGTTTTCTAGAACTATGGTATGACCACACAGACAAGAAGATAAAGCTGGAAATGGAGATCTTTTTCCAAGATAGCTACCCATGGGCCAAAAGTTTCCCACACTGTGCACAACCTCTCATCAAAGATATCGAATAGACCGAGGAAAGTGATTTCGAAGATTCTTTTAACTTGCAGACACTGGGGCTGGCACTCTGCATGGTTCATTCAGGCACTACATCAATGGACCCATCCCGTCTGATTGAAGCTGCTGATACACCTCTTCTCAACTGGCATGCTGCGCCATTTCTACCTCTTGAAATCTTCCATAACCCCAATGTTTACCCTATTTCTTCTTCTGTTGTCTATCCTTGCTCAAATGTAATCGAGACCTCTTTCGATGAGGTTCTCAATGCTGTTTTTCCTATCAATGAAATAAACGAAGATTTTGAGTATCTTGTTGTGCCTTACATTAACTGGTTGAATTCTAATCAAACTTTTGATGATGATGATGATGATCTTGCAAATGAACAATTCTTAACTAATCTAAATAAGGTTAATAATAAACAACATAACCGCGTTAAAGTTAATGAAGAAGAGACTGTTATTATTAATCTCAGTTCTAGTAGCCAACTGCGTGAGATTAGGATAGGGGCCACCCTTGATGAGCATGAGCGCGCACAACTCGAAGAATTGCTAAAGTAATTCGTGGATGTCTTCGCATGGTCATATGATGATATGCCCGGCATCGATCCTGAAATAGCTCAGCACGAGATTCCCACTCTCCCAGATTACCAACCGATTAAAGCAAAATTGAGAAAACTCTGCACCGAATGGTCGCTCAAAGTCAAAGAAGAGATGATCAAACAGTTGAACGTGAGTTTCATTCGTGTGACCGAATATCCCATATGGATAGCCAACATTGTACCTGTGCCGAAATCAGGAAGGAAGGTTCGAATGTGTGTGGATTATCGAGATTTAAACAAAGATTCTCCAAAGGATGATTATTCTCTACCCAATATCGACATGATCGTGAACAACACACCCAGTCATGCTCTCAAGTCATTCGTCGACGGGTTTGCCGAATACAACCAAATCAAGATGCACCCCGACCACCAAGAAAAAACGCATTCATCACCCCATGGGGAACCTTTTGCTACACCGTTATGCCATTCGGTCTCAAGAATGCTAGGGCTACCTACCAAAGGGTTGCCACAACCATCCTGCACAACTTGATTCACAAAGAGGTCGAGGTTTATGTGGATGATATGACTATCAAGTCCAGAACTAGAGAAGGTCATGTTCCTGCTCTCCGAAAGTTTTTCGAACGACTACGACGGTATCAGATGCGCCTTAATCCACAGAAGTGTTTTTTTGACGTTACAAAGGAAAAACTCTTGGGATTCATGGTCAGCGAGAAGAGGATAGAAGCAGATCCTGCAAAGCTGAGGGCCATACTTGAGATGACACCACTGCGAACAGAGAAAGAAGTCCGAGGTTATCTTGGGAAATTATAATATATCAGTCGGTTCATCATCCAGCTAACCTCCATCTGTGAACCGATCTTCAAGCTCCTCCAAAAGGATTCAACCAAGGTTTAGAACGAGTCCTTACAAGAATCTTTTGACCGAATCAAACAATATCTGATCCAACCTCCAGTTCTCATGCCACCACAGTCTAGTCTCCCTTTGCTCCTATACCTAACCATAACCGACACTGCAGCTGGGGCTTTACTAGCCCAATACCTTGAAGACTCCCACAAAGAAAGAGCCATATATTATGTCAATTGCAAATTGGTCGGGTACGAGGTCAACTAAACTGCTTTAGAAAAGGCGTGTGTCGCACTTGTCTGGGTCACCCAAAAGTTGCGACACTACATGCTCGACTTCCCCATCAAACTTGTATCCCGAATGGATCCCATCAAATACCTGCTTGAGAAACCCGCCTTATCCAGTCGAATGGCCCGATGGTTTATGCTCCTAACCGAGTTCGATATTGTGTATGTCACGCAGAAAGTCATTAAAGGACGAGCCATCTCTGACTACGTCGCTGATTACCCCATAGATGAAGCAGATGTCCGGATCTCCGAATTCCCAGATGAATATATCCTCTGCACCACTCAAGACCGCCTTCGATGGAAAATGTTCATTGATGGCACTGCCAAAAAAAAGGGATACGGCATTGGGATACTCCTGATCGCCCCAGATGACTCCTACACTCCCATCACCATTAAATTGGATTTCCCTTGCACCAATAACATGACGGAATACGAGGCATGCACAGTGGGCCTCAAAGTCGCTCTCAAGAAAGGTATTCAATACCTTGATATCTACGGGGATTCTACCCTTATCATCGGTCAAGTGCTCAGAAAGTGGAAAGTCAAAGATGAAAAGCTCCAACCCTTCCATACCCACTTAGAAGAGTTAGCCTCCCAGTTTTGAAATAAAACCTTCCATTACCTGCCTCGAGTAAAGAATAACCTATCCGAATCTCTCGCTACCTTAGCCTCCATGGTCGACAAGCCCGAGGTAATAACAATGACCCTCTTCCTAGTTCAAAAGCAAGACAAACCAACCCACTGCTACCATATTGAGCTTATCTCCACCGAAGATCCCGAACTAGTCGATTGTTGGTACTATGATATCTGGTGCCTCCTCAAACATGGTAGATATCCCAAGGGTTCCAACACGGAAGATAGAACAACCCTCCGAAGACTGGCCGCCCAGTACATCATCTATCATAAAGCCTTACTCAAGAGGAACTTCGATGGAACTCATCTACACTGCATCGTAGGGGCCGAAGTTGACAAAATGATGCAAAAAATCCACAGCGGGGAATGCAGACCCCACATGAATGGTCATATGCTCGCCAAGAAAATCATCCAACAGGGCTACTACTGGACCACCATGATCCAGGATTGCAACGCCTATGTCCGGAGATGCCTCAAATGCCAACAATTCTCCAATCTTCAACACCTACCTCCACGGGAATTATACAACATGACCTCTCCCTGGCCATTCTCCACCTGGGGTATCGACATCATAGGGAAGGCTACACCAAAGACTTCAAACGGACATGATTTCACCTTGGTCGCTATTGACTACTTCACTAAATGGGTTGAAGTTGAGTCGTATGCAGTATTAAACACCAAGATAGTGGCCAAATTCCTCAAGAAAAATATCATCTGCCTATATGGGGTCCCGCACGAGCTGGTATTAGATAACGGGTTGCATTTCAAAGTAGAAGTAACGAAAGTAGTCAATGAGTACGGGATTCAGAGACACAAATCTTTTCCCTACCGACCTCAGACCAATGGGACAGTTGAAGCCGCCAATAAAAATCTCAAAACCATCATCAGCAAGATGATCGAAAGTTATAGGGATTCGGCCGACCGGATCTCGTACGCCCTCTGGGGATATTGAACCTCAATCCAAACCTCTACTGGGGCTACCCCTTACTCCCTAGTCTACGGCATGGAAGCAGTCCTACCTGTGGAGCTGGAAATACCCTCGCTACGCGTCATGCTCGAAAGAAAGGTTAGTGAAGAAGACTGGTGCCAAAGCCGTCTTCATGAGCTAGCCCTCCTAGATGAAAGAAGATTAAAAGTACTTTACCACATACAAGGGTACCATCGCCGAATAGAGCAATCATTCAACAAGATAGTCAAGGACCGAGGTGTCCGAGAGGGAGACTTAGCCCTCAAAGAGATAATAGAACCTATCTGGGACCCCAGAGGGAAATTCAAACCCAATTGGAGCGGCCCCTACATTGTGAAGAAAGTCTTATCTGGCGGTGCCACCATGCTCACTGACCTATATGGGGAAGAGATGGCCCGTCCAGTCAACCTGGACCGACTCAAGAAATTCTACCCCTAGTCCAAAATCTCGACACGCTACGACTCTTCTCACCCCCTTCTATTCTTAAAAAAAAAAACTCTTCATTTCCCTCTACCCAGAACTACGTGGGCCTGATCCGCTACAAAAAACTATTTTAAAAACATTTTCAAAAACCCCAAAGGTACGTAGGTAACTCATGCAGCTCACATGAGTGCGGCCCTTTCTTTTTCACAAAATGCTATTCTTTTCTTACCTCCGAGAACGGCGGTTCATTCTGAAAATACTTGAACAAAACGATTATGTATGCCTTAGCGATCAGTATAGATAATTCAAAATACAAAACTCATCAAAAGGCACAGCTGGATGATCAGAAACTTGTTTATTTCATTAATAAGAAATTACAGTACGGATTACATAAGAAAAAGGAACGGATAACTCCCTTCCTCCTATTACCATAAAAAACCAAATAAAATCCCCACATTTGTTACATAAATAAACTCTCCAGGAGTCCTACCCACAGCTACCAGAGGATCCAGCACCCTCATCATCTACATCCTGAGGTCCCCAAGTTTCCCCTGCTCGAATAGAGTGCCGTAAACATTCCATCGATCGATGAGACTTAACCATCTTCGAAAAGACGACAACACCCCCTTCCATGGTGTTAGATAAAACAAACCATCTTTGTCCAGTCTCCACTGCCAACATCTTGCTGACTACTTTTCTTCACAACCACTTCATATAATATTTGGGTACATGCCAAACCTTCCCGCCAGAGTGAGAGGGACGGGTCGACGAACGTTGATTTTCCCACAGAGACCCAAGCAACAGACGCAGGCGCTCAGTCAAATCTTCTACCGAAAAGAAATTTGAGGTCCGAGGGGGCACGACTTGCACCCAGCCGAATTGGCGCAAAAGCCGCCAAGGGAAATAAAAAGAGGTTTGTCTGAGACCAACCAGCTGCACATATGAATACTCTCCTAGCTCCAGAACAGACTGCAATTGTCCCCACTAAGGCACTGACCAATACAGCCCATGAGCCCCATGCTCCACAAGTCAATTCTCCCAGTTCTCAACATAAAGGCCAACACTGATGAAGTAGCGTGAAAAGAAGTTGGGTACAACCGGTAAGGGATACTCTGAAGGAGTCGCCAAGCGGAATCTTTCATACAACCACATGAACAGCATCACGGGACTACCCCTCAAAAAGTCAGAACGGCCTTCTCTCCACGCATCCAAGCCATTCAGGGTCTCTGCCAGTATCACCACCTCAGGATTGTGACGGTATGACATCCATGAGGTAATGGATGCAAGTTACGGGTCCACTTGCACCTCCCCAATCACCAGCAGGAATTTTGAAACCAGGCACAGAACAACGGCTCCAGCATAGCCAGTACCACCTACTTCCCGCAAATGCACGGACTGCAGCACCGCCGTGAGGGAGATTATTCCTCCAACAACCAATGATCTAGCCGCCGAAGACAAAATATGAAGAAACCTTGCCAACAAATCCCTAGGAGAGCGGGGAAATTCGGGCAAAGCCATAGCAACACTGGGATTTACACCCAGCATGGCAGAAAATTCCTCGTAGGTAGGACAAACTTCTTCCAACCCAAAGTGGAATACATGGTCTTCGGGGTACCAGAATTGTACCGCCGCCATCAGCACGTTCCACTCAATGGGCCGATTATGCCACAAGGAGACTCGACGCATGTTGAAAGCATCATAATCGACATTATAAGAGCACATAGCTTCCAAGGCTTCGAGGTAGTTGGCAAACTAGGTGCTACCAGGGAGAGCCATCTTTCAAGGCTAAGAGATAGTGGGCAAGTAAGTAAGAATGCAAAGGTGTGATGAAAACACTCCACCCTTACCCCTTTTTATACTTGAGAACCCTCACAAAGGACATAATCCCTGCAGAAATTGGAAGGAATCCTACCCCACAAGGTACCAAAGGTTGAAGAGGGTACCAATCAAAGCTTTCTATTGATGGGACTGGACTGAACTGTCGATAGGCAAGTCAGGGTGCTTGCCGATTGGCAACCCTCCCCCCATTTTGCAAAATTTCCCTTTTTCCTCTTTTGTCAAATCAGAAAACTCAAATAAAAATAAATTTATATTCTCAACATAATTTCAAGATCCCTTTTCCTCCCTATATAATTTCCCTTTTTAATTAAAAACTTTCCTTCACAAAATTCCAAAAATATTCCTTTTTACGGTCTCAGCAGCAAAGTAAAAAAGCGCATGTGCATTGCATTCATCATAAATAAGAGATAATAAAAAACTTCGTTGCATTGCATATATTTGTGTTCTGTGTTACATCAATTTTGCAGGAAATAAAAAGAAAAAGCAAAAAACAACGGGACTCAGACTGAACCCACATTCTCTCTCTCTCTCTCTCTCTCTCTCTCTCAAGAGCTTCCACCCCTGCGACGTGCTCTCTTGCCCCTACGACGAGATGACGCACCACCACTACCAGAGCCAGAATCCTCTTCGGATGAAGCCGACGGCACCAAGAAAGAAGGAAGAGGAACAGCATTCCGAATATGAGCAGTCGCCGAAGATATCCAATCTCTGATGTCCCTGAGCCAAGTGGTCGACACCCGGACTTGCTGCAAGAAAGGGAAAAATCAGTATCAAAGCAGAAGTGACAAAAATATAAAAGAAAGAAAGAGAGGAACAAAAAGGTATACCACAGGTTGAAGGACCTCCTCTGTCAAACCCAACTCCTCCGGATCCATCGCATGGGGAAGGTGCAACATAGGCACCATCCCTCCATCAGCTCGTCGGATGTTATACGAAGGGGTATGCAACCGCACAAAAAGGACCTCCGAGGTCGCCACCGCCGTAGATGCCGATGGACCACAGCCACTATGGGAAGATCCCACCACCCGACTAGAACCTGTAGGAAGGAAGGGAAGTGCATCGTATATGATGGGAGCCATCAACCAGCTCGTCACAAAATACATACAGTGCAGCCGTATCGGTGTATAGCAAGTAGGACTCGTCGATCATCACCGCGATCCTCTTATCCTCCAACAGCTGTCGTGCCCGCCTCATAGACGTAGGAGGCTGTACGGGTGGTACCACCACCTCCTCCTCAGCTATCTGATGAACCACCCTCTCCCCAAGGTACCAGGAATGGCCGAACTCATGCGCCAGCAAACGCCTCATCCGCGCGTTCACCCCGATCGCCCTCGCATCCTGAATGGTTGTCCCCCACGGATAAAAGGTCACCTGAAATTACCCAAGCAGGCATAAACCAATACAAGATCAGAAGGTGCAAAAACCAAGACTGAAATGGAAAGAGTCTTACCCTACCACTGGTCAAGTTATTCAAGACCTGACGCACCGCCTCCAGGGAGAGAGATCCCTTCGACTGTCGGTTGGCCTTACGCCATCGATACAATCGGCAGAAGTCCCCAACAGTGTCGTCCTTCAAAGAGATCAGTGGGGTATTGCACCCAATCACCTCATAGAACCACGTCTGAATTCACAAAGCAAAAGAGACGCATAAGGAAAATGTGAATGCATGAAAGGAAAATGCGAATGCATGAGAAGAAATGCGCAAACCAAAAAATACCTCAAGAAGGTAGCTGAATGCATCCAGAGAGGAGTAAAGGGTCGCCAAAGTCAGACTTTCCCAATCATAGAAAGGGATGTTCGAAAACATCCTCAGGTATGACAGAAACCATAAATGGACGACGTCGCCGCTCGACGCCACCATGAAACCTACCAACACCAGCAGAATAAATAATTGGGCCATCTGCCTCACTTGCATCCCGTCCTCCACATCAATCTATCTACCCAACAATACGTCCTTCAGCAGGGACAGCCGGATAGAATCCCCAGAAATTATCCTCCTCACATCACCAAGTGCCACATGCACTGCTCCCGATCTCACCCGTAAAGAGCGATCCACCTCTATCTGCTTTCCATCACAATCCAGCCCCAGCAGCTGCTGCACATCTATGGGAGTCAAAGTCATCTCCCCGAAGCCGAAATGAAAGGTGTGGGTAGTGTCCCACCACCTCTCTCCCAAAGCACACAAGACCACTGTCAAACGAGGCGTCTCATCCAGCGCAGATGCTAACCGCCCGAAACCCGCTGATGATACCATCCAACGCATCATAGGGGGGAGATGCTCCCAGACATCCCTGAGCCCCGTCGTCCCACGGGCACGCATGTTCTTCAAAGAAATATCAGACTGGCAAAAGCAAAAATCTCATCAAGAGTCAAAAAAGAAAGAAAAATCACCCAAAAGAAAGAAATTCCAAAGGTCAGGTTACTTACATAACCGTCGGGAATCACTCTCGAAGAGCGATGCGCGATGGCTCCCCCAGCAAGATCCGCTCATCCGCAACAGGCTCAAACGCATCAAAGGAGTTCTCACTCCCCAAAGCAAGGGGCACCCTGTCCCTCCAATCCACATTCGCCCAGTCATCAACGATCAACCACTCCCGATGGGCTGCAGTGCTCACAAAGGCGGCCATTTCTTGAAGATCGGACCGTTAAAACAATTTGCATAAGAATCGCAGAGAGAGAGAGAGAAAGCAAAAGAAGCTGTGAAAAAACGAAAGGATTCGCCCCCTTTTTATAGGATGCCAAGCGCCAAGCCGATCGGCACCTCCCCCTGCCATACCGATCGGCACTGACTCCTCACCTTCCCGAGGCAACCCAAAATTCCGTGCGACTGCTGAATGGCACCTCTCACACCATGCCGACCGGCACCCCACCTCAAATTTCGTACAGAAATTCCCAAAAAATACCAGAAAGCCCCAAAAAATTCCCGAAAAATTCCTAAAAATCCCGGGATGGATTTTAAACATTTTCACAAAAAAAATCCCTCATTCCCTCGAACGAAACCCCTTCTTTCTCCAGCGGAATCCTCAAAAACCAAGTGAAACTCCTCCCGGAAAAACTCCGGATCACCTGATCACTTCCCCAGCGGACTTCTCCTACAGCACCCAAATTAGGTTGTTCCCCCTTACGAGGTCTCCTAAAAGCTTCCCCAGCTCAGATCAAAATCACAAAGCACATTCGCTAACAAAATCAAAATTCAATCTATATCCACTCTTTGGGTCAAAATTGGCCCCGGTCTTGGATCGTCACCTGAGTTAGGTCAGAGTTGACCTCGGTCCTCGATCGTCACCACTTTTGGGTCAGAATTGGCCCCGGTCTTGGATCGTCACCTAAGTTAGGTCAGAATTGACCTCGGTCCTCGGTCGTCACCACTTTTGGATCAGAATTGTCCCCGATCTTGGATCGTCACCTGAGTTAGGTCAGAATTGACCTCGGTCCTCGGTCGTCACCACTTTTGGGTCAGAATTAGCCCCAGTCTTGGATCGCCACAAGAGTTAGGTCAGAATTGACCTCGTTCCTCGGTCGTCACCACTCTTGGGTCAGAATTGGCCCCGGTATTGGATCGTCACTTGAGTTACGTCATATTTGACCTTGGTCCTCGGTCGTCACCATTTTTGGGTCAGAATTGGCCCCGATCTTGGATCGTCACCTGAGTTAGGTCAGAATTGACCTCGGTCCTTGGTCGTCACCATTTTTGGGTCAGAATTGGCCCCGATCTTGGATCGTCACCTGAGTTAGGTCAGAATTGACCTCGGTCCTCGGTCGTCACCACTTTGCATCAGAATTGTCCTCGGTCTTAGATCATCACCTGAGTTAGGTCAGATTTGACCTTGGTCCTTGGCCGTCACCACTTTTGGATCAGAATTGGCCCCGGTCTTGGATCGTCACCTGAGTTAGGTCAGAATTGACCTCGGCCCTCGATCGTTACCACTTTTGGGCCAGAATTGGCCCCGATCTTGGATCGTCACTTGAGTTAGGTCAGAATTGACCTCGGTCCTCGGTCGTCACCACTCTTGGGTCAGAATTGGCCCCGATCTTGGATCGTCACCTGAGTTAGGTCAGAATTGACATTGGTCCTCAGTCGTCACCACTTTTGGGTCAGAATTAGCCCCAGTCTTGGATCGCCACCAGAGTTAGGTCAGAATTGACCTCAATCTTCGGTCGTCCCCACTTTTAGGTCAAAATTAGCCCCGATCTTAGATCACCACCTGAGTTAGGTTTGAATTGACCCCGGTCTTAGATCATCACCTGAGTTAGGTCAGAATAGACCTTGGTCCTCGGTCGTCACCACTCTTTTAGGTCAGAATAGACCTCATTATCAAAACCTTTACCCTAAGCCCACAGATCCGGCTTTGATCCGCAGAATTAATCATCCCCATCACACTCCTTAGGTCCTCAGAATTGGCCTCGACCCTCTAAAACGGTCATACTCCCTCAAAAGCATCATGTGGTGTCTATTCGACGGTCATCATTTGTTCCAAACTCACCCATCGAGGGCTCTGTAGACACCCCATTCTGTTACCCCTAACTCTCCTTAGGTCCTTAGTACCTCCCCTCATCACTAAAAACCTAGGTCATGTCCCGAGCACTGACCTAGAAGACATCGGGCACTCCCCGGCTCAGTTTGACCAAAAGTTAAACTCTTCATCTCGATCGAGACTTAATGAATCTTTGAAGGTCACTAAATACCCTTTCCAACGGTCCATCTCATGCGCGATTCCGACTTACCATGCGGACGAACGATCCGTTTGCGTCTGAAACCCGACCCAAAGGCCATCGGGCGCTCCCGGGCTCTTTTTGACCTATGTCAAATCTTCAGCTTAACCAAGGATGAATGAATCTTTGAAGGGAACTAAATCACCTTTCCAAAGGTCCATCCTGTGCACGATTCTGACTTTCCATGCAGACGAACGATCCGTTTGACTTCGAGAGGTCATCAAATGCTTCCCGGGCCCGATTGACCAAATTCAATTCTCCAAACCGGTTCAAACTCTGTGGAATGTCGAATTACATCTCCTAACCTTTCAAGCGGTCTGCCCCGTGCACAATTTGGACTTACCATGCGAACGAACGATCTGTTTGCGTCCGAATGATTCCCCGTCCAATGGACCGATAAACGCTTTCGAGCCATATTTGACCCAAAGTCAACTCCCAAACCCAGGAGCGGTCCCAAGGACTTTTGAAGGTCTTTGAATTACATTTCCAACGGTATTCCCCGTGTACGATTCTGACCAACGGTTTGCCCTCGGCGGCCAATTTTCCGAAAAGCCTGAAGCGCACTGCCAAATGGCAGGTACCAGACCCTGCCTATCGGCACCTGCCGATAGGTAGTGGCATGGTAATGCCGATCAGTAGTCATCTGGGGCTATAAAAGTAGGTCTTCACCTCATTTGCTAGGGGAGCCCAGATCTGATAAAATTCACTCTCAACGAATCCCAGAAACCTCTCTCGAAGGCAGCGTGATTTCAACTTCCAAATCCCTTTTTTACTTCCACTTTTCATCATCCTTTTCATCAAAATTGGTGAATTAGCCACTCTCCATCATCATCCAAGTGCAAGGGATACTCTCCAACATTCAAGATCAAGCTCAAGATCTTCAAGAAGGTCCAACTTTCTCAAACTCTCTCTTAAATTCTCTTAAATTCCCAATAACTTATTTTCTTACTTAGCACTTTTATTATATCATCTCACACATCCTAATATACTTTTTATTTAGTATTATTGCACATCTCTTATTTTCATATAAATAAACCCAAAAAACAAGAAAAAGAGGGTTTGTTCATAAATTCCAAATAAGGGATTCTCACGCTTTTTCCACACTTTTCTCACAACTAAAACACTTTTTCTATGCACACACATACACTTACAAATAAGAGATCCCCCATTTGGATTTATGGGATAAACCCCACCCCTCGTTTTGGATGAGAACTACGTGGACTTTGATGCCTTTATAGGCTACGTAGGCGTCTCAGGGTAAAACCCGAGACTCGAGTTCTTTTCTCACTTTTTCTCTTATTTTTTATTTTCTCTAAATCCAATTACCTTATATTCCATATACTTGTTCTTAGTGATGTATTACTCCATATGCGTTATCGTTCCCTTATAATGATCAACGTAGGGGTAATCGCGTAAATCTTATTTTATAATATTATTCTTATATCCTCCTACGGATGACTCGCTTTATCTTTCCCATTATACAAGTCGAGGATTCCTACCTCCATTCTATATATACACATGCACACATATCACGGGGGGAAATATAAGGGAAAATAACAAATATTCATGAGAGACCGAAAGGGCGGAATGGGTGCCTAACACCTTCCCATTTCGTAACTAAGCCTCCGAACCCTTCTTAAATCATTTTGGTTTCGCACGCACCAGTATATCTTTGGATGCCATCCTTCGGGGTGGATTCCCCTTTTTCTTTTGTCTATTTTGAGTAAAATAGACTGGCGACTCTGAATCTCTCTATATATCTACACCACATCTCAAATGACGCCGGCCGAAGCGCTCCTGAGAGGGATGCGCAGGACCCGAAGAATCCTTTTCCTCCGCGGTAGGGATCGGGATGGCCACAGTTATAATTTTTACTTTATGGTTCAATGCTGAGAGTGATAAAGATTATTTGATTCTTTAGTCTACTAGTCTTACCGATAGTTACGTGGAAAACAGGGGTGATTACAAAGGTATGAAGAATATCCAAAGCCTTGCTAACATAAAGGGCTAAGGGTGGACACTCTAAGTGAGGACGACTAGTGGGAAGGACGTGATAGGCATATTTTTCCAAATTTTTTAACGCATCCCTCTACAGGTATAAGGATGAAATATGATATCATAAAGGGGGATAAAGAACAAAATAGTCTGAGTAACTAAGGATTCAAATACACTCATGTCAACGTTATCTTGAGATAAAACAAAAGAATTATACATACCATTACAAAAAACTTTGTGTGATGGTTGGACAAAAGTATATTAGGAAATGCCGATTTTTCCATACCTAAGAGAGCCATAAATGGCGTAATGCCAAGCCGCCAAGATATTCGAATATTTATTATAGAGGTATGAAAAGGATAAAATGGCTTAATGGGCGAAGACTAAGAATAATCTACCTTAAATTCATGACTGAATGATTGGAATGTCACTTGAGGCAAATACTCAAGAGGAAAACAGGGGTGTATACCAGTACAATGAACATTCAACACATTAAGAGGACGGGTGGAAAAGAGTGAAAATTAACTAAGATAGGGTGTTTTTCATCAATAGGCCTCTTGATGTCTTGAACATTCGCCCCAGTCTCAATCAGTTCCTCATTAACCTAAGGTTTGATGATCGCAAAAAGAGTTAACGACCTCACATAAGTCAAATTAAAAGTGCCATCAGCCCAACCGTTAAAAAACATAAAGAATGAGAGTGTGTCATACACAATAGGTTCAGAAGGAAAATATGTAGAGGGTTTAAAATTAAGAAACCCAAAAAGTATGAGTATAGGGAAAAATATTGGTTCAAAAATGGGAAGCACATTCAACTTGTACATAAGTATCGCAAGAACCCCAACCGTCAGCACTGATTTGGTCAACATATTGCTGGAAGAAGGAACAGTGGTAACGCTTTGAGCCCAAAGGTGTTCAACCATGTTAGGTGTGGATCCATATTCGAAAGTGCTACCATGACCATCATTATTGTCCCATAAAGGATGCATTGCTGTACAAAAAGAGAAATGAGATGGAAGGACAAATAGTTCAGTGTAAAATACCAAAATGATGGTTGATTGAGTGAAATAATGTTCCCACAATCACAAGCAACATATTTACACGGACCGGTAATGATAATATGTCTTGGGATAATGGCATGAGAGACCTTAATAGTATACTAATTATTTTTTCTCAAAAAAAATAAATGGAGCAAGGGGTATGTTTACACCATATTATCACGTCTCAATGAGATGTTGCCAAATAAGTCATAAATCGATAATAATAACTGAACATTGATATAAAAATTAAGGTAGCTAGCAACATGCATGCGTTATAAGTGTCGTAATATGGACGTGGTATTAAAAAAAATCAGGAACACAAATTAAATAGGGGCATTAGTTCACCTAAAGTGAAAAATTCAATTGGATAAATTACCGCCCACCAATTACCAAAAAAGTTAAGTTTTAAGGCAAAAAACTCTATAAATAGGAAACGAGCCAACAAAGAAGAGACGACTCCCCCACCAAAATATTCTTTTACATAATTGTATCCTTCATTTTCTTTTCTTTTCTTTATTTACAACATTTCCTTCAATTTGAAGTAGATTATAACTTTTCTTCAAGTTTATAAAAAATTTCTTGCCTTTTACATCTTTTTCTTTTACTTCCTTACTTTAAACTCCTTTTACATTCTTGCTTTAAATTTTGTAGTATAATCAAGTACTTTCAAGAATTTATTCTTTAATTACAAATCTTTCCCTTTCTTTTACTTTATGAAATTTATAATTTCCCTTGTCATAATTAATTATCACAATTTAGTAATTTCATCAAAATCTTCCCTAAGAGAAGCATAAGTCCTCTTAACTGAGGCACATAACGCAACCCAATCACCAGATATTATCACTAGGCTACGATTTTTTATTGACAAGACCACAAATCTTGTATGGCACACTCGCAACCCTAATTATTCATCAAGACACATAGAAAATAACCTAAATAGTTACAAGGCAGTTGCATGACAAATAACTCTATATATAATTAACTAGAGGACTAAGGACAAGAGGACTCACTTAATTATGGTTTTACCTCTTTTTGTAAGGTAGATTTATTGTAATTTCCCATTAAATTTTATGAAAATTTCCATTACCTTCACATTTAAAGAGTTTTTACTTTCATTAGTGTAATCTTGTTTTACATTTTTAGTGTATTTTGCATTTATCTTTCTTTACTATTTTCGAATCTTTACTTTAATTTCAGCTTATGCAAATTACATTTTCTTCTTTAGTTCTAGTTATTTATAGTTATTTAGAACTCACGGTAAAGTCTTCCTTAAGGTAAGTAAAAATATTCTTAATTAAAGTATCTAATGGTGCACAATCGTCTGATTATCGCAAGGCTATGATAATCAATTGGTTGGTAAGACCATAACAATGCATGAAAGGCTCGTAATTAACCAAAATGCGCAAACCAAGCCAACGACACAAACATATTTTTAGCACCCCGGTGAGATACAAGTGGTACATAGTTGTTCACCATACCTGGGACAATAAGAGGTGACGATGGTACAAAGAATGTTGGTGAAATTGGTTCAATCAACCATTATGTCAACGCCACATAGCAAGTACTGGTAGAAATTGCCCAAGTGTTTAGACTAATTTCTCAAAAGCATGAACTAAACATTATAGCATCTACAAGAGCTGAGATTCCAAGTGAAACACCTGTTGTAAGTATATCTTCAAGCACCCAATATCAACGGATAAACCAGTTAAACCCGAATTTTTATCATCATGCGGACATAAAGTAAAACATTATCATAATGATCACAAGAGTAATCTTGTTCATCTTGAGAACATAATGAAAATTAACTATTAAGTTGTGCATGCTTACTGTTGTAGTGTCCAATGTTAAAGGGTATACACTATAAGTTGGTGTAAACGTGGCCAACCTAATCAATATCAACATATGTATTATTAGTACCGATGAAACCAATTTTATAACAAATATAAGAATGGGAAACGACCCAAAATTTACATATATAGGTGTGAGCAACCCTTTAAAGGGTTTAAGATATGTAACGCTTAACAATAATTAGGTTATAACAAACCAATAAGAATAACACCCCTCCCAGAATTGGGGAGCTCTCTATGCCATGTCATAATGAGATCAATCTAGGTTTCCCAAGCCCTTCGAACTATAGGGTAATAAACAATCTAGTGTTCGAACAAAAACTCAGGGGGTTGGGAAATAATAAGAGGTTTGATAAGCAAATCCCTCTAATGTCTCAACTAATGCCCTTTCAAGCATAAAAAATTATTCCCACCACCCTCCCCCCCAAGAAAAAAAAATCCACTACCATTGGGGGGATCAACACCCATAATGAACCAAACCATTATCCCACCAAACAGTAAATTACTAGGGGGAGTTGGGAGAAATGAAATTGTGGATCTCATACATGAGATTTATGGACTAATTACTCGAGCATGCATAATCCAGTGTATAGGAATCCATACACTAAAAGGATAAATAGGATCGAACTTCCAAAGAGCTTTAAGTTCTAAACTTTTTCTCTATTTTCGGGAGATGTGAGTCAATCCACTTTGGAACATATCGCTAGGTTCACTAGTCAATGTGTTGATATAGGGACTAACGAATACCTCAAACTACATTTGTTCTCTAATTCCCCCAGTGATGTAACTTTTTCATGGTTCACAAGCTTACCGCCCAACACAGTTCAAACTTGGCAACAAATGGAAGATATGTTTCATACATAATTCTTTCAAACAAAGCTAGAAGTATCCACGACCGATTTGGCTAGACTACGCCAAAAAATAGATGAAAAGAAATTACCTGTATAAATAGGTCCAAATGCCGAGGAATAAATGTAAAATAATATTGCTCAATTTAGAATTTGTCAAATTGGCCCAAAATGGACTGGAATTTAGGCTTCGAAAGTAGATTGATGTTACTGAATTCAAAGATATGGTGAAATTGACTGACAAAGTATCAAAATATGAAGCTCTTTTAGACGACAATCATGAAAGAAGCCCTTATTCTTTGAAAACATATTACAAGGACACACACTTAGAATTAGATGTTGCTAAGATTACAGGAGCTAAAACTATTATTCATGAACCATTGGCTTGACAGAGAACAATAATAGAATGTTATGCCCCAAAATCAAAAGGAATGATTGAAATAAATATTTATTTGATATTTATAAGGCATGTGAAATCTTTGATTATTTGTTATAAGTCAAACTATTAAAATTACAAGATGATGTAAAAACACCAAATGAAGTTCAAGGAAAAAATTATTATAAGTGGCACAATATTTTCTCTCAATCAATTAATGCCTATTCTGATTTTTTTATGAAAGGATCCAGGAGTTGTTTAGGAAAGGGAGACTCAAGTTTCCTGAAAAAGAAGAAAGCATAATGGGGGTTGATGAAGACCCTTTTATCAATGAGAAAGAAGTTGGAATAAATATGAAATCCATTAAACTACCTCAAAATAAAGGGCATGTTGAGTTAAAAATGAAGGCAAAGACTAAGTCTAGGACTTCAAAGCCTAAAGCAGTTGATGAACCAAACCAGATAGTCATGAAACACTGTGCATTATAAGTGAATAATAATATACTAAAATGTGCAAATTTGTTGCCACAAAGGGGAAATAATAATAAAAGGTGAAGATGAGTGGAAATAGTGGTTACGTTACCACAACCCAAGTCCAAGAAACACTCGAAGGGAATGTCTTTGGAAAATAAGACCATTGTTTGGCCCTTACCACCCTCAAGGAACTATCAAAACACCAACAAAATTCCAATACAATAGGACCAATTTAAATGAGGTTAAATCACAACAGTATTTTGAGAGTTTTAAGGCCCATAAAAATCCCAAAATTAGCTCAAATGGTAAAGGGAGTACTTGATTAGTTTATTGATCAAGAACCAAAGGTTTCCCAGTAATTTAATGAGATTTATATAAGGCCAAAAAATAGTGAAGACTCAACAGGTAGCTCCTAGGATGTGCCATTTGGTGCAACCACCAAAATCGAAGAAAAGAGAACAAAAAATTATGATCTCTCGCTTGCAAAAGAAGTAAATTCAAAGAAAATATAGGGCAATGAGTGTAGATGGAGACAACACATTTGGAGACAACTCTTTTAGTGAAGAAAAAAATAATAAATGATAATTATAGATACAACATGATTATGGAAGAAATGATGGTTATGGAAGAAAATGAAGAAATTAGGTCCTTACCACAGCAAGTGCCAATTCACATGGCAGTGATCCTATCAAAGAGGTTCGAAGCTGAAGAGGGACATGAAGTTCCATAAATGGAATTGGATGAGTACAGGAAATCAGAGTTAGACAGCTTTGACTTATTTGTATCTTCTCTAGATTTAATGTATGGGTTCAAGAGCTTACTAAGAATATGACTAATCATATTAATTCCTTGTTTTTAAAATAAGGGATAAATTAAGTGTCTACTAATAAAATATTGATAGATAATCACTTTTTTATTAACATAATGTCATACTCCATTCTTTCTAGAATAAACAAACAAAATGATAAATTGGTCTAGACTCAAATCATAATCTCTAATTTTACTGGAGATAAATCAACCAAAGGTGTACTACCAGTAGATATTGAAGTGGGCAATAAGAAATCTAAAATTTATTTCTTTATCATTGATGCTAAACCAAGCTTTAATTCTTTACTTAGTAGATATTGGATTCACTTTAATAAATGTATCAATTATCCCATGCATCAGAAATTGATGTTGATGAATGAGGATCGAAATGTGGATGATGTATAAGCAGATCCCTTACCTTTCTTCACCAGTTCTAACTGTGTGGAGGCTGGACTTTACTAATAGAATTTGGGACCTATAAGGGCACATGCCTTGGTACCAGAGGCATCAGAAGGAGAAGTATTAGATGAGTCTTGGGAAAAGTTAGCTTTTGGTTTAATGGGACCAACTGAAAAGAGAGAAAAAAATGGTTAGTGGATATTACACCCATTGATGGTGGAAAGTCCAATGAAACTTTGGCAATTGTGTTATATAAATTGGGATATCTATATTTGAGTACAAATATTGGTGAGTAAAGGACTATAAATTGGGTCAATTACGTGTCCGAAGAAGATAAAGAGGATAAAACACCTCAAGACACTTGTGATCTACCAAGTTCACCATTAGGGTATGAAGAGCTCATGGTAAGCCAACTAGATCCTTTGTTAAAAGTGAACTTTGGAACTAAACTAAAAGTGCTATTATACTAAGGATTTTATGGACTGCCAAGCAAACACTAATTTTGAAATTTTTGAAACTAAATTAAACCAATAAATAATTAACCCAATTTTAATTAAGCACCTTTTAAACATGAATTGTGAAAAATGATTAATAAATTTATCATATCCCAAACATACATCTAAGAAAATATAAAATAACGGAAACAAACCAAAACACGACGTTGTACGAGAAAACCCCATAAAGAGCAAAACTCAGACGACCCAGCGATGCAAATTCACAATGATATAGGAATTACATAAGGATGACAGACAACTTACTCAACCAACTTGACTCCTTCAAGCCTTGATGATATCTTCTCTCTCTAAACCTTCTTCACAACACCACGTGGGAATACACCCATGAACTTTCACAATGCGTGCTCCTCTCACGTCTCAGTATTCATCAATCTTGGCTAGCAAAACATCACCGCAACACGGAATCCATTGTATGAAAAAATATTCAACAAAGATAAATAGTAATCAAACTTGGTTGCTCAAACATGATATATCAAACAAGTATTTTAAAATGAAACTAGGATCTCAAACGATTGGTTGTAAACTATGGTTTGGAGCCTCTTGGATTTTTCTTGAAAAACTAATTTTGGAAGGCTTAAAACGAAATTATTGTGCAAACCTAGTATTTATAAATTTTTACAAAATTTAAGTCAGCACGCATCCCAACCTTTAAATGAGATTTGAACTTAAAAAGGTCTCATTCAATTGAAATCATAAGGGTCGTTTAGACAAAATGGGTAGTCTCGTTCGAACTAAATAACTAAGTTCATTTGAACCTTTAAACGAGCTTCGAACAATTCTTTTGTTAAATAGATAGAAATCATTTGAACCATGTTGGATGATCATTTGAACGAAAATACTCGGTTCATTTGAACCAACCAAACAAATCATTTGGACGACTTTCATGTGACACCCTGCCTAATAAAATACCGGGTGATCATTCCTATACCAAATTAAAATAGGAATCCTAGTTGATTCATCCTTAGCATCACACGTCGAAAACTTTTTAAAACTTACTAACCACCTAGTATTCCAAAAGCTGGTGCCAAATTTTATCTTATTAATTAAACCAAATAGTACATGCAAAATTAAATATAAACCATTCACACAACTGAAATAAATCAACTGAATAATTAATTAAACAATTTGCCGAATAAACCATCGGCCACCAGAGTGAAAAATCCAATACAAACATCCAACACCTGAATAAATACATCTGAAAACTGTACTGAGAAGTCTGGGTGACAAGCATTAAATAAAACTGAAACTGATAAATGATTTCTAGTCTAGGAATGAATGAACGATGCGTCTAATCCAAAATCCTGCTAGCATCCACATATGTCGCAGCTCCGTATCCCTGGAATAGAAAATCAATCCTGGAATCCCTATCGCTGGACACCTAAAAGGTTTTGAAAGTAGTTTTATAGCAAGGGTTAGAACCCAAAATATGTTGAAAATATTTAGCAATTGAATTAACTGCAGTAATTTAAAATGCATAAATGCGCTTCATATTTAAGTTAGTGTCGCACTCTCTTGAGGACATTTTCACCCCTCCACTAATGTGCGCACCTAACGGTTACCTTAACCCCACCTAGTTGTGCTACCCCATCCAACTAGTCCTAGTATAACCTCCCCTTTCCATACTACTCTAACCTGAGTATAATTATTCATGATTTAATTAATTTTGTTAAAGAGAGAGAACTCTTTTGAACCTTGTTGGATAATCGTTTGAATGAAAATACTTAGTTCATTTGAACTAACCAAATAAGTCATTCGAACAACTATCAGCAACTCATTTGAATGAGAATATAATTCTCATTTCCATGACTTTAAACAAAAAATATTTTTTTCTTTTAAAACCTTTTAAACATTTTTTAAAACCTTTGTACAAAAAACACCTAAAAATAATATTTTAGAAAAACACCAAAAGTATCTAGGGATCACTCATAATATGCACTCATGCCTCTTGAGATCCCATGGACGTTGAAGAAGAAACACGGCGTGAAAACATGACACAACTGATAAAGTTGCTTTACTTGGTCGCTACGGTCAGTAATGCATCATAGGCTTGAAGGACAAATAAAATCAAATACCAACCTGTGTCTCATATAGCTTGTCCAAATGGGATAAAGTCAAAATACATACAAATTGACTATATTAAAAATGTGCCCTTACAACAACAAAATAAAAAGGTGATATATATGGGTGTCAACCTTAATAAAGAAGATCAATAATTGATTGTAGACCTTTTACATTAGTATAATGAGTGATTTGTTTTGGCATATTATGAGTTTCCTAGATTAGACATGAAATTGGCGAAACATACAAGCTTGTCAAACAACTACCATGACAAATGACTCCAAAACTCACAGTAAAAATAAAAAAAGAAATTGAAAGGTTGTTGAAGGTTAGATTCATTCAAACTTCCAGGCATGTTGAATGACTCTCTTATATAGTGCCAGTTATTAAGAAAAATGGAAAACTAGGAGTGTGGATTGATTTTAGTAATATAAATACAACCACTCAAAAGATGAATATTCAATGCCAATGGTGAACCTATTGGTTGATAGATTAGCTATCAGGCTATCATATCCATGATGGATGGTTATTTATGTAACACCCTGCATTTTGAATACATTAAAATGACTAGATATTATTATTTGTACTTGTGTGACATGTGATGTCTTATTTGAAATTTATACGTGCTACATAAATAAATATCAATTTTGATTTAGAACACGGTATCATATTAATTAACTATCTTAACACGATTGTGTATTATGGATGACTATGGAATGGTTGGGATTTTGGTATCGAGAGTTTTCTTATTTGGATTATCCCCCTATTAACGGGTCTCAGTCATCCTTAAATAGTTCCCTATAATGCCATGTCATACCAAATTAATAATTCATTAAATAAATGACTTTTGGGCTTGCACCACTTAATTTAATGAAAGTGTTGAGATAGAGTAATAATTAAGGATGGTATGTTTTGGGCAAGTTTTTAGATGCCTAAAATGGTTGTTTTTTATCTTAGACTATTGGGTTTTAGGCACATGGGGTAAATATAAGCATTGAGTATTGTTTTAAGTCATTTGGAGGCTATTTTGGACTCCTTTACAAAAGCCCCATTTACGACCCAAGTCTAATTAAGAAATTAAAAGGGTTTAACGAACTATTAGGGATCTCATAATTGTCACAATACAAGTTGGAAAGCATCGTGAGTCTATATAAAGAAACCTCAAGAGAAAAGGAAGATTGGGAAGATTCTTAGCATTGATTTCTATTCAAACTTGATTGAGGGAAGTTTATTTCAAATATGATTATGATTGTTATTGAGTTATATTATGTCTACTCATTTAAATCAAATCTAATTGCGTTTTAATATAATTTGAGTGATTGAATTGATTAATTTTGTAATTAAGCTAATAAAGTAAGTAATTAGGTTAAATTCCCTCTTAATTTGATGAATTTCCTCATGGATTTGACTTGAAATTATTAGAGGATGGTTAAGATTTATTTTCTATTTTAATAATTTAAAAGACCTTTCATTATGTGCATCAATCCATTGAAATCATAATTTAATTGAAGAAATCAGTAGATTTAGGGTTCTTAAATGAGAAATTGGGGTTTCCTTTGAATCTTGCTACAAATTTAAGGATTTATTGTTAGAAGTACAAAACACTAATCGTTTATATTATGTGGATTTGTTGTATAGTTGTTATGACTTGGATTAAGGGTTTTAACTCATTAATGGTGGTTGTGAAAGAGAATTTGGTTGTTGGAAAAGATGAATCCCATAAGGAGGGACTTAAAAATGAATGTAGCCATCAATCGATCGATGTCAACCGATCGAATGATGTCAATCGATTGATTGATGCCTCCAAATTTTTTGACAATTTTGCTTACTATTTTATGAGTTGAATTTTGGGATTTTGAGTTGATTTAGGCTGACCTTTAGTCCAATTTTATTTAAATGAGCATGTTAATATGGTTAATTCAAGGGTCCTACGTGGGTATAATGGTTAGATCCTTAACTTTATAAAAGTTATGAAATTTAATCATTCATGTTAAGACTAGATTTTCATGAGTGAGTAGGATTTCTTTTGTAGTGTTATTTGTGAAATTCATACCATAAGTGAGTGATCGTGGGTGACGTGCTAGGAGGTATCCCATCATGGGGCGCGTACGACATCAATCGTGATTGTACCTCAATGATAAAGACGGGTTTACCATGGTCATCTTTACCTGGGGGTGACAATTTTATAAACGACACGAAAAAACAACACGGAACAACACGAAATTAACCCAAAATTGACACAATATATCGTGTTCATGTCGTGTTCGTGTCTGAATTATGAGTCGTGTCGTGTCATGTTATCGTGTTTTTAGGCGTGAAATTTAAGAAATTTTGGTATTCGTGTCGTGTCGTGCCGTGTTATTTTTTATCGTGTCGTGTTCGTATCAACTAAAAAAAATACAAATTCGTGTCGTGTCGTGTTGTGTCGGGCCGAAACACGACCCGTTGACCCGAATTGCCACCCTTATCTTTACCCCGACTCCTATTGTTAACATACCCATATCTCGAGGGGGGTTCACGAGGGTTATCATTGTATAGTCTTGGGTATAGTAGGCTATACAATTGACGGTAAGGTATAGATATTTATCTCTCATTTAGTGATGAGGTCTTAGGTCTGGGGCGACCTCAGATGACACCCTAGTACGCACGAGTGATCCCCGAAGGCGATAAGGATAGACTTTCGCTATTTATGGGCTTGAGTGAGCCCATTTATATTGTATGCGTCTGGGACCGTACTCATGTGGATATTAGACCTTGATATTGTATTACTTATATTATGCACTTGAGATGTTTAGTGTAGTGTTATTATGAATCAATTAGTTACGTTCAAATTGTGTAGGATAAAACTTAATCATGGGTTCACATGGGTTTGGGCTTTGAGATAGATGTGATATTTATAATTGTTTGGGTTGAGATAAACTTAAAATCAACTAAAATATGATAGGTAAATGCATAGCTATGATTTGTCCCAATTTCAATTATGCTCTTATTCTATGTAAATTTGTTGTTAACTTTATCGTGGACTTTACATTTCAGGACCTATGCCACCATTAACTCTTCAGCCTTGATCCTGTGATATTGCATCTCATCCAGTGTTGTTGGTCTTAGGATATAGGTGTCAGGCCTGCGTGCCCATTCTCATTTATATTACTTTCAGTTGGATGGTCCAAATTATGTAGTTTTTTTACATTCTGTTGCTTGGGATTTATTATACAATTATGGATGCATGTGTAGACTTTACTATTGATATCTATGGTATTAGATGTGATGGGTTTCCACTTCTTGTTGTTTATTTATTTATTTTTGTGTAATTCGTTGTTAATCATTCTTAGAATGATACTCAATTGCTTAGACTCTTGTATTATTTAATTTAGACCTGATTAATCTATTATTAGATTTTGCGGGTTGTCACAATTTAGGTTATAACCAAATATGTATAGCCAAAGAATATGCGTAATAGACTGTTTTTAGGTGCCCTGGTAATTTGAGAACCTTCGAATGGATAAAAATTCTATTTGGATTAATGAATTCATGGACCACTTACTAATGGGGAATCAACAATATTTCCCATAATATGGTTGAGATCCTTTTAGAATGTTATGTTGATATTATTGTCAAGTCAAAAATGATAATTAATCATATGATACACCTTATTTAATCAATCAAAATGATGAGATTTTATTAACTTAAAATGAGTAATTTAAAAGGTGACTTTGAAGTTTCTGTAGGAAATTTTCTAGGATATTTAGTGCACCAAAAAGGAATAGAAGTAAATAAAAACAAATATAAAGTTATAATTGAAAGCATACCACACAAAAACAATAAAGAATTCTAAAGATTTTAGTGTCAAGTTAAGTCCCGTCGTAGATTTATATCTAGTGCAACAGGAAAAATTAATGTATTTTGTCCTTTTTTGAAGCTAAAAGATCAAGAAGAGCTAGATTGGAAAGAAGAACATGAGCTAGTTTTCATAATACTCGAGAGATACTTGGTTAAGCCACCTATTTTGTCACCTCCAAAAGAAGATATGTCACTGAAGTTGTATGTTTCAGCCTCTGATTCCTCAATTGGAGTTCTATTAACTCAAGCCTATAAGAACCACAAAGTGCAAGTTATTTATTATCCTAGAAGATCTTTGAATGATTGTGAATCTTGATATTCTGTGATGGAAAAACTATATTTAACTTTATAATATGCTACTATGAAATTAAGATATTAACTATTACCCAGAGACATGTATGTCATTTCAAAGTTTGATTTGATCAAAAATATAGAGGGGGCTAGCTCTATTTGAGTTTTGCCTACACTATGCACCTTAAAGGGCTATAAAAGTCCAAGCCATGGATTATTTTTTGGCACATAATCTATGTAAAAATGAACTAGAGGGTGAATATGAAATAAGATATATATCTATAAGCCCCTGGAAACTATAGTTTGATGGTTTGAAGGCTGAAAAAATTTCAGTAATATGGGTAATTATTGAATGCCTTCAATATATTAATAGTAAACATGGATATAGATTAGAAGAAAACACATGTTCCAACAATTAAGTGGAATATGTGGTTGTTATAATGGACCTAGAAATCCTTCGAAGTTGCAATGCTTTTGTAACAGAAATCTGTGGAGATTCTCAAATAGTTATAAGATAATTTACTAGTGAATATAAATGTGTCGATAATGGCTTAACTTTATATAACCAAGTGGCCTTGAATTTACTGTTTAAATTTAATGAGGTCGTGTTAAATTATGTTTCCAGGTTTTTAAATGAAGAGGACAATGAAATGGATCAAAAGGCTTCAGATTTTAAGCTTGATAATAGCTTCAAAGGAAAGTTAATGCTAAGTTCTGTTTATGGGTTTTTAACACTACTACATAAAATATAACTTGAGTTGAAATTGAAAGTATTGATGTTCATAAAGATTGGAGAAAGCCATTAATTAAATATTTAACCAACCCCAACATCAAGAGTGATAGGGTTGTCAGATTAAGAGTAGCCAATTATGTTATGTATGTGGGAAAATTATTAAAAAGAAGTGTCAATGGAATGATTCTAGAGTGCCTAAGTAAAGATGAAGGTCTAATAGTCACTTCACAAGTCCACGAGGGCATTTGTAGGGCTCATAAAGTTAGTCCTAAGATGAGGTGGTTATTAATAAAACATGGTTTTTATTGGCATTCCATCTTAAAAAGTTGCATTGATTTTGCAAAAAGGATGCCAAAAATGCCGACAATATGGTCCTCTAAAACATATTCATGCTATTGACCGACAATATGTAGTGACACATTTATGTCATAAGTAAAATATATCCTCCTCCTTTCAAGTTGCATAACTTTGTGCATGTGGCAACAAACTATTTTACTAAATGGACAGGAAAAAGCTCTCCAATCTATTACCCCGAAAGAGTTGGTAGATTTCTTGTAAGATCATGTATACAGGTTTGGGACTCCCAAAACCTTAACATCAGACAATGCAAGAATTTTTTAATTAGAAAAGGTGTTAGAATTTATTTCAAGGTTGCGAGTAACATTAACCAAAGCAACACCTTACTATGCTCAATCACATAGTGAGGAAAAGGCTACAAATAAATTAATACCAAACAATCTGAGCAACGTGGTTAAGAAAAATACAAAGGATTGGGATAATTTTTTTCCATAAGTATTATGGGTTGATGGGCATGATGTTCTCCCATCAGTCGAAATCATTATAAATTCACTAAGAGTGGTATCCCAAAATAAATTGACAGTAGAAGGAATATGGATAAAGATAGAGTCAGACCTTTGAATAATATATTGGTCGAAGCAAAGAAAGAAGCTGGCAACTACAATAAAACAAAAGGTAAAAAATAAAATCATTAATGAATAAGGATTGGTTTGGAAAACTATTTTACCTCTAAGTATCAAAAGATCCAACCTATGACAAGTGGTCCCCAAAATGGGAAGGGCCATTCCAAATATATAGGGCATTCAAAGGTGGATCATACCATTTAAAAGACAAATATGGTCACATTCACATGAGGAAAACAAATACCAAGTTCTCAAAACCATATTACCCAACCATTTAGGAAGCAAGACAATAAGAGAAAAATTCATAGTTACAAATTAACAATTACATATTGTTAAAATGTCTAAACACAAAAGATCTAAAATTGATCCAAAAATTTTCTCTTGGTTTTGATTTGAACTAGCCAATCTTTAAAAAGGCTACATTACTAGAAAATACATTTGTGCTCCCACAAATTGATTCAAAAAAATTGGAATTCATTCCCCTCCATAATAGTCACTTCCAGCTCAACATTGATTTGAATTAGCCATTTCTTTAACTCCTCGTTATCACCTAAAATTTCACTTTCTTTACCTGAATAACTTTCAAGTCTTGCAAAACTTTGGATGCTTCATTCTTTTGGTATCAAAAATGGGTTTGATCTGTAGATAAAACACTTCCCTCAGCATACACTTGGGACACAATTTCTAATGAGTATGACAATGCTAAGACATCAGTTTCTAAATCCTTCATAACACTTTCTTCCAAAACCTCAAGCTGGAAATGAATGAACATGTTGTTTTCAATCCACTAAGGACATCGAAGTTAGCAAGAGATTCAAATGGCACCCTGGAAAAGCTTAGAAGAAGATTCAAGGCTTGAGAAGGCCTAAATTTCCAATAAGAAGAGGTTGGTTGAGCTTAGAGAAACTACTATTGTTATTGTTCCACACTGGAAGTAGAGACTCCTAAGTTTCAAAAGGAGTTTGAGGCATCACCTTCTGAAGTTGTTTTTAAAAGACTCTGACCTCCCTTGGTGTTATCAACTCAGTAAGATTCACTACTGGAGGTACTGCCTCATTTGATGGAGAATTTCCTTCAAAGGAAAAGTCATAAATTTTGGGGCATCCTCAATAATAGGTGACTTAGAAATGCTCTCAGCATGGTTGGTATCTTGATTAGGATTTTCTTCCATATAACCTGAAGTACCAACAACCTCATCCTTAAAATTAGGAATGGAAGCATGACATTTAACAATTATTGAGGTTGATTCCACTCCAAAAATTTGGTTCGAAATGGGAGTAGAAATTTGAGGAAGAATGTTAACTAACTAGATTATAGGAGATGATGGATGAGGTGTCATAGGATCCACAACTGGTAAAGGTTCCTCCATATTGGACGAAGTGTTAATTTAATTTATAATAAGAGAAAAACAATTTGAAGTCAAGATCATTGGTGTAATGATATCAATGTATACAAATATGCTCTAAAACGAAAAAACATTGGTATACCTCCTAATTGGACCTTATGTACAAGTTTTTTTACTAATGTTTTAACCTATTTCCTCTTTGGAACATTGAACATAGTTGATATCGGAGGTTCAGCTAGTTTAGAGGTACTTGAAGAAGTACTAGTTTCTCTCTAATTAGTTGAACAAGAGGAGTAATATCCTCCTCCCATTCTTCCTCCCTCAAAGACTCTATTTCTTTAAGAGTTAATTTCCACTTGCGATAAGAAACATAAATAACATGGATGGAGGTTCTACAGCACAAAGTGGCCAAGAAAAGGCCCAAAAAAGTCACTTTTTTTTATAAAAGGTGATAGAAGCCTTGTGAGAAGGAGAGGGCATCGAAGATGTTGTAGCTGAATGTGATGCATTTAATAAAACACCAACGTGGTTTGACCACCAAGTTAGAAAAGCCTTAGTTACTCGAGCATGAAACTAAAAAATAGTCACTTTAGGGATTTGAGAAGACCAAGAAAACAAATAAAGGGCGACAAAACTCCTCTAAGGTATTATAATAGATTAGTAAAATGTTGATATTGCCTAGAGAACTGAGCATGCATGTGCATTTACCTAATAGATTTGGAACTGGGGGCAACAAGAGGTAATGCACCATAATATAAGTTTCTAAGAATAAGAAAACGTCCCTAATAATGATCAATTTCCTCAATATGGAGGAAAAAAATTTCTAAATTGAATCAAGAAAATAAGGGGCTTCGACAACTGACAACAAAGGTTGCAAAAGAATCATTGGTGTGACGGGCTTAATACCTATAATAATACCAATAAAAGCTTCGAATCTCTTATTACCAGATGTAGAGTGATAAAAGGAATTGGGATGGTTAAACTCAAAGTTGCCTTTAACATGTTCAATCTCAGTAAAATAGGCATGTCACCACATTTGGATGGCCCATAGTGGCCCATCTTATTTTTCATTAAAAGGATAATCTGAAAGATCAAAACATCTTCTATATGGAGAGCCTAAAAGATAAGGAGGAAGAACCATCGCCTTACCTTTCACAAGAATGATAACCAAAAAGGAATATTCCAGTATAACTCATTAGGATTTAACACAAAAAATGTGCTTAGATAACTAGAGCAAAAGAAAACAATAATATTCCCTCTCACTCATAACTTCTATATTTTTCATGTATTTATTCATGAAAGTGGAATAAGATAAGAGGATATTTTCATTTTCAATTTCTGAGGCATCTCAACGGGTGGCATATGACGATGAACATAATCCCTAGTAGACTTGAAGCCAGTCAATTAGAAGATGTCCAATACAGTGGGCCCTGCCACCCAAAAATTAAACTCAAAGCAATTAAAGGTTGAACTCTAAAGATGAATAGTGCTATAAATAATTAACGAATCATACTCAGTGTCCATTAAATTGGGTTTAATGGTGTCGTAGATGCCAGATACCTTCATTTCCCAGGCCTTGGCTATGATAATCTTCTTCACTCATTTAGGCAATTTAGTGTTGTCCAATCTCTTGGGCCAAAACCTAAACCTGAAGGAGGAGGGTGATTTAAGAAAATTGCAATTCTATATAAGTAGGGTTTGATCCCCAAACATGGGATAAAAGACATATAATGGAAATTAAAAGTCTTTAAAAAAAAGGCCTAACAGTGATGCGAGTGGCTTTATAGGGGGCTTGAATGAGGCAAATAATATTCCTAATGACTATAGAGTCATTAGCAACAAACTTATTAATAATTTTGTCAACCTAGGAGCAGACATCAAAGTTTATAAAGTTACACGACATTGATGGTGAGAGGTTGAAGAAAGATAATATAATCTAGAGAGCTGAAAATATGCTTAGAGAGAGAGTAAATGGTAAAAAAGAAGAAGAAGCAAAGAAACAAGTACTAGCATGTGTCTCCGAGAATGCACCTTCCAAAAAGTGGAATCATGGGTAAGTGGGGAGATAAAAAAGCACCTTTAGTGGCTCCATCAATATCCGACAAAAAAGCACCTTTAGTGAAAAATGATCCAAAGGAAAGTTTTACTATGAGAGAAGACTATTATAACGTCTTGACGGGGGGACCATGGATTATCAATGGACACTACCTCATTGTTAGAAACTGGACACCGAACTTCAACCCCATGGATACAAACAAAGTGACAACCGCCTTATGGGCTAG